>CM060985.1:25402044-27802044 GCA_030765065.1 Deroplatys truncata | reverse complement strand
CAATTGGAAACTGACCCGGATTTTTGTCGAAAAATCATCTTCAGCGACGAAGCCCACTTTTGGATGGATGGTTGTGCTAACAAACAAAATTTCCGCTATTGGAGCAATCACAATGCAATGCAGATTCACGAACGACCACTTCATCCCCAATAGGTTACTATGGGGTGTGGATTTTGGCATGGTGGAATCATTGGTCCATATTTTTTCCAAGATGAAGATGGAGAAGCTCTGTCAATGGAGAAAGATACCGGGCTCTTATAAGAGACTATTTTAGGCCTCAATTGGATGCAATGGATCTCAGAAACACGTGGTTCAAGCAAGATGTTGCCACATGTCATACTGCTCTCAAAATAATCGATCTTTTGAAGGAGAAGTTCAGAGGTTTCATCATTTCCCGTGGTGGTGATGTCAACTGGCCCCCAAGGTCATGTGATTTAACGCCGTTGGATTACTTCTTGTGGGGTTATGTTAGATCTCGAGTTTATGTCAACAAGCCAGAAACAGTAAATGATGTTATGAATAACATCACGCGTGTTATTCGTGAACTTGGACCTAATTTACGTTCTTCTGTCATTGAAAATTGGGTCAACCGTATACGCGTAACCCAATGGCGGTCACTTAACTGATGTTCTCTTCCACACGTAATAACATTAATTATATTCCAAAATAAAAAAGAAATAAACCTCTATCATTTATAGAACATGTTTTATTTAGGTTCAAAGATAGGACACTCTTGTTGAAAGACCCTATATATACAGCATTTTAGAGTATATTAAAAATGCTTTAATGCAAATTTGTTAATTTTAAATAAAGAGAAAACAGCGGTTCTAAGCTTCCATAATAAGCCTAATAAGAATGCCATATATCTAAAAATTAAAATGGGGCAAGACGAGATAAAGGATGTAAGAACCAACAAATTTTTGGGTTTGGTATTGGATGAAAATTTAAGTTGGGAAATGCATATAGGTAGCCTGACTAAAAGACTCAGTAAGATGTGCTTCTTAGTAAGGTCAGTCAAATGTGTACGTATTCTTAGGGTAGTTTATTTTGCATACTTTCATAGTTTACTAGTATATGGCATAATCTTCTGGAGGAATTCTAAGAACAGCATGAAGGTCTTCAGGATGCAAAAGAAAGTAATAAGCTGATATATCTAATACTGCAAGCCATATTTTAAAAAAAAATATAAAATTTTGCCATTACCATGCATGTTTATATATGAAACGCTAAACTATACAAAACAAAACTTATTTTGTTTTAAAATAAATGCTGAAGTTCATTCACATGACACCAGAGCAAACAACAATTTATTTGTAAATTCACACAGAACCAAACTCTATGAAAATAGCTTCACATATGCTGGTCTACACTTATATAACAAACTATCTCAATATATAAGGGGTACTGAATCCCCCCCAAAAAACTTCAAAACGGCTTTATTTAATTATTTAATGGAATATAACTTTTATAGTGTAGATGAATTCTTACATCATGAAGTAGTTAGTGTAAAATGTTAATTTGTAAATGAGTCTTTATAACTCAAATATGTAACATCTTTCCTGTATGTTGTTATTCTTTTCCTTTGTGTTTTAAAATTTTGTTGAATCTTATATCTCTGCATTTGTAATTATTTATGTATCGTGGTATATTTTCTTTGTATTTTAAACTGACGTGTCCTATAACATATGTATTATGTTTTTATGGAGGAAATAAATACAATACAAACTGTAATAGAAATGCATTAGCAGTCTGAGGCCAAGGTTATTTCTGTGCATTATGAACGAAAATCCTAAGTAGGACACTTTTACCTGTATGTACATGTAAAATTGAAAGAAAGTTCAAAATATAGCACATTCGGAAGTGCGTAAAACGTAATGCGGACAACGTATAAAAACGGGATTTTACTTTAGTTTTATGTAAAGTTTTAATTTTCTTAAGACCAGCTCGACTTACACGGAACCTCGAAATACCGGGGCTCTAGTGTAAATGCTTATCTCATTCTCATTGTAGCCATAGAGAGTAATGCCTCTTTTCTATCTCCTACCGGAGTTTGCTGGAATGAGGTTTATCTAATTTAGCCTGTGTCACGCACTTTGAAAGTGGGCTACTTCGTTAATGATTTTTTTTCCATTCCAGGAGAAACTCCGCATGGGAATCCTTATATATCATTTGTCCCCGACATAAAGCCATAGCTAATTTCGCTCTGTGGGATAATGTGAACACAAGAGCCTCTCAAAGGCAAACCTTTATATCTCATCCTGGTTGTGTTTTCACAGTGTCACATATCAAATCATAGTTGCATGATGTTACAGATTCACTTGAATTTTTGTGTATCAGAAGTATACACAGGGACACCTAAAATGGAGAATGTTGTTATTTTTGTATTTGTAATGCTTTTAATAAAGTTTTAAAACTTCTCATAAAATTGTTAAATAGCAACTCTACATCGTAGATATCTGTTATTTAGCTAATTTTAAATCCCTTTAATTTCAGATGAAACTAGGCACGTGTAATTAAATTGTAAATTTCATAAATACATTTTCAAAATATGGATTTTGGAAAATATCGTAAAGACCTTTGCAATTCCGTTGAAAAAGTATATGCTAAAGCTGTACTTTATATTTGAATATAATTGTTACTTTCTCTAATATTAGATAATAAGTAGGGGAAGTATTGTTGTCCACCAAAAAATCAGATATCAAGTTTTCACCGGAAATGTATTACGTTTTCTGGCTCCCCTAGTTTTAGAAAACACGTCCGCGCGCAAGGAAACTTGTGCTTTAAGTTTTGATTAAAATACTGTGTGTTTAACATGAAATACATAGGTATATATCTTGGATTTGGGGGGGGGTAGCCTCAGAAGTCCTTTCATTCCGTATGGCTTTTGTATAACGGATAAAACGTAAGAGAAAGACAGAATCCTACTACACAAAAAACTTAAATCTCGTTAAAACAAATTTATGTCAATTGTTTCTGGAGTTGGTTATTTCCGTGATATTCTTTGCTGTTGGTGTGAATTTCCAAATACTTATACTGGTAAGTGTCTTTTTTACTTTCTCTACGACGTACATATTAGGTAGAGAAGGTATTGTATTCCACCCAAAACCTCGAAACTCGAGATTTCATCAGAAATACATGTGTTGAGGCACCCTAAATACAAACAATGCACTTTTAGAAAAAGGTCCATGTGTGTGTGTGTGTGTGAACAGCATAACTCAAAACTGATAAGAAACAAACTTGGTGTTTAGGTTCAGTATCTTCCAAAGATGCGACACGAAGATGTTGAAGAAAATTTCCCTACCCCAAACTACCTTTTGAATGGTAAATTTTTTCGAAAATGTTTATTTTCTAAAACTGACTCTTACGATTTCGATTGCAATACCATATATTAAAGATATCTGCATGACAAATAAGTTGTATATCTTGAATTTTCTGGAAATGGCCTGTGAAGTACACTTTATTTGCAAGAAATTTTGTATAATCTTGTATAACTATTAAACGTTAAGCGATAGACGAAAACGTACTACACAAAAAAGTATCTCTTTAAAACACAGTGTGTCAAATAAGTGTTTTTGTGGCATTGGCCATTTCTGAGATATCCGTTAGTAGTGGTTCGAATTGTTCATTCTTTATCCATTCAAACTTCAGTTGTTTCTCGCGATTGCATGGAAACGGTGTGGAATTTTAAGGCCAATGTATAGCGTCCAGTTCTTAAACATATGACTACAGCTGTTCCTTTGTATCTATAACGAAATGTGTAATGCAGCTGTTTCTGTAAAGGTTTATTGGGATAAAAATGTAGTAGAGAGAAAAATAAGCACGAGTAAGAATAATTTTTATATCCACTAATAGACGATAGAGAGTAGAGAAAGTCATGTGAATGTATCACACAAGAACTTTTTTCTTGTGGTCAAGTAAAGAGCATAGAATTTCAAAGCCATCACCTTCAAAACTCTCACTGTCGCTTTAGCTTCTATATCATACAACGAGGTACGTTGATAGAATATATGCTTTTGTAAGAAGTTTGTAGAAGAATGATTAGAGATACTTATGTGAATACAAGTCGTCAGATTTTTACCCGTTACAAATTCACATATACACTTCATACAACAAATGATTCTTCTGTGCGCGAGACGTTACTCACGATATAATTCAAATTATTATTTACATAGAACACTCGGAAACAAGATTCAATTCCTTAGCTATGGAAACAAGCTCCAATAATGGAAAGAGAAAACGAGAATAGCAGATTTAATGCTAGGTCATTAAATGCCAGTCAGATGACGTACTGTTGACAGTATAAACATGGAATGTGTCGAAAACTGCTACGAAAAATAGTCTGATATGTTACATTCTCGTGATCATCTCTACCCTCTCCTCAACAAACTATTTTACAGTGGCTTATTTTTCATATACTTTATGTTAGCTGAGATAAACGTTTACAGAAATATTTTCTTTAAACATTTCTTTGTAGATACAAGAAGGATACTGGAGGCTGAAGCTATAGTCAAATATTTAAAAGTGGGTCACTATATTGTAACTTAGTCCAGTGTTTCAATTCTCACTTTTTCTCACTCACTATTTTAAGTTCTTATCTAGTTCAATTTCACTGGGAGTTCACTAATTTCCACTATTACTTCACTAAGGTGAACTAGTTAAATTTTCCCTCACTTCATTTCCTTCGTGAATCAGCCTTTTCTCGCTGGACGATTCACTTCACTCGAAGGTTGAACTCAAGACTTCCAGTTTCTCGCTCCGCAGTAGCACTCGCTGCACGTCACAGCAGTCGTCACCGACTCGCTCGCTAACAGTCCGAAGTAACTCAATTTACACTCGACTTCCACTGGCTGTTCTCGCGAGAACGCTCGCTTATACAGGCATTGGAATCTTCCACAGAACATTCTATAACAATTTCGACACACATTCTGGAGGAGGGAGGGAAGAAGAAGCTTTCAGAAGCTTATAGTTACCTGCAGATAAGCCGCCCGGTGTTTACACTGACGGGCGGCATTTATCTTGTTTACACCGACCGCCCGATAACCTTGGGCCATAGCAGCTGTGTCACAATATTTTGTCCTTGAATATACATATTCTTCGTATAACATCAGGAATCTGTACGGGGGGGTCTTTGGGGTGGCCTAACAGCCCGCAAGCCCTTAAAACTGGACCTAGAGTGGGTAACGGTGCGTCGGTAGGTGGGGATAGACGAGGCCTGACCAGCGTTGTCGGAGGATTAAGATGGCCATCGTAGATGATGGCTTCCCACGGGTGCTTCTGCCACAAGACCTGGACAAGCTTGTACGGATGGGGATCGACCAGCTGATGCATGGGCTCTCCGAGAGGGGAGACATCCTGAGGTTTGGTAACTGCTACCTGGCGAAGAGAGCTCTAATTCTAGTCTGCCATGACGAGGAGCCATCCTATTTAGCAGGCATGGGAGGGACCAGGTTCAAAACTTTGGGGCTGGACGCTTTACAAACATAAAGATTCCTGGCCTAGCTCCCAGGGCCGGAGATGAAGAATGAGGATCTCTTCCAAAGGCTCGGGAGGCAGAAACCGGGCATTAGTTTCAAGCAGTGGAGGGTCTATTAGTGCAAGGTGGAACCGCAAGGTGTACCCTCCTGGTTACGGTGGATAGGAGATGTAAACCCTTTTCTGACTTTGTCCAGCCACATTTATGTAGACCGCTCTCAAGAGGCTAGGAAGAAGGCAGGAACCAGTGCTATATGTCCAGTTGGACACACGCTGCTGATTTTCATGCTGAAAGTGGAAGCAATACTTCTCAATAAGTACAGAGGAGGCCCTGGTTCTTTAGGAATGGAAAAAAAATGCGTAAGTGGGGCAATTTTTGTAGTAACATAATGAGGCATGATCTGGATGCCAGCATAATACCAGAAACCTGGCTTCGGTAGGGTCATATTATGGGACTAAACTTAAAGGGTTTTCCTATTTTAGTGCTTTGTCTGATGTAAAACCCAGGCGTGTGTCTTGATAAGACTCAGTCCGGGTCTTTCTTCCGAAAGATATGACGGCGGTCTTAGGAATGAGGAGGGCGGGGTACCACATCAGGTGGTAGTTTGCTCGGCCTATTTCCCATATGACTTTTAAGAATTTCTTCATCAGGTCTTTTCCCCCAGGGGCATACTACGGTAGGTACGGGTTTGACGCTCCCGGGGTCCCGAGCCACCTCTCGATTGGATTCCTTTAAGAGGTGAGAGGGCTTATGTCAAACTCCCAATCAACTTAGGTCCACAAGTGTGTTTGGCCAGCTAGCAGTTACCTCCCTGGGTAATGCGTAACTCCCAGCCCCTGAGTGTCATGTAGGATTGTATTCGTATCCGCTGATAAAAGTGAGTCCCGGGAAGGGGCCATTGCACTGTGACTCTCCTGAAGGTGATTGGGTTCCTCTATCTATAAATTGGGAGGTGAAATCCTAAAGTGAGCCAGATCGAGGTCAGGACTCCCAAACAGGATGTGATAATCGTTGGAGACATCTGTAATTGTGGAGGATTGAATTGCTATGGACAAAAACAGCGAAAGTTAATAGAAAAGAAGTAATCGAGTGTAGTGGTCCTTGCTATTTAGTTATTAATACAACAAAGAGGGAAGAAAATTTACATCGTTGAACACTTTTACAGTTAAAAGGGTGTCAATAAAACTGCTGGACCTACTAAGTAGTGCATTAAGAGTCGCAATGGCATGCTCCTGGTTGAAAGTATTTCAGCATCCCAGGCAGCGATACATGTTAGCCAGCAATAAGATACGAGGCGAGATGCGCAAGACCTTGAACTTTTGCGCGGAGTTATAAATACCCGTGCATTGGATAGTATCTCCAAGAGAGGATTCAAGCGAATCTGGAAAAACAGAGTGTGACATCTGTATATCAGGTTCAGCGGAAAGAAAGAAGTGAATTAGTGCCTACTCGTACCCTATTCCTTACCTTTGATCGAGTGTATCTCCCTCAAAGGATCAAGGAGAGGTATAAAGTCAATGAACTTAGCTCATATATACCTAATCCGCTGATATGTTATAAGTGTCAGCGCTTTGGACACACTAGCGACTTTTGTAACGACGAATCTACGTGCGTTAACTGTGGAGATATCTCTCACGATGGAGCATTACATCAGCACCAACGCGCGTTAACTGCAGCGGTAAACACCCATCAAGTTCCTGAGAATGACCCCATTTTGCAGAGGAAAGAGTGATCCAAAAGATCCGGGTTAGGGAGAAGTTGTCCCTCTCGGAAGCCCGGAAACTTATGCGCATCCGCCAACCCTCTGTCCCGAAGTCCGGTTTCTATAGCTCAGTTGTAGCTAAACCGGTACCAAGTCGAGAAATCGCAACTCAGACCAGCGATACTAACGGGGCCACCATTACCGAAAACATTCTCATAGCTAGGATGCAGCCATGGCCTTCAGAATCAACATCGGCCAAGTCCGTTACTGGAAAGATCACACCAGTCAAATCACCGCAAGGCCGTTGATCTCAAATAATAGGACTGGCCAGGCCATAGTATATAATGCACCACCGATATAATTCTGGACCAGCTATGGCAGAACAGACTTCCTGAAAGAAAGTGATAAGTCTGTGTCCATACCATACAAAAAAAGCCACGGACATCCCCTCGGAGATCCTCCTCTGAGGTTCGAGGTTCTCGAACTGAACTTTTCTATTGGAGAAGCGTCCTCCCGCGTGGAGGAGATGGAACATGATTCTGCCCGGACTGCCAGAGCGACTGTGAAGAAGAGGCAGGACCAATTCTCCGTTAAAGGTGCCAGCCCGACACCTACGAAGAAGTGTAAATTGATTCGAAAACCGCTGTCCTCAATGTAATGGACTTTAAGGATTGAGAACTTATCCCTTTAAGAATGTCTTGGCTATCCTACAATGAGACATACATGGAATGAGAACACATCGACCAGAGCTTGAACGTTTGCTCAACAAGAATAATCCTTTGGTCGTAAGTTTACAAGAGAGGAAGCTCTGTTCGCATCAGGCGGTATACTCCAGTACGCTGTGATTCTTAGACTCGAAGAGGTTATTCCTGCGCACGGGGTCACTATGGTGCTCACCAGAGATGATATAATCGTGTAAACTCCATCCATACAGCCTGACATCCAGTCAGTGATTGTAACGATTAAACTGTCATCCATCCGATTTACCATTTGTAACATTTATCTGCTCTATCTGATGAGCCCTCGCTCAGTGATTTAGAAAATATAGTTTTACAGCTTCCAACACATTTTCTGTTGGTGTGAGACGCCAATGCCCATCGCCCCCTTTGGGGTTTACCTCGGGCTTGTGCGAGAGGTAAATTAATTGCAGATTTTATGGACAATTACAACTTAGCTCTTTTGAACATCGAGAGCCTGAATTTCTTTCAGACTCCTTTAATACTTGTTTCACGTCTTGACAACACACTTTATTTAATACGCTTAGCAGTTTCCTTACAATGGAATGTCATCTCTGATTTACACACTAATGATCACTTTCAATGTCGTATTAGCCTCTTAACACCACGTATACATTTAAGTTGAGACTGTACAGTTTCTCGAAAACTAAGTGTTGTGGAAAGAAAGTCTTTAATAAAAGTTGCTTGATATTATGGGGAAAGTAAATGCCATTAGTCGTGTTTTGTTTGGAGGACGTTATGATAGTTGTTTTTAGGGTCAATTGAATTTTAAATAGGGTTCCTATAATAAGGGTCAAACTAAATTGACCCTAAAATGACCACCACAATGTCCTGCAAATAAAACACGACTAATGACATATATTTCTCCCCATAATATCAAGAAACTTTTACTCAAGATATTTCTTTTTACAATGCTTAGTTTTGGGATACTCTACAGCCTCAACTTAAATGGTCCACCCTGTATGTTCCACACGCTTACCTAGATGACGCTTAGATCCTGTCAACTGGAACCCTTACTCCCATTTGGCTGTGAATGTTTTAGTGGATCATCTCACAGAGATGCTTCTTTCTGCTGTTGAGCAATCTATTCCTCGGTCGACTGCCCACCCCCATCGATTTCCGGTAACTCGATAGACGGATGAATGCCAAAATGTCATTCTTGCTCGCAGCCCCTCTTGTGGTTATCTAGTGTTGCCCTACACTAGCTAACTAGATCGAATACAAGAAAATGCGTGCCAAGTCTAGAGAGATTATTACGAATAGCAAAAGACATCATGGAGTAGGTTTGTTCCTTCATTTAATCGACGTATACCTTTCTATGTAGTTTGGGATAAGCTAAGGCGTGTGGCCTGAAAATCGACCCACTTGCCAATGCCAATGTTAAAACAGCTACAGGAGCTTTGTTGATACATTTGATTTGGCTAATACGTTTGGCGGCGCTTTCGCTCAACTGTCCAGCTGATAACTATTTGCCCGAGTTTCTTAGTTGTAAAACACAGTTGGAATCTAAAGGTTTCTGGTTTCGTTCTGCAAACCTTGAAAATTACAATTGCCTTTGTACCATCTTTGCGACTATCAGCACTAGGACCAAATTGTATCAACTTACAGTAGTTGCAACAGCTCTCACCTGAAGGCAAGACCTTCCTGCTCGAAAGCCTTAATCTGGGTTTCCAGAATAGTGACGGGAGGCCACCTTTACGCCCATTTTGAAAGCTGGAAAGGACCGTCATCTTCCGCCCGGCTGCCGTCTAATTTTCCCTCATCAGTTGTCTTTGCAAGGTAATGTAACGCTTGATTATTGGACGGTTGGTATGGTACTTGGAAAGTCACAACCTACTGACCAACGACGCCGTTCAACAATGGACCACCTTGTGTCATCGACACAAATCATGAATTGTCAAATTGTTGTGATATTTTTTGGCCTCGAAAAGGCTTATGATACATGTTGGCGAGCAGGAATATTACGTTCTCTGGAACAAGTACACAAGTGTGGACGCTTACCGCTGTTCATTCAGAAGCTCATTAAGGATGGGCTTTCCGAGTAAGGTTCCACTTGGTTTTTTCGAATTTCTCAGTTCAGGAGAACGGAGTTGCCTCAGGGATGGATACTAAGCGTTACACTATTTGCTATATCAATTAATTCTATCTCGAATTGTGTTCCTCCAGGGATATCGACATGTTTATTTCTAGACGACTTTGTAGTCTATTGTGCCTCTTAGCGTACGTTGTTTTTGGAACGCCGTTTAGAAAATGCAATGGTTATACAATCTTCAAGAATGCCGTTCTAAAAACGGCATTCCTTTCTCAACTGAGAAGTCAATCTGCGTTTATTTCTGGTGCTGTAGGAGAAGATTACCACCTTGGCTCCGATTCGGTCCACATTTGCTTCAGTTCGGAGATTTGACGAGATTTCAGGATTGACGTTTGATAGGAAACTTAGCTGGTCATCGTATATGCGCAGTTGAAAGCGCGATGTCTGAACCCTGCGGGTATTAAATGGCAAGCATTTGGGAGCGGATCAGACAGTTTTGCTGCGACTATATCGTGCATTGATCCGATTCAAGTTAGATTATGGGTGTAAGGTTTATTTTTCAGCACGACAATCTGTGCTGAGAAGATAAGACAAAGTCCATGGTTGCGGCATTCGTGTGGCCATTGGTACTTCTCCAAGAAGCCCAGTTATGAGACTTTACGCCGAATCGGCAGAACCTCCTCTGCGATATCGGCGCTATGTCCTGTTAAGAAATTATGGCTGTGGGCTTAAGTGTATGCCTATACATCCTACGACCGTTTTCTTTTTCGACACCACGCTGGAGGAACGTTATATGAACAGCTCCATTAATCCAAGCTCTGCAGGTGTTCGTTTTCGGGACTTCTTGGAAAGCATAACATTGGAATGCCAAGCATGTTTCCTAAGGGGAATAGGGTGTACCTCCTTGATTATGTGCGACATCTTATGTAAATCTTGGGATGACGGCATACCGAATTGTACTACGCCAAAGTTTAGTATTCGCACTTATTTTTAGAATTTTTGCCACGTTACAATGACCAAGTTTTTATCTACACCGACGGATCTAAGTACTTCAACGCTGTTGGATATGGTTATGTTCATGGAACCGAGCCCCATTCATTCGGTTTTCATGAAGCACTTCCATTTCTGCAAAACTGAATGTCATATACCGAGCCATTTTGTATATATACCGTCGAAAATTGGGAGACTGTCTCATCTTGAGTGCACTTCAGAGCATTCGTGAACTGTCAACTACAAGCCCATTCTTCAGCGAATCTAGGAGGCCCTCTTCGTTTTACATGCATCTGGCGTTAATGTAGAGTTTGTTTGATACCTGGTCGAGTTGGTTTCCCGATGAATGAACTGGCGGATTTGGCAGCTAAGGCTTGCGACTACAGAACCCAGTGTTACAATACCTCGTGTAATGTTGGAAGACTTTGGGCTTGTGGTTTGGAGAGATGTGCTATCGTGTTGGCGCGAGGAGTGGTTAACTGTATGCGAAAATAAGCTTAAAGTAGTGAAGGACATTCCGATAAACTGTATAACTTCCTCTAGTGTATCTCGTCGTGAGGAGGCGATTTGGGCTCGGTTGCCTATTGTCCACTTCAATTTTACGCACGGTTTCTCTTTTTGAGGATGACCGTGCTCTTATTTGTCCGCCGTGTAGCGAAGGTCTGTGGTCCGTAACGTGTTGCTAAACTGTATTGCTCCAGCACATCTTCGGAACTCTGCAACTGTCGGTCAGTTTTGCAGAAGTCTTAGTGGACAATAAGCAAGCGGTTGATAGGATTTTTAACTTTATATCAAAGGTAAATAACCAAATGCGGACATAGTCATATGGATATCAGGTGTTTCATACTTCTTGATTTAGTTTTACATATTCATATTTATTTCTGACGTTTGCTATGATTTTATATTTATTATTATCTCTGGCCTGTGCCATGATCTATTTCAAGAGGGCGCTAATGACCTAGCAGTTAAGCGCCCTTAAACACCATCATCATCTTCTCAGGAATTCAGAAATTTCGTGCTTTATTGCAGGGACAGAAATCTCAATCTGTTGATTGGCTGTGACTTCAACGTGCATCATAGCGTTTGGGACAGTGCGGACATCAATGGGAGGGGTGAAATATTCCTTGACTATTTGAGCACAACGGACCTTAGGATCTTGAATGAAGGACACGTTCCGACTTTTGTGAATTACTAAAGGGAATAGAGTTGTCACTGGCGTCCTTCAGAATTCTAGAGGAAATCAAGGTCCAGAGGACCTGTTTGGAATATTGCCTATCCTACCATAGATATATTTGCTTTTATCTCCAGGGAAAAGGAAAGTACCGCTGTAGAGGAACCCTATAAGAACCAATTGGGACTCCTTTAGAGGGGACCTGACGGCAGGCTTAAGAATGTATCCCAAGTTAGAAAACGCGAGGACCTGAAGTGGTACGTGGGGCTTGTCACGAACACACTGGCCTCTGCCTATGAAAGAAATTTCTGCCTCAAACATGAGGTTGGGCCCAAAGATAAATTTAGATGGAATTCCTTTCTAAGATCCATCAAGAAAGACACGTAGGCTCTATAATGTATACATGGCTAAGCAGTCAAGCGCTGTTCTGTTGCAGAATTTGCTGGTATCCGGAGGTGGGGCAAGGTGGGCCTCATTAGAGGATCCCTCTGGTGCTATGACGCAGTCGAAGACCTTGATATTGCTCGAGATCCACTTTCCTGGGACCTGCATAACAGATCAAGAACCAACCTGGTTATGGCACGCAGGCCTTGCTAAAATGCCGGCGCTTCTGCAGGAACACTTGGAGCGTTTCTCCGTATCTGGTGAAGGTATTTAGGGCCTGTCTTACTATGAGGCATAATTTTCGCCTCTGGAGGAAGGCCCAAGTGGTGTTTGTACCTTAGCCGGGTAGCCGATCCTATTGCAGGCCTAGGGACTTTCCTCCTATGAGTCTAACATTCTTTTTGCTGAAGTTCTGGAAAAGCTGGCAGATAACCACTTGAGGGATGGGGTATTGAATGACACACCGACCCAAACTCATTAGTATGCATACTGTCCGGGTAAATCCACGGAAACTGCACTCCATCGGCTCTTTGTGAGACTGGAAGAGGTGTTGTACTTTGGAGAACAATTTTACAGTACATTGAAGGTTTCTCTAATCTGCCTTTAGGTATTATTAGGAAGTGTCTGGAGAGTAGAGCTGTCAGCTCGGTAGTTACGGACTGAATTATGACCTTGAAATGCCGCCAGGTAATGGTGAATCTGAGGAGCGAGTCCGGAAGGCAACAGTGCCGCTGAGCTACCCGCAAGGGGGAGGTTTGTCACCCGCCCTATGGTGTGTGGCGGTGGATGATCTGTTGAACAGACTCAGTAAGGGAGGGATTAACCCTCAAGGATATGTCGAGGACATGTGTTTTGCTGCAAGTGAAAATTCCCGATTACTGTTTCGGAGAAAATACAAGGGTCCCCGCCTCGGAGAGGCAGGTTGGCGCGTATTTCATTACGCTGCTAATTGCGAGAACCAAGTTAAGCTACAGTGAGAATTGAACTAGATCACATTAGTGAAATGACAGAGATAATTAAGAGAAGTGATTGTGAAAATTGGACAACATTACAGAGGAAGTCAGGTTATTCACAGAAAATTTAATATACCGTTTATTTGTTATCGAAATTTCTTAAACATGTAGCACTTTAATAAAAAATTAATACAATAATTTTGTGGGAAATCACAAACAACGAAAAGTTCCATTTAACGGGTAAATTGGGGTAGGAGAATTTTGTTGAAGACCTTTCCGTTCATCCTGGAAGAATCTGAAGTTAAATCCCAAGTTTTATATTTATCGTTTCCTTTCAGCGTAATGGAGTCAGGTGCGGAGAAAGATGGCGTGCAACTGAAGTTCTAAGCAGAGACTTGTTTCTTCCCTAGCTATAAAGTTCTTTCCAAACCTGTCGGTACGAATAGCGGAGACGGAATGTATTTTGGAAACGCAGCCACAGTGCTTGTTGCGGTCATATCTGGCCGTGCTATGTTGGCCGAATTATATGATATGGTTACGAGTAGAATCTATAAGAGAGAGAGAGCTGGCACACTGCAATAGTGATACACGGGAAAACGAGGTGAAAAGCTAGGTTGAGGGGCAGAAAATAGTGATACATGGAGCAGATATGGAATAAAAGGGCCGTGCTAAGTATTTGAACAATTTCAAGGCCATTTTCACGTATTGACATAAATTTATAAGATATTTTGGCGCACTGGCATGAACATTTTGGGGATACTTTGATGGTATTTATAGGCGATGGAGCGGATATTTTCAGGACATTGGTCCAGGATTTTAGGACATTTTCAGACAATATAAAAGTATTTCATTCTGTTTAAGGTATTTGTATGCAGTTTTCTAATAACTTCCAAGGTACCTTAGGCACTAGAGTGGATATATTCAGGAGGAGAGGAACCTTTAGAATATTTTGGGACATTTTGAAGGTTATTCGTAGGACATTATGCTCCATTTTACATACATTTCGAACGTAGGAATGTGTATTTGGAGCACTGATAGAGATATTTGCAGAACTATAACATAACTTTGGATCCTTTTATGAATATTTTGACCGCTTGAAACCTCTGTACTGCATTTTAACAGAAATTCCACATGTCTTATGGTAGCTTACCCCGTACTACAAAACTTTGATGGTATTTTTTGGAATTTTACAGCAGTTCCAGTAACGTTTGGATACATCATAAGCATTTCAAATACTGTCACAGTGCTTTTTATATAGCTTTAAAGCCCTTTCTGTATATCGCCTATACACATATGAATGGCGAACTGCTAACACGTGAGGAGGGAAGAACTGTATATGATTTACAGTATTATTGAGGTATATTCAACTTCTAGTCTAGACAACCTTTTTAGCATCTATTCTATCCTCACACCTTTACATCCTAACACAATCTATCCCAGCCTTACCTACTCTGGAACACCCTCCATTGTCTAACCTAACCAAAAGGCGTAACAAAACAACCAAACAAAACACACAACTTAACCAAACGTGACGAATCCGCTGCTAAGATAAGCTAAGCTAACCCATCCTTCATAACTTAGACAATCAGCATGCGAACATAACCTTTTCCAGACTATCCTCTCATCGTCTAACCTATTCTGATACCAAGCACTTTAACACAAACTAGGCATTTCTTATCACTTACCCTGCAATCGTTTAGCCTAACCTAATCAGATCTACCCACACTAACCAAAGCTAACCTCTATTTGTTTCAGGGAAATTGCAGCGTTTTATTAACGCTTTATGATTTGAGGGCCCTAATTAGAGTTTTACGTCAACGTAGCTGTATTTTAGCTTTTATGTTAGCGTTATTCTCTTTTATTTGGGCTTGAGACCAGTACTAGAAGTTACTAGTGGCAGAGTTACCGCCTTCCATTCGTTTATTCCTATTCTTCTTTCTTCGTGTTTATGCAGGGTATATGTGAGTGATAGTTGAGTAAACATTCATTTTGTGTAAGCACGCTCACGGAGGAAACCAACATATTAGTGTATGCATCGCATTTTCGTATGCAAGGCTCAGAATGTTGTAATGACCACAAGCGTGTTTAGATATTCCATCATATGCAATCGCTCTTTTATCGTCATATGATGACAGCGATTTTGTTAGCTTCAACTGTTGAAACAATGTGATAATGAGACTGAATTAAACTCATCGGAATTCTTAAGACTGCATTGCTTTTTAAACAATCCACGTAACTATTGAATGTAATATAGTGGTTAATAGCGCTCCGTTTAATACCCTTAATATATCTAATTACACTTCCATTGATATCGAGCGCATACATTTTAGGTCTAGGACGTAAAAAGCGTTGAATAATTTTTCAGTCGCCTTCATTTTTAAATTTTCCCTACACCTTTTTGTTTTGAGCTGAATAGCGTATATGCTCTGTCGGGTAATCAGAGAGATCTAGATGTTGAGCATTTGTAGTTTATTCTGCTAGACATTTGTTATAGTCACTCGATGGATGAAGGATTCAGTATCCATATCCAAGGGTCACAGTTTTCAGCTCCATAATACAGAAGTAACATACAAGGATGCTAATAATAAATATGGTTGGGCAATGTGCCACGCCCTTGCTTATAGCAGATTTGAGTGGTTTTCCCCTTAAGATATAGATCTAAACAGTTTGAAAGAAGATGACCCTCACGGATATATTTCAGAAGTGGATATTGAATATCCTGCTGAGCGTTCAAACCCGGCGGAGGGCGAAGGATTTTTTCGGGCGTAAAATCCTTAGCATGGCTTCCTTCGGAAGGGAAGTAAAGCCGATGATCCCGTGTCGTAGATTTACGATACGTAAAAGAACTCAAACCTGATAGAGGCATCTGAGCAAAATTACCGGTCTTCCACGCCCAAAGTAGAATGGGACGCTAAAACCATAGTAGTTAAAGAGCGTCCATAGATAAAACTCAATTAATTTTTTATGACATACATAACGATTTACCATTGTCACACGAGTGTTTGAAACCAAGGGATTCTTCTACAAAGAAGCTAATTCCTCAACCTCGACGAAAGTATTTTGTTCCTTATAGGACCTCGAAACAGGCTCCCTCTCATGGACTACAGCTGAAGAAAATTCATCGCGCACTGCAATTTCGACAATCACGGTGGTTACAACCTTACGTGGAATATAATAATAACCTACGGCAAGGTGCTAGAAATGATTATGAGAAGGAACTTTACAAGCTGTTCAACAATGCTATGTACGGGAAAACAATGGAGAACATCCGGAATCTTACGACTTTTGGAAAAACTTATCGAAAAACGTACATTCATTGATATAACTATATATGGAGATAACTTGGCTG
Source organism: Deroplatys truncata (assembly GCA_030765065.1). Lineage (NCBI taxonomy): Eukaryota > Metazoa > Arthropoda > Insecta > Mantodea > Mantidae > Deroplatys > Deroplatys truncata. The sequence goes on along the minus strand of CM060985.1, from coordinate 27,785,253 downwards.
CTGTACATATAGCTTGACGACAGATTGTGTTTAACAAATCAATATACATAGGCACGAGTGTGCTAGAGATTTCAAAAACCTCGTGTACTCGTTAAAATATGATGTGTTGCTTCCGTATTATGGACCTGAAAACCTGAAGCTCTTGTGAATGGATACTGACTCCTTCATCCAACGAGTGACTGCAACAGAGGTGTACCAGGATAAACTACAGATGCTCAACACCTAGATCCTTCTGATTACCCGACAGAGCATATATGCTATCCAGTTCCAAACAAAAAGGTGTTAGGAAATTTTAAAGATGAAGGCAACTAAAAATCATTAAACGCTTTGTACGTCTTAGACCTAAAAGGTATGCGCTCAATTTCATTTGAAGGGTAATTAAAAAGATTAAGAGTATTAAACGGACAGCCATAAACCATTATATTACATTCAATAGTTGTGTGGACTGTTTAAAAAACAATGCAATCATAAGGACTCCGATGAGTTTAATTCAGCCTCATCATGTAAGGCTAACAAAATCCATCAACCATCTCATGACGATAAAAGAGTGATTGCAGATGATGGAATATCTACATGAGCTTATAGTCATTACATTGTCAGCCATGCATACACTAATATGTTGGTTTTCTCCATGAGCCTGCTTACACAAAATGAATGTTTACTCACATATACCCTACATAAACATGAAGAGAGAAAAATAGGAATAAAGGAATGGGAGGTGGTAACTTTGTCACTAGTAATTTCTAGTGCTGGTCTCAAGCCTAGATAAAGAGGAGAGACGCTAACAACAAAACTAAAATTAAGCTACGTTGATATAAAACTCTAATTAAGGTTCTCAAATCATAAAGCATGAATAAAAACGCTTCAATTTCTCTAAACAAAGAGGTAAGCTTTGGATATATCTGATTAGGCTAGGTTAGGATGTTTGTTTCTAGGTTAGAGTAGACGATTGCAGGATAGGTGATAGAATGCCTAGTTTATGTTAAAATACTTGATATCAAGTTAGAGTGGTATCGGAATAGGTTAGACGATCACTGGATAGAATACATGATGAGAAAGGTTAGGCTTGAATGCCGATTGTCCAAGTTATGAAGGATGGGCTATCTTAGCAGTGGGTGGTTACGTTTATTTTCCCATGTATCACCCTTTTAGTGTGCCAGCTTCTCTTATATTTCCTACTGTTATGTTTTTATCTTTTAAACTGTCCTATTCAGTTGCAACTTAACCTTTTGTTGCAGGTTCGATGGGCGGCATCCAGTCCAGTTGGCCAGGTTCCAAGAGTGGTTTGAAGACTTAATAAGTTTACGTTCTTCTTGAGTAATATTACAACAATGATACTTTGTATCCTGCCTTTAAGAATATTATATTAATAAAGAGACTCAAATATCTATTGAAATTTTGTCTTTTTATTGACGAAGGAAAAAGGAGTGTATAATGCACCTCTTAGAATGACATGTATGCTGGCATGGAGGGACTTACAGTAAAACACGGAATGTGGTGGGGTAGACATGTGTAAAGCTTAGTATAGGCTGAAATAAGCTTCCTTCTCCAAGAGGAAAAAGGATAGGCTAGTATAGCCTGCTCCTCCTCCAAGAGGAAAAAGGATAGGCTAGTATAGCCTGCTCCTCCTCCAAGAGAACAAAGGATAGGCTAGTATAGGCTCCTTCTCCAAGAGGAAAAAAGGATAGGCTAGTATAGGCTCCTTCTCCAAGAGGAAAAAAGGATAGGCTAGTATAGCCATAGCCGCCTCCTCCTCCACCAAGAGAAAAGGTTAAGGATAGGCATGCAGAGCCTAATATAGGCTCGTCCTCTAAAAGAAAATGTGGGGGAGGTTAGGCATGTGTACAAGCTAGTATATGCTGACAAGAAGGCTCGTCCTCTAAAAGAAGAAAATGTGGGGGGGTTAGGCATGTGTAGAGCCTATAGGCTAACGAGAAGGCTCGTCCTCTAAAAGAAGAAAATGTGGGGGGGGGGGTAGACATGTGTACAGGCTAGTATATGCTGACAAGAAGGCTCGTCCTCTAAAAGAAGAAAATGTGGGGGGGGGGGTAGACATGTGTAGAGCCAAGTATAGGCTGATATGAAGACGCGTTCTCTAAAAAAAATGTGGGTGGTAGGCATGTGTGCAGGCTAGTATAGGCTGACAGGAAGGCTCGTCCTCTAAAAGAAAATTTGGGGAGTAGGAATGCGTAGAGGCTGACATGAAGGCTCCTTATTTAAAAGGAACTGAAGGATAGGTAACGTTAAATGCTAGTATAGCCTACCATGAAGAATCCTTCTCTAAGGGAAAATGTCAAGATGGGCAATGTTGGAGACTAGTATAGCCTACTACGAAGGCTCCTTCTGTAACGGAAAATGTGTGGATATGCATTACTAGAGGGTAGTATAACAGAAAAGTTACATGTATGTTAGCCTATCACTGTCTACGCTAGTTTAACTCCCACTTCTGTACCAGAGAAAAGCTACGTGTATGTTAGGCTATCACTGTCTACGCTTTTTTAACTCCCACTTTTGTATAAGCGAACACCTTCCTGTATCTTAGAGTATACTTCTCTACAATTGTTTAACTTCGTCTATATAACTGAAATGTCAGCCTGTCTACGTATTTTAACTTCCACATTGGTAAAAGAGAAACGCTATCTTGTACGTTAATCTATCCCTGCCTACACTAGTTTAGCTTCCACTTTGCATAAGGGAAGCGCTACCTGGATGTTAATCCATCTCTGCCTAAGCTAGTTAGGCTTCCGCCTCTGTATAACAGAAAAGCTATCTGCTTGGGAATCTATCGCAGCCTATGCTAGTTTAGCTTCCACTTTTGTATAAGAGAACAGTTGCCTACATGTTAATTTATCCCTGCCTATACTAGTTTAACTTCCAGCTCTGTGTCAGAGGAAAGCTACGTGCATGTCAATTTATCCCTGCCTACGCTAGTTTTGCATTCACTTCTGTATAAGAGAAAAGCTACCTGCATGTCAAAATATCTCTGCCTACTCTAGTTCAGCTTCCACTTCTGTATAAGGGAAATACTGTCTGCATGTTAATCTATCCTTGCCTACACTGGTATAGCTTCCACTTCTGTATGAGGGAAAGGCTAACTTCTTGTCAATCTATCCCTGCCTACGTTAGTTTAGCTTCCACTTTTGTATAAGGGAAGGGTTACCTGCATGTTAATCTATCTCTACCTACACTAGTTTAACTGCCATTTCTTTATAAGGGAAAAACTGTCTGCATGTTATTCTATCCCTGCCTACACTAGTTTATCTTCCTCTTCTGTATAAGAGAAAACCTGCCTACATGTTAACCTATCACTCACTGCGCTAGTTTAGCTTTCATTTCTGTATTAAGAAAAAATCCCTTCCTGCATTTTAATCTATCCCTGCTTACACTAGTTAAACTTCCACTTTTGTATAAGAGAAAAGCTGACAATGTTAATTTATCCCTGCCTATGCTAGTTTAACCTCCAATTGTGTATGAGAGCAATCTTACCTGCACGTTATTCTATCACTGCCTACACTAGTTTAACTTCCATTTCCGTATAAGAGAAAAGTTACCTGTATCTTAATTTATCCCTGCCTACACTAGTTTAGCTCGTACTTGTGTATATGGGAAAAGCTGCCTGCGTGTTTATTTATCCCTGCCTACACTAGTTTGACTTCTACTTCTATATAGGAGAAAAGCTGCCTGTTTGTTAGCCTATCTCTCTGCGGTGGTGAATCTCAATCGACCCTCCTCCTCCCCCTTTTGAGTTAGTAAAGCTTCTGCTAACCTATCCTGCTTCCTTTCAACTTCTGGAAGTCCTGCTAGTACCTGACTGTGTTTTGTAGTCCCCTTCCTCTTTCCTCGTGAGTTTTACAAGAAATACAAAGAACAGTCTTTACCAGCCTATACCCATTTTTCTTCATGCACAGAGTCTATGCTACATCAGTTTATCCTGTAAGTAACAATCAGTTGGCTCGAATCTGGCATGTCGTTGATGTTGCCACTTCTAATGGTACACTTCGCAACCGGAGCAGTTTTGGTCCAGAACGACGTTCGCTGTGACTTTGCCGTCGTTCTCACATCTGCACTATATATCACTATAGGTCAACACAGTTCCAATTCCAATGAGCTGCGTGCACGTTGTTTGCCTATCTGTAAGAAGCGATGATGAAAGGACAAGCAGGGTAGTTACGCCATTAATATAGGTAGCTGATGACGGTGAAGCTGGATCAGTCAGTTGATCGTTTCATTCTTCACGGAGATAAGCGGAACGGTTTAATGAAACTGCTGAAAGGTAAGTGCTCGATGCCTGGAAAAAGAAAGTTTGAAGTAAGGATCAATATTCGCAGAACATTCATTCCAGGGGAAAATATGGGATGTCCTACATTCACTTGACGTTTTCTAACCACTATAGCTTCTACATAATAATTCCGCTTCTTTCATCTAGGGAAGTATTGCATTCCACCCAAAATTTCGATACCTAAGATTTCACCGGAAATACACGTTTTGAGGTGCCTTGAATCCAAATAAAGCACTTTGGAAATTTTCCCATGTGCGTGTGTGTCTGTGAACAGCATAACTCAAAAAAGGAAACTCGGATAATTACCAAACTTGGTATTTGCTTCAGTATCTTCCAAAGACACGACACGAAGATTTTCAACAAAATTCCCACACCGCAAACTACCATTTACATGGAACATTTTTCGAAAATTTCGATTTTCTAAAAAGTGACTAACGGTTTTGATTAAAATACTATATATTAAATATATTTTACATGACAAATAAAACGTATATCTTGTATAACTGGTAAATGTTAAGCTACAGACGAAAACTACTACACAAGAAATGTAGATCTCTTTAAAATAAGTTTTTTTGTGGTATAAGCCGTTTCTAAGATATACGTTCGAATTGTTCATTTCTTGGCCATTCTCTCAAAGTCTTGACAACATTAACTTGTTTCTTGCGAGTAGTAATACTTAGGAAATATGTGATTCAAAACAACCAAAATCATATAGACCCATATGTTTGCTAAATACAATGGGGAAAATTTTAGAACAATTAATCCCTAAAAGAACTGTGGAATTTAGAGAAACGATTGGTAAAAATGATAAACAATGCGCTTTTAGAAGAGTATTTTCAACGGAGGATGCCATTAATGAGCTATTAGGAACTATTGGGAAAAGTATAATAATAATAATAAATACGTAATTGGGGTATTAATTGATATATCTGGAGCATTTGACAACTTATGGTAGCCTTATTTTTTCGGCAGACATAAAGAAAATAATTATCCACAGACACTTTATACATTTTTTGAAGGATTGTCGTACAGATAGAAAAGTGTATATTAAAGGCATTAATCAAACAATCTCTAGAGACATCACAAAAGGGTGTCCACAAGGCTCAGTTCTGAGGCCCCTTTTTCGGGACAAATAGGTGGAAACATTGAGGAAATGGGAAATGATAATATAACAAATACGATTGCATATGGAGATGATTTGATCTTTATAATTGAAGGTTAAAATAGAACGGAATTGGAAACGAAGCAAATAAATTGACAAGGAAAATAAGTAAATGGTGTAAGAAATCTAAACTAAAGATCTCATCCAATAAATCGTGTTATTATGTTGTTTAAAGGAAATTTGAAGAAGCCCATTATTAAAAAAAATATGAAAATATCAAACGGAAGAAAGATTCCAAATGTTTTCCATTCTCCTGGATAAAAATTAAATTTTAAAAAGCATACATAATATATTCGTAAAAAAATCAGAAAAAACTAATGATGCAACTTGGTAGAATTACGAAGAAAAAAATTAAATTATCGTTGAAAATTATTGAGGAGGCAAAGAAAAATATTACCTTTTATGGTGCTGTAAATACCACACCAACAGTGCCTTTATTAATAACGGCAATATGGTCAATTGAAGTGCAATACTTCTACTTACTAGACATAGTAAAGAAAGTAAAAAAAAAAAAAAAAACTATAAATTGCTGAATATTTAAAATTATTGTATTATTTTTTTATTTAATACGATAAGTTTACCTCAGTAATGAATATTGCAAGATTAAGATTGTGGTGATTAGAAATTTAAAATTACAACTCGTAGGTAGTTATAAGGATGACGGAAATTAATATCTATGTCTTTCATATTGCATATTGGAGTAATAATGTTTATTACGAGTTAATAAAAAAGTTAAGAAAAATAGAAGATTAAATTTTGTTAATATTCTACTAACTGACTTCATATTAACCTCAGTCACCGAAGCAAAGAACATGACAACACTGTCCACGCGACCACTTCGCACTCTAAGAGCAGTGGACGTTAAGGCATGAACACAACTATACTTCCCCTACTTACTACAGGTAAGTGGTAGAGAAACTAAAAAATTAACAACAATCCACAATGTTCATACTTGCGAGTCGACTCTGTCCGACTAATTAAGGGAGGCCACGAGAAAGATCCCCCTGCCATACGTTGAAACTTTTGTTTTGCTGTTTTTGTTCTTTCGTGTCTCTATCCTCCATTGCAGGTCACTGAAGGTTGCCGTGCGCCGGTTCATCTGTAGCCGCATGATCAGGAATATGTGTAAATTTCTACCACTGGTGTTTCCAGCATTGATGGATCAGGTTCGTTGAGCACGTAACACACCGAATTACACTGAAATTATACATGGGTAAAAAACTAAGTACGCGAAACATGAAAACAAAATTAGATGCTTATAAATGACAACAGCTGTGTAGAGACTTGACAATATATAGGGCAGTTAAATTATATTCGAACTCACTCGCGGTCACACTCTACTGCGCGAGACAGCCGGCAGTCGCCGGGAAAATTACGCCGGCAGAGGCGAACTAAAATCCTTACCTTATAATAGATGCTGGAAATGTTGACCTTCTGCTCTCAAATAAACAGCATATCTCGTGTAAATATTCTCACTCACTCTCCGAAGCTCAGCAGCAGGAATTGTTGTGATTTCTTGCACAATGTTTTCTCTAAGTTCCTGTAGTGTGCGAGGATTGGAACGATACACGCTGTCTTTTAAAGAACCTCATAAATAAAAATCACAACTCGTTAGGTCAGGAGAACGAGGGGGCCACAAATCAACACTAATTATTCTGTTATCAAACACGTCTCTTATTGCATGTAATGACTCAGCAGCCGTATGTGCTGTTGCAGAATCTTACTGGAACTAACCATGCAATTTCTCTTCATCTGTCAAGCGATTGCAAAATGGCCTCAGAATTAACCTCTGATATCGCTCTGCTTTCATTGTTTCATCAAAGAATATGGGCCCTATTATTCATCTAGCACTCATCGCATAACGCACTCCAATTTTCTGATCATAATGAGGTGTTTCACCAGAAGAATTCCTGCTGCCAAGCTTCGGAGGGTGAGCGAGAATATATACACGAGATATGCTCCTGTTTGAGAGCAGAAGGTCAACATTTCCAGCATCTATTATAAGGTAAGGATTTTAGTCCGCCTCTGCCGGCGTAATTTTCTCGGCGACTGCCGGCTGTCTCGCGCAGTAGAGAGGGGCCGCGAGTGGGTTCGAATATAATTTAACTACCCTATATTATACTATATACTTACTCACCAGGTATACAGGGTGTAAAATAATATATATGTTACAAGGTTCGGTGGTAGGTAGATGTGTACCATGTGATCAGATTTTATTTACAAACCCATGTTCAGAAACGGAAAGGGGGCGACTGTAGGTAGACTCCGAGACGAGCAGTGGACATCCCATTCATTAGTTAAGAGTTGTTTAATACCATTAACTGTTACGTGATGCACACCATTCCTACAGCCAACGGCAGTGTTTACGGTATTATTATATTTAGATTTGTTTCATCAAGTGCGAATGAACAATGGTACACTACAGATAGGTGCTTCTTATCTTCGGGGAAACGCGAAGGAATGCAAGAGAGGTTTGGCGGGTCTATCAACATTACTGCAACAGCTGTCACCCACCCTACACCCTGTTTCGATGTGAAAGGAGTTTTGTTGAAACAGGTAAACAGACAATACTAGACAACCGCGGAAACAGGAGTTCGATGTCACATAACCGCAGGATACACAAAAGGAATCGAAGTTGATTAAAATCTTATCTGTTTACCTACATAATTTGTTGTCTGTTTTACTTCTTTCCTGTCCTTTGTGATCAGTACTGTTTACGCCCTCTTCCACATATCTGATATCCTAGCATAAACAAAGCGTTTTTGAACATGATATAATTAAACAAAATATGATTCTATTATACCTATATACATATCACCGAGCCTTGCACATTTATTTATTTAGTTATTTATTTATTTACACCTATATAAGCGATATGTGCGACTGTCGCGTCCCACGCTTAAAAGACAGTGGAGGTTAAATGGGGCGAACTGTTGCCACTGGTTACTCTACATACACTCGCAACTTTGGCGATCGCTCTACCAATTTAATGTTATCTTGTGAATGATACATCGCCAACAGTGAAATATCTGCACGGCTATTTAAGGCAACTGTAAGACATTTGATTTTCACCTGCACTTTATGTCTCGTCTTTGTATTTTTAGTACTTCGAAATACGATTTTACAGACATAAAATATACAATCAAAGAAATATGGAGATATAAAATGATAAAAACTATAATTTGGTAGGGTATCATCACTGTTTACCTTTGATAAAATCACATTCAACATGGGTGGAATGTTTTCAAAGAGCATACATACAATGAACGAGGCGTCACATTCCGCTTTGCGCTACCGTTACATTGCGTTTTCCTAGTCTGTTTTTGTTTACCTCTTCCTTTTTTTGCATTATTTTTGACGGGTCCTTAGAGGTCCTTTCATTCGTGCCTTTTTTTTATCCTATGCACTACTCTTTCTGAAACCCGGGTAGCCTTAGCTGTTTCCTTTACTGCCTTACTAACCCTTGTTTTACTTGAAGTAATCTAACACATGATTACTTTGCGTTTCTTGTTAGTTTACCAACATTTCGTCTCCTCCTAGATTTTCCCCCATAACCATAATATTTAATAAAATATCTACATAACACTTCAGAGTTCCACTTGCTATAAACGTATACACATTTCCTTACAACTGATGTTAACCTATACTCGCGGGTTCAAATCCGGCGGAGGGCGATGGATTCTTTTCGGGCGTCCTTAGCATGGCTTTCTAGGGAAGGGAAGTAAAGCCGGTGGTCCCGTGTCGTATATTTATGGCACGTAAAAGAACCTCAAGCCTGATAAAGAGGCCTCTGAGCCAATATAGAATGGGACGCTAAGAACCATAGTAGTTAAAGAGCATCCATAAATAAAACTCAATTTAATTTAATTTAACCTATACTGCCTTCTCCCTCACGCCTGTTAGCTAATGGATTGATGACTTTTGTTTTTCATACACAATGAATGTAAGAAGTTGCAGGATTCCTTTTTTTTTTTTTTTTTTTTTTTTTACAAACTCTCTCCAACCCTCCTCAACGTTTTCTCTCGCTTGGTTAACTGTCATAAACGCAGTAACAAAAACATTTCTCACCTTTTGACTTTTATACTGCATAGGTATAGAATTTTCCGAAAATATATAGTTTAAACAACTATAAGGCTCATCTTATATCGGGATTTTACTGAAAAACTAGTTTCCTTTAGAAATTTGTGCCCACAGAAATCTATAAAGGCTGTAACAACTATGTAATCTGATAGAGAAAAATATTCTGCATAGGATATTGTGTTCAAAGCTGAACATTTACACCACGCTATTACTTATTACCAATTTGGCGACAGCAGAAAAGGACGAAGCTAATGCCAACATGTATGCATTGGCTAGAGACAGAGATATCCCATTTACCTCCATACTGTCTTTAAGATTGAGACAAGGTAGAGAAAACTTGACAAGGTCAATTATTTACTTACAAGCAAGTAATTGATAAACATGTTATAGACAACTTTACAAGCCACAGTTCGTATATTCCTACATAAATCACTGCACGTTTTTATACAACTTCTAGAAGGTATTCTTACAAAAGCCTATTTTTACATCTACTTCATGCTAATCGAGATAGAAGTTTACATCAATGGTCTCATTAGACATTTCGTTACAGGTACAAGAGGGATACAGGAGGTTGAACCGATGGTAAAATATTTAAAAAGCGGGTCGCTATACCCTAACGTTGAAATTCCGTACTCCCAGTATGATAAATGCAAGAAACAACTGAATGGTGATCACTTCAAAAAATGACAAAAGTATTGAATAATTTAAACCAATAACAACGAATATCTCGGAAATCGTTAATGCTATGTTATGGGTTACCAGTAATATAAAACTATATATCATACACTCAGAGGGAAGGCTTCACAGGTCATTCACAGACCATTCAAGCCACACATTTTAATATTCATGTAAATATCTTAAACATAAGGTATTTTAATTAAAATTGTTAGCCGTTTTTGGAGAAATAAAAGATAACCAAAATTTTCCAATATAAAGGGGCGTATGGGGGTGGGAAAATTTCTTGAAAATCATCGTGTCGCGTCATTCGTAGACGCTGAGTTCAAATATCAATTTTGGTAGGTATTTATCAAACATTTCGTTTTTGAATTATGTTCTTCACAGATGCAAACAACATTTTGCTAAAACTGTTTTTGGATTCAAGGGGACCTTAAAACATATATTTCTGGTGAAATCTCGATATCGAAATTTTGGTTGGGATGTAGTACTTCTTTACCTTTTATGACTACCTGAACACAAGAGAAAGAGGAGTTTTTAAAATATCGCAATGGGGAGGGAGGGAGGGAGGTGAAGAGTAGGAGAGAGGATGCTGCCTAACGTAAGCGGTAGGGAAGCTCTACCGTATCTGACGCGTGTTCACTTTCGCGTTGAACTTTCTTCACCCCCTGACCTTTACGATTGACCACACGTCCATACCCGAGGGAAGAGTTCGTCATGCAATATCCCTAGCTCATTCTGTCCCTAGAGTTTGGATTTATCCTCTTGCATAATATGATTAACGGAATACGTAATGACTTCATGCAAGCGATGACCTTGAATGGCCGCTAGATGCATACTACTGATCCACTAACAAATAGCAACAGCGTTTACACCGTAAAGTAAATGATGAATTTGTACAAGAAGCAAGTATCATTAAGAGTACACTGTTGCCAACAAACAATGGAATATATTCGCTAACTTAAATCAGAAAAATCGCTAGTTTAGTCGCTAAAGGACAATACTTTAGTTCTCTGCACATAACCACAAATCAAACCTAATATTCACTTCATCGCTTCCTGGAAAGTTTCAGGTAGCCTAAACTTTTGTGCAAGGCCAGTGTTAAAACCAACTTTCAACAATCGCTTACTACGGGCAGGCCTTGAAGGAGAATAAAACGGGAAAGGCATCGCGGAACAACAGTACCATTCTACTCTACGGCCAACTGAATCGGTATGATAATCACTATAATTTTTTTTTGCAGAAAAAGTATATCACATTATTGTTAAACATTTGTACCGAGTTTCATTTTGATATGATTTTTCCAAAGCAATAAATATTTTGTAAACATTTTACAAATTCCTACAATACAAACACTGAAGAACAGGAATAAATTATTATTTCCTTTGAGGCAGTATTTTTAACACTTAAATGACTTCAGTCTAATTATATAATATATAAATTCAATAAAAGCCCGCCTTAAAGCAATATGTGTATGTAACAATGTATAAAAAGTGTATATTACAGTCATTGTATATGTTTATATTATTGTATACATGTGTAATAATGTTATGTGAATGCATTACGTAATTTAATAATGTAGGAGCTGTGAGAATAATAGGTTAAAATTTGCACACAATGAGGTAACCTTGAGGAAATAATGAGTAGGAAGGTTTAGTAGTGCTGCTAGTCATTATTGTAGCAACAATAATGTAAATTTTGAGACAGTTTAATAAAATAACCAATCAACAACCAGAAAAAAGCTTAAGTTAAATGAAGGCATTCTATTGGATTAGGAATAGCCAATCAGAGACTTGAAATACAGAAATTTACAAATTTTAGGCGGTTGAAATCAAGTCAGTTGCTTGTAGACAGTGCTCATAACTGGACGCGTTGGTTGTAGGCAGACGAGAGACACGTCCTAAAAAAAATGTAATACGTATTCAGTGTGAGACGAAATTGGTTTACGTGTTAAAAAGTGCAAGTAATTAACAAAAGAATCTTACAGCTCTCTATATCAGTGAAGTGTTATTTAAAATCGTGCCAAGCATTAATAAAAGGATTGAAGTAAAAATTATAATCTGTGCAAGCCTACATTCTTCAGTCGCACCACTTCCCTGCAAAGAGAAACATGTCTCTAACAAAAATACTGACGCAGACGAGGCACACATAAATAAATATACATTTAAAGAAACAGTCAAATTACAGAGTTAATATTTTTTAAACTTGGGGCGAAGGCTACCGGAAAGCGGGTAAGTAGGTTATCTAGAAGAGAGCTGGCACACTTTTTTTGCGTTTATATGGGAAAGGATGCGGAGGGCCAAGGAGGAAAATGCGTTTATATGGGCGAGATAGGGAATACGAGGACTGACACTAGGCTAGACAGCGGCAGAAGGAGGGGGATGCGCTTTATATGAGACAGATAGAGAATACGTGGAGAGGTGCTAGGCTAGACAGAGGCTGAGAGTAGAGTATGCGTTTATATGTATGAGAGGTATAGGAGCAGGAGGAGCGGTGCTAGGCAAGACAGAAGTTGAGTAGAGTATGGGTTATATGAGAGAGGTAGGGAACAGGAGGAGAGGTGTTAGGCTAGCCAGAGGTTGAGGAGAGGAGTATGGTTTATATGAGAAGTATAGGAAAACGAGGAGAGGTATTAGGTTAGGAGAATTGAGTATGTGTTTATAAGAAGATACGAGAAAACGGAGAGATCCTATTATAGGATAGACAGGTGTTAAAGGTAGAATGTGTTTTATATGAGCGGTATAGGAAACCAAAGAGAGATGCTCAGCTAGACAGGGATCAGGAGAGGAATGCGCTTTATGAGAGGTAGGGGATACGGGGAGTGGTGTTAGGCTAGACAGAGGTTGAGAGTAGAGTATGCGTTTATATGTATGAGAAGTATAGGAACAGGAAGAGGGGTGTTAGGCTAGACAGAGGTTGAGGAGTAGAGTGTAGTTTATATGAGAGGTATAGGAAAACGAGGAGAGGTGTTAGGCTAGACAGAGGTCGAAAATAGAGTATGGTTTATATGAGAGGTATAGGAAAACGAGGAGAGGAGTTAGACTAGACAGAGGTCGAGGAGCAGAGTATGGTTTATATGAGAGTCATAGGAAAACGAGAGAGGTGTTAGGCTAGACAGAGCTAGAGGAGTAGAGTATGGTTTATATGAGAGGTATAGGAACAGGAGGAGAGGTGTTAGGCTAGACAGATACTAAAGGAGTAGCAATATGGGTTTATATACAGGAGAGATAGGGAATAGGAGGTGCTAGACCTTGAAAGCGACTTTAGACGTGAACTTCAGGGAAAACTGTTTCATGTCAATGTTCTAGACATGTCCATCACGTAACCCATTCAGGGAAAAGGTGACCAGTAAAGGGAAAAACGTGACCAGCAAAGGGAAAAAGGTGACCAGCAAAGGGAAAAATGTGACCAGCAAAGGGAAAAATGTGACCAGCAAAGGGAAAAACGTGACCAGCAAAGGGAAAAACGTGATCAGCAGTGGGAAAAAAGGTGACCAGCAACGGGAAAAACGTGACCAGCAAAGGGAAAAAGGTGACCAGCAAAGGGAAAAAGGTGACCAGCAAAGGGAAAAATGTGACCAACAAAGGGAAAAAGGTGACCAGCAAAGGGAAAAACGTGACCAACAAAGGGAAAAATGTGACCAACAAAGGGAAAAAGGTGACCAGCAAAGGGAAAAATGTGACCAGCAAAGGGAAAAACGTGACCAGCAAAGGGAAAAAGGTGATCCACAAAGGGAAAAGGGTAGGGGAAAGGTGACCCTCTCACGGGAAAAGCTAACCCACTCACACTAACAGGTAAGTAATTCAGTTAGTATCACAGGGTAGGAGAGATCCCGGGAAGCGGATATAGCATAATTCCGTATGATGTTACAGATAATTCAGAGAGTATCGTAGGTATTTAGGATAATTCAAGTAACATAGGTGTTTAGAGTCCCTCAGCTAGTATCACAGGAGGCTAGTTTCCTGGGGGGCAGGACGTATCATAGCTGCATATTTTTCACAGGCAATTCATCTAGTATCGGGGGGGGCATTTAAGCTAATTCAGCTAGTATCACATGAGGTCAGATTCCAGAAGCTAACTGCATCATAGCTGTGCATGATTTCACAGGTAATTCAGTTAGTATCGTAGGTATTTAGGCTAATTCAGCTAGTATCACAGGAGGATAGATTCCAGGGTTGGGTATAGCATTGTTTCGTATTTCACAGGTAATTCAGAGAGTATCGTAGGTATTTAGCATAATTCAAGTATCATAGGTGTTTAGAGTAATTAAGCTAGCATTACAGGAGGGCATTACTCGTGATAATTTCGATCAGAGATTTGTATTACAGCTATTTAAGATAATTGCAGGTGATTCAGATTGTATCAATGGTATTTGAGTCATTTTAACAGGTAATTCAACTAGTATCATTGATATTTAGAGCAAACCAGATAGTATCACAGGTGCTGGTGCTAATTTAGAGCAGGAATTCGTATCAGAGCTAGTTAAGGTAATTTCACATGATTCGACTAGTATCACAGGTATTTAAGTCATTTTAACAGGTAATTCAACTAGTATCACAGGTACTCATGGTAATATAGAGAGTAATTAGATTATAAACATTTCTCATCCTACGTTACAACAATTTATATACTTTTTTCTAAATCTTACAAACTTATTATATGTTAAACAGTTATTGTAGGATGCGGAGAGGGATAAACTGCATATTGGTTCACAAATTGAAAAGCTTTGCTTCAACATACCTTTATTTAAGTTCGTTGTAGATGTCTCTCCCCTTTTATCTAGGCTTGAGACTAGCACTAGGATTGCTCCTAATGGCAGGGTTACCACCTTCCCTTCCATCTTCTTCTTTCTTCATCAGGCGTCTGCTAGTTGCATACACAGCACACGGATAAACTTCATTTTTAAGATTGTAGACTCACGAGAAAAATCTTCATATTCAACTTACATTCTCTTATGCACTACTTGTAATGCTGTAATGTCCATAGGCGTATGTCGTTATACCGTCCTCAGCAATAATTATTTTATCATCAAAGGGATTCAATGCAATTTTATTCACTTGCACCGTGGTAACAGCATGCTTTCGTGATAGGATTAGATTCATGGGCGTTCTGATGATTTCACAGGTTTTAAGACAGTCTGTATAGCTGTCAAACGAAATGTACTGCTTAATAGCGCTACGTTTTATACCTTTCATCTTTTTTATCATTGAGCCTTGAATATCTAAGGCATACATCTTAGGTCGTAGTCCAACAAAGCGTAGGATGATTTTGCTATTAGCCTCATCTTTAAATTTTTCCAATACCTTCTTGTTCTGAGTAGAGTGGCATATATGATTGACAGGGTAATCAGCTGTATCCAGATGCTCAAGAAAACGTAGCTTGTCCTTGTACACATCTTCAGTTGTTACACGATGAATGAATGAATCAGTGTCCATATACATAAGCTTCAGGTTTCCAGCTCCATAATAAGGCAACAACACGTCGTAATGGTAGTTATACATTAATGTCTTGGAGATGTCCAACACACACATTCCAATGTATATGGGCTTGTTGAACACAATCTGACGAGAGGCCATATGTACAGCAGCTAGATTAGCAGCATATATCGTCCTGTCGATAAACGTAGGCTTGGCGATCAACTTCTCTAGAGTCTTCTCATTGGTCACCAGTCGTATATCCACACGGCTACGCAGGTTCTCCATAGTTTTTCCAAACATGGCGTTGTTAAAGAGCTTGTAGAGATCCTTCTCGAAGTCATTTTCAGCTTGTTGTCGTAGCCTGTTGTTAAATTCCACATAAGGTTTCAACCACCGAGACTGTAGGAATTGTAGCACACGATGGATTTTTGTTAGCCGTAGTCCATGACTAAGAGCCTGCTTCAAAGCCATGTAATGCACTACATACTTCTTTCGAGGTCCAAGATGAGGTATCAGTTTCTTTGTAGATGCTTCCAATGGTTTCATACACTCAGGCAGGAAAGGTAAATCGTTGTGTAGATCGTGAAGTTCTGCAGGATATTCGATATCAACTTCTAATTTGTACCCATGAGGATCATCTTCTTGTAGTGTTTCTAAGTTGATTTCTTCAGGCGAAACCCACTGAAATCCACAGAAAGGAAGGGCGTGACACATTGCCCACCCATGTTGGTTATTAGCGTCCTCATATGTGATAAATTGGGTCGGTCTCGACGGATCAAACTTCTCCATATACGTGTTATTAGCCTCAGCATACCGATGGGAAACTTGACATAAACCTCCTCTTATACCTGATTCCACCATGAGTAGTTGATCATAATCTTGTAACAGCTCCAGCTTAATTCCTGTATACAACAACATGGCGTCCCATGTAAGTCCTGGAGAGGTAAAATAATGGGAAGGATCGACTTTGTGTGTTTTAAGGGTTTGCTCTCTGAACGTCTCAAAGACATCGGCTAGGAGTAGTACATCTGAGGTTAAGTAGAGATCGCTGTACTGTCCCAGGTTTCTTACATTAAACAGCTCCCATACATTTCTAGCATGATCGTAGTCAGCATCACTAATTTCTTCTTCATTTAATCTATTGTAGAAGGAGTCCTTAGGAGGCAAGCAGGTCTCGTTCAAAACATCCCAGGAAGTGACGTAATCATAGGGAAATACGCCCTTACGGGTCATCAACTTCAATTTGTCTTCTCCAAAGTACTTTAGTGTTTCAGGATATGAGGTTAGATTTTTTACCAACTTATCCAAGCTTGTACTGAGGAAATCTACTCAACCTCTGTCTTGCCTAGCACCGCTCCTCCTGCTCCTATACCTCTCATACATATAAACGCATACTCTACTCTCAGCCTCTGTCTAGCCTAGCACCTCTCCACGTATTCTCTATCTGTCTCATATAAAGCACATCCCCCTCCTTCTGCCGCTGTCTAGCCTAGTGTCAGTCCTCGTATTCCCTATCTCGCCCATATAAACGCATTTTCCTCCTTGGCCCTCCGCATCCACCCTCGTTTTCCCTATCCTTTCCCATATAAACGCAAAAAAGTGTGCCAACTCTCTTCTAAATAACCTACTCGGGTACCATACGTGCGGTTGCAACTACTTCAAGTTCGGCTCCCCAACAGTTGAACTATAATACAACTCCTTCAATACAAATTATTTTCTCAAATTGACGCCCAAAGCGTGGGGCTAATAAATATCTTCTCACCTTTATCTTTTAATATTAAACTATTAAGATTGGTTTTTTTGCTTTTAGATCATGCTTTTACTTGTTTAGATATTGATTTTTGCATCTTTTCGAAGTTGCTGAAACAAAAATACCAAGATAAATTTTTTATAACTTAAATACATTTCCATCAAAGTGATAGCATTAAATAAAAATAATTAGTTTTAACATATTTGTGAAGATCAAGAATGTATATTTTTCATTGAAATTACTGATGTGCAAGGAATAACTTAAGATTTCGAAAATGCATATGAAAACACGCAAACACACTGTTTAAGCATACTGTGACTGTCCAGTTTTCATTGTCACTTCACTAATGTGATGTAGTTCAATTTTCTGTGTGACTTCACTTTTCTTCGCTAACTAAATCAACCACTAACTGGTTAACTTGCTCGGTTACACAGCCGCTAGAATTTGCCATAGGTTTCTAAGCTGTTCGAGAGGCGGGAAGAAAGAACCTTCCAAAACAATCCCGTTATTTCTCGATAACGCATCTGAGCTTTACACTGGATGAGAGCGCCATTCCATCGGCTTCTATCTTCTCGACCAGTCAGTCGGTCGGTGCTCTCCCGATAAGCTTGTGCTATAGTCGCTGAATCACAATATAAAGGATTCAAGAATGGCTGAACAGAAAATCTGAAATGTTGCACTCACATGACTTTCTCTACTCTTGTACAGACTATTTTTACAAGCGCTTATTCTCCATATGCTTCCTGTTAATCGAGATAAACATTTGCGGAAACTACCTTATTGCTAATTTTCTTGTATGTGCAAGGGGAATATGGTAGGCTTTAAGCGATAGTCGAATGTTTTAAGAGCTGGTTGCTATGTGGAGCATTTCATTCTCTTTGTATGTCCGGGATAAAAGAAAGAAACAAATCTGATGTGTTACACTCACATGACTTTCTCTACTCTTCTACAAACTAGTTTTACAAATGCTTATTCTCCATATGCTACATGTTAATCGAGATGTTAATCTTATTGCTAATTTTCTTGTAGGTGCAAGGGGAATTGGTAGGTTTTAATCGTTTAAGAGGTGGTTGCTATGTGGAGTATTTCATTCTCTTTGCATTACCAGGACAAAAAAAATTAATAACGAATTTGAGAAAAAGTATAAGTATTGGAAAATTTAAGGGAATAACAAGCAATATCTTGAAAATGGTTCACTCAAAAAAAATGTATATGACATAAATTGTGTATTTTAACGCGAATTACATTTTTGTGTAGTAAAATTTTGTCTATCTCCTATGGCTTACCAGTTATGCAAAAGTCGTTCACAATGAAGAATACTTTTGGAGACATTCCCAGAAAATTCGAGATATACATTTCATTTCTCATGAAAATATCTTAAACATATGATATTTTAATTAAAATCGTTAGAGCCATTTTTGAGAAAATTAAAATTTTCGAAAAATATTACATGTAAAGGGTAGTCTGGGGTGAGGGGATTTTCTTGAAAACCTTCGTGTCGCATCTCTGGAAGATACTGAACCTAAATACCAAGTTTGGTGTTTATCCGACTGTTCGTTTCTGAGTTATGCTGTTCTCTAAAACACACACACACACACACACACACACACACACACACACACACACACGGACATGTTTCAAAAAATGCTTTTTTTTAGATTCAGGGGTCTCAAAACATATATTTCTGGTGAAATCTCGGTATCGAATTTTTGGGTGGAATACAATACTTCCCCTACTTAGTGTACGTAGTAGGGAAAGTAAAAAAAAAAAAGAATAACGAATTTCCTTGAGAAAAAGTATAAGTATTGAAAAATTCAAACAAATAACAAGGAATATCTCGGAAATGGTTCACTCCAAAGAAAAACTGTATGCGGCAAATTGTGTGTTTTAACGAGATTTCCATGTTTTGTGTAGTAGAATTTGTCTATCTCTTACGGTTTACCAGTTATGCGAAAGTCATTCAGAATGAAGAGGACTTTTGGGAATATTCCAAAGAAATTCAAGATATACATTCCATTTGCCATGAAAATATCTTAAAAAACACGATATTTTAACGAAAATCATTAAAGCCATTTTTGAGAAACTCAAAATTTCCAAAAGGTTTTTCATGTAAAGGGTACTTTGGGGTGAGGGAATTTTCTTGAAAATGTTCCCGAGGCATTCTTAAAAGATACTAAACTCAAATACCAAGTTTTGTATTTATCCGACTTTTTGTTTTCGAGTTATGCTGTTGACAGACACACACACGCGCGCGCGCGCGGAAATGTTTTAAAAAATGCGTTATTTTGATTCAAGGCAATTCAAAACATGTATTTCCGGTGAAATCTCGGTATTGAATTTTTGGGTGGCATACTTATTCTACCAAGTAGAGAAAGTAAGAAGAAATAAAAGAAACAAAAAGAACGCTAGTGATGTATTTTGCTCCAAATGTGTATCTCAATGAATTTAGATCGGTTAAAGACAGGTTTTACAGAAGAAATTAATTCTATTCGTTGAAATGTTACAACAATGGTTTTGACGATATGCATCGCAGACTGACAGATTGTGTTGGTAAAATCGAGGGTCACTTGAGGGAATTTTAAAAAAATGAAATGTTATCCTGTGTTGAATAAAATGACGCATTATTGGCATTAAACTCCTGTACGTTAAATTTAATAAATAATATAATTCATATTTACTACACAGTTGTACAAATGGTTCGAGTGAAACACCCTGTGCTGCTGGGTATATCCATTCCAGACAATTATCTCCCATTAAACAGGATGCAACACAATACCTGTTCTAGAATGCTCAGCACGAGTGTCTGAAACCAATTACATACTGACTTCCTGCTGGTTAGGCATCGCTATGTTTGTCGCTATCCGTGGCCTCTAGTTTCCGAGGTCGCGGGTTCAAACCCGGCGGAGGTGTACTTTCGAGCGTAAAAATCCTTAGCATGGCTTCTTTCAGAAGGGAAATAAAGCCGGTGGTCCCGTGTCGTAGATTACGTAACCTCAAGCCTGATAAAGAGATCTCCGAGTAAAAATTTCCGTTCGTTCACGCTCAATATACAACGGGAGGCTAAGAACCATAGAAGGTAATGGGCATCCATAAATAAAACCCAATTTAATTTAGACTCTTAGAGAACAGTTCGAACCATTAATAACGGATAGCTCAGAAATGCTTTATGCCATAAAAAAGATTTCAAATAAATTGTGTGTTTTAAAGAGATCTATAATTTTTTGTGTAGTGCGTTTTGTCTATCGTTTAACGTTTACCAGTTAAACAAAATTATACAAAATTCATTCCGAATGAACAGGACTTTACCGGCTATTCCCAGGAAATTCAAATATATACATTTTATTTGTCGTGTAAATATCTTTAATATGGTTATTTTAAACAAAATCATTAAGAGTCATTTTTAGAAAATACAAATTTTCGAAAAATATTCGATATAAAGGGTAATTAAAAAGGGTAGAGGTACTCTTAAAAGTCCTGTCAACATTCAGTTGTTTCTCACGATTGTATGGAAACAGTTATTAAAATACCATGTATATATTAAAGGTGTTTACATGACAAATAAAATGTATATCTTGAATTTTCTGGAAATAGCCTGTGAAGTCCTCTTCATTCGGAAGGAATTTTGTATAATCTTGTATAACTGGTAAATGTTAAGCGATAGACGAAAACGTACCATACAGTATACAGAGCTTTCTAAAATACACAATTAGGTTGAAACTTTAATAGTGGCAAATATTTATTAATATTACAAGAATGACACGTGTTTGAAACTTCTACACTCCTTCAATGTAATCAACATTTTCAATAACCCGTTAACCGGCAGTGTGGAAGTCCTAGGGTCCTATTGCAAAGCTTTTTCTGTTGAGGACTGATCTAATGTTTGCAGAATTTCGGGAACAGTCCTGAATCAAATTCCATGAAGTGGTTCCTTCATCTTCGGGATTAGGTCATAATCACAAGGCTTTAGGTCCAGTGAATATGTGAATGGAAAGTGAGGCAGTATTTTTTAACACTTAAATGATTTTAGTCAAATTATATAATAACAGCCCGCCTTAAAGCAATATGTATATGTAACAATATATAAAAAGTGTGTATATTACAGTCATTGTATATGTTTATATTATTGTATACATGTAATATTGTTATCTGAATGTACTACATAATTTAATAATGTAGGAGCTGCGAGAATAATAGGTTTAAAGTTTCTAACAATGAGGTAACCGTGAGGCAATAATGAGTAAGAAAGTGTAATAATGCTACTAGTCATTCTTGGAGCAACAATCATATAATTTTTGTGAAAGTTTATAAAATAGCCAATCAACAACCAGTAAAAGCTTAAGTTAAATATAAGTATTCTATTGGATTAGGAATAGCCAATCAAGAGACTTGAAATACAGAAATTTACAAATTTAGGCGGTAGAAATCAAGTCAGTTGCTTGTAGACAGCGCTCATAACTGGACGTGTTGGTTGTAGACAGTGTTTCTAACCGGACGCGAGATGTGTCCTCGAGGAATTTAATACGTATTTTGTGTGACACAAAAATAGTTTACGTGTTAAAAAGTGCAAGTAATTAATAAAAGAATCTCACAGCTCTCTATATCAGTGAAGTGTTATTTAAATTGTGTCAAGGATTAATAAATGCAGTGAAGTAAAAATTATAATCCGTGTAAGCCTACATTCTTAGCCGCACTTCTCCCAGCAAAGAAATCCATGTCTCTAACAATAATACTGACACAGCCGAGGCAAACATAAATATATAATATTTAAAGAAACAGTCAAAAATTACAAAATTAATATTTTTTAAACTTTTTGGGGGGGGGCAAAGGCCACCGGAAAGTACATTTGGGACGAAGGCTACCGGAAACTTTTTACCATACGTGCGGTTGCAACTACTTCAAATTGGCTCCCAAAACGTGGGGCAAATAACAATACGTAAAAACAAACAACTTCAAAAAGCATTTCCCAACCACAGCGGCGGTAGAGATAGTTACAGGCCCGAGCATTGTCTTGCAAAATGATGGGAGGATTCTGTAAAAAGTGTCGCCGCTCCAAAATAACCACATTCAATCTTCAACCAACTTCGGTGTTCCTGTTTTGCGAACATGGCGAAATCACAACACACAACAGTTTAGATCGGTAGCTCATACAGATCTATCTTCTACTCGCCACAGCGCATGCGCTTTGAGTCGAAACGGAGAGTCCATTTATTGGTGCTGGGTAAGACCTAGGCAAACACGTCATTGTAAACGTGAGAATAATTACTTCCTTTTGTTTGTCTTCCACAGCAATTTTCCCACTATTAAAGTTCCAACCAACGTATTTCAAATAACCTTTTATGTGGCATCAGCCATTTCCGAGATATTCGTTATTAATGGTTCGATTTGTTCAATACTTTGTCATTCCTTTTAAGTCCCGGCGATTTTCAGATGTTTCTCGCGATTATACAGAAACAGTATGGAATTTTAAGGACAGCATATAACATCCGGTGCTAAAACATTTGACTATCGCTATACCCTTTGTATCCTAACGAAATGTGTAATACAGCTATTTCCAGAAAGGTTTATCTCGATTAAAATGAAGTAGTTCGGAAAGCAAAGTTTCATAATAATAATAATAATAATAATAATTTGTATACCCACTAATAAACGATAAAGGATAGAGAAATTCATGTGAATGTAACACCATAGTTTATAACTGGTAAACGTTAAGCGATAGACGAAAACATACTACACAAAAAATGTAGATCACTTTAAAACACAATTTATTTCAAATAACTCTTTTTGTGGCACAAGCCGTTTCTGAGATATCCGTTATTAAGTTTCGAATTGTTCATTTCTTGGTCATTCTCTGAAAGTCCTTCAAAATTCAGTTGTTTCTGACGATTGCATAGAAACAGTATGGAATTTTAAGGCAGCATTTAGCGTCCAGTTGTTAAACATTTGACTATGGCTGTTCTCTTTGTATCTATAACGAAATGTGTAATGCAGCTGTTTCTGCAAAGGTTTATTGGGATAAAAATGTAGTAGACAGAAAACTAAACTTTAGTAAGAATAGTTCCTATACCCACTATAGACGGAACAGAAGAACATCTGAAGTAGCTATCCAAATTAGTTTTAACGTAACAAAGGCAATTTAGAATATAAATACACGGACATTTAAGAGCATGGGGCTGTATAAAGGTGGTTTACAACGTTCTTTTGGCGAGACTCCACAAATTAACCTAATTGCTCGTTTTTGTAGGACTAGGAGTTTGTGTGAGGGTGGTTACCTGATGAAAGAGTTATTAATACCTAAAACTCTTTATCATAAAAATCCCTCTATAGCAGCAATGTTATCGATGTGAGATTCCAGCCTAATCCAGATTCGATATGAATGCCCAGACATTTGGTTGACGATAAATCGGAAGTATGATCGAGTGAAAATACGTCCCATAATTCTTGTATTTGGATTGAACTGTCCTCTACTTTATTAGCAGTGAGTGATGCTTTTTATTACAAACATTTACAGCCTATTCGCCTTAACTGTGCACTGGTCAGGAAGTTATTGCTCAGTGGAAATGTTACCATTACATACAACTACAGGTTTTGATGGGCTTTTATACACTGTTAGAAAACAGGAGATTACTTTCACTCACCTTGAAGCAAAAGCACTCGGTGTTTCTGCTTACTTCCTGCATTTCAACATTACTGAACTGTACCCACCACTTTGACAGTAATAACCACACTCACGACCCTGCACGGTACGTTCGTCTTGGCTAAAACTGACAGCTAATTACATGTCACCTCTCTTACCCACTGCCTGTAAACAAAACACTCGCGTCCATGCGAAAAGCATGCCTACCAACCGGGTTATACAAAGCTTGCAGGTTCGAGTCCCGAATCCGGTAAGGGTATATGTGTAAGTCAAACGGAAAACAACCAGGAAGACAAAAGGAACATGGAGGGAAAAATCAAGGAATTTTGGAAAAAAAAGAAGAAAAAAAAAGAAAACAGCTTTGTCAGGTAAATCTGTAGTTTGATGTTCGAATGAGTTAATGTTTACTACTTTCTTTTCTACCCACATGATATTCTCTACCCCGTATTGTTTATTAGGGGTATACAAACTAATCTCATTAAAGCTTATTTTTTCTATCTACTACAATTAATCCAAATAAACCTTTGCAGAAATAGCTACATTAAACATTTCGTTATAGATACAAAGGGAACAGCAATAGTCAAATGTTTAACAACTGGACGCTCGCTATACCCTGGCCTTAAAACCCCATATTGTTTCCATGACCGCGAGAAACAACTGGATGTCGACAGGACAAGTAATGAACAATTTGAATCATTAATAACGGATACCTCAGAAATGGCTTATGCCACAAAAAAGTTATTTGACACAAATTGCATGACGTTTAGCAGTTAAACAAGATTATACAATGGCGTTTTAATCAAAAAGGTTAGAGCCACTTTTTAGAAGATAAAAAATTTCGAAAAAATCTGACACACATCCGCGCGTGCGAAACTTTTCTAAAATTACTCTTTTTGAATTCATTCAAAACATGAAATCTCGATATCGAATTTTTGGGTGGAATGGAATACCTTCTCTACCTACTATGCAGATACATGGTAGAGAAACTAATATTAGATTTCGATATTTCACCGGAACTACGCGTTTTGAGACTCCCTGAATCCAGAAATATTAAAAAAAAGTCCGCGCGCGCGCTTGTGAAGATAAAAAATGAAAAAAGAATAAATACCAAACTTGGTATTTAAATTCAGAATCTTCCAAAGATGCGACATAAATTTTTTAACAAAAACCCTCCACAACAAATTACCTTTATAAAAAAAAAAGTTCCTAGTTTTTTATTTTGTGAAAAACATTTCTAACGATTTTGATTAAGATACTTTAATGAAAAAATAAAATGTATATCTTGTACTTTCTGGAAACAGCCTGTGAAGTAATCTTTATTCGGAAGGAGGAGTTATGTATATTTTTAAATAATGGATAAACTACAAATAGACAAAACCGTACTATAAGAAAAATGTAGACCTCAATACACACAATTTATTTCAAACCAGTTTTCTGTGGTATCAGCCATTTCTGGGTAATCCATTATTGTTGGTTTGAGTTTTTAAATACTTTATCATTTTAAGTGCTACTGCTATTCGGTTGTTTCTCGCTTTCACATGAAAAGATATAGAATTTCAAGGCTGATTATCGATTCCTCTATCCTGCTTATATATTCAACGAAATGAAAAATGAAACTATTTAGCTAAAGGTATATTTCGATTAACATAAAGTAGATAGAAAAATAAGCTTTCTTATGAATAGTCTCCTATTCCGATATTAATATCTGCTGTCTTAAAATTCCCATTTTTTGTTCAAAGATATGTATTAAACAAAAATTCTGATGTGTTGCACTCACATGACTTTCTCTACTCTTGCACAAATTATTTTTACAAACGCTTATTCTCCATATGATTCATGTTAATGGAGATATCGAGATGTTAATCTTATTGCTAATTTACTTGTAGATGCAAGAGGAATTGGTAGGCTTTAAGCGACAGTCAAATATTTTAAGAGGTGGTTGCTACGTGGAGTATTCCATTCTCTTTGCATTACCAGGATAAAAAATTGAATAACGAATTTGAGAAAAAGTATAAGCCTTGGACGATTTAAGGGAATAACAAGCAATATCTCGAAAATGGTTCACTCAACAACAAAAGATGTATATAACATAAATTGTGTATTTTAACGCGATCTACCTACATTTTTAGTGTAGTAATATTTTGTCTATCTCTTATGGTTTAACAGTTATGCAAAAGTCGTTCACAATGAAGAATACTTTTGAAGACATTCCCAGAAAATTCGAGATATACATTTTATTTGTTATGAAAATATCTTAAACATATGATATTTTAATCAAAATCGTTAGAGCCGTTTTTGAGAAAATTAAAATTTTCGAAAAATCTACCATGTAAAGGGTAATCTGGGGTGGGGGATTTTCTTGAAAACCTTCGTGTCGCATCCTTGGAAGACACTGAACCTAAATACCAAGTTTGGTGTTTATCCGACTGTTCGTTTCTGAGTTATGCTGTTCACAGACAGACACACACACGGACATGTTTCCAAAAATGCTTTTTCTGGATTCAGGCGGTCTCAAAACATGTATTTCCGGTGAAATCTCGGTATCGAATTTTTGGGTGGAATACAATACTTACCCTACTTACTATACGTAGTAGAGAAAGTAAAAATGAGAGTTTTAAGACAGCAGATACTAATATCGGAGTAAGACAAGGGTGTAGTACATCGCCCACTCTATTTAATTTATATTTAGACAAAACTCAATCCGTGAATGGAATCAGCGGCTAAACATTTTAAATATAACTTCTGATTATAACAGGAAAAATGTTGTAATGACACTCCTATATGCTGATGACCAAGTAATCATTTCTGATAACGAACATACGCTACAAAGAGCACTATTTGAACCACATAAAATAGTTTTTAATTATAATTTAGACACGTCAAAAAATAAAACTAAATCCATGGCTTTTCATGGAACCCATCCGTTGAGTTGTAAACTTGTATTAGATAATAATATAATTCAACAAGTAAACACATTTAAATTTTTAGGATCTTCAATATCATATATTAAAGAAGCAGATATTGGAACTGAAATAGAAACTTTTTCAAAAATATGTGGAACAATTAAAAGAACTCTAAAAAATAAAGTAAGTAAAGATACGATGATGAAGTTTTATAAAACCATGGCAGTTCCAGTTGCTCTCTATAAACTAATGATCAAAAGTATCCGGACACCCGCACAAACATGCATTTTTCATCATAGGTGCATTGTGCTGCCACCTACTGCCTGGTACTCATTATCCGTGACCTAAGTAGTCATTAGACATCGAGAAACAGCAGAATGGGACGCTCCGTGGAACTCACGTGGTCAGGTGATTGTGTGTCACTTGTGTCAGAAGTCTGTACGCGAGATTTCCACACTCCTTAACATCCCTAGGCCCACTGTTTCTGATGTGATGATGAAGTGGAAACGTGAAAGGACATGTACAGCACAAAAGCGTTGAGGCCGACCTCGTCTGTTGACTGACAGAGAACGCCGACGTTTGAAGAGGGTCGTAAAGAGTAATAGGCAGACATCTACCCAGACCATCACACAGGAATTCCAAACTGCATCACGATCCACTCCAAGTACTATGGCAGTTAGGCGCGAGGTGAGAAACCTTGGATTCCAAGGTCGAGCGGCTGCTCATAAGCCACACATCACGCAGGAAGATGGCAAACGACGCCTCGCTTGGTGTAAGGAGCGTCAACATTACACGATTGGACAGTGGCAAAACGTTGTGTGGAGTGACGAATAACGGTATACAGTGTGGCGATCCGATGGCAGGGTGTGGGTATGGCCAATGCCCGGTGAACGTCATCTGCCAGCGTGTGTAGTGCCAACAGTGAAATTCAGTGTGGTGTTATGGTGTGGTCGTGTTTTTACTGGAGGGGGCTTGCACCCCTTGATGTTTTGCGCGGCACGATCACAGCGCAGACCTACATTGATATTTTAAGCACCTTCTTGCTTCCCACTGTTGAAGAGCAATTCGGGGATGGCGACTGCATCTTTCAACACGATCGAGTACCTGCTCATACTGAACGGGTTGTGGCGGAGTGGTTACACGATAATAACATCCCTGTAATGGATTGGCCTGCACAGAGTCCTGACTTGAATCCTATAGAACACCTTTGGTATGTTTTGGAACGCCGACTTCGTGCCAGGCCTCACCGACCTACATCGATACCTCTCCTCAGTTCCGCACGCCGTGAAGAATGGGCTGCCATTCCCCAAGAAACCTTCCAGCATGTGATTGAAAGTATGCCTGCGAGAGTGAACGTTGTCATCAAGGCTAAGGGTGGGCCAACACCATATTGACTTCCAACATTAACGATGGAGGGCGTCACGAACTTGTACATCATTTTCAGCCAGGTGTCCGGATATTTTTGATCACGTAGTGTAGTTGCGAAATGAGATTTTTAAGAACCGTATTAGGAGTCACTAGAAGAGATAGAATAAAGAATAATTACATAAGAAGACAATTAAGGATCTTTAACCTACATGAAGAAATAGAGCAGAACAGACAACAGTGGCCAGAACACGTAGAGGAAATGAATGAGGAACGCTACGCAAGCAAAATACTCTACTACATACATACTTAAAGGAAAACGAAATGTCGGAAGACCCAGGAAACGATGGATAAATCAATAGATTTAACATTTGGAGCACGCAACAAGCCTTGGAAAGGTTTAATTCTTGTTGGAGGAGGAGAAGAAGAAGAAGAAGAATAGCCTCTACCCGATAGGGGGTAGAGAAATTCACATGAATATAACGCATTGGATTTTACAAAACAGCATGTGCGTTGCGAGGGGCTTTGGTAGATATTGGTAAAACATTAATTTTCCAATATTTGTTTATTTACACTTAAATGAATTAACACAACTACCAACTTTTCGGCAGTTTCAAAAGGCACCTGAAAACGTAATAGGTGTTATTCCTGTATTACGAAGTTACAGTCAAATTTAATTAAGTATTATTATTAAGACAGATTTTACACACAACTTCACTTCTGGTTTCGTATTGTCTTTTCATGTTACTCATGTTTCTAAAGGTCTTCCTTCATTGTTAGCTTGCTCCGAATGACGTAGCTTCCGTTATTCCTTGTATACTTTGTGAAAGGCTTTCTATAGTCGATATATCGAATTCATTGCATTCTGTATTTATACATAAAAGTTCTTTTCCATATTAATGGAGCTACCAGTCTTCATCATCATCATCATATTATTATTATTATTATTATTATTATTATTATTATTACTATTACTTTCTCTACCACGTATAGTAAGTAGGGAAAGTACTGCATTCCAAAAAAAAATCGATATAGAGATTTCGCCGGAAATACATGTTTTGAGGCCACCTGAATCCAAATAAAGCATTTTTGGAAACATGTCCGTGTGTGTGTGTCTATGAACACACTCAAAAACGAAAAGAAATATCTTCCAAAGATGTGTCACGAAGATTTGTAACAAAATCCCCCCACCCAAAACTACCCTTTACATAGAACATTTTCTGAAAAATTTGACTTTCCAAAAAAATGGCTCAACGATTTTGAATAAAATACCATATATGAAAAATATTTACATGGCAAATAAAATGTATATTTGAATCTTCTGGAAATAACCTGTAAAGTTCTCTTCATTCGGAAGGAATTTTGTGTAATCCTGTACAACCGGTAAATTTTAAGCGTAAGAGAAAACATACTTCACAAAAAATGTAGATCTCTTTAAAACACACAATTTAATTTAACTAATTTTTTGTCGCATACTCCATTTCTGAGATATCCGTTATTAAAGATTCGAATTGTTCATTTCTTGGCCATTCTCTTAAAGGCCTTTAGCTGTTTCTCGCGATGTCACGGAAACGGTAGGTCAGCGTATACCGTCCAGTTGTTAAACATTTGACTATCACAGTTCTCTTTGTATGTATAACGAAATGTGTTATGTCGCTATTTCTGCAAAAGTTTATTTGGTTTAAATTGTAGCAGATATAAAAAATAAGATTGAGTAAGAGTAACTTGTATACCCACTAATAAACGATACACAGCAGTGAAAGCCATGTGAATGTTTCACGTCAGAATTCTTTTATTACAATTACCTTCGACCACAATCAACTTTTTGCATGAAAAATTCTTCTGAATTTATTTTCTCAAACATGGCTCTTACGTTGTTGATGAAAATACCATATCTTTACAATATTTACGTGACAAATAAAATGTATAGCTTTCTTGAATTTTCTGGAAATAAGCTATGAAGTCTTCTTCATTGGGAAGAAAGTGTGTATAATTTTGTATAAGTGATAAACCATGGCAGACAGACAAAAACTTATTACACAAACATGTAGATCTCTTTAAAGCACTTAGTTTGTTTCAAATACTTCGTTTTTGGCATCAGATATTCAATGTCATTGAAAGAGTATGGACTTTAAGGGCAGTATATAACGATTCGCATTTAAACAACCGACTATTGATTTCGTTTCCTGTATCCCTCTTGTACCTACGAGAGATGCGCAATGAAACTATTTCTGCGAAGGTTTATTTCAATTAACACGAAACTGACTTGGAAAATCTGATGCGTTACATTCACATGACTTTCTTTACCCCCTATCGCTTATTAGTGAGTACACAAACCATTCCTACCAAAGCTTATTTTTCTGTCTACTACATTTTAATACAGATAAACCTTTGCAGAAATAGCAACATTACACATTTCGTTATGGATACAAAGGGAACAGCGATGTCAAATGTTTAACAACTAGACGCTATACGCTGGCCTTAAAATTCCATTGTTTCCATCAATATTTGCTGCAAAGGTCTACCCGGACAGGAGCCAAAGACCAAACCCCCTCCTAATAACCCAGGGTCAGCGCCATCCGATTGGCTCTCCAACCGTGGGGGTTTCCCATGAGGCCAATACCTTCTTTCCTAAAAATACCGAAAACCTCGGTAGGGCCGACAGCAATTTAGCATGCCGTCTACCAACCCCGCCTGGTCGGAAAAACCAGCCAGAGGTACCCAATAACCCATGGGTATCCGGAACCACTGCCCCGCCAAGTCCAACCCAATCCGAACAACTCCCTATCGGGAGGGGTCCGAACGTTCAGCCCAGTGTACTTCTAGTAACGTCAGAAGTACCACGAGTACAAGGGGTCCGCAGAGCTCGCACCACGGCAGCTGAAGGGGTCGGAACCCCTCGGAAACAACTGAATGTTGACAAGACTTTAAAAGAATGGCCAAGATATGAACAATTCGAACCTTTAATAACATATATCTCAGAAACAACTTATGCGACAAAAAACTTATTTTAAATAAATTGTGTGTTTTAAAGAGATCTACATTTTTTGTGTAGTACGTTTTCGTCTATTGCTTAACGTTTACAAGTTATACAAGATTATACAAAATTCTTTCCGAAAGAAGAGGACTTCACGGGCTATTGCCAGAAAATCCAAAATACACATTTTATTTGTCATGTAATCATTTTAATACATAGTATTCTAACCATAATCGTTAGAGCCATTTTTTAGAAAATAAAAAATTTCGTAACACTTTCCATGTGAGTGGAGGATTTTCTTGAACATCTTCGTGTCGCATCTTTGGAAGGTACTGATCCCAAATACTAAGTTTGGTATTTATCCGACTTTTCGTTTTTGAATTATGCTGCTCACAGATACACATACACACACAGACGGATGTTTTCTAAAAATACTTTTTTTCATCCGGGGCCTCAAAACATGTATTTCCGGTGACATCTCGGTATCGAATTTTTGAGTGGAATGTAATATTTTCTCTACCTACTAGGCACGTGGTGGACAGAGTAAAAACAGGCTTTCGTAAGAATAGTTAGTAGAAGCCGTACAAAAATAAACGATGGTAGGCAGAAAAGTTACGTGAATGTAACGCATGACAATTTTTTCAACTGATAAGTCGCTACTCGTGTTTTTTTTCTCTGGGCTATGTAAAGAGAAAACTTTCAAAGCCAGCATACAGAAACCCGCTTTTGAAACTGTTGACTGCTTTCGCTGAAGTCCTGTATTCCTCTTTGATCTTCAATGAAACGTGTAATAAAACCTTTTTCTGCAAACTCTTTCGGGATTAACAAGAATCAGCTAGAGGTTTAAGCCTTTGTGAGAATATTTTGAAGGAAGTTGTGGCATAACCTCGTAGCTGAGAGCATAGCTCGCAGTATGTTTTTACGTTGATATATTAATATCTGAATTAATATATCACCTCGGAGGATTATCTTGGTGTTTACGTTGTAACCATTAAACTGTTAATGCTGTTATTATACTTCTGGCCACGGCTGCTGTTGTATGGGTTTTTGGTAGAGCATGTGTAACTTATCAGGGTCTGGTACGGGAAGGAAGGTAAGTAGTAACAATAATAACATAAGATTAAATCAGTGGAATAACACAATGCTTTAATGACACATGCATTTTCTGATTTAGTAAGAAGCTACACAGTTACTTTAGAAATAACTGAGTTAGTTGGAGCTGTATAAAGGTCGCTTAGCAATCACGTATTTTATAAGTGTTTGATTAATAATGGTGGTATTTATCACATGTTCCTAAACTATAGTTTGTTTCCTTCTCATAACTTGCACTTTCAAATTGATATAATTTCGACGTTCCCACTACATTCTGCTAGGTAATTAGTAACTCCTGCTTCGGGGAGCTTACACTTATGTTATGAACCTCGCCGCACTTATACACAACTGACTTTGGCTTGGGGACGCTATCTCTAACTTCCCTGAACTTAAACATTTAAACATATTCTTCTCAAAATCTTATTGGCTGAGTTCCTTCAGCTTGGAACATTCTAGAAAACTTACCAGGCTATTATTCGTTGTTTCCAAACATGTGACCTCTCTTCAAAAAAAATTCTGATGTGTTACACTCTCATGACTTTCTTTACTCTTGTACAAACTATTTTTACAAACGCTTATTCTCCATACGCTTCATGTTAATCGAGATGTTAATCTTATTGCTAATTTTCTTGTAGATGCAAGGGGAATTGGTAGGCTTTAAGCGATAGTCAGATCTTTTAAAAGTTGGTTGCCATGTGGCGCATTCCATTCTCTTTGTATGTCCAGGACATAAAAAATGAATAACGAATTCCCATTTGAGAATAAGTGTTGAAAAATTTATGGGAATAACAAGCAATATCTCGAAAATAGTTCACCCAACAAAAAAATGTATATGACATAAATTGTGTATTTTAACGCGATCTACATTTTTGTGTAATAAAATTATGTCTATCTCTTATGGTTTACCAGTTATGCAAAAGTCGTTCACAATGAAGAATACTTTTGGAGACATTCCCAGAAAATTCGAGATATACATTTCATTTGTCATGAAAGTATCTTAAACATATGATATTTTAATCAAAATCGTTAGAGTCACTTTTGAGAAAATTAAAATTTTCGAAAAATGTTCCATGTAAAGGGTAATCTGGGGTGGGGGGATTTTCTTGAAAACCTTCGTGTCTCAACTCTGGAAGATACTGAACCTAAATACCAAATTTTGGTGTTTATCCGACTGTTCGCTTCTGAGTTATGCTGTTCACAGACACACACACAGACATACACACGGACATGTTTCCAAAAATGCTTTTTTGGATTCAGGGGGTCTCAAAACATGTATTTACGGTTAAATCTCGGTATCGAATTTTCGGGTGGAATACAATACTTCCCCTACTTACTATACGTAGTAGAGAAAGTAATATTCGTTGTGCTAGGTTGTCGCATTTTCTCTTACACAATGACTCTAGGTCTTGTTGTAGTGACATGCCCCTACAAGTCGGTTTGTCTGGACCCTAATTCTAACAAAACATGTTTGTCTGCTTTTAACAAGTGTCCAACTGCACTCCTACACATATATAGAACTTATGCTTTAACATTTATTTATATAACAAGTATTTTTCTTATTATATTATTTTACATTATTATTAATATGTTATTATATACAGGATATATATGACCATAGTTACTGTCTCAAAGTGTATAAAATAAACGATAGTGAATAGAGAAAGTCACGTGAATGTAATCCATCAGATTATTTAGAGTCATACTGCCTACGTGGGCACATGCAAAGGCGTTTAATGTTAATTTTTTTTTGTTTAATCTGCCTACTGTTTATGGACCTCAAAAGCTATATTCTTGATATAGATAGTTGGTTTCCCTTAGAGTAAGGTAATCTGCCTTTATGTTTGAAGATGCGTATCAACATGATTGCTACGCGTAACGTAACGCACATGAGCAGATCGATAAGCTGGGAGAAGCGCCTCGGGGTGGGAGGTGTTCTGGGAGGTCCTTCACGCCGCTTCTTCGGTCAGTTCGCTTCCCGCGCTTCATTTGGATACACGGTCGTGCACTGTGCCGCGCTCTAGCGTACGTGCTTACGTGAGTGCGACTCTAGTACATGTGAAAACTGCTTCCAGTGACTTTTGCTTTTCATCAACATTTTAAATAAATGACCGACACCATCGTCACCAGGTGAGACTTTACTTCTTTAAAACTTTTGTCTTCTACTGCAATGGAATCTAACATTTGTTTCGTCGTTCCTAGCAACCCAAAACGTTCTAATCCATTACTACACTGTTTTTATTTCATTTCTGAAACTACACTTAATACCAATTAACAGAAATGAATTCTCAACAAGCACATAATAGATTCATATATCAATATTTAACTCACTATGAGCGTCCATTAGAAACTATTTAGGAATATATGTTATAAAAGAACATGTTTGCAAGCAAAGAAGGTCTTGACCTTTAGTTGAGAATGGCATGGAGTAGAAAAAAGTAATTGTTGTTACTTCTAACAATATAAATAGTTGCTTACCCGCGCAGAATATAAAAACAAAAGCCGCTTACATTTTATTGAAAGGAATATACATAGCTGGCCATGATATAACGCTTCAACAAACAGAAGAGAAGACTTTAAAAAGCGACAATCGATCCTGTGTTATATTTGTTTATTTAATTGCCATTTATCAAATACTGTAATGAAACATCTGCAAACCTCTGAAAAACCTTTATTCCAATTCTATAGACGGATGCAAAGAAGTTTTCGGATACAAAAACTTTGTAATAACTCTCAAATAAGAAAGTTTTGCTTTATTTCCTTTGTACTTATGCTGTAATCAACTTTTTAGCTGGACATGCTAAATAATTGTATAAAGAGAAAAAACTGCTAACATAAATCCGTGAACGGATATTTTACATTAACTGAAAAGATTTTTTTCTCGATGGTCGCAAGCTATATGTTTTCCAAAGCGGGTTAAGTTGGTCCTCTGGGAGTACGAAATCTTATTTCGTTGTGTATGTTAAGGGTTTCTGCATTATGTGAAAATGATGGAGCCTTTATGTTGTTAAATAACTATGGGACCAAAAAGAAAGTACAAGGACTTAAAACTTAACCTACTATAATTATCTAAAACTTCTTATGTTACATTCACACGACTTTCTCTACACTCTATCGTTTATTAGTGGGTATACAAACATTTCTTACTAAAGCTTATTTTTCTATCTACTACATTTTAATTCAAATAAATCTTTGCAGAAATAGCCACATTACACATTTCGTTATAGATACAAAAGAAACAGCGATACTCAAATGTTTAAGAACTGGACACTATATATTGGCCTTAAAATTTCATACTGTTTCCATGCCATCGCGAGAAACAACTGAATGTTGACAGGACTTCAACAGAATGACCAAGATATGAACAATTTGAACCTTTAAAACGAATATCTCAGAAATTGCTTAGCCACAAAAAAATTTATGAAATAAATTGTGTTTTAAAGAGATCTATATTGTTTGTAGTCTTTTTGTCTATCGCTTAACATTTATCAGTTAAATAAACTTATACAAAGTTCCTTCCGAATGCAGAACACTTTACAGGCTATTCCCAGAAAATACAAGATATAAATGTTATTTGTATGTATATATCATTAATATGTCGTATGCTAATCAAAATCGTTAGTCATTTTTTAGAAAATCAAAATTTTCGAAAAACGTTCTATGTAAAGGGTAGTTTGGGGTGGGGGATTTTCTTGAAAATCTTTGTGTCGTAACTTTGGAAGGTACTGAACCTAAATACGAAGTTTGATATTTAGCCAACATTTCGTTTTTGAGTTATGCTGTTCACCCACACAGACCTTTTTCTGAAAATGCTTCTTTTGGATTCAAGGGTCCTCAAAATATGTATTTCTGGTGAAATCTCAGTATCGACATTTTGGGTGGAATGCAATACCTTTTCTATCTACTATGTACGGGTAGAGAAAGTAAAAATTGTTTGACACACATACTATGTTTTAATGAGTTTTACATTTTCCCTGAAGTGAGCTTTAAGCTTTAGTTATATAAAATAATAAAAAAAACTCATATAGCTTAAAGAGGACTTCACAGGCTATTCGCATGAAAGTCAAGACGCGCATTTTATTAGTCGTGCAAATATCTTAAGCACATGGTATTTTAATCAAAATCCTTAGACGCATTTTAATAAAACGAAAAAAATGATAAAATTTTGCATTCAAAGGGTCATGGAATGCTTAAAGGTTGTTTGATTCAAGTGTAATATTTTATGTTTATCCGGTGTTTCGTTTCTGTTTTACGTTGTACATACATACACACACTTACATAATCTTTTCTCTAAAATACTTTCTTGGGTTTAATACACTTTATTACGCGAATTTCCGGCGACATATCGATACTGAATTTGACAAACGAAAAATTACATACTTAAGGCAGGCATATTTTAAGGAACAAGGCGAAGGTTGTTTAAGATTCTCACCGAAACGACACTTACGGTAAACTTTATCCTGTTTTTACTTTCTCTACTACGTACACTAAGTAGGGGAAGTATTGTATTCCACCCAAAAATTCGATACCGGGATTTCACCGGAAATATATGTTTTGAGACCCTCTCAATCCCAAAAAAGCATTTTTGGAAACACGTCCGTGTGTGTGTCTGTGTGTATGTAAGTATGTGTGTATGAGTGTGTGTGTGTCTGTGACAGCATAACTCAGAAACGAACAGTCGGATAAACACCAAACTTGGTATTTAGGTTCAGTATCTTCCAGAGATGCGACACGAAGGTTTTCAAGAAAATCCCTCCAGCCCAGATTACCCTTTACAAGGAACATTTTTCGAAAATTTTAATTTTCTCAAAAATGGCTCTAACGATTATGATTAAAATATCATATGTTTAAAATATTTTTAAGACAAATGAAATGTATATCTCGAATTTTCTGGGAATGTGTCCAAAAGTATTCTTCATTGTGAACGACTTTTGCATAACTGGTAAACCATAAGAGATAGACAAAATTTTACTACACAAAAAATGTAGATCGCGTTAAAATACACAATTTATGTCATACATTTTTTTTGTTGAATGAAGCATTTTCGAGATATTGCTTGTTATTCCCTTAAATGTTTCAATACTTATACTTTTTCTCAAGTGGGAATTAGTTATTCATTGTTTTTATGTCCTGGACATACAAAGAGAATGGAATGCTCCACATAGCAACCAGCTCTTAAAATATTTGACTATCGCTTAAAGCCTACCAATTCCCCTTGCATCTACAAGAAAATTAGCAATAACATTAACATGAAGCATATGGAGAATAAGCGTTTGTAAAAATAGTTTCTACAGGAGTAGTGAATGCGATGTGAGTGTAACACATCAGATTTTTTATTTTATAAAAAGTAGCTCCAACAATATTTATTTAACTATGATATTTATACGACAACATAGAATTTTCTATAAAGCTTCTAGGATCTTTTGTTAAGTTCACTTTATTCTAGTGACTTTTATATCATGGGTAACAATAAGAGACAAGCAAATCTAATCACAAGAAAACATGTATATATCTAAAATACCCAACTGTTTCTGTGGTATAAACATTTCCTATTGTTCCCTTATATCTTTTATATCATTTAGAGCACTACACTTTGATATTTAAGAACATTTTTTTCGTTTCTTATATTTCATGTAAAAAGTACGTAATATCGAGGTTAGTGTAATATCTTTGAGATTTTTAAACACATGACTGTCGTGTTAGTCTCCTCCGTGCTTCTGTGTAGCTAAAATAAAATCTGTAATGGTAGTATTTCTGGTAAATATTTACTAGGATTAAGAGCAAGCTGATTAACTGTAATAAGAATTTGTATGAATGGTTACTAGAACAGCTGACAGAGTAAGTGATAGGAGTAGAGAAAATCGTGGGATTATTCCTCGTCAGAATATATAGATGAAACTTGTAATACATTTTTTAGGACTTTTATTAATTAACTAAAAAATATGGAAGAAAGGATTTAGTGTCATTACATTCAAAACTGAAAAATAATTATTGTCTACGTACACATTTTTGTCTTTTATTTTTAACTTCCTTCTATAAAATGATTTACGAATTTTGTTTAGTTCTGAATGTACAAATTTGTAAGGTAAGACCATCACAATGCTTTCTCTGCTATCTACATTAGTCTTCATACCTATTCTAGAAATAAATCCCACAAAAACACATTTGTCTACATGCTTCTAGTTCATTACGAATAATATTCATCAGAAAGGCTATATTATAGGTACAAAGAGGAGGCTGGTACGACAGTACACTGTTAACACACATTGATATTTCATACCCTATGCAGAACTGATGACAAACAAAAGAACGGACATAGCATTTCTAAATCGCATTAATTAAAATATTGAAAAATAGAAACGTTCTCGTATTGGACTAAGTAAAAAACAAAGTTACTTAAACACACATAGCGTACCTTAACAAGCTCTAACTTTTTCTGCAGCAAATTATGCTTTATCTTGAAAATTGAATACAGCAAAGTCAAGAAACAGTCAAACGCTTAAAAAGTGAGACGCTAAATGCTGGCACAGAATTTCCATACTCTTTGCACGACTAGAGAAACAAAGGAATGACCACTTAGCACTTCAAAAACATATAATATTTAAAAATCTGGGAAATGATAAATGCCACAAAAATTAATTTGACATACATGATTTTGTTTCAATGGATACAAAATTCACTTCAAATGAGGACGACTTTCAAAGGCTACTCGCACAAAATGCAAGAATACATTTTATTTCTCAATACTCCACAAATACACACCTTTTATATGTATTGGGAAGGTTGATATTGTATCTGTTACTTTGGCGCCTTGTTTTTATATTCGCAGGTGTCGAAACTTTGCACGCCGACCATTTTGATCACCAATCGTGCACTGAATATAATATTAATTATATTATTATGTATATAAGATTAGTTATATTAATTAAGCTAATTGTACTAGGAATTATCATTATTAGATTAGGTTATGTTTAATTATTACGTTTTACCTTTGGATTAACTAGGAGTTTGAATCGTTTTTGCAGTTTTTTGTTTTTTTATGAGAAGGAACACGAATATCTGCGTAAAAAAAACAGGAAAGTTAATTGTTTGGTTTACGTAAGTGCGCCGGTGGTACTAAAACTTAACTATATTGTTCTTCATACTATTACAGTACAGTAATTTGCAACGTTTAATAACTTATGCATTTATATAAATTAAGTCCATAGTATGGCCAGTGCTTAATTTAACACTTAAGGTGCATCCAGGTATAGGTTATAGATAATCAGTGATTATAGCAGAGAAGGACGGTGGTGACCAAACCCTTGCACCGAAGAAAAGAATACTGCAGAGATGTACATAGGATATGGAAATGACTCATAATACTAGCAAAGGATCGAAATAGCGCGTCTTCTGTAAATAGGTTGTCTGGTGATTTCTCCGGTTATACAGGGTGGACCATTTAAGTTGAGACTGTACAACATCTCCAAAACTAAGCGTTGTAGAAGGAATGTCTTTAATAAAAGTTGCTTGATATTATGGGGGGAAGTAAATGTCATTAATCGTGTTTTACTTCGAGGACGTTATGATGGTCATTTTAGGGTCAATTTCATTTTTTACTTTCTCTACTACGCACCCAAAAATTCGATACCGAGATTTCACCGGAAATATATGCTTTGAGGCCCCCTGAATCCGAAAAAAAGCATTTTTGGAAACATGTGCGTGTGTGTGTGACTGTGAACAGCATAACTCAGAAACGAACAGTCGGGTAAACACCAAACTTGGTATTTAGGTTCAGTATCTTACAGAGGTGCGACACGAAGGTTTTCAAGAAAATCCCCCCACCCCAGATTACCCTTTACATGGAACATTTTTCGAAAATTTTAATTTTCTCAAAAATGACTAACGATTCTGATTAAAATATCATATATTTAAGTTACTTTCATGACAAATGAAATGCATATCTTGAATTTTCTGGGAATGTCTCCAAAAGTGTTCTTCATTGTGAACGGCTTTTGCATAACTGGTAAACCATAAAAGATGGACAAACTTTTACTAAACAAAAAATGTAGACCACGTTAAAATACACAATTTATATCATATACATTTTTGTTGTTGAGTGAACCATTTTCGAGATATTGCTTGTTTTCCCTTAAACTTTCCAATACTTATACTTTTTCTCAAATGGGATCTCGTTATTCAGTTTTTTTTGTCCTGGTAATGCAAAGAGAATGGAATACTGCACATAGCAACCAGCTCTTAAAATATTTGACTATCGCTTAAAGCCTTGCATCTACAAGAAAATTAGCAATAAGATTAACATCTCGATTAACATGAAGCATATGGAGAATAAGCGTTTGTAAAAATAGTTTGTAGAAGGGTAGAGAAAGTCATGTGAGTGTAACACATCAGATTGTTTTAAATGGGAACCAATTTGCCCTAAAATGACCACCATAACGTCTTCCAAACAAAACACGACTAATGGTATTTACTTTCTACAAGCTTAGTTTCGGAGATATTGTACAGTCGTAACTTAAATGATCCATCTTGTATATCTAGTGACTCAAGTTAGAACGTTGCCCGCCCTGACATTCGGCACCAGCCATCTTTACTTTTTGGTAACTTGAGTTAGGCTGCGTCTCCTGTATTACAAAATAAGACATTACATGTGATGGCAAGGAAATCTTAATTACATCATTGTAGGAGAATATTTATTGATTTTAAAATTCTAACTTTTCCTTATATATAAATATTGTAGAACATCTAAAGCGTTTAACAGCTGGGAAACATTTAGCATTAGATTATTTAATCGCTTACCTGACAGTGCCTAATGTTCAAAACATTGTTCTTAATGTTTTTAACTAATAAAGCTTATTACAGTATAGATGAATTTATTAAGCATGATTTAAAAGGTCTATATTTTTAGATTTTTGTATGTATCATGCATAGTGAAGCTTATTGCAGTTCTTTTACCTAATGACTTATTATTATTGTTATTATTATTCACCTATATATAAAACATAACATTTTAATTAAAATCGTTACGAGGTATTTTTAAGAAGTAAAAAATAAGTAGACATTTTACATGTAAAGGTGAGCGGGGGATTTTCTTGAAAATCTTCGTGTCCCAGTCTTGTAAGACACTGAACTTAAATACCAAGTGTGGTATTTAAGGGGACAAGGTAGTCTGAACACATGAACACTAGTTAAATCTAGTCTGAACACATGTGTTAAATCACGACTGCTCTTAAAGTTCTCAATGATTTTTCCTGAAATTTTTATGAATTATTTTATAGATCATGACAAGTATTTCATGATTGATATCTTATGTAGTTGAGTCCGTAAAAATTATTTCATTCAGCAAAAATATAATAAAATTTACCCTTAAAAACATGTGAATTCATTAACCTTTTTCTCTGATACTACTTGCAATACAGAATCGCACTTTTGCATGCTTGTTCTTAGTATAATAAGCTATCTTCTAAACCTCAACTATTTCTTTATGTATATCAGTTCACTAGAAACTGAAACAAAAAATTATTTACAACTTCAAAAAAGTAAAAATGTGGAAAATTTGCAGTGTTGTTGCTTTCCTAATGCAACTAATATATATTAT
Source organism: Deroplatys truncata (assembly GCA_030765065.1). Taxonomy (NCBI): domain Eukaryota; kingdom Metazoa; phylum Arthropoda; class Insecta; order Mantodea; family Mantidae; genus Deroplatys; species Deroplatys truncata. The sequence continues at coordinate 27,743,327 of CM060985.1, read as the reverse complement.
AAAATTGCGATTGTGGTTCAGAAAGCTTAACTATGTGTTGTATAGATGTACTAAAAATTTCAACTCTCTACCTCTCATACTTTCTGAGAAAAAAGGTACCTACGTAAGTTGTTTTGAGAAAACTGAATTTAAAATTTGAACATTAAAATTCCTACACACTTCAGTACATTCGGAGTCATAATCATCTGCACCTTCATTCCTGAATTGCTTCAACTTTTCTGTCCTTGCCTCTTTTGTTGATTGCTGAGCTGCTCGCTGGGCATGATATAGGCGTTCATTGTTGAAAGACACAAGAATGTCTGACATGGCAGCTTTAAAGGAATGCAGACTAGCATTTAAATTGTATTTAAATGTCTTAAAAACCTCTTAACCCCCCAAAAGTATATATTTTCTGAAACTGGGGTTAATAGAAATTTTGTTAGTGCCTAAAACAAACAATGTGATTTTTTACCATTTCAGAGTACCTGGCCCCCAAACCGACTTTTCTTTTTCCAATTTGCTCTTCACAGACACACGTACCTTTTTCTAAAAGTACTTGCTCTTTATTTATTCAGGGGACCCCAAAACGTGTATTTGCCTTAAAATGTTTCTATAATATATTTGGTGGAATACGAGGGGCACTATTTATATTTTGAGCCTTGACAACCCTGAATGTTGTAGGTGCCATCTGACGTTTCCAATGGAAAGTTTGATATTTTTTACCACAATCTACTTCAAACATTTTGTCAATAGAGTGTCATTTGTTTTGTTTATACTAACTTGAAGATTGTGTGCCAACAAAAACATGGAATTAACTCGTGAAAATGTTCGTGCAATGATTTATTACGACTTTCGACGTGGATTATCAAGACAAGAGTGCATCGATCAACTAACTTCCACATTTGGAGACGAAGCTCCACTGCTTGCCACTGTGAAACACTGGTATAACGAATTTAATCGTGACCGCCGTTCGCTCAATGATGAAGTTCGTGAAGATCATCCAAAATCAGTTGTTGTGCCAGAAAACATTAATGCTGTGCAAAAACTAATAATGAAAGATCGTCATGCGACATACTGTGAGAATAAGGCAATCCTAGGCATTAGTTGCACCAGCATATATAAAATATTGCATGATTATTTAGCCGTGAAAAAGGTTTGCTCTCGTTGGATCCCACATAATTTGACTCAATCTCAAAAAGATGCTCGTGTCGATTGGTGTACAAAAATGCTCAAGAAATACAATGGCGGTGCCTCAAAAGACGTATATAAGATTGTAACAGGTGACGAATCATGGATCTATGCGTATGAGCCGGAACATAAACAGTATTCGACTGTATGGGTGTTTCAAGATGAAGCAAATCCAACAAAAGTTGTTCGCACTCAAAGCACTTCGAAGCAAATGGTCGCCTGCTTTTTCAGCAAAACTGGCCATGTGGCAACAGTGCCTTTAGAGGAACGTAAAATGGCACACAACCATTTGTTTGCCGGAAGTCTTCGGTGAAGTAAGTAAAACCGTAAGTAAGAACCGTAGGATCGTTCTTCATCAAGACAATGCGAGCGCACACACATCTCGTCTAACAAAAGAGTATTTGAAGGCTCAAAAAATCGACTTGATGGGTCATCCGCCATACAGTCCTGATTTGGCACCCAATGCCTTCTTTTTGTTCCCGAACATCAAGAATAAATTGCGTGGACAACGATTTTCGTTGGCAGAAGAAGCCGATGATGCCTCCAAAAACCATGTTTTGGAGGTGTCTCAAGAAGACTGGAATAAATGTTTTGACAAATGGTTCAAACGGATGCACAAGTGTATTGATTATAAAGGAAAATATTTTGAAAAACAATAAAACATTTTCAATCAGAAATTACTATGTTTTAATTATTAGGCTCAAAATATAAATAGTGCCCCTCGTAGTATACATCCTCTGCTTACTATAGGTAATCCAGAGGATTCTAAGCAATGGCCAATTCCACACATCACTCATGTGAAACAGAAAATTCCCTTAGTGTAAAATATTGTTTCGCTACGAGTGGAAACAACGGCATTGTGAAATTAATTTAATAACAAGCTTGTTGACTGAGCTCATACGTCGCGTATTAAATCATAAATGAAAGATTTGCGTGAGGTAAGGCAGTGTGGAGAACACGCAATGAAGTCACATAAAATATTAAACTAATCGAACCTTTTCGACGCTGAGAAGATTATACAACACGCTTTGCCTCGGTTTACGAGAAATAGGAAAACATCTGAGGCGTTACACTCACATGGCTTTCTCTACCCCTATGCAGAAATAGCATCATTGTGCATTTCGTTACAGGTGCAAGAGGCAGAGACAAAACCGAATCGATACATGTTTAAAAGAGGCTTTGAAATTCCATAGTCTTCCCATGACATTCTGAGAAACAACTGAATTGCGACGTCACTTTAAGAGAAAGATGAACTATTGAAAACTTCAAACTATTAATAACGGATACCTCGGAAATGGCTTATGCCACAAAAATTTATTTGAAATTAATAACCCTCTTGTAATGTGTAATGAAGCCATTTCTACAAACGTTTATCGCGATTGGTATATATAAAAGTAACTTTTTTTGAGAAAATAATTTTTGGAGCTATAAAAAATATAAGATGGTGGCTAGAGAAAGTCACGTGAATGTACCCTATGAAAAATAACTGTCTCTCCTATCTCTAGTGGAATACATTACTTCCTCTACCTCCAAACATAAGCGTTAGAGAATTAAAATATATTTTAAAATTTCTCACTCCTGTATCTAAAGTACTCAAAATTAAAAAAAATAAATAAATCTGATGTCTTACACTCACATCAAGCCCTCTACCCTCTATCGGTTATTAGTTGGTATGCAAACTATTTTTACTAAACCTTTTTTCTCTCTACTACATTTTAATCCAAATAAACCTTTACATAAATAGCTATATTATGCATTTCGTTACAGTATAGAGGGAAAAGCGATAGTAAAAATTTAAGAACTGGACGCTACCCATAAAATTCCATACAGTTTCCATGTAATCGCGAGAAACAACTGAATGCTGAAGGAGTTAAACAGAATGAGCAAGAAATGAACAAATCGAACCATTAATAACGGATATCACGGAAATGGCTTATGCCACAAAAAAGTTATTTGAAATAAATTGTGTGTCTTAAAGAGATCGTTTACCAGTTATACAAGATTATACAAAATTCCTTCCGAATGAAGTGGACTTCAGAGGCTACTCAGAGAAAATTCAAGATAAACGTTTTATTTTGTAATGTAAATATCTTTAATATATGGTACTTTAATCAAAATCGTTAGAGCCATTTTTTTAGAAAATAGAAAATTTCGAAAAATCTTACGTGTAGAGAGTAGTTTAGGGTGGGGGAATTTTCTTGAAAATCTTCTTGTCGCATCTTTGGAAGGTACTGAACCTAAATACCAGGTTTGTTGTTATCCGACTTTTCGCTTTTAAGTTATGCTGTTGACAGACACACACACACACACACACACACACACACACACACACACACACACACACACACGGGATTTTTTTTCTAAAAATGTTTTTTCTTCTACTATATACGTTGCTTGTCTTCCTACTATATACGTTGTAGAGAAAATAAACATCTTATGGATTTACAAGTATTTGGAAAGTATCTATTGATAGTGTAAACACCTAACATTTTAAAGTACTCCAAAAGTTCAAATAAGCGTTTATTAACATTAAGACGACATGAAAAGTCCTATCCCACTAATGTTAAATCCGCTGAATTCACGACCCATTATTTAAAACATCAGATTGAAATATCTACATGTATGTTTTCTAAGTTTACTGATTTATGTGTATCCTGTAAGTTTGTTAATTAAGGAAGATAACAGTGATGGGACGATACCAATATTTCTCGATACTCGATACTTTATAAAAAAAACTGTAAATGCAATAGCTTGTTCGCTCAATTATCTTCTTATTAGTAGTTTTCTGTGTATAAACACATGTAACCAATTTTGTATTGTATGATAATTCCGAAATTTTTCCTGTTTGAGCTTCTCCAATTGGGACCAATGTTTTTATCCTAATAATTACATTATTGTTAGTTGTATTGTTAGTCACGGATGATGATGATGATAATTTATTTGTTTCCTTTTCTATGTAACTATATTTTATGTTCAAAACTTTCTTTTAAAGAATTTTCTACCCATGGGAAAACAAATACTAGCAAAGTATTCTTTATTCTGCAATCTTGAAAATATAAACTAATATATTTCGTTCTTGAAACTCAAACATAAAAGTAACAAAATATATTTCCATGCCCTGCATTATCTCACGTCTTAAGTTCTAATTTGTTTCTGCTGGATTCAAAGATTTTGGTCACCGGAGTAGGCAAATGTAATCGCTGAGAGTGAGTAACAAACCAGTCTGTTGCAGAAACGTGATTTAGTGCGACAATTAAATCAGCTTCATTCACAACTCAGTTAACGCTGCATATTACATGAGTACTTCTACACCTTCCCCTATTGCTTTACATGTTTTCATTTAGACACAAGAGTATGGAATGTTGCATTCATTTACCCACAGGAAGCGCTGTCAAGGTCTATCAAGAGCTATAGTCCAGCAACTCTATGGGGATACGCGTGAGGCAATAACGTAAAGTCTCGACACCTTTCATTCCTTATATAGCATAAAATTAAATGCAACAACTTTCAGTAATGCAAAAAAACATTTAGAAGTATCGAACGTTTATCTCAAAGTATTAGATATACTTCAATACCATCGAATATAGAGAGTATCGAGGTATCCAGGTATCGAGGTTCCATCCCTAGAAGAATATATTTGTTCAATAATACGATCTATTGATAACAATTTACAGTAATAACATTGCTTTTTTAAAAAAAAATAACGAACCAGGTTATTAACATAAACGTATATCTACAACAGCACTTAAGAGGTTGTTGTTATGGTGCTAGAATTTAATTTATCTATCTGACAAAACGAGTAGTTTACACCATAAAATGTGTTTCAAAGAAAAAGCTGTTCAAAGCAAAATGTAGAAAATAAACTCGTAATATACAGGATGATTTATGAAGAATTGACACGTTCTTTCTATAATTATTCTGTTCAAAATTCACACATTGTCCTAATTTTAGCACCAAATTAAGTAGGCTGTTCTGGAGTTTCGATTGCCTCTCACTAGCTGCGCAGATGTTCATGTTTTATTCGTAATTGTTAGTTTTATTGGCGGCAACTGTTTTTGAGATTTTGTTTTCAACGTGAAAATGGAGTACACATTAAATGAACGACTCTTCCTTGTAAAGCAATACTGGATTAAGAATTCAATTACAACTACTCAAAGAGCATACCAGAGAGAATTTGGTGTTTGGAATACTCCCCAAAGCAACACGATATTGGGACTGGTAAACAAACTGGAAACAACTAGATCTCTGGTGAGTGAAAAAGGCAAAACTCGTTCATCTAGGCTTCCCACGGTTGTTGACGTAAGAGCATCAGTCACCCAAAAATCATTAAGACGTTTGTCGCAGGAGACAGGCCACAGCTCCTAAAATTCCTCTACATTTCAGGTATAATAAGTTGTCGTTAGCATAACTCGTTTTGAAACAATAAAAGAAATAAATGTCAGTTCTTCATAAATCATACTGTATTTAGAAAGCAATAAACCAAATGGCTTGAACACACCAAAGCTGCTATATTTAACAGTAGCACCAATTTGTAGAGCAAAACTTCCTCTAAAAGATGGGCGGTTGAAATTTACTTCTCTATCCCATAGTGCGTAGAATTTATGAAGTTCTACTGTGAATTGGTGCAGAAGTGATTGCAGTATTTTTCAAAATACATTTAAAAGGTAAGTTTTATGCTTATAATGATTATATACAGAGTGATTCTGTGAGTGTGTTACGAACTTTTAGGGAACATAGAGAAGACAGTTATGAACAACTTTCATATAGGAACCCATGTCAGGAAATTTCTCGTAATGATAATAATTAACCTAAACCTTTGAATTTGTATTACGTTTATTTATCGAATACACTTGAAGGTCATTACACTCGCAAGAATACAATTAAAATACCAACACACATCACAAGAACTGTTGAAAATGTCTTCCACCAGCCTCAAAACGCATTGCAGCGCCGCATCGACTATCACACTCGTTCACGGATTCCTGGTATAATCCTAACTGTGTCACAGCAATTAGTAACCTTGCTATTATGTCAGGTTCCGATTCGATCGGTGTCATAAACAGGGCTTTAAAATGACTCCACAAGAAGTAAATCAATTGATGAACGGGCAGGCCAATGAACTGGACCACCTCGCCGGAAAACGTTTATGGACAAGATTTTGAACACACCCCGAGAAGTGAGCGGTACACTGACGAAGATCATATAGAATATCCTCCAGCAGCTCAGGTATTATAATTACATGAACAAAGTTGTGGTAAATTTATCCATTTAAACGATATGGCCGTATCATGCAAAACACCAGCTCACACGTTCACTATTAATGCATATCAGAAACTTCTCTTAGTGTGAATCTTTCCACCATTACAACAGTGTTAAAATAGCAACATGTACACATCACTTGACCTACATTAAAGAAAACACTACGTTTCACTAGACCCCTAATCACTTTCGAATGAAAAGCTTCACTCTAACAATCTGTTACAGACAGACACCGTTCTAACAACACACACTAATGTTTGCACCTATCAAACAAGAAGGTTCCTATATGAAAGCTGTTCTTAAACGTTTCCTCCATCATTCCTAAAAGTATGTAACATACTCACGGAACCACTTTGTATATATAAAATAAATGAGAAAATTTCATAGTAAAGAAACGAAAAGACAATGAACTAAAGTATAATTTTGTTGGCAATATTTACTTTCTCTACTACGTATAGCAAGTAGCGGAAGTATTGCACTCCACGCAGCAATTCCATACTGAGATTTCAACTGAAATACGTATTTTGAGGAGCATTTTTGGAAACATGTCCGTGTGTGTGTGTGTGTGTGTGTGTGTGTCTGTGAACAGCATAACGCAGAAACGATCAGTCGGATAAACACCAAACTTGGTATTTAGGTCCAGTACCTTTCAAAGATGCGACACGAAGATTTTCAAGGAAATCTCCCCACCCCAGACTACCCTTTGCATGGAACATTTTTTGAAAATTTTGATTTCCTCAGAAATGGCTAGAACGATTTTGATTAAAATATAATATATGTAAGATATTTTTATAGCAAACGAAATGTATATCTTGAATTTTACTGGAAATGTCCCCAAAAGTCCTATTCATTCTAAAAGACTTCGGCATAGCTGGTAAACAATAAGAGATGACAAAAGTTTGCTACACAGAAAATGTAGATCTCGTTAAAACATATAATTTATGTACATACATTTTTTGTCAAGTGAATCGTTTCCGAGATATTCCTTGTTATTCGTTTGAATTTTCCAATACTTATACTTTTTCTCAAACGGTTGCTCCGCATAGCAACCAGCGTTAAAATATTTGACTATCGCTTAAATCCTACGATATTCCCCTTGCATCTACAAGAAAATTAGCAATAAGACAGTTTCTGCAAACGTTTACCTCGATTAACATGAAGTAGATGGAGAATAAGCCTTTGTAAAAATAATTTGTACAAAGTCGTCCTCCGTGATGTAGTGGTTACGCCCAATATAGAATGGGACGCTAAGGACAGCAATTAAAGAGCGTTCATAAATAAAACTCAATTTAATTTTTAATTTAGTTTGTGCAAGAGTAGAGAAAGTCATGTGAGTGCAACATAGACATTTTTACATTTAGTGTCCTCTTAAGAAAAGAGGTCCTCATAACAACTGCCCATTTCCCAAATATTTTTGTCGGTGTCACAGGACCAGTAGTGTAAAGACCGACACCAAGAGTTAGCTATAAATTATAACCTGCAGCAATCTGGTGGCAGATCTGGACTTGGCTCCATGCCGCGAGATGGCACGACATTACAGTGAAAATGCAACAGGTTATGAAGGTATTGCATGGCAGGCTTCAGCCATTACAGCGATTCAATCACTGTCCAATGTCTCTCAATGTGTAGGGTATACACTAACTCCAGAAAACATTCATGTCTACTTTAAAAGCTTCTAGCAAGGAATTTAAAGGAGAGAAAATCCTCATTTTAAATATGCAGAGGGAAAATATGATATTGCAGTTTATTTGTTGTAACATTTTGCAAGATTTCAAATTTTATTCGTTTTTCAAAACTGTAACCCCTTTTCAAAATTTTCTTGTGTGGCAATTACAGAATTATTTTATAAACATTTAGTAGAAGAATGTTTTCCATATAATACATTACAATGTCACAGATATATTTAAATTGACGAAGTACGTTTCTGAAGGGTGGATGAAGAATTTCACAAAAAAACGTTGATAATGTCCGTCTCTTAAATGTTTTCCTCCGCCAGATATTAGACAAAAAATCCTTATGTGTTACATTCACATAACTTTCTCTAGCCAGTATCGTTTAATTTTATATATATATTGAAATTGGTTTTAATTATAAATTATTTATATTGTAAAACCTTTTACTGTTTTCAGCAACCTACTTATTTTATTATTTTGCTCTTAATAAATATCGAGCGGGATGACTCAGGCGGCAATGTTTGTGGCCCGTATTCGGGAGTTCTCGGGTTCGATCCCCGGCGACCGCCAACTCTGGTCCATGAGTTTTTCATGGTTCACCTGTATCGACAGGCTAATGCTGAGGCGGGTAATCTTCTACCACGAGTCTCCTCCCTCTCATTTCCTGTACCATCATCTTCCTTGTCAACTGTTTTAGGGTTGTAGGACCAGGCGACGGTATTTGGCGTGTTGCGGTTGGGTGGTGGCTTGCGTACTGTAGACGTTTCTTCCCTGGCGCAGCTGCGGGGATTACGCAGGTCTCTCGTCCGAAGGCTCCGCCCCGGGGACGCTGGAGGTTGGTTGCTTATGAACAGGACCGGGCGGCATCAGATGCGTTCAATCTGGAAACATTAGGGACCCTGTCTATGCTTGTGCCCGTCGTCATACGAATCTGGTCGCCCTTCGGGTCTCTCCCCCCTCCCGGAGGTCACTGGTAGAAGCACAAGGGGCCGATTGGGGCGTTGTGCCCCGGTTTCGGGGGTCCCGTTCGTTTTTCATATCTTTTACTCTTAATAAATATGCAGCGTGATTTGTGGTTGGGCGCTATCTACTACTATTTAAGAGCTTTATATACACTATGTGATCAAAAGTATCCGGACACCCCTACAAACATAAATTTTTCATCTTAGGTGCATTGTGCTGCCACCTACTGCCTGGTACTCATTATCCACGACCTCAGTAGTCATTAGACATCGTGAAACAACAGAATGAGACGCTCCGTGGAACTCACGGACTTTGAACGTGGTCAGGTGATTGGGTGTCACTTGTGTCAGAAGTCTGTACGCGAGATTTCCACACTCCTAAACATCCCTAGGTCCAATGTTTCTGATGTGATAGTGAAGTGGAAACGTGAAGGGACAGACCTCGTCTGTTGACTGACAGAGACCGCCGACATTTGAAGAGGGTCGTAAAGAGTAATAGGCAGAGATCTATCCAGACCATCACACAGGAATTCCAAACTGCATCAGGATCCACTCCAAGTACTATGGCAGTTAGGCGTGAGGTGAGAAACCTTGGATTCCATGGTCGAGCGGCTGCTCATAAGCCATACATCACGCAGGAAAATGCCAAACGACGCCTCGCTTGGTATAAGGAGGGTCAACATTACACGATTGAACAATGCAAAGCGTTGTGTGGAGTGACGAATCACGGTACACAATATGGCGATCCGATGGCAGGGTGTGGGTATGGCGAATGCCCGGTGAACGTCATCTGCTGGCGTGTGTAGTGCCAACAGTGAAATTCGGAGGTGGTGGTGTTATGGTGTGGCCGTGTTCTTCCTGGAGGGGGCTTGCACCCCTTGTTGTTTTGCGTGTCACGATCACAGCGCAGGCCTACATTGATATTTTAAGCACCTTCTTGCTTCCCAGTGTTGAAGAGCAATTCGGGGACGGCGATTGCATCTTTGAACACGATCGAGCACCTCTTCATACTGCACGGGCTGTGGCGGAGTGGTTACACGGCAATAACATCCCTGTAATGGACTGGCCTGCACAGAGCCCTGACTTGAATTCTATAGAACACCTTTGGGATGTTTTGGAACGCCGACTTCGTGTCAGGCCTCACCGACCTACATCGATACCTCTCCTCAGTTCCGCACTCTGTGAAGAATGGGCTGCCATTCCCCAAGAAACCTTCCAGCACGTGATTGAAAGTATGCCTGCGAGAGTAAACGCTGTCATCAAGGCTAAGGGTGGGCCAAACCATATTGACTTACAGCATTATCGATGGATGGCGCCACGAACTTGTACGTCATTTTCAGCCAGGTGTCCGGATACTTTTGATCACGTAGTGTATCTTTACTGTTTTAGAAGGTAAATTACTTTAGCGGAGGACAGAATGAACATTGCTTCGCGATTTGGAAGTTGCAGGAATCTTCCACGAAGCTAAAAATACCACTCGACGACTACCTATGTGGAGTGCACTGCTTGCTACAAACACTATCTTTACAGAGCATCTCAAAACGATGTATATGCTCTTTGAAACATTATTTTTCAACAACGAAAAGAGAGACATTGAAGTAGAAAGTGTTATGACGCGGTGGTGCGACAATTTGGTACAGGAATATAGTTGTTACCTTTTCTCGTTGTCTCCAATATCTGCTGTTGATGCTGCTGCCGACTGCTCCAGTGGTAGTGCTATGAGTATTTTCCCTCTGAGTACGCGTGGATGTATTGTGAAGGACAGCAGCGGTTTAAATTGACTGAGAAATTGATTGTGAATTGTAGCTCTAGAAGCTAAAACAAATGAATTATTACACCTGCAAACTTCTGCAGTATCAAAGTTATGGGTGGAAATAATTGCTTCCACAATAAAAGAAACTAGAAGCTTAACTCGCCGGTCGCTGAAATGTTGACCGGCAAGATCCCTCGCGCTAGCCGCTACTCACACAAGCGCGACACTGGACACTTAAAATATCACACGAGCAAGTATCGCTGGTGATACCAGAGAGAGTAACTCTCTGATTTAATTACGCGACTTCTTATTACTTAAGCCTCGTCTACATTAGAATTACTCCCGCCAACATCCTACCTTATACGTTTACAAATCTCAAAACTCTAAAGTATCCGAATATGATACTGTTACTAGGGGGCTAAGCTCAAATTCTCAGAATGTAAGTGCCTCTCTCTTTTCCAGGATTTCTGCCTACGTGTCTGCACACTGCTGAATTGACCTCTAAACGGCGTTCCCAAAACATTTATGCCTAACGTGTTCGCTTCTTCGCTATTGCTAATGGCTTTCTTACATGGCTCACTAATGGCTTTCGTTAACCTGACTCATAATTACCTTCTTCTTTCTGGACAAACATTTCAGCTCAAATTTGTTACATTATACACTGATTTAATATACGGAGACTATTTATTGTAATTATTCTCTATCTTACTGTTATTTCTTTACTTAATTATTCATATCTACCCGTCAATAATTACGTCGTCCTCTGTGGTGTAGTGGTTACCATGCTAGCTTCTAGTTCCCGAGGTCGCAGGTTCAAACCAGGCGGAGGGCGATGGATTTTTTTCGGGCGAACAAATTCTTTGCATGACTTCCTTCGGAAGGGAAGTTAAAGCCGGTGGTCCTGTGTTGTAGATTTACGGCACGTAAAAGAACCTCAAGCCATAAAAAGGCCTCTGAGCAAAATTTCTGGTCTTTCACGCCCAATATAGAATGGGACGCTAAGGACCATAGTAGTTAAAGAGCGTCCATAAATAAAATTCAAATTAACTTCCGTCTATAATTACGGTATCAAAATACAATTTTTGTTGTATTCGTTAAAATGTAGATTCCGCAGATATTCCCCTTCTGTCACAGTACGCTCCTACAAGGAAGTAGAACTTGGCGATTGTAGCTGATGGAATATCATTACAGGCACAGTTCCTCCAGTGTTTGTGGCGTATATTGTCTTCTTTAAAGTTCTTCAAAGGTCTGTAGGGATAACTCCTGATTGAATGTGCAATCGAGAAGATTCTTCACAGAGGTGCAACTCCGTCTTGCTGACAGTAAAGCCCATTTTCACTCTCAAAGAGGTCATTAAGACGTGCAACACTTACACGTATGACTGACCCGTGACAATCCCTTCGAAGAAGTTTGGCTATTTATCCCTTAGGACAGACTATACCATACTACTACTTCTGGATGATTGACTACCTTTTGAAGAAGGTGATTTGTTACGTAATTTATTAGCACCACGCTTTGGGCGTCAATTTGAAGTATGTTTGTATTGAAGGAGTTGTATTATATTTCAACTGTTGGGGAGCCGAACTTGTAGTAGTTGCAACCTCACGTATGTTAAGCAGTTTCCGGTAGCCTTCGCCCCAAATGTACTTTCAGGTGGCTATTTGCCCCAAATTTAAAAAAAATATTAACTTTGTAATTTGACTGTTTCTTTAAATATTATATTTTTATGTTTGCCTCGGCTGCGTCAGTATTATTGTTAGAGACACGTTTCTTTTAGCAGAGTTTTGGTGCGACAAGAATGTAGGCTTAACAGTTTATAATTTTCCTTCACTCCTTTTATTAATGCTTGACACGATTTAAATAACAATTCACTGATATAGAGAGCTGTGAGATTCTTTTTATTAATTAATTACACATTTTAACACGTAAACTTATTTTTCGTCTCAGACGAATATATATTACATTTCTTTCGAGGACGCATCCTGCATCCGGTTACTATCACTATCTGCAGGCAACTGACTACATTTCAACCCTCTAAACTTGTAGATTTCTGTATTTCAAGTCTCTGATTGGCTAATCCTACTCCAATAGAATACCTGCATTTAACTAAAGCTTTTTCTGGTTGTTGATTGGCTATTTTATAAACTGTCACTAAAATTATATTATTGCTTCCAAGAATCACAAGTAACATTTAAACTCTCAAACGCATTATTGCCTCAAGGTTACCTCACTGTTAGCAATTTTTGACTTATTATTCTCACAGCTCCTACATTAGTAAATTACGTAATATATTCACGTAACATTATTACACATGGATACAATAATATAAGCATATGCAATGACTGTTACATACATTTTACAAATTATTACATACACATGTTGCTTTAAGGCGTGCTGTTATTGAATTTATATATTATATAATTTGACTGAAATCATTTAAATGTTAATAATACTGCCTCACTTTTCTTCAAACATATCTGGGTTTTCGTTAGCCCATGCACACAAATTGTGCTATTAAGTCTGACCAATCAATTAAGTGTTGAGAATATTCCCCTTTATCACACTTGTTCATGCAAAATTGCACTCAGCTATCTGGGCCATCCCCATTTAAGGCGTGGAGAGGTCTCGGAATGTAAGGTTTCCATTTTTGAGCTTGTAGATTTTGTCGCTACCAATCTCACGAGAACATAGCCTCAATGTTTTCTTTAGGGATTGTTAAATGCCTGCATCAACACTCTCGTTATTGGCGAAACTTGTCTTTCTTCTGCACCACCTTCAACACATCAGTCCCATGCATTTCAAACCTGTCTCGGATTCTTGTGATTGTTAACCTTGTTGGTGATGTGTACGAAATTCAACTCTCCAAGGTTATTCTCCACTTTCCAATAACATTTTAGTACCCACACGCATTCATCGAACGATAAATGCATCGCAATGTTTATTTACAAACAAATGAATGTTTCTATGCTTTCAATTTTATTGCCATCTGAATCACAAACAACAAAAATTGTATTTCCGTCCCATTTCGTTACTGAGACTCTCTGTATATGGTTGAAGCACTGAAAATAATTAGCTTCGGTACTTGTCCTATCACCTACTAACGACATTTTCTAAGTGGGTGTTAGTTTACCTCGCTTATTGCTTTACTATAATTCTTCTTCTGCCTCTTGATACTATACGGAATTCTAACGGAGTCTCCCCTATAACATTTCCATTGTATTACTTACTGCCTACATTTCCTCATACTCGCTAAGCTAACAATAATTTGCAATCGATTCTTGTTTGTGTAACTAATTATTTACACGTCCTTTGCCTTACCACAAGTAATGCACATCGTTAATTGTTATACATTCCGATGATTGCAAAATAAATTGAAATATCCATTTTATTAATTTTTTGCGTTTGTCTTGATTTAAAGCAATATAAACATTGATAATCAATTAAGAATTAATTGATTCTTTATTATTTCTTTTTAATTTTACGACCCCATACACAATAATAGTAGTAGCAGCTTTATTCGCTCTGTAGATCACAATAAAGTCCCAAAAATTGTAGAAATATTTAAAAAATACTATTACAATATACAAATATATATTAATCTATGAAGACCTTATACATTAGAATGTTGTATTTCTTTTGACTAAAACATTTAATAAGAGTAATAATAATAATGCATTTAATCAATTCTATTTCTAATATTTTGGCATTGTTTTGGGCGTTCTTGATTCAATTCCCGTTTCAAGTTTCTAAAAACCGTTCTTGCAAAAAGCTTATTATTTTCTCTACCACGTACATGGTATAGAAGTATTGCATTCCACCCAAAAATTCGATACCGAGATTAGAGCGAAAACCCATGTTTCGTGGCCCCCAGAATAAAAAAAATCATTTTTCAAAATTTTGAGTTTTTAAAAAATGGGTGTAACGATTTTGATTAAAACATCATACACTGAAGATATTTGCATGACAAATAAAAAATATATATATATATCTTGGATTTTCTGAGAACAGCCTGTGAAGTCCTCTTCATTCGCAAGGAATTTTGTAGCATACAAAAAAAGTAGATTCTTTAAAACACACAATTTACTTAAAATAAGATGTTTCTGTGGCATAAGCCATTTTTGAGATATCCGTTATTAAAGGTTCGAAATGTTCGATACTTTTTATTCTTTTAAAGTATCATCGATTTTCAGTTGTTTCTCGCGATTGCATGGAAGCATTTGAAACTTAAGGTCGGCATGTAGTGTCCAGTTCTTAAACATATGACTCGCTGTTCTCTTTGTTATTATTCTTACGAAACTTGTATTTTTCCATCTACTTATTTTAATCCAGATAAACCTTTGCAGAAATAGCTGTATTACACATTTCGTTATACATACATTCCTTAAAATTCCATACTGTTTCCATGCAATCGCGAGAAACAGTTGAAAATCGACATGACTTTAAAAGAATGACAAGTACTGAACGATTCGAACCATTAATAACAGATATATAGGAAATGGCTGATAGCACAAAAAAGTTATTTGAAATAAATTATGAAGCGGCGTCTGGGCGGGTTTTCTCCGGGCTCTCCGGTTTCCCCCGCCATTCATTCCACCAACTGCTCCATCATCACCTTTCCTTTCATCCATTTCACCAAAATTTCGTTTCTTCTACTTCCTTCATCCCATACCAGGCATCGGGCTCATCACCCATCCTGGATGCTCTGTCTGATCCATGAGTGTCTGCTCCTCGACGGGCCTCTGACCCCAGGCACCCGCTTGTAAGTCCTGGGGGGGATAAGAGGAGGGTAAACAGATAATGAATGAATGAATGAATATGTATTTTAAAGAGATCTATATGTTTTGTATACTACGTTTTCGTGTATCGCTTAACGTTTACCAGTTATACAAGATTATATAAAACTCCTTCCGAATGAAGAGGACTTCACAGCCTGTTCTCAGAAAATTCAAGGTATAGATTTTGTTTGTCATCTAAATATCTTTAATGTATGACATTTTAATCAAAATCGTTACAGCAATTATTTTAGAAAATAAAAAAAATTAAAAAAATCTTCAATGTAAGGAGTGATTTGAGGTGGGAATTATCTTGAAAATCTTCGTGTCGTATCTTTGAAAGGTACTGAATCTAAATACCAAATTTGGTATTTATCCAACTTTTCGTTTTTGAGATATGCTGATCACACGCATACACAGTGTAAAAATGCCTTTTTTGGGGTTCAGGGACCTCAAAACATGTATTTTCGCGAAATCTCGGTATCGAATTTTTCAGTGAAATGCAATACCTTTTCTACCTACACTGTGCGTGGTAGAGATACGTTTTTGTTTACGTGTGTTTTGTTTTCCATCATTCCCTTTACACTTTGATTTCCAATAAAACAATCCCCTGTTTGCACGTGTATATCGTTTGGGGATTATTGTCTCCTTCCTCTCTCCCTCCCTCTCTATCTCCCCCCGGGATACTAAAATTTCAATCTTTATTCAATATTTTATAAGCAGAATCCGGTCGTAAAAGGATTTCCTTGTTCGAATCAAAACAAACGATGTTTTGCCTAATTTAAAATTAAAATAACTTTTCCGTATTTACACTTGAAAATAAATATTATAATGTATTGGAGGAAGAGCCGCAACTGATTTACTTCGTTGCTGAAAGACGTTTCTGGGTTAAGTCCCCCATCCTCAAAAATCACAAAGGAAATGGATGCATTTATAAACAAAGAGGAACAAAATTTGAATTGTAACATCATTTGTGACTTTACAATAATTCCTATTTCTAGTATGAAGAGCTCCTTATGCGCTTCTTCAAATCACTACACCAGCAGTCTTCTTATTAGTGATTTTCTCTGTATAAACGCATATAACCAATTTTGTATTGTATGCTAATTCCGAAACTCTTCCTGCTTGACATTCTCCAATTGGCAGCAATTTTTTTACTTTCTCTACTAGTATAGTAAGTAGGGGAAGTATTGTATTCCACCCAAAAATTCGATACCGAGATTTCACCGGAAATACATGTTTTGAGACACACTGGATCCAAAAAAAAAAAACATTTTTGGAAACATGACCGTGTATGTGTATGTCTGTGAACAGCATAACTCAGAAACGAACAGTCGGATAAACACCAAACTTGGTATTTAGGTTGAGTATCTTCCAGAGATGCGACACGAAGGTTTTCAAGAAAATTTCCCCACCCCAGAGTACCCCTTACATGGAACATTTTTCAAAAATTTTAATTTTCTCAAAAATGGCTCTAACGATTTTGATTAAAATATCATATGTTTAAGATATTTTTATGGCAAATGAAATGTATATCTCAAATTTTCTGAGAATGTCTCCAAAAGTATTCTTCAATGTGAACGACTTCTGCATAACTGGCTAACAAAATTTTACTACACAAAAATGTAGATCGCGTTAAAATACACAATTTATGTCATACATTTTTTTGTTGTTGAGTGAACCATTTTCGAGATATTGCTTGTTATTCACTTAAATTTTTCAATACTTATTTTCTCAAATGAGAATTCGTTATTCATTTTTTTATGTCCTGGACATGCAAAGAGAATGGAATGCGCCACATAGCAACCAGCTCTTAAAATATTTGACTATCGCTTAAAGCCTACCAATTCCCCTTGCATCTACAACAAAATTAGCAATAAGATTAACATCTCGATATCTCGATTAACATGAAACATATGAAGAATAAGCGTTTGTAAAAATAGTTTGTACAAGAGTAGAGAAAGCCATGTGAGTGTAACAATCAGATTTTTTTTATCTTCATAATGTCACAGGTTATATATCCCCTACTTTTAGTTAATAATAATAATAATAATAATAATAATAATAATAATAATTTCGTTGATTCCCTTATTTTGTTGCTATGTTATGTGTTGAAAACTTGCTGTTAAAAGATTTTGCATCCATAGAAAAACAAATACTACCAATTCCCTTTTATTCTGCATTCTTTAAAATATAAACTAATGTGTATTTTCTATGAAATTCAAACAACTAATATTAATGCGTGTGTTACACCATTTACCACTATTCACAATTACCATATAACATGCATACAACCCCTCAAGAAAGTATTTGTCTGCAGTTTTAAAAAATTCTAGCAGTCAAATCCATGGAGGAAGAAATATAATTTTTTGGACATAAAGATCAAATGGTAATACAGTTTGTGTGTTTTTCATATCGTTCATTTCATCAATTTTATAAATGTTTGATAAATATGCCAAAATCGTAACTGTTTTGTACGTGGTGTTCTAAAAATTATCTTGCAAGCATTGAGTATAGCATTTTTTGCTTATGTATATTACTTGATTTTGCGGTGAGAATAGGATTTTATTTGACGGAGAAATAAAATGTCAAAGTTTAGTAATTTTCAGGTTTTTCCTAATTCCTCATTTTTGACTCACTTTTTATTACTTTACGAATTTATTTATCCACCAGTTTAAGTCACATGTAGATGAAAGTGTATGGATGTATGCACAGAAAATGCTCTGCTCAATGCATGTAAGATAATTTTGAAAACTCCACGTACAAAACAGTTGTCAATTTGGCATATTTATCAAACATTTATAAAACTGATAAAATGAACGATCTGAAAAACCGCCCAAACACGTAAACTGTATTACCGTTTGATCATCATGTCCAAAAATTCTGATGTTTTACACTCACATGACTTTCTCTACTCTTGTACAAACTATTTTTACAAACGCTTATTCTCCATATGCTTCATGTTGATCGAGATATCGAGATGTTAATCTTATTGCTAATTTTCTTGTAGATGCAAGGGGAATTGGTAGGCTTTAAGTGGTAGTCAAATATTTTAAAAGCTGGTTGCTTTGTGGAGTATTCCATTTTCTTTCCATTACCAGGACCAAAAAATGAATAACGAATTTAAGAAAAAGTATAAGTATTAGAAAGTTTAAGGGAATAACAAGCAATATCTCCAAAATGTTTCACTCAACAAAAAAAATGTATATGACATAAATTGTGTATTTTAACGCGATCTACATTTTTGTGCAGTAAAATTTTGTCTATCTCTTATGGTTTAGCAGTTATGCAAAAGTCGTTCACAATGAAGAATACTTTTGGAGACATTCTCAGAAAATTCGAGATATACATTTCATTTGTTATGAAAATATCTTAAATATATGATATTTTAATCAAAATCGTTAGAGCCATTTCTAAGAAAATAAAAATGTTCGAAAAATGTTCCATGTAAAGGGTAACCTGGGGTGGGGGGATTTTCTTGAAAACCTTCGTGTCGCATCTCTGGAAGATACTGAACCTAAATACCAAGTTTGGTGTTTATCCGACTGTTCGTTTCTGAGTTATGCTGTTCACAGACACAGACATGTTTCCGAAAATGTTTTTTTTTGGATTCAGGGTGTCTCAAAACATGTATTTCCGGTGAAATCTCGGTATCGAATTTTTGGGTGGAATACAATACTTCCCCTACTTACTATATTATACATTAATTTGGCTCGTACAATTTTAAGTTTGTGGGTTAAGGCTCTGTACTACCGACCCTCACACATTAGCATATATGTATAGGTATGTTTAATATGAAGGTTTGACTTGCGTAAACAGAAATTAACAGATGGAAGGAAAGAATACATGTTTCCATGCGCTGTATTATCAGAGGTGTTAAGTTCTGATTTGTTTCTGCCGGATTCACATATTTTGGTCGCCCGAGTAGGTACGTAAATGTAATGGCTGAAAGTGAGTAACCAAACCTGGCTATTGCAGAAACGTGATTTAGTGTGTTAACTAAATCAGCTCATTCACAACTCAGTTAACGCTGCATGTTACATGAGTACCTCTAATCCTTCTCCCATTTTCCATTTTGACGTAACAGTCTATGAGATGTTGCATCTTGAATAGTCCATGTGCGAGGCAATGACGTGAAATCTCGACTCCTTTCATTCCTTAACTAGCATGAAGTTAAGCGCAACAACTTTAGTAATCCAAAACTTAAAAATCTAAAAGCATCGAAGGCCTATCTCGAAGTATTAGACATTCTTGGATACTACCAAGTATCGAGGTATCGGCGGTATCGAGGTCCCCATCCCTAGTTTAAGATATATTCATGACAAATGAAATGTTGCATTTTGGATTTTCTGGGAGTAGCCTCTGAAGACCTCTTCGTTCTGAATGACTTTTGTATAATTGGTAAACCCTAAGAGATATACAAAATCTTACAAAATGTTAAAGAATACAATTTATGTTTAAAATTTTTCATAGTTAACCATTTCCGAGATATTCTTTGTTATTTACTTTTCTCATATTGGTAGTCGTTATTAGTTTTTTTCTTCTTCTCCTATAATGCAAAGAGAACAGAACTTCAAAGCCATCACTAGCGACCAGATCTTAAAACATTTGACTATCGCTTAAGCCTACGAATATAAACATGAAGTTGATAGAAGAATAAATAGCTTGTTGAAGAATGGGTAAAGAAACTCATGTGAACGTAACGCATAATGATATTTTCGTCATTTAGTCTCCCCTTAATAAACCATTAAGAAGGTTTCCGCGCATAAATAATTTGTATTGTAATACACGTTGTAAAGATGTTAATTTCACGGAAGAGTTGGTTACATTTCTTGGGAGAGTGACAAGAATCACCGCCGCAGTGTCAAGTTGTTGTCTGGCACTGACATGTTGAGCTAACACATCCTGGGGGAGGACGTCCGTGATGTGTGAGGTAACTTGGATGCAGCGGCAAAGCCCCACAGTAACATATTATGTAGCAGGGCTGTCAACTCTGAGCAGTAGGACCGACAGCCTTTTCTCAAAACAAATCTACCTCTTAGCGAGTCCGTCGTGTTGCATTCACGTGTCATTCTTCACTCGCTCTTGTACAAACCATTCTTTAATGAGATAAAACGTTTACAGAAATAGTTTCATACCCATTTCGTTGTAGATACAAGAGGGATACAGGAGGCTGAAGCGATAGCCAAATATTCAAAAACCTGTTGCACTCACATGACTCTCCCTACTCTTGTACAAACTATTTTTACAAACGCTTATTTTCCATCTACTTCATTCTAATCGAGATAAACATTTGCAGAGCGATAGTCAAATCTTCTAACAGCTGGTTGCTATGTGGAGCATTCTATTCTCTTTGTATGTCCAGGACAAAAAAAAACAATAACGAATTACCATTTGAGAAAAAGTATAAGTATTGGAAAATTCAAACAAATAACAAGGAATATCTCGGAAATGGTTCACTCCACAAAAAAGATGTATATGACAAATTGTGTGTTTTAACGAGATCTACGTTTTTCGTATAATAAAATTTTGCCTATTTCTTACGGTTTACTAGTTATGCGAAAGTCATTCAGAATGAAGAGGACTTTTGGGGGCATTCCCAGAAAATTCAAACCATACATTTCATTTGTCATGGAAATATCTTAAACATATGATATTTTAATCAAAATCGTTAGAGCCATTTTCGAGAAAAACAAAAATTTCGAAAAATGTTCCATGTAAGGGATAGCCTGAGGTGGGAGAATTGAAGAAACCAAGATACTCAAATACTAAGTTTGGTACTTATCCGACTTTTTGTTTTTCAGTTATTCTGTTCACAGGCAGACACATACAGGGACATGTTTCCAAAAATGCTTTATTTGGATTCAGGGCACTTCAAAGCATGTATTTCTGTGAAATCTCGTGATCGAATTTTTGGGTGGAATGCAATATTTACTGTACATAGTAGAGAAATTAAAAAGTGAGTTGTTATATGTTGGCTTGGAAATTCCATACCTTTCTGCAACCAACAGACAGAAAAGAATGCTCACTTTTATTTTATTTAGTTGGCGAAGTGCTAAGAAGAATTAAAATTGGTTTGCCCACTGAAATTTGGCCTTGGCCACTTATTCAGTAGGAAGCTACAATACACACACACACACACACACACACACACACACACACACACACACACAGACACACACACACACACACTCACATAAAAATACACTCCAGGCAACATATTATGTTATTCCATTAAAACAATTGATTATTTTAAATATTTCAAGAAAGACAAATACTTCATTACAAGTGGTTTATTACGAGTTAACCTAAAAAAGTCACCGTTCAAGTTTAGAATTCAATAATAGTTTAAAAGTGAGTATGTAACGTGTTTCGAAAATTTACAGAAAGGTTCCACATCAGGTGCTTCTACATGCTTCGTCATCATCCATGCATGCCTAACGCCGATTATTTAATATGGGTCCATCCCATCCAAATGCACAGGCAAAATACAGCACCCAATGGGTCTACCCGCACTCCACCAACAGCCTGTTTCTGATCATGAAATGTAGGCTGTCTTGTGACAGAGAGCAGTCCAACTCCTACAAAGTGGCCTGCAGTTTTCTGTTACTATACATATCATTCATATCTAGGAAAAACAGTTTCTGAGAGTTGCCAGTTATAATCAAATTAAAAATCTGCTGATGCACTTAGAGAGTAAATAAATATGTAGGTTAGCATACAGTAATGAAACTACAAATTTTGACGTGAATCTAGCATAATGTACATAAAGATTAAATGGCGGAAGTTATGAATTCAGAAAAAACCGAAATGGAAGAGCCACGTGCAATTACAGAAGCAGCAGAAAGAATAAATCTAGAAGTACTTACACAAAAAATCCAGAAAGCAATATGGTGCAGCATTTATTCGCTTCATTGCCTGGTGTAAGTCAAAACATGTTGAAAATAATTGCTGTTAGTTTCAGGAAGCAATATAATATTATTGATATTTTACAAATTCGAGCGCTGTCTAAAATAGTATATGTCACACGTGTTAAAAGTGGTTTTACCCACTGTATCATAATCTATGTTATCATCTGTGTGGCCATGGATTGAAACTCTTTGTATTCGCCTAAACTCTGTTGCTCTCAGTTATTGTCATCGTGAAGAACACATGAACTTAGATCTTCATTCAGTGGCAGACAAGTTTACAAGCAGGAATGATTTTTTACTTTTAGTAGTGTTTTAGGTGGCGCCGTGGACGAGTGATTACACCGCTCGCTTCTCACCAAGGCGGCCCGGATTAAATCCCAGGGAACCGCATGTGGGTTTTGTGGACATAGCGGTGTTTGGGCGGGTTTTCTCCGGTTATCATCGCCATTCGTTCCACCAACTGCTCCATCATTGTCTTTCATTCCTCTCACCGCCATGTCATATCTTATCATTCCTTGCTCTCATACCAGGCTTCGGGCTGATCTCCACCCTGCTATTCTCTCTGATCCATAGTCTGAGCTCTACGACAGACGTCTGACTCCGGGCACTCGCTTGTAAGTCCTGGGGGGGTGTAATCCTTAACAACAGGGAGGTTAACCAGAGAGAAGACGAAGAAGAAGTATTTTAACGCAAGTTCTTACTGCATACGGCACCACAGGCCGTGGGACCTGGTGATACATGAAATTAAGTGATAATTGGGTAAGGAAATTTGGGAAGGAAGCCTTACAGACCCAAGTTTGGGGTGATATCTCAGCATCTGCCAGTTATGAGCATTGAGGAAAACTTAGAAAAGAAAAACTTCAATCAGGGAGAACGGTCCTGGCGCGAATTGAACTGCAGACCTTCCAGTCACGAGTGCATGTCTTAACAACCTCGGTCAACCGTGTCGGTACGAATGAACTGAATCATTAACTGAACTAGTTTTTTGTCTTTGAATGTTAAATTAATGAGCCATTTACTGAAAGCGTCTATGCTTGACTATGGTTATTAAATATCTTTTACTTTGGTCTTCTTCTGCCTTTCAAAGATTAAGCCTATCGACCTGTTCCGGCCTCAATTCCATCTTTTAACTGGCCTTCCTATGTCCCTCTTTCCTATAGGTTTGTATTGTAAGGCTATCTTTCTTTCATTCTTTCTAAATGCTCTTTCCATTTTTGTGTTTGTTCTTCTAGTTTATCTTTCACTGCAAAAATATTCAGTTGTTGTCTAATTACTTCATTAGGCATCCTGTCCAATTTAGTGGAACCTTTAATTGTTGGTAACAAATTCATTTCTGCAGCCTGAATATGACTACAATCTTTTCTCCTCATCACCCAGAATTCATTGCTATATAATAGAAGAGGTAGATCCATCACCTTATACAATTTAATTTCTGTTTCTCTTCGTGTAATTTTTAGTGTTCTGCTTATAGTACCGCAGATACTCTGATATTTCTGTAATTTGATGTCTATGTCCTTATCCTGGTTGAAAGTAATATAACTTCCTAAATAGTTGAAATGCTGAACTTGATCCAAGACCCAATTTTCAATTACTATTTTACATCTTACAGGGTATTTCCCATGGATTGCCATAGTCTTCGTTTTATTTATTGATATCTTAAAAATTATACTCCTTTCCAATTATATTTAAAAGATGGATTGATTTTTGTAGTTTTTTGCAATTAATACAATATCGTCAGCATATAATAGTATGTTAATGTATTTATTCTTGGTTATGTAATTTTACTTTGGTAATTACGCTAAATATTTTGATACCCCACTTTATTGTACTATCCTACCCCCCAAATGTATAACAAGTCGGCGCTTTTGTGCACTAGTAATAGCTAACATACTTATTATTGGCATTTGCATGTGGAATGTGAGAGCATTGATATGGACATCTCTCGATATTGGAGTTAGCCATCTGTCGCATCTCCTCTCTACAGTTCTTGCTCACCGTCCACCTCTAGGATCTCATTTCCACGGCTTATCTTCAATGTTCCATTCTTTACACGCCCTAGTTCCGTTCCCATCCGACAGTAACTTGCACACCTTTTATATTGAAGTGCTACGTCTGGTGCTTGACTTTCTCTACCCTTCTCCCAGGGCAAGTATCTCGTTTCACCCAATATTCTATATCATCCAGAAACTATTGCCCTTATATTCCAAGCTTATAAGCGAGATGGCTCTGCGGTAACGTGCGGTGCTTGTATACGAGAGGTTCTGAGTTTGATTCCTAGAGCCAGCCACTCTGACCATGGGCTTTTCCTGGTGTTCCCTGGTTGGTAAGGCGCATGCTCGGGTGTTTTATCCACTAGCACGAATTTTCTAGTACTACCTCGATGGAAACCTCTTCTCGGCCCTGCCAGATGGCAGCCTTCTCTGGGCTGTCTCAGGTGGGTCGAGTTCTCCCCGTTTCCGCCAGAGGGAAGACTTCTCTGAGCTGCCTCCAGATGTGACCGGTCATAAGCTTGGAAACGTTAGCGGCCTCTGTCGCCCGGCTTGCCTACGACGTACAGCTTCCTTCGGTTTCCTCGCCTCATTGGCTCCTCCTAGAGGTGGTAAACACAAAAGATCCGCGTTGGGTCCAAATGTGAGCTATTCCTTCCTTTCCCTGCTCATTCATTCATAAATGATTCAATGCTTTATATACCATAAAATGGGGGAACATTGGCAACCGGGGAGAACTTGGTTATCACGGCTAGTGCCATTTGGATCCTACAGAGGTTCCTGATGCAGAAAACATTGCTCGCGCGTTAGACAGTTGCCTCGTGGAGATCATACAAGAAATGAGAACACAGAAGGAAGCAGACAAAAAGAAACGGGGTAAGCATTGAGTCTGAACATGACCCAGCAGTACCGATGCCAACACCTTCCACACGAGTCTCAAGTTAACCGGTGGTCGTAAGAAGAATCAATGTGTATTGTGCTTGGGTTCAGTGTATAACATGTCTTTTTGGGTATGCGACAATTTAAATGAAGGAACTGAACGCAGGAACTATTATGATAGTAATTATATGCGTTGAGTGTAGTTATTTTACAGTATGTTTGGTTCTATTTGTGTTTTCTTTACATATGATACATGTTTATGTACTGAAAAAAACGTCGAAAATGTTAGTTTGTATTGTATTTTTAAGTTCACTTCTAAAAAATATATTTTTAAAAGAAAGTCACACACAAAAATAACCCGAGTTAGGTAAAACTTTGCATAAATCGCATTCATATATCACATGCGAGAGTTTCCCCCATGTACGGAGTAATATTTGTCAATTCAAAGATTATGTTTTTACTTTCTCTACTACGCATAGTAAGTAGGGGAAGTATTGTATTCTAACCAAAAATTTGATACCGAAATTTCACCGGAAATACATGTTTTGAGACCCCTTGAATAAAAAAAACATTTTTGGAAACATGTGTGTCTGTGTGTCTGTGAACAGCATAACTCAGAAACGAACAGTCGGTGAACAGCATAACTCAGAAACGAACAGTCGGATAAACACCAAACTTGGTATTATAGGTTTAGTATCTTCCAGAGATGCGACACCAAGGTTTTCAAGAAAATCCCCCCACCCAGATTACCCTTTACATGGAAGATTTTTCGAACATTTTAATTTTCTCAAAAATGACTAACGATTTTGATTAAAATATCATATGTTTAAGATATTTTCATGACAAATTAAATGTATATCTGGAACTTTCTGGTATGTCTCCAAAAGTGTTCTTCATTGTGAACGACTTTTGCATAACTGGTAAAGCATAAGAGATAGACAAAATTTTACTATACAAAAAATGTAGATCGCATTAAAATACACAATTTATGCCATATACTTTTTTATTGAGTGAACCATTTTCAAGATATTGCTTGTTATTCCCTTAAATTTTCCAATACTTATACTTTTTCTCAAATTCGTTATTCATTTTTTTTTGTCCTGGTAAAGCAAAGAGAATGGAATACTCCACATAGCAACCACCTCTTAAAATATCTGACTATAGCATAAGGCCTACCATATTCCCCTTGCATCTACAAGAAAATTATCAATAAGATTGACATCTCGATATCTCGATTAACATGAAGCATATGGAGAATAAGTGTTTGTAAAAATAGTTTCTACAAGAGTAGGGAAAGTCATGTGAGTGTAACACATCAGATTTTTTATTTTAAAGCAAGTAAATTTTAAAAAGTGAATTTTGGCACAAGAAGGCAAAGGTTTGAAGTCATGATAAAGTTAATTTGGAGAGACAAATGGGCATACTTTAAATGTAAATGTTAAAAAAGCTGGCAATGTTCTGCATTTTACGATATATAGCTACACCGAATGGGCAATCTGGACACAAATTTGTGCAGCTACAGTACTGGGGAAAAAATTATAGGCTACCATAAACATGCTATTTTCAACACCTTACGTATAAATCTGCACTATCTGATAAATTTGGACAAAATCATGGACACTTACCTATTAGTTCACAACACCAACAATAATAATAAACCGACATGTTACATTCAAGCTAATTTCTCCACTCTCTTCGGGAAACTATTCTTATAAAAGATTATTACTTTTTCTACCGCTTTGCTACTGTAAGTAGAGGAAACAGTGCGCTCCAGCCAAAAATTCGAAACCAATAACCATGCTTTGAGGGCCCCTGAATTAAAAAAATCTGATGTGTTACACTCACATGACTTTCTCTACTCTTGTACAATCTAATTTTACAAACGCCTATTCTCCATATGCTTCATGTTAATCGAGATATCGAAATGTTAATCTTATTGCTAATTTTCTTGTAGATGCAAGGGGAATATGGTAGCTTTTAAGCGATAGTCAAATATTTTAACGCTGGTTGCTATGTGGCGCATTCCATTCTCTTTGCATGTCCAGGACATAAAAAAATGAATAACGAATTTGAGAAAAAGTATAAGTATTGCAAAATTTAAGGAAATAACAAGCAATATCTCGAAAACGGTTCACTCAACAAAAGAAATGTATATGACATAAGTTGTGTATTTTAACGCGATCTATATTTTTTGTGTAGTAAAATTTTGTCTATCTCTTATAGTTTACCAGTTATGCAAAAGTCGTTCAGAATGAAGAATACTTTTGGAGACATTCCCAGAAAATTCGAGATATACATTTCATTTCTCATGATATTATCTTAAACATATGATATTTTCATCAAAATCGTTAGAGCCATTTTTGAGAAAATTAAAATTTTCGAAAAATGTTCCATGTAAAGGGTAGTCTGGGGTGGGGGGATTTTCTTGAAAACCTTCGTGTCGCATCTCTGGAAGATACTGAACCTAAATACCAAGTTTGGTGTTTATCCGACTGTTCGTTTTTGAGTTATGCTGTTCACACACACACAGACACACAGACACACACACACACAGACACACACACACACAGACACACACACGGACATGTTTCCAAAAATGCTTTTTTTGGATTCAAGAGGTCTCAAAACATGTATTTCCGGTGAAATCTCGGTATCGAATTTTTGGGTGGAATGCAATACTTCCCCTACTTACTGTACGTAGTAGAGAAAGTAAAAAAAATAATGTGTATAAAAAGTTACGGGCGCGTGTGTCTGTGAATAACATATCGCAAAAACAAAATGTAGGATGTATAGAAATTAGGTATTTAAGTTCAGTATCTTCCAAGGATGGGATACGAACATTCTCACGAAAATCTTCGCAACTCAAACTACGTTTTACATAAAAAAACTTTCCTTATTTTCTAAAAAATGACTAATGTTTTGGATTAAAATATCATAAATGTAAGATATTTGCATGAAAAAATGTTATATAATTTTGCATAAATGTAATCCGTCAGAGCTATACAGAAATGTGCTACACAAAAATGTAGATCTCGTTAAAACACATACGTTATGTGAAATACATTTTGTGTGACATTTACTATTTTCGAGATATGCGATGTTTTTGACATTTTTTTCAAACACTAATTCGCTATTCATTTCTTCTTTGTTCGTTTGTTGCATATGTAAAAAGTAAGGCATCACATAGTGACCCATTTTTACTTTCTCTACTACTCAAAAAAGCATTTTTGGAAACATGTCCGCGTGTGTGTCTGTGAACAACATAACTCAGAAACGAACAGTCGGATAAACACCAAACTTGGTATTTAGGTTCAGTATCTTCCAGAGATGCGACATGAAGGTTTTCAAGAAAATCCCCCCACCTCAGATTACCCTTTACATGGAACATTTTTCGAAAATTTTAATTTTCTCAAAAATGACTCTAACGATTTTGTTTAAAATATCATATGTTTAAGATATTTTCATGACAAATAAAATGTATATCTCGAATTTCCTGGGAATGTCTCCAAAAGTATTCTCCATTGTGAACGACTTTTGCATAACTGGTAAACCATAAGAGATAGACAAAATTTCACTACTCAAAAAATGTAGATCGCGTTAAAATACACAATTTTTGTCATATACATTTTTTATTGAGTGAACCATTTTCGAGATATTGCTTGTTATTCCCTTAAATCTTCCAATACTTATACTTTTTCTCAAATTCGTTATTAAGTTTTTTGTCCTGGTAATGCAAAGAGAATGGAATACTCCACATAGCAACCAGCGCTTAAAAGTTTTGATTATCGCTTAAACTCTACCAATTCCCCTTGCATCTACAAGAAAATTAGCAATAAGATTAACATCTTGATATCTCGATTAACATGAAACATATGGAGAATAAACGTTTGTAAAAATAGTTTGTACAGGAGTAGAGAAAGTCATGTGAGTGTAACACATCATATTTTTTTTAAAAATTTTATTATCGCTTCAGTCTCCTGTTGCTTTTACCTACAAGAAAAGTGTAATGAAGCTATTTCTGTAAACATTTATCTTGATTAATATCAAATAGATAGAATAATTATAAGGTTTGCAAGAATAGTTTATAGAAGCTTTATAAAAATAAACGAGTACAGAAAGTCATACGAATGTAGCACGTCAGATATTTATTTTAGAGGACCTCAAAATACTGTGACGCAGCTACGTGCTGAGGTTCACTTCGATGGTGTCAACCGACTGGCCGGGTGAAGAGATAAGGAGGAATGCTCTCCCCCCACCCCGATGTAAATTCCACAAGTGATATCGAGAGATAACGGGATTTCTCTGTAAGCTTCTTTCTCCCCTAACACGAAGCTTTCAGAAACTCTCTTACTTGTACAAAGAGTGCCAAAGATAATCTAACTGCACCTCGCGTCTGTCACATTATTTATCTTGTACGTGGCCTTGCCATTTCATTGGTTGCTTTAGGCCACGGTGCAAGGGTGCGCCACTCCTTCTGCTAAATATGTTTACGCTCTCGATCGTATTGCTAAAAAAGAAAGAGGCAGAGGGAGTGCATCCAGTTTGTCATACAGACCTCTCATCGTGATTGGTAACCCTACCTTATCGACTAGTGCAGGGCAAGCCTTTGAAAGGGTTAAAAGCTAAGTTGAAAACTTGATGAGCACCCAGGTTAGCGAAATGTAGAATGTGTAGTGTGAGAAGGTTTTCAGGGGATGCAAATTAAAGCTTGAATATATTCTTAAATACATAGAAAGGCAACACTTTATAACAAAAAATAACAGAACTGTATTCTCACAGTGGTATCAATACTTGTTGCTGCATAGAAGCAAACATAACTAAATAATAAATAAATAAATCAGCACATTTTCCATCTAATTCAAACTATAATTGGTTAATATGCATTTACTAACGTATTGCTGGTTATAGGAATACAATGGGATTATAGACAAAAATATAACCCAATTTTATTGCCATAATATGTATGTCATATTCTGTAAACCATATATATATAGTTTCTAAACATGATCAGTCAATTATAACAAAAGAGTAATTTGCATTTAGTAAACGAATATCATCATCTGGAGATGTTTTACGGGGAGTATCCACTATCTGACGAGTATGTAGACCGTCTTACCCACTTTCCTGGGATATTTTTATGGAGTAAGTTACTATAAAAACACTTTTATGCACTGCCGTTGCAGTGTGTCCAGCCTCCCACATACCCACGATATGTCTACGAGTAATTTCGCTGGTATACGGCACGAGTGGTTCTGAGACAATAAACATGTTTTGGTTTCAATAACACCAGAAAAAGCAAAGGCATCGACCTCCCCACTTTCCCCCCTTATTGCTGTGTTATCAAGCCACCACGCTCTCGATAGGAAAGATAAAGAACACGCTTCAAAAGATCCCAGAAAACGATACAAAATGCGCTGAAATACCTAAGCGAGCGTGCACGCAGCTGAGATGCTCATTGCTGCTATTGCGAGCGATTAGAGAGGTCTTGTGTTCGACATCCCAGCGAGTTAACCTGAAGGAAGAAGAAGCAGCTTTGCGCGTGTGTTATTGGAAGAACTAAGAGAAAATATCAGGCGAGAAATTTACTCAATTTCAGATTTTGAATGAAAATTCCCTGAGAAGATGCCAGAAATGTGTGGCTAGAGAAGGACAACATTTCCAACATCTCTTATGATAAGGTGTGTAATTGTAACTACAACTGTAACTACGAGAATGTGAAGCGGTTGCGTGGATATTATAACCTTCGGCGGGAGTCCGAGCTGCGGCGGCCGGCGTGGGAGTAGGCATTCAGTGAAGGAAAAGCATTGTATTTATTTAGTACTTAATAACAATAGAAGTGACAACCATTTATTTATTTTTACTTTCTCTACTTCACCCAAAAATTCAATACCGAGATTTCACCGGAAATACATGTTTTGAGACCCCCTGGATTCCAAAAAAACACTTTTAAAAAAAGGTCCGTGTGTAGGTATATCTGTCGGCGTGTCTGTGTAAAGCATAACTCAAAAACGAAAAGTCGTATAAATACCAAGCTTGGTATTTAGGTTCAGTATCTTTCAAAGATACGACACAAAGATTTTCAAGAAAAATCCTCACTCCAGACTACTCTTTACATGGAGCACTTTTCGAACATTTTGAATTTATAAAAAATGGCCGTAACTGTTTTGTATAAAATATAATATATTTTCATGGCAAATAAAATGTATATCTTGAGTTTCCTGGGAATGTCCCCGAAAGTCCTCTTCTTTCTGAATTGCTTTTGCATAACTGGTAAACCGTAAGAGATAGACAAAATTTTTCTACACAAAAAATGTAGATCTCATTAAAGCACACAATTTATGTCATATACTTATTTTTTGTGGAGTGAACCATTTCCGAGGTATGCCTTATTATTTGTTTGAATTTTCAAATACTTATATGTTTTCTCAAATGGGAATTCGTTATTCTCTCAAATGGGAATTCGTTATTCGTTTTTTTTTGTCCTGGTAATGCAAAGAGAATGGAATACTCCACATAGCAACCAGCTCTTAAAACATTTGACTATCGCTTAAAGCCTACCAATTCCCCTTGCATCTACAAGAAAATTAGCAGTAAGATTGCTTCTGCAAATGTTTACCTCAATTAACATGAAGTAGACGGAGAATAAGCGTTTGTAAAAATAGTTTGTACAGGAGTAGAGAAAGTCATGTGAGTGTGACACTTCAGATTTTTTTGTATAATTTGCATTTAGAATAAATAAAGGTCCACCAAATTTCCGTATAGGATTATGATCATAAAATATATAAATATAACAATATTTGAAACGAGTCGTCAAGTCTTCACTGCCATAATGCTGTCTGCTAGAAGTTTATGGAGTAGTTGAGCGCCTCTATCGCCAAAAATTGGTGTTGCGCAGCAACCTTTTTTTGTTGATATTTTTGACGTCGATGTAATATGTAGTAAGCAATGGAAGTGACAGTGAATGCTGAACAAAGCCAAAATAAAATTCTTCTTCTACATAATGTAGGCAGGTGCTATAGAAATAGCAAAGTTGTTTTCAATAAAGTTCCTTTTCAACAGCTGTTGAAAAGTTTTTCTAATTACCTTGGTTCATCTTTACGTTGATTGAAATATTTAGAAATACAGGGTATTGTTTTTGAAAAATATTAATTGAATCTTTAATGAGCTCGCTTTGCAGTATTTGCTGATCGTCTCTGGTTGTTTATACTTCCTCTTCGAAGTTTTGAATTAACTCTTTAATTGCTCTCGGCTTGTGCGGACAATGCGAGCTCCTGTATTAACCTTGTGGCATGCGTATATTTGCAGAGTTAATTCCTTAACTGTGAGATTTAATTAAATACGGAGTATTTGTATCATGAGAGCGGCCGAGCGGTGAGTTGAAACCCATCACGAGTTTCGTAATGAGTATGTTTCTGGGTGCCGCTAAGCCGCAGTAACGAAGCGTAGCGACGAAGAAAAGTTGCGCGCGAGGGGATGAAAACTTGATAAACTAATAAGCCGACGAAATTACGGACCGTATCAACAGAAAGCCAGCCGTGAGGTAAACTACTTCCTTATTACAGAAAGGAAATTAGGAAGTGCCTCTTTTGATGACGAGTTTCTTGTTTTGCTCACGCAAATCCAATTAGATTAAACAGAAATTTTCAACTTATCAAAGTAACATCCCTCGCAAATGATTCTTTGGGGAAGTTCGGGGACACTGGGAGTGAATTTTCTAACTTTCTAAATTGGCTCACTTAGTGTACAAAAGGCTAAAACTCTAGCTCAAACAGTTTCTCATATACTACAATTATATGCTTTTAATTAACCCAAAAAAAAATGATGTGTTACACTCACATGACTTTCTCTACTCATGTAAAACTATTTTTACAAACGCTTATTCTCCATATGCTTCATGTTAATGGAGATATCGAGATGTTAATCTTATTGCTAATTTTCTTGTAGATGCAAGGGGAATTGGTAGGTTTTAAGCGATAGTCAAATATTTTAAGAGCTGGTTGCTATGTGCAGTATTCCATTCTCTTTGCATTACCAGGACAAAAAAAAATGAATACCGAATTTGAGAAAAAGTATAAGCATTGGAAAATTTAAGGGAATAACAAGTAATATCTCGAAAATGGTTCACTAAAAAAAATGTATATGACATAAATTGTGTATTTTAACGCGATCTACATTTTTTGTGTAGTAAAATCTTGTCTATCTCTTACGGTTTACCAGTTATGCAAAAGTCGTTCACAATGAAGAATACTTTTGGGGACATTGTCAGAAAATTCAAGATATACATTTTATTTGCCATAAAAATGTCTTAAACATATGATAGGTGATTTAAACAAAATCGTTAGAGCCATTTTTGAGAAAATTAAAATTTTCGAAAAATCTTCCATGTAAAGGGTAATCTGGGGTGAGGGGATTATCTTGAAAACCTTCGTGTCGCATCTCTGGAAGATACTGAAACTAAATAACAAGTTTGGTGTCACATACACGGACATGTTTCCAAAATTCTTTTTTTTTTGGTTTCGGGGGCCTCAAAACATGTATATTCGTTTGAAATCTCGGTTTCGAATTTTTGGGTGGAATACCATACTTCCTCTAGTTACTATACGTAGTAGAGAAAGTAAAAAAGTGGCGGGTTGTTTGATTGATTTGAACATTTCGAAACGCTCTAACAACAGATAAACACAAAGTGATGATCGCTCACAGCTGCGTCTGGCTTCCCAATGTAAGAAGAAAGTGATCCCGTATTCTCGAAATCGCGAGCGCTGCGGCGGCAAAACATAAAACGGTACTTACTTTAAAATCACGCCTCGAATGATAGTGATATGTTCTAATACATTAGTACAGAGAAAAAAAATTAAGGAAGCTGTTGGTATTAAAGGTTGTCCTTTTTCAGTATATATATTGAAGCAATGAATAAAGCAATCATAAAATGCATGTTAGAATCTTATACCATATTTTAGATGATGTATGCAAATTCACATGCAAATCAGAGAAAAAATGAAAAGTTTTCAAGCGCAAAAATGTAAAATAGATAACAAAATCTGTTGTGTTACACTCACATGACTTTCTCTACTCTTGTACAAACTATTTTTACAAACGCTTATTCTCCATCTACTTCATGTTAATCGAGATAAACATTTGCAGAGTCTATCTTATTGCTAATTTTCTTGTAGATGTAAGGGGAATATATATTTACAAGGGCAATATAGAAATACAGTAACCTTTAAGCACATACATATCTCTTAATATCTGGTTGCTAAGTGCAGCACTGTTCCCTTTGCCTGAGATTAATACTCTTTGCATATCAAAGACAAAAAAAATGAATTACGAATTCCCATTTGAGAAAATAAGTATTGAAAAATTTAAGAGAATAACAAGCAATATCTCGAAAATGGTTCACTCAACAAAAAAAATGTATATGACTAAATTGTGTATTTTAACGCGATCTACATTTTATGTGTAGTAAAATTTTCTCTATCTCTTATGGTTTACCGGTTATGCAAAAGTCGTTCACAATGAACACTTTTGGAGACGTTCCCAGAAAATTCTAGATATACGTTTTATTTGTCATGGAAATATCTTAAACATATGATATTTTAATCAAAATCGTTAGAGCCGTTTTTGAGAAAATTAAAATTTTCGAAAAATCTACCATGTAAAGGGTATTCTCGGGTGGGGGGATTTTCTTGAAAACCTTCGTGTCGGATTCCTAGAAGATACTGAACCTAAATACCAAGTTTGGTGTTTATCCGACTGTTTGTTTCTGAGTTATGCTGTTCACAGACAGACACACAGACACATACACGGACATGTTTCCAGAAATGCTTTTTTTTTGGATTGAGGGGGTCTCAAAACATGTATTTCCGGCGAAATCTCGGTATCGAATTTTTGGGTGGAATACAATACTTCCCCTACTTACTATACGTAGTAGAGAAAGTAAAAAACGCATACAGTGAGTACCCAGTGGGTTTAAAAGGGAGCGAATGGGTCCTTTAAAAATACCGGATCGTGAAAACTCTTTTGCCAAAACGATTCACAGTTCTACAGAATATTTACATGATATAATTAAAAGATCTAAAATGTTGTTATTTTCACCTAAAAGCTCAGTCCCAGTGTCGCTTAAGTATTTTCTTGCACCAAATACTAGTCACCGCTTTTTAACATCTAACGGCTTTGACTTTAGTGGAATTGCTCAGTGATATTGATGTTCGCTCGTTTCCATAAGCTCTAATATTCAAGGACGACACTTTGTCCTACCGTGAAGGTCTTTTAGGTTAGGTTTTGCTTATCTACATTAACGGAAGGCGTTGCGGTCACAATTACTGCACTACGACCCTGGCTGTTCAGAAGTGTGTAAAATAAAGATTGTTTATTTTAAATATTGTAACAAATGAGAACACCAGTTCTGCGAAATACACTTTATTTATCCGTTAGGCATTCAACGTAACAAAAACGTTACAGTTGAGTCACTTTTGACAGGCACTCGGAACACAACACAACTGATCCGTCGTATCACAACTCACAACTGAACTGCAGTGACACTGTCTACTTTTCACTTTGTAACTTCTTAACTAACAAAACTGAACTGAACTCACTGGTCAGAGCAGCCCCAAACATATAAAGCGTAACTTTCTAGAAGAGGAACCTACTCGAAAGGGCCCAAAGGAATCCTCTGGCGCGAAGAAGGGGCACATAATAGGTTTGTTCCCACACGATTCAGAATCGATTCCGAATTATCTGAGTGTGCGCAGTAGCTAAGTGGCGTTCCAACACGACAGAGAATCAGTTCAGAACCAATTCTGAATTTCCAGTTTGGTGTTCCAACGTATTTGGGAACTAGTTCGGAACGACTGAAATCGGTTCGTGATTAAGAATAGGAACTGAAAATTCCAGACATGCGCAGATTGTATGGTCTACAGCGCATACTCAGTTAATTCAGAATCGATTCTAATCGCTTGGAACAAACCCGACAGAGAGTATTGAAAAAGCGACATACTCTGTATTCAGTAGAAAATAAATTTGAATATGTAATTTATTCCTCCATTCGTGTTTATTTCTCAATACGGAATAGCAAAGGTGTTTGGTAAGCAGTTGCTCGCTGTTGAGTAGTATGGCGACATACTTGAGGAAAAGAACAAACGTCTAACAAAGCCAGGGAGCAAAACAGCGTTCAAAGATAACAATAATGAGTGATTTAGAAGGTGACAGTGATCTTTTTAATGATGCATCGACTTCCGAAGAAGAGGATTATTTCCATTTAAACATTATTCCGTTATTTTGGGACCTTTACCCCTTTTTGGCACCTTTATACCTTTTCCCCCCAACCATGCCCATAATCCCCTTTTTTCTTTTAAGTTTCATTCCAATTTATTCTTTAACTTTCAATTAACGTCTCCTCAGCTTGCTGTGTACGTGAGAATAGTAAGTCTACCTCTTTCAATAAACGCCGCGCGGGAATTGAAAGTACACCCGCAACAATGGAAAATAATTGTGTGTTCGACGAAAACCTCTTTCTCTCACTTTACTGCTATAATGTAGCCCGCAATAATGCAATTGACAATGAGTGATTCTATCCCACCTGAATCAGTAGCCTGCTGTTCGTGAATGTGAGTTTGTTGCTGTGAGAGACGTCATCTGTTTACGTGGAGACGAAGCCTGGGCAGGCAGAGACGACAATAACCTCAACCGCGCAGTTCCGAGAATTATTAAGACTGGGCTATAATTCACAAAACAATTATATATAAAGAAATAAAAATTTCAGCCCAATTGAATGGATAGTTTAGAAAATAGCAATTTCAGTTGTGCATCCCCTTAAATAAACCAGCACCTTATTGTGCCTTTTTCACCTTATTTGAGCACCTTTTCCCTTCCCTTTTTCATCTGAAATTTGCAACTAAAAATCCTAACCCTGATCATAAGCATACATTGGTACCATGTAGTTTTGTATTATTTGCATTACGTTCGGAATAGAATTTATGTGGGGTGTCATTGTTTCAGAGTATTGGAGTTTTAAATTAAGCATTGTGTTTATAAGTTTCTGTAGCAGGAAACCTAATGCTAAATTGGAATTGTGTTAAATTACTTTTTCCGGGTTCTGGTTTAAATATAATATCTATAAATTACAACTGTTATTCGCAATAACTCAGTATCAATGGCTTTAAGCCGATAAACGAACGCGATTTATTTTTGCTCGAATATTAGGACTGGAATCAGTATGAAAGAAACGCTGAGTTTGATTTCATTCATCAACGCTGTAAACGTAGATATTTGATCGTCTTCTGATTGACCGTGCAACGAAGAAGGCCGTGACAGAACGTGAACGGTTCAAGTAGTGTTCCAACCACACAAAATTCCGAATTAGTTCTGTGAGCGTACCGGACTGGCGCATGTGCTTTAGCAAGTGTTGGAATTAGTTCGGAACCCGTTCAGAACCGTGTGTTGGAACAAACCTAATGACTATTGTTCCGAACGGCCGTTTTTCTAAAGGCGGTCATTAGCCCCACTCGAGGCAGGGAGATGACCCCGAAGGTGCTCAAGGCAACTTCGCGCTCGGTAATCGCAATATGCGCCTATAACATCGTGCGATTCTGAGCAAACTATTGCAGTAAAAGAATATTTTTAGTGAAAACAGAAGGAATTTCACTTTTCACACTTAAAAATGTGCATTATTATATATTGTATCAGAATCATATGCCTAGATTGCAAATAATTGTATCTAATTTGACTAACTCGTTTGTTTTCTATATGATGTTGTAAATATGTGTAAGTAATATGTAAATAATCAAGGCATATGTTACACGCATACATATATATGGCAGTAGTAACCTATAA
Source organism: Deroplatys truncata (assembly GCA_030765065.1). Lineage (NCBI taxonomy): Eukaryota > Metazoa > Arthropoda > Insecta > Mantodea > Mantidae > Deroplatys > Deroplatys truncata. The sequence continues at coordinate 27,705,135 of CM060985.1, read as the reverse complement.
AAACGTTGTATGTTTGTTCCGCCGATCTATATCAGCGAAGTTGGTGCTGTCAATGGACTGCTCTTATCTACTAGGAAATAGACTGTACACACCTGTACCAGTAAACCTCGCGGCGAACTAAATTAAATGAAATTGAATTATATTTATGCACGCCCTTTAACTATTACGGTCCTTAGCGCTCCATTCTATATTGGGCGTGAAAGATCGTTAATTTTGCTCAGAGGTCTCTTTATCAAGCTTGAGGTTCTTTTACGTGCCGTAAATCTACAACACGGGACCACCGGCTTTACTTCCCTTCCGAAGAAAGCCAGGCTAAGGAGTTTTACGCCCGAAAAAATCCATCGCCTTTCACTGGGTTTGAACCCGCGACCTTGGGAACTAGAGGCTAGCACGGTACCACTAGTTCACGAAGGACGACTTGCGGCGAACTGTGACAAGGTGCCGTCCTCTAATGTCATAAACAGAGAACATTTCTATGTGTATATAGGTTAATCTCGGAAATAACATATTTTGATACTACAAGCGTTGAAAAACACTATTTTCCCGAGGATATGGGCTACAAAAGCTCAATTTCAATGCCTAATTAACTAAAAGACTAAAAAGTGTTTCCAACACCCTTGTGTTAAAATGTAAACATACTACAGTCGTCGCAGCACGTACTTGTGATGACTTTGTTTGACTTTTCATTGAGAATGCTATGGAGTAGAAAATAGTTTTGTTGCACCAAAGAAAATGCACATAAAACAAGCAATATACACAGATGGTCGCGGTTTAGCAAATGGGAAAACGGAAATCATAGCAAAACAAAAGATAATTGGATTAGCTTATAATCTTACTATATACATTCGATACTTCCATCAAAATCATTCAATAGCCCTTATGTAAGAGAGTTTTGGGGTCTTTTCTCTGGATGTTGTAATCGAGTGCATATACTTTCACAGGGTGTAAATAAATAGATATAACTTTACAAGGTTGGGTGGTAGTTAGATGGGTACCATGCGATTACATTTAGTTAACAAACTCATGTCCAGAAAAGTCTTATCTACACGCTGGTCTCTGAAAAACGGAGAACGTAGACAGTATGAATCACAAAATATAGGACAGAAGTAAAAAGGGAAACTGAAATGCAGTAAGTAAATAAATAATATTTTATGCAACTACTGAGGGTGTTCAAATAGCTGCCTCCAAATTTAATACATTTTGTGCATGTGATGTCGAAATCTTTGAAAGAGTTCAAACTGTGGTGAAAGGCGTGTCCACAGACACCCACAGTAGTGTTTATTTGGACGTAAGCTATTTCTCTTAAACGTCTCTGCTATCTTGGAAACATGGTGAGGACTGGGTGAGGCCTGTTGGAATAACGTTGTTGACAGAGGCAGCAATCCTCTCTCGCATTCCTTCAGGTTTCCCCGTAGATGAGAAGCATCCCTGTGTAGTCTACTATTGTTCATTCCCACTTGACAATAGCCACACAAATGAATACTGTGTAGTATGAAACCATTAAATTGTAAAAACTAGTCTTGACTGTAGATATGGTGCGTTTCACGTAACAGCTGATGCTGGTAAAACACCCTTAACTAATGAATGAGGCATCTATTCCTTGTCACGGAGTCTAGGGTTTGTTACACACGGTCATCCATCTTTCCGTTCTGGATGCTCTAGCGCGTAAACAAAGAGTTTCTAGACATGTATTTATAAAGAAAACATAGTCACATGGTATACATCCATCTACCACAGAACCTTGTAATGTATAATATATTTTACTCCCTGTATAAGGAGAGAAAATTGTGTCCAGTTTAACATCGAAAGTGCTCAACCAATATGTATAACTACCATCTGAGAGGATTATTTCCTCGATGGGCACAGCCCGTGTGTTATTTCGAAATTGTTTAACTTGGTGGCATGGGAGTTTGTGGAATGTTTCGCTCTGTGTTATTGTGTATTGCGGTCAGCGATTTCTGTATTATGTGAAAACAGTGAAGCCTTTATGTTATCAAATAACTATAGGACCAAAGAAAGGGCACACAGTTTGAAGCTTCCTTTACTGTGCTTATGTAAAGCTCACTCAACAATTCCGATAACTATTTGATGTAAAGGGTAATCTGGGGTGGAGGTATTTTCTTGAAAACCTTCGTGTCGCATTTCTGTAAGATACTGAACCTAAATACCAAGTTTGATGTTTATCCGACTGTTCGTTTCTGAGTTATGTTGTTCACAGACATACACACAGACATGTTTCCAAAAATACTTTTTTTGGATTCAGGGGGTCTCAAAACATGTATTTGCGGTGAAATCTCGGTATCGAATTTTTGGGTGGAATACAATACTTCCCCTACTTACTATACGTAGTAGAGAAGGTAAAAATAGATTGGAGCAGAGGAGTTTCTCGAAACTTTTCGTATTGAATATGAAGTTAAATACCAAGTTTGGTACATCTAATACTTTCGCTTTTGAGTTACACACACAGGTGTGGCAGAAGCAAAGAAATGCACTGTAATGTTACGTAGCCACCACGTCTTTGGAGCCACTGGGGACCGCTTGTTTATAACCAATTAACCGTGCAGCAGAGAAGGACCGAGTGATGTTTGGAACATTAATCAAATTGCCCGGGCTATGAAGCGGTTCTTTGATCAATTGTGTAGTTGAAAGGCCAACAGCGAATGTGAGGCTAAACGCTGCCGTGGATTTCATCAAGTGCTGGGTTCGCTCTCATTACTGTCATTTCGATAACCTTGTATTGACTCAAACAGAAACATCAAAGTAAAACCTGCTTCAAAGGATCTAAATTACGGCTGAAAAGGAGAGTTCTTTCATACAGCACCTGAATACCAAAATGAATGGCTTCTTTTTTTTATACCACGTTTAGTTTTTCCTGTGCTGCAGTGAACACTCAAACTGCTGAAAATCAGGGCTACTCTGCTTTAATGCACCATGTATTGCTCTAGTAGGCTTTGAGTTCGACAAATTTATATCTTCCATAATACCGCTTACGTGTTTTATCAGAAAAGCCAATACAAAATGTCATTAAAACTTTTAAAACCATTTGAAAGTCGTTTGAGGGTGCTCGATACTGGATTATCTTTACTTAATCCACTGGCTACCAATAGTAAAAGGAATGGTATTGCATTCCAACCAAAAATTCGATACCTTGATTTCATCGGAATATATATTGTGAGGCCACGTGAACAAGAAAAAAACTCTGATGTGTCGCACTCACATGACTTTCCTTACTCTTGTACAAACTATTTTTACAAACGCTTATTCTCCATATGCTTCATGTTAATCGAGATGTTAATCTTATTGCTAATTTTCTTGTAGATGCAAGGGGAATTGGTAGGCTTTAAGCGATAGTCAAATATTTTAAGAGCTGGTTGCTATGTGAGGCATTCCATTCTCTTTGCTTGTCCAGGACATAAAAAATGAATAACGAATTTCCATTTGAGAAAAAGTAATGTATTGGAAAATTTAAGGGAATAACAAGCAATATCTCCAAAATGGTTCACTCAACAAAAAAATGTATATGACATAAATTGTGTATTTTAATGCGATCGTTAGAGCCATTTTTGAGAAAATTAAAATTTTCGAAAAATGTTCCATGTAAAGGGTAATCTGGGGTGGGGGGATTTACTTGAAAACCTTCGTGTCGCATCTCTGGAAGATACTGAACCTAAATACCAAGTTTGGTGTTTATCCGACTGTTCGTTTCTGAGTTATGCTGTTCACAGACACACACACACACAGACACAGACACACACACACACAGACAAACACATGGACATGTTTCTAAAAGTGTTTTTTTTGGATTCAGAGGTTCTCAAAAATGTTTTTCCTGTGAAATCTCGGTATCGAATTTTTGGGTGGAATACAATACTTCCTCTACTTACTATACGTAGTAGAGAAAGTAAAAACGAAACTCGATTAATTACAAAACTTGATATTTAAGTTCAGCATCTTCCATGGGTGCGACACGAAGACTTTTTAGAAAATTCCCCCACCCGAAACTATCCTTCACATTGAAAATTTTTGGAAATCTTTGATTTTCTCAAAAATGGTTCAACAACGTTTATAAAAATACCATATGAGTAAGCTATTTGCATGGAAAATAAAATGCATATCTTGAATTTTCAGGGAATAGTCTGTAAAGTCCTCTTCATTCGGAATGAGTTTTGAATGACTAGTGAACCGTAAGAAATAGACAAAAATCTTACTGAACAAAAAGGTTGCTCTCATTAAAGCACACACTTTATGTCCAATAATTATTTTTTGTTGAGTTAACTGTTTACAAGATATTCCTTATTATTGATTTGAGTTTTCAAACACGTACTTTTCTCAAATGGGAAGTCGTCATTTGTTTCTTCTCGTGGGCAAGCAAAGAGCATGACTTTCAAACCCATCACACAGTGACACTTCCTTAAAAAATCTGACTATGGCTTTGCCTACAGTATGGTACAAAGAAATATAGAAATGTGAATCTGAATTAACAAGAAGTAGTTAGAATAATATGCTTCTGCAACAGTAGTTTGTATAGGAGTGAGTAGAGATAGTCAGGTGAATACAACACCTCAGGTTTTTTTCCTCATACAACCAATGATGACTGATGCGTTTTTAGCAGCCACATGATTCATAGACAAGATCCAGAAGTTACATAAGCTCAATTATTGCACTAAGAACAATGCAAATTAAATGAAAAATTAATTTAGAGGTCTTCAAAGTGTCCCTTTCGGCCGCAGTGCATTCACGACACCGTCGAACCCTCTCCAAAATGTGCGGTCTCTGACGAATGCGGTCAAAACAGCGCGTATGTGTGCAATCAATTCCTAGTGTCAGCTGGGGTGGCGTACAGGAAGTCTTCACGGGCCCACAAAGGAAGAAGTCATACGGCGATAAGAAGCGCTATCGCGCTGACCATGATATCCTCCACTTCTCCCTGCAGGTGTTGTTGAGAAGTTCTCTTACAGTATGGCTGAAGCGTGGCCGTCGTGCTGGAACCACACGTCATAAGAACATGGGCTGACTATTCAATCATGTGGCTCCTAAACAACGCACCAGCCAAAATCGATTGTTTGACAAAATTGACAAAAAATTGTCCTGTTTGTGAGACCTATCATTCCACTAAACTTGTTGCAGAGGTCCGAAATCATGCTGCATTAGGGATGAAATTAAGATATTTGATATAACAGACAAAATTGATTCACGTATACAGAATTGCAGGGAAAGCATACATAGGATGGAAGAAGATGACGACACTAAGCTAGTTTTACAGTATACACCAAAAGGCGTATTGGTCGGCCTAGGAGTTGGTTGGTGTTGGAGATAGGAAGCTGAAATCGGAACAGGTTCTTAGAACCTAATCCATTACATTAGTTTATGATGATGGTGGTGGTTTGATGGTGGAGTGATGAAAAGGTTATGAGGTGGTGGCGGTGATGATGAGAAGATCATGATGTGGTGTCGGTGATGGCGGTGGTGACGAGAAGATTATGATGATGGTGGTGGCTCTGACGATAAGAATGAAGGTGATGATGAAGATGACGATGGTGTGGTGGTGATGACGATGTTGGTGTGATGATAATAATGATAAGACTATTATTATGGTGGTGGCGGTGTGGTGATAATGATGAAGATGATGGTGGTAGTGGCGAGGAGATTATAATGATGGCTCTGGCGGCGGTGATGATGAAGATTATGATGGTGATGATATGGTAATGATGGTGGTGGTGCTGGTGTTGGTGGTGAGAAGATTATGATGGTTTTGGTGGTGATGATGAAAATAGTGATGATGGTGTGTGGTGATGGTGTGATATTATGCTGGTGGTGATTAGATGATAATGGTGGAGGTGTGGTACTGATGATTTTGATGATGAGGATGGTGGGGTAGTGATGATGGGGTGGTGATGACGATAGTGATGATGTTGAAGTGGTGAAGATGATGGTGATGATAGTGATAATGGGGTGATGATGATGGGTGTGGTAGTACTAATTTCGGCGGTGGTGATGGTGATGTAGATGATGATAATGATGGTGTGGTGATGATGATTTTGCTGGTAATGGTGGTAGTAATGAAGATGATGTGGCGGTGGTGGTGATAGTGATGGTAGTACTGATGTTGAAAATAACGATATTCCTTATGTTATCCTTAAGTATAGGATTTCTGGTCGTACACTTTTCCCTCCCATGTTGACAGATCTGGCGACAGCGGTGGCCACAAGCCTTTGCCCACAGTGCACTCAGCAGTAAACACCTCTGAGATGTGTGCCACGTTGTCCCATCTTGCTGAAAGAATCAATAATTACACTCTTCTTACGTTAGTTGGAGAGGAAATTCATCATACATGCGTGTTGACCTTGAATTCAAAGGTTATTGCACTAATAATGCGTTTGGCAGGCATAGAACACCACATTCCCATATTTTGGTTGTGTAGGGGTTGCTCGAACACTAGGTCAGGAATTTCTCTCTGTTTTAGTTTACCGATGAAACTGAGCTTCGTCACTCACGATAAACAGCAGGCCCAAACTCCAATTGTAATCATATTGAACAACCAGTGGTAAAAATCTACACAATTATCCTAATCAGGCTCCTTGTATAGTTGTCACTCGGGAAGGTTTGAATTTCAGTCTTCAACACATGCCCACAAGTTCTGCTACTCCCGTTGAGCCAATTTCGAGATGAATTTAATTAGGAGAGACAAAATGTGATACAGAATTGCGCGCGGGAACGGGAAATTTTAAAAAGATAGAAATGCAAGTTCAATTGTATTTTATTTATTTTATACATGGTTATTAGGAAGCTAAGACTATGGCATTTATTATTCTCTAGTAATAACAGTCATTTCTTGAAAATAATGTCCTGTAAATGACCTCCTCTGCATACACATTCCTGCAGCCGTGAACGCAAGTTTGACGTGACTTTGTGCAACGCCTCAATGGTGGTTGATGCAATGTTATCACGAATCCTAGCCTTTAGTTCAATTATGTTTTTAGGACGAGTATCATATATTCCAGCTTTTAAAAAACCTTATAGGAAAAAATCGCACATTGAAAGATCAGACGACCGGGCAGACCAATCCATATTGCCATTCTTCGAGATGAGATGCTCTCTAAAGAGCTGTAGTAATGCAGTGATGGATATTCTTATCGTATGTGCCGTGGCTCCGTCCTCCTGAAACCACGGGAACTCGTTCACAGGATAATTTTCAGTATCTTTGTTGAGGAAATCTTCAATCATACTGACGTACAGTTGGGAATTCACAGTAACTGCGCGGCCGGCATCACCTTCATAAAAATATGTATCAATTATCCTGTTCGATGACATAGCGCACCACTCGGCCAATTTTTCATTGTTCAATGGTCACTGGTGTAGGAAGTGAGCACTTTCTGCAGCCAGAACGAAAGTTTTGTTTATTCATGTACTCACGTAAGTGGAAATGTGCTTCGGCAGACATTCAAACGTTTAGGGACGTTTCATCATCTTACATTTTGCTAAAAACTGTTCAGAAAACAATAATCGTTGTTGGCTTGTAATTTTTGAACGATCTGAAGTTTGTACGGCAATATGAGATCCGTGCAAAATAAACGCTGTGGACTTTGCTGAATGGCGGCATTGGCTATTGGAATAGTCTCTGGTGTTCGAACAGTCATTCTTGGCCCAGAATGCTTCTTGTTCAAGGCAGAACCTGTTGATTCGAATTTTTCAACCTATATCTTCACAGCGTGGACTGACGGAACAGGATCATGAAACCAAAGTTGAAAGTACACCGAAATTCTTGTTGTGCAGCTCCATAAGAATTACTGTTTTTATAATAAGTCTTTATTGCAAAAGCACTATGCTCTCCCGACCACCGCGCCATGGCAACTGAAATGGCATTGTTTGAGGAACAATCTAAAGCATAACAGCCTTAGCAACTTCAAATATGATTTAGCGCTAATCAATTTAAAATCGTCCGGTTCCCGCACGCTACCCATGCTTGTCAGCTTTATGGGAACAAGAATTTTTATATTTTGCACTGTGTAGAATTCAATGAACGTGACTGAAATTATATATCATAATATTTTGATAAAATATTTATTTTTTATTAAAAATCTTAATATTTCTTCATATTTTGTGATATTTACGATTTTTTGCTTTTAAAATAATTTCCATTAGTAATGCACTGGGCTTTCCATATATTCTATTCGGGTAGTTTTCTGTGAAACACATTTACAAAACCCAAGCCATTCTGCCTAGGAAAAATCTCGCACTATCCTTCGCAACAAATGTGATACACTTGAGAAAACGTAACATTTCCTCTATGTGACATAGCGTGCGAAATTAAATGCCCACTATTCTTGAACAGTTTTCATTTTCGCTAGTGGCATACTGTAATTAGTATTAAGCAAGGAGAAAGCAACCAGTAACTTATTTTTCTTTTTTTTTATAAACTTAAAGATTTTACAGTGATTAAGCTATATAAACTCCATGTAATTTGTTGTATTTTATTATGAACAAAAGCTAGAACGTCTATTTAGTTAAACTACTGAAGTGAACCAGCTCCAAACCCTTAAGTATAGGATGTTTTGGCTTTAAAATGCATCTTTCATAACATTTTGGGACTTTTTCCTTCATATTTTAGTAAAAAAAAAGGGTCATATTAAGACAAATCCATCTTCATATTTTGCCTATCTCTCAAATCATCATTTCATGAAATTGAGGTGTCCGGACAGAAGACTGATACATTTGCACGCCATTTCCCCACCAAATCTTGAATGTTCCTTTTCTCTGGTATTGACGAGCGAGATGGAAATTTGTTTTTGAATAACTTCTGACAGACGTCTAGAATAACTTCAAAGAGCCTTCTACTCTCTCTGGTATTGAATATGTCATGTTTATCCACAAAACATCTGTTTACGAACAACACAAACAGTTGAAAAACCAGCAATATAACTAAATAAATAAACAAAAACTTAACAGTCACAACCAACCACTCTCTTGTATATAGCAAGACAGTAACTGAAAGTGGAAGAAAGAATAAATACAAGCGAACAAAGTTAGCTTCAAATCAAGTGAGATGAGACGGGCCTGTTATTCCCGCCCGTCCCTTTGGTACTTTCACTGACTTCTTCAAATAATTTTACAAGAAAACCTTCAGAAAAAACTTTGTGCTGCATTCACGTGACTTTCTCTACTCACTCTTCTACAAGCTATTATTGTAAAATCTTATTCTTCTACCTACTTCTTGTTAATTAAGCTAAACTTTCATTATACACTTAAACATTTCATTGTAGGTATAGGAAGAATACAGTTGGCTAAAACGATAGTCAAATATATGAAAAGTAAATCCCTATACGATGACAGCTTTGAAATTTCATTCTGGCTTCATGAACACGAGAAAAAATAACACCAACTTACTACTTGAAAAAATCTCATGTGTTACATTCACATGACTTTCTCTATCCTCTATCGTTTATTAGCGAGTATAATAAACATTCTTACTAAAGTTTATTTTTCTATCTACTTTATGTTAATTCAAGTAAACCTTTGCAGAAATAGCTACATTACATATTTCATTATATAGGCTCATTTATGAAGAACTGACACGTTTATTTCTTTAATTGTTTCAAAACGAGTTATGCTAGCGACAACTTAGTATACCTGAAATGCAGAGGAATTTTGGGAGATTATTTATCTCTATAGCAAATGTTGAAAATGTCCTCCATCCTGCATAAGGCACAACTCAACATGTTGTTCCATGTTACTGGCCACTCGTTGGAGGACTCTGTTGTCAATAGCTTGAATCTCCAGTGTAATGTTGTGCTTCAGATCGTCCAATGTCTGGGGACGTGTGGCTTGAACCCTGTCTTTTAAGTAACCCCATAGAAAGAAGTCCGGCGAAGTCAAATCCGGAGATCTCGGTGGCCACAGGTTCTTGGAAATTATCCGGCCGTCAAAGAAACTTGCAATTAGTGCCATGGATTCATTTGATGTACGGCATGTAGCGCCGTCCTGCTGAAAATATCCTTGACTCAGCTCTACATCGTCTAGTTGCTCAGCAAACTCCATGAAAATCCGTCGGTACTCTGCAGTGTTCATACTGTTTAAAAAAAAAATTGTTCCCACTATTCTCAGTGCGGATATTGCGCACCGAAATCCGATTTTAACTGTGTGCATAGCTACTTCATGAATAACTTGTGGATTTTCGCTGGCCCAATAGCGTGAGTTCGTATAGCCGGATAAATGGAACCATGCTTCATCTGTGAACCATGTGATGGACAATATGGCAGGATTTTTCACAATGAACGCCTGAAACCAACGACAAAAATTCAGTCGTCTATCCTTATCTGGTTCCAGTAACTGATGGACAACCGTAATCCTATACGGCTTTAGGCCTATACATTTCACAGCTCTCCAGCACATTGAGTGGCTGTACGCTGTCTCCTGCGACAAACGTCTCAATGATTTTTTTTGGGTGACTCATCCAGTCGTGCTCTTACGTCAACAACAACCGTGGGAAGCCTAGATGCACGAGTTTTGCCTTTTTCACTCACCATCCAGTTGTTTCCAATTGTTTTACCAGTCCCAGTATTGTGTTTCTTTGGTGATGATTCGAACACCAAATTATCTCTGGTATACCCTTTGAGTAGCCGTAATTGAATTCGTAATCCAGTATTGCTTTACAAGGAGGAGTCGCTCATTTAATGTGTACTCCATTTTCACGTTGACTGGAACAAAATCTCAAAAACAGTTGCCGACAATAAAACTAACATCTACGAATAAAACATGAACATCTGCGCATTTAGCGACAGGCAATCAAAACTCCAGAATTTGGTGCTATAACTGGGGCATTGAGTGAATTTCGAACAGAGTAATTAAAGAAAGAAACGTGTCAGTTCTTCGTAAATCACCCTGTAGATAAAAAGGGATAGTGACAGTCAAATGTTTAAGAACTGGGCGCTATGTGTTGGCCTTAAAATTCCATACTGGTTCCATGCAATCGCGAGAAACAACTGAATGTTAACGGGACTTAAAGAGAATGATGAAGAATTGAACAATTCGAACCTTTAATAATGGATGTCTAAGAACTGGCTTATGCTACGAAAAAACTTATTTGAAATAAATTGTGTGTTTCAAACAGATCTACATTTGATGTGTAGTATATACGTCTTCGTCTATCGCTTAACGTTTACAAGTTATACAAGATTATACAAAATTTCTTCCTAATGAAGAGGAATTTACAGGTACTTCCAGAAAATTCAAGATATACGTTTTATTTGTCGTGTGAATATCTTTAATACCTATGTGGTATTTTAATAAAAATCGTTAGAGGCGTTCTTTAGAAAATAAAATATTTCGAAAAATGTTCAATTGTAAAGGGTAGTTGGGGTGAGGGGATTTTCTTTAAAATCTTTGTGTTGCATCTTTGGTATATATTGAACCTAAATAACAAGTTTGGTACTTATCCGACTTTTCTTTTTTGAGTTATGTTGTTCACAGACGCGCGCGCTCCGACTTTGTCCTAAAAATGCTTTTTTTGGTTAAGGGAGGCTAAAACATTTATTTTTGGTGAAATTTTGATATAGAATGTTTAGATGGAATACAGTACTTCCCCTACTCACTATACGTAGTAGAGAAAGAAAAACAAAACACAAAACCCCTACACACTTTGGAGTAGAGAGGTTAGCTTTAGCCCTCTTTTAGGGGAAGTCTTGCTCTATAAATGGTACTACTGTTGAATATGACAGCTTCTGTGTATCAAGTTACGTGGTCTCTTTTTGTGCAAGTAACGTGCGGGTTTGTTTTCTTCATATTTTGCTTTGAACAGCTTTTTCTGTGAATGACATGGTATAAATGACACATTTTCTCAGAAACTATTTAAGATAGCCAAATTAAATTTTAGGATAATAAAAATAATCTCTAATTGCTGTTGTGGATCTGCATTTAACCATTTTAATCAAAAGATGGTATAACTTATAAAATAATCATATCTTCCTTAACAAATAAACTTATTGTATAAAAGTAGACCAGTGAACTTAGAGGGAATATATGTACTTCCTGTAAAATTTCAGTCTGATACATTAAATAGTTTCTGAGATAATGGGTCATGAATTTAAGAGATTTAACATTGGCACGATACGACTCTTAATCTTCCCTTAATTTGTTTGAAATTATAGAAATTTAGTAGTTTATAGGCAAAGGTTATCTATGCAACGGAGGGGGACACTCGCGCACGGCGATCTACGTAGGTCTATTGTGGTTACCACCCCCCAGGAAAAAGGGATGAAGTGAAGAAACCACAGGAGGGTACATGCCGCATGCAGACATGCCACAGAGACGCGCGGATGTCATTAAAAGTTCCAAGCTCAGAGACCTGTCCCACTGCTGGAGCTGCCTAAAGAGGGGATGAACGACCCGTCGAAAACAGCCCTCTAGTATCCAGGAGGAGTACTCTTTCCTTTGAACAAGCACCCGCGCCATCTGTCCGGTACCGCCATACGCCACGAAACCTAGAAACACGCCTGAAACCTGAAAAGGAAACGGAATGAAAGGGAATGATGAAAAGGAAGTCATGGTAGACGAGAAACTACCCTAGCATTTGCCTACCGCCAAGGGGAAACCACAAAAAACCCAACGTCAGAGTGGACGGCCGATGAGAATCGAACCCGGGACCTCCCGAATGCGATTTGTTACCTAAAATAATTCTTAACACTAGAAAGTAAGAAACAAACTGTTGCGAACGCAGCTGAAATGCAGCGCTATGTGTACATTTATGTCGTGGACAGACGAAACAGGTGAAATGTAAACGAAGACAGTTCATTTGTATGCAGTATGAAAAACAAGCGTGAGGATGTACGTCATCAACTCATCACTTTAGGTGGTTTCTATTTGTTGTTTTGAATGTGAATAGATACAGACAGAACATATATCTTACGTGAGCTCTTGGAAGGGCTTGTTAAGGTCGAAGACAAAAAATATGGTTATTTAAGCAGACACGAATGGATAATTGTTAGCAAATAATGGAAGCCAAGCTCAGGGACCGTGTTTAATGAACGTTTGCCAAAGGCAAGTTTGTTAGCGGTCAAGGAGAATAAACAGAAAGAAAAAGACATTTTCGTTTAAGGCAAACGACGTGCGAATTATAAAGCAAAAATTCAGGAATATTAAACCAGAGGCAGAGAATGCCAAGAGAAGTGTCAACAGTTCTAACTCTCAAAGGCTGCCTTTTACTTCCGCATGGATTCAGTATTTAACGTCTCAGTAATTATGCTTTTCCTCGTGCAGTAGAAGTTTCGAAGTTTTTCCTATCCTTCCACCCCTCGACGAGAAATGTTTCTACCTGCCAATGCTTTTAAAAGTTTATGCATACTGTGTTTATTTATTCTGTACAGCAAAACTTTATAGAAAGTTACCGTTTTCATTGTATATACTTATGTGTGTAAGTATTGCGATGCAATGGTTAAGGCTCAAGGTTCAGGAGGTCGGGGGCGGGCATTTGGAGAGATAAATAGAGATAAGTAGCTCTCTCTCTTCAGCGTAAACCCATCATCAGGTAACCCGAATATTCTGGAAGTTTCCTTTCTCCCCGGTTCCAGAGCACTCTAGAATGTTCTGAGAAAATTTCTAACGGTTATATAAGTGAGTGCTCTCGCGAGTTAGTGCTTTTCTGGCGCGACAAAAGAGTGCTGTTCTCCGAGCGAGTTTGTGACGACTGCTGTGACGTGCAGTGAGTGCTGCTACTGCAAGAGATTAGAGGTCTTGCTTTCTACTCCCCACGTCCGGAAGAAGAGATTTTATTAGGCTACTTCACAGTGAACGTTGAACTAGATGACACTAGTGAAGTGGCAGAAAAAATTTGAAAAAGTCACAGTATATACTTACGCAACGAAGGTATTTAGCGCTTGACTGCATGAATTATTTTGCTACATGTGTTACCGTTCCTCTAATTCATAAATTTTTTTTATCTCTGTCACAGGCATCTTAATGAAAGCGATTTGAATAGTCGTGATTTTTAAGGAAAAATGAAGCCGAATGAGCATTTTACTCAAAGCTAAAAATTACAAGTCCAAATCCTAACAACTGCAGCCTAATGTGCCTGTCATAAAGGATGGGGAGGGCCCACATAAAATAACTGGTGTTATTCTATAGGTGGATGACGATGGAGTTACATTTGACTGCAGTTGCATAAATGTTAGTTTTTATTCTAATATAAATTATATTTTTACGATATTAAATAGCTACAAACACTTGTATTTTATTGTTAAAGGCTAGTATACTATTAAAAAAACGTTAATAAAACATTCTAAAATCTTGGCTAAATATCTTTGTTGCCAAATGGCAACACTACGCAATAGAGGTTAAGTTGGTACTGAAATATATAGCTCCGCCCTCTCCAAACGTCGTCTTTCTATATCTCCCAGTCATTTGATTGACATGGATACGTCGTCCCAAATGGGCGGAGTTTAACATTCCCAATGAACTGTCTGTGTTTTTGCTAGATGAGAAGCGTTAACTTATTAATAATCAGATAATACAGGGTGAGCCAAAAAAAACGAACCGGCTGCGCGGTGTTTTTCCTGTCCGTATCCTCGGCGCTCGCTGCCGTCTGCCGCAATCACAGAAAGGCGCGGATGAAACCATACAACATTTTTAAGACTACTTTTAAAGGATTCACTTACCAACTTTATGAAAGGAGATGCTGAAACTGGCCACCGTCGTTGTCCATACCTTTATAGGAAACTATCCATCACTCGCCGTAGTTCACGTTGAGAAATGCTGGCAATTTCCTGGCGGATATTTTGTTTTAATTCTCCCAGGGTGTGTGGGTTTGTCTTGTACACTTTATGTTTTAAGTTACCCAGATATAGAAATCGCAGGGGGTTAAGTCCGGGGACCGAGGGGGCCACAAATCTCTAATAATAATTCTGTCCTCAAACACACTTTCAAATTTTTTCATCGAAATATTGGCCGTATAAGCTGTTGCAGAGTCTTGTTGAAAAAAGGCAAAAATCACGCTCTCTGGCAGTTAATTCTCTAAAAAACGGAGGGCAAAATTGTATTCACATATGTACGGGCTTCGACTGTTGACTCGAAAAAAATTGGCGAGTGATGTAAGTATTGTAAGATTGTAAGTTGGTGAGTAAAGCCTTTAAAAGTAGATTTAAAAATCATGTATGGTTTCATCCACGCCTTTCTATGATACCGGCAAACGGCAACGAGCGCCGAGGATGCGAAAAGGAAAAAACACCGCGCAGGCTGTTCGTAGTTTTTTGGCTCACTCTGTATTAATAAGACAGGTGATAACACAGAATGAGTGATCTAAAACTTCCACCGCAAATATTTCAAAGCAAAAGTATGAATTGAAAACCGACTATGCCAGGCACGAAGACAAGAGAGGGGTTCTCATTAAAGTTGAATCGATTTCCAGAAAGTTGAAGATCACTGGGGCGTATAAAATGTTTATTTTGGGGGTGGCAAAAATAACTAACCCGCATAACATTAAACATTTCGGAACACTTGCAAGTGAGATACAGTCAGAATACGCCGATATGTACACACAAATTATCAAGAGTTATTATTTCAAAAAAGTACATACTTGGAGCTCTGTGGCAGAAATCTCCACTTTCCGTTTGGTCGGCGTACCTATATAAATATACTGATTCTTACAAAGTAGATTTTACAATACTTTTCACAAGTGTTAACATATTCTAATTTAACATTTTAGTAACAATTTGTATGTACAAACATGTTCGTAAAGTCTTGCTGGAACATAGCACGGTGAACTGCCAAGTCCAGATGTTGTACTTCTCAAGTATGTGTTTTTTTTTTTAAAAAAAGTTCTTTCTGCAGAAGCAGCAGAAACTGGAAAAATGTTTAATATTTATGAGAAGAATACAGACAATGAAAGGAGTCGTATCCTTGTAGCTTTTCATGTTATCAGATTTCTTAAAGAAAACTTTCCTTTGATACAAAATCTGATCTGTTACACTCACATGACTTCTCTACTCTTGTACAAACTATTTTTACAAACGCTTATTCTCCATATGTTTCATGTTAGTCGAGATGTTAACCTTATTGCTAATTTTCTTGTAGATGCAAGGGGAATTGCTAGGCTTTAAGCGATAGTCAAATATTTTAAGAGCTGGTTGCTGTGTGGAGTATTCCATTTTCTTTACATTATCACGACAAAAAAATGAATAACGAATTCTCATTTGAGAAAAAGTATAAGTATTGGAAAATTTAAGGAAATATAAAGCAATATCTCGAAAATGGTTCACTCAATAAAGAAAATGTATATGACATAAATTGTGTACTTTAATGCGATCTACATTTTTTGTGCAGTCAAATTTTGTCTATCTCTTATGGTTTACCAGTTACGCATACTCGTTTACAATGATGAATAGTTTTGGAGACATTCCCAGAAAATTCGAGATATACATTTCATTTGTCATGATAACATCTTAAACATATGATATTTTAATCGAAATCGTTAGAGCAATTTTTGAGGAAATTAAAATTTTCGAAAAATGTTCCATGTAAAGGGTAATCTGCGGTGGGGGATTTTCTTGAAAACCTTCGTGTCGCATCTCTGGAAGATACTGAACCTAAATACAAAGTTTGGTGTTTATCCGACTGTTTGTTTCTGAGTTATGCTGTTCACACACACACACACACACACACACACACACACACACGGACATGTTTCAAAAATGCTTTTTTTTGGATTCAGGGGGTCTCAAAACATGTATTTCCGGTGAAATCTCGGTATGGAATTTTTGAGTGGAATACAATACTTCCCCTACTTACTATACGTAGTAGAGAAAGTAAAAATAGTTTTATCTTTATTTCTTGTATTAAGGGGACCTCAAACAGTGAATTTCAATATCAAAATCTTGGGTAGATGTCAGAACGTAATGGTGCAGCAGGGAGTTATGTTTCACCCAGTTTGAAACTGGAAGCGGTTGCTGAATATTTAAACCTCTGGCGAGCAGCCACCAGAATCCCTGAATTAGAGAGTAGTTACGATATCACTGGACCACAAGATTAACTCTTACGCTGTAACGCTGCCGCCGTGTGAAACACTCTTATCGTAATGTGTGTGCTTAGCTCGTTAATCAACTGTTTAATGCCCACTAGGGAGACTCTTCTTAACAACTTAAGAGCATATAAATTCACAAAAAATGTTTGTTACATTTGCAACCTACGAGAGAATTATGCTTCCCGCATTTTTAATGCAAAATTCTTATCCTCAAACTTTAAAACCTTACTCGTATTATTTCCAGGCTTTCTTTTTCTTCTCCGTCTATCTTGCTTTCCTGTCTCATACATAAATAATGACGCTTCACAAAACTTATACTGAGATATTAGTGTGGGGAAGTGCATTATGACAGAATCGAGGATTTGTAGAAAAGTTGAAACAGTCAAACTCTTTGCATACTTGCAAATTCACTGAAATTGAAGCTTGTGAAACTTTCCCTCGTCCAATAAAATGATGATATAAAAGTTATGCGTAAAATGTTCAGTTAAGTTAACACACGAAACTTACATGTAAAATAAATGGGAATTCCGTTTGATAAACATCCTTCAAGACCTGGTAGTACGAGGGTGTTACTGAAAATTTTTAGAATGACATGATTCTAAATAAAAATTAAATTTATATACATTTGACAGGTACTTTCTAATGTATTACGAGTTTATTGCCGTGTATTTTGTTAAATTTTCTCTAATAGTTCGTTAATTAATGTCACTTTAAGCTTTTCTGTTCTCCCAAAAATGAATTCGACTACAGAACATTTCTGGGCTATGATTTTTTGCGACTTTAAATCGTAATTAACGCCTAAACAATGCGACGATCGGCTTAGAAATAGATTTGGCGAAGAAGCCCCATCTAAGGCAACAATTTATAATTGGTACAGGAAATTCAAGAGAGATCTTTTTTTCTTAGTGATGAATTTCATGAATGACGCTCAAGAACTGCTGTTACTGATGAAAATATTGCTGCTGTTCGAGCAATACTTGAAGAATATTGACGGACACTTTATCAATTTACTCGAGTGACATTGAGCATTGGTATGAGTCAAATCCAAAGCATTTTACGTCAACAGAGGCGAGAAAACGTTTTTGTCGATGCATTCCACATAAACTGACTCCCGATCAAAAACAACAACGCATTGATTGGCGCAGAAAAACTCTAGAAAAATTCCAAGACGGCAGGCACTTCAAATTTGGTTTGGAATATTGTTACTGGTGATGAATCTTCAATTCCTCGATGGGTCTTTCCAACAGAACCTAAGCCTACAAAACCCAAGGAATTCGCAGTGCTAGTTGTCGCGGTAACTTCGTGTTATCTTATTTGCTGAGCGCCTGTTATTGTTTTACTATTTTGAATTTTGGGTTCTTTGTCCTCCGGCTAGCTATTATTATTATTATTCAGTCGAGCAAATCTCTTGAACAGGGTGTGTAAACCGAAAGGAGTTGTTACTAAAGATAACACTGATAAAATAATTTGTTTTTACACTTTTATTGCCGTCACATTTTATTGATTTCACATATTTACTCTTGATACACGCCCGACTGAAACTGTTATATTTTAGAATGTAACTATAATCACTTATTTGCCGCACATTATTTATTCGCGTATTTCACATCTTTTAACTAACTTTACGACGCGAGAGATTTTGTAGAACTGCGCGACGTTTAACGCGTGAATGATTCTGATGAACTGGGCGACGTGTAACTTCTGAATGATTCTGTAGAACTGCGCGTTACCCGTCTCTGGCTTTAGCTTTTTATACTCCCTCACCCCGATATGCCTAAACATTATAACAGAACTGCTATTGGTTAATAAAACCACCAACATGAGCGTCTATTTTTATATCCAATCAAAATTACGAACACATATGCTCTAGGGAATATATTCCCTCCATTTCTACAGAAAGGCACGCTACTCTGACGTCATTTGTTTGTCTCTTCTAATTAATAAACAACTCACCCCCTCGTTACATGGTTACCCGCTCCTATTGTCAGTTTCAGTGAGGCCGTGTAAACTTATTTCCTAACAATGCTTATAATTAACAAACATCTCAAATCATTGTCACACAATAATGCAAATTTACACTACAATCACTCTGGCATTCACAGTGTTGTGATATAAAATACTGCGTCATGGTAAGAACATGGTTGCTAGTTTTTTTCTAAAACGGGCCATATTGCTACTACGGCATTAGAACCTATAGCACCGTTACTGCCGATTGGTACACAAAAGTCTGTTTATCGCATAGTTTTGAAAAAGTTCGTGAAAAACGCCCAAAAGTAAAAGTAATGTTATATCATGGCAACGCATCGTCGCACACAGCAAAACTAACAACTGAGTATCTGGATGCCCTGAAGGTCTGTACCATAATCCTCCAACATACAACCCTGAACTTGTGATTTCTTTTTGTTTCCAAAAATTAAAGATAAATTGCGTATAATCACTCTATCGTCATCAGATGAAGCAGTGCAACATTATAAAAACTTGGTTTCTGAAGTTCCTTGGGAAGAGTGGCATCATTGATTTAAGGACTGGTTTTATTGAATGCAAAAGCGTATTATATTAAAGGGGAATATTTTGAAAAACAATAAAATCACTTATATGCTTTAAAACTAATCCTTGTTTGATTTTCCAAAAAAATGTTAGTGTCGCCCTCGTACTGTTTCTTTCTGTCACACAATCTGAAATTCTTACTGGTACCACAACAAACACGTATTAACGCACAAAACACCACCTTCTAGGCTATACACGTATTTTTAGTCCATATTTTAATCTCATAACATTAATTACGTCGTCCATTACTAAATGTTCGCGCCCATTTACTGCTCTTACTAAAGGTAACTTAGTGGTGAAATCAAATTTTAATTCCGCACGCTATGCATTTTGTTGCAGCCCAGTGAAGGGGACCATGGTTGTGATAGACACGCAGAGCTCTGGCCTATCATAGCACTGCATGACAATTAACCCGGTACATTCAGTCTGTAATCTTAAGTTTGAAGAAGATAAATTCTGCCCCACGTTTGGGAAGCCAATTTGAGAAACGTTTGTATTGAAGGAGTTGTATTACATTTCAATTGTTGGGGAGCCGAACTTGTAGTAGTTGCAACAGCACGTATAGTAAACAGTTTCCGGTAGCCTTCGCCCCAAATGTACTTTCAGGTGGCCTTTGCCCAAGTTTAAAAAAAAATTAACTTTGTAATTTGTTTCTTTAAGCATTAAATATTTATGTTTGCCTCGGCTGCATCAGTATTATTGTTAGAGACATGGAAGTCTTGGCAGGGTTGTGATACGACTAAGAATGCAGACTTACACAGATTTTAAGTTTTAATTCACTCCTTTTTATTAATCCTTGACACAAATTAAATAGCACTTCACTGATATCAAGAGCCGTGAGATTCTTTTATTTAATACTTGCACTTTTTAACAAGTATACTATTTTCGTCTCACACGAATACGTAATTCATTTCTCGAGGACACATCTCGCGTCTGGTTATAATCACTGTCTAGAAGCAACACGTCTGGTTATGAGCACTGTTTGGAGGCAACTGAATTGACTTAACCCATTTAAACTTCTAAACTTCTGTATTTCAAGTCTCTGATTGGCTATTTTTACTCCAATAGAATACCTGTATTTAACTAAAGCTTTTTCTGGTTGTTGATTGGCTATTTTTATAAACTGTCACTAAAGTTACATTATTGTTACTCCAAGAATCACAACTAACATTTAAACTCTCAAACTCATTATTACCTCAAGGTTACCTCATTGTTAGCAACTTTTAACCTATTTCTATCAGCTCCTACATTATTAAATTACATAATGCATTCACGTAACATTATTGAACATGTTTACAATAATATAAGCATATATAATGACTGTTACATACATTTTACAAAATATTACATACACATATTGCTTCAAGGTGGGCTGTTATTGAATTTACATATTATATAATTTGACTGAAAGCATTTAAATGTTAAAAATACTGCCTCAAGTTACAACATAATGCAATAAATTTAATGCTTTATAATAACCATAGTGAAAATCTCTAACACTTTGAATCTCCTCACAAACCCATAAAAAACGTCTCCTTTTCTGTAAAGTCGAAAAAGGCCTCCACTGCCGTACATTTTGCGCGATAGTGCGTTTTATTATTTTGTACGAATTATTAATAAAATAAAACAATATCTAACACACTTACCTAACCATCGTCACCTGATTTTCCTTAATACAATGCTGCTAATTCATCAGTTATAAAAATACGACGACTTAGTAAGTAATATAATTTAGAAGGATTTGAGAAAATTGTTTGATAGTTGGTGCCGTGACTCAAAGCGGATTGTTTGAAAATAATAATAACGACGATAATGCAGATTCAGTATTCCATGAAGAATTTCTAAGTCAGAGACACTTGTTTATAAGGTAAGTTTATTACATCAACTGAATAGCATTTAATTTTAGATTTCGCGGTGACCTACAGAGTACTTCGCTTTACTCTAGCGAGAATACATACTCAAGAGTTGGTACTACTGCCCTAAGCGTAGTTACAGCAGCGAGTCCAGCGTCGGATATGATGGTCAGAAAAGTTTGGGCTGCAATACCGAGCGGGATGGCTCAGGCGGTATGGTCTGTGACCCGCATTCGGAAGGTCTCAGGGTCGATCCCCGCAACCGCCCACTCTGACCCGTTTTCGGGTCGTCAGGCGAATGTTGGAGCGGTTTCTTTCATTCTCCGAATTTCCTGTCCCTCTGTTTCATTCCATTAACCATTTCATTCTTCTCCCGTTTGGTCTATTTCAGGGTGTTTCGGTGCAGCATGGCAGGAGAAAAGGATGCTCTCTTGCACTCCTCCATTCCTCGGCCTTCGACTGGTTGCTGGGGATAAGGATTTCCCATGTGGGTTGCCCGATCAGTCTGTTCGACTGCCGCGGCGTATACATATATATGGAAATGTAGGGACTATGTCATTGCTGTGCCGTCACCCCAACCCTCTTCCCGGATTCACTGGATCTGTGTCGAATCCCTTCCTTCACAATCCAATACGATTGAACTGTAATTTTATTCTATATAACATTTTAACAATAAATACAACTGTAACCTTAATTCTGGTGCTGACCTTCCAGCCGAGCTAGAATTTGATGATAAAATAAGGATCACATTCACTTTATATCCCAACGGTTGCCCTAGATCGCTGTAGGGACCTTTACAGCCGTCCTCTTTACCCACTATAACTTTTTCATAGACATATGGGACAGGTTCCCTCATGCGAGGTTTTTATTTTGCATTGGCATCAATTCGCTGATGGAGTGAAGCAGACGGTTTTAAAATGATTGCTCTTGTATTATAAAACAAAGTAACCTGAGCACTCGGCAGCGGATGAGACAGGCAGCATAAATTCAATTGAATGGGATCAAGGGGACGCCAATATTCACACAAAATAATCGCTGTAAACCAAAGGGAATAAACAGGAAAATGTAACGTGTAGCAACCACATCAACTCTCTATAATGTATTCCACAAATTGGTCATACAAAGGTTTCTTTTTCTCTCTACTTCCAGTTAATCACATATGGATAACTATCTAAAAGGCAGTTTGATATTCTGTTTGCTGTCACTTCAATTATTTCTTCGTAACGAATCGCCGTAATGAAATACGCACGACGTAGCCCCTCCGTACATAAGGTTCAACCGCTAGGGAGTCGAACACAAGAGCCCTATATTCACTTACAGTAGCAGCACTCGCTGCACGTTGCAGCAGGCATCACAAACTCGCTCGGAGAACGGCACCGTTTGTCGCACCAGAAACGTACTTGCTAGCTCACCAGAATTTTTTTCACTCGTGAGAACTTCGCATATATTGTCAATGGAATTTTTCACAGAGTTCCAGAACGTTCGAGAGTAGGGAAGAAAGGAAACAAAGGCAACCCAAGCACGTGGCCGCAGTGAATGCTCTCTTTAGGCCCTGACCACAACACTTAGCCTAAGTGTTAAAAATAGATCCCATCTTCTCTTTATCTTATTACTTTTTAAAATGTGTTAATGGATGCGTTGAATGATTTCATTGCAATATACTACATACTCATCGCTATTTGGAAATAAAAATTAATCCGTTTACTGAAACCGAGCAGTTATCGCGTATCGAATGCATATGCTGTGCACATGTTGCGCGGAGTGATACAAAAGTGTTTCTTAGTGGCATCCAGTATAGTTGTTTCTCCTTGTCTCTTATCAACCGGCCGGTCGGTCGGTCGGTGCAAGCCACAATATCAGGATTTAACAATAATGTACGGCCAAAGTTTCAGAACACGTCCCTAACATGTAGAAGAATAAAATAAGTTATATGGACATGGGTCCAGAAAGGCTTTATTTTCATGTTAGAACTCATGTTCTACAAATCTTCACAGTGCCTCGGTCAATTTAAAACTGGCCGGTGTCTGAGAAAGGAGTTCAAGTTGGATAATTCCGTGAGTTCTCGGGACAACCAGGCTTTGTCCATAAGGCTGCATATATTCTTGTAGTAGTTATAATGGGGAACACACTATAATCACAAAATTCACATACGAGATTGAAGTGATGATAGTGAAGTATGACTAGAGCTCGTTACATTACTGCAGCATTCTTAGTTCAGTGGCAGAGAGTTAGCTTACTGTTCCTGAGGTTGCGAGTTCAAATCTCTACTAATTTATTTTTCCTTTCATTTTAAATACAGCAGTAAAAATAGGGCAGGTTTTCTTCATTTTCACTTTCTCTACTACGTATAGTAAGTAGGGGAAGTATTGTATTCCACCCAAAAATTCGATACCGAGATTTCCCCGGAAATATATGTTTTGAGACCCCTGAATCCAAAAAAGGCATTTTTGGAAACATGTCCGTGTCTGTCTGTGAACAGCATAACTCAGAAAATAATAGTCAGATAAACACCAAACTTGGTATTTAGGTTCAATATCTTCCAGAAATGCAACACGAAGGTTTTCAAGAAAATCCCCCCCAGCCCAGATCACCCTTTACATGGAACATTTTTCGAAAAATTTAATTTTCTCGGAAATGGCTCTAACGATTTTGATTAAAATATCATATGTTTAAGATATTTTTATGACAAATGAAATGTATATCTCGAATTTTCTGGGAATGTCTCCAAAAGTATTCTTCATTGTGAACGACTTTTGCATATCTGGTAAACCATAAGAGATAGACAAAATTTTACTACATAAGAAATGTAGATCGCGTTAAAACACACAATTTATGTCATATACATTTTTGTTGTTGAGTGAACCGTTTTCGAGATATTGCTTGTTATTCCCTTAAATTTTTCAATACTTATTTTCTCAATTGGGAATTTGTTACTCATTTTCTTATGTCCTGGACATACAAAGAGAATGGAATACTCCACATAGCAACCAGCTCTTAAAATATTTGACTATCGCTTAAAGCCTACCATATTCCCCTTACACCTACAAGAAAATTAGCAATAAGATTAACATCTCGATTAACATGAAGCATATGGAGAATAAGCGTTCGTAAAAATAGTTGTACAAGAGTAGAGAAAGTCATGTGAGTGTAACACATCAGAATTTTTATGTATGTGTCGTTTGTTTAGTAGTCCGTCGTAGGGGTAGATGGTAACAGTGACATTAATTTATCGGCCGGAAGGAGGTAACTTACTCAGTTAATTTGATATTATAACCACTAATCTCACCACTGTTATAACTATATTTCTAAGTAAAATGATGTAACTCAAGTAATATCTTTTTAGACAAAATATTTAATACGCTTCTATTATTTGGAATCCCAAGACCACAGAGTATGTGAGCTTAATAGAAAAAGTACAATCCAAATTTTTAAAATATATACTATTTAAAAGATTTGGATGTTATCCTACGTATACAAATTACGACACGCTCTTAGATACATTTAAATTTAAAGCTTTAAATTTCAGAACAGACATTGCGGAATTAATATTTCTGTATAAAGTATTACACCCTATTACTGATGATATTAATATTTTTGCACATATATTATTTTATGTACCAAATAAAATAAGTAGATTTAAGAAGCTTTCTCTCACCCCAAGAGCAAACACAGAAATTCATAAAAATTCACCATTAAACAGAATTGTATATTCATATAACAAATTTCATTATTTCGATGTCGATATTTTCAGCATGTCTGAAACTCAGTTCAAAAATGCAATAGTTAATAATTGTTTTTAATAGGTTAATACAAATATTTAAGTTAGAAATAACTGTATAATTATCATGCAACCTTCTCTTTTCTTTTCTAGTTGTTTTTATTGGTTATTATTTTTTATTATTTCGTTCCTATTCTCCGGAACTTTTATTGTTATTTATAATTTTTGTTTGTTTCTTCTGTATGTTAGATTTATTAGTGATTGTATGTTACTCTATTTTTGTAATGAACATTGTAATTGGACTTATGGCTGTTATGTTCAGAACAATACATAAACAAATAAATATTATTTAACTGTATTACAGTAAAACGAGTGTAAAAACTAAAAGGTAGCAATCCACTACGTATAAGCTCGTATTAAAGAGTTAATCAAAGCGGCGCACAGAATTTGACGGTTGCAAACCACACGTTCAGTCGAAGTGACTGAAAAATTTTAACTGCCCAAGAGACCGCCCACTTTTAGTTGGACTGAATGGTGTAATCGTGGGAAACACAAGGAACAGAACATACCAGCATGCCACATGAAACTCTTTCTTACAGGAATGTTCAAAATACTCTCTTGCGTAAGTCTTGTTAAGCTGTGTTTCTTAGGTGCACCGCTAGTGTTTCGTCTTCTGTTTGAAGGAAGGCAATGTTGACCTGCAACTCCATTGCCTTACTGCATCAACTTCTAATGTTTATTACGAATTTGGCAAACACCTAACTGTTTACCAATGTTCATCATGTACACGGTTTCCGGTACAGTGCAATAGAAGTGTACACAGAAGCTCATTTGATATATGGATTAGCATACGGTAACGGCCGTGCTGCTCAAACGGGAGAGATTTCTGATCGTCGCCTAAGGAGCATGGGACGTTTAAGCCTGGTATTTGCGACCGGGGGAGGCTTATGAGAACGAGGACACCCCAAATAGAGGAGGCGGTTGACCATTCAACTGACGACAACCCTAGTGTCAGCGTAAGGCAAATTAACTGGAACAAGTAATGTTGACTGTCTGGAGGGTGTTACATGAGAACCTGCTGTATTCGAGCCCCTTCCGATAGCGAGTTGTTCGGATTGGGTTGGACTCGGCGGGGCAGTGGTTCCCGATACCCATGGGAGATTGTGGACGCCTGGCTAGCTTGCCTCCCAGGCGGGGTTGTGAGATGCCCCCGAAGTTCTCCGGCACCAACCATGAGTGAGAGCTGGTAGACGGCATGCTAGATTGCTGTCGGCCTTACAGGTTTTCGGTAGTCGCCCCTTTTCGTGATGACGCGCGTAAGTTGCGTATCCACCTCCATCCTCGCGCAAGTGGGGGGCCTTTTTAAGAAATCAAGTATTGGCCTCATGGGAAACCACTCCACGGTTCTTTGGAGAGCCACTCGAATGGCACCAACCCCTGGGGCAGTAAAGGGGGGCTTGGGCTTGCCCTTGCCCTAGTAGACCTTTTGGCATGCTCGCATATTCTTCTTATATCCATACCATTTACAGCGAGTGCAGGCAACCTGCACGAGTATGCTTCTGCAAATGGTTTATTCAACAATGTGTCAGACCTGATTTTAGTTCAGCTGTGGTGTTCACGAATGGGGTGCAGTTTCAACGTTATCAGTTTGTAAATTTTCACAATCAGGAGGTATGGATTGACGTGAATCCTCACGTAATTGTTGAACCACGTCGCAACAAAGATTATCTGTCAATGTTTGGGCCGATATTCTTGGCGACTGTTTGTTAAGGACTTCATGTTCTTTTACCCAGACTCAACGGACAAACTTACCATGCTTTCTTAGGGAATGCCTGTTATGCTAGAAGATGTGCCTTTGCCAGAGTGACGAAACATGTACTTCATGGACCATGGAGCTTCTGCTTATTTTAGTTTTAATGTCCGTCTACTTCTTAATAGTACAAGATGCAGAGATTCGTCATGCTCGTATTGTAGAAGGCTACAAAACAAAAGGCGATTCTCCAGGGATACATCAGCACATCCGGGATTCAATGCGTCGGCGAGTTGATGGAAGTATCAATCCTACAGGGGCTATTTTGAACGTTTCATGTAAGAAGGGCTTTCATGTGACATGCTGGTACGTTCTGATTCCTGTGTGCTTCCTACGATTAATGTTGCATACTTGAGAGTGAGGACGTGAATGTTGCAGCGAAAGAAGTTACACGTCGTCCTCCCTCAGGATTCCCTACCAAGACATCAACCACTTGATGCGCGATACCAGTCTCCGGCAATGGAAACAAAAGTGGTTCCTCTCATCTAGAAGCGAACTACCTGATCTCTGTCCTCTTCCCATTTCTGTTTATGCTGTCACGCATTCAAGCGTCGCCATCAAGTCCTCCTATCTCATCTACGTCTCGGACATGCTGCGCTTGCCCATTTCTACCTCCTGTCCGGTGTCCTGCTGCTTATGCGCAACTATTTTAGTCATATTCTCATCAGCTGCCGCATCCACGATGATGCAATATGTCAGCACCCATCTTGAGCAGCTTTCTCCAAGAATGTGTTGAACTGTAATATTGTAACCCATTTTTTGTAAAACTTATTATGGTCACGATTTGACCTCGTTGTTAAACCGACATTAAACAAATTTAAAATAAAGACTCTTAACGGTTAATTGTTAAGTCCCATTCGTTTCTTTCTCGTATTCATGCAAAGAGTAAGGGATTTCAAAGCCAGAAAATACCAATGCGCTTTTTAAGCATTTGCTATTACTCTGGTCTCCTATATTACTCTTATATCGTTTAACATGAAGTAGATAGAAAAAAATCCTATGTATTACGTTCACATGATTTCTCTATCCTCTATCGTTTATCAGTGGGTATACAAATTATTCTTACGAAAGTTTGTTTTACTACCTACTTCATTTTAATCAATATAGTTTGCAGAAATAGCTACACTACACGTTTCGTTATAGATACAAAGACAAAGTACTGAACCATTAACAACGGATATGAAGAAAATGGCTGATAGCACAAAAAATATTATTTGAGATAAGTTGTGCGTTTTAAAGAGATCTACATTTTTTGTGTAGTACGTTTTGTCTATCGGTTAACGTTTACCAGTTACACACGATTGTATACAATTCCTTCCGAATGAAGGGGACTTCATAGGCTATTCCCAGAAAACTCAAGACAAATTTTATTTGTCTGTAAATATCCTGTTTATTCAGAAAGAAAACTTTCAGCTTTCCCAATAGTAGGATCTGCTAAATAGACAAAGCGCAAAACATGGTTTCATTGAAATAAAATCCAATCTTGAGTAAAAGAAAACAAGAGAAAATGCTATTTTAGGGGATGAAATTATTAAAAGTACGCCTCTTCTTTTATACATACGCTAAAGAATGAAAATTAATCTAATGTAGATGATTTTGGAGAACTTTGATTGGACCTTAAGTGCAAAAACTGAAATGATATATATAAAATGGGCCTTGAGACTGAACCTTTTGAAAAACTCAGCAAAGTGTCTCGGCATGGTCCCTCTTGCCTCTATCATCGGTTCAATAACTTCAATTAATGATAAATAATTGCACTTTTTAAGGGTAGACTCGTAGATTAGACATTTGTACTTTCTCTACTACGTAAAGTAAGTAGGGGAAGTATTGCATTCCACCCAAAAATTCGACACCGAGATTTCACCGCAAATACATGTTTTGAGACCCCCTGAATCCAAAAAGAGCATTTTTGGAAACATGTCCGCGTGTGTGTCTGTGAACAGCATAATTCACAAACGAGCAGTCGGATAAACACCAAACTTGGTATTTAGGTTCAGTATCTTCCAGAGATGCGACACGAAGGTTTTCAAGAAAATCCCCCCACCCCAGATTACCCTTTACATGGAACATTTTTCGAAAATTTTAATTTTCTCAAAAATGGCTCTAACTATTTTGACTAAAATATCATATATTTAAAATATTTCATGACAAATAAAATGTATATTTTGAATTTTCTGGGAATGTCTCCAAAAGTATTCTTCATTGTGAAATACTTTTGCATAACTGGTAAAATATAAGAGATAAACAAAAATTTTACTACACAAAACATTTACATGGTGTTAAAATACACAGTTTATGTCATATACATTTTTTGTTGTTGAGTGAACCATTTTCGAGATATTGCTTGTTATTCCCTTAAATTTTCCAATAATTATACCTGTCTCAAATGGGAATTAGTTATTCATTTTTTCTATGTCCTCGACATACAAAGAGAATGGAATGCACCACATAGCAACCAGCTCTTAAAACATTTGACTATCGCTTAAAGCCTACCAATTCCCCTTGCATCTACAAGAAAATTAGCAATAAGATTTACATTACGATATCTCGATTAACATGAAGCATATGGAGAATAAACGTTTGTAAAATAGGTTGTACAAGAGTAGAAAAAGTCATGTGAGTGTAACACATCAGATTTTTCAGCATATACTTCAACTGGTTGATGTTCATTCTGCTCCATTCTCAATGTTGGATTGATAATACAGTATTTTAATCACAATCATTAGTCTATTTTTTTGAGGAAATAAAAAATTTCCAAAAATATTTCATACAAATGGTAATTTGGGATTAGGGGATTTTCTTGAAAACTTTCGTGTCGCATTTTTTGAAGATACTGAATTTAAACTGGTATTTATACTACTTTTGGTTTTTGAATTATGCTGTTCACAGACACAGAGGGACCTTTTTCTAAAAATAATCCTTTTGAATTCAGGAGCCTCAAAAATGTATATTCGGTGAAATCTGTATATCGAATCTTTGGGTGAAATGCAAAACCTTCTTTATTTGCTATGTAGGTGGTAGAGAAAGTAAAAAGGTTTTTGTAAGAATTGCGTGTAGAATAGATATAAAAATAAACGATAGTGGATAGAGAAAGTCATGTGAATATAACACGTAGTTAGTTGTTTTCACAAATAATTTATTGAAAGAGTGAACGATGCCATTTATTACTCAAGACCAATAATAATTTACTTTGCAAATCTGTTAGTAGTATTTTCTTTGACGATATTACGTCGCCAGTTTTTTTTTTTTTTTTTTTTTTTTTTTTTGGTGAAAAGGGAAGTTGGAACTTCAGAAATGTACGGTTATGTTAGTGTCCCTTCTTTTTCCCCTTGGAAACGGAACGATTATGTTTTTTATTCCTTCGTAAGATATTCGCCTTGCAGTCACAATTTAGGGGCAGGGAAGTTGCCATAACGTCCATTTTACAACCTTCCCGCCCCGCGTTTCTGACTCATTTTATGTGAGTGTGCGTTTCAG
Organism: Deroplatys truncata; assembly: GCA_030765065.1. Classification (NCBI taxonomy): domain Eukaryota; kingdom Metazoa; phylum Arthropoda; class Insecta; order Mantodea; family Mantidae; genus Deroplatys; species Deroplatys truncata. The sequence continues at coordinate 27,674,725 of CM060985.1, read as the reverse complement.
ACAAAAAGGAACCCCACTTTCACGTTCCTTTGACATATGGTAAGTGGTTCAAGAGAACACCTCTTTTCTTTGTCGCGTGCCCTGCGGTTTATTTATGCTGCGGAATATAACTTGTTCTCTACGAGTCTAAAGACGTGAGATGATAATGCGACAAAGAAAATAATCCATAAATCTGAAAGTAATCTTAAGCTATTATATCTATATAGAAGATATCCAGCTTATTGTTATATTATTATTACTTCAAGTTTTATATATGATTTTTCCCTCTTATGAAAACGAATTTATATCTTCGCTTAGAATTAAAATAAAATAACTTTGAAATTAAAATTGAAATTAAATGCGTGTAACATAATTTATCTATCGATACCAGCGGCATACCTTGATATTGTGTTCTGGGTATACTCAATTTTAAACATTTAGTTTAGAATGTTCTAAATGATGCACAAATTTCCATACATTAGCGTTTCATAAAATAGTGTGAATTCTCCATATCGTTTCGATTATTATTATTATTACTATCACTATTATTATCTGTTGTTGTTTTAGTAGTCATTAGCATCACTACTAATTGCCGAAATTGACTCAACATGCATTTTAAACTAAACTAGATTATAAAAATCTGATGCGTTACACTCACATGACTTTCTCTACTCTTGTACAAAATATTTTTACAAACGCTTATTCTCCATATGCTTTATGTTAATCGAGATATCGAGATGTCAATCTTATTGGTAATTTTCTTGTAGATACAAGGGGAATTGGTAGGCTTTAAGCGATAGTCAGATATTTTAAAAGCTGGTTGCTTTGTGGAGTATTCCATTTTCTTTGCATTGCCAGAACATAAAAAAAAATCTGATGTGTTACACTCACATGACTTTCTCTACTCTTGTACAATCTAATTTTACAAACACCTATTCTCCATATGCTTCATGTTAATCGAGATATCGAGATGTTAATCTTATTGCTAATTTTCTTGTAGATGCAAGGGGAATATGGTAGCTTTTAAGCGATAGTCAAATATTTTAACGCTGGTTGCTATGTGGCGCATTCCATTCTCTTTGCATGTCCAGGACATAAAAAATGAATAACGCATTTGAGAAAAAGTATAAGTATTGGAAAATTTAAGGAAATAACAAGCAATATCTCGAAAACGGTTCACTCAACAAAAGAAATGTATATGACATAAGTTGTGTATTTTAACGCGATCTACATTTTTTGTGTAGTAAAATTTTGTCTATCTCTTATGGTTTACCAGTTATGCAAAATTCGTTCACAATGAAGAATACTTTTGGAGACATTCCCAGAAAATTCGAGATATACATTTCATTTCTCATGACATTATCTTAAACATATATTTTCATCAAAATCGTTAGAGCCATTTTTGAGAAAATTAAAATTTTCGAAAAATCTTCCATGTAAAGGGTAGTCTGGGGTGGGGGGATTTTCTTGAAAACCTTCGTGTCGCATCTCTGGAAGATACTGAACCTAAATACCAAGTTTGGTGTTTATCCGACTGTTCGTTTTTGAGTTATGCTGTTCACAGACACACAGACACACAGACACACACACACACAGACACACACACAGACACACACACGGACATGTTTCCAAAAATGCTTTTTTTGGATTCAGGAGGTCTCAAAACATGTATTTCCGGCGAAATCTCGGTATGGAATTTTTGGGTGGAATGCAATACTTCCCCTACTTACTATACGTAGTAGAGAAAGTAAAAATGAATAACGAATTTGAGAAAAAGTATAAGTATTGGAAAATTTAAGGGAATAACAAGCAATATCTCGAAAATGGTTCACTCAACAAACAAACTGTATATGACATAAATTGTGTACTTTAACGCGATCTACATTTTTTGTTTAGTAAAATTTTGTCTATTTCTTATGTTTTACCAGTTATGCAAAAGTCGTTCACAATGAAGAATACTTTTGGAGACATTCCAGAAAATTCGAGATATACATTTCATTTGTCATGAAAATATCTTAAACATATGATATTTTAATCAAAATCGTTAGAGCCATTTTTGACAAAATTAAAATTTTCGAAAAATGTTCCATGTAACGGGTAATCTTAGGTGGGAGGATTTTCTTGAAAACGTTCATGTCGCATCTCTGGAAGATACTGAACTTAAATACCAAGTTTGGTGTTTATCCGAATGTTCGTTTCTGAGTTATGCTGTTCACAGACACACAGACAGACACACGCACACGGACATGTTTCCAAAAATGCTTTTTTTCGATTCAGGGGGTCTCAAGAGATGTATTTCCGGTGAGATCTCGATATCGAATTTTTGGGTGGAATGCAATACTTCCCCTACTTACTATACGTAGTAGAGAAAGCAAAAATATAGCGTTAGGTGTAACTTTACAAAATACTGACAAACCATTGTATGATTGTAAATCATGAAAACAATGTGGGTACTCACTTATATTTTCTTGCACACAAGCTCCAGTTGGCGATTTTTATTACAGGCTTTGGTTTCACTGTTTTAAATACTTGATATTCCTTCAACACTCCATTACTTTTCCCCGTCAAAAAGCAAACATACGAAGAAACACGTTTTGTTATAAATGTAACTGCCAGTTAAGCACTTGAATTTACTGTGCCAGGATGTTTTAAATGTCCTGGAAGACAATGTCAATCTTAGGAATTATTAGTAGAGATTTGTGGCCCCCTCGGTCCCTCGACCTAACCCCCTGCGATTTCTATCTCTGGGGTAATTTAAAACAAAGTGTACAAGACAAACCCACACATCCTGGAATAATTAAAACAAAATATCCGCCAGGAAATTGCCAGGATTTTCAAACGTGAACTACGGCGAGTGTTGGATAGTTTCCTAAAGAGGTGCCAAAAATGTATGGAAAACGACGGTGGCCAGCTTCAGCATCTCCTTTCATAAAGTTGGTAAATAAAGCCTTTAAAAGTAGTTTTAAAAATGTTGTGTGGTTTCATCCGCGCCTTTCTATGATAGCGGCAGACGGCAACGAGCGCCGAGGATGCGGACAGGAAAAACACCGCGCAGGCGGTTCGTAGTTTCTTGGCTCTCTCTGTAGTATATGTATACTCACCAATAAACGATAGAGGATAGAGAAAGTCATGTGAATGTAACACATCAGATATTATTACTTTCTCTACTACGTATAGTAAGCAGGGGAAGTATTGTATTCCACCCAAAAATTCGATACCGAGATTTCACCGGAAATACATGTTTTGAGACCCCCTGAATCCAAAGAAAGCATTTTGGAAACATGTCCGTGTGTGTGTGTGTCTGTGTGTCTGTGAACAGCATAACTCAGAAACGAACTGTCGGATAAACACCAAACTTGGTATTTAGGTTCAGTATCTTCCAAGGATGCGACACGAAGCTTTTCAAGAAAATCCCCCCACCCCATAGTACCCTTTACATGGAAGATTTTTCGAAAATTTTAATTTTCTCAAAAATGGCTCTAACGATTTTGATTAAAATATCATATGTTTAAGATATGTTTATGACGAATAAAATGTATATCTTGAATTTCCTGGGAATGTCTCCAAAAGTATTCTTTATTTTGTCTGGGATATGCAAAGAGTATTAATCTGTGGCAAAGGGAATGGTGCTGCACCTAGCAACCAGCTATTAAGAGATATGTATGTGCTTAAAGGCTACTGTATTTCCAAATTGCCCTTGTAAATATACATTCCCCTTACATCTACAAGAAACTTAGCAATAAGATAGAGTCTGCAAATGTTTATTTCGATTAACATGAAGTAGATGGAGAATAAGCGTTTGTAAAAATAGTTTGTACAAGAGTAGAGATAGTCATGTGAGTGTAATACATCAGATTTTTTTTATAATACTGTATATTGTGTACAATGAATTTACTGTGATAAATTTTCTGTCGTTGGAGCAATGCACTGAGTGAAGCCATAAGACTGATCAATCCGTAGGTAAGCATTATCACCATTTAATCCAGAAGTTGCGGCATGGGCTATGATATTGATCTAAGCTTGGGAGTCTGTGGTCACTTTTATGAAAAAAAAGAGTGGAAAAGCGGCAAACAAACATCAAAAGAACGGCAGATGAAAGAGAAAACTGCCAATACTTAACTCGCAGCATACCAGCAAAATGTTAACCACTGCGCAGCATACAAAACAGTTCGAGGATTCATACGTGAACAGAATTCTTCCTAATACGCTAATGGATGGAGAGTAAACATTTTCCGGAAACATTGGTGTTGGCATATATCTCAGAACGGGTTTATATTATCAAATTCATATTTTATAACATAACTATTGAGGCAGTATTTTTAACACTTAAATGATTTCAGTCTAATTATATAATATATAAAGTTCAATAACAACCTTAAAGCAATATGTGTATAAATTACGTATAAAATATATTTAACACTTATTGTATTATGTTTATATTATTATATACATGTTTAATAATTACATAATACATTCACATAACAAAAATTTATTTTAAGGCCAGTATACAGCGTCCAGTTCTTAAAAATTTGATTGTAGCTATTGCCTTTATATGTATAACGAAATGTGTAATGTAATAATTTCCGGAAAGGTTTATTTCGATTAAAACGAACATAGGAAAATAAAGCTTTGTAAGAAATCTTTGTATTACAAGTAATAAGCGCTGGAGGGTAGAGAAAGTCAAGTAAGTGTTACACATAAGATAGTGTACACTACCTGATACCTTCATCGAGGTATGGTTTAAACTGTCGGAGAAATAAATTTATAAAGTTGTAAAATTTGAGGCGTTAATGAGAAAGTTTAAGAAAAACGTTGAGAATGCTATTTTCATCGCAAAATGGTATCGCGCAAAAAACATCCCTGTATTTAATGCATGAAAAATAATTCTATAAGCACTACGTACAAAAGTTGAAAAACCGGTACATTCTTCAAAAAAATTATAAAACTAATAATATGCAAGATATTGAAAGCTGCCAACACAAGTAAACTGTAATATCATTTGTTCTTTCTGTCTATTAAAATGAGAATTTTTACTTCATTAATTTGACTATTAGAATTTTTAAAACTGCGTAGGAATACTTTTATACGGTTTTGTATGTCCTTTTATAACTCCAGTGTGTTAGTACTGTAGTGCATAGACTTTGTACATACAGTATTTTAGTAATTTATGAACTGAAAGTAGGTGTTTATATCCCGTATCCGTCAGAAAGCATATATAACATGCATACATAACCTACGTACACATTTTCTGTCTTTATAATATTAGTGCAAGTTTTGACTATCAATAATGGTATACAAAAACAAAAGTGCTCACCTTTAAATGCGGATCCTTTTCTGCTGTAAAGTAGCTGATTACATGATTGTTTTAAGGTCCCCAATAAAGCTGGAGAAATGTATCGAATACATTGATTTTCTGAGAATTTTGAGATCGGCTCCTTGTTGTTGCACGCCCATTATGTCTTCAGTTCCCACAACCTCTAGAACAACGTCTCTGCCAAAATATTTATTTCACTTCACCGACGATCACACAAGCTTAGCAACACGTGTGTATGCATGAAATGAAACACGAACATCAATCTTTAAACTGTTTACTGCATCAACAACATCTTGCCTGTAGGTACGCTAGATGCCGAATTAGAGTACCATTCAACTGTTTCTTGTCAACACACCGCTCTCGAACAAACACGTGACTTCCGAAAACAACTGAAAGGGTGTTGCGTAGCGATGGATCGATAAACATTTAACCCTTACAGTCTAATTGGGCCTTTGGAATGTTTGATTTTTATGTGCGTAAAACAACATTTCAAAGCTTTTATGACGTAATTGTTATTATGACAATTTTATGAAACCAATACCATAAGTTAACAGATTGTTAACTATTTTGACCAACAATAAAGGCAGTAAGGCCGGAAGTAGAACTTCTAACACAGTGCACATGAGCTAAAGGCTTTAGATTATCGCACTAGTGTGGTATCAAGTCCAATCACATGGCAATTACCCTTTGTATTTGCACATGTTTAATAAATATAGTTGTGTTGATTGCTATTATGTCTTTCGGCATGATTAATTTCTCATGGTGCTTGCATTATCTGTTCACAATACAAATCGTCATTCTTCAATTTATCGGTAGAGCTGTAGAGTTAATCAATACGTTATATTACCAGCCTTGTGCTTTCTTTGATATAAAACATAATTCTCTTATCTAATATAACCTACAAAACGATTAAATGGCGGAAATAATTCAGAAGAAACTGATATGGAGGAGCCAGGTGAAATTACAGAAGCAGCAGAAAGCAAAACATTAGAATTACTTACGCAAAAAATCTGATGTGTTACACTTACATGACTTTCTCTACTCTTATACAAACGCTTATTCTCCATATGCTTCATGTTAATCGAGATGTTAATCTTATTACTAATTTTCTTGTAGATGCAAGTGGAATATGGTAGTGTTTAAGCGATAGTCAAATATTTTAAGAGGTGGTTGCTATGTGGCGCATTCCATTCTCTTGGTATGTCCAGGCCATAAAAAAAATGAATAACGAATTCCCATTAGAGAAAACCTATTGGAAAATTTAAGGGAATAACAAGCAATATCTCGAAAATGGTTCACCCAACAAAAAAAAATGTATATGACATAAATTGTGTATTTTAACGCGATCTACACTTTTTGTGCAGTAACATTTTGTCTATCTCTTATGGTTTTCCAGTTATGCAAAAGTCGTTCACAATGAAGAATACTTTTGGAGACATTCCCAGAAAACTCGAGATATACATTTCATTTGTCATGAAAATATTTTAACCATATAATATTTTAATCAAAGTCGCTAGAACCATTTTTGGAAAAATTAAAATTTTCGAAAAATGTTCCACGTAAAGGGTAATCTGGTGTGGGGGGATTTTCTTGAAAACCTTCGTGTCGCATCTCTGGAAGATACTGAACCTAAATACCAAGTTTGGTGTTTATCCGACTGCTCGTTTCTGAGTTATGCTGTTCACAGACACACACACGGACATGTTTCCAAAAATGGTTTTTTTTGGATTCAGAGGGTCTCAAAACATATATTTCCCGGTGTAATCTTGGTATCGAATTTTTGGGTGGAATACAATACTTCCCCTACTTACTATACGTAGTAGAGGAAGTAATAAGCTTGAGTAAGAATAGTTTGTATACCCACTAATAAATATAGAGGGTAGAGAAAGTCATGCAAATGTATCACATCAGATTTTTTACTTTCTATACCACGTACATAGTAGATAGAAAAGGTATTGCATTCCACCCAAAAAATACGATACCGAGATTTCATCGGAAATACATGTTTTGAGGCCCCGAATTTTAAAAAAGCAGTTTAGAAACAGTTCCGTTTGTGCGTCTGTTTGTGTGTATCTATCTGTCTATCAGTGTGTCTTTGAACAGCATAACTCAAAAACAAAAGGTTGGATAAGTACCAAACTTGGTATTTAAGTTCATTATCTTCCAGGTACACAATACGAAGATTTTCAAGACAATCCCCGCAATCCCAATTATCCTTTATATGGAACATTTTTCGAATGTTTTGATTTTCTAAGGAATGGCTCTAACGATTTTGATTAAAATACCATATATTAAAGATATTTACATAACAATTAAAATGTATATTCATTATTAATGGTTCGAATTGCTCATTTCTTGGTTATTCTTTAAAGTCCTGTCTACATTCAGTTGTTTCTCGTGATGTCATGGAAACAGTATGGAATTTTAAGGCCAGCATATAGCGTCCAGTTGTTAAACATTTGACTATCGCTGTTCCCTTTGTATCTATAACGAAATGTGTAATGTAAGTTGATGCAGTAATTTGTATCACAAATTACTTAAATGTAAATAATGATTGTAATATGAATATGCATTTTTATGTGACATTGATTTGAGATATATATTGATTGTAATTATTGTTGAGAAGTAAGTTTATACGGCCTTACTGAAACTGACAATAATAGCGTGCAATAATGCAGCGAGGGGGTGAGCTGTTTATCATTATTGGAAGCGAGGAAGTTACGTAATGTTGGCGCGTTTTTCTTTTAGAATCTTCTGGAACACTTCCCTTGAGCATATGTATTCATAATTTTCATTGGATATAAAAATAGACGCTAATGTTGGCGCGTTTTATTAGCCAATTGCAGCTCAGTTATAATCTTTTGGCATATCGGTGTGTAGGTGTATAAAAGGTAGGTTAGAGGTAAAGACCCCGTCAGTTCATCGAAAATATTTGTAAAGTACACGTCGCCTTCAGTCAGTTCGTCGAAAGTATTTGTACGGCACACGTCGGATATCAATTTGCAGGTTACGCGTAACAGAGTTATGAAAAATCTCAAGTGTTATAAAGTTAATTATACAAAAAGTTGAAGTACGCGAATTAAGAATTATCAGTAATGAAGTTATTATAACAGTTTCAGTTTGGCGAGTGTCAAGATCAATGTGTAAATGTGATAGTTAACGTGTTCGACAATAAAAGTGTAAAACAAATTTCTTCATCAGTGTTATCTTTGGATAAAAGATTCCTTTCCGTTTACACAACCTGTATAAAGAGAAGTGCTTGACCAAAAGGATAATAGCTAGCCGGAGGACAAAGAACCGAAATTAAATAAAATAACAGTAGCATTTTTTCAAACAAAAACTAATACTGCCGCAAATTGCTAACACCAGATGGAGCTAACAAATCTAACAAATGAATCACGTCACAAGATGGCTTCACCGCGTGAAGTAAACCCACATACACAATAATGTTAAATAAATAACATTAATAATAACTACTTCAAAGTATTTCTGTAAAGGTATATTTGGATTAATATATATATATATATATATATATATATATATATATAAAAATAAGCTTTAGTAAAAATAGCTCGTTTACTCACTACTAATGGATAGAGGGTAAACAAGTCATGTGAATGTAACACACCGGATTATCTAGCGGAATGGCTTAGGCGATTATGTCTGTGGTCCGCATTCGGGAGGTTGTGGGTTCGATTCCTGACCCATGGGTTTTTTCGGAGGTTTCTCGGAGACGCAAGGCGAATGCTAGGAAGGATCATTACATGCCCCAATTTCGTGTCCCTCCGTTTCATCTCCATTCTCATTTCACTTCGCGCTTCATCTGCTTGGTCTCTTTCAGGATTGCAAGTGTCGGCGGGAGGTCTCGGCGTATGCATTGCAGGGGAAAAGGATGCTCTTAGGAAACCTTCGTTTTCCGGACTGTGAGCGGTCGCATCAGCCAGCACCCGGAAAGTTGAAATCTGTAACTGGTAGGGACCCTGCCATCTGCCTGTCGTACCTCCTGGTCCAGTCGCCCCTGTCTCCTCTTATCTCATCTCTCCCTCCTGTTAGGGCATATGCACAAATGATCTGCGTAGGTCGAGGTGCTAAGTCACCCGCCGTACCTAGTCCTATCGTAACACGTCAGATTTTTTAACGTAATTTTCTTGTTTCAAGAACTGCGTTCTGAACGTGGTCTCTGTTAGTTTAGGAATTAATATATCATTATTATTGATATTTTACAAACTTGAGCGCTATCTAAAAATAGTATTTATATACCACACTTGTTAAAAGTGGTTTTATTTTTCTCGTAGGCGCACGACCTTCGTTTCGGAAGCATTCCTTTTTTTTTTCTTTTAATAATCAATTGCTCAGCACGACTAAGCGCTATACAAATTGCAGATATACTAAGAAATAAAATAAAATATCATCCTAAAGAATACAAATTAACGGGGATGCTGATATGTGAACCTCCAAATCGAACAGAAGTGAATAAGAAGAGAAAGTAAGGAAACAAGGCAAGGTAAGATAATATCCTGCAGCAAGCGCGGTTTCAGTCGATGCTCAGCATCTATACGGCGTGCCAGTTCAAAGTGTTCAACACGAGGAGTACTCGAGGAAGGTGAGCATAGAAGTTCCGAGTCGTAGTAGAGATGTGCTCTCGGATAGCGATGATTCCCAATTCACGGTGAAGTTGTGCATTCCGGATTTACTATGGAGCATTCACAGATATATACAAAACCTTGTTCTGGAACACCTGAAGCCGCTGGATCTTAGTAGGAGAAGTACGACCCCATATAGGACTGGCATACAGGAGGAGTGGCTGCAGAATGCTCTTGTATAGCAGTAGAGTACGAGCGGCACTATTTATATTTTGAGCCTAATAATTAAAACAAAGTAATTTCTGATTGAAAACTGCTTTATTGTTTTTCCAAATATTCTCCTTTATGATCAACACACTTTTGCATCCGTTTGAACCATTTGTCAAAGCATTTATTCCAGTCTTCTTGATACACCTCCAAAACATGGTTTTTGAAGGCATCAACGGCTTCTTCTGCCAACGAAAATCGTTGTCCACGCAATTTATTCTTGATCTTCGGGAACAAAAAGAAGTCATTGGGTGCCAAATCACGACTGTATGGCGGATGACCCATCAATTCGATTTTTTGAGCCTTCAAATACTCTTTTGTTAGACGAGATGTGTGTGCGCTCGCATTGTCTTGATGAAGAACGATCCTACGGTTCTTGTTGGTTTTCCTTACTTCACCGAAGACTTCCGGCAAACAAATGGTTGTGCACCATTCGGCATTCACCGCTTTACGTTCCTCTAAAGGCACTGTTGCCACATGGCCAGTTTTGCTGAAAAAGCAGGCGACCATTTACTTCGAAGTGCTTCGAGTGCGAACAACTTTTGTTGGATTTGCTTCATCTTGAAACACCCAAACAGTCGACTGCCGTTTACGTTCCGGCTCATACGCATAAATCCATGATTCGTCACCTGTTACAATCTTATATACATCTTTTGGGCGCCGCCATTGTATCTCTTGAGCATTTTTGTACACCAATCGACACGAGCATCTTTTTGAGATTGCGTCAAATTATGTGGGATCCAACGAGAGCAAACATTTTTCACGGCTAAATAATCATGCAATATTTTAAATATGGTGGTGGAACTAATGCCTAGGGTTGCATCAATCTCAAAATATGTCGCAGGACGATCTTTTATTATTAGTTTTTGCACAACATCAATGTTTTCTGGCACAACAACTCATTTTGGACGACCTTCACGAACTTCATCCTTGAGCGAACGGCGGCCACAATGGAGCTTCGTCGCCAAATGTGGAAGTTAGTTGATCGATGCACTCTTGTCTTGATAATCCACGTCGAAAGTCGTAATAAATCATTGCACGAACATTTTCACGAGTTAATTCCATGTTTTTGTTGACACAAAATTTTCAATTTATTGTAAACATAATAAATGATGCTCTATTTGCAAAATGTTTGAAGTAGATTATTGTTAAAAATGTCAAACTTTCCATTGGAAACATCAGATGGCACCTACAACATACAGGGTTGCTAAGGCTCAAAATATAAATAGTGCCCCTCGTACTGTCAAATCGTAGAAAGGATTTTCGATTTAGAATCACATAAAGACTATGGAGACGAGAATATGCTTGATTTAGTGTTGATGTGGGTATCCCATTTTAACGGATGATCAAGGTGAACGCCCAAATATTTTACTGCTCGATCAGAAGGCAAACATGGTCCCCCCGTGTCGTAGAATCGAATATTTGCTGGAGTATGAGGTCCACGTAATATGAAGAGCTTTATCTGACACTTGCTGGGTTAAGCAATGCGACAACGAGGATTGTAGAGTTACAGATGCAGTATCAATGGAACAATGAGAAGTAAATGATTACTTTATCGTCAGCAAACAGTGCTGTAGGTAGTGCAGGCATATCAGCAGTATATATACTGTAGAGAATAGGGGCAAGAATGCCACCTTGGGGCACACCAGACTGTAATTTACGGGGTATTGATCATGTCACTCCAAGACGTACAGAAAATTGGCGGTCTTGAAGATAACTGGTAACCAAGCGAAGCAAATAAAATATCAGGCGAATGCCATGGAGCTTATAAAGAAGGCCGTCATGCCACACTCAATCAAATGCCTGGGTAAAATCTAAAAACGCCGTACAGTATGTTCTTTGGTTTCAAATCTACAGATCATGTGTTCAGTAAGTCGTAATAGCTGACGAGTACTCGAATGGTGACGTCTGAAACCAAACTGCTGAGGAGGTATAACTGAGGTATCAGCAACGAAACGAAGCAGGCGTTTTTGAAGAAGCCTCCCTAGCTATTTTGACAGAGTCGATAAGAGGCTTATAGGTCGATAGCTTTGTGGGGAACTGGGAGGCTTGCAAGGTTTTCATTTAGCAACGACGTCAGCATCTTTCTAGGCTTGCGGAAAATAGCCAATGCCAAAAATTGCATTGTGTAAGAAGGCAAGGAAGGCTATTGTCTTCCTCGAGAATTGCGGAAGCATTCCTACTCGCAAAATAAAATACTACGTTTACTCCTTATATCGTAATCTACTATTATAATATGAGTATTAACAAAACTTTTCTATAATTATGTTTCCCACTTATCAGCAAAAGACAGCACAGTTTGCAGATGATATTGCAAAGGCCCATTCAAAAATCTGTAGATACATATTATGCACAGAATGCGTTCAAAGGTAGAATAAACCTGAACCCGGAAAAGGTCTGTTACATACACATGGGTTTCTCTATGCACCGAGAATTATCTTTATATTTCTTCTACAAACTATTATTGTAAAATGTTTAAAAGGGGCTTCGCTATATGCTGGCTTTTCTTCATATCAACAGAAACAAATGAATGGTGACATCACATAAAAAATGCCAAAGTATTGAAAAATACAACAACCACAAATATCTCAGAAATAGCCGATGTCACAAAAAAGTTATTTGAGATAAATTGTGTATTTTAACATTGTTTTCTGCAGTAGCTTTTATCTACCGGTTTAAAAGTTATACAACATTCACTCCGAATAAAGAGGACTTCCCAACTACGCGCCGAGTAGTTTTGGGACAGGGGATTTTCTCGGAAATATTCGTGTCGCATTCGGGAAGATGCTAACTAAAATGTGAAGTTACATATCTATAAGGTTTTTCGTTTTTAGGTTACGCTGTTCATAACCAGAAAGGCACAGATAGACGAGCTACGGAGCTTTTTCTAAAAATCAGTAACCTGCCTCTGATACTAAGCTGCCACATGCAAGGTAAATTTTGACAAATAAGAAGGAAATAAAATCCCAGATAAGATTTCGTAAAATAAATTATCAAAACATGTGATTATATTGCATGTCTGCAGCAATACAAATATAAAAAAGCTATAGGATTTAATATAGTTAATGCACACTCGGTCAATTTAAAACTGGCCGGCGTCTGACAGACGGAGCTTGAATCGCGTACTTCCGTGAACGCTCGGGACAGCCGCGTATATTCGCATAGTAGTTATAGTAAATTAAATTGAGTTTTATTTATTGAGGCTCTTTAACTACTGTGATCCTTAGCGTGCCATTCTATATCGGACGTGAAAGACCGGAAATTTTGCTCAGAGGCCTCTTTATCAGGCTTGAGGTTCTTTTACGTGCCGTAAATCTACGACACGGGACCACCAGCTTTACTTCCCTTCCGAAGGAAGTAATTTTTACGCCCGAAAAAAATCCATCGCCCTCCGCCGGCTTTGAAACCGCGACCTCGGGAACTACAGGCTAGCATGATAACCACTACACCACGGAGGACGACTAGTAGTTATAGTGGAGAACACAACTATGATCACAAAAGTCTCCCGAGAAAACAGCTCATATACGAGATTTCAAACAGACAGATTTTTCAGATTGCCTTGTGGCTTGCAGTATACAGCGGCGCACAGAAGGTGACGGTTGTGAACAGCGCGCACCAGCCGCTTTTAGTTTGATCGAGTGTACATGGGTACAGTAAACTAGAAATGAAAAAAAGTAGGTAGGTTAGGTTACCAGCACGGAATACATCAAATTCAACTTTCCACCATGACAGCATGAACGGGAAGTGAATAAAAACACTATCGTCGAAAAAAGAATTTACCTAACTAGACTGTATGTTTCTTTTACTTGCAACGATTCAAGCAATAAAATCTCATTCCGGCCTCCATTTGTGACAATATACCGGGCAACCATTGTAATAAAAACCAGGAGAACAGAAACAAAAAATCTTATGTGTTACACTCACATGACTTTCTCTACTCTTGTACAAACTATTTTTACAAACGCTTACTCTCCATATGCTTCATGTTAATCGAGATGTTAATATTATTGCTAATTTTCTTGTAGATGCAAGGGGAATTGGTAGGCTTTAAGCGATAGTCAAATATTTTAAGAGCTGGTTGCATTCCATACTCTTTGCATGTCCAGGACAAAAAAAAATGAATAACGAATTTGAGAAAAAGTATAAGGATTGGAAAGTTTAAGAGAATAACAAGCAATATCTCGAAAATGGTTCACTCACAAAAAAAATGTGCATGACATAAATTGTGTATTTTAACGCGATCTACATTTTTTGTGTAGTAAAATTTTGTCTATCTCTTATGGTTTACCAGTTATGCAAAAGTCGTTCATAATGAAGAATACTTTTGGAGACATTCCCAGAAAATTCGAGATATACATTTCATTTGCCATAAAATATCTTTAACATATGATATTTTAATCAAAATCGTTAGAGCCATTTTTGAGAAAATTAAAATTTTAGAAAAATGTTCCATGTAAAGGGTAATCTGGGGTGAGGGGATTTTCTTGAAAACCTTCGTGTCGCATCCCTGGAGGATGCTGAACCTAAATACCAAGTTTGGTGTTTATCCGAATGTTCGTTTCTGAGTTATGTTGTTCACAGACACACACACGGACGTTTACAAAAATGCGTTTTTTGGAATAAGGGGGTCTCAAAACATATATTTCCGATGAAATATCGGTATCAAATTTTTGGTTGGAATACAATACTTCCCCTACTTACTACACGTAGTAGAGAAAGTAATAAGTACCATGGTATGAGAATAACGGAGGGTATCAGAAAGAGCAACAGTAGTACAAGTATGAACTGAGGAAAAACCGAAATATGGATAAAGTAATAACCGAAGAAAAATGTAAAGAACATGCAGGAAGGAAGTAAGAAAGATTAAAACTAACTATACAAAAGGAAAGAAGAAGCATAAAGTTATAGAAAGGAGAAAATGAGGCAGGAAGCGAATGTGAAAAGAGGAAAAACAACAAGGAGGAAAAGGAGAAAGAAATGGAGGTAAAATAATGTGAAAACTTTGTACAAAGAGTAAAAAAAGAAACATAATGTGGGCAGAAGAGGAAGACAATAATAAATTCCAAGCGTAACAGATAGCAAATATGGATAAGGGGCGTTTCCATTGCGAGCGTAAAGGTTGAGAAAACCGATGATGTAAGCAGGAAGCAGAAGAAGTAAGAAGCCACCATCAGAATTTCAAACAGGCAGCATTTGCAAACTGCTTAACCGTGGCCACCTCCCCTCGCGCTTCCAATCTCCGGCGTCCTTCTCCCCACAAAAAGAAACAACACGATAGAAAAGAAACGAGAGTTATTGGGTAGAAATCGAGAAAATTAAAAACAACTGCTATAACGTTAAAAGTATTCCTATTCCGCAGCTACATATGCATTTTGAAAATAGGAAAACTTTATTCTCTTCTTTTTGTTTCTTCATGCCCAACTGTAACACCATTCTTGCAACAGACGGCGAGGAAAACTTCATACTACACTCACCACTCACCTTAACTATAACTCTAATTTATAACAGTTTTCCAATACAAAGTGATCTTTCTAATGTTGTTATTCACGAGAAATGTAAATTATTTCAAACCAAGCAATGTGGGGTTAGACACCTACAAATGATGAAACAATATTCTAATGTTTGTATCACAAGTTGCAGTAACGAGCTCTTGGGAAGTAAGTGAAACATATCTTATGTGTTGCATTCACATGAATTTCTCTACTCATTATTCACGTACAATAGTCTATTATTCTAGCTACTTCTTATAAATCCAGCTACAACTTTAATTCGCAGTTACACATTTCTTTGTAACATACAGTAGGTAAAGCGATAGTCACATTTTGGTGTTGCTATGTGATGAATTTGTAATTCCATGCTCTTTGCTTGGTCACGAGAGACCCTCCAGCCTCTATCGTTTATTAGTAAAAATTAAATTGAGTTTTATTTATGGACGCTCTTTAACTGCTGTGGTTCTTAGCGTCCCATTCTATATTGAAAGACTGGTAATTTTACTCAGAGGCCTCTTTATCAGGCTTGCGGTTATTTTACGTGCCGTAAATCTATGTCCGGGACCACCGGCTTTACTTCCCTTCCGAAGGAAGCCATGCTAAGGATTTTTACGCCCGAAAAAATCCATCGCCCTCCGCCGGGTTTGAATCCGCGAGCTCGGGAACTAGAGGCCAGCATGGTAATCACTACACCATGGAGAACGACATCGTTTATTAGTGGCTATACAAACTACTATTACACAAGTTTATTTTCCTATTTACTTCATTTTAATTCAGATAAACCTTTACAGAAATAGCTATACTACAGAATTCGTTATGGATACAAAGAGAGCAGCGATAGTCAAATGTTTAAGAACAGGACACTATATGCTGGCTTTAAAATTCCACGCTGTTTCCATGCAATCGTGAGAAACAACTGAATGTTGACAGGACTTCAAAAGAATTACAAAGAATTAAACAATTCGAACTACTAATAACGAATATCTCGGAAGTGGCTAATGCCACAAAAACAACTATTTGAAATAAATTTTAGATCTACATTTTTTGTCCTACGTTTTCGTCTATCACTTAACGTTTACCAGTTATACAAGAGTATACAAAATTCCTTCCGAATGAAAAGAACTTCAGAGGCATTCCGAGAAAATTGAAAATATACATTTTATTTTTCAAGTAAATATCTTTAATATATATTTTAAATAAATCCTTAGAACCATTTTTTAGAAAATAAAACATTTCAAAAAATGTTCCGGGTAAAGGGTAGTTTGCAGTTGGGAGGATTTTCTTGAAAATCTCCACTGTCGCATCTTTATAGGCTACTGAACTTAAATACCAAGTTTGGTAGCCATCGCACTTTTCTTTTTGAGAAATGCTGTTCACAAGCACATACACACGGTTTACCGGTTATACCAAAGTCAGTCAGAATGAAGTGGGCTTCAGAGGCTACTCCTAAAAAATCTGATGTGTTACACTCACATGACTTTCTCTACTCTTGTACAAACTATTTCTACAAACGCTTATTCTCCATCTACTTCATGTTAATCCAGATAAACATTTGCAGACTCTATCTTATTGCTAATTTTCTAGTAGATGTAAGGGGAATATATACTTACAAGGGCAATATAGAAATACAGCAGCCTTTAGGCATAGACATATCTCTTAATAGCTGGTTGCTAGGTGCAGCACCATTCCCTTTGCCACAGATTAATACTCTTTGCATATCCAAGAAAAAAAATGAATAACGAATTCCCACTTGAGAAAATAAGTATTGAAAAATTTAAGGGAATAACAAGCAATATCTCGAAAATGGTTCACTCAACAAAAAAATGTATATGACGTAAATTGTATATTTCAACGCGATCTACATTTTTTGTGTAGTAAAACTTTGTCTATCTCTTATGGTTTACCAGTTATCCAAAAGTCGTTCACAGTGAAGAATACTTTTGGAGACATTCCCAGAAAATTCAAGATATACATTTTATTTGTCATGAAAATATCTTAAACATATGATATTTTAATCAAATTGTTAGAGCCATTTTTGAGAAAATTAAAATTTTCGAAAAATGTTGCATGTAAAGGGTAATCTGGGGTGGGGGGATTTTCTTGAAAACCTTCGTGTCGCATCTCTGGAAGATACTGAACCTAAATACCAAGTTTGGTGTTTATCCGACTGTTCGTTTCTGAGTTATGCTGTTCACAGACACACACACACACGAACATTTTTCCAAAAATGCTTTTTTTTTATTCAGCGGGTCTCAAAACATATGTTTTCTGTGAAATCTCTGTATCGAATTTTTGGGTGGAATACAATACTTCCCCTACTTACTATATAGAGAAAGTAAAAGTTCAAGACATGCGTTTCATATGTTATGAAAATATTTTAATGAAAAATCATTAGAACCATTTTCTAGAAAATAAAAAAAAAAAAAAACAACGAACCTTTTTTTTCATGTAAAGGGTAGTTTGGGGTTGGATTTTATTGTAAATTTTCGTGTCGCAAACTTTGAAGATACTGAAATTAAATACCAAGTTTGGTATTCAACCGAATTTTCATTTTTACTTTCTCTACTGCTTAGGAAGTATTGTATTCTATCCAAAAGTTCGATACCGAAATTTCACGGAAATACACGTTTTGTACTCCTCGAATACAAAAATAAACAGTTTTAGAACAAGGTAGTGTGTGTTTGTGAACGCATAAACTCCAAACGAAAGGCCAGATAAATACCAAACTTGGTATTAAGTTCAGCATACCCTAAGGATGTAACAACAACACTTGGAAAAAAATCCCCCACCCTATACTACTCTTTATGTGGAAGAATTATTCATAATTTTAATTTTCTCACAAATGGCTTTAACGACTTCAATAAAACTATATATATAATATATATTTAAGATATTTAAATCGCAAATAAACTGTATATCTTAAATTTTCTAGGAAAAGCCTGAGATGGCCTCTTCACTCGGAAAGACCTTTGTATAATTCTGTATAAGGGGTAAATCGTAAATAATAGAGAAAAGTTTGCTGCACCAAAATGTAGATTTTTATAAAACGCACAATTTATTTCACATAAACGTTTGCGGTGTCAGCCATTTTCAATATACCGTTTTTAAAGGTTTTAATTCTACAATACTTCTGCTGTTGCTATTCAGTTCGTTCCCTGCGATGTCATAGAAAGAGTTTAGAATTTCAAGGTCAGTAAATGGCCACTCGCATTTAATCATCTCACTATCGACTGGATGTTCTATATCCCCCTTGATCTGTTGCTAAATGTGTAGTAAACAATTTCTGCATTCACCTGGATTAATACGAAGCAGACAGAAAACTAAGCTTTCGTAGGAATAGTTTGTATAAGCTATAGTAGTGGAGAAAGTTATGTGAATGTAAGAAAAAGAATTTTACGTTAGTAACACTGGTTTCCAACTTAGAGAACCATCATTATGCTATAAATGTAGTTTATTAATCATATTTACTAACGCTATGATTGCATTACCTTTAATTCTCTTCTCTTTGCATTATTTGTATTTCTGTGATGTGCAAGGAAGGCCTTAAAGGTCATCCCTACGGACGAACGGAGGGGCCCACGCACCGCACGTAGGCTCTCGGCCTTTTGTTCTTCTACCGTGACGCCTGGGAGGTAGGGAGAGAGAGAGAGAGACATGAAGAAAGAGACCCGAAGGGCGAAATGAGCAAGCATGGACGAGGTTCCAGTTTGAACGCATTCGATGTCGCCCAACCCCAACGAACCCCTGAAGAGGCCCATATTGCTGAGCAGTCCCGAAGAGACATCCACAAAGCGCACCTCCAATGCCCAGCCAATACGCCGAACGCCGTGGCCTGGTGCTACAACTCTGAAACAGATGTCAATGAAGGCAATGAGGGAACAGGAAAAATAAGCGGCAGGAAAGGACCCTTAACAGCATTCGCCTGCTTACCCGTAGAAACCAGGAAAAACCTACGGGTCAGAGTGGACGGTCTCCGAGAATCGAACTCGGGACCTCACATGCTACCGCGGATCCATCTCGTTCGGTTTAGATGGTGTTAACTCCACCAGAATACAAGACATAGCTTACCATGAGTGCAATGGTTTTTGTTTTATTTTGCTCGTTCCTCTCACAAACTTTAGTCTTTAAAATTGTAAAATTCCCTAGATATTAGAGGTATACATCAGCCGAAAAACTTAGGTTAGACCCCGGTTAGAACCGAGTCCGAGAATAGATTATACTGTACCACTCAGTCCGGTCAGAACCGAGCCCCAGAATAGATTATACTGTACCACTCGGTCCGGTTAGAACCGAGTCCGAGAATAGATTATACTGTACCACTCGGTCCGGTTAGAACCGAGTCCGAGAATAGAGTATACTGTACCACTCGGTCCGGTCAGAACCGAGTCCGAGAATAGATTATACTGTACCACTCGGTCCGGTCAGAACCGAGTCCGAGAATAGATTATACTGTACCACTCGGTCCGGTCAGAACCGAGTCCGAGAATAGATTATACTGTACCACTCAGTCCGGTCAGAACCGAGTCCGAGAATAGATTATACTGTACCACTCGGTCCGGTCAGAACCGAGTCCGAGAATAGATTATACTGTACCACTCAGTCCGGTCAGAACCGAGTCCGAGAATAGATTATACTGTACCACTCGGTCCGGTCAGAACCGAGTCCGAGAATAGATTATACTGTACCACTCGGTCCGGTCAGAACCGAGTCCGAGAATAGATTATACTGTACCACTCAGTCCGGTCAGAACCGAGTCCGAGAATAGATTATACTGTACCACTCGGTCCGGTCAGAACCGAGTCCGAGAATAGATTATACTGTACCACTCGGTCCGGTCAGAACCGAGTCCGAGAATAGATTATACTGTACCACTCAGTCCGGTCAGAACCGAGTTCGAGAATAGATTATACTGTACCACTCGGTCCGGTCAGAACCGAGTCCGAGAATAGATTATACTGTACCACTCGGTCCGGTCAGAACCGAGTCCGAGAATAGATTATACTGTACCACTCGGTCCGGTCAGAACCGAGTCCGAGAATAGATTATACTGTACCACTCGGTCCGGTCAGAACCGAGTCCGAGAATAGATTATACTGTACCACTCAGTCTGGTCAGAACCGAGTCCGAGAATAGATTATACTGTACCACTCGGTCCGGTCAGAACCGAGTCCGAGAATAGATTATACTGTACCACTCGGTCCGGTCAGAACCGAGTCCGAGAATAGATTATACTGTACCACTCGGTCCGGTCAGAACCGAGTCCGAGAATAGATTATACTGTACCACTCGGTCCGGTCAGAACCGAGTCCGAGAATAGATTATACTGTACCACTCAGTCCGGTCAGAACCGAGTCCGAGAATAGATTATACTGTACCACTCGGTCCGGTCAGAACCGAGTCCGAGAATAGATTATACTGTACCACTCGGTCCGGTCAGAAACGAGTCCGAGAATAGATTACACTGTACCACTCAGTCCGGTCAGAACCGAGCCCCAGAATAGATTATACTGTACCACTCGGTCCGGTCAGAACCGAGCCCCAGAATAGATTATACTGTACCACTCGGTCCGGTCAGAACCGAGTCCGAGAATAGATTATACTGTACCACTCGGTCCGGTCAGAACCGAGTCCGAGAATAGATTATACTGTACCACTCGGTCCGGTCAGAACCGAGCCCCAGAATAGATTATACTGTACCACTCGGTCCGGTCAGAACCGAGTCCGAGAATAGATTATACTGTACTACTCGGTCCGGTCAGAACCGAGCCCCAGAATAGATTATACTGTACCACTCGGTCCGGTCAGAACCGAGCCCCAGAATAGATTATACTGTACCACTCGGTCCGGTCAGAACCGAGCCCCAGAATAGATTATACTGTACCACTCGGTCCGGTCAGAACCGAGCCCCAGAATAGATTATACTGTACCACTCGGTCCGGTCAGAACCGAGTCCGAGAATAGATTACACTGTACCACTCGGTCCGGTCAGAACCGAGTCCGAGAATAGATTACACTGTACCACTCGGTCCGGTCAGAACCGAGTCCGAGAATAGATTATACTGTACCACTCGGTCCGGTTAGAACCGAGCCCCAGAACAGATCATACTGTACCACTCGGTCCGATCAGAACCGAGCCCCAGAACAGATCATACTGTACCACTCGGTCCGGTAAGAACGAGCCCGGGTATAGATTATACTCTACCACTCGGCGTGGGCCCGATTGTTTAATTTTGTTATATAGAAAATTATTTTCAGTTATTGAATATTATTAATACTATTATTCCAAGAAGCGCTGTTGCTTGCGGTGCGAAGGGACTCGGTTTCTATTCCTGGTACGATATGGGATTTGTTTTCCCCTTCTGGGGTACGTGGCATGGGATGCAGTCACGTGCAATTCAGACTAATTGAGAAGTCACTTTCAGAAGCAATGTCAGTTGAGGTCCTGGAATTCGCACGTGGTAACCAGCAAGTTATTTATTATTGCTAGTATTACTACTGCTATTGCTGTGTACGCCGCGATAATTGTGCTACTCTGGACTTCTCAATATCGCAGACCAAAAAAATTGATAAACCAACAAGCCCGAGACCGATAAACATTTTTCAAATTAAGCCCATCCCCGACCCGCATTCGCAAGAGCCAAAAATCTGCTATCGATGAATGCGCAGAGCATCAGTGACGTCATGCATTCCGATAATATCGGAGGAACAGTCGATTAAGCATTTTTGATCCCACTGGTAGGATTTCAAGTATCGGATGGTATGTACCAGCCTTTTATGCGACTCCAAACTGCCGTGGCGATTATCGAAAACAGATTGTGACGAACCCTACACGTACTCGAGAGGTTCGTAGTTTTACATTTCACTGATGTCTAGATGAGTTGCGATTGCAACTGTTCGAACAGGGAAACAACGCGATTCAGTAATTACCTCCGATACGTACAGTCAGTTTTAAATCACCAATACTCGCACTGTTTTCTTCAGTCTTGTGTGCTTGTATAAACCACCGAGTGATCATTTCTTTACCTCACCACTTATGTTTAAGATATATATTACAATACCATATGTTTAAGATATTTACATTACAAATAAAATGTTTATCTTCAATTTTCTGGGAATAACCTTTGAAGTCCTCTTCATTCTGAATGAATTTTTTTATAACGGGTAAACCATAAGACAAAAATCTGATGTGATACATTCACATGACGTTCTTTACCCTCTGTCTTTATACGTGGATATACAAGCTATTCTTACTCAAGCTTATTTTTCGATCCACTACATTTTAATCCAAATAAACCTTTGAAGAAATAGCTACATTACTCATTTCGTTATAGATACAAAGGGAACAGCGATAGTCAAATGTTTTACAACTGGACGCTATTTGCTGGTCTTAAAATTCTATACCGTTTTCATGTAATCGTAAGAAACAGCTGGATGTTGAAAGGACTTTAAGAGAATGGCCAAAAAATGAAAAATTGTAACTTTAATAGTGGATATCTGAGAAACGGCTTATGCCACAAAAAATTGATTTGAAATAGATTGTGTTTTTTAAAGATATATACATTTTTGTGTAGTACGTTTTGGTTTATCGCTTAACGTTTACCAGTTATATAATATTGTACAAAATTCCTTCCGAGTGAAGAGGAATTCATAAGCTATTTCTAGAAACTTCAAAATATACATTTTATTTTTCATGTAAATATCTTTAATATATGGCATTTTAACCGAAATCATTAGAGCCAGATTTTTAGAAAGTCAAAAATTTCGAAAAATGTTCCTCCTAAGGGCTAGTGTGGCCTTTAGGTTCAATATCTTTGGAACATATTGAACCTAAATACCAAGTTTGGTATTTATCCGATTTTCGTTTTTGAGTTATGGTGTTCACAGACACACAGACAGACAGACAGACAGACAGACAGGCAGACATACACGCACAGAGACACGCTTATGGACATGTTTCCAAAATTGCTTTACTTGTTTTGGGGCACCTTGAATCCAGAAAAGCAGTTTTAGAAAAAGGCCCCCGTGTATTTTTATGAACAGCATAAATCAAAAACCAAACGTTGGAGAAATTCCAAACTTGGTATTTATTTTAGTATCTTCCAAAGATGCAACACAATGATTTTCAAGAAAACACCCCAACTTCAGCTACCCTTTACATGGAACATTTTCAAAATTTTGTATTTCTCAAAAAATGGCTCTATCGATTTTGATTAAAATGCCGTTTATTAAAAATATTTACATGACAAATAAAAGTATATCTAGAATTATTTGGGAATAGCCTTTGAAGTCCTCTCCATTAGAAAGGAATTTTGTATAATTTTCTATAACGGTAAACGTTAAGCGATTAACAAAAACGCACTACACAAAAATTAAGTACTGTCGATTATCAGTTGTTTCTCGCGATGTCATGGAAACAGTATGGAATTTTAAAGCAGCATATAGCGTCCAGTTGTTAAACATTTGATTATCGCTGTTCCCTTTATATCTATAACGATATGTATAATACAGTTATTCCCGGACAGGTTTATCTCGATTAAAATGACGTACGGAAAAATGTGCTTTCGTAAGAATAAGCGATAGAGGATAGCGAAACTTGTGTGAATATAACGCATTAGATTTTTTATTTATTACTCTTAAGTCTTGGAATACTCTTCTAAATATATTACGATGGTAGACGTGATCACAAATACCTTTAAACCCAAAAATATCACCTCCATCAACATAGTTCAGTGGCAGTGCATCAATGAGTCAGAGGGCTTTTAAAACGCTTACGTAAATTTCAGAATATAAACAGAGCAGCAAAGCGTTTAGAATAACAGCCACGTTTTGATGCTATAGCTAAATAAAAGCCGACCATCCTCATAGATTTTAAATGAACTTTCGCGTTGTAATCGATAGGGATGACCAACACAGCGATTACAAATGCAATGGGGAGAATATAGTACCTATATTCACTGCGTATGCACAGACCTGCCGGAACTCGGTAACTATATCCTGTCTCACACTTAAAATACGGTGTAGTTAAAGGGGCGCAACTTTTCCACATGTTACTAAACGTACGCTCGTAAATTTGGCGTCCAACTACGATCGATCTACCAATCTAATGTCAGCTTGTGAATGATATGTCACCAAGTAGAGAAATACCTGCTATTTAAGGCTGTGGTAAGGCATTTAACTTTCACCCGCACTTTATGTCTCTTCTCTGTATTTTTAGTAGCTACTTCGAAATACGATTTTACAGGCATAAAAAAATTATATATGATCACAGAAATACGGAGAAATAAAATGATAAAAGCTATAATTTCGTAGGGCATCATCACTGTTTACCCTTGACAAAATTACACTCAACGTGGGTGGAATGTTTTTGAAACAGCAAAGAATGAACGATGCTTTCCACTATTTCATTATATTGCACTAACCTAGCGTGCTTTTGTTTTCCCCATTCTTTTTTACTTTCTCTACTACGTACAGTAAGTAGGGGAAGTATTGTATTCCACCCAAAAATTCGATCCCGAGATTTCACAGGAAATATATGGTTTGAGACCCCCTGAGTCCAAACAAAGCATTTTTGGAAACATGTTCGTGTGTGTGTGTGTGTGTGTGTGTCTGTGAACAGCATAATTCAGAAACGAACAGTCGGATAAACACCAAACTTGGTATTTAGGTTCAGTATCTTCCAGAGATGCAACACGAAGGTTTTCAAGAAAATCCCCCCATCCCAGATTACCCTTTACATGCAACATTTTTCCAAAATTTTAATTTTCTCAAAAATGGCTCTAACGATTTTGATTAAAATATCATATGTTTAAGATATTTTCATGACAAATGAAATGTATATCTCGAATTTTCTGGGAATGTCTCCAAAAGTATTCTTCATTGTGAACGACTTTTGCATAATTGGTAAACCATAAGAGATACTACACAAAAAATGTAGATCGCGTTAAAATACACAATTTATGTCATATACATTTTTTTTTGTTGAGTGAACCATTTTCGAGATATTGCTTGTTATTCTCTTAAATTTTCCAATACTTATACTTATTCTCAAATGGGAATTCGTTATTCATTTTTGTTGTCCTGGTAATGCAAAGAGAATGCAATACTCCACATAGCAACCAAATCTTAAAATATTTGACTATCGCTTAAAACCTACCAATTCCCCCTTGCATCTACAAAAAAATTAGCAACAAGATTAACACTTCGATATCTCGATTAACATGAAGCATATGGAGAATAAGCGTTTGTAAAAATAGTTTGTAAAAGAGTAGAGAAAGTCATGTGAGTGTAACACATCAGATTGATTGCATTCTTTTTGATGGGTCCTTAGATATACTCTCATTCGTCCCCTTTTCATCCTATACACTACTGTTTCTGAACACACGGGTAGCCTTAGCTGTTTCTTTTACTGCCTTACTAACATACTTTTATTTGAATAATAATCTAATGCATTCGTTTATTACACTTCTTAGTTAACCAACATTTCGTTTCTTCCTAATTTCTCCCTCCATAACTATAAATATTTGGGTAAAATTTTTAATAAATAACCTATTATACAGAATACTTCACACTATAAACGTATCCACTTCCTTACAACTGATGTTAACCGTTAGTCTCTTCAACATCGCGGCTGGCCTGTTAGTTGAATAGATGGATGACTTTTGTTTGTCATACACAATAAATGCAAGAAATCACATGATTATGGCTTATTTTGAAAACTGTCTCCAACTCTCCCCAATATTTTCTCTCGCTTGGTCCTAAGTGTAAGCCAAATAACAAAAAGGTTTTTCGCTGGCTGACTTTTCTACTGCATAGGTATAGGATTTTCCGAAAATATTTCAGTTAAAAAATCATAACGCTCATCTCATTAAAGGTAGAAGATTCAAACTTGGCCCACTAGTTTACTCTAGCTAAGAAAAAAATATTGTTGCATTATATCCTTTAGTTTATTAGTTACAAATGTCGGACTTTTACTGAAAAACTCGTTTTCTTTAGAAATGTCTGCCCACAAAAATCTATAGAGCTTTAAAAATAATATAATCTGACAGAGAAAAATATTTCGCATAGGATCATGTGTTAAAAGCTGAAATTTATAACAAACGAATATTTACAGCATGTTGTTTACCTACTAGTAACTTGGCGACAGCGCGTGAGTAGAAAAGGTGGAAGCTAGTGCGTCAGATAGAGAAAGAGATATCTCATTTACCTCCATACTGTCTTTTAAGGTTAAGACAAACTATAAGTGCCATTAGCATATTGCACTGGTCCTCAAGCTAGCGTGGCACTATTGTTATGTTGTGTCAGAAAAATAAGCTAATATGAATGCTTAGAATTCCCCCAATTAAGCCTATTAGTCTGGTCACGAACTCTAAAGTGAGTAAACGCAAGAAAACTGGTTACACGTGGTCTTATTTCCTTGAGTAGCTAATAATTATGTCAAATATGATTTATGAGAAACGAAAATATGTTATACAGGTAATATTGCGTCAGAAAATAATTAAGAAAACGCATTGAATGGGATACATTTGCAAACCAACCAAAAATTCGACAACCAAGATTTCACCGGAATGCACGTTTTGAGACTCCCTTAATCCAAAAATAGCATTACAAAAAGGTGCGTGCCCGTGTCTGGCTGTGTGTATATGAACAGATAACTCAAAAACGGAAAGTTGGATAAATACCAAATTTGGTATTTAACTTCATTATCTTCCAAAGACGCGACGCGATGATTTTCAATACAATTTCACCACCCCCTACTCTTTACATGGAAGAATTTTCGTTAATTTTGATTTTCTCAAAAATAGGTATAATTTTTATTAAAATACCACATGTTTAAGGTACTTGCATGCCAAATAAAGGTTTATCTTACATTTTCTGCGAAAAACCTGTGAAGTCCTCTTCATTATGAATAAATTTTTGTATAACTTGTAAAGTGTAAGAGTCAGAGAGAAAGTGAGACAAAACTTACTGCGCAAAAAAATTCAGGTCTCGTGAAAGTACACAATTTATATAAAATCTCATTTTTTGTTACGTCAACTATTTCCAAGATATTTTTCGTTTTTGGCTTGAAGTTAGTAATACTTGTACTTTTTTCAAAAGTTAAGTCGCTGTTCGTTTAAGCTTTTAGTAAGAATGGTTTGTAGCTGAGTGAGCAAATGAAGTCATGTGAATTCAAAAGAGCAGATTGCTTTTTGTTATTTTTGTTTTTGTTTGATTTGTACGCCCCCTTTAGCTTCAATGGCTGTATCGGGAGCTCTGTCTTTTAGATACAACTGAAAGTGTTTGGAACTCGTTGTAGGGTTTTAACATTGAATTTATTGGTTCAGGCTATGAAACGCACTCCCACATTCAAACTTATAGACTTTGTCGAGGGAAGAGAATAACTCTAATTGAAGAGAAGTTCGCCCGCCCTGCCGGAACGCTAACCACTCGACCACAGAGGCAGTTAGTCCCCTTTGAATTTGCTTTGTAAGCCACTCTGATTTGTTTTTGATGTTTGTGGTCAATGAATATCGAAGATGTTTTAGTTATACAGGGTGTTTCACAAGTATGGAATAATTCAAACGAATCTGAAATTTACTCATTTAAAAAAAATGTTTGGACGTGTGAAACTTAATACTTTGAAAGGAAAAATTTACCAAGAAGAAACAAAAATTTCAGGCATTATTGTATAAGCTATGACGACATTTTTTTCATAGGTAGGTATTTGGCGAACAATTTCATATTTTTCATACAGAAGGTTTGATTGCTATAGGAACAGTTTATTTGTTAGCTTGTGATACCGTAATTATTGATAGGAAGATAAAAATAATTAAATGAAATGATAGTAAGATAGAGAAACAATTGCAATAAACAATTTCTGTATCTTAAATCAATATATAATGTAATAAGTCTAGTTTGAAAGATTTGTCCGGAGAAAAAGGACATTAGAAGTGATGTTAGGGAAAGTCAATAACAGCCGAGTAGCGAACGCGTTAGCAGAAAGATTCCTGGAATGCAGTTATGGGGTGAGTTCAGTACGTTTGCAAAGTAACGTAGGCAGGAAATCTGTAAATTAGAAAGAGGAATGAAGTTCTTAGATTCAAGCGAGGCACCGCATGGAAACACTGTCATATACGCATGCGTAGAGTTTTGGATTGGATCGCGTAAGTAAGAATGTTGTTGTGGGTAGTGATAGGTAGACAGAGCTTAAGTTAAGAAAAGAGCGTGCATTCTAAATGAGACTTACTTGCCCGCGCGACGGCTCTTGTGATCACTCGTGTGGTAGTTAGTTTCATTTTAAGTTGTGTACCGCCTAGGGATGCACTTGATTTAGAAAGATTTGACGGCTATTGCGAGCGGTCTTTCCGACTATAATTTCTGCGACTTACGGCAACTGATGCTTCACATAATAATAATATTAATATATTATTATTTCAGCAAGCCCAAAACGTTTGTCATTACTCACAGCCAAGGTCTGTTTATTTTTAGTTGGATCCGTCCGGCTATTAATTTGAAGTTATTTTTTTACGTGAGTAGGGTACCGCCTACTGCACAGCCCCCAACCGGGGGAACCAGGAGTTTGATTTTGGAGTCATCTTCTCCTAGGCTGATGGCCTTTACTACGGCTTAGGAACTCAGTCCATCCCCCACGTTACCCTGTGAATGGGACCCTTACCAGGTACTACCTTGGGCCAGAAGGCCCTGGGGTTCACATGGGCAGGGTCACTACTCCCTGAGTAAGGCTATCTCAGTAGAGTGTCCTTACCTGTTACCCCTGCTATTAAATATGTTAACTACTAATTTTAAAAAGATAGCATAAATATGGACACTTTAGCTTTTGCAGATGACCAAGGAATTATAGCATCTACTGAAGATAATTTACAAAGAGCTATTTACAATTTAAGTATAGTGGCTATTGACCATAATTTGGAAATTTCAGCTGAGAAAACAAAAATATTGGCATTTTATGGAAAATATCCTGTCAGAGCCAAAATTGTGGTTGACAATAACCCTACTGAACAAGTTATGGAGTTTAACTATTTAGGAGTTTTCATTGGCAAGGATAGAACAAAAGATGTAAATAGAAAACTAAATTTATTCTAACATACATGTGGAACAATCAGAAGAAATTTATCAAGGAAAGTCCGCAAATAAACTCTACTGAAATTTTATAAGGTTTTAGCAGTTCCTGCACTATAATATGGATTTGAATGTTGGACTCTAAATAAAGATAGAAGTTGCGGAAATGAAATTCCTAAGGTTTGTAGCAGGCTATACTCTAATGGACAAACAGAGAAGTGAAGATATGAGAGGAAAACTGGCAATATTTAAACTAATGGAGAAAATAGCAGAATACAGGAAAAACTGGTACAATCACGTCTGCAGAATGGAATATGACAGAATTCCCCAGAGAGCTAAATTGTTCACCAAGAGGACAACGAAGTCTGGGAAGACCGGCTAGAAGATGGATGGAGCAGCTTTAGTTTGGAGTCGGAACAGATCACCAGTGGTCTAGTCCCTGTTTGTATTATTATTATTATTATTATTATTATTATTATTATTATTATTATTATTATTATTATTATTATTATTATTATTATACTAGAAAGAATTTAATTCCTTAAATCAACAGTCGGCGACTCTGTTCAAACAGAATATTTTTGTCAACATTAAAAGCTATCAGCTAACTAAACTGGTGTTATCCTTTCACTCTATACTTACGCTACCCTGAGACAAAGAACCAACGAAGCAGCCGGCGGACCAGACAACGCAAAACGAGCTGGGAGATGACGACATCGTAGATAACATTAAACGTCATCTAATGGATGCAACCTCCAGATAGCAGCATCCAAATTTGAAGCAAAGGGTACCGCTTCAAAAGCGTCGCACCACGAATGGCTTCACTTGTAACACTTTCTCCATAATTTACACAACTACTGTAACAATTCTAATTATTTAATAGGTGTTCCAAAATATTCCTCATTTGCAATCTGGCAGTGCCTAAGTCGAAGCGTGAGTTCTTGTTCAACATTTTCAGTCAATAAATTTAATTAAATTAGGTTTATTTATGGGCGCTCTTACACCAGTATGATTCTTAGCGTCCCATTCTATATTGGGCGTGAAAGACCGAAAATTTTGCTCATAGGCCTCTTTATCAGGTTTGAGGTTCTTTTATTTCAATCACTGCTCTCTATTTCTGGTTCTGATTTTTAACCCTTCCATATTAGTAGGCCTAATAAAAAAGACTCCAGATTTCAAATACCCCCTAAAAAGTAATCAAGTGGAGAGAGATCTGTTCCCATAGCAACCAAAGATTTTGTATGAAACTGTTCATGCAAATAAATAAGATACCTTTCAGAAGATAATGAAAAACATTTTGATGTGTTACATTCACAAGACTTTCTCTACTCTTAAACAGACTATTTTTTACAAACACTTATTTTCCATCTACTTCGTGTTAATCGAAATAAACATTTGCAGAAATCGAGATAAATATATTGCTAAATTTCTTGTAGATGCAAGAGGAATGCTATAAGCCATAGTCCAATATTTTAAGAGCTCGTTGCTATGTGGAGCATTCCATTCTCTTTGTATGTCCAGGACATGAAAAAAAACGAATAACGAATTCCCATTTCAGAAAAAGAAAGTATTGTAAGATTCAAACAAATAACAAGAATATCTCGGAAATGGTTCACTCTACAAAACAAATGTATATGGTATAAATTGTGCGTTTTAACAAGGTCAAAATCGTTAGAGCCATTTTTGCGAAAATAAAATTTTCGAAAAATGTTCCATGTAAAGGCTAGTCTGGGGTGGGGGAATTTTCTTGAAAATCTTCGTGTCGCATCTTTGAAAGATAGTGAACCTAAATACCTAGTTTGGTATGTATCCGACATTTCGCTTTTGAGTTACGCTGTTGACATCCACAAAGACACACGTCCACACAGACACAAACACAGATATTTTTCTAAATATGTATTTTCTCTGTATCGAATTTTTGGGTGGAATGCAATACTTCCCCTACTTACTATACGTAGTACAGAAAGCAAATAATATGTTGCATTTGAAATGTTTGTCGATGACGTATACAACATTGTACAATACTGCCTGAAAATGTTGTTTCTTTTTAGTAAAATTTTCCTTTCGAAATATTACATTTGACGTACCCGAGAATTTTTTAAAAAAATGAGTTAATTTTTATTTTATTTGCGTTATTCCTTGCTTGTGAAAGACCCTGTATAACAATGGGATACATTGTCTTACTCCAAAATTTATTAAAAATTAAAATGAGTTTTATTTATGGACCGACGCTTTTTAACTGCTGTGGCCCTTAGCGTCCCATTCTATTTTGGGCACGAAAGACCGGTAATTTTGCTCAGAGGCCTGTTTACCGGCTTGAGGTTCTTTTACGTGCCGTAAATCTACGATACGGACCACCGGCTTTACTTCTTTTCCGAAGGAAGTCATACTAAGGATTTTTACGCTCAAAAAACCCATCGCCCTCCGTCGGGTTTGAACCCGCGACTTCGGGAACTAGAGACTATCATGGTAATCAATACACCATGGAGGAAGACTCCATGGTGTATTGGAGGAAGACTCCAATTTGTAATTGCTACCCCCACAGCAAACTTAAAGGGCTGTATAGGTCATATGTTTAGTTACTTTTTGCTTTCCTGTAACACCTATTTTATTTGCTTTTCTATTTGTTCGTAACTCCATCTTTGTATTTATTAAGATTGCTAAATGAATCATAAACTTTCCCTGGATTTTCATTCCTCTCTATTTACCGGCGGACAAGACACGCTATGACGAATGCAGGTCGCGTTGGGGAAATAACCTGCTTCACAGGAAATATTGGACGACAGAAATAGGTGCGCAGGAGATAGAAATGAGAATTTATGCCTTTCTTTTGGGTTTCTGCTTGAAATATTCATCTGGTATGGCTTAGAGTTGGCAGGAAGTACATTCCTGCAATGCTTCAGCGCAAAGTACCTACATCTCGCAAATGCTTTGATAAGGAAACGATTGAAATCAGCTCTTGCGTATTCTGTTCTCGAACATACATTTAGAATGGGATCGGCGGTATATATCATTACTAGAGCTCGCCATTTGTCTATTCGCCTATTTTGTTCCTTTACTTAGAATCGTAGGCTGTATACTGAGTGATTTATGAAGAACTGACATATTTCTTTCTTTCATTGTTTCAAAACGAGTTATGCTAGCGACAACTTACTATACCTGAAATGCAGAGGAATTTTGGGAGATTATTTACCTCTATAGCAAATGTTGAAAATGTCCTCCATCCTGCAACACGTCGTTCCATGTTACTGGCCAGTCGTTGGAGAACTCTCTTG
The DNA here is from genome assembly GCA_030765065.1 of Deroplatys truncata. NCBI lineage: Eukaryota > Metazoa > Arthropoda > Insecta > Mantodea > Mantidae > Deroplatys > Deroplatys truncata. The sequence goes on along the minus strand of CM060985.1, from coordinate 27,641,760 downwards.
TCCATAGCTTGAATCTCCTGTGTAATGTTGTGCTTCAGATCGTCCAATGTCTGGGGACGCGTGGCATAAGCCTTGTCTTTTAAGTAACCCCATAGAAAGAAGTGCGGCGATGTCAAATCTGGAGATCTCGGTGGCCACAGTTTCTTGTAAATTATCCGGTCGTCAAAGAAACTTGCAATTAGTGCCATGGATTCACTTGATGTATGGGTAGCGCCGTCCTGCTGAAAATATCCTTGACTCAGCTCTACATCATCAATTTGCTCAGCAATCTCCATGAAAATCCCTCGGTGCTCTGCAGTGTTCACATTGTTTTATAAAAAATTGGTCCCACTATTCTCTGTGCGGATATTGCGCACCAAACTCCGATTTTAACCGGATGCATAGGTGAGTCATGAATAACATGTGGATTTTCGCTGGCCCAATAACGTGAGTTATTTGAGTTCACATAGCCAGATAAATGGAACCATGCTTCATTGTGAACCATGTGATGGACAATATGGCAGGATTTTGCACAATGAACGCTTGAAACCAACGACAATAATTGTCATCTATCCTTATCTGGTTCCTGTAACTGATGGACAACCGTAATCCTATACGGCTTTAGGCCTGCACTTTTCACAGCTCTCTGACACATTGAGTAGCTGTACCCTGTCTCCTGCCACAAACGTCTTAATGATTTTTTGGGGACTGATCCAGTCGTGCTCTTACGTCAACAACAACCGTGGGAAGCCTAGATAACGAGTTTTGCTTTTTTCACTCACCAGAGATCCAGTTGTTTCCAATTGGTTTACCAGTCCCAGTATTGTGTTTCTTTGGGGAGGATTCCGAACATCAAATTCTCTCTGGTATGCCCTTTGAGTAGCTGTAATTGAATTCGTAATCCAGTATTGCTTTACAAGGAAGAGTCATTCATTTAATGTGCACTCCATTTTCATGTTGACTAGAACAAAATCTCAAAAAACAGTTGCCGACAATAAAACTAACAATTACGAATAAAACATGAATATCTGCGAATCTAGTGACAGGTAATCGAAACTCCAGAACATTCTGCTTAATTTGGTGCTAAAATTGGGGCATTGAGTGAATTTCGAACAGAATAATTAAATAAAGAAATGTGTCAGTTCTTCATAAATCACTCTGTATATAGAAATATGTTTAATGATTCTTGGGGTAAAATATACGAATTTTATAGTATCCAAATAATTCTTGATTTTCATGTTGTGTGTGTGCCTTTTCGTAGCTTAAATGCCTATTTCGGCTTTTTTTTTAGTGAGAATTTTTGTCAAGCATTTTGTCTATTCTAATTTCATTATTTTTGTTATTGGCGGTTATTTATTAACATTATTTACTGCAAGTGAGCCGGTAACAACACGCCTGAGGAAGTTTTTAATACCAGCCTTCCTTTCCTAAAGTCAGCAGATTGTATTCTGTAGTATAATTATAAAATATTGGCTACTTAGCACGGTAAATATTTATCGACAGAAAACTATTAGTTTACGACTGGGAAGTCGTACATTTTAGTATTAACTCATTGCTTTGTTCAGTAATACGATGAACGCTTTATTGTGTTTTACTTCCCACGTGGGCGAAAACTCAGTACTGACCTAAAAAGACTGGAGTTATTTAATTAAAAACGTAACAGTACTCTGTTTAATAATAATGCTAAACAGACTCGATTATAATTACAAACCAGCGTGGAGATTAAAACGTATTCAAGGGAGAAATTAATTAAAAACTGTTAATAGAGTTTGCTATAAAAAATATATACTAGGATATTGTACGTAGGATGTGTTTAGCGGAGGCGGACACCTCGCGCATTATGGCCAGTTTGATTTAGTGTGGCTACACCTCCGGGAGGCAGGATTGAGGTGAAGGAGCTGTAGGAGATCACAAGTCCGCAGCAGACAGGCCCACAGAGACGCGCAGAAGTCCCTAATATTTTCAGTTTGGACACCCGCGCACAAATAGGTGCGTAGAATCCCTAACGAGCGACACAACGCATCCTGGCGTCCAAGGGGAGAAATATTTACAATACGCAAGCAACTATGCCATCTACCCGACACCGCCAGCACTGCAGGATCCGAAGACACACCTGAAACGTGAAAGGGAGAGTTGAAATGAGAGGAAATGGGGTGAAAGAGAAATCGTGGTAGAATACAACACCCTGCATTCGCCTAGGCGATCAGGGAAAACACGAAAAACCCAAGGTCAGAATGCGTAGTCATGGGGAAGCGAAATCGGGACCTCCCGAATGCGGGCGACATTCCGCTTGATAAACACTTAGTAAATAAATAGCACAAATTAAAAAAAAATAATGTTTACAGTTAGCACTTCATTAGAATAGTGAAATTTAGTGGACTGAATATATGGGATATGGCTATTTGATATTTCTATACTGCTCTGTCATTATCAAAGTGTCAAAGTGGTAAACGGATACATCATTGTGCCCACTTCAATGCTTATCATTATCGTTAGTACTTATATTAGTGCCTATTCTGAACTTGTAGTGCTGTTTGCCTGTCTATTTTAAGGTTTTAGCACCTATTACGCTGAACACTAAACATCATTGATTAAATTTGGCAGTACTAATTAAGCATGTACAAAACAATTGCAGTGGTCGTCATGGTAAGGTATAGGAATTCTTAAGCAGTTGGTTTTAAGTAGGGATGGGAACTCGATACCGTCGATAACTCGATACTCTTGATACTCGATGGTATTGAAGTATGTCATACTTTGAGACAAATCTTCGATACTTTTACATTTTTAAGCTTTGCATTATTGAAAGTTGTTGATAAGGAATGAAAGGAGTCGAGACTTCATGTTATTGCCTCACACGTGTCCCCATGTTAATGGACTATAATTCTTGAGAAACTTGACTGCGTTTCCTGCGCGTGAATCAATGCAATATTCCATGGGCTCCTGTCTCTAAATGAAAACATGCAAAACAATGGGGGAATGAGTGGAGGTACTAATGTAACATGCAGCGTTAACTGAGTTGCAAATGTAACTGGTTTAGCACGTGAAAGGAGATATACCACACACACATATATATGTACATAGACAGATAATCAATATTAAACAAGAATTGTACATAATAATATAATTCACCAAGCAAGATGTTACAATATTTAACAACCAAGAATTGTACAAAAGCAGCTTGTAGGTAGAGCCCACCTTTCACCAAGCTAATGAGCAAGGAACTGGAAGCAATAAGGAGAAATAGAAAGAGACAGATATTGAATCTGCTTCCGGACGCGTATGCCCAAAACTTTGGAGCAGAATATTTTCATACATAATAAGGTAACGCGGTCTGTGGACCAATTAGAAATGTCATTACATTTTGAGGCGCAAAGGTGAGCGTTACTGGGCTTAGGTATAAAAGGGGTAAGAAAGCCCCAGATTTTCACTCTCTTATAGAATCTCGTCGACACACAGTGATACTCTCTGGACGACAAATGCACGTGTGTGCATTGGGTGGGAAGCGACTGCAGTTATATTAGGCTCCTAATTTATTACAATGCTGGGAATTGTTACAATGGGAAAAGCTACCCGCAAATAAGTATTTATTTTATAATAAACCACGTTTTTATGGGAAATGCAATGTATTTTAATTTGCCTCACCTACGAAAACCCTGAGACCCATGAATTTAGTTAGATAGGTAATTATTAGGAATGGAGAATACAGCAGCCGACGAGCAACAATAGCCGGAGACAAGAACACTGCAGTAGAGGGCATCAACCAGAGGTACAACGCTTTCCAGCTACACACTAAATCGCGTTTCTGCAATAGCCTGGCTTGTCGACTCACTCTCAGTCATTACATTTACTTACTCCAGTGACCAAACTCCGTGAATCCAGCAGAAACAAATCAGAAATTAGGACGTGAGATAATACAGCGCATGGAAACATTTGTTATCTTTAGTTGTTTCAGTTTCATGTAAAATATATATGTTTATATTTACAAGATTGCAGAATAAAGAAGAGTTTCTAATATTTGTTTTACTAAGGGTAGAAAATCCTTAAAAAGAATTTTTTCACCACAAAATATAATTACATAACAAGGGAAGCAAAGAAAATATTATTATTATTATTATTATTATTATTATTATTATTATTATTATTATTAGCTTTGACTAACAACAGAGGATACATAGCCTGTAACATTATCAAGACAAAAAATCTGATTTGTTACACTCACATGAATTTCTCTACTCCTGTACAAACTATTTTTACAAACGCTTATTCCCCATATGCTTCGTGTTAATCGAGACGTTAATCTTATTGCTAATTTTCTTGTAGGTGCAAGGGGAATTGGTAGGCTTTAAGCGATAGTCAAATATTTTAAGAGCTGGTTGCTATGTGGAGTATTTCATTCTCTTTGCATGTCCAGGGCATAAAAAAATGAACAACGAATTCCCATTTGAGAAAATAAGTATTGGAAATTTAAGGGAATAACAAGCAATATCTCGAAAATGGTTCACTCAACAAAAAAATGTATATGACATAAGTTGTGTATTTTAACGCGATCTACATTTTTTGTGTGGTAAACTTTTGCCTCTCTTTTAAGGTTTACCAGTTATGCAAAAGTCGTTCACAATAAAGAATACTTTTGGAAACATTCCCAGAAAATTCGAGATATACATTTCATTAGTCATGCAAATATCTTAAACGTATGATATTTTAATCAAAATCGTTAGAGCCATTTTTGAGAAAATTGAAATTTTCGAACAATGTTCCATGTAAAGGGTAATCTGGGGTGGGAGGACTTTCTTGAAAACCTTCGTGTCACATCTCTGGAAGATACTGAACCTAAATACCAAGTTTGGTGTTTATCCGACTGTTCGTTTCTGAGTTATGCTGTTCACAGACACACACACACACACACACACACACACACGCACGGATATGTTTCCAAAAATGCTTTTCACGTTCTCTACTACGTGTAGTAAGTAGGGGAAGTATTGTATTCCACCCAAAAATTCAATACCAAGATTTCACCGGAAATATATGTTTTGAGACCCTCTGAATCCAAAAAAAAAGCATTTTTGGAAACATGTCCGTGTGTGTCTGTTTGTGAACAGCATAACTCAGAAAAGAACAGTCGGATAAAAACCAAACTTGGTATTTAGGTTCAGTATCTCCAGAGATGCGATATTGCCATCATCCGAGATTACCCTTTACATGGAACATTTTTCGAAAATTTTAATTTCCTCAAAAATAGCTCTAATGATTTTGATTAAAATATCATATGTTTAAGATATTTTCATGACAAATAAAATTTATATCTTGAATTTTCTGGGAATGTCTCCAAAAGTATTCTTCATTGTGAACCACTTTTGCATAACTGGTAAACCGTAAGAGACAGTCAAATTATTACTACACAAAAAATGTAGATCGAGTTAAAATACACAATTTATGTCATACACATTTTTGTTGTTGTTGAGTGAACTATTTTGGACACATTGCTTTTCATTCCCTTAAATTTTCCAATACTTACACTTTTTCTCAAATGGGAATTCGTGATTCATTTTTTTTTCTGGTAATACAAAGAGAATGGAATACTCCACATAGCAACCAGCTGTTAAAACATTTGACTATCGCTTAAAGCCTACCAATTCCCCTTGCATCTACAAGAAAATTAGCAATATGATTTAACATATCGATATCTCGATTAACATGAAGAATATGGAGAATAAGCGTTTGTAAGAATAGTTTGTACCAGAGTAGAGAAAGGCATATGAGTGTAACACATCAGATATTTTTGTATTCAGGAGGCCTCAAAACATGTATTTCCGGTGAAATCTCGGTATCGAATTTTTGGGTGGAATACAATACTTCCCCTACTTGCTATACGTAGTAGAGAAAGTAAAAATTGCTTCCAACCCAAGAATATGAAACGGGAACATTTCGGAATTAGCATACTATACAACATTGATTACATGCGTTAATACACAGAAGACTATTGTGAAGGACATACTGCAGTGAACAAGTTATCGCATTTATAGCTTTATTTATAAAGTGAGTATATCGAGTATCGAGAAATAGTGGCATCATCCCATCACTAGTTTAAAGTTTTATACAGTTAAACCATTACCACTATAAAGAATGCAAAACAACAGAGAGTCACTAACAGGCAGGCGAAAACTGGTTCGAGCGCTGTCTTCAAACACCAAAAGACTGTACAAGGGATAGGAGTGATTTGTCACCTGCAACTTCCCTGCCTATAGTTGTAGCGTTTTGCCCCGCTACTTCGTTATGGTAGCCTTACCTGCGACGTTCTCGTCTCTGCGTCGTTGTAGGTGAAGTCTTCATGACTCGAAATCGCCGATGTCGGTCAGGAAACACATATCGTCGTCGCATCTCAGGGTCAACTGTCGGCGAATCGACCTGAAATTCCCTACTGTTGTTGTCAGGGTAGGGTTGAGGGAGTGGTGACACCAGGATATTGTCTTGAAAGAAACTTTGTTTTCACTTTTCTCACTCTTCATGCTAGAAATCCTGCAAGATTCATCGGTATTCCCTAACACGTGTGATTCTTTTAACACTGTCTTCCCACTATTGTCTCTTGGAACACTAAATTTGCTCTGGCTAGTTATTTAATATCTCGGTGGTCTATCACCGTTCTTTAGATTCGCGCGAACTTGGCTAACATTAACTCGCTTATGAGCTTGGATATAATTATATCGAAGAATACAGTTAGCACATTATATAATTATTTCACCTACATCACTTTATAATTGCATAATTGCGCGGGACTTAGCAAATTTCGGAACTTAGCGTCCTTTTCTGATCCGGAGTGCTACGTGTTACCTTAACGAAGAATCATGACAAACTGTCCTAACACCACGCTCGCATTCACATATAACAACGACTGCTCGCCTCCAAATTTTATACACGTCACTGCGTCTTCCTATCTTTCCATTGGTCCTCCCACTTATCCTCTACGTTTATTGGATCCCTGGTTGAAAATTCAAAGCCTAACTCTAAGAAATATCAGTTGCTTCATAGCGTTTGTTTACTCCTAAAACTTGCCTCATTCCCACAAAGTACAAAAGAAGATTTCGATTTTTATGGCCCCTCACGCTCGGAAAACATCATGGTCAGTCTAAAACTAAGCTACTCTTATTTTGCCTAAATTTTACAGTTTTTCTTAGGCAATTACGCCTTTATTTATTTAACAATATTATTGAAACTTAAAACATATTTACAGCTTCAGGAGGGCTTCCGATTGATGCAGATTTGAATCAGATTTCTTTAAAATTATGGAAAATTATCAAATTGCATGTTAATTAATTATTAATAATTCTTAAGTTATAATTATTACAGAGCTCCTTTTTGCGTATGCGTAATCAAGAGGAAATATCGCTACATAGTTCAGTGACAGTTTCACCTTATTTCCTTCCGTTCTGGCTTACAAATGTCTATGCCTGATCACAAATTAAACCCCACTTTGGGATTTTTGTGCGGCGTGATATTTACACGGGGATACGCTTTCACGACGTTTACGTAGAAGTGTTAGTATCAACAAGTAATATTTCTGGGAACTTCTGTGTGTCACATTGCCCTCTACCCCATGCCAGTGCCATTAACATTGCTTTCAAAGATCTGTACGTTTGCTGGGTGACTCCAGGAAATATTGTGGAAAAACTTCTCGCAAGCAAATTAAGAAAATTCTGAAGTGTAACATGCAGAATGTACAAACTATATTACACTTTATGTGTAGGCGTTTTTCCAGATTTTTCATTCAATCAATTTCATCAACTTTACATTCTCTGCCACCTACCTGTAATATCTAAGAGGAATTATTGGGTTCTAAAAAAATCTGATGTGTTACACTCACATGACTTTCTCTATTCTTGTACAAACTCTTTTTAAAACGCTTATTCTTCATATGCTTCATGTTAATTGAGATGTTAATCTTATTGCTAATTTTCTTGTAGATGCAAGGGGAATTGGCAGACTTTAAGCGATAGTCAAATATTTTAAGAGCTGGTTGCTATGTGGAGTATTCCATTCTCTTTGTATGTCCAGGACAAAAAAATTGAATAACAACTTTGAGAAAAAGTATAAGTATTGGAAAATTTAAGGGAATAACCAGCAATATCTCGAAAATGGTTCACCCAACAACAAAAATGTATATGACATAAATTGTGTATTTTAACGCGATTTACATTTTTTGTGCAGTAATATTTTGTCTATCTCTTATGGTTTACCAGTTATGCAAAAGTCGTTCACAATGAAGAATACTTTTGGAGACATTCCCAGAAAATTCCAGATATGCATTTCATTTGTCATGAAAATATCTTAAACATATGATATTTTAATCAAAATTGTTAGAGCCGTTTTTGAGAAAATTAAAATTTTCGAAAAATGTTCCATGTAAAGAGTAATCTGGGGTGGGGGGGATTTTCTTGAAAACCTTCGTGTCACATCTCTGGAAGATACTGAACCTAAATACCAAGTTTGGTGTTTATCCGACTGTTCGTTTTTGAGTTATGCTGTTCACAGACACACACACACGGACATGTTTCCAAAAATGCATTTTTTTTTGGATTCAGGGGGTCTCAAAACGTATATTTCCGGTGAAATCTCGGTATCGAATTTTTGGGTGGAATACAATACTTCCCCTACTTACTATACGTAGTAGAGAAAGCAATTAGTAACGTTCTACACAGAGTGATGGGCACCGAACAACTAACTTTCGCGTAGGTACGTTAGTTACTTGCTACAATCACCATGGGACTGCGCTCCCTTGCGACCCTGGGAGGAGGACGCCATCCAAGTGATTCTCCCTCCCCCAACACCTTTTCCGCAGGCCGACACCTGAAAATTGAACCCGCCCCCCCCCATTACAAAGTGGAAGTGGATACGTCACTTACGCGCGTCAACCCCAAAAAGGGGGAAGACTACCGAGACCTCGGTAGGGACGACAGCAACCTAGCAGACTGTCTACCAGCTCTCCAGGGCGGTACCGAAGGACCTTGAGACGTCTCACAACCCCATCTGGACGGAAAACCGCACAGACATGCCCAATCTCCCATGGGTATCAGGAACTACTGCTCTGCCGAGTCCAACTCAATCCAAACTACATCCTCACGAGTGGAGCTTGGACGTTTGGCCCAGCGTACTTCTAGTAACGTCAGATTCTTACTTCCTACAATCAAACATTTTAAAAATCTATATATTTAAAACTCATTGGCTACATTACCTCTTCTGGAAACCTCTCAAGCTGTCATTTGCTGCGACCTAACACGTGACTAACTTTCTAATTTTGTATTTGCTACGTATTCTGCAAGTTTTGTATGTTTGCCAGTGGATAATTCTCCTAGCTCCCCTAGTGCACCATACTATAAACCGAGGACAAGTCTTCTGGGTGTGATTCTACTACCTATTACAGCCTGGTTTCTTACACCGTCGCACTGAAAATGTAACTTTGTGCACTTCTTCTAGCCTCCAACAACGTGACATATACATACTTAAAAGCTAACACACACATAAAAATTACACGAACACAATTAGGCGTATTAATATTATCCTGAACGTTTTGATATCCATCCCTATACAGGGACTATAACGTCGCAGATAACAAACTACCCAACCTTCCTACAGTCTTTTGGTGTTTGCAGACAGCACTCGGATCGATTTTTACCTGCTTACCAGTGATCCTTGACCTCTGTTGGTCGCTCTCTTTTGATTTGATTGTAGATAGCTTGCAGCCAACTGCTTAAGAATTTCTGTCTGGTGATAGCTTTTCGCATAGTGACAAAGTATTGAGAAAATTAATTAATCTTGAGTTTTATGTATGGACGCTGTTTAACTACTATGGTTCTTAGCGTCCCATTCTATATTGGGCGTGAGAGACCGGAAATTTCGCTGAGGCCTCTTTATCAGGCTTGACGCCCTGTTACGTAAACCTACGACACGGAACCAACGCTTTACTTCCCTTCCGAAACCATGCTAAGCATTTTTACACCCGAAAAAATCCATCGCCTTCCGCCGGGTTTGAACCCGCGACCTCGGAAGCTGGGGTCTAGCATGGTACCACTAGACCATGGAGGACGACTTGAGAAATTCAAACCACTAACAAAGAATACCTCGGAAATGTTTAATGCCAAAAAGGCATTTTAAATACATTGTGTGTTCTAACGAGACATAATTTTTTGTGTAGAAACTTTTTGTGTATCTTTATGAATGAAGAGGACTTCAATGCTTATCTCATTGAATTTGAGATGTACGGTTTATTTGCCATGCAATTATCTTAAACATATGTCGTTTTAATGAAAACAGTTAAAGCTAGTTTTTGAGAAAACGAAAAATAACCAAACATTTTCACGTAAAGAGTAGTTCGGATCGGGGTAGTTCTTAAAAATCTTCTTGTCGCATCTGTGGTAGATACTGATCATAAATAGCATGTAAGGTATTTAACCGATTTTCCATGTTTGAATTATGCTGTTCACACACACACACACACACACACACACACATACTAAGCTTTTCCTAAAATAGGTTTATGGGAACTCAAAACATATATTTCCTGTGAAATCTCGGTATCGACTTTTTCGGTGGCATGCAATACTTCATCTACCTACTAGGAAGGTATGTGGTAGAGAAATATATAGTATACAGGATGTCCGGAAAAAAATCTTCCAGTGTTTACAGAGGATGTAGTATGCAACAAATGAAGAAAAACAGTTCTTATACACATTGGTCGTATACTTAATATCTGCTGAGTTATGGACTGGTACAGTATCACCAATGATTACCATGTCTTTGATCTACTCTTGACAATAGGTGCTCGATGTGGCAACCATCCATTGCAATGCAAGTCTTCCACGTTGCGTCTCATGGAATTACAAATTCGTTAGAACACCTCTTGTTTTGTCGGATTGCGTCACAGGCATTGAACACGCGTTCTCGTAGTGTCTGCACATCATTTATAGGGACTGCATACACAATGGTCTTTAAATGTCCCCCAAACAAAAAATCTAAAGGGTTAAGGTCAGTAGAACGGGAAGGCCAAGGTATTAGCTCTCCCCGACCAATCCACCGCTCATGAAAGGCTCGTGTTAGCTGTCGCCCAACCCTCTGATGAAAATGGGCCGATGCCCAGGTCCAGAGAAGGACAAGAAAACAAATTACAGTACTGCAGCGTCACAATATATCATGCGCCATTTGATCACTGCCCTACACCAGACGTAAATAACATACTTGACCGATACACAGTACATAGTAGCACGCGGTGAAATACTATAGTGAAGATGTCCTGCTTGATACACCGTATACAAACACGATGTGCTGCATAGCAACAAACCCTTACATACAATGTGTTCATTCGTTTTGTGCCAAAGCAAGATATGCTCCTGTACAAAATAGGACCATAACTCAGTATAAATATTGGCACCTCTTTTCCGGCCACCTAGTACAAACATGTTCTAAATTATTGTACAATAATTCCATAGAGTGCATGGAGTGAGACATATGTTTTTAAATCAGTAAACCTAATACAGTTGGTTTTTTTTCATTTAACAGGTAAGCTGAGTTTTCGCAGGATAGGATGTACAAACACACATGGTAGGTAAAACACACCTCTGAAATTACCGCACATTAGCTTCAATTACATTGGAGTGGCATTTAACTAATTGAGTTAATGTCATTAATTTATCTGCAAACGCGTAGAGTTACAACTTTCTATCTCGCCAATAATAACGCAGTGCTCCTGTGGCATTATGACAGAATCTTCAATATATCATTTATAAAAACCTCTAAACGTTGTAGATTCATAATCTGTTTGATTTTAGTTTTACTCGACATTTAACTATGAGGGACGCTTAAAAACCCGTTTTTCCTACAAAAAATTTCAAACTTCGTTTTTCCTGTTTTGAAATTACAGCTTCTCCTGTTTAAAATGATTTATTTAAATATTCCGACTCTTACGTGGACTAAAATGGATTTGAATGGTGTGCTGCGCTCACAGCAGCACACCGCGGCAGCAAATTCTGAGGTACTTTGCCCCACGTTCCTTTGTTTTTGTGATTCAACTCTCCTTCCTTCAAGCTTTCATGGCTTCTGCAAACATATTCTTATGCTTTTAACAGTTGAAACTCAGAGACAATGCTATAGAGGTTGTGCTTCAGAATTTATATGGGCCTTGGAAGCACCATTTGTTTACAAACAAATTATTATATATTATCGCGCGGCAGTACCAGTCTCTGGTTTTTGATGCGAAGAATTCGGTGAGATCCACTTCCAGAGTTTCAATGTTTTCGAAACTTCTTCCACGCAAAAAATAGGCCATGGATCGAAACAGATGCTAATCTGAAGGCGCAAGATGCAGTCAGATGCAAGGGGAATTGGTAGAGTTTAAGCGATAGTCAAATGTTTTAAGAGCTGATTGCTATGTGGAGCATTGCATTCTCTTTGCATTACCAGGACAAAAACAAATGAATAACGAATTTGAGAAAAAGTATAAGTATTGGAAAATTTAAGGGAATAACAAGCAATATCTCGAAAATGGTTCACTCAACAACAAAAAATGTATATGACATAAATTGTGTATTTTAACGCGATCTACATTTTTTGTGTAGTAAAATTTTGTCTATCTCTTATGGTTTACCAGTTATGCAAAAGTCGTTCACAATGAAGAATACTTTTGGAGACATTCCCAGAAAATTCAAGATATACATTTTATTTGTCATGAAAATATCTTAAACATATGATATTTTAATCAAAATCGTTAGAGCCATTTTTGAGAAAATTTTCGAAAAATCTTCCATGTAAAGGGTACTCTTGGGTGGGGGGATTTTCTTGAAAACCTTCGTGTCGCATCCTTGGAAGATACTGAACCTAAATATCAAGTTTGGTGTTTATCCGACTGTTCGTTTTTGAGTTATGCCGTTCACAGACACACACACAGACAGACACACACACAAACACACACACGGACATGTTTCCAAAAATGCTTTTTTGGATTCAGGGGGTCTCAAAACATGTTTTCCGGTGAAATCTCGGTATCGAATTTTTGGGTGGAATACAATACTTCCCCTACTTACTATACGTAGTAGAGAAAGTAAAAAAGAAAGGTTGGATAAATATCAAACTTGGTATTTAGCTTCAGTATGTTTCAAAGATACGAAAAAAGGATTTTTCTAGAAAATCCTCCTACCGCGGACCAACTTGATTTTCTCAAAAATGGCTCTAACGATTTTGATTAAAATATCATATGTTTAAGATACTTTCCTGGCAAATGAAATGCACATATATCTTGAATTTTATGGGAATCTTCCCAAAAGTCCTGTTCATTCTGAATGAATTTTGCATAACTGGTAAACCGTAACAGAGAGACAAAATGTTACCACACAAAAAATGTAGATCTCGTTAAAACTCAAGTTTATATCATATACGTTTTTTTTGTCGAATAAACTATTTCCGAGATTTTGCTTTATTTGTTTGAACTTTCCAATACTTATACTTTTTTTCAAATGGGAATTCGTTGTTCGCTTTTTGTCCTGGACATACAAAGAGAATGGAATGCTCCACATAGCAACCTGCTCTTAAAACATTTGACTATCGCTTATAGCCTACCATATTCCTCTTGCAGCTACAAGAAAATTAGCAATAAAATAGTTCCTGCAGATTTTTATCTCGACTAACATGAAGTAGATGGAGAATAAGCGTTTGTAAAAATAGTTTGTACAAGAGTAGAGAAAGTCATGTGAGTGCAACACATCAGATTTGTTTTATCGTAGGCATCGAGATCTGTCAGTCTTTGCCTCATCCGGTATGTGTAGCTAAAGCGAGCACAAGAATTGAAGTGCACCATTATAGAAGCCATCTCAAATGCCCCTCAAACTGGGAGCTCGGAATCGACTCATTCGGAAGGAAAAAAATCTTTTAGCAGAGAATTACTGTGCAGGATATTTAATTAGCTTGTCGACGACTCGCGAAATAAAAAGCGGCATTTAATATTTTATCTGCTGTAGCGAAATGCTGAAGAAAGGAAGCAAAAGAAAGATAAAGTTTACAAGTTTGCAAGCTGGTGCTGGAAGGATGCGAGAGATAAATCACAGAGGTATGATATGAAAAGTACATAAACTGAGTGAGTTACAACTTGAGGAAAACACAAATTCAGTTAGGAAAACTCAGCGAGAAAAAATATAGTCACATTAGCTGTTGTGGGTTTTAATGCGCAAGACGAAATTTTACAGCTGCATAGCTGTATACTGGGTCGATAATTTACGTTTAAATTCTTAATCTGCCATAACTACCTTTTTCCTCAGTAGGACACGACCTGAATGAATGATTATACCAGTCTGCATGATATCGGATAACTGAAAACTAATAAGTGATTCTGACTCACATTTTTATGCTGATTTCAGAACTGCTTTTAGGTTTTTTCTATCACGTACAGTTGTTTCACAATTTCACTTCAAAAATATAGAGATATAAAGATATTGCTTCCGCCACTACACATAAAATTGGGCTTAATGAAGCAATTTGTAAGGGCTCTACCACAGGATGGACCCTGCTTCAAGTACCTTTCCAAGAAATTTCCCTTCCTTACACAAGATAAATTAAAGGCTGTAAGTTTTGTTGGTCCTCAAATAAAGAAATTGATGAAGGATGAAGATTTTGAGAAGACAATGAATGAGGGAGAAATAGAAGCATGGACCGCCTTCCGAACAGTTACTGAAAACTTCTTAGGCAATAACAAAGATCCTAATTACGAGGTCATTGTCGAAACAATGTTGGAACATTTCAAGAAGATGGGTTGTAACATGAGTGTAAAGGTGCATTTTCTGCATTCACATATCGACTACTTTCCAGAAAATCTGGGACATTATAGTGAAGAGCAGGGTGAACGTTTTCACCAAGATATTAAGGAAATGAGAGGAGGTACCAGGGGCGATGGAATGAAACTATGATGGCCGACTACTGTTGGATGTTAAGGAGGGACAGTCATCTTCAAGGATCTGCAAGGAAGTCAAAGAAGAGAAAGTTTGAAAAAAATTAAATGAAACATTTTGGCTTCTTGTTTTGTTAAAATGTAGACATGAAATAAATTAGGGGAGTTCGTGAGAGTATTCTTAAAATGTTTCTTGAATAAAAACTTACCTTGTGTGAAATGGTATTTGAATACTTTTCTACGCTCATTAGTAAAATTGTCAAAACATCACTTGACGTGATAGAAAAAAAACGGAAGTTATTTCTGGAATCAGCATAAAAACTTGATTCAAGAACACCTACTTTTAAGAAATCATCTGACAAAAAGTTTGAAAATGCAGACTAGTGTTATGTGTTTGGACGCACAGCTTATTGAGGTCCGATTTTACGTCTCAAATACCATGTCGCAGAGTCAAATCAAAATTTGCATATAATAGCACTATTTGAAAACGTAGAATCACACGACCAAAAAATTCAATGCCATACTCGGGATTTGAACCACGGATCTCCTAGCTATGGCACTGAATTTTTCAGTCATCTGATTCTACCTTACCAACCTCGTCCTATACGCGGCTTGTGTGGAAGAACAATTTATTCCAATACTATTTGACCATACGAACGCTTATTTCAGAAATAAAATCTGATGTATTGGTTTATTTACCCACTTCTGTTTATTACTTTCTGTACCATAGGTGGAGGAAGTGACTGTATTCCTCCCAAAAATTCTATAAAAAAGAATTTAAAAAAAAAGTCGGCGTGTGTGTGTCTGTATGTATTTTGTGACCTGCATAACTCAAAAATTAAATGTAGGATAAATGCCAAAATTGATATTTAAGGTCACGATCTTCCAAATATGCGATACGAACCTCTTCAACAAAATCCCCCATCCCAAGTTACGCTTTACTTGTAACATATATATCATCATGTGCGGATGTTTTACGGGAAGTGCCCACTTTCTGACGAGTATGTGGTCCGTCTTCCCCACTTTCCTGGAATATTTTTATCCAGTAATTTACTATAAAAACACTGTTATACACTGCCGTTGTAATTGCTGTAACAGTGCGACCAGCCTCCCACATACCCATACTACGTACACGAGTAATTTCCCTAGTATACGGCATGACTGGTTCTGGAACAATAAACATGTTTTGGTTTCCATAACACCAGAAGAAGCAAAGGTATCAACCTCCCCTCTTTTCCCCTTATTGCTGTATTATCAAGCCACCACGCTCTGCGATAAGTAAGGTGAAGGACACGCCTCAAAAGACCCCAGAAAACGATACAAAATCCGCCGAAGGTATTCTTTGGCGCTCTGTGTACATAAAATACATAAATGATGATGATGATGATGATGATGATATGCGGTTTAAGGGCGCTAAACTGCTAGGGTCATCAGCGCCCTTACAATGTGTAAAATATAAGGTCAAAGTATAAAAGGTAAAAAAACCGCATAATTAAAAAACGGGACACAAACCCGCGATGTCCAAAAAGTTAAAACTAACAATAGTATAACAATAACAACAAGAATAAAAATAACAACAAGAATAACAATAACAACAAGAATAACAATAACAACAATAATAACAATAAATATATCTCAAAAACCAACACACTAAAAGCATAGCCAATAAAAGATTAAAACGTGTCAAGAACTGTAGAATGCGGGACATGAGCGCCACATGTCACTGGGGAGTAAGTCCCTATAAAAACATACAGAAGAAAATAACAAAGCTAAAAGACGCTCAGCGCATCAAATGCGACGATTAAAATCAATGTCACTTATAAAACGTAAAAGACATTCTACAGCATGCGCGTCGTCTGCCAAAACGTTGGCTATGCCAACAGGCAGACCCAGGCGAACGCGCAGTGGAGCTAAAACTTGACACTCAGTTAAAATGTGACGCACCGTTAAGGGCACGTCACACTGCTGACACAGCGGAGCGGGATCACCACTGAGCAGGTAACTGTGACTAAAACGACAATGTCCAATTCGTAAACGGGCTAAAAGTACCTCTTCCCGACGTGAAGAACGAGAAGAGGTACCCCAGATTAACGGGAGAGGCTTAACCTCCCGCAACTTGTTCCCCCGGAGGGCCGTCCACTCATCGCGCCAGCGCGAGAGGATGCGGCGACGTAAAATAACACACGAATCTGACGAGGGAACAACAGAGGTAAAAAATCTGGGTAATAAAATCGCCGATTTCGCAGCGGCGTCGGCAGACTCATTACCTGAGATGCCCACATGACCTGGAATCCACATGAAGGACACGCTGATGCCAGTGACACCAAGCGAGTGGAGCAGGTCATGTATGCGCTGTACAAGCGGGTGGTAATGGTACAGTGCAGTAATAGTCTGAAGGGCACTCAGAGAGTCCGTACAAATAAAACAGTGCTGTAAGGCGTGCCGCTGAATGTATAAAATAGACTGATAAATGCTAAAAAGTTCGGCAGTAAAAATTGAACATTGTCCAGGTAAACGAAACTTAAAACTACAGTGACCAGACACAAAGGCACATCCAACTCCAGCTTCAGTCTTAGATCCATCGGTATAGATAAAATAGTAGTCTCCGAATTGAGCCCGTACTTCTAAAAAAGCCGATCTAAAGACTGAAGCAGGGGTCTCAGTCTTCGGCATCGACGTTAGCCCAAGGTGACAGTGGGCCTCAGCGCGAGACCATGGAGGAAAACGCGTTTCCCCCCGTGGAAGGGCCGGCGCTGGCGGAACGTCTAAATGCCGAAGGAGCTGTCGAAAGCGAACCCCTGGTGGGAGCAAGGCAGAGGAGCTAATAAAATAGTGACGATCAAGTGACTCCTCGAAAAATAACTCGAAGGACGGGTGGTTAGGCAAGCTTGAGAGTCGACAAGCATAGCTGCACAAGAGCATCTCACGCCTGAAGGACAGCGGAGGCTCTGCAGCTTCTGCGTACAGACTGGGTACAGGGCTAGTTGGAAAGGCCCCTGTAGCGACTCTGATGCCACGATGGTGAATGGCATTCAATCGACGTAACACAGATGGACGTGCCGACGAATAAACAATACACCCGTAATCAAGCTTGGATCGGACCAAAGAGCGATAAAGGCGAAGAAGGACGGTCCGATCAGCTCCCCAGGATGTGCCACTTAAAACACGTAAAATATTAAGAGAACGGTCACACTTTGCTTTTAAAAAGGAAACGTGCGAGGTCCAACACAACTTCCTGTCAAAAATCAACCCCAAAAATTTCGCCTCGTCTGCAAACGGAAGTATCCCTGGCCCAAGATGGAGAGAGGGCGGAGGGAAATACTTCCGGCGCCAGAAGTTGATGCAGACGGATTTCTCGGCGGAGAAATTAAAGCCGTTGGCGTTACTCCAGGCGTAGAGACGGTCGATACAGCTCTGGAGACGGCGTTCGAGTAGACAGGTCCGCCGTGAACTGCAATAAATAGCGAAATCGTCAACAAAAAGGGACGATGAAATGCCAGGTGGAATACAATCAACAATGGGGTTGATAGCAATCGCAAAAAGTGTGACACTGAGTACAGAGCCCTGCGGTACTCCGTTCTCTTGAATAAAACGACGAGATAAAACCGAGCCCACACGTACACGAAAGACGCGGTCCGTCATAAACTCCCGAAGAAATATGGGAAGACGACCGCGGATATTCCAATCGTGAAGTGTACGTAAAATGCCGCCCCTCCAACAAGTGTCATAAGCTTTCTCCAGGTCAAAAAATACAGCCACGGTTTGACACTTTCTCAGAAATCCATTCATAATATGCGTCGACAAGGACACCAGATGGTCGACGGTAGAGCGATAGCGACGAAACCCGCACTGAGCGTTCGCTAGAAGTTTCTGAGACTCAAGCCACCATGTCAACCGCCCGTTGATCATGCGCTCCATCACCTTACAAATGCAACTGGTGAGGGAGATAGGGCGGTAGCTGGAAGGTAGTTGGCGATCCTTCCCAGGCTTAAGTATAGGGACAATGGTGGCTTCGCGCCAAACGGAAGGAAAAATGCCGTCTTGCCAAATACGGTTATAGACCTGTAAGAGAAATAGTTTACTGTCGGCTGAAAGGTTCTTTAACATCAGGACATGAATGCCGTCCGGCCCGGGAGCGGAGTGCCGAGAGCAATGAAGAGCGTGCTCCAGCTCCCTCATTGTGAATAGTTCGTTATAGCAGTCATCATTACCAGACCGAAAAGTAAATGATGCGGAATCCTGCCGGTCTTTAATAGAGCGAAAGCCGGCGGAATAATGGTCTGAACTGGAAACCGCCTCAAAGGCAGAACCCAGAGTGTTAGCGATGGCAGCCGGATCCACTATGGTGGCATTAGAAACCTGAAGGCCAGAAACAGTACAATGTGACACTTTACCTGAGAAGCGACGAAGTTTATCCCAAACAACGGATGAAGGCGTAAAACGATTAAAAGACTCGACAAAACGAGCCCAAGATGCCTTCTTGCTATCCTGAATAATGCGACGAGCCCTGGCGCGCGATTGTTTAAAAGTCACCAAATTATCAAGTGTAGGGTGGCGCCGAAACACCCTAAGTGCAGTCCTACGGGCACGAACGGCGTTCCGACAATCCTCGTTCCACCATGGAACAGGTGGCCGCCGAGGTTGGGAGGATGAACGGGGTATTGCACGTTCGGCGGCTGAGAAAATAATAGACGTAAGGTGCTGCACTAGTTGATTAATGTCGGAGAAGGGCTGGTCGTCAAAATGCACGAGGCTGGAATACAAGCTCCAGTCGGCTTTTGCGAATATCCAGGTAGGTACTCTGGAATGCTGTACGTGGTGCGACAGAAGAGAAACGATGCAGGGGAAATGGTCGCTGGAGTAGGTGTCAGCGACGACGTTCCACTGAAGACGACGTGCAAGCTGGATTGAGCATATCGCAAGGTCCAGGTGAGAGAATGTACCAGAAGAATCAGAAATAAAAGTAGGTGCACCTGTATTGAGGATGGAAAGATTGAACTGATAAAAAATGTCGGAAAGAAGAGTTCCCCTCGCACAAGCCCTTGGCGAACCCCATAGTGGGTGATGGGCATTAAAATCTCCCAACAGAAGAAATGGTGTTGGGAGAGCGGACAGGAGAGATCGAATGTCCGCGGGAGCGAGGGGAGACGATGGAGGTGTATACACAGAACAAACAGAAAAGAAAAAACCGGGTAACTGCAGTCTAATGGCAACAGCTTGCAAGTCGGACGTAAGTGTGATAGGATGAAAATGAACGTCATTACGCACCAACAACATGACACCTCCATGAGCAGGAGCACCCTCCTCCGGTTCAAGATCGTAGCGAACCGGAGTGTACCCTCGGAGATCGAAAGGGTCGTGAGGGCGAAGCTTGGTCTCCTGCAAACACACGACCATAGGTGAATGGGAACGCAATAAAAGTTGCAGTTCCGCCCTATGCGATCGTATACCACGTACATTCCAGCTCAGGATAGCCATGAATAAAAGGGATAAACTGTCTACTTAGAAGGGCGGCTTAAAATTACCTTTTGTTTAACCTTTGGGCTCGGGCTTTTTGTATGGAGTTGGTCAGACTCCATAGCTTCCTCGGAGGGAGGGCCCACGCGCTCAGTGCCAGAAACCGATTCAAGCGCCGTGAATCGGTTCTGGGTGGCGATGGGTGAAGGGTGCCGCTGAGCGCGGCTTGTCCCAGGACCTTCCTGGGACAGCGACCTCCGAGGAGGAGAAGGTGAACTTTTCTTACCGCGCGCACGCGGAGGGTCTTTCAAAAAATCTTCCCTACGTAGTTTCTGCTTGGGCTTCTTTTCAACGGCTTGCGACTTCATTGACTTGGGACCAGGTTTATACGGCTTGGTAACTGTAGCCTTAATAGACGGCCGGATGGTAGTGGCGGTTAATCCAGTCAAGGTCCAGGTCTGAGTTTCGGCATCTACGCGTGGTACTGGCGAGGCAACAACAGAACTAAATGTGCCAGATCGCAGGAGTGAAGGTTGGCGCGCATGGTAACGCCTCCGGGCTTCAGCGAAGGAGAGTTTTTCCTTTACCCGGATCTCCTGGATCGCCTTCTCGTCCAAGTACCGCGGACAGTCGGCAAACGAAGCAGAATGAGACCCTTTACAATTAACGCAGACGGGGGCTGTTGAACAGGTACCTTCGTGTGAGGGCTGGCTACAGGTTGCACAGATGTTAACGGCACTCTTACATGAGACTTGCGTATGCCCAAAACGTTGGCATTTAAAACAACGCAGAGGTCTAGGAATATAAGGCCTCACAGAAATCCGTTCGTACCCTGCGGAAATGCTCGTGGGCAGATCGACGCCATCAAATGTAATAAACAGGGTACGAGTGGGTACCAACACGCCGTCGCGTTTGGCCTGCACTCGATGAACCGCTGTCACCCTCTGGTCTGCAAGATATTCCACCAGGTCTTCGTCAGAGATACCATCGAGGCTATGCGTGGTGACAACGCCTCTACAAGAATTCAAGGTGCGGTGCTTCTCAACACGGATAGGATAACCGTGGAGAAGCGTGGCGCTCAACAAGGACTTACTTTGTGCCTCGGATTTGCTTTGAACTAGCAACGAACCATTACGAAGACGAGTGCAGGAAAGAACCGGACCAGCAATTGAGTCAATGCCCTTCCGGATAATAAAAGGGTTCACCTTCTCGAATGATTGTCCCTCCTCTGTACGGGTAATCACTAAGTAACAACCAGCTGTTGGCGGTGCTACTTCTGTTACAAAAACTTTGCGGCGCTTGTTGTTAACAATGGAGAAAGGGTGCTCCATAGCGAAAAAAAAAATCCTCCACCATTGCAACCGTCTCCGACCTCGGGCTCTGACTTCCCGGGCGTTACCCCGGCTTGGGTGAGTGGCCTATCTATACCTAGCTCACCCCAGGGTCACACCTCCCAGAACATAGACAGAGGGGCCCAATCGCCGTCGGAAGCCAGCAGCTCATGCAATGGCCCCCCCCGCGGGACTGCAGTTGAACAGCGGATACGAACAACAACCCTACATGACGACCCCGGGTGGTGGGGATGACGCCATTACCCACTCACCCAGCTGCGCACGCGGTGCGCGGGTATCCGTCAGGCTGTGTCCACGGAGGATTTAAATAAAAAGATAAAAGAAACTAAAACTGTGTGGGCGTTTCGCACGCAAGGTAGGCCGGCGGGGAAGAAAAAGAGAGATATGCGAATGTCGTGGTGCGAAATGGCCGGAAAGTGATAAGGGAAGAAAGAAACGATGGTGAGGTGCGGTATGGATGGAATGCAAAGAACGCACGAGAGCCTACCTTGGGTCCACCGGTCACGAGAAGAACCCACCTCGACCGGATGGGGGTGAGAGGATGAATGTTGCGATGAGTGGCTCGGGAACCCCCGGGTGCGCCAAAAACCCGTACTCACAGAAGGTGAGCCCCTGAGGGGAAAATACATAAAGGTACACAGGTTCATCTAAACTGTTTATACTAGGATTGGATTGGTGGTGAATGGCCTATTTAACACGGCTGCGCGTGTTATTCACACGGATTATCTAGTGTTTTATAAAATAGCTTAAAACTGTATATAAATATATGCATAATTCCGAAACGCTTTAACACATATGCACCAAACATTTCCTTAATGAGCTGTAAGCTGTATTGAAAATTCAAAGGCTACGTCTACTACTTTCGGATTTTGAAAATTCACAAATTGATCCTCTTAAGTAACCTATCATTCCAGGCTGCGTAAGCAGCTTTAACATGAATGTAAACAACAATCGATACTTACATTTCATTTGTTAGCTTCAACTACATTTTCTAAATGCGTTTGATCGCGTTCTTACCTGGAAAGAAAACAAAACAAGCTTTAATTGAAGACATACGTTTAGGTAATACAACGGAGGGGGGGGCACCTCGTGCATAGATCTATTGTGGCTACCAGGAGGAAGAAATGAAGTGAAGGAACCACAGGAGGCTACAGGTCACAAGCAGACAGGACACAGACACGCACGGAAGTCCTTAACATTTCCTAGCTCGAAGACCCTGGAGTCATACCTGACAGAATGAAAGGGAAATGAGGGAATGAAAATCGTGATACAAAAGAAGACACCGTAGCATTTACCTACCGACCAGGGACAACCACGAAAAACTCAGGATCGGAATGGACAGTGAACGGCAGCTGAACTCGGGACCTCTCGAATGCGAGTCATCTCGCTTGGTATACAATGTATAAACGTGAGGATACATTTTAGTCACGACGTAAAGCGTTTGAAGACATTTGTTTCTGAAAATAACTGTATCTACTTGATAAGGAAACAAAAGCATTTCACATTACTCATAACTACCAACTTCAGAACGTGTAATCCGCTTAGTTCAAAGACGGTTTTAAGCCGAAAAGCACTACTTTAAATATTTACATTGTGATGCTGAGATCCGTATGAAAACAAGCAAAGTAAAGCCTTATTGTTCTAGATCTAAACCTAAGTAAAGCTCTTGTTATTTACTGGGCTAGGTTAGTGCACGGTTTTGTTTCGAGCAGGACGTAACACCAGTTCATTTCTGTGTCGCCAGCGGTCCTCGTTGTGATTTATTGGAACATCCGTCCACCAACTAACTCCGTGCTAACGGCGACCTCTCCTGCAGAGGATAGGATGTAACAAAACACACGTGCCCTGTTTTATACTGCAACACGGGTCTGATGTGTTACATTCACATGGCTTTCTCTACCCGCTCTTCTATAGACTGTTACTACCAAAGCTATTATTCTATATACTTAATGTTAAGCTGAGGTATCTGTGAAAATTAGCCAAAGAATGACAAAAGCAACTTTTTGTGCTATAAAGTAATTCAGGCCTGCTTCGTAGCTCAGTCGATAGAGCATCTGCCTACTGTAGAGGAGTGCCGGGTTCGATTCCCGGCAGGGGGTGGGAGTTTTTCTCTAGCCAAGATTATTCCCTATCCTACCCAGAGTCTGGAAGTATGAATGAGAGTGTGAGTGTGAGTGTGCATGTGATCTAATGATTAAAACCCAAAGTTTACGCGAATACGAGTTAACACCTCTGCGTAGCAAAGAATATGTTCCAAAGAAAGGGCCACCGACAAGACCATTGTAGTCAAAGGCGGGGTATAAATGGAAATTCTAAAAACAAAAAAAACAAACAAAAGAATTCAGACCTTGTACTTCAATAAAATGAACTTTGTTTTGGCCTAGCGGCACTACAAAAAACATAACGTGACGAATGTGGTGATCTTAGTCCTCAAAATAAACCCCTAATGGCATAATAGGGGCATTATAACCCCTAGTATTTTCAAATATCCTTATATTTCTTACAGTTGTTATGTAAAATTTTCAAAAATTCTAGCAGCCAAATTAATGGAGGGAAAAATCTATGTTTTATACAAATATCTAATGGTAATACAGCTTATATGTTGTGGCGTTTTCTCAAATCGTTCATTTTATCAGTTTTATAAATGCTTTAATAATATGCCAAAATTGCAACTCTTTTGTGCATGGTGTTTTCAAAATTATCCTTCATGCATTGGGTAGAGCATTTTTCGTGCATAGATCCACACACTTTCATCGACATGTGATTAAACTGGTGCAGAAATAAATTCGTGAAGCCCTAAAAAGTGAGCCGAAAATGAGGAATTAAGGCAAAAACGTTGAAAATTCCTAACTTTAACATTTTGTTTCTCCGCAAAATATGCTATTTTCAGCGAAAAATCAATTAATACACAAAATTTGCTCTACTCAATGTATGTAAGATGATTTTGAAAACAGCATGCACGAGAGTGTTGCAATTTTGGCACATTCTTCAAAAATTTATAAAACCGATAAAATGAACGATAAAAAACCGTCAAAACACGTAAACTGTATTACCATTTGATCTTTATGTCCAAAAAATTATATTTATCTTTCCATTAAAGTGCTGACGAGTACTTTATTGAGGGGGTGTATGTAATGTGACGTTTCAGAATGCCATTCCACACCTGGTGAACTTTAAGTGGATAACAGGTCAGAAAACAGAGACTCGTACGGATCGACAAATCTTTAAACTCAATTTTCACGGTTTCACTATTTTCGATATTTTCCTATCTTCAAAATGCTCCACACGATGAAATGTTTTTACCAGTCTGTCTACAAATTTAATCACGGATTTAACAATAACCATGGAGTGTAAAGTATCTGTTTACGTTTCCTTCATTTTGCTTCACTGTCCTGAAAAAACAAATCTGTTTTATTTTAAAAAATTTAAAAAAGGAGCCATTCTTAAATATAAACTTTTCCTCCCTTAATAAGAGTGGACAAAATATTTACATGCTTAAAGTAATTAGCGAATTAAAGTGAGTGTAAGAATCCATGTCCCATGTGTTAATTTTTAAAGCTTCAACGTATGGGACATTTTCAAAATCACTTGAATGGACATGAACGATTAATATTCAGAAAAATATTAAAGTTAAAATGCTAAAACTTGATATTATGTTTATATCAAATAAGTCGTAAAATTAGTAGTAAATCAAATGAAAACTTTAGAATTTTTCTTTTTCGCAGTTGCCTCCACTTAATCGATATAAAACCTGTGCAGGAATAGTTTGATTGCACATTTCGTTGTAGATACAAGAGGAATCAGGAGACTGAAGTGATAGATGTTTAAAAGTGGGTCGCTATACGATGGTTTAAATGCCATACTCTTTGCATGACGAGAGAGAGAGAGAGAGAGAGAGAGACTAAAAGAAGCGAACGGAGAAAGCCACGTGAATGTAGCACAGAGTTTTTGTAAACGCACTAAGACGTTCTTCTTCTCTCTGATTGCCTAAAGCTGTTTGCTCCGTAAGCGCCCTTCCCTGGCACGTGGAGAATGGGACAAAATACATGACAGCAGTGAGTGAAATGTGGCGAACATACTGTCATGCAAACGAAGTGCCGGACTCATGCAACAATATTAATAAATATTCAACACACGGTTATAAATCTGTTGAATTAAGTAACTCTGGACCTTATCAAGTTGGCAATGCAGTTTTTACTTTATCTACTACTTACTTATAGTGCACATTTTGAGCCTCCATGAATAAAAACAAAAAGGTGCATGTGTAGGTGTGTGTGTGTGTGATATTTAAACTTGATATTTAAATTTAGCATGTTCCAAAAATGTACGACGAAGGGTTTGAAGAAATTCCTTCCAGCCCAAATAACTCTTCAGATGAAAATTTGTTATTTTCGTTTAAGCGGACATCAGGTCGACACAAGAAAACGAGAAAAAAATCTAACAAATTATCAACTGGAAAAACTATAATGATACAAAGACTGCTTTCATTTTCCGTTCGTTTTGGCATGGATTGGTCCATCATATTCCTCTTTCTCTTGCTTACGCTTTTGCCACTTGCGGGCTTCCCTCTGCTTCGTAGGCATGGTTACGTAACGCGTGTGTGAACCGTGGCCGTGAGGAGATAGACATTTGAGGTCAAATGGGAAGAACAATACTTACAATATCTACAATTTAATAGTGGTGATGTAAGACGTCTAATTTATCCTAGAACGTTTATAAATCAAGCATCCATCACAAATGCCATACTGAGCACTATAAAACAACTAGGAAAAATAATAAACATCTGACGTTCTCTACTCATCCTTCTACAAATATCGTTATATACCGGGGTGAGGCCAAAAAGTTTGCAGCTAGATATCGAATTTTAGTTACACCAGCATATACATTGGGAGGCATAGCTGCAGAGATAGCAAGAGGACCAGAATCTTAAACTACGTATTCCAGAGTAGGCGTGGGATAATTATAACAAAATACACAGAATTTCACATTAATCACATTACCTGTGGTTTATTCAATATAAACACGGTGCCCCTACATCACACACAAAAGATAAAAAGGAAGGAATTGAAGAGAGTTGCCAACACACATGAGGCTACATTCACATGATTCCACATACGACCTTTCAGACCCAACACTCGACCAGAAGTGACGCTAACACACAACACACAGAAGTAACGCTCACTTCTCTCACTCTCCACCGGTAGCTAGGATCGCAGCTAGAAGGTGGCGAGTCGCCACGCCAGACGAAAGTTCAAAACATCAGCCGAAAGAATTACCCCAACAATACTGTCGCCAACGACGCAATAATGAGTCTGGCGTGACAATACACACACATACACGCTACAATATTCTTACAGGAGCTTCTATTTTTCTATCTGCTTCATGGTAATCGAGATAAGCGTTTACAGAAATGGTATCATTACGCATTTCGTTGTAGGTACAGAGATTAAAATGATAGTCAAATATTTAAAAACTTGTCGCTATACGAGGGTCACTGAAAGTTTTCAGAATAAACAATAAAATTTCAAAAATTTAGACCTGATCATTGCATCTTTTGAAGGTATTCTCTATTGCATTCTATACAACGTCTCATCCTTTCAAACCATTTTTTGCCTAAGGCATTTATAAACAGCTACTGCAGGTTTTGGTGATTCAAATCGTTGACGTCGATTTTTTTTTATTTTGGGGAATAGAAAAAAGTTGTGGAGCGAGTTCTGCATTGTAGGGAGGACAGGAGAAATACTTGACCCTTAATTCCTGCATAAATTGGGTTCCTTCAAGTGCAGTGTGGGTAGAGACGTTTTTGTGATGCAACAACATTCCACACGACCAGTCTTAGGATCCTTTGTCCTCAGTCACTGAAGGCTTGTGGCAGACATTTTGTGTTGTGCCATCTGGCAGTGACAGTCTTTTGTGCCTCGAGCGGAATTGTGATAATATGCCCACTAGCTGAGAAGAACGAACAGACCATTTTCTTGTCAACACTTCTTGCTTGGCTAACTTTTGTTGGGGGATCCTCCCCTGGGAAGCCCCAGATCGATGGCTGTGGTTTAGTTTCTGGACTATACTGATATATCCACCTTTCTCTGAATATGTTTTTGGATCTTTCCACATCAAACTTTTCTATAATTTCCTGCCACCATTGCAGCCGTGCCTGTTTCTGCTCATTTGTGAGGTGGTGGAGGATTAAACAACTGCAGAGCTTCTTGACGTGAAGTCTTTAAGGATGATGTTCACTGCTGCCGATCCAATATTCAGGGATTCTTGAATCTTAATCGTGCAACATTCACTCTCCTTTCATCACATTTTCATCCGTTATTGCTGTAACCGGCCGTTTCCGCAATCTTTATCTTTGAGTGGTCTTCTTCATTTCCTCTTCTAAACTCTGAAAACCATCGATAAATCGCTGACTGAAAAGGGCAAAGATCCCGAATTCCCTATGCAATCTTTCAAGGCATTCCCTATCCCCTAAACTGGCTTTAAAGTCAAAGAAAATCATCGCACGGAAATGCTTTCGCTTGACATCCATCCCAGCTTATGGCTTAACAACGCCTGCATCCACATAACAGAAGTGGTGACGTTGTACAGTTTGGAGACTTGCACACGTTACTATACGAACAATCTAAAGCTACGCAGAACTGCTTTACTTGCCACATTCACGTTTACCACTCTGAAAACTTTCAGAGTGAGGCAGTGTTTTTAACACTTGAATAATTTCAATTAAATTATATAATATATAATTCAATAATAGCCCGCCTTGAAGCAATATATGTATATATATAGGTAATAATTTGTAAAAATGTATGTAACAGCCATTGCATATGCTTATATTATTGTAAACATGTTTAATAATGTTATGTGAATGCATTACGTAATTTAATAATGTAAGAGCTGTGAGAATAATAAGTTTAAAGTTGCTAACAATGAGGTAACTTTGAGGCAATAATGAGTTTGAGAGTTTAAATGCTATTAGTCAGGATTAGGACAGCAATAATGTAAATTTTGTGACAGTTTAAAAATAGCCAACCAACGGCTAGAAAAAGCTTTAGTAAAATGCAGGTATTCTATTTTACTAGGATTAGCCAATCAGAGACTTGAAATACAGAAGTTTACGGGTTTGGACGGTTGAAATATGTTCAGTTGCCTGCAGACCTTAATAGCAACCAGATGGAAGATGCGTTCTCTAGAGAAATATTAAGTATTCGTGTGAAACGAAAAATAAGTATACGCGTTAACAAAGTGCAAGTATTAAATAAACAAATCTCACAGCTCTTGATATCAGTATAGTGCTATTTAATTTGTGTCAAGGATTAATAAAAAGAAGTGAATTAAAACTTAAAATCTGTGTAAGCCTACATTCTTGTCGCACCACACCCTGTCTACGGGAAACGTGTCTCTAAAACAATACTGAAGCAACCGCGGCAAACATAAACATAAATAGTTAAAGAAGCAGTTTAATAACAAAGTTAATATTTTTTTAAAAAAAAAAACTTGGAGTGTAACAACAAAAATACATCTTCAAATCGGCTTTTCATATGTAGCAGCATATTACGTAACAAACAACTTCAAATTAACGCCCAAAGCATGGTGCAAACTCTTTCAACAGCAAAACACTTTCTCAAATTGACGTCCATACGTGGAGCTAAATAAATAAACTCCTTTAACTCCAAAAACAATACTTTCTCAAATTGGCTCCCATACGTGGGACAGTTAAACTAAAGCAAACACTTCTTCGAGAGTGACCTTATCCTTGCTTTGGAATTCCATACTCTCTGCATCTTGACGAATGCATCAGGTGACTCGCTAAGTATCCCCATTCCACAGAAACTATTATTATTATTATTATTATTATTATTATTATTATTATTATTATTATTATATGCTCCTTGCGTCCAGCTTTAAGTAGGCATCAGTCACCTACTGATAGCGCACGAGTGCAGAATTGCATCGACATTAAGTGACAGTTGAACTATGAGAGGGAGGGAGCCAACTGGGAAATACAAACAAATATGGAGACTACTTATTGATTACACCACGATAAAATTTGAAGAATTGCTAATGCTTCAGCTATTCGTGAACTAAAATAAGACTCACCTTGCTACTTATATACCTAGGCGAATTTTTCTATTTTTCATCTTTATATAACACACAATAGTAATAGTCACTGCACCACTGGGTTTTTGCATACCGGAGGTATTAATTATGGTGGAAAGGGACTATTGCGTAGCAGCTAGGAAATTGTACTCACCGTCACATATGTTAACCATTTATTTTAAACTGTTGTATTCGTTAACAATTCTTTGATCAGCTTGCTTTAACATTTTTACAAAATAATGTACTCAAATACAATATAGTGTACTCTTTCAACTTTCTACATCTAAAATTGCCATAGCAACTTAGAATTTTTATGAAAAGCAACGCACACAATGGAAAGTTACAGGAAGTGCGAAATTATAAATGCTTCTCCGGTGAAAGAATTTAGAAAACACCAAGAGTTAAAACGTTGAATTTCAAAGCTTATCAAACAGGTTGAAAAATAATTTGGTAAAGGCCGAAAGAATCACTCTTGGTGTCTAGTTGTTAACGGCTCGGTCCCTGGCCGAAGAGTACTACTGGTGCCTGCCCAGGAGTTGCTGGAGTCGTCCGCCAGCATGATGGCGCTGGCGTCAGTGGCGTGAAACAAACCAGCCAATCATAACTGTACATGACACTTGACGCTGTGAAGTGATGAATTACGTCATCCATGACGATATGTTCTTCGAAGCTTCCGATGTTAACCCCTTTGTCGATGAACGACGTCATCATTTCTGAGGCATTGTGACGTATTTTATGCTGGTTGCATAAGCCCTGACCAAGGGGGAGGGAAAAACCGATATAAACAATAGTATTTGGACTCGCTCTAAGCGCAACCACTTCTACCAACCTATTTCACTTCAAACAGACAAGAAGTAGTTAAAAACTTTCCTTCGTTGTAATTAAACAATGGCTGTTACGGAAAAGTTCTCCGTCACGAAACGTGTCCGTAGTCATGGCAACCAAGTATACCTTTCCCTCCGAGCCAACCACTTTACGCAACACTCTGTGACGCTCTGAGTTGCAATCGGCTTTCTTTTTGAAATCGCATCATTGTCGATGAAGTAGACAAGCTTCATGATCGATTGATGGTTCCCAAAGAGAGCGGTTAGATTACGAAAAATACAGTTTGCAGCTTCTTTATAAGAATAAACACTAGAAGATAAAGTATAACCATATAGGCTGTTCAAAAAGTAGGCGACTCTGGGATTCAAATGCTTGAAACGAGAACCGCCTTTGCTCTGTATAACCAAGAACACACTAATAGCAACGCAACTTCAGAAAAGTACTAAATATTTCGATGTTTAACCCAATAACAACGAATATTTCAGACACAGGAATTCTTAAGCAGTTGGCATCAAGCTACCTACACTCACAAAACCCACATATCAACACAAAGAATGTTAACAACAGCGGCCAGGGGTCAACGACACCAGGTAAAACCGGTCCAGTAGTGGTGGTTGTGAACGACAACTGTGCGAAGGATGGGGGAGGGTTTGTTATCTGCGACGTCCTTGCCTAAAGTCCAGTAACAGTTCAGCTTTATTTACTTTGTCCTGGCGTCAATGCTTAGAAATTGCTTTGCCTGATAATGACACATGTTTTATTTGATATAGATTGTGTGTTTTAACGAGATCTACATTTTTGTATCAACTTTTTGTCTAGCTCTTTAACAGTTATGTAAAACTATACAAAATTCATTGAGGATGAAGTGGATTTAATAGTCTATTCGCAGAAAGTGCTAAAGATATACGTATTACTTGTAATGAAGATATTTTAAACATACTTTATTTTAATCAAAATGGTTAAGAGTCATTGTTGAGAAAATAAAAAGTAACAAAACATTCTAGAAAGGTAAAATCAGACTGAAAAATACAATGCACTAGCAGTTTGTTAGGGTAGCGGCATGGCAAGCCGAAAGTCTGTGGTTAAAACCCGGGTATGGCATTGACTTTAATAGTCTTATTGTACCTTTCCAACCTTAGCCCACATACAACATGTGTGAAAGAACAATTAAAACAAACAAATGTTCCATTTTAAGTAGTTCGGAGTGGCGATTTTCTTTAAGGCAACCCTGTGGTGAGATTTTGGTTAAAAACTTCAAAATTTTCACTTTTTTGTCATTTTCTAATAATTTAGGGACTATATACATATATTCCATGCTATTTTGGCTATTTACGACTATTGTGCAGTAGCATTTTGACCCCATATCAAGATCAGTAACACCAAATAATGGCAAGTGTCTTTAAACCTGGTTTTATAAGAAATGAGATTGTTCACATGCAAATACATAAAATGTCGCGACGCAATTTTCCCCAATCTTACTGAAACTTGTAAGCTAGGCGCATTAAGACATAGAGAGAGCTGAATAGCACCTTTTTAAATGTGTGACATATCAAAATATAGCATTATATAAATTGTAAAAGAAGTTAAATTTTTTGGACTTGTTAAATAAGAAAAAAATTGTTCTATTTCATGTTAAACAAATATGGGAAAAGGCCAACTTGAGTTGCTTAGCAACTGCCAGAAGAAACATTTATTCCAAAAAATTAAATAAGCCGATGCGTTGGACATTTTATATAACTAATTTACATAATTTTGTAGACACTTAAAAGATAACCTTCATAGCACGTAGGTAAAATTAATAATTCGTAACCAAAACAATTGCTTAAGAATTAAGGAGTCCAAAAATTTCACCATAGGGTAGCCTTAAGATCTTCGTGTAGCATCCTTGGAATATCTTAAAATTAAACACAAAAATTGGTATTGATCCGACTTATGGTTTTTCGGTTGTGCTGTTCATCGACAGTCACAGACATACGGACCTTCTCCTAAAAAGCTCTTTTTATTCATGCAACCTCAAAACATGTATTTACGATGAATTCGCAGAATAGAATTTTTGGGTAAAACGTAATACTTCTTTTACCAGCTGTAAGTAGGTGTTAGAGAAAAAGAATGGATTTGTGAAATTCATTTTTCTAGAAAACTGTATATAGGGACGATGTTTGGAGTAAACAAAGCTCGTTCATTTCGAAAAAATCTGATGTGTTTCACTCACATGACTTTGTCTACTCTTGTTTTTACAAACGCTTATTCTCCATCTACTTCATGTTAATCGAGATATCGAGATGTCAATCTTATTGCTAATTTTCTTGTAGATGCAAGGGGAATTGGTAGCCTTTAAGCGATAGTCAAATATTTTAAGAGCTGGTTGCTATGTGGAGAATTCCATTCTCTTTGTATTACCAGGACAAAGAAAAAAGAATAACGAATTTGTGAAAAAGTACAAGTATTGGAAAATTTAAGGGAATAACAAGCAATATCTCGAAAATGGTTTACTCAAAAAATGTATATGACATAAATTGTGTATTTTAACGCGATCTACATTTTTTGTATAGTAAAATTTTGTCTATCTCTTATGGTTTACCAGTTATGCAAAAGTCGTTCACAATGACGAATACTTTTGGAGACATTCCCAGAAAATTCGAGATATACATTTCATTTGTCATGAGAATATCTGAAACATATGATATTTTAATCAAAATCGTTAGAGCCATTTTTGAGAAAATTAAAATTTTCGAAAAATGTTCCATGTAAAGGGTAATCTGGGGTAGGGGAATTTTCTTGAAAACCCTCCTGTCGCGTCGCATCTCTGGAAGATACTGAACCTAAATACCAAGTTTGGTGTTTATCCGACTGTTCACAGACAGACACACACACACGGATATGTTTCCAAAAATGTTTTTTTTTTTTTGGATTCAGGAGTTCTCAAAACATATATTTCTGGTGAAATCTCGGTATCGAATTTTTGAATGGAATACAATACTTCCCCTACTTACTATACGTAGTAGAGAAAGTCAAAAGAAAGGAATGGAAATAAACACGGAGACTAGTAAGGTAATGTGGGTGTCAAAACAAGAGACACACCATAAAGAATTGAAAGTAGAATGTGAAGGGCGAGTATTGCAGAAGGTGGAAATGCTTGAGTATTTGGACTCGAATATAAGTAATGATGGGAGAAAAGAGCAGGAGATATTGAAAATAGGATTAAAAAGGCACCTCACCCTATTATGGAATGAACAATACAATACGAGTAATAGGAAAAAAGGAAATAAATAATAAAACAAAACTGAAAATATATAACAACCAATAGTACTCTATGGAACAGAAAGTCTGGCGTTACAAGATAAACGTTTGAGTAAGTTTACAACAGTGGAAATGAAATGTTTGAGAAAAACAGTCAGGAAAACCAGGAAAGATAGAATATGAACGAAAGGGTTAGGAGAGAGATAGGACAGAACAAAACAATGGCTGATAGAATAGAGGAAAGACAATTAAAATGGTTTGGACGTGTAATACGGATGAGCGAACGAAGAAAAATCTGATGTGTTACACTCACATGACTTTCTCTACTCTTGTACAATCTAATTTTACAAACGCTTATTCTCCATATGGTTCATGTTAATCGAGATATCGAGATGTCAATCTTATTGGTAATTTTCTTGTAGATGCAAGGGAAATATGGTAGCTTTTAAGCGATAGTCAAATATTTTAACGCTGGTTGCTATGTGGCGCATTCCATTCTCTTTGCATGTCCAGGACATAAAAAAATGAATAACGAATGTGAGAAAAAGTATAAGTATTGTAAAATTTAAGGAAATAACAAGCAATATCTCGAAAACGGTTCACTCAACAAAAGAAATGTATATGACATAAGTTGTGTATTTTAACGCGATCTACATTTTTTGTGTAGTAAAATTTTGTCTATCTCTTATGGTTTACCAGTTATGCAAAAGTCGTTCACAATGAAGAATACTTTTGGAGACATTCCCAGAAAATTCGAGATATACATTTCATTTCTCATGACATTATCTTAAACATATGATATTTTAATCAAAATCGTTAGAGCCATTTTTGAGAAAATTAAAATTTTCGAAAAATCTTCCATGTAAGGGATTTTCTTGAAAACCTTCGTGTCGCATCTCTGGAAGATACTGAACCTAAATACCAAGTTTGGTGCTTATCCGACTGTTCGTTTTTGAGTTATGCTGTTCACAGACACACACACACAGACACACACACACACAGACACACAGACACACACACAGACACACACACGGACATGTTTCCAAAAATGCTTTTTTTGGATTCAGGAGGTCTCAAAACATGTATTTCCGGTGAAATCTCGGTATCGAATTTTTGGGTGGAATGCAATACTTCCCCTACTTACTATACGTAGTAGAGAAAGTAAAAATGAAACAGGTCTTTGAAATGTGTGTGGAAGGAAGGTTAGGTATAGGGCGACCACGGGCGACTTGGGAGGAGAGGCTTAAAAGAATTGGGCAGAAATATGGAAGAACAATGACGGAGCTGAAAAGCTAAGTGAGGATAGATTAGAATGGAGGAAATGGATTGAACGAGGTTACCACGACGCTTGAAAATGCAGCAGGAAATAATAGAAGAAGTAAATTTATGCATACATGTACATTATTGGTGCGTGATAATCGTATGTCATTTGTAGATCACACCGTTATCATCACCGTAACTCTAATTTCTCGTGCCTATTCATAACATTTACGGTGTTGACAGCCTGTACGTACAAAAATAACGACAGAATGTTTCGTTACAGATAAATACAATTCGCAGTGTAGAACAAGTATGTTCTACTTCTAGAAGGTTTTGAAGCTACGAAGAAGTCTGTAAATTTGGATTCTAGTTATATATTCGAATCACTCTGAATTTAAAAAAAATCTGATGTGTTACACTCACATGACTTTCTCTACTCTTGTACAAACCATTTTAACAAACGCTTATTCTCCATATGCTTCATGTTAATCGAGCTGTTAATCTTATTGCTAATTTTCTTGTAGATGCAAGGGGAATTGCTAGGCTTTAAGTGATAGTCAAATATTTTAAGAGCTGGTTGCTATGTGGCGCATTCCATTCTCTTTGGATTACCAGGAAAAAAAAAAATTGAATAACGACTTTGAGAAAAAGTATAAGTATTGGAAAATTTAAGGGAATAACAAGCAATATCACGAAAATGGTTCACCCCAAAAAAAATATATATGACATAAGTTGTGTATTTTAACGCGATCTATATTTTTTGTGTAGTAAAATTTTGTCTATCTCTTATGGTTTACCAGTTATGCAAAACTCGTTCACATGAAGAATACTTTTGGAGACATTTCCAGAAAATTCGAGATATACATTCATTTGCCATAAAGATGTCTTAAACTTATGGTATTTTATTAAAAATTCTTAAGCCATTTTTGAGAAAATTAAAATTTTCGAAAAATGTTCCATGTAAAGGGTAATGTGGGATGGGGGAATTTTCTTGAAAACCCTCGTGTTGCATCTCTGGAATATACTGAACCTAAATACCAAGTTTGGTGTTTATCCGACTGTTCGCTTCTGAGTTATGCTGTTCACAGACATACACACACAGACACACACACGGACATGTTTCCAAATATGCTTTTTTTGCATTCAGGGGGTCTCAAAACATATATTTCCGTTGAAATCTCGGTATCGAATTTTTGGGTGGAATACAATAATTCCCCTACTTACTATACGTAG
The DNA here is from genome assembly GCA_030765065.1 of Deroplatys truncata. NCBI lineage: Eukaryota > Metazoa > Arthropoda > Insecta > Mantodea > Mantidae > Deroplatys > Deroplatys truncata. The sequence continues at coordinate 27,605,397 of CM060985.1, read as the reverse complement.
TACAGAAAGTAACTAGACCTCCGATTCATACATTTTATGGATATATCTACAGCGCCTTTGCTTGAGTTAGCAAGAACATGGCGGATGGGCGAGACTTAGTACTTACTTGTCGCCATTGTCTCTAATGCAGTCATTGTATACTGGACAGTACCCTAATACCATCTGTTCGGTACGTGTAGATGCAGAGGTACAGCTGCCTAGGACTAAGGTCTCTGTGGACACGTGTCGAGGCTGCCATCTGCCCGTCACGTATAGAAGCAGAGGTGCAGTTGGCTGGCACTAAGGCCTGTCTGAACTGTTGTCGAATATGTCATCTGCTTCTGAAGTATAGAGGCAATGGTACAATTGCCTAGCACTAAGACATGTACGAACACGGGACGAAGCAAGATGGTATGGTACACGGATGAGACCTAGAAGGTTAACTGTCCGCCACACATTGAACCAAGAGGTATCTCCTGACGGATCCGTAGCGTTATCACCACGTAGTTAAAGCGCTCTATGCACTTTGTGGTAGCTCAGTGAAGGGAGACCATGGCCATCATGAAGTATAGTCACACAGATAAGCTCTGGCTTATGAGTAAGACTAACTGCGAAGGGAGATTTTAGCACCTCGACCTATGAGATCTTTTGTGCCTGACGAGGATGTCCCTGGGACGGAGGGGTGAGTTGAGAGGAGACAAAGAGCTGCTGTACCAGTAGGCACGACAGGGCAGATGGCACGGTCCCTATGTTTTACAACTTGGAACCCCCCGGATGGCAGCTAGTGCAACCGGCTTCCATCCCCCCTGCAGGCTTACACATTCCGGGGGAGTCGGTGACAGCGCCCATTCCGTAGGACGGAGGGTTACAGAGAGCATCCTTTTTCTCTGCCGTGCAACGACGAGACTCCCGCCGAAATTTTCAAACCTGAAAGCAGATGAAACGTGAAGTGAAATGAAAATGGAGGTGAAATGGTGGGACAGCAAATTGGGGGGATTTAATGAACCTTCCCAGCAGGAAGGTAGGCCACGGGAATCTAACCTACGATCTCCCGAATGCGGGCCACAGACGTTATCGCTGTGGCTTATCATTGCACTTTTAATGCTTTGTCGTGTCCGTGATGAAAACCTGTAACACTTTGAATCAGCCCACAAAGACGTAAGAACGCCTCCTTTGCCGTAAAGCTGTAAAAGGTACTCCGTTCCTGTATATTTTACGGGCAAGTATGAACACATAATAATTGATGGATTATAAATGTTTCGTAAATACACTTGCAATTAATTAGCGCTGTGGAACTTGGAACCCCAGTCAGCAGTATAAGATCTGGAAGTAAGGTGCACGTGGTTTTGAAACTCGCTGTATGAAAAGACGACCTCTTCACACTGACTGGGTTTCAAACGCGAGCACCCACGCTTGGTCGCTCCGGTGGCAATCCTTTATCCTGCCAAAGGACCCAAAATAAACTCCGTGCAGTTCATAGATGATGAGGTTCATGTTCTGCTTGTCAGCTGGGCGATAAAATTTATGTCCAGATATTATGCTCGCTCGGGCAACTGCAGATTTAAGCTGTTTTGTATGCAGTGGGAGGGAAGGAAGAATCGCAGCCCAAAAATAAGAATAGATAACACTTGCAAAAGGTCTGTGGTGTTACATTCACATAACTTCCACTACCCACTGTCGTTTTTCACTTTCTCTACTGCTTACCTATGGTAAGAACATTAAGTACCGAGATTAAACTGCAAATTCACATTTTGAGATCCCTGAATCCAAAATTTTCAAGAAAAGTCCCCCACCTAAGCTACCTTTTACATGAAACATTTTTCTAAAACATTGATTTTCTTAAAAATGGCTGCAACAGTTTTAATTAACATACCAACTGTTTAACATATTTTCATGACACATAAAATATATATCTTGAATTCTTTACGAATATCCTGTGAACGACTTTTATATAATTCGTAAATCGTAGGGGACAGAATCTTACGACACAAAAATGTATATCTCATTAAACACACACTTCATGTCAAATTATTACTTTCTCTACTACGTATAGTAAGTAGGGGAAGTATTGTATTCCACCCAAAAATTCGATACCGAGATTTCACCGGAAATATACGTTTTGAGACTCCCTGAATCCAAAAAAGAAAGAAAGCATTTTTGAAAACATGTCCGTGTGTGTCTGTGAACAGCATAACTCAGAAACAAACAATCGGATAAACACCAAACTTGGTATTTAGGTTCAGTATCTTCCAGAGATGCGACACGAAGCTTTTCAAGAAAATACCCCCTCCCCAGATTACCCTTTACATGGAAAATTTTTCGAAAATTTTAATCTTCACAAAAATGGCTCTAACGATTTTGATTAAAATATCATATGTTTAAGACATTTTCATGACAAATGAAATGTATATCTCGAATTTTCTAAGAATGTCTCCAAAAGTATTCTTCATTGTGAACGACTTTTGCATAACTGGTAAACCATAAGAGATAGACACAATTTTACTACACAACAAATGTAGATCGCGTTAAAATACACAATTTATGTCATATACATTTATTTTTGTTGATGAACCATTTGCGAGATATTGCTTGTTATTCCCTTAAATTTTCTAATACTTATAGTTTTTCTCAAATGGGAATTCGTTATTCATTTTTTATGTCCTGGTAATACAAAGAGAATGGAATACTCCACATAGCAACCAGCTCTTAAAATATTTGACTATCGCTTAAAGCCTACCATATTCCCCTTGCACCTACAAGAAAATTAGCAATAAGGTTAACATCTCGATTAACATGAAGCATATGGAGAATAAGCGTTTGTAAAAATAGTTTGTACAAGAGTAGAGAAAGTCATGTGAGTGTAACACATCATGATTTTTTGTAGCATTAACTAATGTTACTAGTTATATTTTCAATATTTTACTTTCTTCATATGTTAAGTCTATTAGCTTTTTCTCTGGTCATACGAAGAGCATGGAATTTCGAAGCTACCACATACCAATAATCTTTTTAAAAATCTGACTATCACTTTAGCCTACTGTATTCTTCTTATACCTGGAATGGAATGTCTAAATGTGTAAGGAACGTTTATCTCGACAAAGAAGAAGAAGAAGTAGATAAAAACATGCTTTTATAAGTATAGCTTATAGGAGACTGAGTAAAGATATTTTTTATGTAGCTTCTATAAACTACTCTTACGGAAGATTAGTATTCGATCTACTTCTTGTTAATCCTAGTAATGGTTGCAGAAATACTTTCATTACATATTTCGTTGTGGGTGAATAGAGGAAACCGAATCGATAGTCACGTGTTTAAAACCGAGCTGTTGTATGCTGACCTTGTAATTCTCTTTCCATGATCTCACGTTAAACAACTGAATACAGCAGCACTTTAAAAATCAGTAACGTATTAAAAAATCTGATGTGTTACACTCACATGACTTTCTCTACTCTTGTACAAACTGTTTTTACAAACGCTTATTCTCCATATGCTTCATGTTAATCGAGATGTTAATCTTATTGCTAATTTTCTTGTGGATGCAAGGGGAATTGCTAGGCTTTAAGAGATAGTCAAATGTTTTAAGAGCTGGTTGCTATGTGGAGAATTCCATTCTGTTTGCATTACCAGGACAAAAAAAAGAATAACGAATTTGAGATAAAGTATAAGTATTGGAAAATTTAAGGGAATAACAAGTAATATCTCGAAAAATGGTTCACTCAACAAAAAAAATGTATATGACATGAATTGTGTATTTTAACGCGATCTACATTTTTTTGTGTAGTTACATTTTGTCTATCTCTTATGTTTAACAGTTATGCAAAAGTCGTTCACAATGAAGAATACTTTTGGAGACATTCCCAGAAAATTCGAGATATACAATTCATTTGCCATAAAAATGTCTTAAACTTATGGTATTTTATTCAAAATCGTGAGAAAATTTAAAATTTTCAAAAATGTTCCATGTAAAGGGTAATCTGGGGTGGGGGATTTTCTTGAAAACCTTCGTGTCGCATCTCTGGAAGATACTGAACTAAATACCAAGTTTTGTGTTTATCCGACTGTTCGTTTCTGAGTTATGCTGGTCACAGACAGACAGACAGACACACACACACACACACACACACACACACACACACACAACCCTCGCTGGACCCGCTATCTCGGACTGGAAAGAAGCATTTGTAACCCAAAGCCGAAAGAATTATCCCAACAATGCTGTCGCCAATACGACGCAATAATGTGTCTGGCATGACGACAGCTACTAATTACCTAATATGCCACAGTAGTTACAAATATTTTTATTGCGGCTTGCATTTGCTGCTGAAATTCCTTATCTCCACTGTCTTAAAACTCAATAACTTTCAAGTACAAGTCTATAGAAAATCTTGGCTACCTACTGTTCTGTTTCTACACCCTGACTCTTAAAATTTATCTGTGTGCAATTTTCTGACTCACAGCAGCTTCTACAAAACGAATAACGATCTTAACAGCTGACCTATACATTAAAAATACAAGATAACACATACGCTTATTGCCTTCCAATGCATGTTTCACATAATCTTATTCAGCACTGAGGCTCTTGTTTATACATTTATACACGCACGAAAATACTGCCACAAAATCAACCGGACGCCGCCAGCAATTGCAACGTTTGGCAACCCTAGAGCGTAATAAAGAGAGGTGCAAGCTATTTAATACCCCCAGTTTTACCCTTTTAGCTCAAAACAGTCTTGTGCCGCAAAATATTGGATGAACACTATCACCGCACAAATGCTGTAACGACAGGGAGTTTCAGCAACAGTTTCTCTACGCTGCGTAATCCCTAAAGTGACGTGATTTCTTACTACATGTGAAAAAATCTGATGTGTTGCACTCACATTACCCTCTCTACTCTTGTACAAGCTATTTTCACAAACACTTATTCTCCATCTACTTCATATTAATCGAGATAAACATTTGCAGAAACGATCTTTTGATATGCAAAGAGAATTACATTTTACACACAGCGACGACCAGTTCTTAAAATATTTGACTATCGCTTAAGGCGTACTATGTTCCCCTTGTTTTGTATTTTCAAGGGCAATATAGAAATACAGTAGCCTTTAAGCATAGACATATCTCTTAATAGCTGGTTGCTAGGTGCAGCACCATTCCCTTTGCCACAGGTTAATACTCTTTGCATATCCAAGACAAAAAAATGAATAACGAATTCCCATTTGAGAAAAAATATAAGTATTGGAAAATTTAAGGGAATAACAAGCAATATCTCGAAAATGGTTCACTCAACAAAAAAAAATGTATATGACATAAATTGTGTATTTTAACGCGATCTACATTTTTTGTGTAGTAAAATTCTATCTCTCTCTTATGGTTTACCAGTTATGCAAAAGTCGTTCCCAATGAATAATACTTTTGGGCATTCCCAGAAAATTCGAGATATACATTTTATTTGTCATAAAAATATCTTAAATATATATTTTAATCAAAATCGTTAGAGCCATTTTTGATAAAATTAAAATTTTCGAAAAATGTTCCATGTAAAGGGTAATCTGGGGTGGGGGGAGTTTCTTGAAAACCTTCGTGTCGCATCTCTGGAAGATACTGAACCTAAATACCAAGTTTGGTGTTTATCCGACTGTTCATTTCTGAGTTATGCTGTTCACAGACACACACACGGATATGTTTCCAAAAATGCTTTTTCTGGATTCAGGAGGTCTCAAAACATATATTTCCGGTGAAATCTCGGTATCGAATTTTTGGGTGTAATACAATACTTCCCCTACTTACTATACGTAGTAGAGAAAGTAAAAAACGAATAACGAATCCGCATTTGAAAAAAGTAAAGGAATATCTCGGAAGTGGTTCACCGGACAAAAAATGTATATGACTATACTTGTATGTTTTAACAAGATCTACATTTTTTGTGTAGTAACAATTTGTTTATCTGTTACGGTTTACCAGTTATGCAAACGTCATTCAGAAGGAAGAGGACTTTTGGAGACATTCCCAGAAAATTCAAGATATACATTTAATTTTTCATGAAAATGTCTTAAACATATGATATTTTAATTAAAATCGTTAAAGCCATTATTGGGAAAAGAAAATTTTTCGAAAAATGTTCCTTCGCGTTTAATCCCGCGAGCTCGGGAACTAGAGACTGGCATGGTAACCACTACACCACGGAGGACGATAGAAGGGAGAGGCAATAAAACAAAAAGGTTATTTGTGTATTAAGAAGCTTGGTGAGGGGACGATTTGGGAAAGGACTTTGAGGAACCTTTGTTAATCTAAGGAAACGGGAAGTACTGCGAAGACTGTTAGTTTCCCCAACGGAAGGTTGGAAAAGTGGCGTCGGTGAATCTGCAAATGAGATTCAAGCACAAGTGACAGTAGCCAATGGCATGGTGGGGTACACTTTTAAATTTAAGCGTATAGGACGCCAATCCAAAAAGATAGCTCATGTTAAAGTATTTGGCTGGGAGATGAGTTAGAAGTCTGCGTGGGTCACTAAGTGGTAGATTTTAATGTAACCTTTGTCCACGCAAGCAGTTCGTAATGCTTACTCTGTTTATTTTATGTTCGTATTGCAACGCCGAAATTATGAAATGCTTTCCGTAACACTGCGCACGATGTGTTTATTTGTCTTCCCCGCACCACCTGAGATGTGCTTCACCGCAATACAGCTATCCGGCATAGTGTTGATGACTGCACGAAGATAAGGTATGAGAGGAGACTGCAACCCACTTCACATCTCCAGCGTCCAGAGAAGAAGCTTTTGGACAACGCATTATAATTAATACGAAGTTAATTACCAAACCCCACAAAAGGTAACGCTACAAACTTTATGATGCGAGATGGCAAAACTGACCACAGTCGTTGTCCATACATTTTTGGCATCCATCATTCGTCATAGTTCATGTTGAATAATGCTGGCTATTTCCTGGAAGGTATTCTTTTAATCTTCTAGGATTTTTGGGTTTGTCTTGTATACATTATTTTGTAATTTACCCTAGAGATAGTTCCGGGGGCTACTCACATATTTATTTGACTTTTCATTTTTGAGTAATACTGTTCGCACACACATGTAATCGGAAATACTTAATCGGTCTCCTGAATCCATGAAAAAGGCATTTTTACTTTCTCTACTACGCATAGTAAGTAGGGGAAGTATTGTATTCCACGCAAAATTTCGATACCGAGATTTCACCGGAAATACATGTTTTGAGACCCCCTGAATCCAAAAAAAGCATTTTTGGAAACATGTCCTTGTTTGTGTCTGTGTGTCTGTGTCTGTGTGCATGTGTGTCTGTCTGTGTGTCTGTGAACAGCATAAGTCAGAAACGAACAGTCGGATAAACACCAAACTTGGTATTTGGGTTCAGTATCTTCCAAGGATGCGACACGAGGGTTTTCAAGAAAATCCCCCCACCCCAGAGTACCCTTTACATGGAAGATTTTTCGACAATTTTAATTTTCTCAAAAATGGCTCTAACGATTTTGATTAAAATATCATATGTTTAAGATATTTTTATGACAAATAAAATGTATATCTTGAATTTCCTGGGAATGTCTCCAAAAGTATTCTTTATTGTGAACGACTTTTGCATAACTGGTAAACCATAAGAGATAGACAAAATTTTACTACACAAAAAATGTAGATCGCGTTAAAATACACAATTTATGTCATATACATTTTTTTAGTTGAGTGAACCATTTTCGAGATATTGTTTGTTATTTCCTTAAATTTTCCAATACTTATACTTTTTCTCAAATTCGTTATTCAATTTTTTATGTCCTGGATATGCAAACAGAATAGAATGCGCCACATAGCAACCAGCGCTTAAAAGATTTGACTATCGCTTAAAGTCTACCAATTCCCCTTGTATCTACAAGAAAATTAGCAATAAGATTAACATCTCGATTAACATGAAGCATATGGAGAATAAACGTTTGTAAAAATAGTTCGTACAAGAGTAGAGAAAGTCATGTGAGTGTAGCACATCAGCTTTTTAGGAATAGCCTGTGAATCCTCTTCATTCTGAATGAATGTTCTGTAATTTTTTGTAAGTTGTAAACTGTACCACACAGGAAATATAGATCTCATAAAAACACACAGTTTATTTCAAATACCTTCTTTTTCTGTTGCATCAGCCATTTCCGAGATATTCATTATTATAGTACATTAGCTTACTGTTTATAATCTGGGTTAGATCGAAACATGACATTTACAACAGAACAACCAACAGCCACTTGTAACAGCACGAAAGACCGAAGCAACGACGGCCGAAGATACGAGGGGCGCTATTTATATTTTGAGCCTTGGCAACCCTGAATGCTGTAGGTGCCATCTGACGTTTCCAATGGAAAGTTTGACATTTCTCACCATAATCTACCTCAAACATGTTGTCAATAGAGCGTCATTTGTTTTGTTTACACTAACTTGAAAATTGTGTGTCAACAAAAACATGGAATTAACTTGTGAAAATGTTCGTGCAATGATTTATTACGACTTTCGACGTGGATTATCAACACAAGAGTGCATCGATCAACCAAATTCCACATTTGGCGACGAAGCTCCTTCCTTTGCCACTGTGAAACGCTGGTATAACGAATTTAATCGTGGCCGCCTTCGCTCAATGATGAAGTTTTCGTGAAGGTCGTCCAAAATCAGTTGTTGTGCCAGAAAATATTGATGCTGTGCAAAAACTAATAATAAAAGATCGTCATGCGACATATTGTGAGATTGAGGCAACCCTAGGCATTAGTTTCACCAGCATATATAAAATATTGCATGATTATTTAGCCGTGAAAAAGGTTTGCTCTCGTTTGTTCCCACATAATTGGACGCAATCTTAAAAAGATGCTCGTGTCGATTGGTGTACAAAAATGCTCAAGAAATACAATGGCAGTGCCTCAAAAGACGTATATAAGATTATAACAGGTGACGAATCATGGATCTATGCGTATGAGCCGGAACGTAAACAGCAGTTGACTGTATGAGTTTCAAGATGAAGCAAATACAACAAAAGTTGTTCGCACTCGAAGCACTTCGAAGCAAATGGTCGCCTGCTTTTTCACCAAAACTGGCCATGTGGCAACGGTGCCTTTAGAGGAACGTAAAACGCTGAATACCGAATGGTACACAATCATTTGTTTGCCGGAAGTCTTCGGTGAAGTAAGGAAACCCAACGAGAACCGTAGGATCATTCTTCATCAAGACAATGCGAGCGCACACACATCTCCTCTAACAACAGAGTATTTGAAGACTCAAAACAATCGAATTGATGGGTCATCCGCCATACAGCTCTGATTTGGCACCCAATGATTTCTTTTTGTTCCCGAACATCACGAATAAATTGCGTGGACAACGATTTTCGTTGGCAGAAGAAGCCGTTGATGCCTTCAAAAACCATGTTTTGGAGGTGTCTCAAGTAGACTGGAACAAATGCTTTGAGAAATGGTTCAAACGGATGCAAAAGTGTACTGATCATAAAGGAGAATATTTTGAAAAACAATAAATCAGTTTTCAATCAGAAATTACTTTGTTTTAATTATCAGGCTCAAAACATAAATAGTGCCCCTCGTATCAAGATATTTTCCATATTCAACTACAATATTTGATTAGCAACAAGTACAACTGCTGAGAGACTAGGCAGTGAAGGGTGACTGTGGCAGGGTTTCTCAGCTTTCGCACCATCATTAGTGCACCTCCCCATTCCTAGACCGGTCAGGTAGCTTCAAACTTAAAGCTCACGTGCTGTAATGGTTCGAATTGTTTAATAGTTGGTCATTCTTTTAAGGCCCTGTCAACATTCAGTTGTTTGTCGCGATGTCATGGAAACAGTATGCAATTTTAAGGGCAGCGTATAGCGCCCAGTTCTTAAACATTTGACTATCGCAGCTGCCTTTGTATAACGAAATGTGTATCGTAGCTATTTCTGCAAAGGTTTATCTGAATTAAATTGAAGTAGTTATAAAAATAAACTTTAGTAACACTACTTTGCAGACCCACAACATAGAGGGTGGGGAAAGTCATATGAATGTATCAGAATTGTTTAATTGCTGAGTCGTCATTCTTTTGTTTCTTGTGGTGCAAGAGCGCAGACAGGAATTTCATAGGGACTCACTTTTTAAATTGGCTATCGCCTTAGCCTCCGATATCGCAACGAAATGTGTAACGCAGAATCATGGATACCTCTTGCCCATTTTAATTGTATTTATCCCGTTAAAGGCGGTTGAAAAGGGGGAATGGTTTGGTGCTAGTTTTCACGTAATGTTGTCGTAGCACCCCTTTAAAATGCTAACGCGAACTAAAAATGCATGAAGTTGGCGGAGGTTTAATGCTAATTTAATAAACCCACACGCGGAGGAAATTAATAAACGACCCCTGCAGTTTTAAATTACATAGGTCTTCTTGGCTAATGTAATGAGTGTTTGGAAGGTCCATCTCTACGGGGTACGAAGAGATAGACACCGTAGGGAATAGAGCGCGTGACCAGCTGAGATTCCACTTGTTCACGCCACAGCGGATTTAATCAACTTTTGTCTGTCTTGGGAAATTATACCTGCACCGTCCTGGTCCACTTCTTCCCCTAAATCACTTTCGTGAGGGTTGTGCTTAGGTTCTTAAATATCAACCCTCTCCCTCACTGGAATAAATAACATTCAAAGGGGGCAAAAACTAAATAATTTCCACAGCTAATGTCAGCTTAATCCCGTCAAACTTTATCTTAATTTCTCGTTAGATTTTACGAACTTTCCGCCAAATACAGAACGTACATTTTATTACTTTTTCTACATTAATATACCTGGTATTCCACTAAAACATTCGATATCGCTGGAAATATAGGTATGTATTCTGGCCTAGTAATACCCTAAAAAACCTGTGATATATACACATGACTTTCTCTACACTGTATCGTTTATTAGTGGGTATACAAACTAGTCTTACTATATCTTATTTTTATATATACTTCATCTTAAACCAAATAAACGTTTGCAAAAATAGCTACATTATACCTTTCGTTACAGATACAAAGAGTACAGCGATACTCAAATGTTTAAGAACTGGACGCTATATGCTGGCTTAAAATTCCATACTGTTTCCATAGCATCGCGAGAAACAACTGAATGTTGACAAGACTAAAGGAATGGCTAAGTAGTGAACAATTCGAACCATTAATAACGGATATATAGCTGATGCCGCAAAGAAGTTATTCGAAATAAATTGTGTTTTAAAGAGATCTACATTTCCTGTGTAGTACGTTTTCGTCTATCGCTTAACGTATATCAATTATACAAGATTATACAAAATTCCTTCCGAATGAACGGACTTCACAGGCTATTTCCAGAAAATTTAAAATATACACTTTATTTGACATGAAAATATCTACCATATTTTAATCAAAATTGTTAGAACCATTTTTGGGAAAATCAAAATTTGGAAAAATGTTCCTAGTAAAGGGTAGTTTGGGGTGGAGGATCTTCGTGGGAATCTTCATGCTGGATCTCTGGAAGATACTGAACTTAAATACAAAGTTTGGTGTTGATCCGACGTTTCGCTTTTGAATTATGTTGTTCACAGACAGACAGACACACACACACACACACACACACACACACACACACACACATACAGCCACACTCACGGATCTTTTTCTAACATGCTTTTTTGGATTCAGGAGGCCTAAAACATGTATTTCCGGTGAAATCTCGATAAGGAAGTTTTGGGTGGAACAGGTATAATACCTACTCTACTACGTATAGTAAGTAGGGGAAGTATTGTATTCCACCCAAAAATTCGATACCGAGATTTCACTGGAAATATACGTTTTTAGACCCCCTGAATTAAAAAAAAAGCATTTTTGGAAACATATCCTCTGAACCAATGATGCCCAACCTTAAGCGTAACAAGGGAGGGCGGATTTACCCCCACGCATTGTTCGCAGAGCTATGACGCATTCATGTGGTCGTGGGTTGTCCAACTCCAACAACATGCCATAGCGACCAGCCGTCAGTGAGTGCGTGAAGGGATGGTGCTTTATAACGCAAAACAAAGAAGGTGGGCTAAGGCGACAGTGTGACGTCATTAGTTCATAAGAGACAAGGTTGGGCTTGACTGCTCTGAACCGTTTGTGTGTTTGGCTTTGAACAGCACAGTTCATAAACGAAAGGTCGGCTAAATATCAACATTGGTAAGTAAGTTCAGTATCTTCCAAGATCACTACATGAACATTTTTAGGAAATTCCTCCCATCCAAAACTTACATTTACATGGAAACATTTTCATTACTTACATTTCCTCAAAAACAGATGCAATGATTTTAATTACGTTTAATAGGAATATTGTAATAAGTAACAGAATGTATATCTGGAATTTTCTGCGAATATCCTGTAAATCTCAATTAATTTTACTGAATTTTGTTTAGACTTATATAACTAACAACTCTTATAAGATAGGGGCAAAACCTGCTACAGGAAAATGTAGAGCTAATTAAAATACACAATTTGTGTCGACTTTTTTTTTTCGTAGCGTTAGCCGATTTTGAAACATTCCATATTGTAAGTTTAGACCTTTCCTAAGAGTCACCTAACGAATTTGCTTGAAAGTTTGCGATTCTTTATTTATTCCCACCTTTCACTTCTTTCCATTGCAACTACTTGTTACCATGAATAAATATTTGAAATTTGAAAGCTGTTTCTGCATGTTGAAACCTTCTTGCTTAATTTCAAACAAATCATAGGTAAAAATATATCATTAGAAATGCAGCGAGCTTTTTTTTAATGAATACTAGCTAACTTACCCGACGTGGCACGATTAGTTTTCCTAATTCGAATGGCAATTTAATTACTTTTATTTACCTCCCTCTGATATTCACACAAAAGGACGTGACATATCGGGTGGAACGTCTGACATCCTTAATCCCCCGCCCCCTACAGTCTTCCAAGTTCTGGAAATGTCGCATAGCCTTTGGCGGTGGAACAATCATCGTTCGAAATGGTCAAGTAATGTTTTACATAATTACAGTAGGTAGGTATAATTTAAAACCTTTTTACCATCTCTTTGCTCTCGTAATGATATAAAAGCTAGAAACCTTTAGCATATACCAGGTGGCCCACACAAGCCGTCCTTAGTTGAAGTTAGTTTATACCGCATAGCGCGGTTGCTAAAAGGTTTGCCTACGCAGAACTACACAGGCGACGACAGATAGGAGACCGCTAAATGAAAGACGAATGCTTGAAAACGAACACTTGAACTGCTATTACTGGCCCCAGAGCTCATTCGGTAGAGAGACTGCCTGCTATATGAGGTGTTCCGGGTTCGATTCCCGGCTGGACTACAGAAAGTTGTGTTTAAACAAAAACATTCCACGGTATGCTCAGGGTCTGGTGTTTAAATGTGAGAGTACCTATGTATGTGTGTGTATGTGTGTGTGTGTGTTATTTAATTAGCAATTCGCTCATTAACAAGAATTCAGGATTGTCGCTTGATGCAAACCTGAGCACACGTTTTCAGTCATTTAGTTCTGTAACAGTTAATCTACAACCAGCACAACTATATGACACCAATTGGTGCCGCAGTGTTAACAAGATAAGCAAAATTCATTTTTGTTATACTTTTGTACCCTTAAAGGTGCGTTAGAATTAACTTATTTTCTAGTAGTGCATTATTCATAATAAGCATGTGCAAAAACATGCCCGCCTTGGTGGACAAATTGATGTAAGGGCCTCTCAGGCCACGTTCTACCTGAAATGATCCATCATTTCTTAATATTAACTTTGTACGTCCCAAAAACGTGCACAGAAAACAGATGCTGCATCTGAAAATGTTCAGAACACAGCCTTCGAGCCTCAGCTACATTTTGGTGCGTCTCCGCACATATCGTAACCATATCTGCGTGTTCGTTATTGGTGAACATTACCTTTTTGTCTGAATGACTGCATGAAGGCGACCACGCGACGCTTATCAGTACGAAGCTACCAAGTAAACACATGCAGGCAGCAGCACTACCACAGTAACCTTTCGCTTTGTAGCTGCACTGCCCCTTTAAACATCATTGATGCAGCAACTTCTTTTGCACCTATGTATGCGGAAACATAAAACTGCAAAGGACGGCTTGTTTGTGCCACGTGGCACAACGAAGCAGAAGTAAAGCTGTTGAGTGTGAAGATTCCACTTTCCCAGGCCAAGTTAACCTCTTTGGAAAAGGCACACAGTCTGCGACCATCGACAAAAATAACCTTCTCAGATGTTAATTATAAAATATCTGTTCACTGATTTATACAATTAGCAATTTTGTCTCTTTACAATTATTTAGCATGCCAGCAAATGAATTTAGTTACAACATAAGTAAAAAGCAAATAAAGCAAAACATTCTTACATGAGGGTCATTAAAATATTTTGGATTTCGTATAGCATTGTATCGTAGCGTTATAAGCAGATTAGATTCTCTTTTGTTTTTCTGTGTCTTCTGTTTTCTTGGTTGCTAAATTGTGACCATCTGCATTGGAATGAAATATCCGCGGCATTGATCTTATTTTACATGCTTTTTCTGTGGCGTAACAACAACTATTTTCTACTCCATCGCAATTTCAAAAAAGGTCAAGCCTTTCTCGCAAGTATGTTTTATAGTCCATGTCTGTCAGAAAGAATAGGGCTTTTCGATAGTGAAGTAATTAAAAAAATCGATTGAGTGGTTTTTGAGATTAGCTTACGTACATTATACAACCACACACACACACACAATTTCCGTTTATAATATTAGTATCTATACATATGCGAATTTGCCATTGTAGAGGAATGTCATGTGAATGCATGACATCAGATTTTTTGCTCCTGTTTGTAAAGACATCAAAGTGAAAGCTTCTTTAAACAGCTGCCGCACGTTACACTGATTGAGGCTAGGATATCAAACACGAGATGAGATGCAGAGCTTGGAACAGAGCCAAATAGATTCCTGGGCTGTAAATGAAATATGGCGAGATTAACTTGCTGGGGGTTGTTTTGAGCACCAGGTGCGCTTCAACAGTTACAACTGCAATATCCAATTACAACGCAAAGGCAACAGATACCGATACCAATCCCAGATTCTGTTGAACGGCTACTGGGAGAAACGCAAAGCAATAAAGATAAGGCAAGAGAGACAACGGATGACAATAAAACACTCAAGGATTCCGCAATGACAGTGATGCTCAATGAAAACAAAGTTAGCTTTATCCGTGATGTAATGTTTTAAGCCACTAGCGTTAGACTGTAGGAGATACACAGGCTGTAAACAAATACACGTTACAAGGCTCAGTGGTAGGTAGACATGTATCACATTTTGTTTATACACGAGGGCTGTTCCAGAAATACCCGACCTAACAAAGAAAACACAAAAATTTTGGTAAAAAACATCTTTATTTCTCTATATAGTCTCCTTTCAGCTCAATACACTTTTCCCAGCGGTGTTCAATAGCTTCGATACCCTGTTTATACTGAGAACAACCGAGTTCTGCAAAATAGACATCAACTGCAGACTCCTGCTCTAACTGTTGATAAATCTTTTAGCACCAAGCTATTTCTTCAACTTTGGAAATAGAAAATAATCAGAGGGGGCTAAGTCTGGCGAATAGGCTGCATGAGGAAGCAATTCGAACTTTAACTCACTGATTTTGGCCATGGAGATAATGGATGTGTGAACTAGTGCATTCTCTTGATGAAACAGAAGTTTCTTTTTCGCTAAATGCGGTCGTTTTTGCTTGATTTCATCATTCAAACGCTGCAATAAGTTTGCATATTACTCGCCATTGATTGCTTTTCCTTTTCTAAGATAATCAATGAAAATTATTCCGCACACATTCCAAAAAAACTGACGTCATGACCTTGCTTGCAGATGGAGATGTCTTCGCCTTCTTTGGAGCCGATTTTCCCCTTTCAATCCACTGTTTTGATCGTTCCTTCGTCTCAGGCATGAAGTGATGGACCCATATTTCATCCGTGCTATGAATCAACGCAAAAACTCGGCTTTATTGCAGAAAAACATCCCAAAAACTCAACTTAAACATCCTCACGACGCTACTTTTGTTCCATTGTGAGTAAACGCAGCACACATGCTGCGCACATCTTTCTCATGTCTAAATTTTCAGTTAGTGTGCGATGTACAGCACTTTTTGAAATGCCTACGATGTCTGCTAGCTCGCGTAATCAGTCGACGGTCATCCAATACCATTTTGTGGATTTTACTCACAGTTTCTGGCGTGGTCACCGCATTTGGTCGACCACTGCGATGTTCGTCTTGGCACCTCCTTAAACTCTGCCACCCAATATTTTACAGTTGTAAACGAAGGAGCAGACCCCCCCCCCCCGCTGAGTAGAATCCAACTCAGCTTTAATATTAAAATAAATACTTTCAAATAAAAGTACTGTATCACATAACAATGACCAGTTTTATCCATGTTTACAAATTTGCTGAGAGCGTTCACTATTGATGGCTGCCAAACAATTACTAAACGACGTAGCATCATCAAACTTCAGACTTAAGCTTTATAAGGTTGGTACTTTCTAAGACAACCATTCAGGTCGGATACTTCTGGGACCGCCCTCGTACCTGTGTCCAAAAAAGCTCGTTTGGAGGAGGGTGTAGACAGTACCTACAACAAAATATAGGGAAGGAGCATTCAAGAAAACTGAAATACTGCAACTAAGCAGATACGATTTTGATCAACTATTAAAGGCGTTCGAGATGGCCGCCGCCAACTTCGATACATTTTGTGCTTCGCCTGGTTAAATGATAAAGAAAATGGAATGAGATAAAACTTTGATTTACGGTGTGTCCTAAGAAACAAAACACAGCGGTGTTTGTTAACACGTAAGCTGCCTCTATCACTTAATGCTTCTCCAATCTTGGAAATATGGTGTGGGTTGGGTGACGTCTGTTCGGGTAACGTTGTTTATTGCGCCGGAAAGCCTCTGTTGCATTCCCTCGGTATTCCCGTAGCTGAGAAACATCTCGGTGTAAACCGTAGGACACCGCAAGTAGGCTGCAATGGCCCTTTTTGCTTCTACCGTGACCCCTGGGAGGGAACGATGAGGGCGACCAGATCTGGATGATGACGGGCGCAAGTTTGGCCGGTCCCTAATGTTTACAGATCGACCGCATACGCCGCCGGGTTCAATCACAAGCCTCCAGATCGTGAAGCCCTTCCTCTGACGCTTCAAATTTATCTCAATGTTGCATCAATATTGATAAAGTTTAATGTTACCTGCTTTGTTGTTAAGTTTTCCGATGTCATCATCTCCTAGCTCGGTCTGCATTATCTAGTCCGCCGGCTGCTTCAGTGGTATAGCTATGAGTTCTTTGTCTCAGGGTGTGCGTGAGTGTAGTGTGAAAGGATAACACTAGTTTAATTAGCTGATAAATTTTAATGTTGACTAAAATATTCTGTTTCAAGAGAGTCGCCGACTGTTAAATAATTAATTATTTCTATAATAGTGTCAGTTGTCGTAAGTCGCAGAAATATTACTCGGATAGATCTCTTACAACAGCCGCCAAATCTTTCTAAAAACAAGGGCGTCACCCGGCGCTACACAACTTAAGATGAAACCAAAGATCATACGAGTACTCACACGAGTCATCACATGAGTAAGTCACAGGATTGAGTAAGTAAGTAAGATTAAAAACTAAGTAAGTCTGATTTAGGATGCACGCTCTTTTCTTAAGCTTAACTTAAGCTCTACCTACCTATCACTCCCCTGCCAACGTTCCTACTTACGCGGTCCAATCCCAAAACTACACTATGCTGTGCATTGCTCGTATCTAAGAACTTAATTTCCGTTTCTAATTTACAGAATTCCTGTCTACGTGACTTTGCAAACGTACTGAACTCAACCCTAACTGCATTCCAGGAACTATTACGGCAGCGCGTTCTCTACTCGGCTGTTACTAACGCTTTTCCTTAACATGACGCGCTAATGATCTTTTTCTCCGGACAAGTCTTTTAGCCCAGGTTTATTAAATTATACATTGATTTAATATACAGAAATTATTTATTGCAATTACTTCTCTCTTACTATAATTTCTTTATTTAATTATTTATACGCCCCATTGAAGGCGGATCCTAACTCAGCAGTCCCGTAAAGTACTGGTCCTACAGCCCTAAAACAGAACAAGGAAGATGATGCGTACAGAAAATGAGGGACAGGAGAGTAGTGGTAGAAGATGAACCACTTCAGAATTCGCCTTCCGACCCTGGGAAAACCACGAAAAACTATTTTATAACAATCGAAGAAGAATTTAATCTAACAAATTCAGAGGGTGGCAGTCGCCGGGGCGCCGCCTCTCGTTAGCATCTCGGTGTACTCTGCCATCGTTTATTCGCGCTTGATGAAGCAAAGCTAAACAGAATTATACAGTAAGCACTGGCGTTGGCTTAGGTATGGTGTGCACCACGTAACAGCTCATGTTGGTAAACAACTCTTAACTAATTAATGCGACATCCGCAGGTTGTCGCGGGGTCTAAGCTTTGTCTACAGCCACCCCCTGCCGTTTCTGGACATGGGCTTATCAACAAAATATGGCCACACGGTACACAAACATCTACCAATCAACGAACTTATTGGAACTTTTTACACCCTGTGTGGGATTATTCAGAAAGAAGTAGCGATTTCGACTGTTTATATCAAAGAAACTGTGAAAGACAGAAACTCATTCAGTGTCACTGAAGGGAGAAAACATTAAAGTTGAAAATTTAATTTGTTAATTGCAATGGCTTTGTGTAAAGGCTGGTTCACAACCAACGAGAACGGTAACCAGACGGGAACGGGAAAGTTGAAATACATGTATTCAAATGGGAGCGTTCACAATCGATGGGAAGCCTTCCCGGGCCCCGGGAACGGGAAAGAAGAGTTGCCCAACTTTTAAATTTTCTCATTCTCGTTCCCGAGCAGGGCATATTGGATCCATTATGTGCATATTAGACTCTTATTTGTAGGCGGCCGTGACATGAAAGAGCTGCTAGTGCTCTCTATAGTCGCAACTGGAAACATGAAAATGGAAGAAATTAATAGTAAATGTGCTTCCTAACTTCATCCCGAAACTCCAAATCCAATGAGCGTTGGTTCTAAGGTGAAAGGGTCATTTGTAGTTTGTTTATATGCAACTCAAAACTGGCTATTACCTCAAACACAATGGCAAAAGCTACAAAGAACAGCAAAAACTGGTGGAAATTAAAAACATCTGATGTGTTACACTCACATGAGTTTCTCTCCTCTTGTACAAACTATTTTTACAAACGCTTATTCTCCATATGCTTCATGTTAGTCGAGATGCTAATCTTATTGCTAATTTTTTTGTAGATGCAAGGGGAATTGGTAGGCTTTAAGCGATAGTCAAATATTTTAAGAGCTGGTTGCTATGTGGAGTGTTCCATTCTCTTTGCATTAACAGGACAAAGAAAACGAATAACGAATTCCCATTTGAGAAAAAAGTATTGGAAAATTTAAGGGAATAACAAGCAATATCTCGAAAAATGGTTCACTCAGCAAAAAAAATGTAAATGACATAAATTGTGTATTTTAACGGGATCTACATTTTTTGTGTAGTAAAATTTTGTCTATCTCTTATGGTTTACCAGTTATGCAAATGTCGTTCACAATGAAGAATACTTTTGGAGACATTCCCAGAAAATTCAAGATATACATTTTATTTGTCGTGAAAATATCTTAAACATATGATATTTTAATCAAAATCGTTAGAGCCATTTTTGAGAAAATTAAATATTCGAAAAATGTTCCATGTAAAGGGTAATCTGGGGTGGGGGGATTTTCTTGAAAACCTTCGTGTCGCATCTCTGGAAGATACTGAACCTAAATACCAAGTTTGGTGTTTATCCTACTGCTCGTTTCTGAGTTATGCTGTTCACAGACACACACACGGACATGTTTCCAAAAATGCTTTTTTTGGATTCAGGGGGTCTCAAAACATATATTTCCGGTGAAATCTCGGTATCGAATTTTTGGGTGGAATGCGATACTTCCCCTACTTACTATACGTAGTAGAGAAAGTA
Source organism: Deroplatys truncata (assembly GCA_030765065.1). Classification (NCBI taxonomy): domain Eukaryota; kingdom Metazoa; phylum Arthropoda; class Insecta; order Mantodea; family Mantidae; genus Deroplatys; species Deroplatys truncata. The sequence continues at coordinate 27,585,373 of CM060985.1, read as the reverse complement.
AAAAGAACAATTAACAACGTTAATATATGCCATTAAATAAAGGAATGAAGGCTTGGCACAACTAGAGGGATTGGAAACGTAATGGATATGTATTTAGATAATGTTTACTCTATCAAATTTTGACGCTGGCTAACCCGCATTATGTTGGCTAAATTGGTAGTAGGTGAACACATATCATTGGTCGGCTAAAAACAAATGAAATCCCAATGAGCAAAATCGACTTTCACTTTGAGAAAATCCCAATGCGCAAAATCGACTCTCACTTTGAGATCGATATGACCATCGATATGCATTCCCGTTCCCGTTACCGTTCTGGTTACCGTTCTCGTGCAGCCTTAGAGGTTTGAAATTTACTTGTATTTAGTTTGCTTGAGTTATAAGTAAAAGAATCTTCTATGTACTATTTCTCTGAGGAATGCATTGGAAACAGTTTGGAACAAGTATTAAGGAAACTACATGACGGAATGGTATAAATGAGCATTCATTAGAAGCGTTAATACACATGACGTGTGACAAAATCTGTTATTCAATATTTAATGACTCCATGCGATAATAAAACCGTCTTAAAATATGTTTCTAAACATCCACTTTCATCGGCCAGGCGAGCCATTGGGCTATACCGTTAATAAACCACACAAAATTAATTACATTCTTTAAGATTAATTAAATCCACATTTTTAAGAGTACATCTTAGCTTAAAACTGACTAATGGTCAGTTGATGCTGTCGTCAAAACTGGCTTGCCTGGGAGCGCCACGGTAATGGAGAGGAAGAGAGAATGGTGGTAGGGAAGAAGCGACACAGAAAGAAAGTGAGAGGGGGAAAACAAAGGAGTATGTAATAGTGCTAGTTATTATAATATAAAATTGCTTAAAATGCGCTTAATGCATATCCATAAACAAATTCATAACTAAATCCATTCTCACAGCAACGTTTAAAAGCGTTTAGCCTAGATTCGAAAACACTTCGCTATGGATCAAATTCCATCAATGAACTAATCTTTTGTTTGGTTTTAATACTTCCGTTATAGAGAAATTAATAATGTGCGCTAATTCTAATACATGTGGTTGGCAACTGTGGAGAGTTTCAGCCACCGCCATCCATAGCGCTAGTTGTCGGTAAACACAAATGGGGACTCGTTTGGAAAAGTGGTCTTGCTAGGAAATCCGCTCCGTTATTTATTTTTATGGGCGAAACATGTAATCGCGGCTGAAATTCGCCGCGGCGAGAGTGTAATGTATGGTCAACATGTCGCAGAATGCTGTCAAAAGTTTGCGGCTGGTAGAGAAAACGTCACAGACGAGGATCGCAGTGGCCGACCCAGCACGGCACCAACAGATCTGAACACAGATCGCGTGAAGGAGCTGATTCAGGACAACAGGAGCATCACGCTACGGCATATGACGGTAGAACCGATGGTTTCGACACATTGTTCATGATATTCTACAGTACCGTTAAGTTTGTTCCCAATGGCTTCGAAGAAATCTGTCCAAGCAACGCAAGGAGAAGCGCATCGGGACGTCTACAAATTTGCAAGGGTTCTCAACGGAAGGGAACAGTTTCCTTCATCACATTGTCACGGGTGATGAAACATGGATCCACCACTATACCTTCAATAGTAAGTGGTCATCATTGGAATAGAAACATCCCTCTTCTCCAAAGGCAAAAAAATCTAAGGTACGCCATCTGCCGGGAAGGTGATGACGACAGTGTTTTGGGACAGCACGGGTGTCATACTGGTGGAATTTTTGAAAAGACGGCACACAATGTGACCGCTGACCAATACTGGAAACCTTGTCACGATTGCGCGAAGCAATCAGGAGGAAATGACCGGGACTTCTCATCGAGGGCGTCATCTTCCTTTAGACAACGCCCAACCTCCTACCCCAGAAGACCGCCACGCTGTTGAAGCAGTTTCGCTGGGACATCATCGACCACATTCCCTATAGTCCGGTCCTCGCTCCAAACGACTTTCACCTCTTTTCTCATCTTGAAGGAATACCTATTCGCTTCAGACGAGGAGGTGAAACACTTCGCGACAACCAGGCTGAACACGCAAGGACAGGCTTTTTTTTGCCACGAGGGAATATTCAAACTCATCCCACGAAGCGACAAATGCCTAAACCTATATGGAGACTATGTCGAAAAAAAAATCTGGTGTGTTACACTCACATGACTTTCTCTACTCTTGTACAAACTATTTTTACAAACGCTCATTCTGCATATGCTTCATGTTAATCGAGATATCGAGATGTTAAACTTATTGCTGATTTTCTTGTAGATGCAAGGGGAATATGGTAGTTTTTAAGCGATAGTCAAATATTTTAACGCTGGTTGCTATGTGGCGTATTCCATTCTCTTTGTATGTCCAGGACAAAAGAAATGAATAACGAATTTGAGAAAAAGTATAAGTATTGGAAAATTTAAGGGAATAACAAGCAATATCTCGAAAAATGGTTCACTCAGCAAAAAAAATGTAAATGACATAAATTGTGTATTTTAACGGGATCTACATTTTTTGTGTAGTAAAATTTTGTCTATCTCTTATGGTTTACCAGTTATGCAAATGTCGTTCACAATGAAGAATACTTTTGGAGACATTCCCAGAAAATTCAAGATATACATTTTATTTGTCGTGAAAATATCTTAAACATATGATATTTTAATCAAAATCGTTAGAGCCATTTTTGAGAAAATTAAATATTCGAAAAATGTTCCATGTAAAGGGTAATCTGGGGTGGGGGGATTTTCTTGAAAACCTTCGTGTCGCATCTCTGGAAGATACTGAACCTAAATACCAAGTTTGGTGTTTATCCTACTGCTCGTTTCTGAGTTATGCTGTTCACAGACACACACACGGACATGTTTCCAAAAATGCTTTTTTTGGATTCAGGGGGTCTCAAAACATATATTTCCGGTGAAATCTCGGTATCGAATTTTTGGGTGGAATGCGATACTTCCCCTACTTACTATACGTAGTAGAGAAAGTAAAAAGAACAATTAACAACGTTAATATATGCCATTAAATAAAGGAATGAAGGCTTGGCACAACTAGAGGGATTGGAAACGTAATGGATATGTATTTAGATAATGTTTACTCTATCAAATTTTGACGCTGGCTAACCCGCATTATGTTGGCTAAATTGGTAGTAGGTGAACACATATCATTGGTCGGCTAAAAACAAATGAAATCCCAATGAGCAAAATCGACTTTCACTTTGAGAAAATCCCAATGCGCAAAATCGACTCTCACTTTGAGATCGATATGACCATCGATATGCATTCCCGTTCCCGTTACCGTTCTGGTTACCGTTCTCGTGCAGCCTTAGAGGTTTGAAATTTACTTGTATTTAGTTTGCTTGAGTTATAAGTAAAAGAATCTTCTATGTACTATTTCTCTGAGGAATGCATTGGAAACAGTTTGGAACAAGTATTAAGGAAACTACATGACGGAATGGTATAAATGAGCATTCATTAGAAGCGTTAATACACATGACGTGTGACAAAATCTGTTATTCAATATTTAATGACTCCATGCGATAATAAAACCGTCTTAAAATATGTTTCTAAACATCCACTTTCATCGGCCAGGCGAGCCATTGGGCTATACCGTTAATAAACCACACAAAATTAATTACATTCTTTAAGATTAATTAAATCCACATTTTTAAGAGTACATCTTAGCTTAAAACTGACTAATGGTCAGTTGATGCTGTCGTCAAAACTGGCTTGCCTGGGAGCGCCACGGTAATGGAGAGGAAGAGAGAATGGTGGTAGGGAAGAAGCGACACAGAAAGAAAGTGAGAGGGGGAAAACAAAGGAGTATGTAATAGTGCTAGTTATTATAATATAAAATTGCTTAAAATGCGCTTAATGCATATCCATAAACAAATTCATAACTAAATCCATTCTCACAGCAACGTTTAAAAGCGTTTAGCCTAGATTCGAAAACACTTCGCTATGGATCAAATTCCATCAATGAACTAATCTTTTGTTTGGTTTTAATACTTCCGTTATAGAGAAATTAATAATGTGCGCTAATTCTAATACATGTGGTTGGCAACTGTGGAGAGTTTCAGCCACCGCCATCCATAGCGCTAGTTGTCGGTAAACACAAATGGGGACTCGTTTGGAAAAGTGGTCTTGCTAGGAAATCCGCTCCGTTATTTATTTTTATGGGCGAAACATGTAATCGCGGCTGAAATTCGCCGCGGCGAGAGTGTAATGTATGGTCAACATGTCGCAGAATGCTGTCAAAAGTTTGCGGCTGGTAGAGAAAACGTCACAGACGAGGATCGCAGTGGCCGACCCAGCACGGCACCAACAGATCTGAACACAGATCGCGTGAAGGAGCTGATTCAGGACAACAGGAGCATCACGCTACGGCATATGACGGTAGAACCGATGGTTTCGACACATTGTTCATGATATTCTACAGTACCGTTAAGTTTGTTCCCAATGGCTTCGAAGAAATCTGTCCAAGCAACGCAAGGAGAAGCGCATCGGGACGTCTACAAATTTGCAAGGGTTCTCAACGGAAGGGAACAGTTTCCTTCATCACATTGTCACGGGTGATGAAACATGGATCCACCACTATACCTTCAATAGTAAGTGGTCATCATTGGAATAGAAACATCCCTCTTCTCCAAAGGCAAAAAAATCTAAGGTACGCCATCTGCCGGGAAGGTGATGACGACAGTGTTTTGGGACAGCACGGGTGTCATACTGGTGGAATTTTTGAAAAGACGGCACACAATGTGACCGCTGACCAATACTGGAAACCTTGTCACGATTGCGCGAAGCAATCAGGAGGAAATGACCGGGACTTCTCATCGAGGGCGTCATCTTCCTTTAGACAACGCCCAACCTCCTACCCCAGAAGACCGCCACGCTGTTGAAGCAGTTTCGCTGGGACATCATCGACCACATTCCCTATAGTCCGGTCCTCGCTCCAAACGACTTTCACCTCTTTTCTCATCTTGAAGGAATACCTATTCGCTTCAGACGAGGAGGTGAAACACTTCGCGACAACCAGGCTGAACACGCAAGGACAGGCTTTTTTTTGCCACGAGGGAATATTCAAACTCATCCCACGAAGCGACAAATGCCTAAACCTATATGGAGACTATGTCGAAAAAAAAATCTGGTGTGTTACACTCACATGACTTTCTCTACTCTTGTACAAACTATTTTTACAAACGCTCATTCTGCATATGCTTCATGTTAATCGAGATATCGAGATGTTAAACTTATTGCTGATTTTCTTGTAGATGCAAGGGGAATATGGTAGTTTTTAAGCGATAGTCAAATATTTTAACGCTGGTTGCTATGTGGCGTATTCCATTCTCTTTGTATGTCCAGGACAAAAGAAATGAATAACGAATTTGAGAAAAAGTATAAGTATTGGAAAATTTAAGGGAATAACAAGCAATATCTCAAAAATGGTTCACCCAACCAAAACATGTATATGACCTAAATTGTGTATTTTAACGCGATCTACATTTTTGTATAGTAAAATTTTGTCTATCTCTTATGGTTTACCAGTTATGTAAAAGTCGTTCAGAATGAAGAACACTTTTGGAGACAGTCCCAGAAAGTTCGAGATATACATTTCATTTGTCATGAAAATATGTTAAACATATGATATTTTAATCAAAATCGTTAGAGCCATGTTTGAGAAAATTAAGATTTTCAAAAATGTTCCATGTAAAGTGTAATCTGGGGAGGGGGTTTTTTCTTGAAAACCTTCTTGTCGCATCTCTGGAAGATACTGAACCTAAATACCAAGTTTGGTGTTTATCCGACTGTTCGTTTCTGAGTTATGCTGTTCACAGACACACACACGGACATGTTTCTAAAAATGCTTTTTTTGGATTCAGGGGGTCTCAAAGCATGTACTTCCGGTGAAATCTCGGTATCGAATTTTTAGATCGAATACAATACTTCCCCTACTTACATACGTAGTAGAGAAGGTAATAACGTAATGTATTTACTATCAGTTGGGTGTATTGGTTGTATGAAATAAAATGTAAACGTTTCACCCTCGTAACTAGAAGGGTTATCATCTGTTTGAATAGCGCGCCGTAAATAAGGGTGCTTAAATATCTCATAGCGACAGACTTATGCAGTTTAAATGAATTGTAATTAATTGGTAACGTATATTATATGGACTTTATCGTTTGTATAGGTGAGTGTGCATGCTAAAGACCAAACTTCAAAATACCGTAATTTTAAAATAGAAGTAATTCAGATTCTATTGCTCTGCAAGCATCGAAACAGTTAATGATATCAAGAGTTGTTTTAGGTTTACAGAGCTTCACGCCGCAATAAAGGAACGTAATTATCCAGGTTTCAAATGATGTAGATAACGCAAGCCTCGCGAGTGCTGAAAGGTATTATTTTGGTTCTAATATTGGCAGTGACAGAGATAACATGGATTGCAAACATCGATGTGAATTCTGATCGCGATGAATATCCGCTGTCTTTAGGCCCTTTTATCAGAGCTTATCATAGATACTAACATGCCGTATCAGTACTTTATGAAATATTGTACCAACAATGCATTAGTGTCAAGGATATATTACAAAATGTATCAGTTTTCATCCTATCTTCCGTTTGTAACCTTTCACCATGGCAGAATGTAACATTTCAACATTTTGACTGTTACTATCGTTTTATAGACGCGTCTTTTTGAGTACCACCTTCTAAAAAATCTGATACCTTACACTCACATGTCTTTCTCTAGACACTATCAGATATATCTCTTGTACAAACTATATTTACAATTTTTTTTCTATCTACTTCAGGACAATCGAGATACACATTACACATTTCATTGTAAAGGGTCTTTCAACAAGAGTGTCCTACCTCTGAACTTAAATAAAACACGTTCTATAAACGATAGAGTTAGTGACCGCCGCGACTTCGTTGGGTTGCGCGTATACGGTTGACCCAATTTTCAGTGACAGAAGAACGTAAATTAGGTCCAACTTCACGAATAACACGCGTGATGTTATTCATAAGATCATTTACTGTTTCTGCCTTGTTGACATGAACTCGAGATTTAACATAACCCCACAAGAAGTAATCCAACGGTGTTAAATCACATGACCTCGGGGGCCAGTTAACATCACCACCACGGGAAATGATGAAACCTCTGAACTTCTTCAAAATATCGATTGTTTCGAGAGCAGTATGACATGTGGCACCATCTTGCTGGAACAAGATGTTTCTGAGATCCATACCATCCAATTGAGGCCAAAAATAGTCCCTTATAAGAGCCCGGTATCTTTCTCCATTGACAGTTAGAGCTTCTCCATCGTCATCTTGGAAAAAAATATAGACCAATGATTACGCCATACCAAAATCCACACCACACAGTAACCTTTTGGGGATGAAGTGGTCGTTCTTGAATCTGAATTGGATTGTGATTGCTCCAATAGCGGCAATTTTGTTTGTTAACACAATCATCCATCCAAAAGTAGGCATCGTCGCTGAAGATTATTTTTCGACAAAAATCCAGGTCAGCCTCCAATTGTCAGCGAATACACGGCGCAACCTATGGTCGTTGGGCTTTAGTTCTTGAGTTAACAGCATTTTGTAAGCGTGAAACTTCAAGTCCAGATGCAGAATTCGTCAAGTTGTGATCGGCGAAAGCCCCAGTTCTTGCGCTCGACGAGCAATTGATTTGTTTCCGTTCTCGCGTACACTCTCACGAACGGCGCCTGTTTTAGTTGGAGCGCTTACGTCGATTACGTACAGGCGTTCTTTGATCGCTGACAGAACCACTTCTTTCAAATTTATCGATCGAACGCCGAATCGTTCTCTCGCAGGGACGATTCGGCGTAAACTTCACGCAATACACGGAAGGTTTGGCGAACAGATGGTCCATTTTGATAGTACATTTTCACAATTTCTACGCGTTGCTCAATGCTGTAACGTTCCACGGCTATTTGTTAATAAGAACTGTAACCATATGAAAAAAATGACTGCTGTAACTTAATAACAACGGCAGCTCTCACATGTTAAAAATAGGACACCCTATATATACAAGAGGATACAGTCAAATGTTTCAAAAGTGGGTCGCCAAATGCTTGAAATTCATTTGAAATTCTATACTTCTTTTGTATCATAAGACAAGAAACAATGGTGGCTTAGCAGTTCAAAAACGCATAACAAAGTGTTAATAAATTTAAAGGAACACAACGAATATACCAAAAACTGTTAATATCACAAAAAATTGACATAAATTGTGTGTTTGAAGGAGTTCTACATTTTTCGCGTGGTAAGTTTTCGTGTATCTGTTATGGTTCTCCAGTTATACAAAATTCATTCCGCATGAAGGGGACTTCACAGAATATTAAAGATAAAGACAAACTTTATTCGTCATGCAAATATCTGAGACCTATGGTACTTTTCATCTAAATTGTGATAGTTTGGAATGGGAAAATTTTCTTGTAAAGTTCGTGTCGTTTCTTTGGAACACTCTCAACTTAAATACCAAGTTTGGTACTTATCCGACTACCATACAAACATCCAGGCACGCGGATCTGCGGATTTTTAAATTTCTCTCTCTTTCTCTCTTTAGGAGGTCTCAAGACATGTATCTACGACTAAATCTTTCTATCGAATATTTGGGCGAAATACTTCCTTTACCTGGTATTTAAATGGTTTTATTGTTTTTCAAAATATACCCCTTTAGCACCAAAATATTTTTGCATTCGATGAAACCAGTCCTTAAAGCAATGATGCCGCTCGGAAACCAGCTTTTGATAATGTTCCACTGCTTCATCTGATGACGAAAAAGTGATCCCATGCATTTTATCTTTAATTTTTGGAAACAAAAAGAAATCACAAGGTGTTACGTCAGGGCTGTATGGTGGAGGGTTCATGGTGCTGACCTTTAGGACATCCAAATCTCAGTTGTTAGTTTTGTTGTATGCGACGATGCCATGGTGTAACATTAGTTTTACTCTTGGGCGTTTTTCACAAACTTTTTCAGAAATTTGCGGTAAACAGACTTTTGTGTACCAATCGGCAGTAACGGTACGTTGAGGCAGTATTTTAATACCTGAATAATTTCAATTGTATTTTTATAATAAGTAAATTCAATAACACCCCGCCTTGAAACAAGATGTATGTAATAATTATTTAAAATGTATGTAACAGTCATTGCATATGCTTATTTTTATTGTAAACATATTTTATAATGTTATGTAAATATATTACATACTTTAATAATGCAAGAGCTGTGAGAATAAGTTTTAAGTTGCTAATAATGAGGAAATAATGAGGTAACCTTGTAGAAATAATGAGTTTCAGAGTTTGAAAGTTACTAGTCATGATTAGAGCAACGATAATGTAATTTCAGTAATAGTTTAAAATTAGCCTTTAAGTAAAATGCAGATATTCTATTGGACTAGAATTAGCCAATCAGAGACTTGATATACCGAAGCTTACGGGTTTAACGGTTGAAATAATGTTCAGTAGCTGACAAACCTTCGTAGTGACCAGATGGAAGATGCGTTCTCTACAGAAATATTACATGTGAATCGTAAAATATATGTATACGCGTTAGCTAAGTGAAAGTATTAAAGAATCTCACAGCTCTTAAAAAGTGTAGTGCTTTATTAAAATGTGCAAGGATAAAATAAAAGAAGTTGAATTTAAAAACTTAAATTTTGTGTATGTCTACAATTATTGTCATACCGCACCCTGCCTAAGAGATACATGACACTACTGACGCAGCCGAGGCAAATTCAAACATAAATAATATATATATATATATATATATATATATATATATAGAAGCAGTTTTAATAACAAAGTTAAACGTTATAGTGTAAAATCAGCTTCTCGTACGTAGCAGCATATTGCGTAACAACATAACTATTACGTAATCAACAACTTCAAACCGACGTCTAAAGCCTGTTGCAAACTTCTTAAACAAAGTGACTCCAAGAACAAAACTATTTCAAATTGGCTTCCCAAACAAGAAGCTAAATCATTTACGTAAATAATACACGTAACTAAATACCTTCTTCAACATCTATCTTCAAACATATAGTCTCAATATGGCCCATTTTACAAAAAAAATAGTAATAATAAAATAAAAATAAAAACAACTAGCAACTATCTTCTTACCAGCGCTGCGAATTCGTCGGAATTCGTAGGCTTAGGTTCTGTTCGAAAGACGCATGAGCCGATTGACTTTTATTTTTATAATCATAACAATAAATCCAAGATTCATGATCATAACATTGTTCCAAACCAAATTTGAAGTGCCTCCTTGGAAGTTTTCCAGAGTTTTTCTGCGCCAATCAATGCGTTGTTCTTTTTGATCGAAAGTCAGTTTATGTGGAATGCATCGACAACAAAGTTTTCTCACATCTAACTGTTGAAGTAAAATGTTTTGTATTTGATTCGTACCGATGCCCAATATCGCCAGAATAAATTCCTAAGATAACCCTCGGTCTTCTTCAAGCACTGCTCGAACAGCGGCGATATTTTCATCAGTAACAGCAGTTCTTTAGCGTCCTTCACGAAATTCATCACTAAGATAAAACCAATCTCTTTTGAATTCGCTGTACCAAGTATAAATTGTAGCCTTAGATTGTTCGGGCTTCTTCGCCAAATGCATTTCTAAGCCGATCTTCACATTAAGTTCTAAAGACGATTTAAAACCTTAAAAAATCATAGCACGAAAATGTCCTGTAGTCAAATTCAGTTTGATGAACACAAAATCTTTAAATGATGATAATTATGTAATTATTAGAGCAAATCAAACAAACTACACGACAATCAACTCGCAAAACATTAGAAAGTAGCGGTCAAATATAAAGTAATTTTATTTTCTTTTAGAAACATGACACATAAAAACTTTCAGTATCGCCCTCGTCATGTGTAGAGGAAGTAAAACCTGACATTTTTCAGTAGACGCAAATTCTTACAATTTCTATTTTGATTTATTTTATAATTAGCACAACCCGCGGACCGTCAGCTGCGCGTATTCTTCCCTCTCTGTTTCATTCACAGTTTGTACCTTGCTGTCACCCATTTCTACTCCTCCCCCTCTCCCTTCTGTCTTTCTTCTCGCAAAGAACACACTCTTACACCTGTGTGTTTATAAAAATTAGCAAAGATAAAGGTACGAACTAACGGAGGGTCAGTCGTTCCCTTGTGCTTCTACCAGTAACCTCCGGGAGGGAGGGATGAGGAGAGAGCCCCGAAGGGTGATCATATCCGAATGACGATGGGCGCAAGCACAGATGGGGTTCCCACTGTTTCCAGATTGAACGCTCGGGCCTGCCCACAAGCCACCGAACCATCGGCAGTCTCCCCGGGGCGGAGTCCACTCGGAGGAGAGACCTATTTGAGCAGTTTCCGGCAGTGACGCCAGGGAGAAAACCTCAACAGCCCGCACAGCCCAGCCGCAACCTGCCGAACACCGTCGACTGGTCCTACAACCTTGAAACAGATGACAAAGAAGATGATGGGGGGCAGGGAATGAGTCGTGGTAGAAATTGAATCACCTCCGCAACGCCTATCGACCGGGGGAAACCACAAAAAACCCATGGGCCAGAATGGGCGGTCGCTGGGGATAAAACTCGAGACCGTATCACATGTAATCCTATATACATTAAAGTGATAGCGGCCAATTTTGCTTACATACTGTAGAGATCTTAAACTTAAGAATGCCTTTATTAAACAAATGGTCGGTTTTACACTCAAAGGATCACTATACTGGGTGTAGAGTGTATGCATACCATCAGGCCATTCTTTTAACAAAAATAAATGAAAAATAAGAATACAATTTTATTTAATGAACGTGTATTATAACTTACATGGGAACGATTAGGCAAGTCTTATTGTAGTCCGTCAAAAAGGGGAGCTTATCTATATTTTTTGCTACCTTCACTTTCTTCTGTAAGCTCCTCGCATTGCCACAATTTAGATTATGGTTTTGTACAAATCGTAGTTTACCCTGAAGTTTCGGCGTCACAACAGTGTCCCGAATAACTGACCACACACACGATCCGCATTGATATGGTATCTCTCACTTAATTGCTTATCACACGTTCATATTTTGGTTGAAATAATGTTACCAACATTTTAATATATCTTTTCACTTTTCTCTTATTGGATTTTTAAATAAACTAGTATTCTTTATTTGTGAAATAAAATACGCACTTTTCTTTTATTTTATTCAATGAATAGTTCGATAACCACGTGAACCTTTTGTGTCTGATAGTTATAAAATACTGCATCTTATCTCTTACATTAAGTGCATAATATGCAAACGTTAGATTACAATATATATTTTCTCTGTTGCTCCATTAAAAACTAAACAAATGTGTTTCGATTTTAGCTGCTTTCATTGAACATTTCGATGAAAATACTCGAAATATTTATTCTGATATTTAAACACCCTAACAAAGTTAACATATTTCACGTATTTCAGTAACCAATTCGCAACGACATCGGAGACAAAGCGCGCATTCTACTTTACGATGGACCTGAACCTTATCCTTTAGATGTTATTTTTCCATTCAGCTACAAAAAAACAGGATGTTGACAAACGTCTCTGTACTTCAAAGTGTGTTTAAAGAAATCTACGAAATATAGAAAAAAAAAGTGTTCATTAACTTTTCATTTAAAATATGGCATCAACACTCCTGCCAACTGGTATGTCTTACAAAATTATTTGTATGGAGTTTAATGCATAAACCTTATTTTTTGTAATTTATTTCGCATAATACACTTTATAATCATGTGCATATTTTTATATTCTTTTTGTTTGGTTGTTTGTTCTGCTTTTTTGTACCCATTCGCAATAGCATATATTACTTTTTATGGAGCAGCTGGCTAACGATATATTAATATTGTTTGTAACCGACATTTAAATTGTTAATATTAATACATCTGCATATGCATTACGCTTTGAATTAGCAAACTCCAATTGGAGGAAGTAAAATTTTGAATGCATTCATTCTCTCTACGCACAAACTTTTGCCACCTATGCGATCGGAAGTATACGGTTTCCTTGGCAACAGATTTGTGTATAACAGTGATAAAGACTCTGATATGTTGCATTCACGTGACTTTCTCTACTCACTCTTCTACAAAGTATTCCTTCAAAAGCTGTCCTTGTTTCTACTTTTCATTAATCGAGATAAATTTTCATTACTCATTCAGGAGTAAGGATACAGTAAGCTAAAGCATTGTCAGATTTTTAAAAAGCCCTTTAAGAGATGCACATTTCTTTGTGACTCCCTCGACTTTCGGCTAGCTACCGGGGGTATCCGAACCCCCTTGAGGGGCGTGCGGGGTGGGGTCCCCGATCTGCCTGTTCGTCTGCCGGGGAGTCTCTATCTGGAAACGTAGGGACCCTGCCGTTACTGTGCCGTCAATCCTGGTTCGATCGCCCCATCCTTCCTCCCGGGGATCGCCCCTTGTGGGACGTAGGTACACTATCCCCTATGCAGATCAGTGCCGAGTACCCTCCGTAGCCAATCCAATCCAGAATGAAGAGGACTTCATAGGATATTCGCAGAAAATTCAAGATATACATTATATTTGTCATACAAATATGTTATACATATATTTGAATCATAATCGTTAGAGCCATTTTTGAAAAAATACAAAATAACTAAAATGTTCCGTGTAAAGGGCAGTTTGGGATGGGAGGCTTACTGAAAATCTTCGCATCACATTCAAGTGCTGAACTTAAATACCAAGTTTGATATTCATCCAAGTTTTCATTTTTGAGTTATGCTGTTTACACGCACACACACATGGACCTTTTCCTAAAAGTCTCAAAACGCGCATTTACAGTGAAATTTCGATATCGAATTTTTAGGAGAAATGCAATATTTCCTCTGCGTCTTATAGGTAAGCAATAGAGAAAGTAAAGACTTATGAGTTATTAAATATTCATCCAGTTGGTGATAAATTTGTTTATACTTTACAATTTGCTGATGACCTAATTACATTAGTTGAAAAAATAGTATAATATAAATAATTATTTGGTTGCATCAAATTGTTACTGAAACTAAATAAGACAGCCTTTCAGAAATAAATGAAGAAATAATATTTTGCCATTTAAAATTTTTTGTCGATGACGTCACACCTACACAATAATGGCTCCAAACTTTGTTTATATATACAGGATGTTTCAGAAATACTTTTACAAACTTCGGGTTTGGGTTCCTTACACCACAAGAAGGAAAAAAGTTCATATGAACATATGTCCCATAATCCTTTGTTTTCTCGTTAGGAGGTGTTCAACACAGTGCTACACTTATAACACACAAAACTCCTAATAAATGCTCGAAATGTCCTCCTCTTGCTTCTATGCATGCCTGTACACGTCGAATCATGGAATGTCACACCCTGTCAAAAACTCCGGGATGGTGTCGAATGGTTTCGCAGGCTTCTATTACACGTCGATGAAGCGTTTCTGCATCCGCGATGGCTGCTCCATAAACCAATGATTTAAGATGCCCCCAGAGGTAAAAATCCACAGGATTGAGATCGGGAGAACGTGCAGGTCATGGAACGTCCTCCTCTGCCTATCCATCGGTCATGGTAGATACCAGTCAGTGCATCTCAAACAATGCGACTAAAATGTGCCGGAGCCCCATCATGTTTTTTCTTATTTTCAGGGGCACATCTTCGTGAAGTAAGTCGGGAAGAGTGTGCTGGATAAAGTCCCTGTAGACAGCACCAGTAAGACGTGCTGGTAAAACGTATAGACATACCTGACAGTCACCTACAATGCCAGCCCACACATTCAGACTAAACTGTTGCTGATGTATAGCCTGAAGTACAGCATGAGGATTACGATCTGCCCATACGTGTACGTTGTGGAAATTAGTAACTCCATCTCTCCCAAACGTTGCCTAGTCTGTAAACAAAACTGACGAGACAAACAATGGATTGGCTGTTTGTGCTACAAACCATCGGCAAAAGTTATCCCGTGGTGGATAATCGGCAGGCGAAAAGCCCTGCACACGTTGAATATGATATGGATACAGGAACTGCTCGTGAAGTACCTTCCATGCTGTCACGTGTGATGTACCAGATGCCACAGCCAATTATCTTGTACTGATACCTGGATCGTCTTCGACACACTTTAACATCTGTTCTTCGCGTTCCGTCGTACGAACAACTCTTGGTCTACCTCGATCAATAGTCCGTGGTGCAACGGTTCCTGTCTCAGCAAGGCGACGATAAACAGCGACAAAGGTTGGATGACTCGGTTGTCTTCGGTCTGGAAACTCCATCTGATAGAGCCGTGCAGCCTTGCGTCCATTACCATTCGCGCGACCAGACATAAAAATCATGTCTGCCTGTCCACAAAATGAATATCCAGCCATGGTGGAACGAAACACGTGCAGTTAACTCACTACATGTACACAATTCAAACATTGAAGACAGACTAATGACAAATGACAAACGTAAACAAGTCTCCATGGCAACACTTCGCCATCTACCGTACGTGGTACAATGGGTCAACGCCTTCTATGAATGCATAGAGAAATGAAGTTTTGAGGTTGGACCCGAAGGCCGTTGAACTCACATTTTCATTGTGACAGGAATAAATGCGAAAACCAAGGATTATGGGACATATGTTCATATGAACTTTTTTCCTTTTTTCATTCTTTTGGTGTGAGGAACCCATACCCGAAGTTTGTAAAAGTATTTCTGAAACACCCGCTATATTAGGTTGTCTCATAAGTGATCGGGTTTAAGTTTGATGTTTTATAAGATAGAATTGGGTTTCTTTGGTTCGCCAATGCTATTTACAGTGTGGCATGGTTAGTATTACGTATATTGCGAGAATGTGTCAGTCGTCAGTTGTTAATACACAGAAATGGCAGTTACAAAGTTTGAGGTTAGAGTCCTTTTAAAGCACTATCGGAATAATATTATAAAGTGAAAGTTCGTGAGCGTGTTGCACAACGATGGTTCCAACGTTTTAACACTGGAGAAGAAAACAGTAAAGATTCAACACGTTCTGGAAAACTTAAATTACGGGATATTGAGAATACACGCAGAGTTTTGGAAGAAAATCCACAAAAAAGTACTTCGTAGCTTTCAGAAGAACTTGTCCATCAAACAGAAGCTGTATATATGTACCTCAGGAATTGGCACTTCAACAGACTCAACGTAGAGTGGATATCGGTTGTCAATTATTGGTAGTCCCATGGATGATAGATTTATCAGGAGAATTGTCACACGTGATGAAAAATGGATCTATTACCGCAACCCTGACGACTCGAAACTGGTTCAGTCCCCATCAACCTGCCAAAGTCATCGTTAAAAAAATCAGTTCCTCCCCAAAGTAATGTGTGTCTGGTGAAATTTTGAAGGAGTGATTCACTGAGAGTTTGTTCCAAACGGGTGTGCAGTTCATGTGGATCTTTATTCTCAACAACTGGAACGAGTTCATGGAATCTTGAGGCGGAAATACCCAGCAGTTAGCCGAAATAGAGTTCTCTTGCAGCAGGGCAATGCAACATCCCACGAACAACCATGACAAAAATTCCGGAATTGGAAGGAGTCGAACTGCAACCACACTCAGCATACAGCCCTAACCTGACGCCTTCAGATTACCGTCTGCTTCGCTCCATGGCCCATTTCGAGAACACTGAACCTGTGGAAGTGGGTCTCGCCGAATACTTCGCATCAAAAAACCAGAGACTGGTACCGTCGCGCGATAATAAACCTCGCTGAAAGATGGCTCAAGACCATAGAATCTGATGGTCTCTACTTTGAAGAGTAGTTTAATTTCTTGTCAGAAAACGTTCCAAATAGTTTTGCTTAAAAACCGAAATTATGAGGGCAGTCCCAGAAGTACCCGATCTGATTTTGTTTCAAACAAATGACTATGGTAGAAAGTACCACACTTATAAAGCTTAAGTTTGAAGTTTGACGATACTATGTTGTTTAGTAATTGTTTGGCAGCCATTGATAGTGAACTCTTTCCGCAAATTTGTAAACATGGATAAAACTGGCCATCGTTATGTGATACAATATTTTCACTTGAAAGCTTTTAGTCCAACTAATATTAAAGCTGAGCTAGATTCTACTCTGGGGCAGTCTGCTCCTTCATTTACAACAGTAAAATATTGGGTGGTCGAGTTTAAGCAAGGCTGTACGAGCCGCAAAGACGAACATCGCAGTGGTCGACCAAATGAGGTGACCACGCCAGAAATTGTGAAGAAAATCCACAAAATGGTATTAGATGACCGTCGACTGAAAGTGTGCGAGATAGCAGACATCGTAGGCATTTCAAGAAGTGTTGTACATTGCACACTAACTGAAAATTTAGACATGAGAAAGCTGTGCGGAAGATGGGTGCCGCGTTTACTCACTATGGAACAAAGCAGCGTCGTGAGGATGTTTCAGTCGAGTGTTTGGCGATGTTTTGCTGCAATAAAACCGAGTGTTGCGTTGATTTCTAACCATGGATGAAACATGGGTCCATCACTTCACACCTTAAACGAAGGAACAGCAAAAACAATGGACTGAAAGGGGAGAATCGGCTCCAAAGTAAGTGAAGACAGTTCCATCTGCAGGCAAAGTCATGGCGTCAGTTTTCTGGGATGTGTGCGGCATACTTTTCATTGATTATCTCCAAAAAGGAAAAGCAATCAATGGCGAGTATTATGCAAACTTATTGCAGCGTTTGAATGATGAAATCAAGCAAAAACGGCCGCATTTAGCGAAAAAGAAAGCTCTGTTTCATCAAGACATATCCATTATCTCCATGGTCAAAATCGAGAGTTTAAGTTCGAATTGCTTCCTCATGCACCCTATTCGCCAGATTTAGCACCTCTGATTATTTTCTGTTTCCAAAGTTGAAGAAATGGCTTGGTGGTAAAAGATTTGCCAACGATGAAGAGGTGGAGTCTGCAGTTGATGGCTATTTTGCAGAACTCGACGGTTCTCACTATAAACAGGGTATCGAAGCAATTGAACATCGCTTGGAAAAGTGTATCGAGCTGAAAGGAGACTATGTAGAGAAATAAATAGCTTTTTTCCCCCAAATTTTTTGTGTGTTCTTTATTAGGCATGTTATCTTAAGTTATGTATACGTGAATGTACACAAAACACAATATGGTTGATGTTGTTGGGGTTGTTTTGGAAGTATACAGAAGATGTAGGGGGACTGTATTTATGAAAGAAATTACTATTGCCCTTTTCATTCTACAGGTTTCAGTTGCTTTTTGGTTGGTTGATGCTGATAACTGAATTGCATTCAGTTCCACACTTTCTGCCTGTGGAAAACTAGATTGAAATCCACATTTTAGTGATCCTCTTCACATTAATTGCAAGTTAAAACTGTTGTGTTTTTTTCCGTGTGTGTTCACTGACGAGGTGAAGGGCGCACAAGTATGCTTCGATAATGAACTGGACAGAGAGGCTCAATGAAGCGTATGCCTCACGATGGAAATGCAGAGAAAAATAAAACAGATAATGCAATTGCACTTTATACTAATAGATTTGACCTTATTTTGACAAATCCGACGATAAATTGTTTTAAAAAATGTATGTTGAACACCTGGTCCTAGTAGGTATATCTACTAAAAAATTGAACCGTAGACCAATTGCACGTGTGTAATTTATTAAATAAATATCGATCTGAAAAAGGTGAAGGTTAAACGGTTTTCTGCTACGTTTGAAGGGCGCAGTCGTGAAGGTGGATCGATGTATCACGTGGTCTCGCGCTTCCTGTGAAACAAAAGACGCTCATTAGGCGGGAGTGGAGTCAACTCTATATAAAGCACGTCCTGACCGGGGCAAAATATTTGCCTCAAATGTAGAGGGCATAGCAATTAAGGGAAGTTAAAAATAAAAAAAGAGTATTGCAATGACCCTGGCTTATGGAATTAACAAAGGTACACGCTCGGATTACTGCCACGCTGTAAATTGCTGGTTGGGATTACCCTTTTGGGGACTCTTTTGAAACAGATGAAAAAAAACCCAAACCATAATGTACACCACCTAAAACTTCAATATAGATATTTCACCAGAAATACATCTTTTCAGATCCCCTGAATTAAAAAAGAACAATTTTAGAAAAAGATCTGCACGGTCTATTACTGTCTATGTGTCTGTGAACAACGTAACCCATAAACGAATTGTCGGATCTTAACCAATTTTTGTATTTGGGTTCACTGTCTTCAAAAGATGTGACACCAAGATTTTCAAGAAAATCCCACCACCGCCAACTACCCCTCACATGGAATTTTTTAAACTTTTTTTTTGTTTTTTCTAAAAAAATGGCTGTAACATTTTGAATAAAATATTATATATGAAAAAAAAGGAAATCTTGAAATTTCTGGGATTAGCCTGCGAAGTCCTCTTCATTCGTAAGGAATTTTATATAACCTTGTATAACTGGTAAACGTTAAGCGATAGACGAAAACGTACTACACAAAGAATTTAGAGCCCTTTAAAACATACAATTTTATTTCCAATAAATTTTATTTTTGGCATAAGCCATTAAAGGTTGGAACATCTCATTTCTTGGTCAGCCTCTTAAAAACATTCAGATCTTTCTCACGATGTCATGGAAGCAGTATGGAATTTTAGGGTCAGCACACAGCGTCCAGTTGTTAAACAGTTGACTATTGCTGTTATCTTTGTGTCTATAACGAGATGTGTAATGTAGCTGTTTCTGTAAAGATTTGTCTCGATTAAAATGTAGTAGTTAGAAAAATAAGCTTTAGTAAGAATAGCTTGTATAGTCACCAATACAAGATAGAGAGTAGAGAAATCCATGTGAATGTATCAATAAGATTTTTAGAAAAAGTTCGTGTGTATGTGTGTGTTTGTGAACAGCATAACTCAAAAACGAAAAGTGGAATAGATACCAAACTTAGTATTTAGGTTCAGTATCTTACAAAGATGCGACACGAAGATTTTCAAGAAAATCTCTCATCCCAAACTTTATATTACGTTGAAAATTTCGATATTTTTCATCTTCTCAAAAACGACTTAATTTTGATTAAAATACAATATATTTAAGATATTTACATGGCAAATACAATGCACATCTAGAATTTTCTGGGAGTAACCTATGAAATCCTCTTCATTCGGAAGAAAGTTTGTAGTTATAATTTTATATAACGGGTAAACCGTAAGAGATACACAAAACGTGAAGACAAAACAAATGTACATCTCTTATTTCAAATAACTCTTTTTGTGTCATCTTTCGAAATTGTGTCGCTATTCAGTTGCTCCTCGCGATTCAAGAGTAATGAATTTCAAGGCCAGCGCATAGCGACCCGCTTTCAAACATCCGATTGTCATTCCGGTTTCCTCTATCCCCTTGTACCCATAACGAAATGTGGAATGAAACCAATTCTACTAAAGTTTATCAATTAACATGAGGTGCATAGAAAAATAAGTTGTCGTAAGATTAGTTTGTGGAGCGTATATAAAAAAATTCTGATGTGTTACACTCACATGACTTTCTCTACTCTTGTACAAACTATTTTTACAAACGCTTATTCTCCATATGCTTCATGTTAATCGAGATGTTAATCTTATTGCTAATTTTCTTGTAGATGCAAGGGGAATTGGTAGGCTTTAAGCGATAGTCAAATATTTTAAGAGCTGGTTGCTATGTGGAGTATTCCATTCTCTTTGTATGTCCAGGACAAAAAATGAATAACGAATTTGAGAAAAAGTATAAGTATTGCAAAATTTAAGGGAATAACAAGCAATATCTCGAAAATGGTTCACCCAACAAAAAAATGTATATGACATAAATTGTGTACATTTATTGTGTAGTAAAATTTTGTCTATCTCTTATGGTTTACCAGTTATGCAAAAGTCGTTCACAATGAAGAATACTTTTGGAGACATTCCCAGAAAATTCGAGATATACATTTCATCTGTCATGAAAATATCTTAAACATACGATATTTTAATCAAAATCCTTACAGCCATTTTTTGAGAAAATTAAAATTTTCGAAAAATATTCCATGTAAAGGGTAATCTGGGGTGGAGGGATTTTCTTGAAAACCTTCGTGTCACATCTCTGGAAGATACTGAACCTAAATACCAAGTTTGGTGTTTATCCGACTGTTCGTTTCTGAGTTATGCTGTTCACAGACCGACATACAGACATGTTTCCAAAAATGCTCTTTTTTTTGGATTCAGGGGTCTCAAAACATATATTTCTGGTGAAATTTCGGTATCGAATTTTTGGGTGGAATACAACACTTCCCCTACTTACTATACGTGGTAGAGAAAGTAATAAATGATAGTGGTTAGAGAAATTCATGTCAACATAACGCAGAAAAGCACAAAACATACGTATTTAAGATACCGAAGTTTTGGGTGGAACACAATATTTCCTCTACATAACGTAGATAAGTGGTTTAAAGGTAAACATTTAATGTATTTAGCATTATATAAAACATAGGTTGAGTGAAGCTATTTACTCAGAAAGAGATGACAAGTGTTTAGCTGAAATCCAGGACAAAGTATGACGGCTGTCCCAGAGGTACTCGACCTAAAAAAAAACAAAAAAAAAAACAAACAAAAAAACACGCAAAAAAAGTTTGCGAAAAAACATCCTTCGTTCTCTAAAAGTCCCCTTTCTGCTCGATACACTTTTCCCAGCGATGTTCAATAGCTTCGATACCCTTTTTTTAGTGAGAACCGTCGAGTTCTGCAAAATAGCCATCAACTGTAAACTCCACCTCCTTATTGTTGGCAAATCTTTTATCATCAAGCCATTTCAACTTCGGAAACAGAAAATACTCAGAGAAGGCTAAGTCTGGCGAATAGGGTGCATGAGGAAGCAATTCGAACTTTAACTCATTGATTTTGGCCATGGCATTAATGGATGTGTGAACTGGTGCATTGTCTTGATGAAACAGAACTTTGTTTTTCGCTAAATGCGGCGGATTTTGCTTGATTTCATCATTCAAAAGCCGCAATAAGTTTG
This sequence comes from Deroplatys truncata, assembly GCA_030765065.1. NCBI lineage: Eukaryota > Metazoa > Arthropoda > Insecta > Mantodea > Mantidae > Deroplatys > Deroplatys truncata. Next base: position 27,563,404 of record CM060985.1, on the reverse strand, counting down.
CATATTACTCGCTATTGATTGCTTTTCCTTTTTCAAGATGATCAATGAAAATTATCGCACGCACATCTCAAAAAACTGACGCCATGACCTTACCTGCAGATGGAACTGCCTTCGCCTTCTTTGGAGCCCATTCTCTCCTTTCAATCCACTGTTTTGACTGTTCCTTCGTCTCAGGTGTGAAGTGATGGGCCCATGTTTCATCCATGGTTAGGAATTGACGCAAAAACTCGGCTTTATTGCAGAAAAACATCGCCAAACACTCGACTGAAAGATCCTCAGGATGCTGCTTTTGTTCCACTGTGAGTAAACGCGGCACCCATCTTGCGCACAGCTTTCTCATGTCTAAATTTTCAGTTAGAATGCAATGAACAGCACTTTTTGAAATGCCTACAACGTCTGCTAGCTCGCACACTTTCAGTCAACGGTCATCCAATACCATTTTGTGGATTTTCTTCACAATTTCTGGCGTGGTCATTTCTTTTGGTCGACCACTGTGATGTTCGTCTTGGTAACTCGTACGGCCGCGCTTAAACTCTGCCACCCAATATTTTACTGTTGTAAATGAAGGAGCGGACCCCCCAGAGTAGAATCTAGCTCAGCTTTAATATTAGTTGGACTAAGACATTTCAAATGAAAGTATTCTATCACATAACGATGACTAGTTTTATCCATGTTTACAAATTCGCTGAGAGAATTCACTATTGATGCCTACCAAACAATTACTAAACAACGTAGCTTCGTCAAACTTCAAACTTAGGCTTTATAAGTGTGGTACTTTCTACCATAGTCATTTGTTTGAAACAACAACCGCTATGTACACGTCAGGTCGGGTACTTGTGGGACTGCCCTCTTATTAAAAGCGAGAGAATAAACACGGACCGTACCTACGCTGCAATTTGCAGCGAACTGGAGATACTACAATAAGCATTTGCAGCACAACAGTTTCGCGAGATGAAATGTTCATTGCTTGCAAACATTCTGCTGCTGAATGCTACGTTCCGAAACTTCCTTCAGCGAAGTATCTCGAATCGAATATCGATGGCATTAATTCCATTCGTGTTCCACTTGCAAGTTTCTTTGTTTTCTCCCTTATCGACAAGAGCGACAGCTGAAACCCAATAAGGCTCTGCTTCTGTTGTAGAGCAAAACGACACGACAACACAACCCCAAGAAATTCAATACCCGTGAACACAAAACCATTGTTATCTTCGCTTATCACATTCGTGGTACAGAAACAGCTTGATATACACTAATTGAAAACATACACCTTTATAATCTCCTCTCCTCTGCTTTTGCTCTTTCGTTATGTCTATACCACTGGTTCCGGAATAGAAGTGTACATTTCTGCGATTTTTACTGCCTTCACCTGCCTGACCCGGCTGGCAGATTTTCAGCGGGCTAACATATGCATAAACAGGTAGTTTTTCTCAATGCTCAGGTCAAAAAAATAATATGTATTATACTACCTGACGCAGGAGCGAAAGTTTAGAGGCGGATTGGGAAACCTGTCTCTCATACTCTTGACTGCTAGTGATAAACAGGTGTAGCGGGAGTAGATCGAAAATTATACACCTCTACTCCTAAACTGAGGAGGGCGGACGTAAGAGATATGGAGTGTAGCAAATTAACTCATAGGAAAACAAGATCGTAAGTATTACATTTCAGGCTCGCAAACTTTTGTGTCTTGCATTTTGGTACTTAGTAGATATTTTTGGAAACAGCCCTAAAAATCCTACCGCCCATATAAATGATTTAAGTTTTTATCGATATTCGCTTAGAATTAATCGCTGAGCTATCACTGACCTCCAGACACATACTTCAGGTTAAATTTCAATATCGAATTTTTAGGTGTAATGCAATATCCACTCCCTCTATCTACAGGTGATATCGGAAGAAAAATAAGACTTCCTTGCCATTAATTCTGTTGTGTGCTAGTCTATTACAAGGAACTTTGTGTGGTTTCATGACCTTTACTAATGTTTTACATACAGAAGCAACAACCTTGGGGTCAGTTGTGAGAGAAGAGAGGGGAGGGAGAGGAGAGGAGATAATCATCTGTCCATGTTATGCGTGATTTCTGGATATTCGACTTACAATTTTAAACCATAGCCTCGTGTTTGTATCTGCTGTGAGGAACGAGCTGCTTATCATTATCGTATGAATACAGAAGAGAGATGAACGACACCACACAGAATTAAATGGAAGTTACAACCTTCTTTAGTTTTAGTATTAATCAATCATTTTAGACTATGTTTGATTATCATGCTTCTTAAACCGCCACAGATAATCGCAGTATTTAAGGTACTCTATTGTGATGCCGCTATAGTTCTCAATTATAGGTAGAAGGCACCGACCAACTGGCAGGTGAACACAGGTGTTATCGAGAGATAACGTATTGTTCTGCAACGTTCTTTATCCCCAACTTCGGAACATTGTAGAAGTCTCTGGAAAACTCCAGCGGCTAAATAAACGAGAGCTTTTGCAACTGAGGCAGTGCGTTTCTGACGCGACAACAAGAGTTGTTCTACGAGTGACTTGGTGGCGACTGTTGTGATGGATAGAGAGTGATGCAGAGCGAGAGATTGGAGAAGTCGTGTGTTCGACTCCCCACCTGGGAGAAGGGGCTGCTTTGCGCATGCTTCATTATGCCACTACGCAGCTAGAACTATGTGGCCGTGACAGCTAAGAACTGGTCAAAGTCACTATATCTTATGGTGTGCTTTGGTTTCCCGTGCATCACTGACTCGATGTGTTCTGAGAGCGGAGCAATTATAGGTGTTTATCACACCTTTAGTTTTTGAGTTATGCTTTTCACACACACAATGGCCTATGCATTAAGGAGTGGAGCTGAAATGCACGTTCGATATTTCCATTACCTGAGGTACCTAAACGATAGAAAAGTTAACCTATTGCCAGAGGAATATTATTTACAATATTTTGAACGGAACTGTGTGACGATGACAGACCGATGGTGCACAGTTTGAGTCCTGGGGTACCTAATATATAAGTTTGAGACGATTACGAGTGAAATACCCGGGCTGGGATTGCCTTTCCTAACTCTGCAGACGGAATTCAATTTCAACCGGTTCATTTCACTTCATCCAAGAGACGTGACTGGTTCCTTTGGGACTGCGCTCCGAACTACCGGTTCCTTAACCCCCGAGCCCTTAACACAGATGCATGACTGCTAAGAAAAGCTCTCAGGCACCTGTAATAAAACTACTCAAGTAAGGGACACTTCTTGCTTTCTCTCCACCTAACTACGATAGACAAACATCCCCGTGTGTTTATGTGGGCGGTCTAGCTTAAAGTAGGTTATATTCACATCACTTCCTCTGCACACTATCGTTTGCTACCTTCTCTACCACGTATATAGTAGGTGGAGAAGGTACTGCATCCAAAAAAGCTTATTTCAGAAAACAATTTAGAATCTTTTAAAATATGCAAGTTGTGTTTAAGTACATTTGACTTGCTCTTTTAGAAAACGTCGTGTGTGTATGTGTGTCTACCAGGATGTCTGCTTGTGTGGGTCTGTGAAGCATAACAAAAACGAAACAAACAATGAACACCAAACTTTATTTAAGTGTTTCAGAAAAATCCCTCCAACCGAAACTATCCTTTACATGGACAACTTTACTTTAGTAGCTCTAACGGTTTTGATTAAAACACCATATGTTTAAGATATTTGCATGACTAATAAAATACCGGGTGTTTCAGAAATACTTTTACAAACTTCGGGTATGGGTTCCTCACACCAAAATAAGGAAAAAAGTTCATATGAACATATGTCCCATAATCCTTGGTTTTCGCGTTATTCCTGTCACAATGCAAGTGTGAGTTCAACGGCCTTCGGGGTCCAACCTCAAAACGTCATTTCTCTATGCATTCATAGAAGGCGTTGACCCATTGTACTACATACGGTAGATGGCGAAGTGTTGCCATCGAGACTTGTTTACGTTTGTCATTTGTCATTAGTCTGTCTTCAACGTTTCAATTGTGCACATGTAGTGAGTTAACTGCACGTGTTTCGTTCCACCATTGCTGGATATTCATTTCGTGAACAGGCCAACATGATTTTTATGTATGGTCGCGCGAATGGTAATGGACGCGAGGCTGCACGGCTCTATCAGATGGAGTTTCCAGACCGAAGACAACCGAGTCATCCAACCTTTGTCGCTGTTTATCGTCGCCTTGCTGATAAATGTGATAAATGCCTGGCTCCGGCAGATTTTAGTCGCATTTTTCGAGCTGCACGGACTGGTATCTACCATGACCGATGGATAGGCAGAGGAGGACCAGTTCCATGGCCTGCACGTTCTCCCAAACTCAATACTGTGGATTTTTATCTCTGGGGGCATCTTAAATCATTGGTTTATGGAGCAGCCATCCCGGATGCAGAAACGCTTCATCGACGTGTCATGGAAGCCTGCGAAACCATTCGACACCATCCCGGAGTTTTTGATAGGGCGCGACATTCCATGATTCGACGAGTACAGGCATGCATAGAAGCAAGAGGAGGACATTTCGGGCATTTATTGTGAGTTTTGTGTGTTATAAGTGTACCACTGTGTTGAACACCTCCTAACGAGAAAACAAAGGATTATGGGACATATGAACTTTTTTCCTTCTTGTGGTGTAAGGAACCCATACCCGAAGTTTGTAAAAGTATTTCTGAAACATTCTGTATATGCCTTGAACATTTTGCGAAGTCCTCATCGTTTGAAAGAATTTTGTTTAAAGGGTAAACCATAAAACATAGGCCGAATCTTATTATACTAAAAACGCACATCTCGTTAAAACAAACAATTTATGCGAAATACATTTTTTTATTTCCGTGATGTCAAAATACATGGACCACTTTTTCAAGTTTGACTATCTCCTCATTCTCCTGCATCCCTCCTGTACCTGCAATCAAATGTACAATGAAAACATTTCTGCAAATGTTTATGGGTTAACATGAAATAGGTAGAAAAAACAATATTTTGTATGAATGGTTTCTGTAACAGATGCAAAAATAAATGATAGTGAGTAGAGAAAGTCATATAGGTGTAACGAATCAGATTCTTGAGTTTTACTGTTCACACAAACATGAGCACATGGACTTTATTTTATTTATTTATTTATTTTTGAAATGCTTTTATTGAGTTCATTGGATCCTAAAAGTATATTTCCGATGAACTCTCATAGGCAGGCAGAGGGGTTTTAGTATAGTATAGTATTTTATTGTGCTAAGAGTTTTACAAATTTGATTGTCTACTGCATTTTGACCCTGGTCACTTATTCAGTAGACAATCACTACAGTTTATTTACATTTTACAATTTCTTGTCAATAAATTATCTTGCTCTTTTTTTTTCATGTCCCATTTCCACTTTTTTTTTTCACTTTTCATTTATTGATTACTTAACTATCACACATTCACTATAGTTTTCCATTCAAAGTAAGATGCACTACCTCTTACTTTTCTCTTTCCACTGTCCAAAGCCATTTATTTTTTACTTTACACAAAAACTTCTAGCGTCCTTGCATATCATTTCGATCATAAGTGTATTTCTATCCCCCTTCAACCACTTCTTATTAAAAAATTCTCTTCTCCAATTTTCTGTTCCTTGGCACTTAAATACTATGTGTTCAATGCCTTCATTACCACCACATATCGGACATTGGTTCTGAGGAATACCCGGTCTTAGCCCTTTTAGCCTCCATGCTCCGGTTCTTAACCATGCAATAGATTCTCTCTCTTCTTTATTTACTAAGTCTATATATTTTTCCCTACCCCATGTATTTTTCATTGGCCTATAATAAACTAATGAGCTCTTTTCGGCAATCTCACTGAACATGATTTGTATTTCTATATCTTCCAGTCTTTTCCTTGCCTTTTTCCAAAAATGTTTTACATTATTTTCTCTCCTTCTCCATATATCTCCTAACCCATTTTCTCCAAAATATTCCGTAATTTACTTACCAATCCATGTAAGTAAAGAGGGCAATCGTGTTACCGCACGGAGTAAGTATAGGTGACGTTAGGTGACGGACACTCTCCTCGCCAATCTAACAGACGGTATCATTGTGATCATTCTATTTATTCGATGCATATACAGACCAGTGGAGAACTGTGGCAATATGCCTAAAGTAAAGAAGAGTTCATATATCAAAAACTTCATCACAATAAGCGGAACTATCAGATGTAACAAGGAGTTTAAAGCATAATGTTAAACAACCTGTTATCCAATGAAACACAAGGAAAATTTGACATTATTAAAAAGAAGCAACCAGGAAGATAGATTCCAGCCCCCTCAGCTCCAAACTGTGCATCAGAATTTTTCAGGGGTCTGTCATACGCTAATTAAAGCGGATATTGATTATAACAATTTACAGCTTTCGATATAAAAGAAAAGACAATGTAAGTAACTCATGTTTCTGTATATTAATGTCTTAATTAAATCTTAATAGCTTTATTGCAAATTATCAATAGCTAAACTGAGGCAGTATTTTTAATACTTGAATAATTTCAATTAAATTATATAATATGTAAATTGTATAACAGCTCGCCTTGAAGTAATATGTATGTAATAATTTTTAAAATGTATGTAACAGTCATTGCATATGCTTATATTATTATAAACATGTTTAAAAATGTTATGTGAATGCATTACGTAAGTTAATAACGTAAGAGCTGTGAGAATAATAAGTTTAACGTTGCTAACAATGAGGTAACAATGAGGTAGCCTTGAGGCAATAATGAGTTTGAGAGTTTAAATGCTACTAATCATTATTAGAGCAACGATAATAATAAATTTTGTGACACCTTAAAATTAGCCAATCAACAGCCAGAAAAAGCTTTAGTAAAATGCAGGTATTCTATTGGACTAGGATTAGCCTATCAGAGACTTTAAATACAGAAGCTTGCGGGTTTGGACGGTTTAAATCTTGTTCAGTTGCTGGCAGACCTTTGTAGTGACCGGATGGAAGATGTGTTCTCTAAAGAAATATTACGTATTCGTGTGAATCGTAAAATTAAATATACGCGTTAACAAAGCACAAGTTTTACATTAAAAGAACCTCACAGCTCTTAATATCAGTGTAGTGCTATTTAATATGTGCCAAGGATTAATAAAAAGAAGTGAATTTAAACTTAAAATCTGTGTAAGCCTACATTCTTGTCGTACCACGCCCTGACTAAGAGATATGTGACTCTAAAACATACTGACGCAGCCGAGGCAAACATAAACATAAATACTATCTATAGAAGCAGTTTAATAACAAAGTTAAAAATAGTAATTTTTTTTAAACTTGGAGCATAACAACAAAAATACATCTTCAAAAATAGGCTTTACATACGTAGCAGCATATTACGTAATAAACAATCCACTTCAAATTGACGTCCATACGTGGAGCTAAATAAACAAAACTCCAACGTAAAGACAACATTTTCTTCAAAACATACATTTTTTCGTTCTTCTAATATTTCTTAATTGTAGTCTACCTGCTGTGTGTACTGCCTTCAAATTGGACATCACATATTTTGTTTACAGAGAACATTGTAAGGTCACCTTCTCTCGCCACCAACCCTCGGTGCGTTCCTAACTTCATGTTCACCTTTTAAAACCCTTCTGCCTGCTCATAACAGCACAATTCTTCCTCTATATAATATAGTTCAGCATGAAGAAACATTGCAACGAGTATGAACCCTTCTTGCTGGTTAGCTGTTCTAGGGGAGAGCTACTGAGAATCAAGAGAGACAACACCGAACAAACGATACTGGCCAACGCTCTTCGATTATAGGTTCATGAAAGGTTCACTGCCTTACTGACAACAGCAGCAGTCGTCGAATTCACACCATCGGGATCATCCGGTCAAAAGCTCAACTTGAGTTACTCCAACTATAAGATTTGAAATGTCAAATACCCAGCCTATGGAGGTTGGCAAACAAAACAAACATGTACATGAGTGCTGAATACATACTTTTTAAACAAATACAACCTAAATTACAATAGACGATTAGCTCTTTCTTTAGGATTAAATGGTGCCATTTCAACGTTTTTACTTTCTCTACTACTATAGTAAATAGGGGAAGTATTGCATTTCACCCAAAAATTCGATACCGGTATTTCTCCGGGAAATACCTGTTTTAGGCCCCCTAAATCCAAAAAAAGCCCTTCCAGAAAAAAGCCCGTGTGTGGATAAATACCAGTATTTAGGTTCAGTATCTTTCAAAGATACGACACGATCATTTTCATTTTCTTAAAAATGGTTCTAACGATTTTGATTAAAATATCATATGTTTAAGATCTTTCATGGAAAATGAAATATATATCTTGAATTTTCAGGGAATGTCCCCAAAAGTCCTCTTCATTCTGAATGGTTTTTCATAACTGGTAAACCGTAAGACATAGACAAAATTTTACTACACAAAAAATGTAGATCTCGTTAAAAAACAGAATTTATGTCGCATACAATTTGTTTTGTCAAGTCAACCTTTCCTTTGTTTGAATTTTTCAATACTTATACTTTTTCCCAAATGGGAATTCGTTATTCGTTTTTTTTTACTTTCTCTACTACGTATAGTAAGTAGGGAAGTATAGTATTCCACCCAAAAATTCGATACCGAGATTTCACCGGAAATATATGTTTTGAGACCCCCTGAATCCAAAAAAGCATTTTTGGAAACATGTCCGTGTGTGTGTCCGTGAACAGTATAACTCAGATACGAACAGTCGGATAAACACCAAACTTGGTATTTAGGTTCAGTATCTTCCAGAGATGCGACACGAAGGTTTTCAAGAAAATCCACCCAACACAGACTACCCTTTACATGGAACATTTTTCGAAAATTTTAATTTTCTCAAAAATGGCTCTAACGATTTTGATTAAAATATACGTTTAAGATATTTTCATGACAAACGAAATGTATATCTCGAATTTTCTGGGAATGTCTCCAAAAGTATTCATTGTGAACGACTTTTGCATAACTGGTAAACCATAAGAGTTATACAACATTTTACTATACAAAAAATGTAGATCGCGTTAAAATACACAATTTATGTCATATACAATTTTTGTTGTTGAGTGAACCATTTTCGAGATATTGCTTGTTATTTCCTTAAATTTTCCAATAATACTTTTTCTCAAATTCGTTATTCATTTTTTTTGTCCTGGACATGCAAAGAGATCGGAATGCGCCACATAGCAACCAGCTCTTAAAATATTTGACTATCGCTTAAAGCCTCCAATTCCCCTTGCATCTGCAAGAAAATTAGCAATAAGATTAACATCCTGATTAACACGAAGCATATGGAGAATAAGCGTTTGTAAAAAAAGTTTGTACAAGAGTAAAGAAAGTCATGTGAGTGTAACACATCATCATAGCAGCTAGATCTTAAAATATTTTGCTATCGCTTAAAGCCTACCAATTCCTCTTGCATTTACAAGCAAATTAGCAATAAGATTAACATCTCGATTAACATGAAGCATATGGAGTATAAGGGTTTGTAAAAATAGTTTGTATAAGAGTAAAGAAAGTCATGTGACTGTAGCACATCAGAGATTTTTTTTTGTCCTGGTAATGCAAAGAGAATGGAATACTCGACATAGCAACCAGCTCTTAAAACATTTGACTATCGCTTAAAGCCTAGCAATTCTCCTTGCATCTACAAGAAAATTAGCACTAAGATTAACATCTCGATTAACATGAAGCATATGGAGAGTAAGCGTTTGTAGAAATAGTTTGTATAAGAGTAGAGAAGTCGTGTAAGTGTAACACATAAGAATTTTTCTTAAAAATGAGATAGCTAAAATTTGATATGCAATTACAGACTAACATTCTAGTCTGCATTATGAAGCATTCATTTGTCTGTCATTCCTCGAAAGCATATTTTATATGCTATTAGAGGTTTTTAAATACTTTTATTTACTGCATCTGTTATTTAAATTATAATATATACATATTCATAGCTTATTTCAAGATGGAAAAAATTATTACAGGGGAATTTTCTATTCTGCTTAATCGAGGTATCTTAATTTATCCTTTCTGTTAAGACTTTTTGTATGTTAATCTGTGTCTTTGTGGCAACCCCATTTTGGGTTATATTCTTAATTAAATAGAAAAGTTAAAAACACAAAATAGATCATTTTAAAACTCTCTTGTTTAAACGGAATGTAGATGTTAGAAGCGTGACTCTGTCTAGGACGCTTACGTAACATCGAAACAGCTGGCACCCATTCCCTTTAGTGACGGATGATCGGAGAGCAAGATTGTGGAAATTCCAGGATGATTCCGGTGATACACGATGGCGTTCAGGCAATAAAAGTGGACCGAGTGAATGACAGGTTCGATAATGGCGACAGTGACGATGAACGATCGTTCTCTCTCTCTCTCTGGCTTTGTGTGTCGGAGAAACCAGGCTAATGTGCAAACACGTCGACATCAAACTGCTTCAAGGACATGAATGGTGCCAATACCACTGCACTATGATTGACACTGACGTCTTCAACCGTAGGTCAGGAGGTCGTCACGGGATCAAATCCCATACACCGGTCCGTCCTGCTAGTGTTTACCTCAGATTTCAGCTTTATTTATGGTACATCGTATTTTAAAATATTATACCGGGTGTTTCAGAAATACTTTTACAAACTTCGGGATTATTGCACAATGATCTTTAAGATTTTAACAGCCAATTCTTCTCTTTACCACTTATAATTGTAATTTTGTACAGTCCTGGCTATTCCATGAACCATCCCCTGATATTCACGCAAAAGAATGTGAAACATAGGCAGAAGGTCTGACTTCCTCAACCTCCCTCCGACAGTCTTCCAAGTTCTGCAAATGCTAAATAACCTATAAGTGACGTTTGGCGGTGGAAGAATCATCGGTCCGAATGGTTCAGCAATTCTTCAGATAATTATAGCAGCTTAAATTATAAACTGTTATGTCATCTTTTTGGTGCCATAGTCATTTAATGGCACAAAAGCTACATCATTTTCACACAATGCAAAAACGCTTAACATTTACAAAAATCTGATGGGTTACACTGTCATGACATTCTCTACTCTTGTACAAACTATTTTTACAAATGCTTATTCTCCATATGCTTCATGTTAATTGAGATGTTAATCTTATTGCTAATTTTTTTGTAGATGCAAGGGGAATTGGAGGCTTTAAGCGATAGTCAAATATTTTAAGAGCTGGTTGCTATGTGGACATTCCATTCTCTTTGCATTACCAGGACAAAAAATGAATAACGAATTTGTGAAAAAGTATTATTGGAAAATTTAAGGGAATAACAAGCAATATCTCGAAAATGGTTCACTCAACAACAAAAATTGTATATGACATAAATTGTGTATTTTAACGCGATCTACATTTTTTGTGTAGTAAAATGTTGTCTAACTCTTATGGTTTACCAGTTATGCAAAAGTCGTTCACAATGAATACTTTTGGAGACATTCCCAGAAAATTCGAGATATACATTTCATTTGTCATGAAAATATCTTAAACATGTGATATTTTAATCAAAATCGTTAATAGCCATTTTTGAAAAAATTAAAATTTTCGAAAAATGTTACATGTAAAGGGTAATCTGGGGTGGGGGGATTTTCTTGAAAACCTTCGTGTCGCATCTCTGGAAGATACTGAACCTAAATACCAAGTTTGGTGTTTATCCGACTGTTCGTTTCTGAGTTATGCTGTTCACAGGCACACACACAGACACCCAGACACACACGGACATGTTTCCAAAAATTTTTTTTTTTGGATTTAGGGGGTCTCAAAACATATATCTCCAGTGAAATCTCGGTATCGAATTTCTGGGTGGAATACAATACTTCCTCTACTTACTGTACGTAGTAGGGAAAGTAAAAAGATTCTGCACCTTCAGGTAACCAACTTAACCGCTTTGGAAGACACATAGTCTGTGACCATCGAGAAAAATAATATTTTCAGTTGATATAAAATATCGGTTACCTGTTTTTCAATGTTAACAATTTTCTCTCTTCATACAAATATTTACCATGCCCGTCTAACCAACTTCTTCACAGCATAAATATAAAGGAAATAAAGCAAGCTTTTTTTTAGGGTTATTAGAAGATTTTGGAGTCTAGAAACTTCAGTGCATAAGTCTTTAGAGTTAGAATAAATATTTTGTTTTACGTGGCTTTAAATCCTTGGTCATATCGCGACGGATCTGTTGGCGGATAACCCTTAGAACGATATTTGATGGCCAGTTAGCCTTCTAGGTCTCATCCGTGTAACCATCCGCTCCGTCACGTGTCACAGAAACCCTAGAGCATAGCTAGAGAATCTTCTGATTCTTGCCGTGCAGACAGCATTAGGGTGCCGTCCAGTCCAACCGCCGCCCTCACACAGAAAGGCGGACAGTTAGCCTTCTATGTCTCAACCCTGTAGCCATCTGCTTCATGTCGTGCAGATGGCGTGAGGGTACCGTCCAGTCTAACTACTTACATTGTCGGTAGATAGATGGCATAGCATTCGGCATTACCAGCTATTTTTCATTTTACTATCGTGGTATTAAATATCCAATCCGGTATTTACCTTGGCGACTGAGGAAAACTATGAAAACACCTCAGACAGATTGGCCTTCCCACAGGATTTGAACTCGGGACCTCCCGAATGCGGGCCACATACTTTACCGCCTGAGCCATCCCGTTCGGTAAACAAACATGACATACGATCGATCGTCGCTTTTTAAACTCTGTTTTCTCTTCGTTGAAGGTTACATGATGACCATCTATGAATATCGCATGCAATAAAATTTAACTGTCCTTTGTTTCATACTCTGCGAAGACAAGCAACAATTTATACTCTGTAGAGTGACAACAACTATTTGTTCTACTCTATGGCATTCTGAACTAAAAGTCAAGGACTTCTTCATAAGCATCTACTTTTATAACCTCAATGTGTTCAGTTCAAGTGCACGGACTTTGTAAATCCGTTTAAATCTTTTAGTAATTTATGAAATGAAACTAGAAGATGCCTTATAGCCAATATGCTCGTCAGAATGAAATGGTCGTTTCAATGGTCTACTATCAAAATTGGTTAAGTCGTTTGCGAGATTATCCTACATACACACAAATGTTTTCTCTTTATAATATTAATATACACTATGTGATCAAAAGTATACGGACACCCCACAAACATACTTTTTTCATCTTAGGTGCATTGTGCTGCCACCTACTGCCTGGTACTCATTATCCGCGACCTCAGTAGTCATTAGACATTGTGAAACAGCAGAATGGGACGCTCCGTGGAACTCACGTGGTCAGGTGATTGGGTGTCACTTGTGTCAGAAGTCTGTACGCGAGATTTCCACACTCCTTAACATCCCTAGGCCCACTGTTTCTGATATGATAATGACGTGGAAACGTGAAGGGACATGTACAGCACAAAAGCGCACAGGCCGACCTCGTCTGTTAACTGACAGAGACCGCCGACATTTGAAGAGGGTCGTAAAGAGTAATAGGCAGACATCTATCCAGACCATCACACAGGAATTCCAAACTGCATCAGGACCCACTCCAAGTACTATGGCAGTTAGGCGTGAGTTGGGAAACCTTGGATTCCGTGGTCGAGCGGCTGCTCATAAGCCACACATCACGCAGGAAAATGCCAAACGACGCCTCGATTGGTGTAAGGAGCATCAAAATTACACGATTGAACAGTAGCAAAGCGTTGTGTGGAGTGAGAATCACGGTACACAATGTGGGGATCCGATGGCAAGGTGTCGGTATGGCGAATGCCCAGTGAACGTCATCTGCCAGCGTGTGTAGTGCCAACAGTGAAATTCGGAGGTAGTGGTGTGTTTTCCTGGACGGGGCTTGCACCTCTTGTTGTTTTGCCTGGCAGACCTACATTGATATTTTAAGCACCTTCTTGCTTCCCACTGTTGAAGAGCAATTCGGGGATGGCGATTGCATGTTTCAACTCGATCGAGCACCTGTTCATACTGCACGGGCTGTGGCGGAGTGGTTACACGACAATAACATCCTTGTAATGGACTGTCCTGCACAGAGTCCTGACTTGAATCCTATAGAACACCTTTGGGATGTTTTGGAACGTCGACTTCGTGCCAGGCCTCACCGACCTACATCGATACCTCTCCTCAGTTCCGCACTCCGTGAAGAGTGGGCTGCCATTTCCCAAGAAACCTTCCATCACCTGATTGAAGGTATTCCTGCGAGAGTGAACGCTGCCATCAAGGCTAAGGGTGGGCCAACACCATATTGACTTGCAGCATTACCGATTCAGGGCGCCACGAACTTGTACTTCATTTTCAGCCAAGTGTTGGATACGTTTGATCGCGTAGTGTAGCTTTATTATGGTAATTTAGGTTACGGTGTTTTACTTTGGGGCAATCATGCTTTAGCCAGGAAAATATTTTGTTTAGACAGCACTAGTGCGATAATCTTCATTGAGACAAACTTTGGTTTCAAGTCCAATCACATGGCAATTATCCTTTGTATTTGCACACCTTTAATAACTCGACTTGGTTTGATTAGGTTTTACTTTTCATTACGTCGTTTCACATGATTAATTTCTGATGGAAATCGCATTATCTGTTCACCAAACAAATCGTTATACTTCAATTTATCGCAATTCGCTGTAGAGTTAACCTACACGTTTTACTGGAAGCTTTCTTTGATCTAAAACGTTACTAATTTATCTAATCTACATAAAGATGAAATGGCAGAAATTATGAATTCAGAAGAAACTGAAATTGAAGTGAAATTATAGAAGCAACAGAAGCAATAACCTATACATACTTGCCCAAAAAAGTCAGAAAACAATATGATATAGCACTTAATCGCGTGGTGGAAGGCAAAACTTGTTGAAAATAACTTCACCGAAAATCACTGATAGCGAATTCATAAAACATCAAAACATCTGACATCTAGATATTTTAACGTAATTTCTCTTGTTTCAAAAACGCGTTCTAAATGTGATGTCTGCTAGTTTTAGATCAATACAATATTATTGATATTTTACAAATTCGTGCATTATTTAAAAAATCTGATGTGTTACGGTCACATGACTTTCTCTACTCTTATACAAACTATTTTTACAAACGCTTATTCCCCATATGCTTCGTGTTAATCGAGATGTTAATCTTATTGCTAATTTTCTTGTAGATGCAAGGGGAATATGGTAGGCTTTAAGCGATAGTCAAATGATTTAAGAGCTGGTTGCTATGTGGCGTATTCCATTCTCTTTGCATTACCAGAACATAAAAACAAATGAACAACAAATTCCCATTTGAGAAAAAGTATAAGTATTGGAAAATGTAAGGGAATAACAAGCAATATCTGAAAATGGTTCACTCAAAAAAAAAATGAATATGACATAAATTGTGTATTTTAACGCGATCTACATTTTTTGTGTAGTAAAATTTTGTCTATCACTTATGGTTCACCAGGTATGTAAAAGTCGTTCACAGCGAAGAATACTTTTGGAGACATTCCTAGAAAATTCGAGATATACATTTTATTTTTCATGAAAGTATCTTAAATATATGATATTTTAATCAAAATCGTTAGAGCCATTTTTGAGAAAATTAAAATTTTCGAAAAATGTTCCATGTAAAGGGTGATTGGGGTGGGGGATTTTCTTGAAAACCTTCGTGTCGCATATCTGGAAGATATTGAACCTAAATACCAATTTTGGTGTTTATCCGATTGTTCGTTCCTGAGTTATGCTGTTCACAGACACACACATAGACACACACACGGACATGTTTCCAAAAATGCTTTGTTTGGATTCAGGGGGTCTTAAAACATATATTTCCAGTGAAATCTCGGTATGGAATTTTTAGGTAGAATACAATACTTCCTCTACTTACTATAACCCTAAGGGCTAAACTTGTATCATAATCTACTATTATTAGAGAACAACGCCATCAGAATTTGTGTGGTGTGCCCCCCAAAACGCATTGAAAACTCATTGTAGCTGGATATTTTAGTGTTGACTTTCTTGTTTGTGCTTCATTGCGTTGTTGCAAAAAAAAATAGTTTATAAATACTGTGACGCAGCCGCTATGATCCAAGATATCGGGAGGTCGGCGGCGCCGAGCGGGACCCGAAAAAACACTGGGCGCCCTATCGGGAGGTAACTAGAACCTTCTGGAAGATTTATCTCCCTCCTTCTCCAGAAAGTATGTCGAAATAGTTCTAGAATGTTTGGGAATCTTGTGGGAAGATTCAACTGACTATATAAGCGAGCGTTCTCGTGCGGTCGAACCAGTCGCGAGTCGAGTGCGAGAGAGTTGTTGAGTCAGTGTGCGAGCGAGTTAGCGAAACGCTTCTGGTGCGACATCAAGCAGTGATTCTCCGAGCGTATTTGTGAACTGTTGTGATGTGCTACTGCGAAGCGACAGGTTTTGGAGGTTTTGTGTTCAACTCCCGAGTGAAGTAACTGTCTAGCGTGAAGAGGTTGTGGCATGAAGGAGGCGAAGTGGCGGAGAATGAACTAGTTCAGTTAGTGAAGTGATAGTGCGAACGAAGTGAGCTCCCAGCGAAGGTGAACTACATAGGAAGTTAACGAAACAGTAACAGTGGAAAAACTGGACAAAGTCACAATATACACAAAGTTACAAGATTCATGACCATCACACAGTTCTAATGTGTATATTAATATATTTAAACATGAATGAATGGCCAGGGAACGGAAGAGCTACCTCGCACCTCGACCCAACGCGGATCTTACCGCCTCTAGGAGCAACGAATTAGATGAAGGAAACACAGGAATCTATAGACCGACCGACAGAGGTTCTTAACGTTCCAAGCCGGGGATTGCTTAGAGAAGGCTTCCCTCTGACAGGGCTGAGAAGAACTTTTCAGCGAACAAGCATCTGCGCCATCTGTCCGATACCGACCAACACTACATAGCCCCTAAGCCTAACTGAAACATGAAAGGGAAAGCGAAATGGTAGGAAATGAGGGATAGGAAATTAGTGGCAGAAGAGATACCACCCCAGCGTTCGCCTTGTGAACCAAGGAAAACCACGAGAAACCCAGGATTCAACCCACGACCTCACTAATGCAAGCCTCGCACGTTACTGCGAAGCCATCTCGCTCGGTATATTTGATCACGAGAGCGACAATGAAAACTTTTAGAAAATCAAAAAAATATTAAATGGTTTTATTGTTACTTTTTACTACGTATAGTAAATATGGGGATGTATTGTATTCCACACAGAAATTCGATACCGAGATTTCACCGGAAATATATGTTTTGAGACCCCCTGAATCCAAAAAAAGCATTTTTGGAAACATGTCCGTGTGTCTATGAACTCAAACGAACAGTCGGATAAACACTAAACTGGTATTTGTAGATTGCATTAAAATACACAATTTTCTTCATATACATTTTTTTTGTTGGTGAACCATCTTCGAGGTATTGCTTGTTATTCCCTTAAATTTTCCAATACTTATACTTTTTCTCAAATTCGTTATTCATTTTTACTTTCTCTACTACGTTTAGTAAGCAGGGGAAGCATTGTATTCCACACAAAAATTCGATACCAAGATTTCACCGGAAATATATTTTTGAGACCACCTGAATCCAAAAAAGCATTTTTGGAAACATGTCCGTGTGTGTGTCTATCTGGTGTATGTGTGTATGTGTGTCTGTGTGTGTGTGTGTGTCTGTCTGTGAACAGCATAACTCAAAAACGAACAGTCGGATAAACACCAAACTTGGTATTTAGGTTCAATATCTTCCAAATATGCGACATGCAGGTTTTCAAGAAAATCCCCCCACCCTAGATCACCGTTTACATGGAATATTTTTTAAAAATTTTAATTTTCTCAGAAATGTCTCTAACGATTTTGATGAAAATATCATATGTTTAAGATATTTTCATGACAAATAAAATGTATATCTTGAATTTTCTGGGAATGTCTCCAAAAGTATTCTTCATTCTGAACGACTTTTGCATAACTGGTAAACCATAAGAGATAGGCAAATTTTTTCTACACAAAAAATGTAGATCGCGTTAAAATACACAATTTATGTCATATACATTTTTGTTGTTGAGTGAACCATTTTCGAGATATTGCTTGTTATTCCCTTAAATTTTTCAATACTTATTGTCTCAAATGGGAATTCGTTATTCATTTTTACTTTCTCTACTACGTATAGTAAGTAGGGGAAGTATTGCATTCCACCCAAAAATTCGATACCGAGATTTCACCGGAAATACATGTTTTGAGACCTCCTGAATCTAAAAAAGCATTTTTGGAAACATGTCCGTGTGTATGTCTGTGTGTGTGTGTCTGTGAACAGCATAACTCAAAAACGAACAGTCGGATAAACACCAAACTTGGTATTTAGGTTCAGTATCTTCCAGAGATGCGACACGAAGGTTTTCAAGAAAATCCCCCCACCCCAGACTACCCTTTACATGGAACATTTTTCGAAAATTTTAATTTTCTCAAAAATGGCTGTAACGATTTTGATGAAAATACCATATGTTTAAGATAATGTCGTGGGAAATGAAATGTATATCTCGAATTTTCTGGGAATGTCTCCAAAAGTATTCTTCATTGTGAACGACTTTTGCATAACTGGTAAACCATAAGAGATAGACAAAATGTTACTACACAAAAAATGTAGATCACGTTAAAATACACAACTTATGTCATATATATTTCTTTTTTTGAGTTAACCGTTTTCGAGATATTGCTTGTTATTTCCTGAAATTTTCCAATACTTATACTTTTTCTCAAATTCGTTATTCATTTTTTTATGTCCTGGACATGCAAAGAGAATGGAATGCGCCACATAGCAACCAGCGTTAAAATATTTGACTATCGCTTAAAAGCTACCATATTTCCCTTGCATCTACAAGAAAATTACCAATAAGATTGACATCTCGATATCTCGATTAACATGAAGCATATGGAGAATAGGCGTTTGTAAAAATAGATTGTACAAGAGTAGAGAAAGTCATGTGAGTGTAACACATCAGACTATTTTTGTCTTTGATATGCAATGAGTATTATTCTGTGGCGAAGAGAATGGCGCTGCACATAGCAACCAGCTATTAAGAGTAATGTCTATGCTTAAAGGCTACTGTATTTCTATATTGCCCTTGTAAATATATATTTCCCTTACATCTACAAGAAAATTAGCAATAAGATAGACTCTGCAAATGTTTGTCTCGATTAACATGAAATAGATGGAGAATAAGCGTTTGAAAAATAGTTTGTATAATAGTAGAGAAAGTCATGTGAGCGTAACACATCAGATTTTTTAAAACATTTCCCTTTAACATCAATACGTTTTTGCATTCGATGAAACCAGCCCTTAAAGCAATGATGCCACTCTTGCTGATGCACTTCAGAAACCACGTTTTTATAATCTTCCACTGCTTCATCCAATTACGAAAGTGTGATTCCACGCAATTTATCTCTAATTTTTGGAAACATAAAGATACCACAAGGTGCTAGGTCAGGGTTGTATGGTGGAGGATCCATGGGCATCCACCCGCCTTTAGGGCATCCAGATACTCAGCTGTTAGTTTTGCTCTTGTCATGATGTAATATTTTTCCTTTTGAGCATTTTTGACAAACTTTTTTGAAACATTTGCAGTAAACAGGCATTTGTTAACCAATCGGCAGTAACGGTACCTGTATCTTCTAATGCTGTAGTAGCAACATGGCCCGGTTTAGAAAAAACAAAACTGGCCACAATCTTCTTACCAGCATTGCGATATCGTCGGACTTATGTAGGCTTAGGTTCAGTTCGAAAGATCTGTTGAACCGATTGACTTTTCTTTTCAGGATCATAACAATAAATCCAAGATTCGTCACCAGTAACGATACTCCAAACCAAATTTGAAGTGTCACCTTGGAATGTTCCGAGTTTTTTCTGCACCAATGAATGCGTATTTGTTTTTGATCGGGAGTCAGCTTATGCAGAATCCATCGTCATCAAAGTTTTCTCACGTCTAACTGTTGATGTAAAATGTTTTGTATTTGACTCATACCCATGCTCAATGTCGTCCGAACAAATTCATAAGATGTTCGTCGATCTTCTTCAAATATTGCTCGAACAGCGGCAAATGTTCATCAGTAAGAGCAGCTCTTGGGCGTCCTTCGCGATATTCATTGTCGTCCTCCGTGGTCTAGGGGTACCTAGACTATGCTAGCCTCTAGTTCCCGAGGTCGTAGGCTCAAACCCGGAGGAGGGCGATGGAGTTTTTTCGGGCGTAAAAATCCTTAGTATGGCGGTCTTCGGAAGGGTGGTACCGCGTCATAGATTTACGGCACTAAAAGGACCTCAAGCCTGATAAGCGGGCCTCCGAGCGAAACTTCCGGTCTTTCACGTTCAATATAGAACAGGACGATAGTAGTTAAAGAGCGTCCATAAATAAAACTCAATTGAATTACTAAGCAAAACACCAATCTCTTTTGAATACACTGTACCAATTATAAATCGCTGCCTTAGATGGGGCTTCTTCGCCAAATCATTTCTAAGCCGATTGTTTAGGCGTTAATGACGATTTAAAATCGTAAAAGATCATAGCCCGGAAATGTTTTGTAGTCAAATTCATTTTTGGGTAAACACAAAATCTTTAAATGATGATAATTAACAAACTATTAGAACAAATCGAAGAAATTACTCGGCAATCAACTCTCAAAACACTAGAAAGTAACTGTCAAATATAAACAAGTTTGTTTTCTGTTTAGAAACTTGACAATCTTAAAGTTTTCTGAATCCCCTCGTATAGGAAAGTAATTTTTATCGGTAACTTCTCTTTATTTAATAAAGTTTCTAATAATACCAAGACTCTTTCCTTTGAATCCTTAGAGAGTTTAGTAAAGTACACTTTGCTGTCAAATCATTTTTATGGGCTCAATGAATGTTACACTAATGTCATATTTGTTGACATTCTTGTATCTAACGCCTACCAGCCTATATGTATCTGTGTGTCAATCTGTCCATCCCGGATTCGATTCACTATCTCGACATCAGAAATAGAAATAAAATTCTGAGTGTTAAATTCACATAACTTTCTCTATCCATTAACTGTCCACATCTCTTTTACAAATCATTATTACCAAAGCTCATTTTTTATATTTCGCGTTAATCGTTACAGACCTTTGAAGTTAAGCTTTCATTTCGTTGTAGCTATAAGAGGCTACATGAGGCTGAAGCGATAGTCAAATGATTAAAAAGCAGCGATGTATGCTGGCTTTGAAATTCCCCTCTTTACATCAGCACGAGAAACAAACGAACAGCAACTTACCTCTTGAAAAAAGTACAAGTATTTAGAAATTCAAACCAATAACAAGGAATACTTCAGTAATGATTAATGTTACAACTATTTTGTTTGACATAAATGATGTGATGAGATCTACATTTTTGAAGGTGTGTTGTTAGTTTTTTAGTCGCAGAAGGTCGCAGGTCCGCAGGCAGATAGGTTTACAGAGACGCACGAATTCCATCATTTCCAGTACTAAACACCCGCTCTCGTCAGTAGACGCGGCGTCCCACGAGAGAGCGACGAAGCGGCCCTTGCAGACAGGCCAACGCACCCTGGCATTGGCGGGGAGAAATACTTCAAGGCGCAGCAACCATGCCATCTGTCCAACACCTGGAGACTACCTGAAAGATGAAAGGGAGAAAGATGAAATCACAGGAAATGAAGGAAAGGAGAAGGCGTGGTAGAATACAGCATCCCTACATTCGCCTAGGCGACCAGAGGAAAACCACAAAACACTCCATGGCCAGAGTGGGCGGCCACCGGGAATCGAACCCGGGACCTCCCGAATGCTAGCCAGAGACGTTGCCACCTGGGCTCGGTTTAAACTGTGTGTATTACTAAGAAAGATGAAACAGCTAAATTACTGTCGTCCTCCGTGGTGTAGTAGTTATCTTGCTAGCCTCTGATTCCCGAGGTCGCGGGTTCAAACCCGGCGGAGGGCAATGCATTTTTTCGGACGTAAAAATCCTTAGCATGGCTTCCTTCGGAAAGTAAGTAAAGCTGGTGGTCCCGTGTCGTAGATTTACGACACGTAAAAGAACCTCAAGCCTGATAAAGAGACCTCTGAGCAAAATTACCAGTCTTTCACGCCCAATATAGAATGGGACGCTAAGGACCACAGCAGTTAAAGAGCGTCCATTAAGAAAACTCATTTAATTTTTCAGCTAAATTACTGACGCGACGACCATAAAACTACATACGAAGGGAACTTGTAATTTCTCCCATTGTAATTATAACACCCGTTTGCAATGTAATTACTGTAAGACACTGCAGTGTCTTTAGGTTTGCTATTGTAAATTAGAGAGGGTTTCAGGAAAAGTTTCTAATACAGAGCATTTAGTTATAAGACTTGCAACAGCAGTGAAGGACCTGAATCGTCAAGAAACCAGTTCTGTAAGAAGTTAGAACAACTTGCCTCCAATCTACATAACATTTTCCCAAGCGTTTCGATCGAGTTGGGGACTAAAAGCTGCTCCGTTTCCTTTTAAGATCTTACCAAGAGGAAATTTCTTGTTCCAGCATCTGTTAGGACATTTACATGTTATGCAGATGTAATTACAGTCCCCAGCTGCAGTAACAGCATCACTTGTTACAGCGGCTAAAAAAGGTGCTCTCTTCGACCACGTTTACTCCAGCATTCAGAAACTTCTGCACAAAGATACATCTGATTGCAATTCTTGAGCTTCTACAATAAAGTGAAGACGCTCGACATGTGATGTGTTACTTTGACATGACGTTCTCTACCCACAATCGTCTCCTGCAAACTATTCTTACGAAAGTTTATTTTGTCAACCTGCTTCATGTTCACAGTAATAAACCTTTGCAGAAGTAGTTAAATTACACATTTCCTTGAAGGGAGATAGAACAAACCCAATCAATAATAAAATATTTAAAAACTGGGGCGCTATATGGCGGCTAGAAATTCCATTCTTTTTCCATGACTTCGAGAGAAACGACTGAATAGCGACAGCACTATAAAATGACAAAATATTGCATAATTCAAACCAATAGTAACGAGTATCTCGGAAATGGCTAATGCTACAAAAACGTTCCTTCTGAACGGGGAGGACTTCATAGGCTACTCCAAGAAAATCCATGATGTACCTACTTTTGTCATATAAATATCTTAAATGCACGTTATTTTAATCAAAATCGTTACAGACATTTTTGACAGAATAAAAAGTTTCGACAAATAATCTATGTAAGGAGTAGTTGTGGTGTGAGGGTTTTCTTGAAAATCTTCATGTTGCATCCTTGGAGGATACTTAACAAGTTTGGTATTTATACAGGATCACGTTTTTGAGTTATGCTATTCACACACACATACACCACGTATCTTTTTCTAAAAGTGCTTTTTGGGATTCAGGGGGCCTCAAAACATGTATTTCCGGTGAAATCCGGACATCGAATGCTTGGTTGGAATGTAATACTTCCTCTTACCTACTAAGGATAGATGGCAGAAAAAGTAAGTATGTCATTTCTGCCTCTCTCTCTCTCTCTCTCTCTCTTCACACACACAGATATACAAAGAGGGACGTTTTTCTAAAAACAGAATTTCTTTCCTTCTGTACCACATAATTATAGTAGGATAGAGAAGGTAATCAATATAGAAATTTCAACAGCAATAAATGTTCCGAGGTAAACAAAAAATTTTGATGCGTTACATTCACACGACTTTCTCTACCCTCTGTCGCTTATTAGTGGATATACAAATTATTTTTACGAAATTTTATTTTCCTATCTACTTCATTTGAATCGAGATATATTTTTCTGGACACATTTCGTATAGGGAATAGCGATAGTCAAATGTTTCAGAGCTGGACACTGTATGCTGGCCTTAAAATTCCATACTGTTTCCATGCAATCGCAGAAACAATGAAAATCGACAGGACTGGAAAAGAATGTCTAAGTATTGAACAATTCGAACTATTAATAACAGATATCTCGAAAATGGCTGATTCCTGGAAAAAATTACTAGTTTTTATAAAATTGTATAAACTTCCTTCTAAATGAAGAGGACCTCACAGGTTATTCCCAGAAAATTTAAGATACACATTTGTCGTGTAAATATCTTTCATATATGATGTTTTAATCAAAATCCTTAGAGCCATTTTTGAAAAAATAAAAAAATTCGAAAAATGTTCTATATAAAGGTTAGTTTGGGATGGGTGGGGGCTTTTCTTGAAAATCTTCGTGTCGCATCCCTGGAAAATGCTGAACTTAAATACTAGGATTAGTATGTAGTCGACTTTTATTTTTTGACGGACGAAGAGACAAAAATTGAGTTTGACTTATGGACGCTTTTTAACTGCTGTGGTCCTCAGCATCCCATTCTATATTGGGCATGAAAGACCGGTAATTTTGCTCAGGGGCCTCTTTATCAGGCTTGAGATTCTTTTACGTGCCGTAAATCTACGACCACCGGCTTTACTTCCCTTCCGAAGGAAGCAGTGCTAAGGATTTTTACGCCCGAAAAAAATCTATCGCCGTCCACCGGGTTTGAACCCGCGTCCTCGGGTACTGGAGTCTAGCATGGTAACCACTACACGACGGAGGACGACAACGATGAAGACATACACACACACATACATGTTTTCGCCAAAATTTATTTTCTTGGATTCAAGGAGCCTCAAAAGCGTGTTTCCGGTGAAATTTCGGCATGGAACTTTTTACGGCAATTACAGTACTTGTCTATTAGGTATGTAGTAAAGAAAGTAAACATACATACATACATACATACATACATACATACATACACACATACATAAGGATCTATGGGAATCTTTAATGGTTAAAGAAAGTGCGTCTGTCAGATCACATTTATTATTTAAAGGACCTCGAAACGTATTGTCGAATGCAACACTGTTTTACGTATCTAAACGTTACCGAAAGGAAAACAAAGACGAAATCTCTAGGATTCAGATTATTCCTCTACTGCACACATACAATGTATTCTGGATGTTCATGAGATTCTGAAATGCAAATACACTATTTTGCTGTCCGTGTGGACGTTTTCTCCTAAACCTATTTTGGGAATGTTAAAAGTGGAAGCGAGTTTCTGTGGAAATAGGCAGAGAGTGGAGCGCAAATAAAGTTGAGGCAGTAAAGAGAAATATGAAATAAAAGAGGGAAAGCCAACAAGCATGATGTATGAAGGTAGCTAATTAAAGGGACTACGTAATACCCTGGGTAACTACTTACCCTGGATGAAAAAATGAGCAGTAAAAGTAAACAGGCTGAATGTTACGGGCAGCATGTAATGTTACCTGGCTAACGTTTCCATATTTGAGTTTGTACCAAACTTTACCCAATAATATTACACTACAAACTTTGTGAAAGTGCAACAGCTACAGATAAGCCTTTGCAGAAATAGCTACATTACACATTGCGTTATAGATACAAAGGGAACAGTGATGCTCTAATGTTTAAGAACTGGACGCTGTATTGTAGCAACCCTGTGTGGAGTTAAAACCACGGTCAGATTGCATTCCGTTTCGAAAGATGTCGTAATGTAGAGAAAACTGGCTTTTAGGGCACCAGGTTGCTTACTTGGTTCTCAGAAAAATATATATTGACCATGAATGTAGGTCATCGCGCTCTACTCTCTTTGATATTCGAACGACACCGAGATCATGCTTGTCAAGGGCTCCGGGCCCCACCCTAATAAGTTAACACAACCTTGTGTATTAGACAAGACCTACAGGAGATCTACAGGTAAGGGGTGTGTGAATGCGATTAAGTTCTTGCACGTACGACCCCTCTACGCCAGCTTAGTTATTTAAGAATATAGCCATTAGTGTTTTATATAACCCCGGTTACTTATTTAACCCCCCCTAGAGATCCGGACAACCCTATGGCACCTTACCTCCGGGTACCAACTAGCTCTACCACCTGAACCTACTCTCCCTGTTGTAAGTAACCCCCGGGGCTAACCACCCTAAGGTTCGCTACAGTATGCTGATCTTAAACTTCCATACTCTTCCTATGGAACCACGAGAAACAACTCAATGACGACAAGACTACAAATCAGTGTCAAAGTTTTGAATAATTTGAACCATTATAATGGACACCTCGGAAATGGTTTATGCCACAAAAAAGCTTATTTGAAATAAATTGTCTGTTTTAAAGAGATCCACATTTATTCTGTAGTACGTTTTCGTCTCTCGCTTAGCGTTTACCAGTTATACAGGATTATAGAGTGACTCAGAATAACACAAAATAATTTTAAGGTGCGATTCAGGGATTCTATTGGAGTATTTTCTTTTAGAAAAGAATGCCCGTAAAAGTCTTGTTTTCGAGCTAGAGGGCATTTACGTTTGATGAAATTCCGCCGAACAGCTCCCTACGCATCTTTTGTTACAAGGCGTTGGGAGAGGTTTAAAATAAAAGAGGCGGTATCTTTAATTTTAAACTCTTATTATTTGACTCAGTAACCTGCGAATCTTTATTTAATTATATGACACTAAATCCATTTGCTCTGACGTAGGTCAAAACCTTTTTTAACCAATCTGTAGCTGGGAATACATGATGTCAATAAAACATGCAAATAATACTTATGTTGGTCAAATTTGCTCCACCATTATATAAATTATTTGAGAAAAGTAAAAAAAAAAGTTAAATTATGCAAACATATATTTTTGAAAGGATTCAAACATATTAAACTAAGAAACAAAAAGAATTAAACAAGTGTATACGTTTTTATAAAAGATGTTCAAAATGCCGATCTTTGACCTCGGAACATAGTTGATAGCGTCGTTGTAATGATTGCCGAGGTCTTTTGAAAAACACTTGGCACACCACGAATAGCATTCAAATGCTACAAAATATCCTCGCCATTAGCTCCTCTTCACATTAACCAGCTTCCTTTACAGTCTGAACATGTCTCCAAAGAAACAAATCCTGATGTGTTACACTTACATGACTTTCCCTACTCTTGTACAAAATATTTTTACAAACGCTTATTCTCCATCTACTTCATGTTAATCGAGATCTTATTGCTAACTTTCTTGTAGGTGCAAGGGGAATATGGTAGGCTTTAAGAGATAGTTAAATCTTTTAAGAGCTGGTTGCTATGTGGAACATTCCATTCTCTCTGTATGTCCAGGACAAAAATAAATAAATAAATAAAAAAAAAGGAATTCCCATTTGAGGAAAAGTATAAGCATTGAAAAATTCAAACAAATAACAAGGAATATATCTCGGAAACAGTTCCTGGAAAAAAGGTATACAGTTTTAAATTTAGCAACAAAATAAAAAACACTTTAAGTAAAATTTCCAAAACAACCTTCCATAAATTGTGTGTTTTAACGAGATCTACATTTTTTATGTAGTAAAATTTTGTCTAACTCATACGGTTTACCAGTTATGCAAAAGTTATTCAGAATGAAGAGGACTTTTAATGACATTCCCAGAAAATTTATGATATACATTTCATTTGCCATGAAAGTATCTTAAACATACGATATTTTAATCAAAATCCTTAGAGCCATTTTTGAGAAAATAAAAAATTTCGAAAAATGTTTCATGGAAAAGGTAGTCTGGGGTGAGGGATCTTTTTGAAACTATTCGAATCCCATCTTTGAAAGACACTGAACCTAAATACCAATTTTGGTATTTATCCGAATTTTCGTTTTTGAGATATGCTGTTCACAGACGCATACACATGGACCTTTTTCTGAAAATCCTTTTTACTTTCTCTACTACGTATAGTAAGTAGGGGAAGTATTGTATTCCACCCTAAAATTCGATACCGAGATTTCACCGGAAATACATGTTTTGAGACCCCCTGAATCCAAAAAAAAAGCATTTTTAGAAACATGTCCGTGTGTGTGTCTGTGTGTGTGTCTGTGAACAGCATAACTCAGAAACGAACAGTCGGATAAACACCAAACTTGGCATTTAGGTTCAGTATCTTCCAGGGATGCGACACGAAGGTTTTCAAGAAAATCCCCCCACCCCAGATTACCCTTTATATGGAAGATTTTTCGAAAATTTTAATTTTCTCAAAAATGGCTCTAACGATTTTGATTAAAATATAATATGTTTAGGATATTTTATGACAAATAAAATGTATATCTTGAATTTTCTGGGAATGTCTCCAAAAGTATTCTTGATTGAGAACGACTTTTGCATAACTGGTAAACCATAAGAGATAGACAAAATGTTACTACACAAAAAATGAAGAGCGCGTTAAAATACCCAATTTATGTCATATACATTTTTTTGTTGAGTGAATCATTTTCGAGATATTGCTTGTCATTTCTTTAAATTTTTCAATACTTATTTTCTCAAATGGGAATTCGTTATTCATTTTTTGTCTTGGATATGTAAAGAGTATTCATCTGTGGCAAAGGGAATGGTGCTGCACCTAGCAACCAGCTATTAAGAGATATGTATGTGCTTAAAGGCTACTGTATTTCTATATTGCCCTTGTAAGTATATATTCCCCTTACATCTACAAGAAAATTAGCAATAAGATAGAGTCTGCAAATGTTTGTCTCGATTAACATGAAGTAGCTGGAGAATAAGCGTTTGTAAAAATAGTTTGTACAATAGTAGGGAAAGTCATGTGAGGGTAACACATCAGATTTTTTTATTCAGGGGCCTCAAAACATGTATTTCCAGTGAAATCTCGGCATAGAATTTTTGGATGGAATGTAATGTTTCCCCTACTTGCTCTACGTAGTTGAGTAATTAAAAATCAAAGGGGTCAATTTAATGAAGTGTTGGCCATGATTTCGGTGTTCCTCTGCCTATCCAGCGATCAGGATGCTTTACACTTAGGAATTTCCTTACGTCATTGGAATAATGCGTAGGTGCCCCATCGACTTGGAATCACATTAACTGGCGTATTCCTAAATGAACATCTTCCAGGGGTTCTGGCAAAGTATGTTGTAAGCACTGTATGTAAAGGTGGCCCGTCAAAAGTGGAGGTAGTAAATAGAACCCTACAAGTGTGTCATTCACAATGCTAGCCCGTGTTCACTGCAAACCAGTGTTGGTAATTTGTAACTGTAATAGACCTAGGTTTTTCCTGTGACCAAATGTGACTGTTATGTGTGTTAAATATGTCCTCTCGCGAAAAACAACCTTCTCATCCATGCACGATATGATTGTAGGAAATCTTTCCTGAGCAATACATTTATAAAGAAACTATTTGACAATTGTAGCCGGGTGGAAAGTCATCTGCTCCAGTGCTTGCACTCGGGTGAGATGATACGGATGTAATTGCTGTTCGCACAGAATTCAATAACGCAAGACTGCTTGTATGCATGTCATGCGCTGCTCTTGTACTTGTGGACGGAGAATTATGGACCCGGTTCAAGAGCCCGGTTCTAAAGCCACTGTTCTTACATTTCCTTGAACTCCCAAACGATGGAAAGTTCCTGTTTCTCGCAGTCGTTGATGTACGGCAGTAAAGATGCTGTGATTGGGCAAGTGTCTCCTTGGGTAAACCTTAGCATAAAGATATCGTGCCCTTTTCACATTTCCCCAAGCAGCACCATATACATAATGCATGTCTGCTAGTTCTGCGTAAGTAAAGTGCAACATCTTTATAATGCACTGCAAAACTGAAAGTCCTTCAAGTAAACGGAGCACTTATACCTGAGACTGATAAACCTACATCTCTTGTAAGAACCACAAGACGGAATCCCTTACCACTTAAATAACAAAACACAGGTTTTAGGTTTAATGGTGAAAATGTTAAAAAACAGAACACAAGTGATATTCCAATGCAGTGGGAAATAGGAATCTGTTTGACAGTATTTCATCTAATCCGACGCGGCATTTGAAAAACGTTAATGTTCTCTAGCTCGATAACAAGACATTTCTGGACATACATTCCCTACAAGAAAATACCTCCAGAATCACGCCTTAAAATTATTTGGTGTTATTCTGACTCAGCCTGTACAAAATTCCTTCCGAATGAAGAGGACTTCATTTGCTATTTCCAGAACATTAAAGATATACATTTTATTTTTCATGTAAATATCTTTAATATATGGTATTTTAATCAAAGTCTTTAGAGCCATTTCTGAAAACGCCAAAATTTGCGAAAAAGTTTCCACGTAAAAGGTATTTTGGGTGGGGGATTTGAGGCAGTATTTTTAACACTTAAATGATTTCAGTCTAATTATATAATATGTACATTCAATATCAGCCCGCCTTGAAGCAATATGTGTATGTAATAATTTTTAAAATGTATGACACTCATTGCATATGCTTATATTATTGTAAACATGTTCAATAATGTTATGTGAATGTATTTCGTAATTTAATAATGTAGGAGCTTTGAGTGTAATAAGTTAAAAGTTGCTAACAATGAGGTAACAATGAGATAACCTTGAGGTAATAATGAGTTTGAAAGTTTAACAACACTACTAGTTATTATTGGAGCAACAATAATGTAAATTTTGAGACAGTTTAAAAGTAGCCAATCAACAACCAGAAAAAGCTTTAGTTAAATGAAGGTATTCTATTGGAGTAGGATTAGCCAATCAAAAACTGAAAAGGAGAAACATTTACAAATTCTGAAGTCAGTTGGTTGCAGACAGCGTTACTAACCAGACGTAAAAAGTGTCCTCAAGAGATTTAATACGTATTCGTGTGAGACGAAAAATAGTTTACGTGTTAAAAAGTGTAATTAACTAATAAAAATAATCTCACAGCTCTCTATATCAGTGAAGTGTTATATAAATCGTATCAAGCATTAATAAAAGGTGTGAAGTAAAATTATAATCTGTGTAAGCCTACATTCTTAGTCACACCACAGCCCTGCTAAGAGAAACGTGTCTCTAACAAAAATACTGACGCAGCCGAGGCAAACATAAATATTTAATACTTAAAGAAACAGTCAAAATTACAAAGTTAATATTTTTTATAAAAATTGGGCCAAAGACTACCGGGTACCATACGTGCGGTTGCAACTACTTCAAGTTCGGCTCCCCAACAGTTGAACTACAATACATGCTACTGCAAATTGACGCCCAAAGCGTGGTGCAAATAACGTAACAAACCATCGTGTCGCATCATTTGAACTTAAATACTAAGTTTGGTGTTTAACCGACTTTTCATTTTGAGTTATGCTGTTAACAAACAAACACACAAACAGACAGACATACATAGAACCTTTTTCTATTTTTTTTTCTGAGTTCAGGGGTCATCATAACATATATGTATTTCAGCTGAGATCTCGACATCGAATTTTTGTGTGGAATACAATACTTCCTATACTTAATATACGCAGTAGAGGAAGTAATGTATTCTATGTATTTTATGATGGTTGTTGATAAAGTGTGCTTTTGTGAAATAAGTGTATAAATATATTTTAATACGTAAGAAAAACAATATTATTATGGTTAGTAACAATCATAAATAAAACTAAAAAGGAATATTTTAAAGTATAGAAAACGTAAAACGGGCCCTAATTTTGAACATTGCCA
The DNA here is from genome assembly GCA_030765065.1 of Deroplatys truncata. NCBI lineage: Eukaryota > Metazoa > Arthropoda > Insecta > Mantodea > Mantidae > Deroplatys > Deroplatys truncata. The sequence continues at coordinate 27,531,962 of CM060985.1, read as the reverse complement.
TATTTTGAACGATTTAATTGGAAGTGTGTCATCTGTTTAAGAAATTGATGTACGTAGGTCACAGCTAGCTGAACTCTCCGCAGAGGTTCAAAGATCTACGCACCTGCAGGTCGGAGTTGCCGCGATTATTGATGTTAGTGTATCACATTTCGAAGTGGAGGAATGTTGGCTCGCTTTCCTGGCAAAAGTTCACATAGTTGGAGACAAGTGTCATGTTCGCTTGTGCTTTAGAAGCTGTAAATAGAAGTATTGCCCCATCGTAGACACGTGCCTTAATGCTTACTCCTACAGATTCACTTGCAATAGGAAAGAACACTAGTAGTGCCCATACCCAGAAAAAAAATTCGGGGAGGGTTGTCCGCAAGTAGCTCTAAACTTAACAGTACCCCACACACTTACCATGTACCTATTCCGTAGTACAGAGAGAGCCAAAAGACTATGAACCGGCTGCGCGGTGTTTTCCAGTCCGCGTCCTCGGCGCTCGTTGCCGTCTGCCGCTATCATAGAAAGGCGCGGATGAAACCATACGACATTTTAAAACCACTTTTAAAGGCTTTGCTTACCAACTTTATTGTTGGTAAGTAAAACAAATTGGAATTTTTATTTTGAGTCGATAGTTGAAGCCCCTTTATACGTGAATACAATTTTGCCCCTGTTTTTAGAGAATTAAGTCAGGGAGCTGATTTGGCTTTTTTCAGCAAGACTCTGCAACAGCTCATACGGCTAATATTTCGATGAGAACAATTGAAAGCGTGTTTGAGGACAGAATTATTAGTAGAGATTTGTGGCCCCCTCGGTCCCCCGACCTAACCCCCTGCGATTTCTATCTCTGAGGTGACTTAAAACATAAAGTGTACAAGACAAACCCACACGCCCTGGAAGAATTAAAACAAAATATCTGCCAGGAAATTGGCAGCATTTCTCAACGTGAACTACGGCGAGTGATGGATAATTTCCTAAAGAGGTGCCAAAAATGAATGGACAGCGACAGTGGCCAGTTTCAGCATCTCTTTTCATAAAGTTGGTAAGTAAAGCCTTTAAAAGTAGTTTTAAAAATATTGTATGGTTTCATCCGCACCTTTCTATGATAGCGGCAGACGGCAACAAGCGCCGAGGACGCAGACGGAAAAAACACCGCGCAGCCTGTTCGTAGTTTTTTGGCTCTTCCTGTATATAGACGTTACATGGATAAGAAAATTGCTTGGGTACATTATATAGACAAGAAAAACTCACCATAATGAGGATATTCCACCTTACAGCACAAAACATGGAGACTGCTTCGAAAATGGGATGTATGGTCACCTTACCTATGTAAGGCGATGATAGTAAGTTTCCCTTTTTCTTGTAAATGTGCTACTAGCAATAGACCTACTGTTATCCAAGGACATTTTCCCATATTGGTTTGCTATGAATTTAAATAAATAAAACTGTCAGAAGTTTCGGTGGGGGGATTTAACCCTAAAAAACCCTCTAAATACGGCCCTGGTGGCATTTATTAAGCACTTAGTATTACATTAATTGCCTAACACAGTCGCAAGGGTTAAAAGACTGTATATGCACTCTAGAAGCATACCTGATCTGGTAAACGTGACTTGCACAATCGACCATAAGCATATATTTTATATTCACAACACTGTAAACATACACATAAAACGAAAAATACTCTGAATTATACACACCTACACATAAATGCTCAAGTACAAAATCCACATAAATACCTTATCTCTTAGTACACGTACTTCTATTAAATATGTGCCCAAGTTTGGCCAGTTTTGGCTATTTAAAATCAAGTCCAAGCATGGGGTGTTCTCCGTCTGCTAGAAGCCAAAAATGCTTCCGGTAATAATTTTTCCTAGCACCCTCCTCTGCACGGATGCTACCAAAATATGCGTTCAGTGTTCCTGCTGCCCGCATAATGGACTAATCCTCCTGCCAGCATCGTCAACAACATTGAGAGATTTCCACCCTCCTAACCTAAGCCATGCTATTCGTGTCCTCTGTTTCATACCCAATTCCAAAATATATGTTTCCGTTACCCCCCAGTGTTTATTTAATTTTGCAGCTCAATGATAATATTTGCCTACATTAAGATTCTATTCCCTACCTGTTTATATCACATAGTCATCTTCTGACTTTTTTCACGGTACCGTATCTTTTTCATTACTTATTTGCCAGATATCGTTTAAGCCAATTTTTTATAATCTCCGCTGTAGCCCCACCGCCCACTATTTTGGATGCTCTCTGTTATTCATTTGATGACGATAATAACATACTGTCCTGAGAGTTGTTTGCTCACTTTTAACTATTCGCAGCCAGTACATAGCTACATTTATTTTAGCAAATACAGCATCTTCCCAGCTCTACCTCACGAAGAACTCCGTAGTTTTGAAGTTGTTTTGTTGCAGGAGTTTGCACCACGCTTTGGGCGTCAATTTCAAGTAGTTTGTATTGAAGGAGTTGTATTATATTTCAAATGTGAGGGAGCCGAACTTGTAGTAGTTGCAACCACACGTATGTTAAACAGTTTCCGGTACCCTTCGCCCCAAATGTACTTTCAGGTTGCCTTTGCCCCAAGTTTAAAAAATATTAACTTTGTAATTAAACAGTTTCTTTAAATATTTAATATTTATGTTTGCCTCGGCTACGTCAGTATTATTGTTAGAGACACGTTTCTCTTGGCAGAGCTTTGGTACAACAAGAATGTAGGCTTACACAGATTATAATTTTACTTCACTCCTTTTATTAATACTTGATACGATTTAAATAACACTTCACTGATATAGAGAGCTGTGAGATTCTTTTTATTAATTAATTACACTTTTTAACACATAAACTTATTTTTGTCTCCCACGAATACGTATTAAATCTCTCGAAGGCGCAAAGCAACACATCCAGTTATGAGCACTGTCTGCAGGCAACTGAATTGATTTCAACCGTCTAAACTTGTAAATTTCTGTATTTCAAGTCTCTGATTGGCTAATCCTACTCCAATAGAATACCTTCCTTTAACTAAAGCTTTTTCTGGTTGTTGATTTGCTATTTTATAAACTGTCACTAAAATTACATTATTGCTTCTCCAAGAACCATAAGTAGTATTGTTAAACTCTCAAACTCATTATTGCCTCAAGGTTACCTCACTGTTATCTCATTGTTAGAAACTTTTAACTTATTATTCTCACAGCTCCTACATTATTAAATTACGTAATATATTCACATAACATTATTGAGCGTGTTTACAATAATATAAGCATATGCAATGACTGTTATATACATTTTACAAATTATTACATACACATATTGCTTTAAGGCGGGCTGTTATTAAACTTATATTTTATATAATTAGACTGATATCATTTAAGTGTTAAAAATACTGCCGCAGTTTGAAGTACCCCTCTATAACCATAGAATAACCTTCCAGAAATTATATTGTATTTTATTTACATTATCTACCCTCTCCCATCCCCATACTTCACTGCTGTATTGAAGGAACCCCATATCATAAGTTCAGTGTTAGGGAGTTTGATCATAACATTTTCCCAATGCATTGTAGAAGTGCACCAAATTGTTTGTATGACTCTAGAAGTTTGTCTTATTTCAGTTCAGAACCATCTCATGTATTACTTTCTATACCACGTAATTAGTGAATAGTGAAGAAGTAAAATAGTTGCTTTAGTTTAACTGCCCCACGTATGGGAGCCAACTTGCAGAAGTTATGTTCTTCAACTGTTGGAGTTTATTGTTGTTGAAGTTTTACTGTTGTTGTTAGACACACGCTTGCGAAGCCAACTTGAAGTAGTTATTGTCTTGAAGTTTATTTATTTAATCAGCTCCATGTATGAACGTCAATTTTGAAGTGGATTGTTTATTACATAATATGCTGCTACGTATGAGAAGCCGATTTTTAAAGATGTATTTTTGTTGTTACGCTCCAAGTTTTAAAATATTATATTAACTTTGTTATTAAATTGCTTCTATAGATAGTATTTATGTTTATGTTTGTCTCGGCTGCGTCAGTATTGTTTTAGAGTCACATATCTCTTAGACAGGGGTGGTACGACAAGAATGTAGGTTTACACAGATTTTAAGTTTAAATTCACTTCTTTTTAGTAATCATTGGCACAAATTAAATAGCACTACACTGATGTTAAGAGCTGTGAGATTCTTTAATTTAAAACTTGTGCTTTATTAACGCTTATATTTAATTTTACGATTCACATGAATACGTGATATTTCTCTAGAGAACACATCTTCCATCCGGTCACTACCAAGGTCTGCCAGCAACTGAACATTATTTCAACCGTCTAAACCCGTAAGCGTCTGTATTTCAAGTCTCTGATTGGCTAATCCTAGTCCAATAGAATATCTGCATTTTACTAAAGCTTTTTCTAGCTGTTGATTGGCTATTTTTAAACTGTCACAAAATTTACATTATTGTTGCTCTAATCATGACTAGTAGCATTCAAACTCTCAAACTCATTATTGCCTCAAGGTTACCTCATTGTTAGCAACTTTAAACTTATAACTCTCACAGCTCTTACATTATTAAATTACATAATGCATCCATACAACACTATTAAACATGTTTACAATAATATAAGCATATGCAATGACTGTTACATACATTTTAAAAATTATTACATACATATTGCTTCAAGACGGATTGTTATTGAATTTACATATTATATAATTTAATTAAAATTATTCAAGTGTTAAAAATACTGCCTCAATAGAGGAGGTATTGCATTCCACCCCCAAAATCCTATTGTGTGTGTCAGAGCGGGAGAGCACTTTACATTTCTCCTGTGCATCTCTTATGGTTTATGATTAAACAACAGTATACAAACTTTATTCAGAATAGAGACACTTACTTCACAGGTCATTCGCAGAAAGCTAATGAAATACATGTCGTTATATACAAACGTACAAAACAAATTTTGTTAATCAGAATGGTTAGAACTATTCGTTAGATAATAAAAAACAACGAAAAGCCTTCCATTTAGAAGCAGTTTGGTTTGGGGATATTCTTAGAAATCTTCGTATCGCGTCTTTGGAAAATGCCGAACTTAAGTATTAAGTTTATTTTTACGTTCTCTACTACGTATAGTAAGTAGGGAAAGTATTCGATACCGAGATTTTACCGGAAATACATGTTTTGAGACCCCCTGAATCCAAAAAAGCACTTTTGGAAACATTTCATGAAAAATAACATGTACCTTGAATTTTCTGGGAATGTCCCCAGAATTCCTCTTCTTTCTAAAAGGCCTTTGCATAACTGGTAAACCGTAAGAAATAGACAAAATTTTCTACACAAAAACAGTAGACCTCATTGAAACACACAATTTATATCCTATACATTTTTTGTTGTGGAGACAACCATTTCTAATATATTCCTTGTTATTTGTTTGAATTTTCCGATAGTTATGCTTTTTCTCAAATGGGGATCCGTTATTCGTTTTTTTAATGACCTGAACATACAAAGAGAATGGAATGCACCACATAGCAACCAGCGTTAAAATATTTGACTATCGCTTAAAGCCTACCATATTCCCCTTGCACCTACAAGAAAATTAACAATAAGATAGTTTCTGCAAATGTTTATCTCGAACATGAAGTACGTGCAGAATAAGCGTTTGTAAAAATAGTTTGTAAAGAGTAGAGAAAGTCATGTGAGTGTAACAAATCAGATTTTTTTGAGTTACGCTGTTCACTGAGAGGCGGATAAACACACACAGAGACACCTTTTCTAAAAATGCTTTTTGTATTCATAGAACTTCAAAATGTGTATACGAGGTGAAATATCGATATCGAGTTTTTCGGTGGAATGCAGTACTTTTTCTCCTTATTATACGAGGCGATAGTGAAATTTTTTCTCTGAAAACAAACGAAATTTCTTATGTTTGACAGCTGCTTTCCGATGTTTTGCGAGTTGATTGCTGTGTAGTTATGTTCAATTTGCTCTAAGAGTTTGCTAATTATCATCATTTAAAGATTTTGCATTCATTCAAAAATAAATTTGACTTATAGAACGTTTACGGAATATGATTTTTTATGATTTTAAATAGTTATTAACGCATAAACAATGTAAACATCGGCTTAGAAATATATTTGGCGAAGAAGTCCCATCTAAGGCAACAATTTATAATTGGTACAGCAAATTCAAAAGAGATCGTTTTTACTTTCTCTACTACGTATAGTAAGTAGGGGAAGTATTGCATTCCACCCAAAAATTCGATACCGAGATTTCACCGGAAATACATGTTTTGAGACCTCCTGAATCCAAAAAAAGCATTTTTGGAAACATGTCCGTGTGTGTGTCTGTGTGTGTGTGTGTGTGTGTGTGTCTGTGTGTCTGTGTGTGTGTGTGTCTGTGAACAGCATAACTCAAAAACGAACAGTCGGATAAGCACCAAACTTGGTATTTAGGTTCAGTATCTTCCAGAGATGCGACACGAAGGTTTTCAAGAAAATCCCCCCACCCCAGACTACCCTTTACATGGAACATTTTTCGAAAATTTTAATTTTCTCAAAAATGGCTGTAACGATTTTGATGAAAATATCATATGATTAAGATAATGCCATGAGAAATGAAATGTATATCTCGAATTTTCTGGGAATGTCTCCAAAAGTATTCTTCATTGTGAACGACTTTTGCATAACTGGTAAACCATAAGAGATAGACAAAATGTTACTACACAAAAAATGTAGATCGCGTTAAAATACACAACTTATGTCATATACATTTCTTTTGTTGAGTGAACCGTTTTCGAGATATTGCTTGTTATTTCCTTAAATTTTCCAATACTTATACTTTTTCTCAAATTCGTTATTCATTTTTTTTATGTCCTGGACATGCAAAGAGAATGGAATGCGCCACATAGCAACCAGCGTTAAAATATTTGACTATCGCTTAAAAGCTACCATATTTCCCTTGCATCTACAAGAAAATTACAAATAAGATTGACATCTCGATATCTCGATAACATGAAGCATATGGAGAATAAGCGTTTGTAAAATTAGATTGTACAAGAGTAGAGAAAGTCATGTGAGTGTAACACATCAGATTTTTTTCTTAGCGATACATTCCGTGAAGGTTCAATAACTGCTGCTACTGATGAAAATATTGCCGTTGTTGGAGCAATCTTGAAGAAAATCGACGGACATCTTATGAATTTATTCGGGCGACATTCGACATTGGCGTGAGTCAAATCCAAAACCTTTTACATCAACAGTTTGACGTGAGAAAACTTTGTTGTTGATGGATTCCACATAAACTGACTCTCGATCTAAAAGAACAACGCATTGATTGGTGCAGAAAAACTCTGGGAAAATTCCAAGGCGGCACTTAAAATTTGGTTTGAAATATCGCTATTGATGATGAATCTTGGGTTCATTGTTATGGTCCTGAAAGAAAAAGTCAACGGGTCTTTCAAAAAGAACCTAAGCTTCAAAACTCCGACAAATTCGCAGCGCTGGTAAAAAGTTGGTTGCTAGTTTTTTTTTATTTATAAAACGGGCCATGTTGCTACTACAGCATTAGAAGATAGACGTACCGTTGCTGTCAATTGGTACACAAATGTTTGTTTACCGAAAACATTTGATGTGGCATATTAATTTGATTGTCATTATCAGACGTAGAAGTATTGGGTCTCCTTAGATATACGTATTTCAGCTTAACGGTCTTTCCTTTTGTCGCGGACCACGACAAAGGGAGAGATCTGTTTGAAACTGTCTCGTATGACGTCAGCGCTGTCTGTCTTTGGCTAGACAACGTTGGTGGGGGGATAGGATAGCATCACTGGAGTGGAAGTGGTAGTTGGAACCAGACGCGTGTTGCCGATCTACGGTTTGTGGCATCTCCCTCCATCCTGTTTCCTTTGTTAATTCTGTAGAGTCGCCAAACGTTTTTGTGAATAAATCCCAGATAATGTGTGTCACGCAGTCTTTCAATTTAATATAAAACTCACGCTTTACGCTTAATTCTACACACCAAGGTCCCGGACTTTGCTGCCAGCGAGTTGAGCCACCCCCATGTGCATGTTGGGTTGATCTAAATTAACCATTTTCTGAAAACCTTTTGGCCGCCACCTCAACATATAACACTAGCACCTGGTGATTTCGTTTTGTTTCCAAAAATTAGAGATAAAATGCGTGGAAACACTTTTTCGTCATCAGATGAAGCAGTGGTACATTATAAAAACCTGGTTTCTCCAGTGCCGCAGGAAGAGTGGCATTATTGATAAGACTGGTTTCATCGAATGTAAACATGTATTGATATTAAAGGAATGGGTATTTTGAAAAACAATAAAATAATTTACATTTTTTAAAACCAATCCTTTTTGATTTTCTAAAAATGTGCAGTGTTGCCCTTGTAGATAAGCAAGAACACAGGAAAAGAGGAATAAAGGGAAAGAACATGTGTCATATATCGCAGCCCTAAGAGAGCTAACTACAAATACCTAGGTACATTTGAGAAAGAAGCAATAGGGAGTAATGCCTTTGATGCGAGGAAGTGTTTACGTGTATGTTAAATTAAATGAGTTCACAATTACGGTCATTTGAAAGCATTAATACTGCAGTGGAGTGAGCATCTATGTGCATTAAACCCTTGTCGTGGTCTGTATCAGTCCCTGCCAGCAATGACGACGGTGCTTTATTACAAGGTCTGCCGTTTCTCTTAATCCGCCTAGCGATTTAATGCCAACGAAAACAAGCTCTTTACGGGGAGCAATTAACTCAATTACAGACAGTTTTAAATTGCTTTTAGAAGCTAGCACTCCAAGGCTTGGAACACTGCAGTGCAATGCTAATGCCGGTCGTTCACAGGTCGCATACGCTGCAACAGTTAAACTGCTAGAGTTCAACCAGGCTCATTGCGATTCAGCAATTCATTAATTTTCCATTACAGCTGTGCCTAGGGATATTATCCAATCCACCGACAACTTCATCGATTTAGATGCTGCGGGTGGCAATGGGTTAGTTCGCCTCTTTAGTCGCGGGCTAGGCAGCACGCAAACGTACCGACCAACAGATATTTATTTCCTCATTGCAAACATTAGACAAATAACTTTCTATTGTATACACGGTCTTTAATAAGTAAGGAATAATGCAAACAAAACTAAAATTAACTTTTAAAAAAATCTGATGTGTTACACTCACATGACTTTCTCTACTCTTGTACAAAATATTTATACAAACGCTTATTCTCCATATGCTTCATGTTAATCGAGATAAACATTTGCAGACTCTATCTTATTGCTAATTTTCTTGTAGATGTAAGAGGAATATATATATTTACAAGGGCAATATACAAATACAGTAGCCTTTAAGCACATACATATCTCTTATTAGCTGGTTGCTAGGTGCAGCACCATTCGCTTTGCCACAGATTAATATTCTTTGCATATCGAAGACAAAAAAATGAATAACGAATTCCCATTTGAGAAAATTATTGAAAAATTTAAGGGAATAACAAGTAATATCTCGTAAATGGTTCACTCAACGAAAAAAATGTATATGACATAAATTGTGTATTTTAATGCGATCTACATTTTTTGTTTAGTAAAATTTTGTCTATCTCTTATGGTTTACCAGTTATGCAAAAGTCGTTCACAATGAAGAATGCTTTTGGAGACATTCCCAGAAAATTCAAGATATACATTTTATTTGTCATGAAAATATCTGAAACATATGATGTTTTAATCAAAATCGTTAGAGCCATTTTTGAGAAAATTAAAATTTTCGAAAAATCTTCCATGTAAAGGGTACTCTGGGGTGGGGGGATTTTCTTGAAAACCTTCGTGTCGCATCTTTGGAAGATACTGAACCTAAATACCAAGTTTGGTGTTTATACGACTGTTCGTTTCTGAGTTATGCTGTTCACAGACACACAGACACACAGACACACAGACACACACACGGACATGTTTCCAAAAATGCTTTTTTTGGATTCAGTGAGTCTCAAAACATGTACTTCCGGTGAAATCTCGGTATCGAATTTTTTGGTGTAATACAATACTTTCCCTACTTACTATACGTAGTAGAGAAAGTAAAAATGCTCGGACGTGTCAAATTTAATACACTCGAACTGATTTATTCGAACGTTTTTAATTCAAAATTGTGGATAATTCGAGCTTTTAGCATGGTCCCTTGACATTCCTATACAAAGCAATGTTAAAAAGCCTTCTGTAAATCGATATTTATTTTGGATAATTCGATATAATATTCAACGAGAATGACCGAAAAAATCATAAATTAGTCAAACTTGCTGGATAAATTCCAAGAAATGTGTCATACTGTGGTCCGATTTCCTTCCCTTGCTAAATTCCAGGAAATGCATCATATTGTAATTCCCTCTCCTGCTGGTAAGCAATGTTGGTTACTCAAGCTTCTTTGTGCAATTCTAGGAACTTGTTGCCAGCCCCTGGCCTCTTACAAGGCACTTGTCATTGTGAACACTGCACCCAGTCCATTGTCTACCTGCTACGTTTGCAGCAAATAACTTCCTGTGCAGCAAAGTGAGCATTTTTAAACAGTGTACACAGTTACATCAAAACCATCCGTAGTGAACTGAGCCGGCCATGACTCTCTCCAAACCTAAACGTATAAATTACAAAACTCTTACTTTAGCTGAAAAGGCAGCAGCCATTCGCGAAGTGGAAAAAGGTTTTAAAACAAAATGTGACATTGCAAGAGATTTTGGAATCCCCATAATACGTTGTCTACGTACCTCAAAAATAAAGACAAAATGTTATGTGTTATGTTGAGGGACAACAAAATGTGAGTGAAACAATGTTCTAGTCACTCAATAAACTAGAAGTGTTTTGTGTGAATCAAAGGTTAAATGCTAAAAAACAAAGATATCAAGTTTCTTTAAAAAATTTTGAATCTGAAGTGAACCCTGAGGTAGGTGATGTATTATAGTTCAACTGTTGGGGAGCCGAACTTGAAGTAGTTGCAACCGCACGTATGGTACCCGCTTTCCGGTAGCGTTCGCCCCAAATGTACTTTCCGGTGGCCTTTGCCCCAAATGTTTAAAAATATTAACTTTGTAATTTTGACTGTTTCTTTAAATATTATATGTTTATGTTTGCCTCGGCTGCGTCAATATTATTGTTAGAGACATGTTTGTCTTTGCAGGGTTGTAGTGCGACTGAAGAATGTAGGCTTAGTCAGATTATAAGTTTTTCTTAACTCCATTTATTAATGCTTGACACGATTTAAATAACACTTCACTGATATATATAGAGAGTGAGATTCTTTTGTTAATTACTTGCACTTTTTAACACGTAAACCATTTTCGTCTCACACTGAATACGTATGACATTTTTTTAGGACGTAACTCGCGTCTGCCTACAAGCAATGCGTCCAGTTATGAGCACTGTCTACAAGCAACTGACTTCTAGATTTGTAAATTTTGCTATAGTTCAGTTTCTGATTGGCTAAAACTAGTCCAATAGAATACGTTCATTTAACTAAAGCTTTCTCTGGTTGTTGATTGGCCATTTTTTTTTTACTGTCACACAAAAAACATTATTGCTTCCAAGAATTACAAGTAGTATTGTTAAACTATCAAATTAATTGTTGCCTCAAGGTTACCTCATTGTTAGCAACTTTTAACCTATTATTCTCACAGCTCCTACATTATTAAATTACGTAATACATTCACATAACGTTGTTACACATGTGTACAATAATATAAACATATACAATGACTGTAATATACACTTTTTATATATTTTTACATACACATATTGCTTTAAGGCGGGCTGTTATTATATTTTATATTACATAATTTGACTGAAATCATTTAAGTGTTAAGAAATACTGCCTCAACCTGAGTTTTAACATCACAAAACTGTAAGTACACACTGTAATGTTGTCCTTCCTATAATTTCATTTAATTTAGACCTGTTTTAATTTAAACGTTTTTAAAAAAATCAAACTTTTGTAATTCGAAATCTTGAATAATTCGATTTTTTTCTTGGTACCTTCAACTCCGAATTAGCCAAGTTTGACTGATTTGAACACGGTTCTCTCGCTCTCCGTGCGACTGCTCTAACCACTGAGCTGCTGACAACGTGCCGGTGGGACATTGAATTCCGCAATTGACTCAAGTTTGGTTCCCAGACAGACCACCAAGGGATCTTGCTCGAGATGACATCTCAGTGGCGACTTGCAATTGCAAGTACTTCAGTGCTGGGTGTTTTTTTTTCTTCTTCTTATTATTATTATATAATTAATTGAAATTAATTATACTTTTTACAGAGCTTAGCATTTTTTTTATATAGATCAACTAAAAAATTCAGTCACAGCCGGGATTTGAATGCGGTTCTCTCCCTCTCCGTGCGATTGCTCTAACTATTGAGGTAACATATTATTTTTTAAATTGTTTTCTGAAAGGTAATTTATCTTATTTAGTTTCATGAAAAATTTCATTTGTGTCAAGCCAAAGATTTGATTGTTATGGAGACAGTTTAATTTTGGGGTTGTTTCTCCGCAGTTTACACAAATACTGTGACAAATGAAATTCTAATTATTTAATAAGGTGTTCAAAACGCTCCCCATTTACAATCTGACAGTGGCTAAGTCGAGGCGTGACTTCTTGTTCAATCACTGCTGGGGATATATCTGTCCTCATTTTTAACCCTTCCATATTAGCAGGCCAGGTAACAAAGACTCTTCATTTCAGATATTCCCATAGAAAGTAATGCAACTAAATAAGATAACTACGTTTCAAAAATATATATTGCCATTTAAAATTTTTGTTGATGAATTCACTTCCTGTACAATAATCTGGAAATGTTACTTTTCTGTACCTGTACGAGCATTCTTAATTTTCCTACCGCATACACAGTAGGCAGAGAAGGTATTCCATTCCACCCAAAATTTTGATATCGAAATTTCACCGGAAATATATGTTTTGAGGACCCCTGAATCAAAGAAATGTTAGAAGAAGGTCCATTTGTATGTGTATATGTGTGTGTCTGTGAACAGTATAACTCAAAACGAAAAGTAGGATAAACTCCAAACTTGGTATTTAGGTTCAGTGCCCTCCAAAGATGCGATACGAAGATTTTCAAGAAAATCCCCCCCATCCCAAACTATCCTTTGCATGGAACATTTTTCGAAAGTTTGATTTTCTAAGAAATAGCTCTAATGATTTTAATTCATGTACCACATATTAAATATATTTACATGACAAATAAAATGTATATCTTGAATTCTCTGGGAATAGTCTACAAAGAACTCTTCATTCAGAAGGAATTTTGTGTATTCTTGTCCAACTGGTAAACGTTAAGCGATAGACGAAAATGTACTACACAACAAATGTAGATGTATTTAAAACACACAGTTTATTTTAAATACGTTTTTGTGGCATAAGCCATTTCTGAGATATCCGTTATTAAATGTTCGAATTGTCAATTTTTCTTTCATTCTCTTAAAGCCCTGTCAACATTCAGCCGTTTCTCGCAATTGCATGGAAACAGTATGGAATTTTAAGGCCAGCATATAGTGTGCAGTTCTTAAACATTTGACTATCGCTGTTCTCTTTGTATCTATAACGAAATGTGTAATGTAGGTATTTCTGCAAAGGTTTACTTGGATTAAAATGTAGTAGATAGAAAAATAAGCTTTAGTAACAATGGTGTGTATACCTACTAATAAAGTATAGAGGAAAGAGATAATTAGATGAATGTAATATGTCAGATTTTTTTAAAAAAGAGTTGATTGTAGTTCTGTTTACATTATTCCTTACTTATGAAATACCCTGTATAATATAATCTAGAATAAGCTAATCTTACTTTCACTTCCGAGTTTCTGCGGAGCACTTACGCATGTGTATTCCAAACTATTTTTGTTTTAGGATAGTGAATAATAGGAATATTTACGGGAAAATAAAATTAATTAGTTTCAGGTGTAGCTTCTACGAACTGGAGATCAATTAGTCATTACGCTTGGTAGTGTTGACCAAGCCATTCAACAATTGAAGGTGACATGGCTGCTTACGTGGAAAGAATTACACTACGAGATCAAAAGTATCCGGACACCTGGCTGAAAATGACGTACAAGTTCGTGGCGCACTCCATCGGTAATGCTGAAAGTCAATTTGGTGTTGGCCCACCCTTAGCCTTGGTGACAGCGTTCACTCTCGCAGGCATACTTTCAATCAGGTGCTAGAAGGTTTCTTGGGGAATGGCAGCCCATTCTTCACGGAGTGCGGAAATGAAGAGAGGTATCGATGTAGGTCGGTGAGGCCTGGCACGAAGTCGGCGTTCCAAAAAATCCCAAAGGTGTTCTATAGGATTCAAGTCGGGATTCTGTGCAGGCCAGTCCATTACAGGGATGTTATTGTCGTGTAACCACTCCGCCACAGCCCATGCAGTATGAACAGATGCTCGATCGTGTTGAAAGATGCAATCGCCATCCCCGACAACAGTGGGAAGCAAGAAGGTGCTTAAAATATCAATGTAGGTCTGCGCTGTGATCGTGCCACGCAAAACAACAAGGGGTACACGATCACACCATAGCACCACCACCTCCGAATTTCACTGTTGGCACTACACACGCTGGTAGATGACGTTCACCGAGCATTCGCCATAATCACACCCTGCCATCGGATCGCCACATTGTGTACCGTGATTCGTCACTCCACACAACGTTTTGCCACTGTTCCATCGTGTAATGTTGACGCTCCTTACACCAAGCGAGGCGTCGTTTGGCATTTTCCTGCGTGATGTGTGGCTTATGAGCAGCCGCTCGACCATGGAATCCAAGGTTTCTCACCTCACCCTAACTACCATAGTAGGTACTTGGAGTGGATCCTGATGCAGTTTGGAATTCCTGTGTGATGGTCTGGATAGATGTCTGCCTATTACTCTTTACGACCCTCTTCAAATGTCGGCGGCTCTTTCAGTCAACAGACGAGGTCGGCCTGTACGCTTTTGTGCTGTACATGTCCCTTCACGTTTCCACTTCACTATCACATCAGAAAAAGTGGATCTAGGGATGTTTAGGAGTGTGGACATCTCGCGTACAGACTTCTGACACAAGTGACACCCAATCACCTGACCACGTTCGAAGTCCGTGAGTTCCACTGAGCGTTCTATTCTGCTGTTTCACGATGTCTAATGACTACTGAGGTCGCGGATAATGAGTACCAGGCAGTAGGTGGCAGCACAATGCACCTAAGATGAAAAACGTATGTTTATGGGGGTGTCCGGATACTTATGATCACATAGTGTATATTTAAAAGCTGTAAAAATTAAATCATATGTAATATTCACAAATAAAAGGAAAAAAAGAAGGTAAGATTTAAGTGGTAAAATTCAACTGTCAAATATGATTAAATGGTACGTCTGTATTAATAAATACGCCTATCAATATTTGGAGGATCAAATACATTTTATTAACATCTGCTGTAAAAATGCAAAGCGCACGTAGTCGAGGAATTTCAGCTTCCCACTTACGATAGAATAAGCGGGGTGAAAAAAACCACACTATCGTCGAAAAGGCTTATATGCATCTCATTAAATCCTATCAACCTTTTATGGCCTTAACCATTTCCTAGATTTTCTTTGTTATTTGTCTAAATTATAAAATATTTATTTCTACTTTATCTACTCCTTATCTACAGTGCTTAGAAGAAATATTGTATTCCAACGAATTAAGCATTTCCGAAATATTCTTTGTTACTGATTTGAATTTTTTGAGTCGTTATACTTTTTCAAGTGCTAAGTCGCTACTGGTTTTTTATCATTCATGCTAGAGCATGGAATTTGAAAGCCATCAAATAGCTATCCGCTTTTTAAAAATCTGACTATCACTACTGCATCCTTCTTATACCTATATCGAATCTCAAGCTTAAAAGACAGTACAGGTTAAATGGAGCGCACTATTGCCACATGTATGCATGCTCACTTGGCGCTCAACTGCTATCGATTTACCAATTTAGTGTAATCTTGTAAATGACACGTCTCCAATAGTGAAATATCTGCACTGTTATTTAAGGCTATGTAAGACATTTGTAACCTGCACTTTATCTCTCCTATTTGTATTCTTAGTACTTAATACGACTTTACAGGCATAAAAAGATGTATTATCAAAGAAATGTGCAGATATAACATGATAAAAGCTTTAAGTTGATATTGTATCATCAATTAGTTGTATTCAACATGGGTGGAATGTTTTCAAACAAGAAAACAGCAAATGCTGGGTTGGTTCATCTTCTACCACGACTCTCATTTCCTGTAGCCATCATCTTCATGTCATCTGTTATCAGAGTTGTAGGACCAGGTGACGGTTACGGCTGCGCGGTGGCTTGCGCTCTTTAAAAGGTTTCTTCGCTGGCGTCGCTGCGCTATACCGCTCAGTTAGGTCTCTCCTCAGCGTGGGACTCCCCTCCGGTTGACCCTGGAGGTTGGTGGCTTGTGGGCTGGGACCGGGCGGCGTCGGAAACAAACAAAATATCAGTTTTATTTAAGGACGCTCTTTAACTGATGTGGTCCTTAGCGTTCCATTTTACATTGGGCGTAAAACAGAGGATTATTTTCTCAGTGCCTCTTTATCAGGCTTAAGGTTCTTTATGTGCCGTAAATCTACGGTATTTTACTTCCCTTCCGAAGGAGGCCGCGTCGGATGCGTTCCATCTGGAAACGTTAGGCACCCCGGCCATGCTCTGTGCCCGTCTGCATCCGGATTTGGTCATCCTTCGGGCCTCTCCCCTCACCCCTCACTCCTAGGACCACGTTGGAAGCAAAAAAGGGCCGTTACGGTGCGGTGCTCTGCCCCGATTCCGGGGGCCCCTCCGTGATACGTTCTCTTGCCTTTACCTTTAACCTCTAGATAATTCCTTGGGAAACCATGAACAAGTTATTTTTACGTTTTTTTTATTAGCCCCACGTTTTGGGAGCCAATTTGAAGGTTTGTTGCTGCTACGTATGGAAAGACAGTTTAAAGAAGGTGTATTATATTTCAAATGTTGGGGAGCCGAACTTGAAGTAGTTGTAACCGCACTTATGGTAAGAACTTTCCGGTAGCCTTCGTCCCAAGTTTAAAAATATTAACTTTGTAAGTTTTGACTGTTTCTTTAAATAGTATATATTTGTGTTTGCCTCGGCTGCGTCAGTATTTATATATTTTTTTTTAGAGACATGAATGTCTTAGCAGGGAGTGGTGCGACTGAACAATGTAGGCTTACACACGTTATAATTTTACTTCACTCCTTTCATTAATGCTTGACACGATTTAAATAACACTTCACTCATATAGAGAGAGAGAGAGAGAGAGAGAGCTGTGAGATTTTTTTATTAATTACTTGCACTTTTTAACACGTAAACTATTTTTGTCTCACACAAAATACGTATTAAATTTCTCGAGGACGCATCATGCGTCCGGTTAGAAACGCTGTCTACAAGCAACACACTTCTGAGTTTGTAAATTTTGCTCCATTTTAGTTTCTGATTGGCTAATCGTAGTCCAATAGAATACCTTCATTTAATTAAAGCTTTTTCTGGTTGTTAATTGGCTATTTTATAGACTGTCACTATAATTACATTATTGCTTCCAAGAATTACAAGTAGTATTTAACTTTCAAATTCATTATTGCCTCAAGGTTACCTCATTGTTACCTCATTGTTAGCAACTTTTAACCTATTATTCTCACAGCTCCTACATTATTAGATTACGTAATACATTCACATAGCATTATTACACATGTATACAATAATATAAACATATATAATGACTGTAATAAACAATTTTTATATATTGTTACATACACATATTGCTTTAAGGCGGACTGTTATTGATTTTACTTATTATATAATTAGACTGAAATCATTTAAGTGTTAAAAATACTGATGTCAGGATTGTTTTCCCAGAACATGTTTTTCCGTGGAATAACTACTCAAAGGAAGCAAGGCTATGAAAATTGTCGCTTTATTTTCGGCGATATCACCAAGCGTATTCTTCTTAACAGCATACTGATTTGAAAAGAGATAATAAGGGTTAAAAATTCCTCATCTATAAATAAAGAAAATAATTCTTCAGGTGTCAGAAAATTTCTGGAGCCAAACAAAGTAGGCCGCACTGTTGTATCTCCATCTAGCCATTGATGATTCTTTTTCTTCTTTTGAGCTGGTGACTTACATTTGTTTACACATTCAATTTGTGCAAGAGCTTTGAGCTAATCACCAGGAGGATTATTTAGTGTCGGTTGTTCGTCGCCCGAGGTTTCATCTGTGAGTTCACACGCGTTGACTGGAAATAGAACAGAACCTTCTATTTCTCCCTGTTGGTTTATAATCCCTTCAGTTTCATTCTCCTCATCAGGGCTGGCCTTCAAAATCTTAATCGATTCATTCAATGTCAGACCCTTGTAACAATGGAATCATTGTCACACAACTTACTACGGATTTTTTCAAGCATTATCCGAATATGGAAGAAAAGGTTCAAATAGAGCTTTGCAAACATATAGACTGGAACGGTAAAACATGTACAAATGTAGCTAAATGCGACCCAATAATAGGGGGGTTCAACTCCCGTGAGCCCGTCATCCTATATGTACGTCACGCAAATATAAATACTTCTGGACATAATAAAATTAAGGGGACAAGGTACTCTGAAATGGTCAAAAATCGCATTTTTTTGTTTTAGGCACTAATAAAATCCCTATTATTTCCAGTTTCAGAAAATATATACCTTTGGGATATAAGAGATTTTAAAGACATTTAAATACCATTTAAATGCTAGTCTGCATTCCTTTAAACCTGCCATGCAACGCCCCTTTTTAGAATATTTTTGTATCTTTCAACAACCAACGACATCACGCCCAGCGAGCAGTTCAGCAATTAACAAAAGAGGCCACGACCAAGAGAAGGCAATCAGAAAAGCTGAAGTAATCCAGGAATGAAGGTGCAGATGATTATGGCCCTGGAATGTACTGAAGTATGTCAGAATTTTAATGTTCAAACTTTAAATTCAGTTTTCTCAGGATAACCTTTTTGGATACTAATGTACCTTTTTTACTTTCTCTACTACGTACAGTAAGTAGGGGAAGTATTGTATTCCACCCAAAAATTCGATACCGGGATTTCACCGGAAATACATGTTTTGAGACACCCTTAATCCAAAAAAAGCATTTTTGGAAACATGTGCGTGTGTGTGTGTCTGTGTGTCTGTCTGTGTGTGTGTCTGTCTGTGTGTGTCTGTCTGTGAACAGCATAACTCAGAAACGAAGAGTCGCATAAACACCAAACTTCGTATTTAGGTTCAGTATCTTCCAGAGATGCGACACGAAGGTTTTCAAGAAAATCCCCCACCCCAGATTACCCTTTACATGGAACATTTTTCGAAAATTTTAATTTTCTCAAAAATGGCTAACAATTTTGATTAAAATATCATATATTTAAGATATTTTCATGACAAATAAAATGTATATCTTGAATTTCCTGGGAATGTCTCCAAAAGTATTCTCCATTGTGAACGACTTTTGCATAACTGGTAAACCATAAGAGATAGACAAAATTTTACTACACAAAAATGTAGATCGCGTTAAAATACACAATTTATGTCATATACAATGTTTTTGAGTGAACCATTTTCGAGATATTGCTTGTTATTCCCTTAAATTTTCCAATACTTATACTTTTTCTCAAATGGGAATTCGTTATTCATTTTTTTGTCTTGGATATACAAAGAGTATTAATCTGTGACAAAGAGAATGGTGCTGCACCTAGCAACCAGCTATTAAGAGATATGTCTATGCTTAAAGGCTACTGTATTTCTATATTGCCCTTGCAAATACAAAAGAAGGGGAACATAGCACGCCTTAAACGATAGTCAAATAGTTTTAGAACTGGTCGCTATGTGTAAAATGTAATTCTCTTTGCATGTCAAAAGATCGTTTTTGCAAATGTTTATCTCGATTAATATGGAATAGATGGAGAATAAGATTTTGTAAAAATAGTTTGCACAAGAGTAGAGAAAGTCATGTGAGTGTAACACATCAAATTTTTTTCAGAAAGTATGAGAGATAGAGAGCTGAAATTTTCATTACATGTATACACCACATAGTTAAACTTTCTGAATCACAATTATAATTTTAAAATGTATATTAGTGATATTAAGAAAGCAACAACGGTGCAAATTTTCCACAGTTTTACTTTTTTGTCTTTGCAAATAATTTTTTTCAATGTCTAGTGAACTGATATACATAGATAAATAATTGAGGTTCAGAAGATAGCTGATTATACTAAGGACAAGCTTGCAAAAGTGTGATTCTGTATTACAAGTAGGATCAGAGTAAAGGCTACATGAATTCACATGTTTTAAGAGTAAATTTTATTATTTTTCTGCTGAATGAAATAATTTTTACGGATTCAAATACATAACCTATCAATGCAAACAACCGCTTGAAATAATTTTCATGAGTTATAGAGTAATTTTTAAAAAATTCAGGAAAAACCTTACAAGCAGTGGTAATTTAAAACTCTTAAGGTGTAATTTCATGTCTTCAACTACCTTGTCCGCTTAAAGGGCAGCAGTTGATGATTGATGCATATGTTGAGTTGAAGCACTTTTTAAATAAATAACAATACTGCGAAGCAGTTTTGTAAATAAAATATTAGGATATACTCACTTTTCTAAACATAGTTACGCCCAGTCACCCATTCTCACGCGCTGCAATAATAATACTGCTGTACATTCCACAAAACAAACGCACCAATCAGCGCTACCAACATAATCTCTCTTATAAAGCTTGCTCTTTGCACAGATGATGTTGAAATCTTTCGAACAAGACTGGTAGTACTAACTAAAGGCTAAAAACGATGCATAGGTTCTGTTGTTGTTAAGCGAAGGTGTACCGGAGGGAGTCAAATACCATGCTCTCCTTCTGCTCTAGGAGGAAGGCGTCAACCGAGTGACTCTCTTCCCCGTGGGGTTCCCCATGAGTCTAAAAAGCTTACGCGAGGATGGAAGCAGATACGTCACTTACGCGCGTCATCCATAGGGATGACTACGGATAACATCGGTAGGGGCGAGTTACTGTCTACCGGCTATCAAGGGCGGTACAGGATGACCTTAAGGCCTCTCACAACCCCGCCTGTACGAAATCCCGCACAAACGTACCTAATCTCCAATGGGTATCGGGAACCCTGCCGCGCCGAGCCTAACCCAATCCAAACGTCACCTCTACGGGTAGAGCTCGGAAGATGCATAGGTGGTGTCATACGTGTAGGACATTATTTCGACCACCCAGTCTCCTCAATGCTTGCTCCACATATCATCTCTCCTTCTTTTAACCTTTTCACATTCTATAAGACACTGGAAAATACTACCCAAGTTTCCATAATTAATACGAGAGCTGTCCCAGAAGTACCAACCTAACAAAGAAAACACAAAACAATTGGGAAAAAACATCTTTATTTCTCTACATAGTCTCCTTTCAGCTCGATACACTTTTCCCAGCAATGTTCAATAGCTTCGATACCCTGTTTATAGTGAGAACCACCGAGTTCTGCAAAATAGCCACCAACTGCAGACTCCACCTCTTCACTGTTTGCAAATCTTTTAGAATCAATCTATTTTTCAACTTTGGAAACAAAAAATAATCAGAGGAGGCTAAATCTGGCGAATAGGCTGCATGATGAAGCAATTCGAACTATAACTCATTGATTTTGGCCATGGCGATAATGGATGTGTGAACTGGTGCATTGTCTTGATGAAACAAAAGTTTCTTTTCCAGTAAATGGACCCGTTTTTGCTTGATTTCATTATTCAAATGCTGCATTAAGTTTACATAATACTCGTCATTGATTGCTTTTCCTTTTTGGAGATAATAAATGAAAATTATTTCACACACATTCCAAAAAAGCTGATGCCGACACCTTGTCTTCAAATGGAACTGTCTCACCTTCTTTGGAGCCGATTCTCCCGTTTGAATCCATTATTTTGACCGTTCCTTCGTCTCAGGTGTGAAGTGATGGGTCCATGCTTCATCCTCGGCTTTATTGCAGCAAAACATCGCCAAACACTCGATTGAAACATCTTCACGATGGTGATTTTGTTCCATTGTGAGTAAACGCGGCACCCATCTTGCGCATAGCTTTCTCATGTCTAAATTTTCAGTCAGTATGGGATGTACAGCACTTTTTGAAATAGCTCGCGCACTCAGTCGACGGTCATCCAGTACCATTTTGTGGATTTGCTTCACAATTTCTGGCGTGGTCACCTCATTTGGTCGACCACTGCGATGTTTGTCTTGGCAGCTCTTACGGCCTCGCTTAAACTCACCCAATATTTTATTGTTGAAACGAAGGAGTAGGCTCTCTCAGAGTAGAATCTAGCTCAGCCTTAATATTAGTTGGACTAAGGCCTTTCAAATGAAAGTATTGTATCATATAACGATGACCAGTTTTATCCATGTTTACAAATTCGCTGAGAGAGTTCACTATTAATGGCTGCCAAACAATTACTAAACAACGTAGCATTGTCAAACTGCAGACTTAAGGTTTATAACGTTGGTACTTTCTACCACAGTCATTTGTTTGAAACAAAAACTGCTATATATACTTCAAGTCGGGTACTTCAGGGACTGTTCTCGTACATCTCCCCGGGTAATTAATTCCTATTCGTTTTAAAAATGATGCACCTGTGCGCATCCATGCAAGAGATACAATGAATTGGCTGGCAAGACATTATGACACAGTAGTCGAGACAAAGAGGTTATATAGAATAGAAATCTGGGGAGTGAAAAAGGAGTGTAGTTCATAGTATGTTTTGCAGAGAAGTTTTGGGTTTACCCAAAAGGGGCGCGGCACTGGCAGAGTTAGGAAGCGTAGGATGTAAAGGTATAATAGTGGAGAGAATTTTGAAGTAGTGGTACAGATGTATAAATTTAAAGAAAGTAACGTTCAGATTTTTCCAATTCGGAAGGAATGTTCACATCTCTACCCTGAAACCGCAGGGAAAACCTTAGGAGTTAGGTCAGGGATTTTTCCAGCGCAGGAGGTGAACATTTGGTTTGCGGTACAGAGTCAAATATTGAATTAGACGTGCGAAACGAAGCGTTACATTAAAAAGGCCAGGTGGGTTAAGAGGCTCCGCGCCAAATTCGGATTACGGTTAGAAGGCAAACATTAGAGCTAAATGTTGTTATCGCACCGTAGCACGTCTCCTGTCGCAGACTTCTCTCTGAATTCAAATAACGTGGATCTATGAACACACTAACAAACGTAAATGCTGCAACGTTTATTTTCATTTCGTCCTTTATGACGTTATTAGTGAGAAAATTCAGTGAAACACATATGAAGTACCTTCCCTTGCCTCGGGTTCTTCGTTTCGATGTGTGACCATGTTACGGGGAATTGCTTGCCCTGCACTGCGCTGCACCGGTCCTGTTCTCCCTCCACTTTCCCTCCTCTCCGTGTGCCGACTAATCAGTTGACGTGAATTCTGTGCTTTACAGAGATTGAATACGTTATGAGACCACGTGTTTCTGTGTTATAGTATGTTAGTGCTGTTATAATGCCAAAAAGTCTGCATACTTTAGTACACAGAATCTTCATGCATGATTCCTATGTGACAACGTACTCTTGTAGAGAAGTGAGACAGGTTCTCTGCTGTTCGTGCGCCTCACAGAGAAACGGTTTGTAATCTTGTGTATAGATTTAGAGAAACGCGATCTATTCTTGATAAGAAATCTAAACTTAAATCCGTATTCTTACAAAGAAAGCGCTCGATGACATCGGAGGAAAGTTAGAACTCAAAAAAAATTTCTGAGAAAGTTCAGGCAAGAGAAGGAATTTCGCAAATTTAAGCATGAAATGCCACTAAGCTATTAAAATTAAAGCCGTATTATATAACTGTAATTCAGGGTTTGCGACCACGCGTTAATGGGAGTGGAGTTAATTTCTGTAATCGTGAATTAGATAATGTTAACGATCGTTCTATTGATCCGCGTTTAATTTTTTTATGGAGAGGAATGATTTTATTTACACATTCAGGAAGAATTAATGAGTGTTAATGCAAATTTTGTTAAAAGGCGTGAGAAATCTGTGGCGGTAAAAGCACAAAATTTCCAACATTTTCTATGACGAAGGTATGTGCCTATTGCATGTAGTTATAATTTGCAACAGAAATCTGCACCTTCAATTTAATGGACTATGGGTATCCTAATCCACCGGCAAACAGCTTGCTTCTGATGCCAAGAAAATTCCCGTTAGGGCGGCCAGACGTCTAAAGGAAGGTTCTGTACTCGATACTACATGCACGTGTGGCACACGTAGAAGTTAAGGGGGTGCAAGTGGGTTATTTGTCCCCATCCCCAAATTTTTACAACTTTACAGTTTATTTTGAGTTACCTTAAGACTTGGTATTTAGGTTCAGTATCTTCCAGAGATGCGACACGAAGGTTTTCAAGAAAATCCCCCCACCCTAGATTACCATTTACATGGAACATGTTTCGAAAATTTTAATTTTCTCAAAACTGACAAACGATTTTGATTAAAATATCATATTTTTAAGATATTTTCATGACAAATGAAATGTATATCTTGAATTTTCTGGGAATGACTCCAAAAGTATTCTTCATTGTGAACGACTTTTGCATAACTGCTAAACCATAAGAGATAGACAAAATTTTACTACACAAAAAAATGTAGATCGCGTTAAAGTACACAATTTATGTCATATACATTTTTTTTTGTTGAATGAACCATTTTCGAGATATTGCTTGTTATTCCATTAAATTTTCCAATACTTATACTTTTTCTCAAATTCGTTATTCATTTTTTTATGTCCTAGACATGCAAAGAGAATGGAATGCGCCACATAGCAACCAGCGTTAAAATATTAGACTATCGCTTAAAGCCTACCAATTCCCCTTGCATCTACAACAAAATTACCAATAAGATTAACATCTCGATTAACATGAAGCATATGGAGAATAAGCGTTTGTAAAAATAGTTTGTACAAGAGTAGAGAAAGTCATGTGAGTGTAACACATCAGATTTTTTTATCCACTTTCCGTGCATGCTGCCATGATGGAAAACTAAATTTCAAGCATTCAGTGCTGGTAACCTAACCTAGCTACATGTTATATATATTTTACTGCACGGGTGTGCATGAACTACATTAGATCTTCTAACTTTTGATATATTTATTATTACAGATATAGAATGTAATAAAATTTGATATTTGGATTTGACCACTTAAATCTCACTTGAGTCTTTACTTCGTTTTTATTTGTTAATATGCACTTACGGTTTAATTCATGCAATAACTAAGTATGAGCTACAGTTATTGATTTTGTTTTTAAGGTCAACAACCAGTCATGGATAATTGGTGGCCAATTCACCACAAGTGCTCAACAAGTGTTAGTAATTAATTTTATTTTCGCGTGCATAAGTCCTACGAGGGCAGTCCCAGAAGTACCCGACCCGATGTATATATATATATATATATATATATATTGATGGTTGTTTCAAACAAATGACTATGGTAGAAAGTACCACCCTTATACAGTTGAAGTTTGACGATGCTACGTTGTTTAGTAATTGTTTGGCAGCCAACAATAGTGAACTCTGTCAGCAAATTTGTAAACATGGATAAAACTGGCCATCGTTATGTGATACAATACTTTTATTTGAATGGTCTTAGTCTAACTAATATTAAAGCTGAGCTAAATTCTACTCTGGGGGAGTCTGTTCCTTCGTTTACAACAGTAAAATATTGGGTGGCAGAGTTTAAGCGAGGCCGTAAGTGCGCGAGCTAGCAGACATCGTAGGTATTTTAAAAAGTGCTGTACATCGCATACTAACTACAAATTTAGACCTGAGAAAGCTGTGCGCAACATGGGTGCCGCATTTGCTCAGAATGGAACAAAAACAACATCGTTAGAATGTTTCAGTCGGGTGTTTGACGATGTTTCGCTGCAATAAAGTCGAGTTTTTGAGTCGATTCATAACCACGGTTGAAACATGGGTCCATCACTTCACACCTGAGACGAAGGAACAGTCAAAACAGTGCACTGAAAGCGGAGAATCGGCTGCAAAGAAGGCAAAGACAGTTCCATCTGCAGGCAAGGTCATGGCGTCAGTTTTTTTGGGGATACGCGTGGGATAATTTTCATGGAGTATCTTCAAAAGAAAAAACAATCAATGGGAATATTATGCAAACTTGTTGCAGCGTTTGAATGATGAAATAAAGCTATGAAACGGCTATGTAGAGAAATAAAGATGTTTTTTTTTCAATTTTTTGTGTCTTTTCTTTGTTAGGTCGGGTACTTCTATGACAGCCCTCGTAGCTCTGTTACGCACTATCCTTGAAAAAATAATATACAATACACATGCGTTAAGAGTATTGTGAATCTCGGAAGTACAGATACTCGACTTTGTCTCGTATTTTCAACTCTCCCTCGTTCTCCAATGATGCACTTACCGCTCTTGTATCATAATGTACTATTGACATCCTGGAGTGACACTTTTGTAGTGGAGGGTTGTAGACCAACTGTTAGCCTTTACTGCCTTTCTCTCTTCGACTTGTTTTATATGAGCAACAGGAAGTAGGTGGAAAAATAACACTGAATTTTATAAGAAATGACTTATCCATAGACAAGCTATGGAAATGAATTTAAAGAAGGTCATGCGACTGTTACACACCGTGTTTTTTTTTCATTAAGGGTGCGATTTGACACAGATGAGGAAATCAGCTTGATAATCTAACCAAACATTAAACATGTTTAACCCATCTGTTGCTATTCTATTATTATTAAACAATTGTTATTGTCCACTTTTAAACTATTTCTTATTTCGTATCATTATGAATTTTCCAGTTTTGAAGACCCCCCTCGAAGGCTGAGCCTAAGGTTACACTCATGACTAATTCTAATGCAACAACACAATCATAATTTCATGCCAGAAGTATTAGTCAGTTTTAGTAATAGAGGTGTATTGCAAACCTCATCCTGATTTACTATTTACTTGGCCTATGTGCTGCGCATGCGTCATTTTACAATATATATAGCTCGAGAGACTCTCTAAGGACTTCGTTTCAGCATAAACTATTTTACCGTCTCTACCGCGTACCTAATAAATAGGGGAGATATTGTATTCCATAAAAACATTGGATATCGAGAGTTCATAACAAGGTAATGTTGCTCCAGAGGTCGACGTGTCATGGCGGACCATGTAAATGCGCAATGTCATATACCAACTTTTAAACGGAAAAAACACTGCCGCGTTAGTAAATCCGGAAATGGTTTGGTATTGTAGTGAACTGTTACACGCTGTGTAATAAAAAAACGCGAATAAATGCAATAAAACTGAATATTAACCGCGAAACAGTAAATAAATTCAATGAAATTGAATAAAAGCCGCGAAGCAGTAAAAAAATCTGATGTGTTACACTCACATGACTTTCTCTACTCTTGTACAAACTATTTTTACAAACGCTTATTCTCCATATGCTTCATGTTAATCGAGATAAACATTTGCAGACTCTATCTTATTGCTAATTTTCTTGTAGATGTAAGGGGAATATATATTTACAAGGGCAATATAGAAATATAGTAGCCTTTAAGCATAGACATATCTCTTAATACCTGGTTGCTAGGTGCAGCACCATTCTCTTTGCCTCAGATTAATACTCTTTGCATACACAAGACAAAAATGAATAACGAATTTCCATTTGAGAAAATAAGTATTGAAAAATTTAAGGGAATAACAAGCAATATCTCGAAAACGGTTCACTAAAAAAAATGTATATAACATGAATTGTGTATTTTAAGGCGATCTACATTTTTTGTGTAGTAAAATTTTGTCTATCTCTTATGGTTTACGAGTTATGCAAAGGTCGTTCACAATGAAGAATACTTTTGCAGACATTCCCAGAAAATTCAAGATATACATTTTATTTGTCATGAAAATATCTTAAATATATGATATTTTAATCAAAATCGTTAGAGCCATTTTTGAGAAAATTAAGATTTTCGAAATAATTCCATGTAAAGGGTAATCTGGGGTGGGGGATTTTCTTGTAAACCTTCGTGTCGCATCTCTGGAAGATACTGAAGCTAAATACCAAGTTTGGTGTTTATCCGACTGTTCGTTTCTGAGTTATTCTGTTCACAGACACACACATAGACAGACAGACACACACACACAGACATGTTTTCAAAAATGTTTTTTTTTTGGATTCAGGGGGTCTCAAAACATATATTTCCGGTGAAATCTCGGTATAGAATTTTTGGGTGGAATACAATACTTCCCCCTGCTTACTATATGTAGTAGAGAAAGTAAAAATCTGACGTGTTACACTCACATGACTTTCTCTACTCTTGTACCCCTCCATTCGTCCGTACGTTTTACATTTTAATGCACATAAAAGGCAGATATCTAAATTATTATATTTCAAGCCAATTTTATTGTGACAAAGAATAGCGTTTCAAAGCTGCATGTGGGGACCCGCATTTTAAACATTATCAGTCAGTCCCACGTTCTCTCTTTTACTTATAGCGAAATGCGTAATGGAACCGTTTCTGTAGATTGAAATACAAGGCTTTGTAAGAATGGGTTGTAGAAGAGGGGACAGAGAAACTCATGTGAGTGCAGTACATCAGGTGTTTTACTTTCTCTACCACGTGCATAGTAGGTAGAGAAGCTTTTACTTCCCACCAAAAAATTCGATATCGAGATTTCGCCGGAAATACGTCTTGAAACGAACGAAAAGTGGGATAAATACTAAGGTTGGTATTTAGATCCATACGTCCAAAGATGTGAAGAAGATTTGCAAGAAAATTCCCCGCACCCCAGACTACCCTTTACACGGAAGACATTCCGAATTTTTTCATTTTCTAAAAGATGACTGTAACAATGTTTATTAAATACCATACGTTAAAGATACTTACATTACAAATAAAAAATATATATCGTAAAATTTGGGAGAATAACCGGTGAAGTCCGCTGCATTTGAAAGAAATTTTGTATAATTTTGTGTAACTGGTAAACCTTAAGCGATAGAGGAAACCGTACTACACAACAAATGTATATCTCTTTAAAACACACAATTTGTTTTTCAAGTAAGTTATTTTTTTTGCGGCATAAGCTATTTCTGAGATATCCGATATTAAAGTTTCGAACTGTTCATTTCTCCGCAATTCTCTTAAAAGTCCTGTCAATATTCAGTTGTTTCTCGTGATTGCATGGAAACAGTATAGAATTTTAAGGCCAGCATATAGCGTCCAGTTCTTTGAAAGGGGATATACCACACAGACAAACACACATATATATATACATATAAACATAGACATATAAATCTATATTAAACAAGAATTGTACATAATAACATAATTCAACAAGAAAGATGTTAGAATATTTAGCACCAAGAAATGTAAAAAGCAGATTGCAACTTAGATGAGTAAGGAACGCGCGAGCTAGCTAATTCCAGGTAAAAGACAATCCTAGGTAGAGCCCACCTTTCACAAAGCTAATGAGCAAGGAACTGGAAGCAATAAGGAGAAATAGAAACAGATAGATATAGAAAGGAAAGAGACAGATATATTGAAACTGCTTCCGGATGCGTCACTAGGGCGCGTATGCGCAAACCTTTGGAGCAGAATATTTTCATACATAATAAGGTAACGCGGTATGAGGGACAATTAGAAATGTCATTACATTTTGAGGCGCAAAGGTGAGCGTTACTAGGCTTAGGTATAAAAGGGGTAAGAAAGCCCCAGGTTTTCACTCTGTTATAGAATCTCGTCGAATCTCGTGATACTCTCTGGACGACAGATGCACGTGTGTGTATTGGGTGGGAAGCGTGTGCGGTTAGATTACACTCCTAATTGTTATAATGGCGGGAATTGTTACAATGGGAAAAGCTAGCCGCCCATAAGTATTTATTTGATAATAAACCACATTTTAAGGGAAATGCAGTGTATTTTAATTTTCCTCGCCTACGAATATCCTGAGACCCGTGAAATTAGTTAGATAGGTAATTGATTAGCAACTGAGAAAACAGCAGCCGACGAGTAACAATAGCCGGAGACAAGAACACTGCAGTAGAGGGCATCAACCAGAGGAACAACGTTTTCCCGCTACATCTTAAACATTTGACTATCGCTGTTCCCTTTCTATGTATAACAAAATACGTAATCTAGCTGTTCCTGCAAAGACTTATTTGGACTAAAATGTAGTAGACAGAAAAATAAACTTTAATAAGAATAGTTTGTGTACTCACTAATAAACGATAGAGGATAGGGAAAGTCATGTGAATGTATGACATCAGAGTTTTGCCTATGAGTCTGACCCACTGTTTGAAGGTGATAGTGGCGGGTGTTTCATTAAAGAGATGGGATGTAATCTGGTCAACAGTGGTGCAGTCGCACGGGTAAACACAGAGAGTAAGTCCAAGAAAACACATGAAAGTATAGAGAGCGCTGTCTATTGACGGATCAATTCACTTTGTACAAAGGCCAAAGTTTTCAACGACGTCCTTCCCAGGGAGAAAACAGCAGCACTCTTTCCTCTACGACCTGATTTCACTGCAATCGTCAACGTCCACACCTTCTCTTAGATGCGCTTAGGAAGAGGCATTCAACTTCAGAGAAAATGGGAAATTCACCTTCGGCTCACGTGACCAAACCGAACGAGATGGCTCTACTTTAATGAGGCCCATTAAAGTACTGCTACTAGTCGTATAAATACTACATTTTGGCATGGTGGAGCATAAAAATTTAAAAACAATAGCATATTAAGCCTTGCGTATCTCCTTGAATTGCAATCCTGGTTTACTTTTCATATGCATTTAATTTCACATGCCACTTTCGACTCATTTAATTTCTGGGTCAGGTATCAGTCTCTGAGAACACTAAATATTCCTACCATAGATTTATGTAAAAACCTATTTTAAAAATATTAAATCAATAAATTAAGGAGTACTCACTTTGAATTCCATAGATTTTCCAACTTAACTAATTTATGCAGAGAAAAACTAACAAAAATTTAGCACTTTACTCTAGTTTTAAACCATACTTCAAAACATTATATCTGACTGCCAAAATTTAAATTGTATCAGTATTTTATTTTGGGCTTTGATTTAAAGATGTATTCGTCTAAATTTTTGAGCAGTGTAGGAGGTGGTTGTCACCATGACCGTGTTATTGTTACAGGAAGTAGTCAGCGATGCGAGTAACGTGAGGCGGAAGTAGACTACACATGACACGTGACGGCGAGCCGGGCAACACCATGACCGAGGATGAACCAAGCCACTCCAGGGAACAACGGTAAGTTTCAACGTTATTTCACTGAGCGAATCTGATGTGTTACATTCACATGACTTTCTTGAACCTCTTTTCTTTATTAGTGGGAGTGCAAACTATTCTTACGAAAGCTTATTACTTTCTCTACTACATAGAGAGATTTCACCGGAAATACATGTTTTGAGACCCCCTGAATCAAAAAAAAAGCATTTTTGTAAACATGTTCGTGTGCGTTTCTGTGAACAGCATAACTCAGAAACGAACAGTCGGATAAACACCAAACTTGGTATTGAGGTTCAGTATCTTCCAGAGATGCGATACGAAGGTTTTCAAGAAAATCCCCCACCCCAGACTACCCTTTACATGGAAGATTTTTCGAAAATTTTAATTTTCTTAGAAATGGCTCTAACGATTTTGATTAAAATATCATATGTTTAAGATATTGTCATGACAAATGAAATGTATATCTCGAATTTTCTGGGAATGTCTCCAAAAGTATTCTTTATTGTGAACGACTTTTGCATAACTGCTAAACCATAAGAGATAGACAAAATTTTACTACACAAAAATGTAGATCGCGTTAAAATTCACAATTTATGTCATATACATTTTTTTTGTTGAGTGAACCGTTTTCGAGATATTGTTTGTTATTCCATTAAATTTTCCAATACTTATACTTTTTCTCAAATTCGTTATTAATTTTTTTATGTCCTGGACATGCAAAGAGAATGGAATGCTACACATACCAACCAGCGCTTAAAATATTTGTCTATCGCTTATAACCTACCATATTCCTGTTGCATCTACAAGAAAATTAGCAATAAGATGGACATCTCGATATCTCGATTAACATGAAGCATATGGAGAATAAGGGTTTGTAAAAATAGTTTGTACAAGAGTAGAGAAAGTCATGTGATTGTAACACATCAGATTTTTTTTCTACCTAGTTCATATTAATCGAGATAAACCTTTCCAGAAATAGCTACAGTATACAGCGTTTAAGAACTAGACGCTATATGCTGGCCTTAAAATTCCATACTGTTTCCATGACATTGCGAGAAGCAACTGAATATCGAAAGGACGTATTTTATTTATGGACGCTCTTTAATTGCTGTGGTCCTTAGCGTCCCATTCAATATTGGGCGTGAAAAACCGGTAATTTTGCTCGGAGGCCTCTTCATCAGGCTTGAGGTTCTCTGATGTGCCGTAAATCTATGACTTGGACCACCGGCTTTACTTCCCTTCCGAAGGAAGGTATGTTAAGGACTTTTACGCTGGAAGAAATCCATCGCCCTCCGCCGGGTTTGAGCCCGCGACCGCGATCTCGGGAACTAGAAGCTGGCATGGTAACCACTACACCACAGAGGACAACTCTTAAAAAGAATGACAAAGTATACCAAGATTATACAAAATTCCTTCCGAATGAAAAGGACTTCACGGGCTACGCCCAGAAAATTCAAGATATACATTTTGTCATATAAATATCTTTGGTATTCTTACATGCTGGGGTGAGGGCCAAAGGGTTTCCAGCAAAAGTATTAAACTTTAACCACCCCAACATGCACATGGGGGAGCGTAGCTACAGATGCCGCGAGGGGACCGGGGCCTTGATGTTCACATTCCGGTCCAGGATGGAGTTTTTATAACAAATTATACAAATTTCACATCATTCACATTACCTGTGGTTTATTTAATAAAACAAATCGTGGCCCTCAATCACACACAAGGGGGAAGATGCTTCACAAATGGCCCACATCTTCACTCTTTCACACAAACACACAGACTCAACTGACGCTCACACAGAAAGAAAGCAACGCTAAACAATTCCCCCCTCTCTCTCCACCTCTGGCTAGGCTCGCCAACCAGGGGTAGCGAGTTGCCATGCTAGACGGAACTTCAAACACAAAGCCGAAAGAAATACTGAATTACCCCAACAATGCCGTTGCCAATGCGACGCAATAATATGTCTGGAATGACAATAGCTACTAATACCTACTCAAAATCGTTGGTGCCGTATTTTAGAAAATAAAACATTTAGAAAAATGTTGCAAGTAAGGGGCAGTTCGGGGTGGGGGATTTTGTTGAAAATCTTCGTACCTTTGAAAGGCACTCAACCTAAATACCATGTTTGGTACTTATCTGACTTTTGTTTTTATAGATTTGCTGTTCACTAACACACAGAAACCCAATACCCGGACATTTTTCTAAACATGCTTTCTTTTTTGGATTCAGATGCCTTCAAAACATGCATTTTTCGGTGAAATCTCGGGATTGAATTTTCCTATGGAATGCAATACCTTCTCTACCTACTATGTACCTATGTGGGAGAGAAAGTAGAAATTAAACGCACAAACCAGAAGGGAAACCTGGCCACGTAATGTAACTTTGCAAGCGATCTATCGCATCACTTTACATGTCAAAAAATGAGACCTTTGCAGAAGTCTTTGTGTCAGCTGTGAAAGAACATTCGAAAAGTGGTGTCCCCCCAAAACATCATTCAGAGCCGCAAACAAATGAGAATCCGAAGGCGAGTTTATTGGCAGGTGGCGGGGAACTTGCAGACATATTCCATAGCACTTCTGTTTTAGTGGGGAGTTAGAGGCAATCTTTCCGGTCCGGTCCGGTCCGGTCCTCGCAGTTTGTAACTTTTTATCTTATTACTTTCTGTACCACGCCCCTAACACATAGATGAATTATTGCATTCCATCCATATATACGATGGCGAAATTTCACCTGAACTACATGTTTTGAGGTCCCCTGAATCCAAAAGAATATTTTTTTTAAAAAAAGACCAGTGTTTTTGAACACCATAACTTACAAACAAAGTGCCAGATAAATACCAAACTTGGTATTTAAGTTCAGCATCTCCCTAGGATGCGACGTGAAGATTTTCAAGAAAATTCACCCATCTCAAACTACCTTTTACATGGAAAAATATTTTTTACCTTTTTTCCAAAAATCACCAACCATTCTGATTAAAATACAGTCTGTTTAAAGTGAGACTAAGTAGCGAAAATTGTCAAAAAATTACATTTAGTGTTATAAAATTGTTTCCTCTTTAATTTGATTATAACTCCATACTTATATTTTAAATATAGTTTCATAAGCGGTACTTCATCTGCCACTTTGTACTTTGATTTCTGCAACACTTCACAGAAAAAAGAAAGACATCATAACTCCTACACTCCTTGGAGTAGAGAGGTAAACTTTAACCTATCTTTTAGGAGAAGATTTACTCTACACATTTGTACTACTGTCAAGTATGACAGCTTCCGTGTGCTCAAGCCACTTATTACTTTCTGTACTACGTATAGTAAGTGGGGGAAGTATTGTATTCCACCCAAAAATTCGATACCGAGATTTTACAGGAAATATATGTTTTGAGACCTCCTGAATCCAAAAAAGCATTTTTGGAAACATGTCTGTGTGTGTCTGTGAACAGCATAACTCAGAAACGAACAGTCGGATAAACACCAAACTTGGTATTTAGGTTCAGTATCTTCCAGAAATGCGACACAAAGGTTTTCAAGAAAATCCCCCCACCCCAGATTACCCTTTACATGGAACACTTTTCGAAAATTTTAATTTTCTCAAAAATGGCTCCAACGATTTTGATTAAAATATCAAATGTATAAGATATTTTCGTGACAAATGGAACGTATATCTCGAATTTTCTGGGAATGTCTCCAAAAGTATTCTTCATTGTGAACGACTTTTGCATGACTGGTAAACCATAAGAGAAGACAAAGGTTTACTAGACAAAAAATGTAGATCGCGTTAAAATACACAATTTAAGTCATATGCATTTTTTGTTGAGTGAACTATTTTCGAGATATTGCTTGTTATTCCCTTAAATTTTCCAATACTTATACTTTTTCTCAAATGGGAATTCGTTATTCATTTTTTTGTTTTGGATATGCAAAGAGTGTTAATCTGTGGAAAAAATAATGATGCTGCACATAGCAACCAGCTATTAAGAGATATGTGTATGCTTATAGGCTATTGCCCTTGCAAATACAAAACAAGGGGAACATGGTAGGCCTTAAGCGATAGACAAATATTTTTTATACTGAGAAATAAACGAACTGCTATGATTTTGTGAATCTTCTATCGGCTTTTGCTTCAAAGGAATGCTGATTTGAACCAATTTCGTAAGATCGTTTCATTTTATTAATTCATATCTTATTGTTCGTTATAGTAGCATTTTAAATGTTCCTATTTTAGTTTATATTGTTTGTTTCCACGGCTTAAGGTCTGTTTCATTTTATTCATTCATATATTATTTGTTATAGTACCATTTTCAGGTGTTTCTGTTTTGGTTTCTGTTCTTTGTTTAGTGGTTTACGTTTTAAGACTTTTCATAATGCCTAGTAAGAAACTAACCAGTTTTAATTTAAATGTTAAGAAGTGAAAACAGCCAAAATGATTGCTGGCACCTTAAGCCAGAATAACGACATATTTGGTGAGGTTAAAAACACACAGTGCACAAGCAACTCAGTGATGACGTTATGTTTTTCAACTGTAATAAATATTGATTCTTGGAGTTCTGAGGTAATTGATAAAATTCTTCATTTAGGCAATGATTTTCACTCAAAATCAATTTAAAATTATGATGGTGTTAATGCCATATCCGCCTTACTTGTGCAGGATATTGTAATTGATGATGTAAAAGTAATCTACAATGCAGTGACAAATAATTTTGCATTACAAGGGATCATACCGAGGGATTTAGGCAGTGTGTTAAAAACATTTTTTTTGTCCTGGACAAGCAAAGAGAATGCAATTCTCCACATAGCAACCAGCTCTTAAAAGATTTGACTATCGCTTAAAGCCTACCATATTCCCCTTACCCTACAAGAAAATTAGCAATAAGATAGAGTCTGCAAATGTTTATCTCGATTAACATGAAGCATATGGAGAATAAGGGTTTGTAAAAATAGTTTGTACAAGAGTAGAGAAAATCATGTGAGTGTAACACATCAGAATTGTTTTTGCTTTCAACTCCTTTTCCTGTGAATGACATTTTATGTGTAAATTACCCATTTGTATGTTTTGAAGAAAGATGGTGTGTTATATGTAGTTCAACTGTTTCTTTAAATATTTAATATTTGTGTTTGCCTCGGCTGCGTCAGTTTTTATTTTAGAGACACGTTTCTCTTAGCAAGGTGGTGGTGTGACTAAGAATGTAGGCTTACACAGATTTTAAGTTTTAATTCACTCCTTTTTATTAATCCTTGACACAAATTAAATAGCACTTCACTGATATCGAGAGCTGTGAGATTCTTTTATTTAATACTTGCACCTTTTAACACGTATACTATTTTCGTCTCACACGAACACGTATTGTATTTCTCGAGGACGCATCAAGCATCCAGTTATAATCACTGTCTGTAGGCAACTGAACTGATTTCAAGCGCCTAAACTTTGTAAATTTATGTATTTGAAGCCTCTGATTGGCTAATCCTACTCCAATAGAATACCTTCATTTTACTAAAGCTTTTTCTGGTTGTTGATTGGCTAGTTTTAAACTGTATCAAAATTGACATTATTGCTTCCAAGAATCACAAGTAGTATTGTTAAACTCTCAAACTCATTATTGCCTCAAGGTTACCTCATTGTTAGCAACTTTTAACCTATTATTCTCACAGTTCCTACATTATTAAATTACGTAATACATTCACATAACATTATTAAACATGGAGACAATAATATAAACATATACAATGACTGTAATATACACTTTTTATATATTGTTACGTACACATATTGCTTTAAGGCGGGCTGTTATTGAATTTATATATTATATAATTAGACTGAAATTATTGAAGTAATAAAAATACTGCCTCAGTTTGTGTGTCTGTGAACGGCATAATTACAAAACAAAGTGTCGGGTAAATGTCAAACATGGTGTTTAAGTTCAGCAGTTCCTAAGAAGCAACAATAATTCAGCTACCCCAAACTACACTCTACATGGGAAAATGTTTCAGAACTAACGGTTCTGATTAAAATGCCACTTGTTTAATATATTTTGAAGCAATAACAAGATGCAGCGATGATGGTGCGACAGTTTTATACAGGATTGTAGTTGCAACCTTGTCTCGTCTCCTGTATCTGCTGTTGATTCTGCTGCCGGCTGCTCCAGTGGTAGAGCTATGAGTACTTTCCCTCAGAGCACGCCTGGGTGTATTGTAAAGGACAATACCAGTTTAAAATGACTGGGAAATTTATTGTGCACTACTATCGAGTTATTAAAGAGAGTTGCCGACCGTTTGAGATGACGAAACACACTGATTCTGAACCGTAGCATTCGAAACTATAACAATTAAATCATTATACCTGCGAACTTCTGCAATATAAAAGTTACGGTTGGAATTAATGGTTTCCGCAATAAAAGGAAACTAGAAGCGTAACCTGCCGTGAGTCGCTAAAATGCTTATCGGCCAGAACCCTGGTGGTAGCCGCTATTCACAAAAGCGCGTCAACAGGCGCTTAAAATCACGCGGGCAAGTACTACTGGCGGTACCAGAGCGAGAAAGTAAAATTGAATTGAGTTTTATTTATGGACGCTCTTTAACTGCTGTAGTGCTTAGCGTCCCACGAGGCCTCTTTATCAGGCTTGAGCTTCTTTTACGTGCCGTAAATCTACGACACAACATGAAATTTAATTATCAATAAACTTCATGGAGAATTCAAATTACTTATAGGAAACAAATTAATAAAGCATCAAGGAAGCCATGCTAAGGATTTTTACGCCCGAAAAATCCATCGCCCTGCGCCGGATTTGAACCTACCACCTCGGCAACCAGAAGCTAGCATGGTGATCCACTACACCAGTGGTGGCGAAAACGCGTCTCGCGAGGCAGTGTGACTCGCAGGCGGAGCTCCTTCTCTAGCCGTCTATTCATTTATTTTCCATGTGCTACTGAGTGGTGTAATGCGTGTTGCATATTTGATGACTCGAGAGAGAAAAAGGCCACCCTTGCACTACACCACAGAGGGCGACAGAGAGGGAAAGAGAGAGTAACTATTTGCTATAATTACACGTCTTCTTATTACTTAAGCCACGTACATTAGAATTACTCCCACCAACATCATTTTTCACGTGCAACCAATGCTTAAATCCTACTTGTGCCTCTTAACTTTGTTACTATGCTGGCCTTGCTAAATCTCAGAATTTTGAGTGCCTCTATCCTTTCCAGAATTTTGGCGAACATGACTGTGTGAGTGTACTGTACTTGTAACTTAACTGCGTTCCCAGAAATCCTTAAGCTAATGTACTCGCTATTTCGCGAATGACTTTGGCTGACCTGCCTTCCTAATTATCTTCGTCTTTCAACCCAAGCTTATTACATTATACATTGATTTAATGTATGGACTTTTTTTATTGCAACTATTTCTTTATCTTAGTGTTATTTCTTTATGTGATAATTTATGTGCTCCCTTCAATAATTACGGTATCAATTTGTGTGTTTAATAAAACGTATATTTGAATTAACTGTGAACATGGTGAAGTGGGCTTCGTTTTAAATACATTTTGTATAACTGTTAATCCATAAGGTATAGACAAAACTTACTATATTAAGAATGTAGATATTGTTGAAGCAAACAACTTATCTCCAAGACTTTCTTTTGTAACACTAATCATTTCCAAAATATTCGTTGTTATTGGTTTTAGCGTTCCAACGTTGCCATTTAAAGGTGCTAAATTGCCGTTTTATTGCTTCTCTGAGTGATGCAAAGAGTTCGAATTTCTAGGCCAGCATATGCCGACGCAATTGTTAAAGGTTTAATATTGCTTCATCCTCCTGTATTTTGATCCCACACAAAAAATATCTAATGAGTTACATTCACACCACTTTCTCTACCTATTATCATTTATTCTTATACAGCTTCTGCAAAGAATTCTTATGAAAGCTTTTTTTCTACGTACTACATGTTAGAATTAGGATTATACGCTACAAAGGTGACACCCAGCACCTCGACCCACACAAGGATCTTTTGTGCATAACACCTCCGGGAGGAACGGATGAGCTGAAGGAATCGCAGGTGACGTATGAACTGCAGGACCGGCCGACGCCCAGAGGTTTCTAACAGCTATAAGATTGACCACCCAGCCGGAGAACGCTCAAGATAGCCCTCCCAAGCCACCAGAGGGTGGCCCATAGACTCCCCTCCAGCGGAGACCGGGGAAAGCTAGACCCAGCAGCGGAGACTGCGGTCTTCATCTGATGGGGCCGAGAAGAAGTTCCAACACGCAAGCTACCTGTGCCATCTGTCCGCAGTCCGGCACACGGACCCGCAGCCAACATGTAACGTTAAAGAGGAAGATGACATGAGAGGGAACGAGGGAAGAGAAATTCGGGGGGACAACTTTCTAATATTCGCCTAATGATCCGGATAAACCCCCGAAAAAAAGATATGGGTCAGGAAGGTCAGCCACGGGAATCGACCTTTGGAATGCGTGCCACAGACGCAACCTCCTGAGTCATCCCGCTCAGCTAGTTCATGTTAATCGTGATAAACCTTTAAAGAAATAGTTTCATCACATCTCGCTTTAGGAATTTTTACAGAAATTCCGAGATACCTATTCACTTTATTTTTCATGCAAACATTTTCAATATATCATATTTTAATCAAAATAGTTAAAAGCCATTTTTTGGGAAAATAAACAAAAATTTAAAAAAAAAATGTGCCATGTAAGCAGTAGTTTGAGCTGAGAGGATTTTATTAAAAAATCTGTGTGTTGCATCTTTGGAAGATGCTGAACTTAAATACCAAGCTTAGTATTTTATTCTGCTCAGCAGCACACACTCACAAACTCACACAAATGGACCTCCTTCTAAATGTGTTTTTTTATTCAGGGGGCCTCAAAACGTGTCTTTCCGGTGAAATCTGGTATAGAAATTTTAGGTGGACAATGCTTTCTCTATTTATTGCACAGAAAGTAATAAGCTTCTGCAAGAATAGAAGCTATATAATCTGACAAGGCGGCTATGACCCAAGGTTATCGGGAGTTTGGCGCCAGGCAGTCGGAGGTAAACAAAGATAAGTTGCGCTTTCATTCGGTCGGCGTAAACATCGGAAGCCCTATCAGCGGATAACCAAAAATTTTGAAAATCTCTTCCCGCCCCCTCCTCCAGAACGTGTGCCTTGATAGTTCTAGAATGTACTGTGTAGGCCGGGTTTATTAGCATTCTCACAAGGTCCTCGCGAGTTCAGTGAGTCAGTGAGTGAGCGAGATAGAGAGTGCGTTTCTGGTGCGATGAGAAGTGCTGTTCTCCGAGCGAGTTTGTGACAATTGCCGTGACGGCAGCGAGAGATTGTAGAAGTCTTGTATTCGACTCCTCAGCGAGGAAGTGAAGTGACGAGGAACAGAAGTAGTTCACAATAGTGAAGTGACAGTGTGAACTAAGTGAAGCTCAGTGAAAGTTAACTAGATAAACACAGTGAAGTCAGGAGTGACAGTTGAAAAGCTGGACAAAGTCACAATAAGAACGAACTATAGAGATGTCGCACATGAGGTTGCCACTGGCTTGCGTATTTGTCGTCACTCTGCGCCTGTTCTCCCACGAGGGCGCTGTTAATGGCCCAACTTGTTGCACTGTAATCTTTGCGGAAATGGAATTTCACGTCTACTCATGGAGTATGTATCATCTATTCAACAGCTTTCAGGACACTGGGTAACGTAGAGGTGCATACAAATTCACCATTAATGTCATAAAGAGCGTTTGTACAACGACATCTACTATGCATTCAACAGTTTTTCAAGGACGATACCATTCAATATTCAGTTGGTTAAAAACTCCAGCACTCAAAAAGGGCATTGTTGTACTTTTATGTCCGTGTGCCTTTCGTGCAATAATAAAATAATCGTCTGTAACTGCAAACAACGCCTTTCTTCCGCAAAGAATGGGGTTTGCGTCATTAAAAATAATGAATACAAAAGCGCCGCCCATGGGCTTAAAAAGGCCAACACAGGTCCCTTTCCCAGTAAACACATCAACAAGAGCCTATGTATAATATCCAGCTGATAAAAAAGGTTGTATTTATATGACTTTCTCTACTCATTCTTCTTCAAAGTAATCCTACAACAAAC
Source organism: Deroplatys truncata (assembly GCA_030765065.1). Lineage (NCBI taxonomy): Eukaryota > Metazoa > Arthropoda > Insecta > Mantodea > Mantidae > Deroplatys > Deroplatys truncata. Next base: position 27,490,608 of record CM060985.1, on the reverse strand, counting down.
ATTGACTCTTCTATCTACTTTTTGTTAATAAAGATAGACTTATCCATCTTGCACGCAACAAAGCCAATGTCGTATTTTCTAGTTGTACACTGGCTTCCATTTATGCCGTCCCCGCAGTTTTCGGAGTCATTCTATTGACCTTCACAGGTGAGTATGTATAGCAAGGAGGAGGTGCGTGTATCTGTTTACCTTTTTACGCCTGCAGTGGCGTCCTGTTTTACGTGCACAATTCTATACTATTCTCATATGAATATACAACTTTGAACAATAGCTTTACTCGTCATTACTTACATATTGTTATATGTTGGGTGAAATGCCAAAAAGGCTACCAGAAAATGATTAATTTAGGCCACCCCCACACGCACATGGGGGGGGTGCTCAACTTACTGGCAGCGAAAAGTCCGGTATCTTGTTGCGTGGATTTAAGGGGAAGACGTGGGTTTTATATTACACTGAAACATTACATAACACACATTACCTGGGATTTATTCACAAAAACGTTCGGTTTCTCTACATAGTTAACAAAGGAGACGGGATGGAGAGAGATGCCACAGACAGTAGACCGGTCACACACGCGTCTGGCCCCAACGACCACTTCCACTCGAGTGACGCTATCTTTTTCCTCCACCAACCGTGTGTAGCCAAAGCCAGACAGGGCTGACGTCACACCTGATAGTTTCAAACAGATCTTTTCCTTTGGCGTGATCCGCATCGAAAGGAGACACCGTTAAGCCGAAATATATCTAAGGAGATCCAATAATGCTACGACTGGTAGCAACAATACAGCACAACAGTGCGTCTGATAATGACAATGAGATTAATATGTCATAATATAAGCATTTTTAATATATAACCAAATAGAACCCAGGAATTAACTGTTCTTCGACATAAGCCGCGTATTGGACAAGGTAGGAAATGTAGAATCAGGCGATTGAAACTGTGAATGCCATCACCGGGATTTGAACCACGATCCCGTAGTTTCTGTCCGGTTGCTCTAACCACTGAGCTAGTATGGTAACATGCTGGTATGACATTAAATTCCCTAGCTGATTCAGAGTTTCCCCGGTAAACCACAAGGAGATCTCAAATAGTATTGAGATGACATAGTCCAATGGCGACTTACAATGCTGTAAGTACTTTAAGTCGCGGACTTCATAGTTTCGACCACTATTAGGTCTATTAATGGAATTAATTGTTCTTCCACACAAGCCGTGTGTTAGATAAGGTTGGAAAGGTAGAATCAGACGATTGGGGAGATAACACTAGTCTGTATGATATCGGATGACTGAAAACTAATAAGTGATTCTGACTCACTTTTTATGCTGATTTTTGAACTGCTTTTAGTTTTTTTTTTCTACCACCTACAGTTTTTTTCACAATTTAACTTCAAAAATATAGAGATATAAAGATATTGCTTCCGCCACTACACATAAAATTGGGCTTGATGAAGCAATTTGTAAGGGTTCTACCACAGGATGGACCCTGCTTCAAGTAACTTTCCAAGAAATTTTCCTTCATTACACAAGACAAATTAAAGACTGGAATTTTTATTGGTCCTCAAATAAAGAAATTGATGAAGGATGAAGATTTTGAGAAAACAATGAATGAGAGAGAAATAGAAGCATGGACCGCCTTCCGATCAGTTGCTGAAAACTTCTTAGGTAATAACAAAGATCCTAATTACAAGGTCATTGTCGAAACAATGTTGCAACATTTCAAGAAGATGGGTTGTAACATGAGTGTAAAGGTGCATTTTCTGCATTCACACGTCGATTACTTTCCAGAAAATCTGGGAGATTATAGCGAAGAACAGGGTGAACGTTTTCACCAAGATATTAAGGAAATGAGAGGAGGTACCAGGGGAGATGGAATGAAACTATGATGGCTGACTACTGTTGGAAGTTAAGGAGGGACAGTCATCTTCAAGGATCTGCAAGGAAGTCAAAGAAGAGAAAGTTTGCAAAAAATTAAATGAAACATTTTGGCTTCTTGTTTTGTTAAAATGTAGTCATGAAGTAAATTAGGGGAGTTCTTGAGAGTATTCTTAAAATGTTTCTTGAATAAAAACTTACCTTTTGTGAAATGGTATTTGAATACTTTTCTACGCTCATTAGTAAAATTGTCAAAATATTACTTCTTATTTTGTGTAAAGACCTGATAGAAAAAGCGGAAGTTATTTCTGGAATGAGCATAAAAACTTGATTCAAGAACACCTAATTTTAAGAAATCATCTGACAAAAAGTTTGAAAATTCAGACTGGTGTAATCGCTTAGGTGCTGGAAGAACTCTGACTCCAAACGCATATGTTCCCGCATTTCACGACAGTGTTCCCAGAGGACCTAGCGGCTAAATCAGGTAGTGGACAAGAATGGGGGTTGGACTGTTTATTACGATCATGTCTAATAAGTATGTTCTCTTTGAGGGTATAAAATATTTCAGTTTTGCATTATGTTACCATTAAAAATATTTTTGTTCATAGAGATATTGTTGAAAGCATGGGTTTATTTAGTTATATATTATTTTAAAATGGTTATCATAAGTTGGCTATTGTTTAAAGTTGTATATTCACATGCGAATGATCTAGAACTGTGCGCCAGGACGCCACTGCAAGCGCTATAAGGTAAACAGATACATGCACCTCCTCCTTGCTATACATGTGAAGGACAGTAGAATGCCTCCAAAAGCTACAGGAACGGCATAAATGGAAACCAGTGTACTGTTTCAGGCAACTTGTTCTCTTAAAGAGTTTCAGGAGTTCCCTCAACCAGAAGCTTATTGGAGACTATTACTTTAGGGTCTCAGCTCCCCAAAAGCTGTATCATCTGTTTTCCAATTCATCACACCCTATAAGATGCAGGGCGGTTTCATCTTCCCTGTTACCCACCCTACACTTTGGTGACCCTTTTATTGTGTACAGCTGAGGCTCGAAGGCTGTGTTTGAACATTTTCAGACACGGCATCTGTCTTCTGCGCACGTTTTTTTCTTTTGACGTACAGGGATGACATTAAGAAATTATGGATCATTCCAGGTAGAACGTGGGCCTGAGATCCCTCACATCAATTCGTCCATCAAGGCGGACATGTTTTTGCACATGCTTGTTATGACTGACGCACTAATAGAAAATAATTTCATTCTAACGTACCTTTAAGGGTATATAAATACAATAAAAATAGAATTTTGTTTAATCTTGTCAACTTTACGACACCAATTGGTGCCATATAGTTGCACTGAGTGTAGATTAACTGTCATTGAACTACATAAATAACTTAACACGTGTGCTCAGGTTTGCGTCAAGCGGGAATCCTGAATTCCTGTTAATGAGCGAATTGCTTATTATATAACCGATGTGCCCCCCCCCCACACACACACACACACATACATAGTACTCTCACACTCAAACACCAGACCCCGAGTATAGCGTGAAATGTTTTTGTTTAAAGACAACTTTCTGGAGCCCAGCCGGGAATTGGACCCGGAACACCTTATGTATATATATAGTTTCTCTACCGAATGAGCTCTACGACCAGTAAAGCAGTTAAAGTGGGTGAAAAGTAAATGCTATTAGTCGTGTTGTATTTGGACGACGTTGCGATGGTCATTTTAGGGTCAATTTAATTTATTTTCCCATTAAAAAAATAATTAAATTGACCCTAAAATGACTATCATAACGACTAATGACATTTACTTTCCCCATATCAAGATGCTTTTATAAGGCATTTCTTTCTACAACGCTTAGTTTTGGAGATATTGTAATAATCTCAACTTAAATGGCCCATCCTGTATAATAAGAAGAGAAAATTCAAGCAGAAATATTTTTATATGAATTACAATTGGAAATATGCTATTTTTATTAATATTTTATTTTAGTCAAGAATTTTTAAATTAAATATATGTGTTTTATTATCGTTAACAACCAAGCAAAGATTGAGTAAATAACTTTCAACTTTTTAAATTGTTAAAACTATTTTCGCCCGAGAAGACGCTTACCAGAAAAGCGAAAGACGTATATCAATTCGCCACGCAAATTACTGAGTATAATAAACAAGAAGTAGTAGAGAATTAATCATTGTACTACAAAGAACGTCAACAAGTATTCAACAGGAATTGTAGTAATAAGATAATACATATATTGGATTTGTTATATATCTTAACTTTCAAAAACACGAATAGACCCTGAGAAAAGAGTTATCATTGGACAACACGAAACATTAACAATGTTATTACGGCAACACACGCTACATCAACAATTACTGGATAAGAAAATATCCTTCAATAAATTCAGTTCTGCCAGAACAGGTATAAAAAAATCTGAAGTGTTACACTCATATGACTTTCTCTACTCATGTAAAACTATTTTTACAAACGCTTATTCTGCATACGCTTCATGTTAATCGAGATATCGAGATGTTAACCTTATTGCTAATTTTCTTGTAGATGCAAGGGGAATTGGTAGGCTTTAAGCGATAGTCAAATATTTTAAGAGCTGGTTGCTATGTGGAGTATTCCGTTTTCTTTGCATTACCAGGACAAAAAAAATGAATAACAAATTTGAGAAAAAGTATAAGTATTGGAAAATTTAAGGGAATAACAAGCAATATCTCGAAAATGGTTCACTCAACATATAAAATGTATATGACATAAATTGTGTATTTTAACGCGATCTACATTTTTTGTGTAGTAAAATTTTGTCTATCTCTTATGGTTTACCAGTTATGCAAAAGTCCTTCACAATGAAAAATACTTTTGGAAACATTCCCAGAAAATTCGAGATATACATTCCATTTGTCATAAAAATGTCTTAAACAGACGATATTTTAATCAAAATCGTTTGAGCTATTTTTGAGAAAATTAAAATTTTCGAAAAATTTTCCATGCAAAGGGTAATCTGGGGTGGGGGGATTTTCTAGTAAACCTTCGTGTCGCATCTCTGGAAGATACTGAACCTAAATATCAAGTTTGGTGTTTATCCGACTGTTCGTTTCTGAGTTATGCTGTTCACAGACAGACAGACAGACAGACACACACACACACACAGACACACACACAGACACACACACACACACACACAGACACACACACACGGGCATGTTTCCAAAAATGCTTTTTCTGGATTCAGGGAGTCTCAAAACATGTATTTCCGGTGAAATCTCGGTATCGAATTTTCGGGTGGAATGCAATACTTCCTCTACTTACTATACGTAGTAGAGAAAGTAAAAACTGCATTTCGAACTGAGTGAGCGACGCGATAAATTCAAAGTTTACAGCATCCACGCTTGCAAGATCATTGAGAGTTGCCAGAGCATCCACCAGGAGCCAGCGACGACACCTCATCGTCCCACAACCAACCCCTACTTAGACCGCTTTAGTTTGCTTTCATAGGACAGCAACTGAACATAACGTCAGTACACTTTTCCTGCAATAACACTGGGGAACCCACTTTCAAATAGGAATGCTGAACTCTTAGGAAGAAGCAAACATTCCAACACCTAAGAGCTGTCCATCATCCAGAGTTCCCTGAATGCAACAGACGAATTGAAAATAAATTGAAACAGTTTAATTTTGATATGGCAGAAATTAGAATTTGTAATCAAAACAGACAGCTACGAGGGCAGACCCTGAAGTACCCGACCTGACGCATGGATAGTGCTTGTTGTTTCAAACAGATGACTGTGGTAGAAAGTACCAACCTTATAAAACTTAATTTTAAAGTTTGATGATGCTACGTCTTTTAGTAATTGTTTTGCAGCCATCAATAGTAACGCTCTCAGCAAATTTGTAAACATGGACAAAACTGGTCATCGTTATGTCATACAATACTTTCATTTGAAACGTCTTAGTCCAACTAATATTAAAGCTGAGCTAGATTCTACTCTGGGGGAGTCTGCTCCTTCGTTTACAACAGTAAAGTATTGGGTGGCAGAGTTTAAGCGAGGCCGTACGAGCTGCCAAGACGAACATCGCAGTGGTCGACCAAAGGAGGTGACCACGTCAGAAACTGTGAGGAAAATTCACAAAATAGTATTGGATGACCGTCGACTGAAAGTGCGCGACCTAGCAGACAACGTAGGCATTTAAAAAGTGCTGTACATCGAACACTAACTGAAAATTTAGACATGCGAAAACTGTGCGTAAAATGGTTGCCGCGTTTACTCACAATAGAACAAAAGCAGCGTTGTAAGGATGTTTCATTCGAGTGTTTGGCGATTTTTGCTGCAAGAAAGCCGAGTTTTTGTGTCGATTCATAACCATGGATGAAACATGGGTCCATCACTTCACACCTGAGACGAGGGAACAGTGAAAACAGTGGATTGAAAGGGGAGAAGATGAGACACTTCCATTTGTAGGCAAGGTCATGGAGTCAGTTTTTTGGAGTGTGTATGGAATAATTTTCAGTGACTACCTTCAAAAAGGAAAAACAATCAATGGCGAGTATTATGCAAACTTATTGCATCATTTGAATGATGAAATCAAGCAATATACGGCCGCATTCAGTGGTAAGAAACTTTTGTTTCATCAAGACAATGCGCCAGTTCATACATCGGTTATGGCCATGGCCAAAATCAATGAGTTAAAGTTCGAATTGCTTCCTCATGCACCTTATTCGCCAGATTTAGCCCCTCTGATTATTTTGTATTTCTAAAGTTAAAGAAATAGCTTGGTGCTAAGAGATTTGCCAACAATGAAGAGCTGGAGTCTGCAGTTGATGACTATTTTGCAAATGTGGATGATTCTCAGTATAAACAAGATATCGAAACTATTGAACATCTCTGGGAAAAGTGTATCGAGCGGAAAGGAGACTATGTACAGAAATAAAGATGTTTTTTTTTTCAAAATGTTTGTGTTTTATTTGTTACGTCGGATACTTCTGGGACAGCCCTCGTAGATCTTAGAAGACCAAACAAAAGCTGGTTCTATCCCTTCCAAACATCTTAAAACGTGATATAACTTTTGATTTATTACCACTCAGTTGATAAGGAACATTTTGGCTATCACCAAGGCTCTACACATCATATTTTTAGAGCAGATATGAATAAGAGTGATAGTGGGTACAGAACATCATGTGAAACTCAAAACAATGCGCTGACAATCTCTTCCTCTGTGATGGAGACATAACAGCTGTAACTTCACAGAGAGGAAACACAAGATCTGGGTCAGGTTGGATCAAGTTTCCACCACACTGAGGGTCTCAGAGGGTGCTGCATCTTCGCCAGCATACACGAGATTAAAAGCATTGTGCTTGTTTAATAGGCTTCAGCGCGTAAATGCCGCCTCATTCATTATTTTGGAAAGGGAATTTAATCAAAATACTTGGTTAACAGGACCCTGCCTGACATTTCATTGCTGTAATGAAATAAACGTTTTGGAGCTTCTCCGTCTCTTTCTGCGATCGGAAAATACTCTGCTGAGTGTCAACTGATCGTGTGGATACTGTGCAAGTTTATTCTCCCTGTATACGTTCTTCACGGCTTACCCTGGATAGAGGAAGTGCCGTATTTCAACCAAAAAATTACATTTAAAGATTTCACCAGAAATACACGTTTTGAGCTCTCTTCAACCCCCGCATAAAATGTGCATGTGTGTTCCAGCAGCACAACTCAAAAACGAAAATTCCGCTGAATGTTAACGTACAGCATATTTCAAGGATGCAACACCAACACGGATAGCCGAGGTCTGCGGTTCAAATTTCCACAGGATTGCCCTCTTTTTTTACTTTCTCTACTACGTATAGTAAGTAGGGGAAGTATTGTATTCCACCCAAAAATTCGATACCGAGATTTCACCGGAAATACATGTTTTGACACCCCCTGAATCCAAAAAAAGCATTTTTGGAAACATGTCCGTGTGTGTGTCTGTGTGTTTGTCAGTGTGTGTGTCTGTGTGTGTGTGTGTGTCTGTGAAAACATAACTCAGAAACGAACAGTCAGATAAACACCAAACTTGGTATTTAGGTTCAGTATCTTCCATGGATGCGACACGAAGGTTTTCAAGAAAATCCCCCCACCCCAGAGTACCCTTTACAGGGAAGATTTTTCGAAAATTTTAATTTTCCCAAAAATGGCTCTAACGATTTTGATTAAAATATATGTTTAAGATATTTTTATGACAAATAAAATGTATATCTTGAATTTCCTGGGAATGTCTCCAAAAGTATTCTTTATTGTGAACGACTTTTGCATAACTGGTAAACCATAAGAGATAGACAAAATTTTACTACACAAAAAATGTGGATCGCGTTAAAATACACAATTAATGTCAAATACATTTTTTTTGTTGAGTGAACCATTTTCAAGATATTACTTGTTATTCGCTTAAATTTTTCAATACTTATTTTCTCAAATGGGAATTCGTTATTCTTTTTTTTTTTGTCTTTGATATGCAAAGAGTATTAATCTGTGGCAAAGAGAATGGTGCTGCACCTAGCAACAAGCTATTAAGCGATATGTATATGCTTAAAGGCTACTGTATTTCTATATTGCCCTTGTAAATATATATTCCCCTTACATCTACAAGAAACTTAGCAATAAGATAGAGTCTGCAAATGTTTATCTCGATTAACATGAAGTAGATGGACAATAAGCGTTTATAAAAATAGTTTATACAAGAGTAGAGAAAGTCATGTGAGTGTAACACATAAGATTTTTTTTGAGGTTATCATAACTGTCCGGGAGAGAGTACCCTAAACTTGGGCCTGGAACCTTTCCTTTTCAGTCATCGCTTCATTTCAAGTTTCATTAGTGTGATCCCACATGTAGTAAGAACGGGGGTTAAACACTGTTTTAAAAAATTTTATGTGTTTATATTCACATGAATTTTCTACCCTCTTTCGTTTATTGAGTATACAAATTATCATCACAAAATTTTATTTTCCTGTCTACTTCATTTTAATCGAAGTAAACCTTTACAGAAATAGCTACATTACACATTCCATTATAGATACAAACGGAACAGCTATCGCTGTCAAGTGTACTGGCCTTAAAAAGTCTATGCTCTTTGCGTGCAATCGCGAGAAACAACTGAATATCGAAAGGATTTTAAAAGAATGAAAAGTATTGAACAATTCGAAATTTTGGGAATTGTAGTTATTTTAAATAAGTTGTGTGTTTTAAAGCCCCTTGTACACGATCAAACTTTTTTTTTCAATTCAAGAGTTTACAAGAAAAATTGTGACAAGATTTGACAAGACTTGATAATGTTATAAACGTGTATTTACAAGTTGTCTAGCTTCAAACTGAAATCCTTCAGAACAAATTAATAAATAATTTATCATGCACAAAGCAATTTACTATTTGAGTCAGAGTATAACAATTCACAATGAAATATTGTTCTTTACTAATATTATGTAGCACTTTCACATATTATATCCAATGAAATCGCATTATGATTATGGAATACAATGGAAATAACACCGATAGTTTACCACAATTTATAACATGGCATTGATGAACCTTACTCGGAAATCTGCCTGGCAATTATTTCTTCAAATGTCTTCTGCTTCATCTTGTTGTGGTAATCCACGGAGCTCTCTACGTACAGACATGACCAGCTTATGTATAACCTAATCAGTTCGCATACGACATACCTTGGCCGGGTAGCCATTTTTGTTTACTTTTCGCTTTCACCCATGTTGCACATTTCGTGACGCACTGTAAATACTCGCATTTCATTGGCCAAAGCCATCAAATCATTGTCAAATCTTTGACCGTTTAGAGCACGTCCTTATTTGCTTTCAAGACTTTCAAAGAATTTAAAAGTATTGGAAACAATTGACAACAAAAGTTGTAAAGTTGTGACAACTCTTGAAAAGTCTTGTAAAGTGTTGAATTTGACAAAAATTTGGTGGTGTACAAGGAGCTTTAGAAGATCTACATTATTTGTAGTCCGTTTTCGACTGTCGCTTAACACTTACTAGTTATACAAGATTATACAACATTTCTTCGGAATGAAGTGAACTTGACAGGCTCTTACCAGAAAATTCAAGATATACATTTTATTTTTAATGTAAATATTTTTAATAGATGGTATTTTAATAAAAATCGTTAGAGTCATATTTTAGAACACCAAAGATTTCGAAAAATGTTCCATATAAAGGGTAGTATGGAGGGAGGAACTTCTTAAAAATGTTCGCGTTGCATCTTTGGAAGGTACTGAACATAAATACCTAAATACCAAGTAGAAAAATTATGTGAATGTAACACATCAGACTTTTTTATTTCTTCTGCACGTTGCAATCAAGTTCTTACCAGCGTACGTTAAATTAATGTATAAAGAGAGAAAATCATGTGCACTGTAACATCAGAAATTGGTCTGCCGATATTTAATAATTAATGAATTTTCTGGATGTTGCAGATTGTGTGCCATTTCCAAAACGTTTAACTTAGTGGTGTTTAACTCTATGATCCTTAGCGTCCTATTTTATACTGGGCGTGAAAGACTGGAGATTTTGCTCAGAGGCCTCTTTATCAGGCTTCAGGTTATTTTATGTGTCATAAATCTACGACCAGGCTTTACTTCCCTTCCGAAGGAATCCATGCCAAGGATTTTTACACCCAAAAAATCCATTGGCCTCCGCCGAGTTTGAACCCGCGACCTCCGGAACCAGAGGCTAGTATGGAGTGGTCTTAGAGAGCGAGCTGTTCGTATTCACCAGTGTTGCTCCTATGTCGTGGTACATTGTAATGTTAGGGGAATGTACTAACTGCTTGAACAAAGATAAGGTACAAAGGTTTTAAAATTAATCGACTATGAATGTCTAAGAAAGACTCGGCCATTCCCACAATTGCTTCACTGTCACCTTTCTCAGTTCTCACTGTCATTGTTTTGTTTTTATGTACTTCACCTTCACTGGGAGTTCACTTCACCTACGTCACTTCGCTGCACGTCACAGCAGCCGTCACCAACCCGCTTGGAGTACAGCTCTCGATGTCCCACCCGCAAACTCACTCTCTCACTTGACTGACAACGCGGCTCACTCTACTGTCGGTACTCCTCACCTCTCACTGACTCGCAACTGCTGGACTGTGCGAGAACGCTCGCTTATATATACAGTGGAATCTTTTCGCAAGGTTTTCGAACGTTCTAGAGCTATTTCGATACACTTTCTGGAGGAGGGGGAATATAAAGCTTCCGGTAGGTTCTGTTTATCTGCCGATACCGCGGCCGGTGTTTACGCTGGTGAGCGGCCATTATCATTGTTTACTCGGGCTGTCGGAAACTTCGAAGATTGTCGTGGCAAAGTTAAGGAAATCAGAAATACAACATCCGTTGATTTCATACCCTTTTAATGTGAATATTGTGATGTAAGGTCACTTTGCCCAATGCAGCGCCTATACCATAGGTAACGAGGACGGAGACTTAGCTCAGGAATGTTATCGAGAGAGTTTTAGGTAGCTGGAAGGGTCGTGAAAAGGTGCCACTATTAGCCGTGTAATTCTGATCCCAAGAGGGGCTTTAATCTTTCTAACAACTAATCTAAACTACATTGGAAGAGGGAAGAGTTAGTCCTTTTGAGTTTTCCTGGTCGATGGAAGAGATCCGGCGTTCCCTCTTTGTCGTGCCTAGGGCCTATGTCAAAGTTGCAAGATATCACAAAATAAATTTAAAGAACCGACCGTTACAGAGTTCTGCTAGGCAAGTAATGGGTACAGCTCCAGCGTCAAAAAACTGTTAAGTTAAAATATCCGAGGAGTACGCTGACTAGTGCTTTAGACAGCACTGATGCAAGCGGGTGTTAGCATGATTTGCACAATCCAGCCATGTGTCGAACATAAGGTGATCACTGCCCTAAAAATCATACAACCAAACCCCTGCGTACGTAAATATCCGAAAAATGACTCGCAACAATTCTAAAGCGAATTTCAGGGATTTACTTAGAAAAATTTTGTCTTGAATATCTAGAACTTCATGAAATTACATTTATCACATTCTTGTAAATTAACAATATAACCGTCACAATGTCATGGTATTCTTCCGTCCGTTATTGAGAGTATCGGAAGGACCTCACAAAATTACAGTTATAACGTGTAAAGATGGATATTTTACCATAAAAATCTTCTAAATATTGTACAACATTTTCATAAATAACGGGGGGAAGGTGAATGAAATTAATTAAACGCTATTGAAGGAATAAAACGAATCTATATATAACAACATAGGATTTCCCACTCCCCGACCAGCAATTAAAACATATTGGAAATGTTTATCTACAAACACGGAGAACATTAATTTTCTCAAATGGTAATTATAAACATCCATTGAGTCAACTGTGTAGTTACGCCGGACACAATTTTCACTCTATACAGTAATTATTTAGCATTCCTGTTAATGGATTGGATTACAACCTACACGAGAAACACAGCAACTCTTTCTTACATAAGAGGCATTAAAACGCTTTGGCACCCAGAAATTTACTGTATAAACTGTAGAATTAGAATAACGTTTACTCAGGTTTTTAAGGCCCTAATCCTGCGCACAACTACAGTATTTCAATAAAATGTAAAGTAACGGAATACATATTGCACTCGAGTTTGGTTGCTACGGTAACAGTTTGATTGTTGGCCTCTTTAATAATTTTATCCATAATTTATACAATTTCTGTAACAAATGACATTTGCGTGGTCCTCGCACTCTTTGCTTTGAAGATTGCGCCGTTGGTTGCAGTCCCGGGTTTGATGCCCGCGCGGGTTATAATCGACCGCGGTGGAGTCACTGTACCTACTTTATGTCCTCCGTCCGACGTGGCTTCGTCTTCATCAGGTAAATCTTCATAGAAAGGTGCTTAAAATACATTGGTGTGCAAAACCTAAGGACCGAAGTAATCTTCGCATGCTGTGACACATAGCTCAATGAAACTTGAATCATACACAGAGGGAACTGCTACAGCAGGCAACTAAACGAAATATGCAATGAGACGAACAGAAATGCCACTTTTATTCATAGACCATAAGCTACACTAAAGTCAATACGACATATGATGGCTCTCTAGATTTACAGAAACAGATACAGATACAGATACAGATACATACTCTGCATCGTGCTCCCATGCTGGCCACAAGGTTGGTAAGCAGTTCTTGTGGTAAGGCGTTCCATTCCTCCACCAGCGCTGTTGACAACAGTTGGATGGTCATTGGTGCATGTGGATGTGCTGCAATGCGTCTACCCAAAGCAACCCACACGTGTTGGATGGGATTTAAATCGGGGGAACGGGCAAGCCAGTCCATTTGCCGAATATCCTCTCGTTCCAAGAGATCCTCCACCTGCGCTGTTCGATGCGGTCGCACATTGTCATCCATAAAAATGAAGTCAGGGCCCACTCTGCACCCCTGAAAAGACGCACATGGGAAAGGAGTACAGTATCACAATAACGTTGACCACTGAGCGTATCGTGTTCAAAGATTTGGAGGTCGGTGCGCCCATGCAACATTATGCCTCCCCAAACAATAACACCCGGACTACCAAAACTATCATGTTCAAGGATGCTCCTGGGTACATTACGTGTTCCCACCTCTCGCCAGATGAGGGTACGTCGAGAATCACTACTTAGACTGAATCTGCTCTCACCCGAGAAGATCATGCGACCCCATTCCTCGTTGGTCCAATTTTGATGCTCTTTGGGACCATCGCAAACGGTGCCGCCGATGTGGGGATGTCAATGGAACACAACATACTGACCGTCGGGCAAAGAGACCACCTCTCCTTGGGACAGCAATGCCTGTGGTTTGGAAGGTTCCCCATGCACGTGAAACAATGCTGTGAGCAATTCCAAACTCCTGAGCAACACTCGTCACACTTCGCTCTTCTTTCAGCTTCCCGATGATTCTTCCCCGTGTGAAGTCTCCAAATGGTGTCTACGGGCCATGTTGCAATGAAGAACACAACTACAGTGCACCGTAACAGCTCGCTAATTGCCACACACGTCTCGTCCTGTTTCGTCAACTGCCCCGTGTTACGGGACCAGACCCATTTGGCACTATAGGCTCGCTACACTCACGCCATGTGACTTTCAGCTTGCTGTGTACGTGTGAGAATCCTCTGGCAACATGCTCCCGCACCTTCATCTACCTCCACCAAGTTGTTCATTTGTTATGTTACTTTACCCACCTCGTCCTTAGGTTTTGCACACCAGTGTGTATGGTAATTCTCGCAGTTGCCCTGGCTAGTCGATCTCAGCGGGGATGTAAGCATGGACTTTGTCTATTAGGATTACTAATAAGCTCGTTGACCTCGGTAGTGGTACAAAGGAGCTCTGAGGAGAATTTACTACTCATCACAATGTTTGGGTTACTTAAATTTATTGTCACTTTTCACTCTAAAACACTACATAATGTTCCTGTTCACTTATCACTTTATATAGAACTCGGGAATCACAGATACATTGTTAATTAATATTTGATTAGTCACGTTTACACTTCCGAACAAAACGGACACTATTTGCGCGCCAACATTGTCTTACTGAGTAGCGTGGATTTCTCGTCTGTAACTACAAGTCAACTCCTGAATTTTGGGGTAAATATCGATTATTTATAGACCACGACACCCCACTTAAAATTTTAGGATCTGATTTCTCATTGGAGAAATTTTCGCGGTTCTCAAGTATTTCATTTATATATATTCTTTCTTATTGGCTAGTTTATACATATCACGTGACTTTTTCCGTGGCTTCTCTCGGTAATTTTCCGTTCTGTATTACATTTCTCTCACTCCATACTTCCCGAGCGAAGACAAATAAGGTCATAAATCCTTACCCTCGATCCTAACACAAAATATCCCAACTTTCTCTGCACATGGGAACAACATATTTCTACCATAAGTGCAGAGTTCAAGACATCCTAAAACTAGTGAAACAGGAACATTACATATACAAATATTACATTACACAAAAATGACAAATTACGTGGTATCCACATTATATACCTATATCATTCATATACCAAATTAGTCACTAAATAAATTAACACATAAAATTAATCCGGACACATTCTTTCTCACATTCTAAGTATTTAATAAGGTCAAGGTGCTCCCCATTTGTAATCTGGCAGCGGCTAAGTCAAAGCGTAAATTCTTGTTGAACATTTTGGTGAAGTTGCGTCGTGTCCTTCGTGACAAACGTCACACCATGAATGCTGACAATTTCAAAATTCCTCATGACAATGCTCGCCCCCCATGTTGCTGCTGCTGTTCGTCAGAAAATCACCAAATTTGGTTGGGAGGTGCTCTAGCATCCACCACAGAGTCCGGACTTTCATCTGTTTATCCCATGAAGAAATTCCTGGCCGGCCAACGCTTTGCGACAGATGCGGAAGTGAAATAAGCAGTCCGTTAAATAGCTATCTCCAAGGATACGGACTTCTATGAACAGGGCATATTGAAACTGGTATCACGATGGGAGAAATGTGTTGACAAACTTGGGGACTATGCCGAAAATTAGCTAAAAGGTGTAAGTTTATTTGTGACTTTTTTGTTGTTTTAACTATTGAACTTTTTTGTAAAACAATTATCGTGCGTTACTTTTCGATCCGCCCTCGTACAAACTGTAATGATGGTGAGATTTAGTAACCTGCAAATTGAAACAGCGGTACTAGATGTAACGCCGCAAAACACAAAAAGAAAGAAACTAACAGTTTTCAGAATTTTGCTCCGAACGAAATTACGATATTATTCCCGCATTGTAATTATTTTACTGAAACCCTCTTTATCTTAGGTGATTTAACTGAGCTTTTATATTCATGGTTGCTGTCATTAGATAATTATTTCTCGACGTTCCGCCTCGAAACAATTATCATGACAACGCATTCGTAAACCCCCATAAAATTACTGGAGACAGTCTACCGTGATTGGTTTAAACCTACACAGGTTGTGAAGTGGATTGGTCAATGCCGAAGTAAGTAGTCAGAACTATAAGTGATATAAAATGCCGCCATACAATTGTATCCAAGATAACTCGGCTAAAAGAAACCTGATAGAGATAACTGAATCTTTATAAAAAAAACTTTTTTTTCACTTTCTCTTCCACGTACGCAGTAGGTAGAGAAGGTATGGCATTTCAACCATAAATTCGATACCAAGATTTCAACGGAAATACACATTTTGCGGTCACCTGAATAAAAAAATAGCATTTTTAGAAAAACGTAAAGACTAAAAGTCGAATAAACACCAAACTCGGTATTTCGGTTCAGTACCTTCCGAAGATGCGACACAAAGATTTTCAAGAAAATCCCCCCACCTCAAACTACCTTTACATGGAACGTTTTTGGAAAATCCAGATTTTTTAAAGCGTAGCTGTAACGATTTCGACTAAAATACCATATATTATGATAATTAAATGAAAAATAAAGTGTATAGCAAGAATTTTCCGGATATAGCCTTGAAGTCCTCATTAGGAAGGAATTTTGTATAATCTTGTATAACTAGTATACATTAAGCAATAGACGAAAGCGTACTACACAAGAAATGTAGATCTCTTTAAAACACACAATGTATTTAAAAATAACTTTTTTGTGGCATAAGCCATTTCCGAGAAAAACCGTTATTAATGGTTCAAATTGTTCATTATTTCGTCATTCTTTAAAGTCCCTTCACTACTCAGTTGTTTCCCGCGATGTCATGGAAACGGTATGGAATTTTAAGCCAGCATATAGCGTCCAGTTGTTAAACATTTGACTATCGCTGTTCTCTTTGTATTTATAACGAAATGTGTAATGTAGCTATTTCTGCAAGATTTATTTGTATTAAAATGTAGTGGATAGAAAAATAAGCTTGAGTAAGAATGGTTTATATACTCTCTAATAAACGATAGAGGGTAGAGAAAGTCATACGAATATATTACATCAGAATTTTCTTTTTTTTTTCGCACTAATATGCCACCTTTAACATGTGAAGTCATATCGCCGGTTTTTCCTTTAGAACAGTTGCTCATCGGTAAAGATTTCCACTCGTTACTACTGTGCATGTTTGGGTTTTCTTTATGAACATTGTCGTCCTCAGTGGACTAGTGGTACCGTGATAGCCTGTAGTTCCCAAGGTCGCGGGTTCAAACCCGGCGGAGGGCGATGGATTTGTTCGGGCGTAAAAATCCTTAGCATGGCTTCCTTCGAATGGAAGTAAAGCCGGTGGTCCCGTGTCGTAGATTTACGGCACGTAAAAGAACCTCAATGCTGATAAAGAGGCCTCTGAGCAAAATTCCCGATCTTTCACGCCCAATATAGAATGGGACGCTAAGGACCAGAGTAGTTAAAGAGCGTCCATAAATAAACCTCAATTTAATTTAATTTATGATCATTAAACTCACACACACACACACATACTTTACACTCACTCTACTTCCAGACTCTAACGAGGATGGGGAATAATCTTGGCTGGGAATCGAACCCGGGAGCTCTGGATTTGGAAACTAGCATGCCACAGAGGCAATCAAGATGGTTTTTGTGATGATGTAAGGGGACATTTTGCTTCTGAGAAAGCATTCAATACCTGCCGTGTTAGTCGATTGCAGCCTGCATAAAAATGAAGGGCTTGAATTGGTTATCCTATTTCTTCTGTATTTTCAGTAGATGTGTACGAGAGTGCAAAAAGCTGGAGGATGACTGCGGTTGAAGACAAGTGGTAGAACACTATCTCCCCCAAAAGCAAACGTTATTGGTTGATAGAGGTAGAGCGATTTCTGCTCCCCGCAGGACACTTGTTCGAGGGCATGCATGCAAAACCACTGGTGCACGCGAATACTGGGGTGATGATTGATGAAGCAATAATCCGTGAACGTATTGTGCTGGCCTGTCAAACAATACATACAGACCCCAGACACTTTTATGTGTGTTCGTAACGTACGAGTAATGGGACCACGCGCCTGCAGTCAGTATACGTGAGGAATAACCGAGTGGTAGTATTCAGCGTGACACGCTTCGGACTGTAATGATCACTAGCGTCTCAGACCTTATAGATACGCTAATTAAGGAACGCGCTCGCGAATTATACAAAAACATAATTAGCAATTTCCGGTGTGGCCTTCAAGATATCCAACCTGAATCCATTTAACTTCTGGTTGTGGGGATGTTTGAAACATTGTGTCTATCAGGGACATACAATGACAAGTCGCTCTGATTTTTTTACCGCGAAAAGTGCACATTCACTTTTTTTATAAAGCATACAAAATGAAGGATATGTTTTAAAAACTACAAAACAAAATGAAAAGATATCTCCGGAAAGGCTGGCCAAGCCTCCCGGAAGATTTTTTTATATTTGTTTTTATAAATTTCTTATTTTAATCAAAAAAGAGCTATGTTGATAAAGTAAAAAGTTCCAAAAATATTCCATACAATTGGGAGTTTTATTTTGTGTTTTGCTTGTTTGCTTTTATTTTTAAATGTTTTTTTCCTTTACATTCCCGGTATTTTTTCCTGTTTTATAGTTTATTTATTTTATTATCTATTATATTATTAACTTATGCAGGAAGGACACTGGCAAAAACGAAAAATGGTATTACTATGCTAGTTTGATCTCATATTCTGAATATCCAAGGCTTGAATGGCTCTGTTCTGTGTTGCTGAATCAGCCTCCACCTCTCAACACGTAAAAATTGTCGTAGATGAGGCAGCATACAATCAGCGAGATCGTCTAACGTTTGTAGCCAAGTAAAAGTACCCATTATCAGCCAGAGAAGGGAATTATATAATGGAGGACTCACTTTAGGTAGGTTCAAATATAAAATATCAGTGTGTTGAGGATTCCATCCGGTAGGTATCCAAGTACGACAATGTCCTAAAATCCAAGCCCAGACCACCTGATTTCATCATAAATGCTGGGAGCAACTGTTGCTGTTCATTCGGAAGGTATTTTGTACACTCTTGTACAACTGGTAAACTTTAAGCGATAGACGAAAACGTACTGCACAAAAAATGTAGATCTCTTAATAACACACAATTTACTTAAAATAATATCTTCTGTAGCATGTGCTATTTCTCAAATGTTCGTTATTAATGGTTCGAATTGTTCTTTTTTTTAAGTCCTATCATATTCAGGTGTTTCTCGCAAATGCATGGAAACGGTATGGAAATTTAAAACCAGCATATAGCGCCCACTCTAAAAGAATTGACTATCACTGTTCCCTGTGTATCTGTAATGGAATGTGTAACGTAAACTATTTCTGCAAAGCTTTATCTCGATTAAAATGAAGTCATAGAAAAATAAACTTTCATAGGAGTAATTTGTATACCCAGGAATAAACGATAGTGGGTAGAGAAAGGCATGTCAATGTAGCACATTAGAATTATTTGTTTTAATTGTTTCAATTTGCATAGTCTCCTTCAACTGCTATGGTCATATCTGGAGCTTTGACCTGAGAAATAGCTCGTTGACTGCAGGGTTTTTAATTATTTGAGCAACGCAGTGACGGAGACTACGGTAACCCCGTCTTCTGCAGCAGCTGGCGGATTTGTGTTTCTTTACGTTGAACCACCATAGATGACAATGCCTCGTTCACGTACTTCCCTCCAAGGTAACGTGTGAGACTCGCATTTGGGATGTCCCGGGTTCGATTCCCGGCGACTGATCATTGTGATCATTTGTTTTTCATGGCTTCCCTGGATCGGTAGGCGAACGCTGGGGTAGTTCCTCTTCTACCACGACTTCCCTGTACCCATAATTTCCTTCATCATCATCATCATTGTTTCAGAGTTGAAGGGCCGGACGACGGGTTTGGCGTGTTGCGGCTGGGCGATGAAAGTGCGCTTTGTGAAAGTTGCTCCCTGGCATCGGTCAGTTGGACTGTTCACGGGCCCTTCCTCCCGGTGCTCACTCAGCAGGCTCCCTTTCAGAAGACCCCGGGGATTCGGGCTTTGTGGTCAATCTTTAGCGCCGGTAGATGAGGTTCAATCTGGAAACGTTAAGGGCGCCGTCCATACTTACGCATGTCTCCAGGATATGGTCGCCCTTTGGGTCGCTCCTTCTCATCCCTCCATTCCAGGGGTCACGTTCGAAGCACAAAGGGCCACATTGGCCTACGTGTGATGCCCTGCCCCGGTTTTGGGGACCCCTCCGTGACATGTATCTTTACTTTTTATGCACTTCCCTACCTCATGTTGCCAATCCCTCTGGACGAGGAGCCAGAGATTGAGCATTTTACTCACCCTGCTGTAGTGTAATATCTTTCGATTTGAAGAAATTCCGAGAGTGAGGAAATGTGGAACAAAAATGACGGGCTAGCTATGGGAGGATTTATTGCGGACGTTCAGTGCAGCTGCGTGTTCGTTAACAATGGTGAGACAAGTGGGATTTATCACGCTGTAGTATTGATCCTGCGGTCCACCCTCAAGCTTCCGCCAACATACCTTCCTGCTTGAGGGCACTATACCTACCTACCTAGCTACCTCACTGGGGAACGGATGTTGACGGCACATAATTCCTAGAGGCGGAAATCCATGTTGATGGCAGTCTGCCTCCAGAAAATATCCATCTCCGCTTTAAAGCATTCTAGCACCTAAATTAATGGAGAGAAAATTATTATCTTCATAAACCTTGTCCAGCCAGGTAGTCCGATGCTACGAGGTGTTTGATTTCAATTTCTACGTAGTAATGTATGCTGCGGAGGTCTGAAGTATCTCTATATCACAAAGGGCCAGACTCAAATTGCGCCAGATTCAAAGATCATTTCTGAATTGTACAAGAAAAGCGTACAGAACAGTCTCCAACAACGCTGTGCCAGCAATCGCCTGTGCAATGCTCATAGACTCAGCTATTCACTTACATAACGACATCAATCCACAAATGCAGTAATCCCTACACTGAAAAGAACAGAAATCTCAACAAGGTTCAAAGGCATCCATCCCAAAGATAACATATAGCCGTAGATATTACAGGAGCGGTGGGAAATGCATAAATTCTCATCTTCACAAAGGACCCAAAACGGAAAACCATGTTAGAGCAGAAATGGTGGTCATAAAAAACGGAAATAGATCTACATTGGAGTAAGACAACTAGACCAAGAATGTCCAGTCTTCCAGGCTGAGCTTCTGGATATTACTATAGCTGTGGAGTGAACCGGCACCTCAAGGTATGTTATACATATACACTCGAAAGCTGTCACTAACAAAAGAACAGCCCACCCGCTGGCCGTTCACCACTCTCAATAAGGCAAGTAAGATTACGCTCTACTGGGTCAAAGGTCATGCAGGACTACGTGGGAAAGAAAGAGCCGACTACTCGCGAAGATTACTGCCAGTCACAAGACTACTTAGCTTACAATCTATTCCCATAACTCGGGACAAACAGCTGTTAACTGAATATTGCATTACAATTTGGAATTCCATCTGTACCAGATCCAATGACGTCTCTCACACCAAGCATTTCATCCACAACATATCTCACAGAATGTCCTTATCTTTTTGGCACAGTCACATGACCACCCAATCAATTCCTTACAAATCACGGCCGCTTTTAATCCTACTTGCACAAAAATGAACATAAGAGCTTCACCATTCTGTAGCTGGCCTGAAAAACCTCCACAGACGGCCCTATTCTTGATGACAGAATGCAGCAAATATTCAAGAGAGCAACCACCTGTATTACATTCAGTTCCACTGCCAATATATCTAAAGATTCATTTCAACACAGTTGAAGTCGCAGAATTCCTCAACAGTATCTTCTGCACACTTGAATAAAATTATATAAATATACATTGTTCAACAGATGTAAATATCTCGTGATATACCTCTAGGTGAAATATGGGTTGTAAGTAATTTGTTTAAATAAAAGAATTGCCCAGACAGCTCGCGCCAAAAGTGATTCGAGTCGGGCACTGCATAGGTTTCGGTCAACACAATACTATTTCTGCATTCAGTAAGCGGCAGAGCGGGTACTAAAACCTTATATGAACAACCTCTATACTCTTCTCGAAGTAAGAAACACACTGGAGATAAGCAAGGGCGAGAGGCAGTCCCAAGCACGTGACCCCAGTGAATACTCTCATTGGCTCCTGACCGCAAAATTCAGCCTAAGAGTTGAAAATCGATCCCATGTTTTCTTTATGGTATTACCTTTAAATTGCGTTAACGCATAGTTTAATGATTTCGTTGCAATACACTGGATTTTCGATATTGCTTGAAATATAAACCTGTCAGATTACTGAAACTCGCCGCGGTACATGCTTGTTTACATAGTGGCCTGACGCACGCAACGACTTGGGTCAATCTACTTTTCAAATGCGATTTGCTTATTGCAGCATTGTATTTTAGCCAACACGAACATATTCAGAATGATGTCGAGTATTATCAATTTAAGGGCACCAGATACTGAATTTTCGACATTTCGAAACTTTAGTTTCTCTCTATCTCATTTCGTTACATTCTTACATTAATTTAGATGCACCTCGTGATGTAACTTTTTCTTTAGTTTCTTCCGGATTTTCAGTGTAGGTTCTTTGGATGTGGATGAATAGATTTAAAAAGCCTTTTTATTGAATCAAGCATAGTTTCAGATTTAAGGTTTTCATAATTTAGTACACGCTTGACTTTTAAAAACTCAAAAGTGTTGCATTCTTTTTATTTTTTTTTTTCAAGGAAGTTCTAATTTTACAGATAATTTAATATTTGATTGTAAATGAATATACTGCAGGAACAGTATGCTAAATTTAAACATGTAAATTTTTAACACGTGCAGTATTTCACTTGAACTCACTTTTCATTTTTGAAATTGAATTTCTCTGAAAGTTGGGTATATACGATCACGAAGCAATTTTCTATTATAATTTGCTTTTCGGTAAGGAGTACCCTTAAAGGATGAACTTTATTTCTATTATATCCTATATTTAAATTGATTATCGTATGCCAGAGAAAAGAACGCTACTAATTTAGCATACGCATGATGTAAAGACCGAAATCAAACGGAGAGGGAAACAAAAATGAAAGAAAGGAAGAAATTAAGGGATGAGCAGATAATTGGTTAACGCAAGCATTGCATTTGGGACGTGGGGGGGACAAATATTGCCCTTAACAAACTCATAACTACCTACATCACTGAAAGTTTTGAAACTCAACGCAGAGAGGAAGAACTCTTAAATCATTAGAATGGAAGAATTAGATTAGAACATAACTCCCTAAGGACGCTGTCTTTTGCTTTCCTCGCAGGCTGCAACACGTTTATTCCCTGTTGTCGTGTGAAAGAGAAGAATACAAAGGCAGATTAGCAGCTATTAAACCTAATGTCAAAAGGTCACAGCTCCAGGCTAGTTGTAATGTAAAACAATGCAAAGAACCACCCCTGCGTTCTTCATCGATCTTTCAACCCCTTCAACATCAATAAACTACAACCAGTGACGACAAAAAGTTTTCGTTTCCACTTTAAAAAAAATCTTGTGTTGCATTCACACGGCTATCTCTACTCACTCTTCTACAATCTATTCTTACAAAAGCTAATTCCTCTATCTATGAGGGTAGTCCCAGAAGTCCCCGACCTGATGTAGAGATAGTGGTTGTTATTTCAAACAAATTACTGTGGTAGAAAGTACCAACCTTATAAAGCTTAAGTCTGAGGTCTGGCGATCCTACGTTGTTTAGTTTGGCAGCCATCAATAGTGAAGTCTCTCAGCGAATTTGTAAACATGGATAAAACTGGCCATCGTTATGTGATACAATACTTTCATTTGAAAGGTCTTAGTCCAACTAATATTAAAGCTGAGCTAGATTCTACTCAGTCGATGCTTACGATGTCTCCTAGCTCGCGCACTCAGTCAGAGTCTACTCTGAGACATGCCTGAATCCTACGCTATGAACCGTACCAACGCCTCCTAGGAAACGTTGACCGTAACAATACAAGATGCGGATGTAAATGGCGGTGCTTATTCTGAGTGCTCGTTTCTAAAACAACAAGCTTATGACTGAAAATATGGGCGAAAATTCCGAGGAAATTGCAATCCGAATTAGAAATATTGAATCAGATCTGCTGCCGGAAAAATCTCGTATAAACAAGTATTTTGTTTAAAAGCCTATTTAAGTTGGTGTGACTTGTCACTGCCAACTGGATTTTATTTATTACGCCGCTAAAGTACTAATTTTTAGCGTGTGAACACTCCGACAAGCACCGCAAAGAGAAGAGGTTTAAAAATTATAAAACTAATGGAACGAAACATCTTTTAAGCTACAGAACACGTACATCGTAGTATCTCTTATTCCTTCTGCGTATTAAAAATTAGAATTTTCTGTCTGATAATTTGGCTGCTGCACTTTTTTAAAGTGGAAACGAATAGCTTGTAGAGTCACTGTATGTTTTCGACTTCATGGTGTGATAAATTACCAAGACGTGCACCAAGGATGAAAATTAAAACGGTTTCGAATTCTCCAGTATCGGAAGTTATTCAAATTTATTCCATGTAAGCCAGCGCGCTTTCTCTGTCAGTTTCATCTAGTGCAAGATCTGTAATAAAATTCAAAGCTACGTACCTTATTTCCATTTTACTGTATGCTTTATGATATCGCCTCGATCTCAATATGCAGTTCTCCCATACCGTTGCTTCATGCAAAGATACACTTCCTTATCTTTCTAGCCTCTTACTATTTTCATCTTCCAGTTCGTATTTCGCTGAAACATACACTTAAACCTATGTTCTCATTGGCTGAACAACTGAATAAAGAGAAATCTCTGGAGATTACGGAGTGGGTATAGGACTGGCACTAGGACTAGCTGCGGAGGCGACTTAGCACCTTGACCTACAAGATATCTTGTGCCTGAAGCCTCTGAGGAGACAGGGGTGGTCGGGCCATGAGCGATGACAGAGCGGAGGACAGGGTCCCTAACATATTTACAGATTGAAATTACTCGGATAGCAGCTGAAACAATGGGCTCCCTCCCGCTTGCGGACTTGCACATCCCCTGGGGCATTCGGGAATCGGAGACCACCCCATTTAAGGAGACGAAGAGTTACATAAAGCGTCCTTTTCCCCTGCCAGGGAACGCCTAGACTCCCGCCGACACTTTCAACCCAGATGGAAGGTGAAGTAAGAATGTAAGTGAAATGGAGGGACAGGAAATTGGTGGGATGTAACGAACCTTCCCAGCATTTGTTTAGCGACCCGGGGAAACTCCGAAAAAACCAATGGGTTAAGAAGGTCGGTCAGGGGAATCGAACCCACGACCTCCCGAATGCGGGTCACAGACGTTACCGCCTGAGCCATCCTTGGGAAGCGTAACGCGTAATGTATATACGAGGGCGGATTGATAAGTCCATGACTTTGACGAGAGATAGCGTTCTAATCACAGGTTTCTTGTTTGCATCCAAGCCTTACATCTATTCTGGGTATAGAAGCAGAAATTTGTCGTCATTTGTTTCTTAGTGCATTGTTGAGAGCGTCTAAAATAAGCAGATGTGTGTTGCTTAGTAGAAAATGGAGAAAAGTGAATTTCGTGTTGTGATACAGCACTACTTTTTGCGCGGTAAGACGGTGAAGGAAACGGAAGAACAGCTGAAGAAGTATTATGGGGACTCTGCTCCATCACATGACATGCTTCACAAAATTTCGTTGTGGCCGCTCAAGCACAAGAGAGACCGTGCGCACAGGACGGCCGGTTGAGGTCACAACAGAGGAAATGGTGAACAAAGTTCACGATATTGTGTTGGAAGACCGCCGAGTGAAAATCCGTGAGATTTTCTCGAGTGAACGGGTGTATAACATTCTGCACGAATTTTTGGTTATGAGAAAGGTGTCAGGAAGATGGGTGCCGCGACTGCTCACAGTTGAGAACCAGCGGAATCGTGTGATCATTTCACGTGGATGTTTGAACATGTTCCAGCGCAACCCAAATGAGTTTTTGCGGCGTTATATCACCGTTGATGAAACTTGGATCCATTATATCAACCTCAAGCCAAACAACAGTCAAAGCAGTGGATTTCCTTCGGCGAACCTGCCCCAAGGAAAGCGGAAACCATTCCGCCGCCAGGAAAAATCATGACAGCTGTCTTTTGAGATTCACAAGGGGCAATAGACATCCACTACCTGGAAAAGGATAAAATGATTATGCCGCAATGTTGGGTTAGTTTCAGAAGGAATTATTAAAGAAACGACCCCATTGTTGAATAAAAAGCTTCGCTTTCAGCAGGATAATGCACCCGCACACAAGTCAGCCATTGCCATCGCAAAAATTGTGGAATTGGGCTATGAACTGCTACCTCACTCACCATATTCTCCAGATTTGGCTCTGAGGGACTTATTTCTCTTCGCAAACCTGAAAATTTGGCTCGCTGGGAAGAAATTCCCTTCCAATGTATACATCATGGCAGAAACAACCTCATATTTTGCAGACTTCCAAAAATCATATTTTTGAAAGCGTTAAAAAATTAGAGAAACGTTGGAAAACGTGTATTCAATTGAAAGGAGACTATGTTGACAAATAAAATTGATTTTTTGGAAAAAAGAAGTTCTTTTCCTTAAAAAATCACTGACTTATTAATCCTCCCTCGTAATCATCATCATCATCGTCATCATCAGACACGTGTTAGGCCATTGGCCTTATATGATCTCATAAAACGGGAAGTTTCCTTCCACCTCTTCTTGGGAAGTCCCAGAGATCTCTTCCCATAGGGTTGGTAATGGAGCATATCTTTATGTATTTTATGGGATCTCATTCGCCTTAAATGACCCATCCAGTTGTTCTGAGAGGTGTGTATTCAGGAGACCAGGCTCCAGGCCAAGTTCTTCTATGATAACTTCATTTCGTATATGCTTCTATATCCTGCTGTAGTTCTCACTTCATTTGCTGTTATTGTGCCTTCATCTGCCTGTATTAATGTCCATGCTTCACTACCATAACATAATACTGACCTTGCTAGTGTTTTATCTAGACGTAACCTTGTAGTATTCTGGACTAGGGAAGATTTCATTACTTTGTTGATTATTCCCATAGTTCTGGAATACTTTACAGTTTTATTTTTGCTTTATCTACCACGTACATAGTAGGTAGAGAAGGCGCTGCATTCCTCTCAAAATTTCGATACTGATATTTTAACGAAATACATGTTTTCAGGTCCCGTGAATTTCTGGAAACATGTCTGTGTGTATGTGTGAACAGCATAACTCAAAAACGAAAAGTCGGATAAATACCAAACTTGGTATTTGAGTGCAATGTCATCCAAAGGATGTGGCACGAAGATTTTCAAGAAAATCCTCCAACCTAGACTACCCTTTACATGGAGGTTTTTTACATTTTTTATTTTCTAAAAATTGGCTCTTAACGATTTTAATTAAAATACCGTATATTAAATATATTTACATTACAAGAAATAGCTGTATCTTAATTTTCTGGGCATAGCTTGTGATGTCCACTTCATTTGAAAAAATATATATAATCTTGTATAACTGGGAACGTTAAACGACAGACGAAAAAGTACTACACCAAAAAATATAAATCTCTTTAAAACACACAATTTATTTCAAGGTGGGACAGGCCATTTCTGAGATATTTATTATTAAAGATTCGAATTGTTCATTTATTGGTCATTCTTTTAAAGTCCTATCAACACTTAGTCGTTTCTCGCGATGTCATGGAAACAGTATGGAATTTCAAGGCCAGCATATGGCGCCCAGTGCTTAAACATTTGACTATCGCTGTTCTCTTTGTATCTCTCGTATAACGAAATATTTCTGCAAAAGCTTATTTCGATTAAAATGTAGTAGACAGAAAAATAAGCTTTAGTAAGACTAGTTTGTATACCTACTAAAAGATAGAGGGTAGAGAAAGTCATATGTATGTATCACATTAGATTTTTATACCTGCATCGCTTCAAATGTTTAGATTGTAGCCTAAATAAGTGAAGATATCCACTTTCTTAAAATCTAGTTATCCAATCATATTTTACTTGGAGCTTAATATATAAATAATAATAATAATAATAATAATAATAATAATAATAATAATAACAACAATAATAATAGCTCATGATTGGAAAGGTAGAATCAGACGACTGAAAGATTCAATGCCATCGCCGGGATTTGAAGCACGGATCTCCCGGTTTCCGTCCGGTTACTTTAGCCACTGAACAACCATGGCAACATGCCGGTACGACATTAAATTCTCGAACTGATTCGCATTTTTCCTGGTAAACCACAAGGAGATCTCAAATTGTATTGAGGTGACATACCCCAATGGCGACCTACAATGCAAGTACGTTAAGTTCCCAGCTTCATATTTCAACCACTATTAGGTCAATTAATACAATTTTTCTTCCACACAAGCCATGTGTTGGACAAGGTTGGAAAAGTAGAATCAGACGACTGAAAAATTCAATGCCATAGCCGGGATTTGAACCTTGAAACTATGAAGCCCGGGACTTAACAGTACTTGTAGCATTGTAAGTCGCCATTGGGGTATGTCATCTCAATACAGTTTGAGATCTCCTTGTGGTTTACCAGGAAAAATGCGAATCAGTTCGAGAATTTAATGTCGTGCTGGCATGTTGCCATGGAAGCTCAGTGTTAGAGCAACCGAAAGGACGTGGTTCAAATCCCGGCTATGGCATTGAATTTTTCAGTCGTCTGATTCTACCTTACCAACCTTGTCCAACACACGGCTTGTGTGGAAGAACCATTAATTCCATAGTTCATTACTAGAATCGCAGCATGTGAAGTGAAATTTATAAGGAGGTCTGCAGGGTATACAAAATTTGACCGACTGCCTCTTGTGGCCTGGCTCTTAGCGCGCTGGCTTACAAATCCAGAGGTCCCGTGTTGATTTCCCAGCTGAGAGATAGTAATATCTGTTTAGCCAGGATTATTGTGTGTTTTTTTACTTTCTCTACTACGTATAGTAAGTAGGAGAAGTATTGTATTCCACCCAAAATTTAGATACCGAGATTTCACCGGAAATACATGTTTTGAGACCCACTGAATCCAAAAAAAGCATTTTTGGAAACATGTCCGTGTGTGTGTCTGTGTGTCTGTGAAAGCATAACTCAAAAACGAACAGTCGGATAAACACCAAACTTGGTATTTAGGTTCAGTATCTTCCAGAGATGCGACACGAAGGTTTTCAAGAAAATCCCCCCACCCCAGACTACCCTTTACATGGAACATTTTTCGAAAATTTTAATTTTCTCAAAAACGGCTCTAACGATTTTGATTAAAATATCATATGTTTAAGATATTGTCATGACAAATAAAATGTATATCTCCAATTTTCTGGGAATGTCTCCAAAAGTATTCATTATGAACGACATTTTCATAACTGGTAAACCATAAGAGATAGACAAAATTTTACTACACAAAAAATGTAGATCGCGTTAAAATACACAATTTATGTCATATACATTTCTTTTGTTGAGTGAACCGTTTGCGAGATATTGCTTGTTATTCCCTTAAATTTTCCAATACTTATACTTTTTCTCAAATTCGTTATTCATTTTTTTATGTCCTGCACATGCAAAGAGAATGGAATGCGCCACATAGCAACCAGCGTTAAAATATTTGACTATCGCTTAAAACCTACCATATTCCCCTTGCATCTACAAGAAAATTATCAATAAGATTGACATCTTGATATCTCCATTAACATGAAGCATATGGAGAATAAGCGTTTGTAAAAATAGTTTGTACAAGAGTAGAGAAAGTCATGTGAGTGTAACACATTAGATTTTTTTGTATACACCGTGGCCACTCAAGCTAGATACTTCCTTTACAGCTGGTGCGGTAACATACCCAGAACGAAAATGGTAAAGCGAAGAACAACAACCTGCAAGGATTTTGAATCCAATAAATCTAGAGCGGTTTATATCAATGTATAGTATCAAGAAAACGTAAGGTGTACACAAATGGTGTAACAGGGGGTTTCTAATTTGCTTTGTGGGATGCAATACAATTCTGAATAGTAACTTTGCCAGATGCAGCCTTCTCTGAGCCGCCTCAGGTTCCGCCTTGCCTGAGCAGCCCGACCGTGTGACCGGCTCATCAAGCCTGGAGTCTAAAACTAGCGTGTTACGGAATATATTACAAAAGTTTAGTTCTTTATTGTCGTGCAACGTTAAAAATAAACAATTCTGATATGATACATTCACATGACTTTCTCTACCATACATAGTAGGTGCAGAAGGTATTGCATTCCACCCAAAGATTCGATATCGAGATTTCAACGGAAATGCATGTCTTGAGACCCCAAATAAAGCACTTTTAGAAAAATACCAAACTTCGTATTTAGGTTATTTACCTTCCAAAGATGCAACACGAAGATTTTCCAGAAAATTCCCCACCCCAAACTACTTATTACATGGAACATTTTATTTTCTAAAAAATTGGCTCTAACGATTTTGATTAAAATGCCACACTTTAAAGATATTTACATGACAAATAAAATGTGTTGTTTAATATTTCTGGGAATAGACTGTTAAGCCCTCTTCATTTGGAAGGAATTTTATATATCTTGTATAACTGGTAAATGTTAAGGAATAGACGAAAACTTACTACACAAAAAATGTAGATCCATTTAAAGCACACAATTTATTTCAAATAAGTTTCTTGTGGCATGAGCCAAGATATCCGTTATTAATGGTTCGATTTGTTCATTTCTTGGTTATTCTCTTGAAGTCCTGTCAACATTCAGTTGTTTCTCGCGATTGCATGGAAGAAGCATCGCTGATTTGAGAGTGCTCCGGAGATTACTTCGTCCTTAATAAGGATGTTCTTACAGCAAGGACTCTTAGCGCCAAGTAAGGACGCTTTGCGCTCCAATAAACGCACTAATGACAAACGTAAATATAATTCCTTTCCTAGGGATGACGGCGATTCCGGATATAAACAGAGAAAAACCCAGAGGAACGCGACTCGGGCCTGAAGGGACGAAGGGCTCCAAAAGAAACGTCAGATAATGTTATTTCATTGTGCTCATTTTCCCTTCGGGAAGGAAACGGAACATTTTAATATAAAATATAGCAACGAGAAGTTTCCTGTGGCAAGCTTGATGCGATGTTTTCAGCTCTTCTCTTTCGTTAATATAAACTTCGAGAGGGGAACTGTCAAACGTATTTGAAGCAATCTGATGTGATATATTCACATGACTTTCTTTTCTCACTCATCTACAAATATTTACCAACGTTTACTTTTCTATCTAGTTCTTAACAATCGAAATAATCGTTCATTACCCATTTACACTTTTTATTGTGGGTACAAAAAGGATACCACTGGCCATGTAGCTCAATCTAGCCAAGATTATTTCATATCCTCAATAAAATCTGGAAATATGAATGAGCGTGTGAATGTGTAGATGATCTGCAAGAAACCCAACGACAAGAGTTACACGAGTTAACACCATCGCCAATAGGCAATAAGTTCCAAAGGAAAGGCCGCCGACAAGATCACTGTAGTTAAAGGCGGGGTGTAAATGGAACTAAAAAGAAAGAATACCTTTGTTAGGTTAAAGCGACAGTCATATTTTTAAAAAGAGGATCACTATGTGATGGCTTTAAAATTCCATGCTTTTTGCATGACCATTATGTGCTACATTCATATGGCTTTCTCTATCTTCTTATCTTTATTAGTGGGTATATAAACCATTGCTATCAAAGCTTATTTTACTATCTACTACATTTATCCAAGTACACTTTTGCAGAAATAGCTACATTACACATTTCGTTATAGATACAAAGAGAACAGTGATAGTCAAATGTTTAACAACTGGACGCTATATGCTGGCCTTAAAATTCCATACTGTTTCCATGCAACCACGAGAAACAACTGAAAATCGATGCGACTTTAAAAGAATTAGTATTGAACAATTCGAGCCTTTAATAGCGAATATCTCAGAAATGACTGATGCCACAAAAAACTTATTTGAAGTGAATTGTGTGTTTTAAAGATATCTACATTTATTGGGTGGTACGATTTCGTCTATCGCTTAACCGTTACCAGTTATACAAGATTATACAAAATTCCTTCCGAATGAAGAGCACTTCCTGGGTTATTCCCAGAACATTCAAGATATACATTTGATTTGTCATGTAGATATTTTAACACGTGGTATTTTAATCAAAATCGTCAGAGCCATTTTTTAGAAAATAAAAGTTTTCGAAAAAAAGTTCCGTGTAAAGGATAGTCGGTCGGATTGGGGAAATTTTATTGGAAATCTTTTTGTCGCATTCTTCGAAGATCTAAACTCAAATAACAAACTTTTTTCGTGCGTAAAAGTCCTTAGAATGGCTTCCTTTGGAAGGGAAGTAAAGCCGGTGGTCCCGAGTCATATATTTAGACATGTAAAACAACCTCTAGCCTGATAAAGAGGCCTCTGAGCAAATTTTCCAGTCTTTCACGCGCAATATAGAATCTGACGCTAAGAACCATAGTAGTTAAAGAGTGTCCATCAATAAAACGCAATTTTATTTATACTTTGTCATTTTTACTTTCTCCACTACGTACAGTAAGTAGGGGAAGTATTGTATTCCACCTAAAAATTCGATACCGAGATTTCACCAGAAATATATGTTTTACGGCCCCCTGAATCCAAAAAAAAAAAACATTTTTGGAAACATGTCCGTGTGTGTGTCTGTGTGTGTGTGAATAGTCGGATTAACACCAAACTTGGTATTTAGGTTCAGTATCTTCGAGAGATGCGACACGAAGGTTTTCAAGAAAATCCCCCCACCCCAGATTACCCTTAACATGGAACATTTTTCGAAAATTTTAATTTTCTCAAAAACGGCTCTAACAATTTCGATTAAAATAGCATATGTTTAAGATATTTTCATGACAAATAAAATGTATAACTTGAATGTTCTGAGAATGTCTCCAAAAGTATTCTTCATTGTGAACGACTTTTGTATAACTGGTAAACCACAACAGATAGACAAAATTTTACTACAAAATGTAGATCGCGTTAAAATACAGAATTTATGTCATATACATTTTTTTTGGTTGAGTGAACCATTTTATTCCCTTAAATTTTCCAATACTTATACTTTTTCTCACACGGGAGTTCCTTATTCATTTTTGTTGTCCTGGTAATGCAAAGAGAATGGAACGCTCCACATAACAACCAGCTCTTAAAATATTTGACTATCGCTTAAAGTCTACCATATTTCCCTTCATCTACAAGAAAATTAGCAATAAGATTAACATCTCGATTAACATGAAGTATATGGAGAATAAGGTTTGTAAAAATAGTTTGTACAAGAGCAGAGAAAGTCATGTGAGTGTAACACATCAGATTTTTTTGTTCCATCGATTTTATGTATATTTTGTGACGTAGCGGATGGCACAAGAGGTCGGTACCGAGCTGTCCGTGTAAACAGCGATAATGCCGCTTGCCAGCGTAAACACCGGGCACGCTATTGGGGGATAACTAGAACCTTCTGGAATCTCTATCTCCCCCTCCTCCAGAAAGTGTGTCGAAATAGTTCTAGAAGGTTCGAGAACCTTCCATGGTAGATTCCACAGACTATATAAGCGAGCGCTCTCGCGGGCAGTCAGTCACTGCGAGGTGAGAAGTCAGGCAGTCGCGACTTGAAAGCGAGTCGAGTGCGACAGAGTTGTTGAGTCAGCCAGAGGCAACAGAAGTAGAGAATCGCGTCGGTCAATCGGTGAGCGAGCAGATTGGTGGGTGAGTTTCCCGTGCGACATCAAGGGCGATTCTCCGAGCGAGTTAATGACGATTTCTGTGACATGCAGCGAGTGCTACAGCGGAGCGACGGTTGTAGGGGACTTGTGTTCGACTCCCGAATGAAGTAATATTGGTGAAGTGAACTCCCATTAAGGTTAACTGCATAAAAACAAAACAGTGGCAGTGAGAGAAGTGACAATTGAAAAATTGGGCATAGTCAATATTCTTCCTGATCAGTCCTTAATGGTTAATCGGATTCTCATTGATCAGCTATTTTGTCCACGGCTATAAATATTACTCTTTTAACATTTTGTCATGAATTGAGAATCTGCTCAGGTACACCAGGAATGCTTAGACATCCGTAAGGTATTAGTGAAATGCTAGCGTTAAAAGTAAATACACTGCCGTTTGTGAAAATTGCAACACCAAGAAAGAATTTCCCGAATAACTCCAAACTTGGGTGAAGTGTAGAAGAGTGTGCAAGCAATAAGTTTTCAGAGAGATGGGGTACACGTAGGCCGAGCAGAGCCCTCTGGTGTCGGTCCGACAAGGTCAGTGTTGCGTCCAGTGTAGACAAGGTGGAAACAATAAAGTGAGTGCCAGTATACCTCGTCGATGTCAAATGGAGCCATACGACATGTGAGTGAGTTCAAACGGGGCAGAATGATTGGTCTCCGGGAAGCGGGTTTGTCATACCGTGACATTTCGACTCGTACAGGGCATGTTGCTACGACAGTGATGCGTGTGTGGAAGCAGTGGATAGATGAAGGTCTCACGCAGGGAAGAGCGGGTACTGGACCACGGAACATGGCCCCAGCACGGGATGACCGTCATCTAGTCCGCATGGCCATAACGGACCGTACAGCTTCATCCACAGTGTTGGCTCGACGCTGGAGCACTGTAACAGGTGTGAACTTGTCTGCATCAACGGTTCGTCGCCGTCTGCTGGAGGTTGGACTGGTTGCATGCATGCCATTATCCAGAAACCACAAGCTGCTCCGATTGCAATGGGCACGTGAATACGGTCACAGGGGTGCTGAATGACAAAATGTAGTCTTTTCGGACGAGTCCCGCTTCAACGTGTCCTACAGTGATGGCCGCATACGTGTCCGGCGGTACCGTGGTGAGCGCAACCTGGAGGGCTGCATTGTTGAGCGGCATAGCGGACAAACACCAGGTGTGATGATTTGGGGCGCCATTGGTTACAACAACCGATCTCGCCTCCTAGGAATTGAGGGCACTTTGAACAGCAACCGGTATGTAACGGTGGTTGTAGAGCCTCAGGTACTCCCCCTGCTTCAGGTATCTCCACAGGCCACATTTCAACAGGACAATGTCCGGCCACATATTGCGAGGAATGGACAAACCTTCCTCGAAGAGCGACGGGTACCATTGATTCACGGTCCTGCACGTTCGCCTGACATGTCGCCCATCGAACATGTCTGGGATATGGTTGGTGCGCCACGGTCCTCCAGTAACTAGTGTCACGGATTTGTGGGCTCGAATACAAACTGCGTGGAGGGAAATCCCTCAGGAACTTATTCAGAACCTTTTTGATTCAATGCCACGGCGTATAGCAGCTCTTGTTGCAGCGCATGGAGGCCACATCAAATACTGAATATTAGGGCTCAAAGGTCATGTATAGATTTGAAAAGTTTATCATTTGTTACTTGTCACGTACCTAACCTGTGGTATTATATTCATTGAATTCATGCGTTTCTTTCTTGGTGTTGCAATTTTTACAATCGACAATGTGATTGGGCAATCTCCCAGATTTATAAAACATCCTATTTCTCAACGCAACACATGGGTAATTTGGGTTTAGGAAATTTTCTTTAAAATTTGTCGTGTTGCATACTTGGAAGATGCTGAACTTAAATCACTGAGTTTTATAAAACAAGGAAATATCAACACATAGACAATAGCTCATTAAAATATACAGTTTTTGTCAAATAATTTTTTTCGCAGCATTAGCCGTTATCGAAATATTCGATGTTGCAAGTTTAGATCTTGCCTAAAGTTATCTAAAGATAAATGCTTGAAAGTTTGCGGTTCTTGCTTATTTACCCCCTTCTTTTCTTTTGAATGCACGAACTTGTTTCCAAGAAAGCAGTTTCCGCATGTTGAAACCTCCTCGCTAAATTTGAAATAATTCCTAGGTAAAAGTATATGGTAGATAATGTAACGAGGATAGAAGAGTCACTTTTTAGATGAATAAGATAGTATTTTTTCGTTGGTTAGGTATTGTGAATGCATCACACCAGAGTTTTAATCAGGTGTCTCAAAAAGTGCATTTGGTGAGAAATGTCGATATTTGCAGCCAATTAGTGTCAAGTCGAGTCGCAGCCGAGTTCAGTGCTCTCTCCAGAGAGGAGGATGGAGATAGAGAGACCCACTTTATTAGCTGTGATTGTTTCCGAGAACACCAATAGATTCCTGAGCGGTTGGTTCAATTAGCAAATGTAATGCGGAGGGGGAAGTCAACCTTGGGTGACCAAACGTCCCTTGGGAGTGCAGTTAAGTGGAATGAAACAGGTTTGAAATGATGACGTGCTGAAACACCTGACCCTGGAGTAGCAGCAGTGTTTGCAAATATATTTAAATTCAGGCCGATATCTATTTC
The DNA here is from genome assembly GCA_030765065.1 of Deroplatys truncata. Classification (NCBI taxonomy): domain Eukaryota; kingdom Metazoa; phylum Arthropoda; class Insecta; order Mantodea; family Mantidae; genus Deroplatys; species Deroplatys truncata. The sequence goes on along the minus strand of CM060985.1, from coordinate 27,454,432 downwards.
AGGGAATTTCATCTAGTTGAATCAATATTTTAGAGAGTAAATGTCCAAAGCAAAAGACTTAAAAGCCTAGAATAAGAACTATGATCTGTTATACTGACAAGATTTTTTCCACACAGAATTTTGCAACAGCTTATTTTTCTACTTCAAGTTAAGGGGACAAGTTAGTCTGAACACATGGAAATTACACCTTAAGTACGTTAAATTACCACTGCTCTTAAACTTCTCAACAGTTTTTCCTGAAATGTTTATGAGTGATTCTATGAATCATGGCAATTATATAAAGTGGTTGTTTGCAATGATAGCTTATGTAGTTGAGTCCGTAAAAATTATTTCATTCAGCAGAAAAATAATAAACTTTACTCTTAAACATGTGAATTCATGTACCTTTTTCTCTGATCCTACTTGCAATACAGAATCACAATTTTGCATGCTTGTTTTTAGTATAATCAGCTATCTTCTGAACCTAAATTGTTTAGTTATGTATATCGGTTCACTATAAATTGGGAAAAAAATTCCGCAAAGTCAAAAAAGTAAAAATGTGTAAAATTTGCAATGTTGTTGCTTTCTTAATATCACTAATATACATCATAAAAATTATGATTGTTGTTCAGAAAGTTTAACTATGTATTGTATAAATGTACTGAAAATTTCAGGTCTCTATCTCTTATACTTTCTGAGAAAAAGGTACATAAGTATCCAGACATGTTGTTTTGAGTAAACTGAATTTAAAGTTTCAACATTAAAATTCTGACACATTTCAGTACATTCCAGAGTTATAATCATCTGCACCTTCATTCCTGGATTACTTCAGCTTTTCTGGTCCTGGCCTCTTTTGTTAATTGCTGAACTACTCAATGGGCGATATAGTCGTTCGTTGTTGTAAGATACAAAAATGTTCTAAAAAATCTGATGTGTTACACTCACATGACTTTCTCTACTCTTGTACAAACTATTTATACAAACGCTTATTCTTTATATGCTTCATGTTAATCGAGATAAACACTTGTAGACTCTATCTTATTGCTATTTTCTTGTAGATGTAAGAGGAATATATATTTACAAGGGCAATATAGAAATACAGTAGCCTTTAAGCACATACATATCTCTTAATAGCTGGTTGCTAGGTGCAGCACCATTCGCTTTGCCACGGATTAATATTCTTTGCATATCGAAGACAAAAAAATGAATAACGAATTCCCATTTGAGAAAAGTATTAAAAAATTTAAGGGAATAACAAGTAATATCTCGAAAATGGTTCACTCAACAAAAAAAATGTATATGATATAAATTGTGTATTTTAACGCGATCTACATTTTTTGTGTAGTAAAATTTTGTCTATCTCTTATGGTTTACCAGTTATGCAAAAGTCGTTCACAATGAAGAATACTTTTGGAGACATTCCCAGAAAATTCAAGATATACATTTAATTGTCATGAAAATATCTTAAACATATGATACTTTAATCAAAATCATTAGAGCCATTTTTGAGAGAATTAAAATTTTCGAAAAATGTTCCATGTAAAGGGTAATCTGGTGTGGGGGGATTTTCTTGAAAACCTTCGTGTCGCATCTCTGGAAGATACTGAACCTAAATACCAAGTTTGGTGTTTATCCGACTGTTCGTTTCTGAGTTATGCTGTTCACAGACACACACACGGACATGTTTCCAAAAATGCTTTTTTTGGATTCAGGGGGTCTTAAACATATATTTTCGGTGATAACTCGGTATCAAATTTTTGGGTAGAATACAATACTTCCCCTACTTACTATACGTAGTAGAGAAAATAATAAAAAGTGCACAGAACACAGATTCCGCGTCTGAAAATGTTAGAACACAATCTTCGAGGCTCAGCAGCATTTTGATGCGTCCCCGCTCAGGTAGTAACTATATCTGTGTGTTCGTTTCTGAATGACCTGGCTCGAACTGCATGCAGGCGACCACACGTAGCTTATCAGTACGAAACTACCACGTAAACATATGCCGACAGTAGCACTACCTCAGCGACCTTTCGCTTCGCACCTGCACTGCCGCTTTAATCATCCGTATTGCGGCAACTTCTTTTGCACCTATGCAGGAGACATAAAGCTGTAAAGGATAATTTGTTTGGACTACCTGGGACAAGTATCCTCACAATCAATCCATTAAAAGACAACCTAAAACTAGCAGTTAAAGTGTAATTATTAATTAAGTTCACTATGTCAAATCTTAACTGCAAAATACAGAGCCCTTCGTATGGACGAGTGGCCGGTCTAACGGGAATTTTCTTTGTACCGGGAAGCACGGTGTTTGCCGGCGGAATCGGATATTCATAACTCCTTAAATTCAAGGACATAAATTCCTTATGAAAATTATAACTACAATAACAACATACCTTCCTCATAGAAAATGTTGGAAATGATGTCAATATGCCGCCACACACCATCACACCTTTTAACGAAATTTGAATTAACATGCATTAATTCTTCATGAGCATGTAAATACAAATTAAACGCCGGTCAATAGAGACAAAAAGAAAGTCATTTATTGACCCAAAGAAGATAAGAGAACAAAAAGTAGAGCTGTTTGCTTTAACATTATCCAGCACCCAATTGTAGAAAGTAACTCTATTCACATTATGCGTGGTTGCAATTCCTGAAATGCATTTATGTTATAGGGTTTTAATATAAAAAGTTTAATGGTATTCCAAGCCGAGGTTTGTGAATTTTTTTTTTCCTGCGCAAACTTTCTCAGAGATTTCTTTGGACTTCGTTCTAACTTTTCCCCCATGTTATCGAGTTTTCCTCGATAAAAACACGGGAATTACTTTCAGTTTCTTTTCAAGAATGGGTCCCTTTTCTCTAAATCAATTCACAAGGTTACGAGCCGTTTCGGTGTGAAGCGCACCAACAGCAAGGAGTCTGTCTCACTTTTTGTCACATAGGAATCATATATGAAGACAATGTGTGCTAAAGTATACGGATCTTTTGCATTATAACTACACTATAACACTGATACATGCGGTCTCACAACGCATCAACCTCTATACAGCACAGAATTCCCGACAAATGATTAACCCTCACACGTTGGGTAGGGAAAGTGAGGGGGTCAAGAGCAGCAAGAAGCAGCGCAGTGCAGGGCAAGCAATTCCACGTAATATGACCACGCGCCTAAACGAAGGCTCTGTACTAAGAAAAGTGCCATGGAAATAAGGTCTCCTGAGATTCCAGAAACAGTAGGGTTTAAATTTGCATTCAATAACTTCTGAATTATCAGTCTCAAAATCTTGAATACTATTTTAACTTCCATTGCTTTACTGACACAACATTTTTACTCATTTTTATGTTATTGAACCTATATGTATACAACAGCTCACTATATTAGTTGTCGTATCTGGTTGGGCTTCACATTTCTCCTTCATTAAAGTCAGCTGATATGATTTAAATAATACAAAATAATCTGAGTAATGGTGAAATGACCATTGATGGGACAGAATCGATTGGGCAAAATAAAGCAGACATACATACACATGTCTGCACCACTAATACTAACGGCAAACAGTCCAGCAATACGGCAGGATCGACGATGCTAATAGTAAAAGATACATTTAAATAATGAAGATAGCTGTGAAGATGAGCATAGGTCCCCGCTGATCTATGGGTTTGGGTTTTACTCTTACGAAAATGAGTTGTCTAGTTGAGTTATATATACAGGGTGGACCATTAAGTTAAGACTGTACAATATCTCCAAAACTAAGCGTTGAAGACAGAAACGTCTTGAATATACGTTGCTTGTTATTATGAGGGAAAGTAATGCCATTAGTTGTATTTTGTATAGAGGGCGTTATGATGAACACCTTAGGATGAATTTAATTTTTTAAAATGGAAAACTACATTTTGTATGTTGTTATTTCATTAGAAAATCTTTTATAAAAATCTGTGATGAGGAATAAGGAAACAAAATAAAAAATCTTATGTGTTACACTCACATGACTTTCTCTACTCTTGTACAAACTATTTTTACAAACTCTTATTCTCCATCTAATTCATATTAATCGAGATAAACATTTGCAGAAACGATCTTTTGACATGCAAACAGAATTACATTTTACACATAGCGACCAGTTCTAAAAATATTTGACTATCACTTAAGGCCTACTATGTTCCCCTTGTTTTGTATTTGCAAGGTCAATATAGAAATACAGTAGCCTTTAAGCATATACATATCTCTTAATAGCTGGTTGCTATGTGCAGCACCATTCTCTTTGCCACAGATTAATACTCTTTGCATATCCAAGAAAAAAAGAATAACGAATTCCCATTTGAGAAAATAAATATTGAAACATTTAAGGGAATAACAAGCAATATCTCGAAAATGGTTCACTCAACATAAAAAAATTTATATGACATAAATTGTGTATTTTAACGCGATCTACATTTTTTGTGTAGTAAAATTTTGTCTATCTCTTATAGTTTACCAGTTATGCAAAAGTCGTTCACAATGAAGAATACTTTTGGAGACGTTCCCAGAAAATTCGAGATATACATTTCTCGATGATATCTTAAACATATGATATTTTAATCAAAATCGTTAGAGCCATTTTTGAGAAAATTAAAATTTTCGAAAAATGTTCCATGTAAAGGGTAATCTGGGGTGGGGGATTTTTTTGAAAACCTTCGTGTCGCATCTCTGGAAGATAGTGAACCTAAATACCAAGTTTGGTGTTTATCCGACTGTTCGTTTCTGAGTTATGCTGTTCACAGACACACAGACAGACAGCCAGACAGACATACACACGGACATGTTTCCAAAAAATGTTTTTTTTGGATTCAGGGGGTCTCAAAACATATATTTCCGATGAAATCTAGGTATCGTATTTTGTGGTGGAATACAATACTTCCCCTACTTATTATACGTAGTAGAGAAAGTAAACATGTTGGTTCCCAGCTACGAAACGTAACTTGAGCCTCAAATGGCCATCCATGGATGGTCTAACCATTCATTGCGTTCTTCGTATACAGCCACTCAGAATTTTCGCTGTTATTTACGTTGGTGTAAGAACAAGTGTAAAGTGCTTTATACAAATGTTGTTTAGTTTTTTATGAGGAGTGAGAAAACAACATTAAAAATCTGATGTGTTACACTCACATGACTTTCTCTTCTCTTGTACAATCTATTTTTACAAACGCCTATTCTCCATATGCTTCATGTTAATCGAGATGTTAATCTTATTGGTAATTTTCTTGTTGATGCAAGGGGAATATGGTAGATTTTAAGCGATAGTCAAATCTTTCAAGCGCTGGTTGCTATGTGGCGCATTCCATTCTCTTTGCATGTCCAGGACATAAAAAAAATGAATAACGAATTTGAGAAAAAGTATAAGTATTGGAAAATTTAAGGGAATAACAAGCAATATCTCGAAAATGGTTCATTCAGCAAAAGAAATGTATATGACATAAGTTGTGTATTTTAACGCGATCTACATTTTGTGTGTAAAATTTTGTCTATCTCTTATGGTTTACCAGTTATGCAAAAGTCGTTCACAATGAAGAATACTTTTGGAGACATTCCCAGAAAATTCGAGATATACATTTCATTTCTCGATGATATCTTAAACATATGATATTTTAATCAAAATCGTTAGAGCCATTTTTGAGAAAATTAAAATTTTCGAAAAATGTTCCATGTAAAGGGTACTCTGGGGTAGGGGATTTTCTTGAGAACCTTCGTGTCGCATCTCTGGAAGATACTGAACCGAAATACCAAGTTTGGTGTTTATCCGACTGTTCGTTTTTGAGTTATGCTGTTCACAGACAAACACACACGCGGACATGTTTCCAAAAATGCTTTTTTTGGATTCAGGAGGTCTCAAAACATGTATTTTCGGTGAAATCTCGGTATCGAATTTTTGGGTGGAATGCAATACTTCCCCTACTTACTATACGTAGTAGAGAAAGTAAAAAGTAGGTTCCCATCAAATAAAACACGATTATGGTATTTACTTTCCCCCATAACATCAAGCAACATTTACTCAAGGCATTTATTTATACAACGCTTAGTTTTAGAGATACTGTACAGTCTCAACTTACATGGATACTCACAGAAAGTGTTCGTAATCAAAAGTATGAATTTTGAGAAAATATTTGTTTGGAGATGCGTATGTAAACGCAGAAAATGATCCAATGAGAGTATGAACTTTGTTTGGGGGTGGAGCGTATAATCAGAGGAGTTCAGTACTAACTTTGAGAAAGTACTTGTTTGGAGTCGAGTATATAAACAAGGAAGTGTTCAGTATGAACTTTGAAAAAGTAGGTGTTCAGAGTTGAGTATATAAACAAGGAATTGTTCAGTATGAATATTGAGAAAGTACTTGTTGATAGTTCAGTATATAATTACTGCAAGTGTCCATAAACATTCCAGTGAACATTAAGAAAGTGACTGCCTTTTTATTGAAGTGAAACCCATTATGTATTTTGAAATTCGTCAAATCATAGTAGTTCTACTTCCCTTCACTGGATATATCAAGTTAATTGTATGTCAACTTTGGATATCCAAAACTCAGAATACATCAGCTTTTGTACACGCACCACAGAGGTGAACTAAAATCCATGTCTCGGTTCTAATGAACCTTGACAAGTGGAAACTGCCTTCACAAGAATAGCGTTGATTTCCAGACGTAGTGAAAAGGTTCCCTGCTAGAAATGAAACTGCACTCTTTCTATTGTACACAGAAATTCAACAGATTGCGTGGGTTTTGCTGCATCTGTTGTTGCTGAGCACAACACACACACAATTCATCATGGTCCAGCGTCCTTTTGTCTCGCTGGTCACGAAAATACAGCACTCATCTCAGCATGAAGTGATTGTGATGTACCACGTGGGAAATGCGAATGGGGTGAAAGATGAAATGCCAGCATCAAATATTTCGTGAAAAAAACAAAACATTTTCGTAGAATTTTGTAATCCCTTTAAATTAAAAGGCATAATTATGTTTTCTCTTATTAAGAGTTTTTGCGCTACTTTTAATGTCTGGTTTGGAGCCCTGTAGTTAGACTGATCCCTCTTTCTATGAAACTTCTGATGTGTAACAGACAGCACAACAAATTATTGCTTCTACATGACCTTCTCTTCCCATTAAATTGCAGTGTGTCTACGGAGATGATAGCTTACGTTTGATTAACATTTGGATCATCGTGCAAGAAAGAGTATCAACAACAGCTGCCTTAGATGACCGCTAACAGGTCTGAACTGAACAGGTTTCTTCCTCCGCCTTTATACCGCAATTATTATTACAAAAATATAATGAATTACATAAATAATAGTACGATAAAGAAACAGTTGCAATAAATAATTTCCATATATGAAATCAAAGTATAATTAATAAACTTGAGTTGAAAATATCCATTCAAGTAAAAGGTTCATTAGCGAGTCATGCTAAGCAAAGTCATTAGCACAGCCGAAGTAGCGAACGCGTTAGTATAAACGTTTTTGGAATACAGTTAAGGGGGAGAATTCAGTACGTCTGAATAGTCATGAATACATTAATTCTGTGAAAGAGAAAGGGAACGAAATTCTGAGATTTGTGGAGCTACCGCATAGTAACCAGGTAAGAGACGCACAGGTATAGTTTTTAAGTGTTGGCCAAAGTAGAAGTAGTAGCTCTAAAGTAGGCGGAGCTTGAAGTGATATAAAGGCGCGTATTCTAATCAGACACACATTCCTTTCTGCACATACACTATGTGATCAAAAGTATCCGGACACCCCCACAAACATACTTTTTTCACCTTAGGTGCATTGTGCTGCCACCTACTGCCTAGTACTCATTATCCGCGAACTCAGTAGTCATTAGACATCGTGAAACAGCAGAATGGGACGCCCCGTGGAACTCCCGCACTTTGAACGTGGTCACGTTATTGGGTGCCACTTGTGTCAGAAGTCTGTACGCGAGATTTCCACACTCCTAAACATCCCTAGGTCCACTGTTTCTGATGTGATAGTGAAGTGGAAACGTGAAGGGACAGACCTCGTCTGTTGACTGACAGAGACCGCCGACATTTGAAGAGGGTCGTAAAGAGTAATAGGCAGACATCTATCCAGACCATCACACAGGAATTCCAAACTGTATCAGATTCCACTCCAAGTACTATGACAGTTAGGCGTGAGCTGAGAAACCTTGGATTCCATGGTCGAGCGGTTGCTCACAAGCCACACATTCGCAGGAAAATGGCAAACAACGCCTCGCTTGGTGTAAGGAGCGTCAACATTACACGATTGAACAGTGGAAAAACGTTGTGTGAAGTGACGAATCACGGCACACAATGTGGCGATCCGATGGCAGGGTGTGGGTATGACGAATGCCCGGTGAACCTCATCTCCCAGCGTGTTTAGTGCCAACAGTGAAATTCGGAGGTGGTGGTGTTATGGTGTGGTCGTGTTTTTCCTGGAGGAGGCTTGCACCCCTTGTTGATTTGCGTGGCACGATCACAGCGCAGACCTACATTGATATTTTAAGCACCTTTTTGCTTCCCACCGTTGAAGAACAATTCGGGGATGGCGATTGCATCTTTCAACAGATCGAGCACCTCTTCATACTGCACGGGCTGTGGCGGAGTGGTTACACGACGATAACATCCCTGTAATGTACTGGCCTGCACAGAGTCCTGACTTGAATCGTATAGAACACCTTTGCGATGTTTTGGAACGACGACTTCGTGCCAGACCTCGCCGACCTAGATCGATACCTGTCCTCAGTTCCGTACTCCGTGAAGAATGGGCTGCCAGTCCCCAAGAAATCTTCTAGCACCTGATTGAAAGTATGCCTGCGAGAGTGAACGCTGTTATCACGGTTAGGGGTGGGCCAACACTTTATTGACTTGCAGAATTACCGATTGAGGGCGCCACGAACTTGTACGTCATTTTCAGCCATGTGTCCGGATACTTTAGATCACGTGGTGTATATTCGTGACTTAATCTGGTGATTATTCGTGTGTTATTTTAAGCGCCCAGTAACGCGCCTGTGTGAGTAAGATTTAGCGGCCATTGCGAGGGGTTTTACCGGTAAACATTTAGCGACAAGTAATGCTACTAGTCTCGTTTATTGCGAAAACGGTTATTTCAAACCGTAAAATTGATACTGCACGAGTTAGCAGTTATAATCATAACAACAATTCAATTGTTATAGTTTAGAGTTCTACGATCCATAATCAGTTTCATTCTTTATCGTCAAACGGTTGACAACTCGCTTCAGTAGCTCAAGTATTAGATCACATTACATTTCTCAGTCAACTTAAACTGGTATTATACTGGGTGATTTATGAAGAACTGACACATTTCTTTAATTATTCTGTTCGAAATTCACTCAATGCCCCAATTTTAGCACCAAATTAAGCAGAATGTACTGTAGTTTCGATTGCCCGTCACTAGATGTGCAGATGTTCATGTTTTATTCGCAATTGTTAGTTTTATAGTCGGCAACTGTTTTTGAGAATTTGTTCTAGTCAACGTGAAAATGGAGTACACGTTAAATGAACGACTCTTCCTTGTAAAGCAATACTGGGTTACGAATTCTCGCAGGAGTCAAGGATATTTTCAGCAGGACGGCGCTACATGCCATACATCAAATGAATCCATGGCACTAATTGCAAGTTTCTTTGACGACCGGATAATTTCCGAGAACCTGTGGCCACCGAGATCTGCGGATTTGACATCGCCGGACTTCTTTCTATGGGGTTACTTAAAAGACAGGGTTTATGCCACACGTCCCCAGACACTGGACGATCTGAAGCACAACATTACGCGGGAGATTCAAGCTATTGACAACAGAGTCCTCCAACGAGTGGCCAGTAACATGGAGCGACGTATTGAGTTGTGCCTTATGCAGGATGGAGGACATTTTCAACATTTGCTATAGAGGTAAATTATATCCCAAAATTCCTCTGCATTTCAGGTATAATAAGTTGTCGCTGGCATAACTCGTTTTGAAACAATTAAAGAAATAAATGTGTCAGTTCTTCATAAATCACCCTGTACTTCACACTACACTCACGTATGAGCTGAGAAAGTACTCGTATCTCTACCACTGGAGCAGCTGGCACACGACACTCAGAAGCAGGTAAAGTATACTGCTTCATAATTGTCGCACCATCGCGCAGCTTGAAAAATTCACATAACGTAGTACGTTATCATCCTCCTCACATTCCTTGTTTCTAATCCCTTTTGTTGCCAGCAGGTGGCTTCGACACGAGCCAGTCCGGCTAGAGATCCCTGAAGAGGAAGACTGAAACGCCTTGTAATCGTTGGATTTAACCTAAAAAATGCTTGAAACATGGTTTAAGGCATAAAAAGCTTTAATAGTGAACAAAAGTGGCCACTAAAATGTACGCTATACAGTAGACAACATTTTGCCAACGCGCCTGAAATGCAATGCTATGCGTATGTGAGTCGGCAGTATGTAGAGAAAGTGACTGTTACACTTACCCGAGGAGAGAGTTAAATGAGATTGTAGTCATCAAGTGGATGAGCCAGCACTTTATACGGGGGTAATAGAATCAAGAGAAATGCTTCAACGTCCACTTTACGTTTTTGAAGCGAGAACTGGCCTCATTCCGCACGTTACGTGGAAGGCAAAGTAAACTGCATCAATTGAGAAGTGGTAGGGACGCGTAATTCACTTCACAAACTTCACAAGTGATGTTCAAATTCTTTTGATTAACTAAATCACTTCGGTATATTTGCTACCGCGCTCAGACGTAATTCTTGCTTCACTTGCCTACGAACTGATGTTATATATAGGTTCCTTAACAAGTAAGGAAGAATGCAGATAAAATTATGTAAATTAATAAAATTCAAATAATACTAGTTAATGAAAACAGTAAAATCAACCCAGATTTTTAAAACAATTCTGGAACATGTCAAATTTAATGTTTCGAAAGGAAAATTTTAGAAATTGGAAACAAAATTGTAAGCCAATACTGAACATGTGTGACGTCATCGGCAAACATGTTAAATGGCAACATATTATTTTTTCATTTTTTTCTGCTAAGTAATTACCTTATTTAACTGTATGAACAATTTCATTTGTTTTGTACAAAACGTTTGGTTGATATGGGAACAGTTTAATTGCTGGCTTGTTTAATAATTTTCCCCACAATTTACACTACTACTGTAACAAATGAAATTCTAATTATTTAATAAATGTTCAAAATGCTCCCCATTTACAATCTGGTACTGATAAAGTTGAAGCGTGAATTCTTATTGAACATTTTCAATCACTCCTGGTGGTATATCTCTGCATTCTTTCCTGATCTTCATTTTTAACTCTTCACTATTAGCATGCCTCATAGCACATATCCCCATTAAAAGTAATCAAGTGAAGAGAGATCTGCTCCCATAGCAACCAGCGCTTAAAAGATTTGACTATCGCTTAAAGTCTACCATATTTCCCTTGCACCTACAAGAAAATTAGCAATAAGATCTCGATTAGCATAAAGTAGAGTGAGAATAAGCGTTTGTAAAAACAGTTTGTACATGAGTAGAGAAAGTTATATGAGTGTAAACACATCAGAATTTTTTAAAAATTTTGTTTGCATTATTCCTTTCTTATTAAGGACGGAATTTTTCGGAATTTTCTAGAAAATGTATCAACACATTACAAATTAGTTGAAATTGCAACAAAACTAAGAAGGGTACGTAAGAGAAAGGGATCTTAAATGAAAACGCGGGTAAATATTTTCAAACGAAGACTAAAGGCTTTGAAACTACTAATTGAAAAATATGCAGCGATCAAGGATATACGTGTTTGGCTACAAATCGATGCGAGGTAAGATATACGATGTTTTTTATGATTTCCTCCACCACTTACCTAACAAGTAGAAGAAATATTGCTGTTCGCCCACGAACCCAAAATCGAGATTCCTACAGAAATACATATTTTGAACTCCCAGGAATGTAAAATTAGAGAAAGCTGTGTGTGTGTGTACAGAATAATTATAATCGTTAGAGCCAACTTTGATAGAATCAAAATTTTCAAACGTTTTCGATTTAAAGAATAGTTTGGGTTGGGGGAATTTTGCTGAAAATCTTCGTCTCACATCCTTAGAAGATGCTAAAATTAAATACTAAGTTTGGTATTTAACCGGCTTTGTATTTTTTAATTGTGCTGTTCACACACACATGGACCTCTTTCTAAAATAGCTTTTTCTGTTTTGGGTACAGGGGGTCTAAAAGTCTGCATTTCAGGTGAAATCTCGACCTCGAATTTTTGGGTGGAATTGATACCTATGTAGATATGTATTAGAGAAAGTGAAAAAAATTGACCATTGTATGCTAAAATAAACACAGATTATTAAAGTAACATTAAAAATATATTCTATTGTATCGCGGAGGAGCAATACCTTATGCAGCTGTTGCAATTCTGGTAATTAATTGAAACGTTAAAATGGATGTCTTGTTTTCTATGCTCTATTTATTTTGGTGAAAGATATCTAACGATTAGACTGAAGCTAATGCGATTCAGGCTAACATTACTCCACTATTATATAATTTATAGATTTCTTTTTACTGAAAATTGTGTAATTACGATAAATGAGTAACAGGTGTCTATTTGACGTGAACCGATTCAATCAGCAGGCATTTGCAATCACGTCCAACTGTCAGCAAACTAATGAGAAAAAGAGAAACGGATATTAAAAATGTGGTGACTTCCTGTGACTGCTGGAGCTCTCACAACAAACACACAACTGAGGACGGATATCACAAAAAATGGGATTAGTTCTCTTCGTGTATGTTGCAGAAATAATTCCAAAAGCAATACTGCAACTCAAAAATAAGTTATCTGGCATTGTTTGCAAAATGTACACTATTTAAATTAAAACCTGGAGTGGCCAATGTTTAGACTCGCAAACTACACAAGAGAGGGTCTACTTGGTTAAGGGGAGACCCAATGTTTTTTGCGAATCCTATTAACTTTTATTACATTTACACAATTGTTCTTTATTAAGTTAATTATAACAAAACGAAAAGGTATTACATGCTGTTTTACACCAATTGTTGCTAATATAAACTACTGATCTACAATGCTTTTCTTTCACATTGTGGCCACCGCACGGCAGCTCGCACGCCGGGCCGCTACATTTCGTACTCCCGCCAAAAGGTTATATTATCCCCGCAACCCTCACGTTCTCATGGTTACAGTTATAATTACACACTATCAACCTAAGATAATATATCAACATAAAAGGTATTGGAAAATGTTATCATTCGCTACCCACATATTTCTGGCATCTTCTCAGGAAATTTTCATTCACTCTCGAGGGTTTAATATCTGAAATCGAGGAATTTCTCGCCCGCAGTTTTCTTTTGGTTCTTCCAATGTATATTTTTTATTCATACATTTTTTTTTCAAGTTCTCCATAGATGGAAATGGCATACAGATAAATCAAGAGATCTCGGAGGGCCATAATTCTTTACTAAATACCCTATCTTCAGAAATTTTACTGAATTAAACGTGTTAAACTTAATGACTAATCAGCTATATGCGCGGTAGCAAAAGTCTTGTTGGAAAGCCCAGATTAACCTTCAACGTCGGTCAGCTGTTCAAAAAATAGTGTAAGTCATTCCTAACACCCTGCATTTATTGTTTGCTCACACCACAAACCAATTTTCATGTCATGTAAGGGAATCTCGTGTGTAAAATCGGGTTTCTCTGTGCTTCAGTATCTGTTATTTTACGAAGGAATATAACCATGTAAATGGACCATGCTTCCTCAGAGAAGAATATTAAGCGTGATTCACTGACATTCCGCAAAATCCAATTATAAAATTTTACCTGATGAATGATCACGTGAATAAAATCCCTCATATGACTTTCTCTACTCTTGTACAAACTATTTTGACATACTCCATTCTCTTTGCATTACCAGGGACATAAAAAAGAAAGAAGAAAAAAAAAACAACACATTCCCACTTTAGAAAAAGTATAAGTATTGGAAAATTCAAACAAATAACAAGGAATATCTCGTAATTGGTTCACTGGACAAACGTGTGTGTTTTAACGAGATCTACATTTTTTGTTTAGTACATTTTCTCTATGTCTTTTGTTTACCAGTTACGCAAAAGTCACTTAGAATAAAGAGCACTTTCGAGGACTTCCCAAAAAATATACATTTCATTTGCCATGAAAGTATCCTAAACATATGATACTTTAATAAAAAACGTTAACCATTTTTGAGAAAATCAAATTTTTTGAAAAATGTTCCATGTAAAGGGTAGTTTGGGGTGGGGATATTAACCGGCTTTTCGTTTTTGAGTCATGCTGTTCACAGCTACAGACACATACGGACCTTTTTCTAAAAATGCTTTAATTTGGGTTCAGGGCACGTCAAAACTGTATTTGCGGTGAAATCTCGGTATCGAATTTTTGGGTGGAATACAGTACTTCCCCTACTTACTATACGTAGTAGAGAAAGTAATAAAGTACATGTAACAAACCTCATAAACCGGAAGAACTAAAAGCAAACATCAGGTGAGAGATTCACCCAATTTGAACTCTCGAATGTAAATGGAAGTTTTCTGACAAGATGCCAGAAATGTTTGTGTAGAGAACAAAATTTCCAAACCTTTTTACCTTCTCTACTACGTATAGTAAGTAGGGTAAGTATTGCATTCCACCCAAAAATTCGATACCGAGATTTCACCGGAAATACATGTTTTGAGACCTCCTGAATCCAAAAAAAGCATTTTTGGAAACATGTCCGTGTGTGTGTGTGTGTGTGTGTGTGTGTGTGTCTGTGAACAGCATAACTCAAAAACGAACAGTCGGATAAACACCAAACTTGGTATTTAGGTTCAGTATCTTCCAGAGATGTGACACGCAGGTTTTCAAGAAAATCCCCCCACCCCAGACTAATCTTTACATGGAACATTTTTCGAAAATTTTAATTTTCTCAAAAATGGCTCTAACGATTTTTATGAAAATATCATATGTTTAAGATAATGGCATGAGAAATGAAATGTATATCTTGAATTTTCTGGGAATGTCTCCAAAAGTATTCTTCATTGTGAACGACTTTTGCATAACTGGTAAACCATAAGAGATAGACAAAATTTTACTACACAAAAAATGTAGATCGCGTTAAAATACACAACTTATGTCATATACATTTCTTTTGTTGAGTGAACCGTTTTCGAGATATTGCTTGTTATTTCCTTAAATTTTCCAATACTTATACTTTTTCTCAAATTCGTTATTCATTTTTTTTATGTCCTGGACATGCAAAGAGAATGGAATGCGCCACATAGCAACCAGCGCTTGAAAGATTTGACTATCGCTTAAAATCTACCATATTCCCCTTTCATCTACAAGAAAATTACCAATAAGATTAACATCTCGATTAACATGAAGCATATGGAGAATAGGCGTTTGTAAAAATAGATTGTACAAGAGTAGAGAAAGTCCATGTGCGTGTAACACATCAGATTTTTTATGTTAAGGTATGTGCTTATTACCACTATAATTGTAACTATGAGAATATGACGCGATTGCGCGGATGTTAAACGTGTTTTGGCGGGAGTCCGAGCTGCAGCGACCGGTGTGCAAGCTGTCGTGCGGTGGCCGCAGTATAAAAGAAAGGCACTCCACTTGTACAGCTCCGCGTCTCACCAAGCCACTAATGAACTATAAGCAGCATATTTGGAAGCTCTCTGGTTTCCCCACCCGCTGCCACGATCTTTGGTATCACCTCTGTTTCTGTGTTCATCGGAGTCTCGTAGACAAGTGACGAGTATCACCTCTGTTTCTGTGTTCACCGGAGTCTCCTAGACGAGTGACGAGTATCACCTCTGTTTCTGTGTTCATCGGAGTCCTCCTAGACGAGTGACGAGTATCACCTCTGTTTCTGTGTTCACCGGAGTCTCCTAGACGAGTGACGAGTATCACCTCTGTTTCTGAGTTCACGGGAGTCTCCTAGACGAGTGACGAGTATCACCTCTGTTTCTGTGTTCACCGGAGTCTCCTAGACGAGTGACCGAGTATCACCTCTGTTTCAGTGTTCACCAGAGTCTCCTAGACTAGTGACGAGTATCACCTCTGTTTCTGTGTTCACCGGAGTCTCCTAGACGAGTGACGAGTATCACATCTGTTTCTGTGTTCATCGGAGTCTCCTAGACGAGTGACGAGTATCACCTCTGTTTCTGTGTTCATCGGATTCTCCTAGACAAGTGACGAGTATCACCTCTGTTTCTGTGTTCACCGGAGTCTCCTAGACGAGTGACGAGTATCACCTCTGTTTCTGTGTTCACCGGAGTCTCCTAGACGAGTGACGAGTATCACCTCTGTTTCTGTGTTCACCGGAGTCTCCTAGACAAGTGACGAGTATCACCTCTGTTTCTGTGTTCACCGGAGTCCTCCTAGACAAGTGACGAGTATCACCTCTGTTTCTGTGTTCACCGAGTCTCCTAGACTAGTGACGAGTATCACCTCTGTTTCTGTGTTCATCGGAGTCTCCTAGACTAGTGACGAGTATCACCTCTGTTTCTGTGTTCACCAGAGTCTCCTAGACTAGTGACGAGTATCACCTCTGTTTCTGTGTTCACCAGAGTCTCCTAGGACTAGTGACGAGTATCACCTCTGTTTCTGTGTTCACCGGAGTCTCCTAGACTAGTGACGAGTATCACCTCTGTTTCTGTGTTCACCGGAGTCTCCTAGACAAGTGACGAGTATCACCTCTGTTTCTGTGTTCACCGGAGTCTCCTAGACTAGTGACGAGTATCACCTCTGTTTCTGTGTTCACCGGAGTCTCCTAGACAAGTGACGAGTATCACCTCTGTTTCTGTGTTCACCGGAGTCTCCTAGACAAGTGACGAGTATCACCTCTGTTTCTGTGTTCACCGGAGTCTCCTAGACTAGTGACGAGTATCACCTCTGTTTCTGTGTTCATCGGAGTCTCCTAGACTAGTGACGAGTATCATCTCTGTTTCTGTGTTCACCAGAGTCTCCTAGACTAGTGGACGAGTATCACCTCTGTTTTCTGTGTTCACACAGAGTCTCCTAGACTAGTGACGAGTATCACCTCTGTTTCTGTGTTCACCGGAGTCTCCTAGACTAGTGACGAGTATCACCTCTGTTTCTGTGTTCACCGGAGTCTCCTAGACCTAGTGACGAGTATCACCTCTGTTTCTGTGTTCACCGGAGTCTCCTAGACGAGTGACAAGTATCACCTCTGTTTCTGTGTTTCACCGGAGTCTCCTAGACTAGTGACGAGTATCACCTCTGTTTCTGTGTTCACCGGAGTCTCCTAGACGAGTGACCGAGTATCACCTCTGTTTTCTGTGTTCACCGGAGTCTCCTAGACGAGTGACGAGTATCACTTCTGTTTCTGTGTTCACCGGAGTCTCCTAGACAAGTGACGAGTATCACCTCTGTTTCTGTGTTCATCGGAGTCTCCTAGACGAGTGACGAGTATCACTTCTGTTTCTGTGTTCATCCGGAGTCTCCTAGACAAGTGACGAGTATCACCTCTGTTTCTGTGTTCATCGGAGTCTCCTAGACAAGTGACGAGTATCACTTCTGTTTCTGTGTTCACCGGAGTCTCCTAGACAAGTGACGAGTATCACCTCTGTTTCTGTGTTCATCCGGAGTCTCCTAGACAAGTGACGAGTATCACCTCTGTTTCTGTCCGGTCTCCACAGGACGTCCCTCCTAGACAAGTGACGAGTATCACCTCTGTTTCTGTGTTCCTCCGGAGTCTCCTAGACAAGTGACGAGTATCACCTCTGTTTCTGTGTTCACCGGAGTCTCCTAGACAAGTGACGAGTATCGACCTCTGTTTCTGTGTTCACCGGAGTCTCCTAGACAAGTGACGACACCGGAGTCTCCTAGACAAGTGACGAGTATCACCTCTGTTTCTGTGTTCACCGGAGTCTCCTAGACAAGTGACGAGTATCACCTCTGTTTCTGTGTTCACCGGAGTCTCCTAGACTAGTGACGAGTATCACCTCTGTTTCTGTGTTCATCGGAGTCTCCTAGACGAGTGACGAGTATCACCTCTGTCTCTGTGTTCATCGGAGTCTCCTAGACGAGTGACGAGTATCACCTCGTTTTCTGTGTTCATCGGAGTCTCCTAGACAAGTGACGAGTATCACCTCTGTTTCTGTGTTCACCGGAGTCTCCTAGACTAGTGACGAGTATCACCTCTGTTTCTGTGTTCATCGGAGTCTCCTAGACGAGTGACGAGTATCACCTCTGTTTCTGTGTTCATCGGAGTCTCCTAGACAAGTGACGAGTATCACCTCTGTTTCTGTGTTCACCGGAGTCTCTTAGACGAGTGACGAGTATCACCTCTGTTTCTGTGTACACCGGAGTCTCCTAGACTAGTGACGAGTATCACCTCTGTTTCTGTGTTCACCGGATTCTCCTAGACAAGTGACGAGTATCACCTCTGTTTCTGTGTTCACCGGAGTCTCCTAGACTAGTGACGAGTATCACCTCTGTTTCTGTGTTCACCGGAGTCTCCTAGACGAGTGACGAGTATCACATCTGTTTCTGTGTTCATCGGAGTCTCCTAGACGAGTGACGAGTATCACCTCTGTTTCTGTGTTCACCGGAGTCTCCTAGACTAGTGACGAGTATCACATCTGTTTCTGTGTTCATCGGAGTCTCCTAGACGAGTGACGAGTATCACCTCTGTTTCTGTGTTCATCGGAGTCTCCTAGACAAGTGACGAGTATCACCTCTGTTTCTGTGTTCACCGGAGTCTCTTAGACGAGTGACGAGTATCACCTCTGTTTCTGTGTACACCGGAGTCTCCTAGACTAGTGACGAGTATCACCTCTGTTTCTGTGTTCACCGGATTCTCCTAGACAAGTGACGAGTATCACCTCTGTTTCTGTGTTCACCGGAGTCTCCTAGACTAGTGACGAGTATCACCTCTGTTTCTGTGTTCACCGGAGTCTCCTAGACGAGTGACGAGTATCACATCTGTTTCTGTGTTCATCGGAGTCTCCTAGACGAGTGACGAGTATCACCTCTGTTTCTGTGTTCACCGGAGTCTCCTAGACGAGTGACGAGTATCACATCTGTTTCTGTGTTCATCGGAGTCTCCTAGACGAGTGACGAGTATCACCTCTGTTTCTGTGTTCACCGGAGTCTCCTAGACAAGTGACGAGTATCACATCTGTTTCTGTGTTCATTGGAGTCTCCTAGACGAGTGACGAGTATCACCTCTGTTTCTGTGTTCATCGGAGTCTCCTAGACGAGTGACGAGTATCACATCTGTTTCTGTGTTCATCGGAGTCTCCTAGACGAGTGACGAGTATCACCTCTGTTTCTGTGTTCATCGGAGTCTCCTAGACGAGTGACGAGTATCACCTCTGTTTCTGTGTTCACCGGAGTCTCCTAGACAAGTGACGAGTATCACTTCTGTTTCTGTGTTCACCGGAGTCTCCTAGACAAGTGACGAGTATCACCTCTGTTTCTGTGTTCATCGGAGTCTCCTAGACTAGTGACGAGTATCACCTCTGTTTCTGTGTTCACCGGAGTCTCCTAGACAAGTGACGAGTATCACTTCTGTTTCTGTGTTCATCGGAGTCTCCTAGACTAGTGACGAGTATCACCTCTGTTTCAGTGTTCATCGGAGTCTCCTAGACAAGTGACGAGTATCACCTCTGTTTCTGTGTTCATCGGAGTCTCCTAGACGAGTGACGAGTATCACTTCTGTTTCTGTGTTCATCGGAGTCTCCTAGACAAGTGACGAGTATCACCTTTGTTTCTGTGTTCATCGGAGTCTCCTAGACTAGTGACGAGTATCACCTCTGTTTCAGTGTTCATCGGAGTCTCCTAGACGAGTGACGAGTATCACCTCTGTTTCTGTGTTCACCGGAGTCTCCTAGACGAGTGACGAGTATCACCTCTGTTTCAGTGTTCATCGGAGTCTCCTAGACGAGTGACGAGTATCACCTCTGTTTCTGTGTTCACCGGAGTCTCCTAGACAAGTGACGAGTATCACCTCTGTTTCTGTGTTCATCGGAGTCTCCTAGACTAGTGACGAGTATCACCTCTGTTTCTGTGTTCACCGGAGTCTCCTAGACAAGTGACGAGTATCACTTCTGTTTCTGTGTTCATCGGAGTCTCCTAGACTAGTGACGAGTATCACCTCTGTTTCAGTGTTCATCGGAGTCTCCTAGACAAGTGACGAGTATCACCTCTGTTTCTGTGTTCATCGGAGTCTCCTAGACGAGTGACGAGTATCACCTCTGTTTCTGTGTTCATCGGAGTCTCCTAGACAAGTGACGAGTATCACCTTTGTTTCTGTGTTCATCGGAGTCTCCTAGACTAGTGACGAGTATCACCTCTGTTTCAGTGTTCATCGGAGTCTCCTAGACGAGTGACGAGTATCACCTCTGTTTCTGTGTTCACCGGAGTCTCCTAGACGAGTGACGAGTATCACCTCTGTTTCAGTGTTCATCGGAGTCTCCTAGACGAGTGACGAGTATCACCTCTGTTTCTGTGTTCACCGGAGTCTCCTAGACGAGTGACGAGTATCACCTCTGTTTCTGTGTTCACCAGAGTCTCCTAGACTAGTGACGAGTATCACCTCTGTTTCTGTGTTCACCGGAGTCTCCTAGACAAGTGACGAGTATCACCTCTGTTTCTGTGTTCACCGGAGTCTCCTAGACAAGTGACGAGTATCACCTCTGTTTCAGTGTTCATCGGAGTCTCCTAGACAAGTGACGAGTATCACTTCTGTTTCTGTGTTCATCGGAGTCTCCTAGACTAGTGACGAGTATCACCTCTGTTTCAGTGTTCATCGGAGTCTCCTAGACAAGTGACGAGTATCACCTCTGTTTCTGTGTTCATCGGAGTCTCCTAGACGAGTGACGAGTATCACTTCTGTTTCTGTGTTCATCGGAGTCTCCTAGACAAGTGACGAGTATCACCTTTGTTTCTGTGTTCATCGGAGTCTCCTAGACTAGTGACGAGTATCACCTCTGTTTCAGTGTTCATCGGAGTCTCCTAGACGAGTGACGAGTATCACCTCTGTTTCTGTGTTCACCGGAGTCTCCTAGACGAGTGACGAGTATCACCTCTGTTTCAGTGTTCATCGGAGTCTCCTAGACGAGTGACGAGTATCACCTCTGTTTCTGTGTTCACCGGAGTCTCCTAGACAAGTGACGAGTATCACCTCTGTTTCTGTGTTCATCGGAGTCTCCTAGACTAGTGACGAGTATCACCTCTGTTTCTGTGTTCACCGGAGTCTCCTAGACAAGTGACGAGTATCACTTCTGTTTCTGTGTTCATCGGAGTCTCCTAGACTAGTGACGAGTATCACCTCTGTTTCAGTGTTCATCGGAGTCTCCTAGACAAGTGACGAGTATCACCTCTGTTTCTGTGTTCATCGGAGTCTCCTAGACGAGTGACGAGTATCACCTCTGTTTCTGTGTTCATCGGAGTCTCCTAGACAAGTGACGAGTATCACCTTTGTTTCTGTGTTCATCGGAGTCTCCTAGACTAGTGACGAGTGTCACCTCTGTTTCAGTGTTCATCGGAGTCTCCTAGACGAGTGACGAGTATCACCTCTGTTTCTGTGTTCACCGGAGTCTCCTAGACGAGTGACGAGTATCACCTCTGTTTCAGTGTTCATCGGAGTCTCCTAGACGAGTGACGAGTATCACCTCTGTTTCTGTGTTCACCGGAGTCTCCTAGACGAGTGACGAGTATCACCTCTGTTTCTGTGTTCACCAGAGTCTCCTAGACTAGTGACGAGTATCACCTCTGTTTCTGTGTTCACCGGAGTCTCCTAGACAAGTGACGAGTATCACCTCTGTTTCTGTGTTCACCGGAGTCTCCTAGACAAGTGACGAGTATCACCTCTGTTTCAGTGTTCATCGGAGTCTCCTAGACGAGTGACGAGTATCACTTCTGTTTCTGTGTTCACCGGAGTCTCCTAGACAAGTGACGAGTATCACCTCTGTTTCAGTGTTCATCGGAGTCTCCTAGACAAGTGACGAGTATCACCTCTGTTTCAGTGTTCATCGGAGTCTCCTAGACGAGTGACGAGTATCACCTCTGTTTCAGTGTTCATCGGAGTCTCCTAGACAAGTGACGAGTATCACCTCTGTTTCAGTGTTCATCGGAGTCTCCTAGACGAGTGACGAGTATCACCTCTGTTTCTGTGTTCACCGGAGTCTCCTAGACGAGTGACGAGTATCACTTCTGTTTCTGTGTTCACCGGAGTCTCCTAGACGAGTGACCTCACTGTCCCCACAGAAAGAACGGTGTAAGATATGAGAACCTCGGTGGCCATGGAACGAGTCCACCTCGACCAATACTGGAAATCCTTTGTTCAAAAACAACGCTGATGACACCGTGAAGAGGAGAGGGGCACCATGGTGCTGGAAAAACTTCCTGAGGCGTATTTTGAGAGAAAATTTCTTCCAAGCATTCTAGGAGTAGGACTTCGGAGAAAATCCAGGTACTGTTGCCCTATCGGCCAAGGGGAAAGCAGATAAGGACGCAACAAGGTATTGTTTACAATTTCGCCCAAATATTTATGCAACTCTGTGTAAAATCCACATATTTGTGTTGCACGAGGGTTAACGTGTGCCCACACATGACTATTTCTACTGTTGAAAATACGCTCGCGAGTAAACTTGGCCTCGTCTGTCCACAACGCAATGGTTGGAAAGTCTATAGTTTAATTTCCAGCCGCTGCTATTGTACCAACGGAAGAACGCACATCGAAGATGCATTATTATTGTTTATATTGACTATGTCAGTTTCTCCCATTTGTCGATCAATCGAAAGAAATGTCCTCGGATTTGGGAAGCGCTGTGTATAAATGTTTTGAGTTCCACCGTCGTGACAGCAGCAGTTATATGCAAGATGCATGCCAGTGAGCTCTGGCCTAGTAAAACGATCCATGTTTTAGGTATGACAGTAGCTACCTAATGCTATTCTACAAGTCGGTTGAGAATCAATTGTGAAGACAAATATACGAGGGGTCTTCTCTTCCCCTTCAGCTGATTACTACATCTTCACCCAGCCCACGTTTCCAAGGCTGGTGAAGCATTTAGATGAAACAGCCAGCTTATCTCCTAACAACAAAACTGTATGCACGTCCATCGACGCGCCATACACCAGAGTTTGAACCGTTTTCAAGATCCTTGTAATATACGAGTGCGGATAGAAAAGTAACGCAAAATAATTTTTTTCTGCCTTGGTATTGCAGCTGGAATGTTGCAATTCACACAGATATAGTTCAAAGTTTTCACTACAGAGTGTATTTTTTGTTTCATGTGCAAGTCTAGCGAGACAAGTGTGAACTACGCAACAAAGATGGCGCGCATGTTACTGTCGTCCACGTGTGAAGAGCAGAGAGGTGTGGTTCGATATTTGTGTGCCAAAGAGCATAAACCGTGTGGTATTCACAGGGACGTGCGTGGCATGTATGGGGATGTTTGTATGGACCGTAGCAATGTCTCCAGGTGGTGTACATTCTTCCTAGAGGGCTATGTGAACCTTAGTGATTCACCACGCTCCGGGAGGCCGGTAAGAGCTGCAACCCCGCAGAATGCCAGAGGCATTGAGGTGGCAATTTTGAACGACCGGCGTGTGAAACTGCGAACATTATCGCAACATTTCAACATTTCCTATGGTGCAGTTCATTACACGTTGAAATTTCGTAAAGTTAGTGCTCGCTGGGTGCCTAAGAACCTGACAGGGCCAGCGAATGATGACGAGTTTGGATCAACTAACGCGGTACACCGCAGAAGGGCATGACTTTCTGAAAGGAATCGTCACTGGTGATGAATCGTGGGCATACCACTACACGCCTGAAACCAAGCAGGCAAGTATGGAGTGGAAACATGCTGCTTCCCCAGTGAAGAAAAAATACAAAGTGACTCAATCTGCTAGGAAAGTGCTTGTGACGGTGTTATGGGATATGCATGGCATTGTATTGGTGGACTTTACTGAGCATAGGACCACTGTGAATGCTGCAGCCTACATAAAAACTTTGGTGAAGTTGCGTCGTGTCCTACGTGACAAACGCCACAATATGAATGCTGACGATGTCAAAATTCTTCATGACAATGCTCGTCCCCATGTTGGTGCTGCTGTTCGTTAGAAAATCACCAAATTTGGTTGGGAGGTGCTCCAGTATTCAGCATACAGCCGGACCTTGCACCGTCGGACTTTCATCTGTTTGGTCCTATGACGAAATTCCTGGCCCACCAACGCTTTACGACAGATGCGGAAGTGAAATCAGCAGTCCGCAGATGGCTATACTCCAAGGAAACGGACTTCTACGAACAGGGCACATTGAAACTGGTATCAGGATGGGAGAAATGTGTTGAGTAACTTGGTGACTATGTCGAAAAGTAGGTAAAAGGTGTAGGTTTATTTGTGATCTTTTTGTTTGTTTTAACTATTAAATTTGTTTGTAAAAAGATTATTGTACGTTCCTTTATAACCGCCCTCATATTTACTTATTTACATCCTGAAGAGTCTGAGCTATCTTGCTCGATTCATGTATCCAATTGCCCAGCAGTGATGGTAGTCTGTGAATTCGGATAAAAGAAATGCTGTATTGTTTATTAAACGACGAATGCCTGCTGACTCTGTTTTCACTACCTAGTAAATTTGATAACGGTCATTCATGTACAGGGACGAATTGCCCAGTAGTTCTGCCATATCCGTCCGCAGTAAGCTACACGTTTTCAAGGCTGTGATACAATGTTTAATGTTACTGCCGCATACACCTAGCTTCTCTGATTACAGCAGCATGAGTCCATCTATTATGTGTGTAATCACCTTTCAGCGAGGCTACTACACGAATCTTTGTCATACTGGACGATGTGATTAGGCACGTCAGATTGCCAAATCATGCGAACGACCTTAACCGATCCTTGGGAAGCTATTTGTCAAGGAACTACCGCTTGAGGTCATGGTATGCGGGAGTCTCTGGCAACACTGGCACTAAAACAGGCAAGAACATCAAGCAGTTTCCCTCCTATATATTTGAATCGCTCCAAAACTCAAATTTATAAACACAAAAATTTGCGGGCATGCAAGTTTACACCAGTGGGCAGCGTCCAATGCTGCCCCTCTAAAAGTAAACGTTGAGAACCCTAAAATTTACTGCTACCTCCTCACCATGCAACACCCCCAAACCTACATACACCCTATTACCAGTTTCCCAACGAAAAGCTTAGCCCTAAACAAGGGTGAGCCACCACCTCTCACCGTGAGACAACCAGACGATGGTCAAATGAGGATTGTGCAACGGTAAAGGACTGCAATCCCCATCACGAACGAAGGTGATAAATGACAGTTGCTGCACAGACATTTGCAAGCACCTGGCGACACATTAACTTATTGTTAAATGTTAATGCTCTACTTAATACGTATATCCTCATTCTTCGTTATTAGATTCTCCTTCAGTCAGAAACCCGAAGGTATCCGTACAGTGGAGTCGATATATAGCTCGACATTATCAAATCCACTCTTAAGCAGCAAACAAGTTCACACAAACACACTTTGAAACAGAATACCACCGATTGGCTAGGAAACAGTGACTATGACGTCGCAGAGTATTTTGCTGCTGCGAAACCACCTTCGTTGGTTAATTAAATTAAAGTGAGTTTCATTTATGGTCGCTATTTAACTAATGCGGTCCTTAGTGCCCCATTCTATATTGGGCGTGAAAGACCGGTAACTTTGTTCAGAAGCCTCTTTATCAGGCTTGAGGTTCTTTTACGTGCCTTAAATCTACACCACGGGTCCATCTGCTTTTCTTCCCTTTCGAAGGAAGACATGCTACGAATTTTTACGCCCGAAAAACTCCATCGCCCTCCGCTGGATCTGAACCCGCTACCTCGGGAGCTAGAGGCTAACATGGTAACCACTACACCACGGAGACGCCAGGGCAAGCCCACATAATGGTGAGATTAGAATGACCTCGAGGATTTAGGCGCTATGGGTACGGTACGACATGCAGGAAGTGCGGGTCAGGTCCTTCATATTTCTGCCCGCTAAGCCCAACTGTGACAATCATATGTTTGTGATATTGAACTTTCTTCCATTACATTGCAGGAAATTAAATCTTCCAGAACGCAATAAGACTCCCGTTTTATTGTTCCAATCTATTGCACAACGCACAAAGCCTCGAAACTGAGTTTTCTTCAGCACTGGCTTTGTCGTAGGATTCATAATGAAATTGCGAACAAATTAGGAAACTGAAGGATACGGCCTTCTAGAGAATCCACCTCAAGACAAAATATTGTGAGGCTTTTGTTCCCTTTCAGAGATGCACCGAAAGCTTACGCCTTCGGGATCAATATATCCCACCTCCCCAGGGATATTTATATTTAGAGCCGACCCCAAACTCTTCCACAATAATCTCATTCGCTACGCTTCGAAGGCGTCCAGCGCAGCTTTCCTCGCTTCTTCCGTTTGTACAGACATATGCTAACCCGGTCTGTATTAACCATGGCACGTCTTTGAAATTGGTTATTACGTCCCATGTGGTGTAGAACTGGAGCGACTCAAAGTAAGCAAGCTTGAACTCGGTCACGTTACCTGCATAAGAGTTATTTATTGTACAGGACATTTATTTTAAAATTTCGCAGTGTAAATAAACCAACAAATAATTTGAATTTGTGGAATCAGTTGCTCTTCCACTCAAGCCGTGTGTTGGAAGGGTTGGAAAGGTAGAAACAGACGACTGAAAAATTCAATGTCATAGCCGGGATTTGAACCACGGATCTCTCCATCTCCGTCCGGTTGCTCTAACCACTGAGCTACCATGAGCTACCACTGAGCTACAATCAGTTGGGGAATTTCATATCGTACCGGCAAGTTGCCATTGAGCTCACTGGTTAGAGCAACCGGACGGAGACTGGTGGATCCGTTGTTCAAATCCCGGCTAAGGTATTGAATTTTTCAGTCGTCTGATTCTACCTTTCCAATTTTAATTTAAATATAAAAATCACGCCAGCTTAGATATTGAGGGGGAAAGTTTAAATTAGTTAATAGAAATTTTGGATTTCTCTCCTTTAAATTATTATGCTCAATCATCTGAATTTCAACAAAAAAAAGTCTGATGTGCATTCACAAGCTTTATCTAGGCATTATTTTACACACTATACTTAAGAATGTTTATTACTTTCTCTGCCACGTAGAGTAAGTAGAGGAAGTATTATATTTCACCCAAAAATTCGATGTCGAGATTTTACCGGAAATACATGTTTTGAAGCCCCCTAAATACAAAAAGCAAGTTTAGGAAAAAGTCCGTGTATGTGTCTGTGTGTATGTGTGACCAGCATAACTCAAAAACGAAAAGTTGGATAAATACCGAACTTCGTATTTAGTTTCAACACCTTCCAAAAATGCGACACGAACGTTTTCAAGAAAATACCCCTACTCCAAATTACCCTTTACATGGAAATCTATCGAAATGTTTTATTTTATAAAAAGTGGCTCTAAAGACTTTGATTAAAATGGGTATATAAAATATTTAAATAGAGATAACACGTATATCTTGAATTTTCTGGGAATAGCCTGTGAAGTCCTCTTCATCCGGAAGGAATTTTGTATAATCTTGTATAACTGGTAAACGTCAAGCGATACACGAAAACGTACTACAAAAATGTAGATCTCTTTAAAACACATTATTTCAAATAAGTATTTTTGTGGCATAAGCCATTTCTGAGATATTCGCTATTAAAGGTTCGAATTGTTCATTAGTTGCTCATCGTCTTAAAGGTCCTGTCAATATTCAGTTGTTCCTCACGATTGCATGGAAACAGTATGGAATTTTAAGGCCAGCATATAGCATCCACTTCTTAAACATTTTAATGGCATTGTTCTCTTTGTATCTATAACGAAATGTGTAATGCAGCTATTGTTGCAAACGTTTATATGGATTGAATGAAGTAGATAGATAGTTAACTTTATTTGTACATATTTTTATACGCAATCCTTTTTACAATATTCCGCTTATCTTCTTCTTCATTCTCTGTTTAACTTCCTGTTATGTAGGACTTGCACCCCCAGGACTTACAGGCGGGTGCCTGGGGTCAGAGGCCCGTCGAGGAGCAGACACTCATGGATCAGACAGAATATCCAGGATGGGTGATCAGCCCGATGCCTGGTATGGGAGGAAGGAAGTAGATGAAACGAAATGAAAAGAAAAGTGATGATGGAGCAGTTGGTGGAATGAATGGCGGGAGAAACCGGAGAACCCGGAGAAAACCCGCCCATACGCCGCTTTGTCCACCAAAATTCCCACATGCGGGTCCCTGGGATTGAACCCGAGCCCCTCGGTGAGAGGCGAGCGGTTATTCCGCTTATCAACTAACTAAACCTATGTACAAATTTCCTTGCCAGCTATGCTGCTCCTTTTGCTTGGCAGCCTGGCCTTGCATCCCTTGCTACCTTTAATTCCTATTGCCCGTCCTCTCCCTCCTCCGTTTGCCCTTCTACCTTTCTTATCTCTCTTACTTTTCCAATCCATTTCTCCTTTACTTTCTTTAAGAATTCCCCCGTATTCTTATTTTTCTTTTCTTGTTAACATTTTAATTGCTACTATTTTTCCATCCATTTTTTCCCATTTATCCTCCCAAACTTTTTGTCTTCATTCTCTAATTCTTTGCATTCTGCCATATAATGCTCTGTGCTTTCACTACCTCCGCATAGTTTACAAATTTCCCCTTTTCTGCCTCTTAGCCCTCTCAGGTACATTGATCCTGTTCTCATCCATGCAAACGCTTCTTTTTAAGGTATATTACAATAATCCACATACCCTTCTCTTCCCCATTTCCTTTTTACTAGTCTATAGAAACCTAGTGATTTTTTATTCTCTGAGCTTCCCCAAATCTCTTGTGTTTCTATGTTCTCCACTCTGTTTCTTACTGTTATCCAGAAGCCGTTGCTATTTCTTTCTCCAACCCTGCAAATATCTCCCATTCCTATCTTCTCCATTATTTTTTCTACCTCTGTCCACCAGCTATTTTTATTTTTAGTACTCCTTTGTTGTTCCATGCATATCTATAGAATTTCCCCTTCACCTTTTTCAGGCATCTAAACCAAATTTTCAATATCCTTTCCAGTATCACTCCATTTCTTCTTACTACTTCCCCTGGTGCTGATCTTGGTAACCCCAATAGCTCTTTACAGAACGTTCTATAACTCTGATCTATTTTTCTGCTTAATTCAGAACTCCCCCTTCCAAAAAAATTCCTACTGCATATAACATTCTTGCTTCTACCAATGCTGAATGAAGTAGATAGAAAAATAAGCCTTAGTAAGAATAGTTAGTACACCCACTAATAAAGATAGAGGTTAGAGAAAGTAATGTGAATGTATCACATCAGCTTTTTAGGATGAGTAAGAGATAAGTGGATAAGGAGGAGATAGTCTGTAATGTTTAGTGGCTGTATTGCAATCATACAACAGGGGTTAAGCTATGCCAGAGCTAAGCTTTTGTTGTGCTGGATTTCTAAAAGTACGTGTATAAGCTGGCGGTTCACACGCCATCGATAATAATTTACGGCTTAATTTCAACGTTTTTACAGACAGAACAATCTAATTGCTTGGACCCTCGGGAGTTTTGCTTTGTACATTGACCGGCTTTTGATGGCAAATCAAACAGAACAGCAGTCGAGAGACGCGCAAAAACATGGAATTCGTCGCACGGACTCGTGTTTATTTCAACAAGGGTACAAATACTACATGTCTGACAAACACGCATATAACGGCACATGTCCAAGCGATGTGCAGCGTTAACAAAATAAATAAGAGTTTATATGTAATGAGAGGGCAGTTATAACATTTTCCTGCCTACGGCTGTGTACAGAAGTATCGGTCTTGTATTTACTTGTTAGACTACCTATATATGTTTATACATATTACTCCCTTCAGGAGAAGCGCAGAAAACTTGAGCCGGAAAATGCTCACTCCGATGGAACCCGTTGGATATTTTACTGGAACATCGACGCGTTTTCATTACCTAAATTTTTGTGAACTAAATTCCTTATACGTATGTATTACCTGCTAATTATATACACTGCCGTTTGTGAAAATTGCAACACGAAGAAAGAATTTCCCGAATAACTCCAAACTTGGTGGAAATGTAGAAGAGTGATTAGTGATTAGGTTTGCAGAGAGATGGGGTACACGTAGGCCGAGCAGAGCCCTCTCGTGTCGGTAAAACAAGGTCAGTTTTGCGCCCAGTGCAGTCAGTGCAGAGCTGTCAAACAAGGTCCAAACAATAAAGTGAGTGCCAGTATGCCTCGTCGACGTCAAAGGGAGCCATATAGGCATGTGAGTGAGTTCGAATGGGGCAGAATGATCGGTCTCCGGGAAGCGGATTTGTCATACCGTGACATTTCGGCTCGTACAGAGCATACTGCTACGACAGTGATGCGTGTGTGGAAGCAGTGGATAGATGAAGGTCGTACGCAGCGAAAAGCGGGTACTGGACCACAGCACGGGATGACCATCATCTTGTCCGCATGGCCATAACGGACCGTACAGCTTCATCAATAGTGTTGGCTCGACGCTGGAGCACTGCAGCAGGCGTGAACTTGTCTGCATCAACGGTTCTTCGCCGTCTGCTGCAGGTTGGACTGGTTTCATGCATGCGATTACGTCGGTTTCCATTGTCCAGAAACCACAAGCTTCTCCGACTGCAATGGGCACGTGAACACCGTCACTGGGGTGCTGAGTGGCAAAATGTAGTCTTTTCGGATGAGTCCCGCTTCAACGTGTCCTACAGTGATGGCCGTATACGTGTTCGGTGGTACCGTGGTGAGCGCAACCTGGAGGGCTGCATTGTTGAGCGGCATAGCGGACAAATACCATGTGTGATGGTTTGGGGCGCCATTGGTTACAACAACCGATCTCGCCTCCTATGAATTGAGGACACTTTGAACAGCAACCGGTACCTAACGGTGGTTGTAGAGCTTGAGGTATTCCCCCTGCTTCAGGCATCTCCACAGGCCACATTTCAACAGGACAATGCCAGCCACATACTGCGAGGAATGTACAAGTCTTCTTCGAAGAGCGACGGGTACCATTGCTTCACGGATCTGCAAGTTCGCCTGACATATCACCCATTGAACATGCCTGGGATATGGTTGGTCGTCACCTGGTGCGTCACGGTCCTCCAGTAACCAGTGTCACGGATTTGTGGGCTTGAATACAAACTGCATGGAGGGAAATCCCTCAGGAACTTATTCAGAACCTTTTTGACTCAATGCCACGGCGTATAGCAGCTCTAATTGCAGCGCATGGAGGACACACCAAATACTGAATATTAGGGCTCAAAGGTCATGTATAGATTTGAAAAGTTTATCATTTGTTACTTGTCATGTACCTAACCTGTGGCATTATATTCATTGAATTCATGCGCTTCCTTCTTGGTGTTGCAATTTCCACAAACGGCAGTGTATATATATATTCTTTATTGTCGCTTCAACTTTAAAGTCATATCGCGGCTACTTTAGAATACAAAACATGATTACAATGAAAATACAATATTTTAAACAGTAATAGTACATACAACATTAAATTCTCTAGATAGGTGTGCTACATATTGTTATACAATTCTGTCGCTTTCATAAAGTTTAAAAATTCGTTGTGCTGAATTTAAGGCGTCTGGTAGGCTGTTGGGGATGTCACATCTTTCTCTGTGTTGTACACAGTGACCTCAGGTTGTAACAAGATGAACTGTGAGGTTGGATCTGCAGAGGTCCCACACAGGAGGAAGGTCACGGTTGAGATGTTTGTGCGTTATAAAGGTATGTCCAATACGTAGTCGAGTTAATACAACTCGGTCTTTGCGGTTGAAATGATAGTGTTGAAGTTTGGACTCGGGAATGTAGACCTCGTGTAAACTGCTTCTAGATGCGGCTTTCCATGTTTGTCTCCAATGATTAATGCAAGTCTTTTTGATGAGGTTGATGAAGTCCCTGTGTGGGATCATGATGTCTTGAGGGTGATGTTTGGTGGCTTCTTTGGCTGCCTGATCAGCTGATTCATTACCCAGAATTCCGACATTAGACAGAGTCCAGGCGAATGATACTGATTTACCTGAGATTAGTATTTGGTTGTACAGTTTCTGAAGCCCTTTAACAATGTTTTGGAGGGTTGAGGTTTGTTGAAGGGACATTAAAGCACTCAACGAGTCTGAGAATATTATGTAATTATGTAGATTGTCTTTTTAAGTATATATTCCAGTGAGAGTTGAATTCCGAACAATTCACAAGATTAGACAGAAAGACAGTTGGAAAGATTATATTTTATGGTGTAATCAGGAAATACCGCTGCACTTCCAATATGACCATTAGGTGTCTATGGCTGTCACTGCACTACGCCTATAAGGGCGCAGCCCATAACTAGGATTACAGCCTTCCTGCTCTGCTACTGAAGGTTCTCCAGTCACTAATAGGAGGAAGCCAACCCTCAGTGCACGTAGCCAATTTTTTCTCCAAAGCTCTTTCCTGCGGCGACTTGCGGTGGGAGATTTCACCGGAGATGCGCATTGTGAGTTTCCCTGAATCATTTCTGAAAAGGATTCAAAAAGTGTGTGTGTGAATAGCATAACTAACTGAAAAACGAAGTGTCAGATAAATACCATACTTGGAAGAGTGCAACGCAAAGGTTTTCAAGAAAATCCTACCTCTCCAAAGTACAAGGGAAATGTTTCGTTAATTCTTATTTTATGAAAATGCTTCTAATGATTTTAATTGTGAAATTTAATAAAATATACATTTCCAGTTTTCGATGATTAACCTTGATATCCTTTTCATTCTGAATGAATTGTGTGTACTTTTGTATAACTGGTAACCATTACACAAACAATTCAGATCTCGTTAAAATCATAAATTGTGTAAAATATCTTTTTTGGGACGTTATCAATTTCAGAGATATTCGTTATTATTGGTTTGAATTTTCAAATACTTTTTAGAAGTGCTAAGTCGACATCCGCTTGTTTCTCGTGTCCATGGAAACTGTGAAATTCCAAAGCCACATACAGCCAAATCTTTCTAAAGATTCGACTATCGCTTCAACATTCTGTATCCTACTTGTACGAGGGCGGCACTGAAAATTTTTAGAAAATCAAACAACGATTACTTTTAAAAAAAATCTGATGTTTTACACTCACATGACTTTCTCTAATCTTGTACAAACTATTTTTACAAACGATTATTCTCCATCTACCTCATGTTAATCCAGATAAACAGTTGCAGACTCTATCTTATTGCTAATTTTCTTGTAGATGTAAGGGGAATATATATTTACAAGAGCAATATAGAAATACATTAGCCTTTAAGCATAGATATTACTCTTAATAGCTCGTTGCTAGGTGCAGCACCATTCTTTTTGCCACAGATTAATACTCTTTGCATATCCAAGACAAAAAATAATAACGAATTCCCATTTGAGAAAATAAGTATTGAAAATTTTAAGGGAATAACAAGCAATATCTCTAAAATAGTTCACTCAACAAAACAAATGTATATGACATAAATTGCGTATTTTAACGCGATCTACATTTTTTGTGTACTAAAATTTTGTCCATCTCTTATGGTTTACCAGTTATGCAAAAGTCGTTCACAATGAATAATACTTTTGGAGACATTCCCAGAAAATTCAAGATATACATTGTATTTCTCATGAAAATATCTTAAACATATGATATTTTAATCAAAATCGTTAGAGCAATTTTTGAGAAAATTAAAATTTTCGAAAAATGTTCCATGTAAAGGGTAATCTGGGGTGGGGGGATTTTCTTGAAAACCTTCGTGTCGCATCTCTGGAAGATACTGAACCTAAGTACTAAGTTTGGTGTTTATCGGATTGTTCGTTTCTGAGTTATGCTGTTCACAGACACACAGACAGACACACACACATGGACATCTTTCCAAAAATGCTGTTTTTGGATTCAGGGGGTCTCAAAACATATATTTCCGGTGAAATCTCGGTATCGAATTTTTGGGTGGAATACAATTCTTCCCCTACTTACTGTAAGTAGTACAGAAGGTAAAAATTGAAATTTTTTATTGTTTTTCAAAATATTTCCCTTTATGATCAATGCTTTTTTTATTCGGTGAAACCAGCTTTTTATAATGTCCCACTGCTTCATTTGGTGATGAAAAAGTGATTCCAGGCATTTTATCTTTAATTTTTGCACACAAAAACAAATCATAAGGTGCTAGATCAGAACCGTATGGTGCTGACCTTTAGGGCATCCAGATACTCAATTGTTAGTTTGACTGTATGCGACGATGCGTTGTCATGATGTAAGGCTATTTTTCCTCTTGGGCGTTTTTTACGAACTTTTTAAAAACTTTGTGGTAAACAGACATTTTCGTACCGATCGGCAGTAACGATACGTCTATCTTCTAATCCTATAGTAACAACATGCTCATTTTAGAAAACAAAAACCAGTAATGATTTTCTTACCAGCATTTGCGAGTTCTTCGGACTTTTGTAGGCTTAAGTTCTGTTCGAAGGACTCGTTGAGCCGATTGACTTTTCTTTTCAGGTTCATAACAATAATCCAATATTCATTACCAGTAGCGATATTTCAAGCCACTTTGAAGTGCCACCTTGGAATTTTTCCAGAGTTTTTCTGCACCTATCAAGGCGTTGTTGTTTTTTGATCGGGAGGAAGCTTATGTGGAATCCAATGACAATAAGGTTTTCTCACGTCTAACTGTTGATGAAAAATGTTTTGCCATTGACTCATACCAATGCCCAATGTCGCCCAAATAAATTCATAAGGTTTCCGTCGATCTTCTTCAAGGATTGCTCGAACAGCGCCAATATTTTCATCAGTAACATCAGTTCTTGAGCGTCCTTCACAAAATTCATCACTAAGAAAGAACTGACCTCTTTTGAATTCGCTGTACCAATTATAAAATGTTGCCTTAGATGGGACTTTTCCGATCTTGTTGTTTAGGCGTTAATCATAGCCCATCAGTGTATAAACAAATTTTATTTGTTTTTAGGAACATAGCATTGGAAAAATGTTCCGTATCGTCCTCATACCTAGAACGAAATGTGTAATAAAGCCATTTCTGCAAGGCTTTATCTCGTTTAACAAGAAGTAAGTTCCAAAATAAGGTTTTTAAGAATAGAAGGAATATAAAAAGCAGAGAAAGTCATATGAATGTAAAACATTAGATTTTTATGTCAAGTTCTATGTGTTCGTGCGGAGCTCAAAACAAATATCCGGACGTAAGATAATACCAAGTCTGGCATCTTTCATGAAAATGTCCTATTTCAAATGACTCTTCTCCGCCATCAATTCCAGTCGTCCTCCGTGGACTAGTGATACCGTGCTAGCTTCTAGTTCTCAAGGTCGCGGGTTCAAACTCGTCGGAGGGCGATGGATTTTTTCGGGCGTAAAAATCCTTGGCATGGCTTCCTTCGGAAGGGAAGTAAAGCTGGTGGTCCCGTGTCGTGGATTTACGGCACGTAAAAGAACCTCAAGCCTGATAAAGAGGCCTCAGAGCAAAATTACCGGTCTTTCACGCCCAATATAGAATGGGACGCTAAGAACCATAGTTAAAGAGGGTCCATAAATAATGGAAAAACAAAATTTAAAAAAAGCAACAAAAAACCATCAATTCCCAAAAAAGGTATTTCACAGGAAATTCTCATTTTAAGATCCATTGACCTCCAAAAAACACTAGAAAAAGGTACGTCTCTACGCACGCGTGCTGGCTTATAGCCCTTCTCCTATGGGAGGGACGGTGCTTTACAATGATGAAAGAATGATTAAAATCGGCTTAGTGCTTCTGAGATTACAATTTTTCTCCCATAATTCTCGTTTAATTATAGTGTATTATGAAATTAATTGCATAACTCATAAATGAATTTCATACGCTACCTTTTGTAAAACAAAATTATTATGAAATTTAAATAAAATAAAATTAACATTGTCTAAGGAATTACTGTGAATTGAGTGTGTGTGTGGGTGTTGCTTTTTTGATGTAGTCTTATCTATGAAGCTTGTTGTAGTTCGTTTGTTTGTTGATATTAAAATCAGAAATGCAAGACCTTTTAGTAGAAGCTAAAAAGCAGAATTATGCCTATTTCCAAGGACATCATATGCCAGTTATGAGAAAGAATACGAAGGACTTCTTAATTGTATGGAGAGTAAAAATGTTATGAAAACCACCAAATGAGACAAGGACGGGGAATTAGCTCAGGGATGTCATAGAGAGGGTTATAGGTTGCGGATAGCTGGAAGGGTAGTGAAAGGGTTGCGCTATCCTGATTCGAAGAGAGGCTTTAATCTTTCTAATAGCTAATCTAAACTGCATTGCAAGAGATAAAGAGAGAATTAGACTTTTTGGGTTTACCTGATTGA
The DNA here is from genome assembly GCA_030765065.1 of Deroplatys truncata. Classification (NCBI taxonomy): domain Eukaryota; kingdom Metazoa; phylum Arthropoda; class Insecta; order Mantodea; family Mantidae; genus Deroplatys; species Deroplatys truncata. Next base: position 27,418,078 of record CM060985.1, on the reverse strand, counting down.
CGGAGGAAGCCCAGCCTTCCATCTTTATAGTGTCTAGAGCCCATGTCGAAGTTGCAAGCTACCAGAAAATAAATTTAAAGAGCCGACCGTCACAGAGTCGTGATAGGCAGAGCTCGTGCCGTCAAAAACTGTATCCCAGTACATAGGGTTTTTAAATCCTTTTTGTTCTTTTAATAATTTATGAATTGAAATTAGGTGTTGTATGGCCCATGTTGGTCAAATAGAATAAGGTATGGTGAAAGAATAATCAAAATATGTAGAGTGGAGTTCGAAATTACCCTACACACATATTTTCTCTCTTTGTGATATTAGTATAGTTTCTGAGTAACAATAAAGTATATATATAATTTCGTTATACACACAAAAATTATGAAATGCTACTCTATTGTTTCCACAAAAGTAAGACTTCTATATTTACAATTTTCGTTTACAAATGATACTGATTACATAATAAGTAGCATATATTCGGCAATGCATGTGAGATTACGTAAGAAGGGATAAGAAGCTGAAATGCCCTGAAGGGGCAGGAAGAGGTTGCCTAACTCTGATGAGTGGATCGATTCCTCATCTGCCCGAGCACTGACGAGTCAGCAACAACAGCTGATAAGGCAGACTCCAGTAACTGGCCAAACGGACGAAAGGATTTGTGTGGCCAGTACCAAATCGGTGTGTGCAGATGAATGCTTGGGTAAGCAAGGAGAAGGAACCTAATACTTCCACGAGCAGCTGCCACAATGCTCTGTGCCAAACACTACTTCGTACTTCTTCCTTTCATCGAATGAAATGTTTGCCCCAGTTAACGTTGACAATGATTGCGTGACGTGGGCCACAGAGGTTCTGAAATAACAGCACTTTTTACGTTTAGAAATCTGATGTGTTGCATTCACGTGGCTTTCACTATCCATTCTTCAACAAATTATTCTTACAAAAGCTTATAACTCTCTCTGTCCCTAGCTTAGTATGTCTAATATTTCATAGAAAAATTCGATTACGGTATTTCACCGGAAATACATGTTTTGAGGCACCCTGAATAAAAAACAGCACTTTTAGAAAAAAAAATCTGATGTGTTACACTCACATGACTTTCTCTACTCTTGTACAATCTAATTTTACAAACGCCTATTCTCCATATGCTTCAAGTTAATCGAGATATCGAGATGTCAATCTTATTGGTAATTTTCTTGTAGATGCAAGGGAAATATCGTAGCTTTTAAGCGATAGTCAAATATTTTAACGCTGGTTGCTATGTGGCGCATTCCATTCTCTTTGCATGTCCAGGACATAAAAAAATGAATAACGAATTTGAGAAAAAGTATAAGTATTGGAAAATTTAAGGAAATAACAAGCAATATCTCGAAAACGGTTCGCTCAACAAAAGAAATGTATATGACATAAGTTGTGTATTTTAACGCGATCTACATTTTTTGTGTAGTAAAATTTTGTCTATCTCTTATGGTTTACCAGTTATGCAAAAGTCGTTCACAATGAAGAATACTTTTGGAGACATTCCCAGAAAATTCGAGATATACATTTCATTTCTCATGACATTATCTTAAACATATGATATTTTCATCAAAATCGTTAGAGCCATTTTTGAGAAAATTAAAATTTTCGAAAAATCTTCCATGTAAAGGGTAGTCTGGGGTGGGGGGATTTTCTTGAAAATCTTCGTGTCGCATCTCTGGAAGATACTGAACCTAAATACCAAGTTTGGTGCTTATCCGACTGTTCGTTTTTGAGTTATGCTGTTCACAGACACACACACACAGACACACACACAGACACACAGACACACACACAGACACACACACGGACATGTTTCCAAAAATGCTTTTTTTGGATTCAGGAGGTCTCAAAACATGTATTTCCGGTGAAATCTCGGTATCGAATTTTTGGGTGGAATGCAATACTTCCCCTACTTACTATACGTAGTAGAGAAAGTAAAAATGTCCGTGTGTGTATGTGAACAGCATAGCTCTAAAACGAAATGTTAGACAAAACACCAAACTTGGTGTTTACGTTCAGTATCTTTAAAGGATGCAACATAAAGGTTTTCAAGAAAATCCCTTCGCCCCAAACTATCCTTTACATGAAAACCTTTTAGATATATTTAATTTTCTAAATCGAACGGCTCTATTGATTTTGATTAAAATACCATATATTACACAAATTGAGCATCTTAAATATTTTTGGAATAGCTTGTGAAGTCCTTTTGCTTCAGAAAGCCTTTTGTATAATTGGTAACCGTAAGAGATAGACAAAATCTTACTTCACAAAAAATGTAATTCTCGTTAAATCACACAATTCATTTCAAACAACATTTTTGCTTAGTTCATCATTGTGAAGACAATTTTTATTCGTTTGAACATTCAAATACTTCTTTTTCAAGCGCTAAAACCTTGTTCGTTTCTACTCGTGGCCTGGAATGTCAAAGCTAACATCTAGCGACTTCGTCTTAGCCTGCTATATTCTTCTTACTTACAACGAAATGTGTAATGAAAGTAACATGTTAACTGAGATAAACGTTTACAGAAATAGCTTCATTACACATTTCGTTGTGGACACAAGGGAGATACAGGAGGTTAAAGCAATACTCAAATCTTTAAAAGGCGTGTCACTATACGCTGGCTTTGAATCCAACCGTTATGTAATAACGGGGGGTAGCGACTTAGCACCTGTAAATTTACAAATATATGAAAATGCAAAGCAATAACAAAGAATGTTTAGGAAATGGTAAATGCAGCAGACAATTTAATTGGCATAAATTGTGTGCTGTAACCCCATCTGCATGTTTTCAATAGCAAATTTTATCCACCTCATACGGTTTACTGATTATACAAACTGAAGGCATCACGGCCATATCCAGGCAATTCAAGATATATATTCTATTTGTGATATAAATATCTTAAGCATATGATTTTTTTAACCATATTCATTACAGCAATTTTTGAGAAAGTAAAAAATAACTAAAAAATTTCTATGTAAATGCTAGTTTGTTATGGTATATTTTATTAAAAATCGTGGTGTCTTATCTTTGGAAGATACTTTGGTATTATAAGGGTTATATTTCTATGTTATAAGATTGTGATAAACGTAATTTTATAAGGCTAGGATGTTCAAAACGATAAAATTGGCTTTAGAAATTCTACCGCGTCATTTCCCGAATGCTTATGTAAGCAGGGAAGTAACGTGTGATTGTAAAGATACATTTTTCGAATATCCCGGAATGTATCGGCACGGGGATGGAATGTGAAAATTATGCTGTCACCCACTCACGTCAGTGCTGTCTATGGCACATGGTAAGCACCTCCTCAGGTATTTCAACTTAAGCATTTTTGACGGCTCGCTCTCTCTGCTAGAGACGTGCTAACAGTAATCTGCGACACTCAGTCGTTTAGCTTCAACCTAATACTAAGCTACGCCGCAACACCGCCGGAATATAGAAAGCCCAATCTACATAGCACCCAGGTAAACTTGTCTATTGTAGCCTTATCATTGGTGGACGTGTTTGTGCTAATGGAGAGTAGAACTTTAGCCAGCTAAAACTTGCTGACATGTTTATTGTAGTGTAGAGTATGACTGTAAATAATTAAATTAAATTTGGAACGAGAGTTACATATTAATAACCTTTACCATTGCTCCTTCTCGACCACTCCTCTGTCAAGCTTTGTTCTCCGGTCTGGAACCTGAACTACGTGTCCGTCCTCGTCCCATCCACTGAAGACGCCGTGGTGTCGTCACATCTGGTGTAGGCGCCGGTTTGGGCAAAGTGCCCTTACGTCACAATAATGAACTCGTATTTCTTCTCTGGTTCAGTATACCTCAATATGTATGTATTCAGTGAAATCTCGAGATCATATTTTGGGGTGAAGTACAATACTTTCTCTGCGTACTGTAGGTACGTGGCAGAGTATGCAAGAAGGCAGAACATAGAAATTTCGGTCATCACCCGCTCTCCATAAGATCTGGGACTCGATTCTATAACCCTAAACAAACAGGTCGTGTTATCAACATCGCCGTGCTCTTATTTTCGGTATTTCCATGTCCTCTGTTGTCATCTCCTCGCACTTGAAAAGGAGGTTGAGCAATACTGACGGATTTGACGTGTCTCTGATGTTAATATCGCAATGATATATATGTTTCTATCCTTGCGTCTGCGCTTTCTCTCTCCCGTCTGCAATTTCTAGCTGTGGTAAACATAATATATTACACGGCTCGGTGGTAGATAGGTGAGTATCATATTTTGTTAATAAACTCATATCCAGGAACTCTTTGTTTACGCCAGGGTCTCTAAAACACGGAGGAGGACGTAGGCAGTGCGGATACAAAATATAAGGAAAAAGTAAAAGAGGAAAATGTAATACTGTATATAAGCAAACAATTTGTTTTGCAACTACTGAAGGCTCCCAAAATAGTTACTACCAACTTCGATACATTTTGTGCATAGCCTGTTTATGCGATATCAAGGACCTGGAAATTAGGCAAAATTCATTTTATATTTGGGTGGATATATTAAGATGTCTCAGAAGTAATGGCGTGTATTTAGCTTAGTTTATGTCGTAGGTACGAGGGTCGTTCAATAAGTAAAGGGTAAAAAAAGACACACGATTGATCATGTTGAATTAATTGTATTTATATTGTACAATCCTTCTGTTACTTTCTACATAGTGAACATGTTTTTCCAAACATTTTTGGGGACGTGACCAAGTTTTTCCAAGCTCATGTTGTACCAGGTCGGGTCCTGTGCTCGCAACCAGCTGCTCACTGATTTGACTTCATCATCGGTGTTAAAAGTGCTTACCTTTGAGTTAGAGGAACATGTGAAAATCACTTGGGGCAAGCTCCGGTGAATACGGAGGATACAAGAAAACTTCCAAGTTGAATCATGACCCAGGTGGAGCTCAGAAGATTCAACTGAGAAGATTTTACGCATCTTCCATATTCACCAGATATTTTTCCAAGTGATTTTCCCCTGACTCTAAGGTCATCATGGAAGTAAGTACTTTAGAACCGTGACGAAGATCAATCAGAAGTGAACAGCTGATTGCGAGCACAGGACCCGACTTCTGGTTCACTCCTCCGTATTCACCGGAGCTTGCCCCAAGTGATTTTCACATGTTCCTCTAACTCAAAGGTAAGCACTTTTAACACCGATGATGAAGTCAAATCAGTGAGCAGCTGGTTGCGAGCACAGGACCCGACCTGGTACAACATGAGCTTGGAAAAACTTGGTCACGTCCCCAAAAATGCTTGGAAAAACATATTGACTATGCAGAAAAGTAACAGAAGGATTGTACAATATAAATAAAATTAATTCAACATGATGAATTGCGTTAATGTTTTTTTATAAAATAGAGAAACTTACTTATTGGACGCTCCTCGTAATTAGGCTTTTAGTTTTGTCAAACTATCTACAGGATGCTATGGTTATTGCTAGTATTGTTAATATGTTAGTAATGAGCACTCGGTAATACAAGATTTTAAAATGGAGGCAACAAAGTTTGAGGTTAGAGTCCTTCTGAAGCACTACTGGAAACAATGTTACAAGGCTGCTGCAGCGGATCGAAGAGTTTGTGAAGTGGAAGGTGGAGGTGTCATTAGTGAACGAGTAGCACAACGATGGTTCCAGCGTTTCAATAATGGAGACGAAAACATCAAAGATTTACAACGTCCTGGAAGACCCAAGTCATGGAATATTGAAAATACACGCTGAGTGTTGAAAGAAAATACACAGGCAGGCAATTATAGGTTGTCAGAAGAACTTGGTGTTTCAAAAGTGTCATACCGATACACCTAAAAATCGTTCAGAAGTGTACCACATGAATCGCACCTGATCAGACTCAACGCAGAGCGGATAGCTGCCATCAGCTTGTCGCTGATCCTTGGGATGATAGATTTATCATGAGAATTGTCACACTGATGGAATGTGGGCATATTACCGCAACTGTGACACCTCGAAACATTGGCTCGATCCCCCGCCAACCTGCAGACGTTGTCGTTAAAAAGACGGATCAGTCCCCAAATAATTATATGCGCCTGGTGGAATTTTGAAGGTGTAATTTACACAGAATTTGTTTCAAACGGACGTTCAGTCGATGCAGATCTTTATTCTCAAAAACTGGGATGTGTCCATGAAGTTTTCAGACAGAGGTATCCGACATTAGTTAATAGAAACAGAGTTCTCTTTCAGCAAGGACAATGCGAGACCTCATACTTCTCAAAGAACAATAGACAAAATCCAGGAATAAGAGGGAATCGAACTGTCACCACACCCAGCATATAGATCTGATCTTGCGCCATTAGGTTACGATCTGTTTAGATCCATTTCTTACGTGGAAGAAATTTTTAAACACTGAAGCAGTTGAAATGGGTATTAACGAATTCTTCACAACAAAAATCAGTAACTGGTACCGTTGCGCGATAGCAAACCTCGCTGAAAGGTTGTTCAAGATTATAGAACCTAATGTATTTACTTTGAGGATTAGAATAATTTCCTGTAACAACTCATTTCAAATAAATTCTGCTTAAAAACTGACATTATGTATGCTAAAAACTCTAATGAAACCCCTCAATTAAACAAAGATGTGCACAGACATTTTATTCGAAGTCAAAATAACTTGTTTATGAATTCATACAGGTGTACTTTTGGAAATAAAAATATCATCTATGCAGGTTATACATTCTTTAACTCACTGCCAACGGATTTAAAGAGAACATATGATATAAATCATTTTAAAAAGCACTCAAAAAGCATTTATTAACACACTGCTTTTCTAACTCGCAAGAGTTTTTAAATCACACCACAAATATTATTTAATATACTAACTTGGTTGCATCTATATCCTATAGCTCTGGTTATTCTTGTGTATTAATAATTATAAATTGTATAAGTAATGTGTTCTGTGTATATAATTTATTTTTACCATTGGCATTGTACAAGTTATGATGGCTACTATTAGCTTGTATATTTTATTTCTTATTATTGCTGTCTTATTGTAATTAACATTTTGACGCGAACTACAATAACACTGTTTTACTTTGTGTATTGTATGATTGAAAAATACATTACCTATGAGATACCATATATATTAAAGAGTTAAATAGAGATAAACGTGTTTCCGTACATTAAGGGGCGTTAGAGGCAGTTTTTATTTTGCCTTTTATGCCTATATGTTGCCTATTTTAAGGTTTAAAGCCTTTTTGTGTCTGTTTTGATTGTCATAACGTTCTTCTGTGATTATTTACACGTTTTAATAAGTACAAAAATAATTTGAATTTCTGAAAGTGAAAAACTATTACACAAAGACACATTTACATCACAAAAATCTTTATTGAGGATCGTTTACCCTTTAAAAACATTTATTTGTTTTCAATTTAAAAAGTTTGTATTCCCTTATGGATAAGTTGGTTTCGAACACCAACAAGGTCTTCCTAAAATCATCTTCTCAAATGCGGTTTTTAAGGACGTTGCACGCTTTTGTTCCACAGCCAGTTCTCACCAGATGGAGAACCTAAATCTCTGTAGCAGATATTACGCGAACAGTTTGAGCAACATATGTGAGGTATTTGAGGCTCTTTCAGAAGACGAATCTGCTTCAGCTCGCGAGGTAAATAAGTGGTTGTACAATGAAGAATTCAGTTTATATCAGAACGTTATAGTGTGCTACCGGAAGTTGATACGCTAGTGCCATCCACGGCGATCTTTGAAGATGCAATAAATCAAATGCTGCAAACACCAGGAGAGAAAGGGAAAACTGTTAGTGAAAAGTGTAAACGTGTTATGAATGCTAATGTGGGCGTAGAAAAACATAAGAACATTTGTGATGTCCTGAAAGGTGAAAGTTTAGTTGGAACTAATATGAGTCCTTCCGAAATAGTTTGTTTTAAAATATATGCTCCAGTCGCTTCAGTGGAAGTAGAGCGTTCTTTTTCCATGTTAGAAAACGTTCTCTTTGACAAGCGGCTGCTGATACCTTGAAAAACCATCTTGTTGTTGCTTGCAATCAAGAAAATTAAGAATAAGTATTTTATATGCTAAGTGAGTTATTAAGTATCTTAGATAGCTATTTTAATTAATAAATAGTGGAATTACTGTGTTTTCACTTTTTATAAATGCCTATTTTATTTATATTACTACCTATTTTTGGTGTTTTAAGTGTCTTTTTGCCTAGCTATTTTAATCAAAATAAAGTCATGGACTTTCGGGTTGTATTGATGTCGAACTCTTGGAAAGGGTTGAAACTCTGAAGTACGGCGTGTCCGTGGACATGCACAGTTGCGTTTGTTGGGACGTAAGCTGCTTGTTTCTGATAAGCACAGTTTCACAGTTTAAGCTTAAGCTCCGAAACGGGCTTAAGTGGAGTTTCACACGTGGTTGAAGTCATAGGTCGAGGTTATACGTAGCTTGGCTTAAACCGTACTGAATGTGGTAAGCAGTCGCCATGTTATTTGAAGACATGTTAGTGACGAAGAAATGCAATTTATTTTAACCCATATGCACAACAGAAGACGATCTAGAATATTTAGAATGCGTCCAAACCATTTTCACGTATGGAATGAGCGGGATGACGTCTGGCCCGCATTCGGAAGGTCGTCGGTTCGATTCCCATGGCTGAGCTTCTTGACCTATTGGTTTCTGCGGGGGTTCCCTCGGATCACCAGGCGAATGCTAGGAAGGATCATTACATCCCCCGAACTTCCTATCCCTCCATTTCATCTGCATTCTCATTTCCTTCATCCTTCATCTACTTGGTTTCTTTCAGGGTGGCAAGTGTCGGCGGGAGGTCTCGACGTGTGCATGGCAGGGGAAAGGGATGCTCTAAGGAAACCTTCGTCCTCCGGACTACGAGCGATCTCCGGGTCCCGGACCCTCCAGGGGATGTGTAAGCTTAAGGGGGAGGGAGTTCAAATCTGTAAAGGTAGGGCCTCATAGTCCGGCCGCCCTCGTGTCCTTTCACCTCACCCTCTCTACCGGGGGCGCCCCGTCAGGGGCATAGACGTAAAAGATCTGTGTAGGTCGAGATACTAAAACCTCCTCCGTACCCAGTCCTATCTTATCCTAAATATAAAACCACTGGTAAGAAGCAAAGATTAATGTGGCATGCCCTTAATTTTAAATTTGTACTTCACAGTTTTATGTGTGCATTGTCACACACATTGCCGTCACATTCACGTATAACATATTGCTTTATATTTCAGTAAGAAAGCCCTCTCGTCAGAACAATGCTTCTCTTCACACTGAGGTTATATTCAAATGAAAGCATGGTAATTGCACTTGGAAATTTTTCCGACATCTCAAAACTTTCAGCATGCAGAGATATCAATATTGTTTCACACCATTCCAATCCACCCTTCTTATCGCAATTTTTCCCCGTGTTTGGCTTGTTTTACGCCATACTAAGATGTGTTTATCGGAGGGGGACACATCGGCCACTGCAACCAGTTTGATCGATTGTGGCTACAGCCTCCGGAGGCAGGGATGACACGAAAGAGCCGTAGGGAGTATTAGGTTCGCAGGCAGACAGGCCGACAGGACGCGCAAAATTCTCTAATATTTCCAGTTTGAACACTCGTGCACCAAAAGAGGCGAAGAATCCCGAGACAGGGCGGGACAACGTACCCTAGCTTTCACGGGGAGAAATGTTTACAATGAGAGAGCAACTACGCCATCTGCCCGACACCGCCAGCACCGCAGGACCCGAAGGCACACGTGAAACGTGAAAGGGAGAGATGAAATGAGAGGAAGTGGGGGAAAAGAGAAATTGTGTTAGAATACACCATCCGGAATTCGCATAGGCGACGAGGGGAAAACCACAAAAAACCCATAGTCAAAGTCGGCTGCCACCGGAAGTCGAACCCGGGAACGTCCGAATGCGGACCACAGACGTTGCCGCCTGAGCCATCCCGCTTAGTTTTACCCCATAGTAGTTTTCAAAATTTCTAGAGCATTACTAACTTCTTCAGAAGCAAAGTTCTAAATTATGGCTATGATTTTTCGGTCCGTTTAACCTTATGTTGATGGATAACTTACAAAAACTTATTTTAGAAACAGCATCGCCATAAATAAACGGTGGAAGCTCCCTCGATACGCAAGTGTTACCAACTTTACTGCTCAGTAGAACTGTTCAGCTGAGTAAAGCCGAAGCTGGTGGCCCTACTGTGAAACTCGCAAATTTAAACCAAAGTCTAAGCCTTGCTTAGCGGCGTCCGGAGTTTACTAAAACTTTGGCTTAAGCTCAAACTGTGAAATCGACCCTTAAACGCCTCTCCAACCTTGGAAACATGGTGTGGGCTGGGTGACGCCTGTTGGAGTAACGTTTTTGATAGAGCCGGCAAGCCTGTCTTGCATTCCTTTGGGCTTCCTCGTGGTTGAGAAGCAACTCTGTGTACTCTGTCATTGTTCATTCCCAATTGACGATAGCCACACAAATGAATATTGTAAGTATGAAAATAATAAACAGAACAATACTACCATCGACTGTAGGTATGGTGTGCATCACGTAACAGTTGATGGTAGTAATCAACTCTTAACTAATGAATGTGACGTCTACTGCTTGTCTCGGAAACCAGACCGCAAATATAAGGTTTCTGGACATGGGTTTATGAACAACACATGAATGGTGCCACGGAATATTGTAATACATACATATATCCATATAATCCAAAATGCGCAGATTTACTAAGGTTGACAAATCTTGACAAACATTTTCGTTAAGTTTGATATTAAATGGTGTGCTAGTATAAGAAGGTAGAGTGGTCCAACGTTGAGAATGACTAATTGCCACACGAGGAATCAGTTTACTACCGGAGAGGTATAACTTTTATCAACCCTAAATGCGCGAGCACACTCCTAATCGTCTGTAATGCTGTTGTTGATCACAAGTAGTATCATTTCATTTTACGATTAATGTCACGATTAGACACCTTCCTTCCAACACGTCAGCCAAGTGTGCCCCTGGCTGTTTATTCTCAGATCAAGACAACCTAATAGCTACCACAAAAATTAACTATAACAACGGGTAATCTCATAGGCAATCTCTGCGGAGTAATATAGGCCCTCCGACAGTACTTCAGTATTAGGTTAGAAAGAAAAACTGAGATACAATCTGATTAAAAAAGTACGGACACTACATTAAGTCCAATTCTTGTGTATATTTTCTATGGGGAACAGAAATTAATTCTTGCAGTTAATAAATATGTTTCAAGGAGAAGTGAAGCGCAATAAAATCCCACAAGAACTGAATGGTAATGGTTGCATTCTTACTTTTTCTACTACTTATATGCAGTAGGGAGAGGAAGTATTACATTCCATCCAAAAAACTCATTATCGAAAATACTGTGACCATGTTCAGTTTTTCTCTTCACTGTTTTTATTGTCACTGTTTCGTTCTTATGTAGTTCATCTTCACAAATAACGCTTCACTAAGATGAGCCATTTCAACTCTCCGTCCCTTTGTTTCCTTCGTGAGGACCTCGCAAGACCTCCACAACCCGTCGCTCCGCAGTAGCACTCGCTGCAAGTCACAACAATTGTCACCAACTTGCTCTTGACGTCGCTAACTCGCCCGCTCACTGACTGACTAAACAAATCTCGCTCGACTCGCACTCAATTACACTGACTACTCCCGCAAGAGCGCTCGGCTACATAGACAGTGGAATCTTTCTACAGTTTCTCGAACGTTATAGAATATTTCGACATACTTTCCTGGTGCAGGGGGCAGATAAAGCTTCCAAGGTTGTAGTTATCTCCCAATAGCGCGCCGGGAGTTTACGCTGACGAGCGACAGTTATCTTGTTTACTCGAACCTCCCGGCGCCGACCTCCAGATAACCTTGGGTCATAGCCGCTGCGTCACAATACATATTCTAAGGACCCTGGATAAAAACAGAAAGAAAGGAAGAAAGAATCCTTTTAGAAAAAGCTAGTGCGTGTCTGTGTATCTCTCTTTGAGGCACCTTAACTCAAAGGGGCTATGTCAGTTGCGTCTGGGTTTTTAAAAGCAGTACGTCAGTTGCGTCTGGGTTTTTAAAATCAGTACGTCAGTTGCGTCTGGGTTTTTAAAATCAGTACGTCAGTTGCGTCTGGTGGTTTAAAATCAGTACGTCAATTGCGTCTGGGGTCTCTAAAATCAGTACGTCAGTTGCGTCTGGGGGTTTAAAATCAGTACGTCAGTTGCGTCTGGGTTTTTTAAAACATATACGTCAGTTGTGTCCACAGCTACTTGCTTGGGTAACTTGGGTAGGTTTAGGTTATTCGATAAGACACAGCCAAAAACTATAGAACGCTTTCTGCTACCTCATATACAGCATAAGGGTCAAACTGGACATACGTAATAGTTCTCATTCCCTGTTGTGCACGAGCCATGGAGTCGATGACAAGTGAGAAGGGGAAGCCTTTATTTTTAACCTACTTACTTTTCAACCACATAAATTGTTTGTTATTGTTTGTTAACTCGGTTCAGTTCTTAGATTTTTATACATAGCACAATGTAATCTAACAAAATTTTACAGAACAATCCTAAGCCTGCAAATGGGAACGGAAATGTTTATGCCAGTAACTGAAAATACTGGGACTAACAATTCAAATCTTTCAGAAACGCAACTGATGTATTAACCAAGAAATTCAGGGATGCAACTGACGTATGACCCAGAAAAGCCAGAGACACAACTGACGTATAAAACTGACCGCGGGACGCAATCGCCGGTCACCGAACTCAAAAACTAAATCTCCGATGTACGTACCAAATGGTATTTCAGTTCAGCAGCTTCCAAAGATGCGGCAGGAGGATTTTCAGGAAAATACCCCCATATCAAACTACCCTTTACATAGAAAAATATTCGTTATTTTTTAATTTTCTTAAAAAATGACTGAGGCTTATGATTGGAATACCATACGTTTAAGGTATTTGCATTACTAATAAAATGTATATATGAATTTTCAACGGAACAGCCTGTGAAGGCCTCTTCGTTCTGAATGAATTTTGTATAACCCGTACATCATAACAAATATACAAAAACGTGCTGAAAAAGATTATAAATCCCGTTAAAACACACATCATATGGATCCAAATCCTTAGTGGCATTAGCTATTTCCGATATATTTGTTGTTATTGGTATGAGTTCTGCAAAACTTAATAAAAAGGGAATGTAATTTCAAAGCCAACATATATGGATACGCTTTTTTAAAGCCTTTCAAACGAAACCTTTCTGAAACATTTCATCTCAACATGAAACGGATAGAAAAAAAGTTTCTCTGAGAATAGTTTGCAGAAGAAATATAAGAGTAAAGGACAGTGCATAGAGAAAGCAATGTAAATTTAACACAGAGATTTTTTAAATGGATCAAGCGATTGGGATTAGTCAGACGGAGGGACCTCCGGTCACTGGAACACAGCAACGTAGGCCATAATAGGTCCTTTTTGCTTCTGTTTACTCTGGGAGGAAGGGATGAAGGGGAGATGCGAAGGGCATTCAGATCGCACGCTAGCAAGGTCGGGGTACCTAACGATTTCAGAACGATGCCAATCCTGACGCCGGCAAGCCCTTGCCTTAGACATCTTCAACCTGGGGTTCTGGAATAAAACGAGCCGCTACCAGGAAGGAGTCCCAGCCGGCAGCCAAGCGCCAGCGAGAAATTTTTACACGGCGCAAATTCTACCGTCCCGCTACAACGTAACAATCACCTAGTCCTACAATCCTGAAACGTATGAATGAAACAGATGAACGAAATGACATGGGACAGGAAATTCGTGTTAGAGGAGCAACAATCCCAGAAATCGCATACCGACCTGGGGAAACCACGAAACAATCCGAGGTTAGTGTTGCCAGCCCGAGGGGAATAGAACTCGGAACCTCCTGAGTGCGAGTCTACACAATACCGAGGAGCCATGACATACACAGGGATTTGAACCAGTTATCTTATGAATAACAGACAAACGCTATAGTCATTCTATTAGTAACAACAAATAAATTATTTACGTGTATCCCTGACTTGACAGGCTATTCCCTGTTAAAATACAGATGTGGACAGTAATTCTATCTTATTTTCCGTTACGAGGGGATTCGGCACCGATCCAGCGTGGGCATTGTACCTACGTCGCACGAGGAGGCGACCTCGGGAGGAAGGATGAGGCTAGAGCAGATACCGGCGACCGGATCCAGGAGCGAAGGTACAACAATAATAGGGCCCCTAAGTCTCCGATATAGACACCCCGGCAGAGGAAACAGGCAGACCGGGGACCCTACCCTACACAGAAGTGGTCCAACGCCCCTCAAAGGGGTTCGAATACCCCGGCAGCCAGTCGAAAGACGAGGGACGGAGATAGTTACAAAGACCATCCTTTTCCCTTGCCACGCTGCACCGAAACACCATCACCGTTAATTCCGAGCCTGAAAGAAAGCAACAGGATGAATGAAATGAAGAATGAAACTAAAATGAACGGACAGGAAATTCAGGGATTGAAAGAAACAACGCTAGCATTCGCTTGACGACGTGGGAACACCTCCGAAAGAAATCCCATGGGTCAGAGTGGGCGATCACCGGAGATCGATTCCGGGATCTCCAAATGCGGGATACAGACATTGCGCCCTGAGCCATCCCGCTCGGTGCAAGAATGTTAACGTCTGTAGGTGCCCCTAAAGTAAGACTTTTATTATTTTATTCATATAGTGAATAAATATTGCTATATAAATATTGTAATTTTGTTTCTCTAAAAGCTAATAAAATATACTCCACTACTGAATCCGAGGTATAAAACAATAATGCACAATAGTCTTGCAGGTAATGTAAAAGTCCTAGGCAAAGATTCAGAACTATAAATTCAATGATTTTTATATACATATTCGACACGTTACCTTAAGCTAGGAGAGGAATACTGTGTGGTTTTATTACTATTACCTTTATTTTACAACTTCCTTACAGCATCTCATGCATAACTTACCTGCAACAGAAAGAAAATACCCCGATTAGTAGATTAAAAAAACAAAACAAAAACATTGTGAAGATTGTATACACGTACAGTCCTTGACAAGATGCTTGCCTAAGAGAAAGTGTCAAAACCATTGTAGACCACATGAAGCACCTTTACCTATAGTCTCCGTCAAGAACGAAGACGGTGAATGACAACTGTCGCACAGGCAGTTGCAAGGAGAGGAAAGAGGAATGCTCGCAAGCACATTGAAACACATTATTTTGTTGCTAATGCTCCACATAATACGTATCTTACTTTATTCTTCAGCCCTGGCTTCTTCAGAAACAGAAACTCGAAGTTGGCCGCGCAATGCAGTCGATTTGTAATTCGAAATTATCAAATATTAATGTTAAAGAGCAAGCAAGTTCACAAAAACACTTTAAAATAGACTACCACTGAATGGTAAGACACATGTGACGTGGCAGAGACTTTGCTACTGCGCAACCGCCTTCGTTCGTGACGGAAACTAGGTATAGAGGACCTACAAAGATAGGTATTGTGATGCAGCTGTGTTTCAAGGTTATCACGTGGATGGCACCGACCGACTGGCCAGCTGGAGAGATACATAGAGATAAGGATGAGAGCTCTGCCCCTACGTAAACTCCAGAAATGCTATACAGAGGTAACGGGATTTTCTGGAAGTTTCTTTCTCCTCTCTCACGAAGTTTGTAGTATATAAGAGAGCGTGTTGACGAGTGAGAAAAGGATCTACCGTTCTGCGATCCAGGTTGTGGCGTAGAGTGAGTGCTACTGCTGCGAGAGAATAGAGAGATCTTGTGTTCGACGCCCCAGGGAGTGAACGTAAGGAAGAAGCTGCTTCGCGCATGTTTCATCAAGTCGATGCGCCCAAGCAAGAATGGAGTGACAAATCACAGTTATCTAACTTTTTCAGAAAAGGTTTTTATAACTTCGTTTCACTCTCAATGGATCAATAAAATGGCAAAACTCTATATGTAAAAAGACCTAGCATTTACTGTTATACCAACTAGAGCAATAACAAGTGTGCTAGAAACAAGACTGCAAGATGGGAAAAACTATATTCTATACTATATTGAGCATTAACATGCCTAGTATACTTTCACTTAACCTTCTATACCCACTCTTCCATAAAATGCACTTATAAAAGCTTGATGTTCTTACTACTTCATGTTAGTTAAAATAAATGTTTGCAGAAATGGTTTCACTACACGTTACCTTGTAGATACAAGAGAGATACAGCGGGTCGCTAGAGGCTGGCTTTGAAATTCCGTACTCTTTCCATGACCACGAGAAACAAACGAACGGTGACTTAGAACTTAAAAAGATTCAGCACTTGAAAGTTCAGATTAACAACAATGAATATCTCTTAAATGGTTCCTCACAAAAATGTATTTGAAATAAAGAATGTGCTTTACCGAGATCTACTTTTTTGTGTAGTAAGTTTTTATCTGTCGCTTATGGTTTATTATTTATACAGAATTGTACAAAACTTATTCAGAATAAGGAGAACTTTAGCGGCTATTCACAGAGAATTCACTATAAATTTTATTTGTCACACACATATATAAAACACGTGACATTTTGATCAAAAGCATTAGAGCAAATTTTTAGAAAACCAGAAATAACGAAAATATTTTTCCACTTAAGAGCAGCATGGGATGGCGGGATTTTGTTCGCAGCCTTCAAAGATACTGAATTTAAATACGGAGTTCGGTATTTACCTAACTTGTCATTTTTTAGTTATGATGCTCACAAACACACACACGGAGACCTTTTTTTAAAAAATAATTGGGAGGGATTCAGACAGCCTCAAAACATGCATGGCTGGTAAAATCTCGATATCAAATGTTGGGTGGAATAGCATATTTCTTCTACTTATTGCAGGTAAGTACTAGAGAAAGTAAAAGTGGTTTTATTCTTAAACTATAGTGCTGGCCAAGACCACATATTTGGAGCGGTCGACAGCGTTTCCAGATATAGCAACCGGACGTCGACTGTTCTCTCAGTGCCCCCGTCCTCAAGAACAGGCTCGGGCAGAGGATTCTCCTAAAACTCCCTATTCATAAAGACAGGTTCGGACACAGTGTTCCTCTTAAAGCCTCCAAGCGCATGGTGAGATTTTGACAAAGTGTTCCCCTAAACCCCCAAAGTTCATGGGCAGGTTCGGACAAAGGGTTACCCTCAACCCCCAAGCGTATGACCAGATTTAAACAAAGGGTTAACCTCAACACCTCCCCAAGCGAATCACCAGAATCAAGGGATTACCTTCAACCCCACGTGCATGTCCAAATTCAAAGGATAAACCTCACCCAAGAGCATGCCCACATTCACACAAAGTGTTACCCTCAACTCCAAGTGTATGGTCAATTCAGTCAAAGTGTCATCCTCAATCGCCCTAGCGCATGGCCAGATTCAAAGGGTTATCCCCAACCACCCCCCCCCCCCGAGATTCAGACAAGAGGTTACCATCAACCTTTCCCTTACACGAACAGATGCAAGATGCAAGAATAGAATAGCAACTTTTCATCAGGACATGTCGGCGCGTCGTTCTCCGAGGTCTAGGTATACCATGGTAGCCTCTAGTTCCCAAAGTCGAGGATTAAAACCCGACGGAGGCGCTGGATTTTTTTCGGGCGTAAAAATCCTTAGCATGGCTTCCTTCGGGAGGGAAGTAAAGGTGGTGGTCACGTGTCGTAGATTTACGGTGGTAAAAGAACCTCAAGCCTGATAAAGAGGCCTCTGAGCAACATTTTCTGTCTGTCACGCGCAATATAGAATGGAACGCTAGGAACCATAGTAGCTAAAAAGCGTCCATAAATAAAACTCAAATTAATTTAATTTTAGAACATGTCCGCTCCATACATTGGCCTCTGCCCTGTATTCCGAGAGATGAAGAAGGAATGACGGAAGGGAAAATCCTTTTCAAGATTTGCTAACGATCACAATTCTTTCTTAAAATATGTTTTGCTTTTGAAATTATTTTACCACTCTATAAATTTGGTGTTAATCCTTCAAAATAAGCAACATGAAAGTGGTAAAGTGGTTTGTGGCCTAAATTTGGCAGCGCTGTGGTGTGATAAATGACATGCTCTAGAACAAACAGTCTCGAACGTTGATACATACACAGCTGGGATTGCTGGTGTTGTTGAAGATGGGTTGCCATGGCAACCTGTCTCAGCGGATGTTGGCCTTTATCAGCTCTGTGTGCTCTGCTAATAACATCTCGGTCTTTTCAGGCCGTGGAGATGAGAGCCTGGGCTGAACATCAAGTGAGCGTGTTTGCATTTTAGAGCGATCTGATTCTAGGGATTTATGTACAGTTTTTCCCCAAACTTAGGTATTACTATCGTGTTATCTGTTTTCGGAATGTAAATCTCCGTCTCCCCATGAATTCTTCAATGAGCAAATGGAAAAGGGGGAAAAATCGCATAAGGTACACTCATGCAACTTTCTCTATCATTTGTATATATGTTCATCCATTACCTATTACAGTAGTCATATAAACACCGGTTTTTATATCCACGTTAGATTAATCACTAGATATATGTTTTTTTGCATAGGAAATTTTTTAAAAAGCTTATATGTTACATTCACATACCTTTCTCGTCCCTCTGTCGTTTATTAGTGAGTATGCAAATTATTCCGTCTAAAGTTTATTTTCCTATCTACTTCGTTTTAAACGAGATAACCCTTTGCAGAAATAGCTACATTACACATTATGTTATAGATACAAAGAGAACAGCGATAGTCAAATGTTTAACAACTGGACGCTATATGCTGGCCTTAAAATTCAATACTGTTTCCATGACATCGCGAGAAACAACTGAAAATCGACACAACTTTAAAAGAATGGCTAAGTATCCAACAATTCAAATCATTAATAACGGATATTTCGGAAATGGT
This sequence comes from Deroplatys truncata, assembly GCA_030765065.1. Lineage (NCBI taxonomy): Eukaryota > Metazoa > Arthropoda > Insecta > Mantodea > Mantidae > Deroplatys > Deroplatys truncata. Next base: position 27,399,228 of record CM060985.1, on the reverse strand, counting down.
TTATGTCCCAAAAAAGTTACTTATTTCAAAAATAAATTGTGTTTTAAAGAGATCTACATATTCGTGTAGTACATTTTCGTCATAGGCTTAACGTTTACAATTTATACAAGAATATACGTACAAAATTCCTTCCGAATGAAGAGGGTTTCACAGGTTATTCCCAGAAAATTCAATATATATATATATATATATGTTTTGTTTTTCATGTAAATATTTTAATACGAGGTCTGTTCAAAAAATTCCGGAACGTTCGTAATTTCGTGCCAATGGAGTGTTGGAGCGAAATGCGGTTGGCATCCCAGCACACGCCTGTTTTTAATGTGTAACTGCCGGAAGTTTCATTATTCTATGTCTGTTAGTTATTGTTCCGTGCTGTATTGAGTAGAACGTTGTGTCGCACAGTTTGTGAGATGGCAGAGTTAGAGGAGCAACGCGTCTGCATTAAATGTTGCGTGAAACTCAAGAAAACCTTTACAGAGACACACCAAATGATGCAGGAAGCCTACGGTGATGAGTGCTTAAGCGTACTCGGTGTTACGAATGGTTTAAAAATGGCCGGATGGAAGTTAAAAATTACCCTCGTTGCGGACGACCTTCGACGCCTACCTACGACGCTCATGTCAGGAACGTTAACGAAATTGTGCGTGCCAATCGAAGGCTGACTATTGGGATGTGCTGCGTCGCCTGCGAGAAAATGTGAGAAGGAAACCGCCTGAAATGTGGCGAGGCAATTCATGTCTCTTGCATCACGATAAAGCACCCGCACATTCATCCCTGTTGGTGCGTGACGATATCACTGTCCTGCCTCGTACTCCGTACTCTCCAGACCTGGTCCCTGCGGACATTTTTATTTCCAAAGCTGAAAACCCCGTTGAAAGGACAAAGATTTGCAACGATAGACGAGATAAATGAAAATTCGCAGACGGCGCTTCGCGAGATCCAGAAAGAGATGGACCAAGACTGCTTCCGGAAGTGTAAACGGTGTATCAATTGCGGAGGAGAGTATTTCGAAGGAAACCATGCACAATAAGTAAAAGCTATGCTACAAAAATGCTGTGGACAAAGTTTCGTAATTTTTTGAACAGACCTCGTATATGACATTTTATTCAAAATCTTTGAACCATTTTTGAGGAAATAAAAAATTTCGAAAAATGTTCCATGTGAAGGGTAGTTTGGGGTGAGCGATTTTCTTGAAACTCTTCGTGGCGCATTTTTGTTATTAGAGAGTTGTTATTATTATTATACATCATTACTGTGCCCAGTAGATATATTTCTACCATGTGATTATACTTTGTTAATAAGCCCATATACAGGACATCTTCTACAGATGCTAGAAGACGTTCCCCTGCAGATTAAGAGGAACCTGCGGTACCAACAATGATGGCTGTCCGACCAATGGTGCACGAATTACTACAACTGCAAATTAGTTCCCGTGTAATTGCACGAGGAAGTGGTATGAGTCAAGCAAGTGTACTGCGCATTCTCCATCAACATAAGTCCCAGCCCTATCACATCTCTCTTCATCAAGAACTGCATGGAAAGATTTTGAGAACGTGTTAATTTTTGTACATGGGCATTAAGACATGATACACCAGATTTATCATGTATCTTGTTTAGTGATAAAGCAACATTTAATAATCATGGCCAGGTAAACCGCAGAAACATACACTATTGGTTTGTTGACAATCCCATGTCAACTTGTGGTGTGGGATATTGAACCATCAGCTCATAGGGCCTTTTTGCGTAGAAGGGAAAAATCCGGTGAACGGGCCGGCCAAGGTACAGGTCCTTTTCGTCCAATCCAGCGATTTGGAAACAATCCGTGAATACAAGCTTCTACTGCAACATCAGCCAAAACAATTTCTCCCTCCTCTCTGGTCACTTGTTAGTTTTTAGGTAACTGGTTAAAGAGCTTGATGAATTATTGCCGAGGTGGTTAACCTCTATTGGGATTTTTGTGCATTTGTAAATCCCAGATCCCATCTTCCACTCATGACCTGCTTCTTGAACTATCATACTCTAGTTACCTTGATACGACACCCCTGTGGACGTCCGCGTACACACACTGATCGCATGCTATTCATCAATCACAGAGCTTTGGAACGTTTATTTCTTTACATCCTGTATGAGGTATTATGTGAAGTTGTTAAGCATATAGAAAGTTGTATCGTCTGTACACGTCAGAGTTTTTCTTATCTAGAGTATATTGCTAAATACAGAGAATGTGTATAACGAGTAGAAAATTAACGACGACAGTATATTCCACTACGTTATAATTCCATCATAAGTTATTTTCCCTCTATTGTTCCGAAAGCGGCTTCCAGCCTTGACCGCCTCAGTGATCCTTCTCTCTAGATTACCTACGTCGATGCCAATCCTCTTACTGGACGCCGCTCTCTGGCACAATCAACTCATTTATTTGATGGCCATCTTATTTTATAGGTAATAAAAGTAAGCCTTCTACAAGGACAATGCTCGTTTGACCTAGACAACTTAATCTTCTACATTTCCTTTGTTGAGCCTGGCTTTCTTGATCCAATATCATCACTTGGCTTTATCTAACATCACTTTGGCAGTGGGACCGAGCATAAACGTAGTAGCTAATGGAAATTAGGATTAATATACCTGAATCGTTCAGTTTCTCTATATAATAACTTTCCAAACAAATGTATATACTTCATTATTAAACTAGGTAAATACCAGGGGCTTTGGTGGTTTTGGTCAAACACCGATAATCTAAATATTTTGCTTACTCGTATTTACACTAAGCTGAATTAAAGCAGTTACAATATGCTGGTATCTAATTCTTTCAATCTGATCATCTCATCTACTTCATTGTATAAAATTTACAACATGCATTGATAATCCTCAAAATCGACTCCCATACAACATTCATCAATCCCATTCTCCATTAGCGGTGATTTTCGGATTACAAACTCAAAAGAACTAGGACAACAACATTAATCCTTCTATTACTGACATATCCCACCATTGCAGAATATTACGAGGGCAGTCCAGAAAGTCCAAGAGGTTTTGGCCTATCGTGGCGGTAGTAGGGCTAGAGCCGCCATCTTGGTGTCAGAACGTTCCTACATTCAGTACGCATCCAACTGTGGTAGCGTGAGTATTGTGCCTTCCTTACTGTGCTCTCTGTGAGTTGTTAAAATGTGCGCTGCAATAGAAAATCCCGCCACTTGTGAAGTAGGGCTGGCTAAAAAGAACAAACCAATTGAAATTTATCGTCAACTTTGTGATGTTTACGGGCAGGGAATAATGAGTGAAAGTCGAGTCAGGCAATGGTGCATTGATTTTAAAAATGGTCGTACCAAAGTTCACGACTACGATCGCAATGGTAGGCCTAGCGTTATGACTGAAAATGCAAATCAATGACAAAATTTGTGTAAATGTTTGTTTCACGATTACAGAACTTTCGGAACATTTTCCCCAAATTTCACAGAGTTTGGTGCAACAAATTGATGCTTTGACACTGACACTGAACTGCATGTCGGTGGTTGAAGTCGCAGGCGGCAGATTTCTACAGAGAGAGTATTGAAAAACTTGTGCCACGGTATGATAAATGCCTCAATTTGAATGGCGATTATGCAGAAAAATAGCTTAGGAGTGTACCTTTCAAATGTAGATAATAACGGTTTATATTTGCATTTTGTTATTTGTTTATTTCAAAACGCCTGGGACTTTCTGGGTTACACTCGTATAAACATTGTCCCCGCCGAGCAGTTCCACTCCCTCTTCCTTTGGAGGTAGCTTTTAGTTATTCCACCCATAAAAGAATAAAACCTCAAAATTGCCTCCCGCCGAAATTTTCCATCCCCTCATCACAGTATTTTTACTCGTCCTAAAGAATCATGAGTAGCAACTTTGATCGAAATCGATGCAAAAGTGTCAGGAACACACACACTGCGACCTACGAGAGATCTATTACGGCTACCACCCCCAGGATGCTACAGGCCACAGGCAGACAGACCACAGAGACGTGCGGAACTCCCTAACAATTCCTGGCTCGAAGGCCCTTCCTACTACTAAAGATGCCCAGAGAGGGCGATGAACGACTCGTCAATCAAGCAGCTCTCTAGTATCCACGGGGAATACTCTTTCCTTTGAGCAAGCATCCGCGCTGTTTGTCCGGCACCACTACATACCACGAAGCCTAGAAGCACACCTGAAACATGAGGAAACGGAATGAAAGGGAGATGATGGAAAGGAAATCATGGCAGATGAGAAACCACCCCAGCATTCGCCTACCGAACAGGGAAAACCCCCCAAAAAAAAGATCAGAGTGCCGGTCGAAGGGAATGGAACACAGGACTTCCGAATGCAAGCCTCATACGTTACCGCGGAGGAGCCATCTTGCTCGTAATACATACATTGACTATTATATACACAGATTTTGAATATAAATGCGTGTGCCCAGTCCCTCACTATGACTTTATGAAGGCTTGCGGAAACCTCGAGTTTGAGTACTTAACGCTACTCCCACGTTTACAAAACCCTGTGTTTGCTGCTTAGTTTGAAATATTATTAAAGGGATAGGAGCGCCCTTGTCAAACTCTAAAGTAACAGTTATTTATGTATAAACCTTTGGATTGTGACAGAAGTCAATGTTGAATGCATTCACTCATAAGCTTATTTTCAGGAGTTGCACAATATAACATTTTAGGCAATCCTCTCATCATATCTTCAAAATAAATTCCAAAATTAGAGAACTAAATATTTTATTTTATTCTTAGACAAAAAATCTAACGTGTTACATTCACATTTCTTCTCTACCAAACATCGTTTATTTTTATATACGAGGGTTGATCAGAAACTGAGGTTACAAAACCTGTAGTGAAACGTGTACATTTTATTTCATACAACCAACTGATAGTACAAACATTAGGTTATTTTTCGACATAGTGTCCATATCGGTTTAAGCACTTATCACATGGTGGGATGAGTTTGAGTCCTGTCCTTGTATGTTCAGCCACGTTGTTGCAAAGTGTTCCACCTCCTCGTCTGAAGCGAATCGTCGGCCTCCTAGGTGCTCCTTCAAGTGAGAAAAAAGTGAAAATCCCTTAGAGCGAGGTCCGGGCTGTAGGGAGTGTGGTCGATGATGTCCCAGCGAAACTGCTTCAAAAGCGTGATGGTCTTATGTGCTATATGAGGTCGTGCGTTGTCGGTGAGAAGTCCTGGCCGTTTCCTCCTGATTGCTTCGCACAATCGTACCAAGGTCTCGCAGTCGGTCAGCGATCACCGTGTGCCCTCTTTCCAAAAACTCCAGAGTATGACACCCGTGCTGTCCCAAAACACTGTGGCCATGTTCTTACCGGCGTCATCACCTTAAACGTTTTTGTCTTTGGAGAGGAGGGGGTTTTCGATTCCACTGACGACCACTTACTGCTTGAGGTGTAGTGGCGGGTCCATGTTTCGTCACCCGTGACACTGTGGTGAAGAAAGCTATCCCCTTCCGTGGAGAACCATTGCAAAAGCTGCAGACTTACCCCTTAGCTTACTTCTCCTTGTGTTGGTTGGCCAGATTTCGTGGAACCCATTCGGAACAAACTTTACAGTACTGCAGAATATCGTGAACAATGTCACGAACGCTTCGGAACGGCATTCCCAATTCTACCGTCACATGGCGTAACGCGATCCTCCTGTTGTCCTGAATCAGTTCCACCAGGCGAGCTGTGTTTAAATCTGTTGATGCCGTGCTAGGTCGGCCACTGCGATACTCGTCGGTGACGTTTTCTCTATCGGCTGAAAACTTTTGACACACTTCTGCGACATGGTGACGAGACATTACAGTCTCTCCGTAAACCTCTACCGGTGAATTTCAGTTGCGGTTACATGCTTCGCCCAAAGAAATCGAATAACGGAGCGGACTTCTCCGCGAGACCAGTTTTCCAAACGAGTTGCCATTTGTGTTTATCTACAACTAGCGCTGTAGGTGGCGGGTTGCTGAAACTCTGCACAGTTGCCAACCACAAGTATCAGAATTACCACACACTCCTAATTTCTCTATAACAGACGAAACTCCAAGAATATCGGCCTTGTAACCTTGGTTTCTGCACACTATTGTTACGAAACCAAATTTTACTGTCTAGTTCATGTTAGCGAGAACAAATGTTGGCAGAATTAGTTTCTCGTTAAGCCGAAGTGATACTCAGGTGTTTAAAAGCGGATCGCTCTTTCCATAACATCGCTGAAACATTACTGAAAAAATTGAAACAAATGACAACGAATATCTCGGAAGTGACAATAAAGGTTATTTGAAATAAGTGCTGTGTTTCAAAGAGATCCACATTTTTTATTGTAGTAAGTTTTTGTATATCTCTTATGGTTTATCGCTTATACAACGTTTCTTCCTAATAAAGAAGACATCACAGGCAATTCCCAGAAAGCTCAAGATATACATTTTGTCATGTATCTTAAATGTATCGTTAAGGCATTTTTATAAGAAAATAAAAAAAAAACTCGAAAATGTTCTATGTAAAGGGTAGTAGTTTGGAGTGGGTATATTTTCTTGAAAATATTCGTGTCGCATCCATAGAAGATACGGAACTTAAATACCAACTTTGGTATTTATCCAACATTTCGTTTTTGACTTATGGTATTCACAGGCATACAACAGGACTTTCTCTCTAAAAATGCTTACATTTCATTCCTGGGCCTCAAAACATGTATTTCCGTTGAAATCTTTGTATCAAATTTTTGGATGAAGTGGAATACTTCCTCTGTCTACTTGGTAGGTACGTGGTAGGAAAAGTAAAAACGTCATGGTTTCATAACGACTGAGAGAAGCTTGCTTAGTTGTTTACAAGTCAAACGTGTTTTACTTGTTTACTTATCAAATTTATGAAGGCAATAATAATTGGGCTGAAATGGAAGATACTTGGAATATCTCAAAACGTGCATTTCCAGTGAAATTTGGATATCGAAGTTTTGAATGGGATATATATATATAGGAGAGAGTAAAATTTACATTTTGTTCCAAATTTTGGTGCAAGAAATTTGCCCATAAAGTTACCAAAGCGAGATGCCTCCGTAGTAACGTGCAAGGCTCCATTCGGAAGGTTTTGGGTTCCATTACTGGGGCCGGTTCTAAACATGGGTTTTTCGTGATTTTCCCTGGTTGGCAAGGCGAATGCTGGGGTTGTTTCTCTTCTCCACGAATTCTCTTTTCCTCATTTCCTATCATTTTTCTTCCCCTTTCACGTTTCAGGCACGCTTAGAGGTTGTGGAGTGTCGGTCGGCGTCGAACGGATGGCGCGGATGCTTGTCTGTTGTAAAGTTCTTCTCGGTCCTGTCAGGTGGCAGCCTTCTCTGTCGCTGTGACCGGGTCATCAATCTTGGAATCGTTAGGGACCTCTGCGCGTCCCTGTCGTCCGACCTACCTACGGCTCCTTCACCTCATTCGTTCCTCTTGGGAGTGGTAAGCACAAAAGCCTCGTATTGGGTCGAGGTGCGAGATGACCGTGCCCTGGTCATTGTTATTGTCATCATTGACAGAGGACGCTTTTTTACACGTCCTATACACGGTCAGTTGCTAATGCGTAGAAAACTTCGTGTGAATGTTAAAAAACTTTTCCTTCCTTTCTGTTTTTCTCGAGTTGAACGAGTGTCATGGTATAATGGAAATATTTATTAGCAAAGCGCTGCACGTTCATGCTTCCCAGAAACTTGAATATGCAGGATGAACCTTGTTACGTATTCAGAGTCAGTAACACGCTCGTTAAGTACGGAAACACGTTCTAACTAGTTACGTATATTGCTAGAGATTCACTAATTATAATGCCTCGTGCAATTGCAATTGTTAACCCTTCATTATTGCTGAGGATGTGTTCCAATCACTGAATTAGCAATAAATTGTTTCATTATCTGATATCTGCTGAGGCAAAAACTCGCACATTGCACCGAATAATGGTTCACAACTGCCGCTCTTTTCCGAAAATACTGAGAAAAAAGTGATTCACGATGAAAATAAAAAAATCTGTTGCGTATATTCACGTAACTTTGCCTACCTGTATCGTATATTAGCGATATATAAAGTATTCTTATGAAAGCGTATTTTTCTATCTACCTCATTTTAATCGAGACAAAACATTTACAGGTTTATCTCTCTGGTATATTCTTATGTTAGAATTTCGTTATAGATACAAAGGTTTGCATTGAGTTTACCAGAATTTACTTAAGTCAACAAAAACGCGTTTTATATGTGTATTCCATTGAATTTATCTGATTAACTTAAAGGTAATAAAAACGCGTTATCTAGGAGTATTTCATTGAGTTTACCTGGATTAACTGAACTTAATAAAATGTGTTTATATGCATTTTCCATTGAATATATCCTCACCAACTTAAGGTAATAAAATCACGCTATACAGGGTGGATCATTTAAGCTGAGACTGTAAAATATCTCCAAAACTAAGCGTTGTAGAAAGAAATGTCTGTAATAAAAGTTGCTTGATATTATGGGGGAAAGTAAATGCCGTTAGTCGTGCTTTGTTTGGAGGACGTTAGGATGGTCTTTTTAAGGGTCAATTTAATGTTTTAAATGGGAACGTCCAATTAGGGTCAGTTAAAATTGACCTGAACGAATTTTATATAATTTCATTCAGCGGGTGAACCTAAGAGATAGACAAAAATACCTGCTGCAAAAAAGCAGATTCCATTAATGCACAAAATTTAATTCAAATCAAGCTTTTGTGGCATTAACAAATTTCGAAATACCTGTTGCTAATGTCTTGAATTTTGTAACATTTTTTACATTTTTTTTAAACTGTGAGGAATCATTCTTTTAACTCTCGTGATGTGCAAGGAGCGTGGAATTTCAAAGCCAGCATATAGGGAGACGCTTTCTAAAGATTTGTCTATCACTTCAGTATCCTGTATCTCTCCTGTACATACGATGAAATGTGTAATGAAACATTTCTACAAACGTTTATCTCATTTAACACGAAGTAGATAGAACAATAAGCTTTTATGCGATTAGTTTGTAGATGAGTAAGTAGGGAAAGGCAGGTATTATTATTATTATTATTATTATTATTATTATTATTATTATTATTATTTAATGCCTTCATTCTCTATTGCATTTCAGGTGAGTTGAAATCGATCAAACATATGGAGAGCAGCAGCCTGGGGCAGTGCTATACTTATGCTGGATTTGATGTTTCTTCTAATGACGAATGTCCAGTGAGTATAAGGGTGTGTATGATAGAAGATACTTGGTTTGGTGTCAACAACGGATGGGCGAGAACTTTTAATGTCTCATACATTTCTTGCCCAAGGGTTCGGCGTTGTTTAACATAATTCTTAGGCCAGTTTCTTGCATTTAAATTTTGTTTTGTATAGTTCAGTATTATCACGAATTTAATTATAGCCGTGTAAGACTTTTATAATCAAACTGATAAACTTGCAATCTCTCAACTTTCTCGGATTTAAAATGTTATAAGACAGATTAAAAAAGTTGCATGATAAATACATAAGCAGGAGTTTCATTTACATATAATATAAGAAAATAAATCTTGTGACGCTACAGCCCGCGAAGGGCCTGGGCTGCCAGCATCACACATACCCCCGCTGGAAAGCTGGCTCACGAGGACACAGCCGCTGCCTATCGCAGCTCCTCACTTTTCTCACGATGCTGAGTGGATACCGGTCCAATAGCCGGGACGTAAAGTCCGTACCCCTATGGGTGGGAACGAACCCGGGCGCATTCTGTGGCCGGGAACCAAAGCACCATGCTTAGCCCACTGCGCCACAGTGCAGGACATTTAATAATAACAATAATAATAATAATAAAGTATGAAAGTTTTAGTACCAGACAAGTATTTAGTTATTAAATATTCTTGATTTCAAAACTACAATTAAAATATGAAAACAAAATACACTCAAAAATTAGAAACAATTTAAGGAACAAATCATAAAACTTTTGTAGGTTTTACATACAAAATCTTTATACTAAACTTTAGTACCATAAACGAAGGATATGAATGAAAACCTCGCTAAGTTTACTAAGAACTGTACATATGTAAAAATCTTTCCACCTGGCTTTATGGCAGTCACGAGGACTTTTCATTAACAGAAGCCAAGCTGTTCCTATCCTGCTTTGCTTCGCATCTTGGAACTTTGGGTGATTTCGGTGTTCTCAGTAAAATCCTTACTAAGTGCAATATCAAGCCAAGAGTCCTGAAATCATTGTAATTTCTTGGCAGCATCATGTGAAGTCCTCAAGTCATTTGCCATTTTCATACATGCCGTTCCATAAATAAAATAAGAAAGAATATACGAGACGTATTTCAAAACTAAGGTCCGGTGAACAAGATTTAGCGGGTGGTAGGCCTGAAAGACGTTTCACGCCTGCAGCGCTGTCTACCAACTCCTGAGAAACCTACCGCAGTGTTGGTGTGACGCAATAGCCGTTTGCCAGTCGGTGAGAGCAGATCGCAATGGCGAGACAATCGTAGATTGTGAAGTGCGCGGTGTGATTATATTTTTGCTGGCAAAAGGATCGTCAGCTGCAGACATCCATCGTGAGTTATGCCTCGTGTATGGAACCGAATAAAATGAGTGACAAGCAGATTCGACACTAGTGTCGAGAATTTCGAAATGGCCGCACAAATGTGCACGATGAACAGCGGAATGTTAGGCCCAGTATTCGGACCGACGGCATCGTTGAACAAGTGAACCAAAAGCTTCGAAGTGATCGGCTTTTGACGATTAGTGGTCTGGCTGATGAATTCCCAAATGTTGCTCAAACCTCACTTTACAGGATTATCACTGAACACGCCTGGATACCGGAAACTTTGTGCGAGGTGGTGCCAAAACTGCTCACCGATCAGCACAAAGAGCAACGAATGCGTAATGCACGACAGTTTTTGGAGCGCTATAGACAAGATGAACATGGTTTGTTTTCCACATTGTTACGGGCGACGAGGCATGGGTAGCGTACACCACCGCAGAATCGAAAGAACAGTCAATGCAGTGGCGCCGTTCCGGTTCACCCAAACCCAAAAAGATGTAATCAATCGCCGTACGCGAATCGCAAAATGATGGCTACCGTGTTTGGGACGAAAAGGGCGTCCTTTTGATTGATTTCATGGCACCGTGGGTCAACAATTACAGCTGACGTGTACTGTGCAACGCTTACCAAACAAGACTGCGATCCAAAATCGACGCTGCGGGAAACTGTCGTCTGGCATCATTCTCCTGCACGACAACGTACGCCCGCACACCGCTGCCGAAAACAAAGAGAAGATTCAAGAGTTTCGTTGGGAACTCCTTGACCACCCTCCTTACAATCCCGATCTGGCACCAAGCACTATTTCCTCTTCTTGTATTTGAAACGGTGACTGGGTGGACAACGATTTCAAACCGAGGATGAACTCAAGATAAGAGTTACCATCTAGTTCAAGTCCCAGGCGGCAGACATCTATGCCGAGGGATTAAAGAAGCTGGTGCAGTGTTACAGCAAGTGTACAGATGTGAACGGAGATTATATGGAAAAGTAAAGTATATATGTAGGCACATATTACTGTCAATAAAAACCTTGTCTCATTATGTTATTACGACCAAACGGACCTTAGATTTGGAATACGCCTCGTATATATTATCGCCCTCCACCACAAATTTAGTTAGTTCAACGGAGTTTCGTTCACCTCCTGCTGCTGCTTTCCCTTTCTTCCTGTTCCCAAATTCTACCTCTACTTCTATCTTAAAAATTGAGCATTATTTTTCGGTGATTCCCTGTTTTATACGACTCTTCTACCTATACCTTCAATTTTTCAATTACTCTTTAGCTGTCCGTTATTCCAATGCTGTTTTCGACTTTTATTAATTATCCCAACGTTTTCTTTACGGTAGAGTAAAACATTTTTGCGTTTTTACTTTCTCTGCATTCTCCTTCCTTTAATCAGCTTATACAGTTGTGTTTTACACATAGAACATGTTTTTTTTTGCAACCATAATGTCATAGTTCGGAACTTCTAGAAGGGGATTTGTGATATGGAACATTATCTAAGACCATAACAGAAGAGCGGAAGAAATTAGGAGCTGGGTTTTCTCGAATCCACCAGCACTTGCGCTAGTTAATTGAGATGTTACAAGTGAAACCGAGATGTCGGCTATGACCATGGGTAATTACAATATAAAGAATACTAGTGCTAAGTTGGCAACATTAACTATGGCAGCTGAGATGTTTATAGTCTCTCGTATAAGATTAACGTGGAGTACTGTAAAATGAGGGAACATTGGTTAACACGGGGAGTTTCACTTGATCCTACAATAGTTATGTATCGTAAAGATTCCTCATGTAGAAAACATTAGTCGCCCGTTAGACCGTTACCTCGAGAAGGTGCTACAAGAAACGAGAGAACAGAAGGAAGCAGGCAAAAAGAAACGGGGTAAGCGTTGATCTGAGCATGACCCAGCTGTACCAGCACCTTCCGCAAGAGTCTCAAGCTTACCGGTAGCCGTAAGCAGAATCAGTGTGTATCACATTCGTGTGAATGGACCAGACTGGCTTAAGCGTGTAAAATGTAATTTTTTTGGGGGGGGGCGGAAGCGTATGTGGAATTGCAATGAGGAACTAATTGCAAAAACTGTAACGATAGTGGTTCGATGTTTTGAGTGTAGTTACATTTGTTTTGTTTTTCTTTGTGCTCTTTGCAGTGGCGACTGCTGTATAAGAGTACAAGTGCATGTAAACATCCAACTTTTGACACGTTGCGGATTTATTTATTGTTACTTTCTCTACTGCATATAGTAAGTAGGGGAAGTATTATATTCCACTCAAAAATTTGATACCGAGATTTCAACAGAGATACATGTTTTGAAGTGCCCTGAATCGAAAAAAAACATTTTTAGAAAAAGGTCCGTGTGTGTGTGTGTGTGCGCCTGTGAATAGCAGAACTCAAAAACGAAAAGTCGGATAAATACCAAACTTGGTATTTAGGTTCAATACATTCAAGGATGCGCCACAAAGATTTTCAACAAAATCCCCCACCCCAAAACTAACCTTTACATGGAACATTTTTCGAAATTTTTTTTGTGCTCAAAAATGGCTCTGACGATTTTGATTAAAATACCATATTTATCTTGAATTCTCTGGAAATGTTCCCAAAAGTCCTCTTCATTCTGAATGACTTTCGCATAACTGCTAAACCGTATGAGATAAACATAATTTTACTACACAAAAAATGTAGATCTCGTTAAAACACACATTTTGTCATATACAGTGTTTTGTCGAGTGAACCATTTCGAGATATTCCTTTATATTTGTTTGAATTTTATAATACTTATATTTTTTCTTAAATGGGAATTCGTTATTGGCTTTTTTTATGTCCTGGACATACAAAGAGAATGGAATGCTCCACAAAGCAACCAGCTCTTAAAATATTTGACTTTCGCTTAAAGCCTACCATATTCTCTTTGCACCTACAAGAAAATTAGCAACAAGATACTGTACAAACCCTTTTTACAAATGCTTATTCTCTATCTGCTTCATGTTAATCTTATTGCTAATTTTCTTGTAGATGCAAGGGGAATTGCTAGGCTTTAAGCGACAGTCAAATGTTTTAGGAGCTGGTTGCTATGTGGAGTATTCCATTCTCTTTGCATTACCAGCACATAAAAAATTAATAACGAATTCCCGTTTGAGAAAAAGTATAACTATTGGAAAATTTAAGGGAAGAACAAGCAATATCTCGAAAATGATTCACTCAACAAAAAAAATGTATATGACATAAATTGTGGATTTTAACGCGATCTACATTTTTTGTGTGGTAAAATGTTGTCTATCTCTTATGGTTTACCAGTTATGCAAAAGTCGTTCACAATGAAGAATACTTTTGGAGACATTCCCAGAAAATTCAAGATATACATTTCATTTGCAATAAAAATGTCTTAAACTCATGGTATTTTATTCAAAATCGTTAGAGCCATTTTTGAGAAAATTAAAAATTTTCAAAAATGTTCCATGTAAAGGGTAATGTCGCATCTCTGGAAGATACTGAACCTAAATACCAAGTTTAGTGTTTATCCGACTGTTCGTTTCTGAGTTATGCTGTTCACAGACACACACACACACACACGGACATGTTTCCAAAAGTGCTTTCTATGCATCCATGGGGGCTCTAAACATATATTTCCATGAAATCTCGGTATCGAATATTTGGGTGGAATACAATACTTCCCCTACTTACTATACGTAGTAGAGAAAGTTAAAATGTAACCTACAAATTGACCCATTCCTGCATGTTCGCAGTCGTCCTGTTGAAATTCCATGTCATTCAATTCAGGTTGTGGTGCTTGTATATGGTGAAGGTGTTGTTTTCGTGTAGTCATGCCAACAGTAAAAGTGAGCGACAAAGCAAAGTTACAGGGATATATTCTGAATGGAGGGGCAACCTAGCATTGCGACTCTCAAAGGATGAAGTGAGGGAACTGCAGGAGACACACAGTTGCAGGTCGAAGCCTGCGCAAGTGGACAGAGACGCGCAGAGTTCCCTAACATTTCCGGCGATATATTCTAACTCTTCAATATCGAAGTCAAACTGTGACGAGTTAAATAATTCATATGGTTCCCGCAATAGTTTTATTCACGAAGAGATTAGCTGAAACTGCTTAAAGTTTTATTTTATGTGAGTATGATGTGATACTTTTTATGTGGACATATTTGTATGCATATTCTGCAAGTTTTCAATGCCTACATATTAAAGGGATTTATTAGAGCATAAACTTTCTGTTCCTAGTGATAACTGAAGGCACATTAATGTAGCAAACAGGTACATCATTCGCTCTGCTCCTTTACGAAGCTAATGCCATTTGCACTACCAGGTGGCCGACATAAGACAAGTGTCGTGTACAACTCAATTATCCCTCCCTCTGCTTGTCTGTGTACAGGTTAATGTGTTACGTACTTCAAAGGAACCGGTGTCGAATGCACGTATAACCATTATCAGCTCCAGATGCCTTTCAAGGTTAACATTCGCCCTGCTGTGTGTTAGAGGAAATGCTCCAGCGACAGTGTAAACATACATAAAACAATTCTGAGTATTCCGTCCATATGATTTTCTTTATCCACTATTCCAAAATCTGTTCCCACAAAGGTTTGTTTTATATCTAGTTATGCATCTGCGAAATTGGACAAAATATTTGAAAAATTAATCATGTGAATGTATCGCATCAGATTTTTAAACCCTTGTCCTCTTTTTGCTGAAGTGTTATTACATCATGGCCATCTATGTATATTTTTTACAATGAAATGTAACGGAATTTTGTGTTTATACTCTGTGGAGTGCAGTAACAACTATTTTTTCTTCTCCCTGGCATTCTCAACTCAAAGTCAAGGACTTCTTCGTAGGCATGTTGTTTTATAACTTCAATGTGTTCATATTCAAGTCAGAAGCTTTGTAAATCGTTTTAATATATTAATAATTTATGAAATTAAATTAGAACATGCTTTATAGCTGCGGACGGATTGCGCTTTCCAATAGTGAAAGAATTGTCAAAATTGATTGAGTGTTTTTCTAGATTACCTTACATACACAAACTCAAACACACACGTGCAAATTTTCTCTCTGTATAATATTAATATACAGGATGATTTATGAAGAAATGACACAATTCTTTCTTTAATTGTTTCAAAACGAGTTATGCTAGCGACAAAATATTATACCTGAAATGCAGAGGAATGTTGGGAGATTATTTACCTCTATAGCAAATGTTGAAAATGTTCTCCATCCTGCATAAGGCACAACTCAACACGTCGTTCCATGTTACTGGCCACTCGCTGGAGGACTCTGTTGTCAATAGCTTGAATCTCCTGTGTAATGTTGTGCTTCAGATCGTCCAATGTCTGGGGACATGTGGCATAAACCCTGTCTTTTAAGTAACCCCATAGAAAGAAGTCCGGCGATGTGAAATCCGGAGATCTCGTTGGCCACAGGTTCTTGGAAATTATCCGGTCGTCAAAGAAACTTGCAATTAGTGCCATGGATTCATTTGATATATGGCATGTAGAGCCATTCTGCTAAAGAGATCCTTGACTCAGCTCTACATCGTCTAGTTGCTCAGCAAACTCCAAGAAAATTCGTCGGTACTCTGCAGTGTTCACATTGGTTTCAAAAGAAATGGGTCCCACTAATCTATGTGCAGATATTGCGCACCAAACTCTGATTTTAACCGGGTGCATAGGTGCTTCATGAATAACAATCGGATTTTCGCTGGCCCAATAGCGTGAGTTAATTTGAGTTCACATAGCCGGGTAATGGAACCATGCTTCATCTGTGAACCATGTGATGGACAATATGGAAGAATTTTGCACAATGAACGCCTGAAACCAACGACAATAATTCAGTCGTCTATCCTTACCTGGTTCCTTTAACTGATGGACAACCGTAATCCTATACGGCTATAGGCCTACACTTTTCACAGCTCTCTGACACATTGAGTAGCTATATCCTGTCTCCTGCGACAAAAGTCTTAATGATTTTTTGGGTGACTGATCCAGTTGTGCTCTTACGTCAACAACAACCGTGGGAAGCCCAGATGAACGAGTTTTGCCGTTTTCACTCACCAGAGTTCCAGTTGTTTCCAATTTGTTTACCAGTTGCAGGGTTGTGTTTCTTTGGGGAGGATTCCGAACACCAAATTATCTCTGGTATGCCCTTTGAGTAGCTGCAATTGAATTCATAATCCAGTATTGCTTTACAAGGAAGAGTCGTTCATTTAATGTGTATTCCATTTTCACGTTGACTAGAACTAAATCTCAAATACAGTTGCCGACAATAAAACTAATAATTACGAGTAAAACATGAACATCTGCGCATCTAGTGACAGGTAATCGAAACTCCAAAACATTCTGCTTAATTTGGCGCTAAAATTAGGGCATTGAGTGAAATTTCGAACAGAATAATTGAAGAAATGGATGTGTCAGTTCTTCATAAATCATCCTGTAGATTACACAAGAATTCTAATTACAAAACAATTTATCAAATTATAAAAACTTCTATCCACTTCCAGCAATTGAATTGAAATGTTTTCATGTGCATCTGTGACATATTATGTAGAAAGGAAATCCTCACTGCATATACACATTCTGCACTGACATGCAGCAGTTTCATATATAACATCTCAAGAGAACTTTCCATAATGTAACAGCGACGAAAAAGGTAAGATTTCCCTCAAGACAAATACACTGCCGGGGAAAAATGCATAATAAATACTACCTGAAATGTATTCCTGGAACCCATGTGTGCATATAATTCATGATTACGCTAAGGATTTATCTCACTTCCGAACAAAAAAATCTGATGTGATACATACACATGGCTTTCTGTACCCTCTATCTTTATTAGTGGGTATACAAAATATTCTTCCTAAAACTTATTTTTCTATCTACTACATTAAATCCAAACAAACCTTTGCCAAAATAGCTACAAGGCACATTTCGTTATAAATACAAAAAGAACAGCGATAGTCAAATGTTTAACAACTGGACCCTATATGCTGGCCTTAAAATTCCATACTGTTTCCATGACATCGCGAGAAACAACTGAAAATAGATGGCATTGAACAACTCGAACCTTTAAAAACGGATATCTCAGAAACGGCTTATGTCACAAAAAAACTTATTTAAAGTAGATTGTGTGTTTTAAAGGGATCTACATTTTTTGTACAGTTCGTTTTCGTCTATCGTTTAACGTTTACCTGTTATACAAGGTTATACAAAATTTCTTCCAAATGAAGAGGACTTCACAGGCTATTCTCAGAAAATTCAAGATATACATTTTATTTGTCATGCAAATAACTTTCATATGCAGTATTTTAATCAAAATCGTTGAGACATTTTTTAGAAAATCAAAATTTTGCGTAAGGGACTTTCTTGTGAATTTTCCTGTTCTACCCTTGGAACATACTAAGCTCAAGTTTGTTATTTATCCGACTTTCGTTTTTGAATATACTGTTCACAGACAGACATGTTACAAAAATGCTATATTTGGATTCAGGGCGCCTCAAAACATGTATTTCCGGTGAAATCTCGGTATCCATTTTTGGATGCAATGTAATATTTCCCCTACTTCCTATAGTAGTAGAGAAAGTAAAAAGAATGTGATGTGATACATTCACATGAACTATACTACCCTTTCTATCACAAAGTATTCTTTAAAATGTTTATATTTCTACTTCATGTTAACCAACGTAAACGTTTGCGAATTTTTGTAGGTACAGGGGAATATAAGGGGCTGAAGCGATAGTCAAATGTTTAAAAAGCGAATCACTGACTTCGAAATCCCATTCTGTTTGCATGATATCGCAAGAGGTAATAGCATGGTGAATTTGCAGTTAAAACAAAAATTAAAAGTATTTGAAAATTTAAACTAAGTCTTGGAAATATTTATTTGCACAAAAGGGTTTTGACATAAACTGCCTGTTTTAACTAGATCTGCATGTTTAGTGTACCTTTTATGGTTTAACGGTTACAAAAAAGTATACAAAATTGATCTGGAATGAAGAGGATTTCACAGGTTATTTATTAAACAATTCAAGATAAACATATTATTTATTAGTCATGCAAATGTCCCACCGAGCGAGGTGGTTCAGGCGGTAACATCTGTGACCCGCATTCAGTAGGTTGTGGGCTCGATTCCCACGGCCGGCCTTCCTGACCTATGAGTTTTTCCGATGGTTTCCCCGGGTCGCTAGGCGAATGCTAGGAAGGATCATTACATCCCCCAAATTTCCCGTCCCTTCATTTCATCTCCATTCTCATTTCACTTCACCTTTCATCTGCTTGGTTTCTTTCAGGATTGCAAGTGTCGGCGGGAGGTCTCGGCGTGTTGCATGGCAAGGGAAAAGGGTGCTCTAAGCAAACCTTCATCTCCCGCCGGACTGCGAGCAGTCACCGGGTCCCACGAGCCCCAGAGGAAGCGTATGTCCACAGGGGGGGCCACCACTCGAGGAATTCAAATCTGTAAATGGTAGAAATCCTAGTCCGGCCGCCATCTGTCTCCCTTCACCTCATCTCTTCCCCCCGGGAGCGCCCCGTCAGGAGGAAAAGATCGCGTAGATGGAGGCTAAGTCTCCCTCGCTCCTAGTCCTTTCCTTTCCTACTGTTCTCGTCGTCACTTCGGTAATTGATTTACTTCAATTTTTCACTATCACTTCACTTTCAGCGTGACGAAGCGGTGTAACGTAACGTTTTTTTCCCCCCCGGACGGTTGACTCTTTGGGGAGACGAACACAAGACTTCTCAAATCTCTCCTGCATAGCAGCACTCAGTACACGTACACAGCAGTCGTCACAAACTCACTAAGAGAAGAGCATCGTTCGACGCACTAGAAACGCTGTCATTGACTCACTAACTCGATCACGCGCGAGCGTTCTCTTACAGGTAGGCGACGGAAACTCCAACAGAACAGTCTAGAATGTTCTGGAAGCGAGAAAGGCGAAACTTATAGAAGCACTTCCGGTGTTTACGCTGGGCGAGAACGCTAATTATCTTTGTTTATCTCTCCAGCTGCCGGGCGCCGACCTCCCGAAGCTTGGGCCGTAGCAGCTGTGTCACAATATGATATTTTAATAAAAATCTTTAGAGCCATTCTTGAGAGGAAAGACATATGCATTATGGAGGAATTTTCGAAAATCTTTGTGTCGCCTCCATGGAAGATGCTGAACTTATTATCCGACATTTCGTTTTTAGTTATGCTGCTGTTCATCGCACATGTGGACCTCAAAATATGCATTTTCAGTGAACTCTCGATATAGAATTTCTATTTATATCAAAATAATTTTAATGCTTTAGCATTTGTTTCTTTCTCCCGGTTGCAAAGAACATGGAATTTCAAAGGCAGCATATTACGACCCGCTTTCCTTTCTCTACTACTTACGTATAGCAGGTAGAGGGAGTATTGCATTTCACAGAAAAAATAATAAAAATAAAAATAATAATAATAATAATAATGCTTTGAGACTCTATGAATAAAAACAAGCATTTTTAGAGCAAGATCTGTGTGTATGAGAGAGAGAGAGAGAGAGAGAGAGAGAGAGAGAGAGAAAACAGCATAACTCATAAACGAAAAGGTGTCTAGATACCAGACATAGTATTTAAGTTCAGCGACTTCCAATGATGCGACACGAACATTTTCTAGAATATCCCCCACCCCAAACTATTCTTTACACGGAAAAAATTTCGTAATTTTTTTTCTCAAAAATGAACTTTTAACAATGTTGATTAAAAATACCACATGTTTAAGATAGCTGCATGACAAATGAAATGTATATATTGAAGAATATCCTATGAAGTTCTCTTCATCCGAAAGGAATTTTGTACAATCTTGTATAACCGGTAAACATTAAGGCGATGGACGAAAACGTACAATACAAAAATGTAGATCTCTTTAAAACACACAGTTTACTTCAAACAACCTTTTTTGTGGCTTCAGCCAATTTAGAGATATTTTTATTCTTGATCTGAAATATCAAACGCTTTATACTTTTTCTACTCCTAAATCGATGTTCGTTTTTTTTTTCTTTCTTTCTTCTCGTGATCATGCAAAGAGAACGAAATTTCAAAGCCATTATATACCGACCAGCTCTTAAAAGATTTGACAATCTGTTAAAGCTTGCTGTATTTTCCTATTTGTATTGTACCAACAGCGAAATATGTAAATGTTTATTCGGCTTTGCATGAAATAGATGAAAGAATAAGCTTTTGTAAGTATAGCTTGTTGAAGAATGTATAGAGAAAGTCATGTGAATGTAAACACGTCCTAATTTTTTTCTCGTGGTCATCTATGTATAAATGTGTAATAAAAATTTATCTGGATCAACAAGAAGTGTGGTAGGAGGCGTATTTTTAAAGGATGTACTGTTTCAATATTTTGCGTCACTATCGTCACTTTGTGTTTTACTCTTGTTAGAGCGTTTCCAATTGTTCAAAACAATCTAACGACCCGCCGAATGTCAACTCCGATTCAGTCATTCGTTTTCTGAATGCGAGAAATGTTACGCCAGCAAACATTCATCGCCAACTGTGTGAGGTTTATGGGGAAACAATAATGAGTGACAATGCCCGGCCACACACAGCCAGACAAACTCAAGATCTGATCGGATCATTTGGTTGGGGAAACAATTCGACCACCCTCCCTACAGTCCGGATTTGCCACCAAACGATTTTCATGTTTCTTCGTGTGAAGAAATTCCTTGGTGGAAAACATTTCAACGACGATGATGTAGTGAAGCAAGAAGTGCAGACTTAGCTTTCATCACAGGCGGCATCATTCTTTGACGAAGGCATACAAAAACTGGTTTCCCGTTACGACAAGTGCCTGAATATCGGCGGTGACTATGTGGAGAAGTAATGTAAAGTAATGAATGATAATAAAGCATTTGGAAAGTAATATTCTCTTATTTTTTGAAAAAAGAAATATCGGTACTTACTTTAAAAATACGCCTGGTACGTTGCAAGTAGTTTTTATAAGAATGATTTTTGAGGAGTGAGAAGAGAAAGTCATGTAAATGCAACACATCAGATATATATTTGTGTGTGTGTGCGCGCTCCTACTTTTTATCCGCTTCATGTGAATATATATAAATGTATGTAGAAATGATTTTATTACACATTTCGATGTAGCTCCCCTTACAGGAGCTTGAAGAATAGTCACATGTTTAAGAAATTGCTTGCTTTAGGCTGGCTTTGAAATTCCATACCCTTACATGACCACAAAGAATAAACGTGTTGTGGCTTAGCAGTTCAAAAAGGTGTATTTGAAAATACAAACGACTATCTCGGAGCTTGCTAATGCCACAAGGTTTCTAAATATGTAAGTGAGGACGTCTGTGCCCCTAAACAAACCTAACTGAGGAGGTGGGGGTTGATTCGCCCGGTATAAAATACGGTACAAGGAAGAATTATATTGTTTGGTTTGAGATTAAGCAGGGCGTGTTCACCCATGCGGACTCGTGTGTAAAACAGTAAATAAATATACAAAAGAACACAGAAAAAGTGGATAACTAGGTTGGGAACCCAGATGTCCCAAATCCACTGCTCTGTTTTGCGCAAACATGTGAAGTAGGGCAAAGCAAGACCACTCTGCCCACAAGCACGTTCGGGGCCTGGAAAATAAAACCATGCAGATCACGCGAGTTGATAATCCAGGTTGATCCACTCGGACCTCTTCCGTATCTAACCTGTCAATCAGCTGGACTTATCACTACAAACATATGAAATGCTACAACCCCAACAGTACTCATAACCATGTATCGTATAATTCGCAGGAATTTAATCTGACGTACAATGAATAACGTCATTCTGCGCTCTAGAAAGAATCACAAACATGAAACAGTTTATCACTTCAGTGTAATTAAAACTTGCGCTCAAACATATGTATGTCAACGCAGAACAATGGTGCCATTGCAAAAGTTTATAAGAGGTGCTCTACCACTTAGGACATAATAAAGTGGAAGCACTGTATTCCACCCAAGAATTCCATACGAGATTTCACCGGAAATACATGTTTTGAGGCGCCATAAGGTTTTAAACATTTTGCTAACGCTGTTCTCTATGTATTTATAACAAAATGTGTAACGTAGCTAATGTTTATTTGGATTAAATTTAGTAGATAGAAAACTAAGCTTTAGTAAGAACGGTTTGTATACTGACTAATAAATATAGAGGGTAGAGAAAGTCATGTGAATGTATCATATCATATTTTTAGAAAAATGTCCGTGTGCATATGAACAGTATAACTAAAAAAGAAAAGTGGGTTAAATACCAAACTTGGATTCTTATATACTGGGGAGAGGCCAAAAGATTTGCAGCTAGATATTACATTTTAGTTGCCCCAGCATTGGGAGGCATAGCTGCAGAGGTAGTAAGAGGACCAGAATCTAAAACTACACGTTCCAGAGCAGGTGTAGGATAATTATAACAAAATACACAGAATTTCACATTAATCACATTACCTATGGTTTATTCGAATAAACACGGTGCCCCTACATCACACACAAAAGATAAAAAGGAAGAAATTGAAGGGAGATGCTACACATACGAGACTACATTCACATGATTCCACATACAACCTTACAGACCCAACACTCGACCAAAAGTGATGCTAACACACAACACAAAGAAGTAAGGCTCACTTACCCCACTCTGCACCGCTGGTTAGGATCACCAGCTACAAAGTGGCAAGTCGCCACACCAGAAGAAACTTCAAAACCCCAGCCGAAATAATTACTCTATAAATGCTGTCGTAAACGGCGCAATAATGTGTCTGGCGTACAATACACACACATACACGCCACAGTATTTAAGTTCAGTATCTTCCAAGGATGCGACATGAAGGTTTTTAAGAAAATCCTCCCACTCTAAACTACCCTTAACATGGAAAATTTTTCGAAAATTTTAATTTCCTCAAAAATGGCTCTAACGGTTTTGATTAAAATACCATACTTCTAAGGCATTTTTATGACAAATGAAACGTATAACTTGAATTTTCTGGGAATAGCTTGTAAAGTCCCCTTCATTCTCAATGACTTTTATATAATTAATAAACTGTAAGAGATATGTAGACAAAATCTTACTGCTCAAAAAATTTAGATCTCGTTAAGGTAGTATAGGAGCAAACGGGGACTTCGCAAATCGATCTACGCAGTATTTTGTACCTTGGTCCCTGACGGGGCGCTCCAGGAGGGAGGGATGAGGTGAGAGGAGACAGAGGGGAGCCGGACCAGGAGGCACGACAGGCAGAGGGCAGGGTCCCTACCATTTACAGATTGAAACTCCCCGATGGCAGCTCGTGCAGCCGACTCCCCATCCCCCCTGTGGGCTTGCACATCCCCTGGGGGCCCGGGACGCGGAGACCGCCCCCATTCCGAGGGACGGAGATTTACACAGAACATGCTTTTCCCCTACCATGCACTCCCCGAGACCTCCTGCCGACACTTGCAATCCTAAAAGAGACCAAGCACATGAAGGGTGAAGTTAAATAAGAGTAGAAATGAAATGGAGGGTCAGGAAATTCGGGGTGTAATGACCCTTCACAGTATTCACCTAGCGACCCGGGGAAACCCCGAAAAAGCCCATAGTCAGGATGGTCCGTTGCGGGAATAGAACACACGACCTCCTGAATGCCTGCCACAGACTTTACCTCCTGAGCCATCCTGCTCGGTTAGATCTCGTTCAAGCACACAATTTATGTCAAATAAAATTTTTTGTGGCGTTAGCTATTTCCGAGATATTCTTGTTATTAATTTGAATTTTCAAATACTTATACTTTTCTCAAGAGGAAAATAGCTGTTGGTTGCAAAGAGAATGAAATATCAAAGCCGTCGCATAGCGACCTGCTTTTAAAAGATTTGACCGTGGTTCAAAGCCTACTGTATTCCCTTTATACTTACAAGGAAATGTGCAATAAGATATTAAATAGAAAAATAAGCTTTTGTAATAATGGTTTGTTGAAGAATGCCTAGAGACTCTGTAAATGTAACGTATGAGATTTTAGCAGTCTATTCTTATAAAACCCCAACTTTCTGCTTACTTCAAGTTAATTAAGATAAGCTGAAATGGCTTCGTTACACGTTTAGTTTTAGGTAGGTATAGGTATTGATAAAATCAAACCAATAACAACAAATATCTCGGAAATGACCGATGCCTCGAAAAAGAATATCTGAAATAAATTATATTTGTTTAAAAGAGATACATATTTTGCTATATAAAGCCTTACCTACGTCTTATGGTTCAACAGTTATGCAAAATTATGAAAGTAATACACATATATCTCGGAAATGGCCAATGTCACGAAATAAATATCTGAAATAAATGATTTTTTTTTTAACAGAGACACATTTTTGCTATAAAAAGTCTTGTCTATGTCTTATGGTTCACCATGGTTATGCAAATAATGCACACATATCTCAGCTGAAAAGTAGCTGCTTGGATACACCGTAAAAGTTGGGATAACTCGGTGACTTTCCTTTGTTTTGTGTTAACTCCTACGTTATTTACTGCCTCACCTACGTGAAGCTCTGAGGAGGGTAATAAATGTGTTTTCCTCGTTGCCCTTAGCTTTAGCCACGTGACTCCCATTTACAACACTGATTGTGGGGCAGGTTTTCCAACGCTCACAAAAACCCACGCACTAATGTGTTACAAACAATTGCAAACGAAATTACCAGCAGCGTGGGCGTGTTTTGCTTCAGCCTCTCAGACACACTGTGGCATGGATTTAAATTCGTACATTCTCTGGAAAATTCAGCAGAGAATTCCATACTTAATCCGTCTTTTACTGAGCGGGATGATTCAGTCGGTAACGTCATTGGTCCACATTCGGGAGGTGGTGGATTCGATTCCCGCGGCCAACCTTCCTGATCCTTGCGTTTTTTCGGGGGTTTCCCCGGGTCACTAAGCGAATGCTGCAGAGGTTCATTAATCCCCTGAATTTCCTGTCCCTGTTTCACCTACATTCGCATTTAACTTCATCCTTCATCTGCTTGGTCTGTATTGGAGCTGCATGGCAGGGGAAAAGGATGCTCTATGTAACACTTTGTCCCCCAGAAAGCGGGTGGTCTCCGTGCCTCGGGCTCCCCAATGGGATGTGTAAGCCTGCAGGGAGGAGCGGAGCTGGATGTACAGCTGCCATCCTTGGAGTTTAAATCTGGAAAACAAAGGGACCCTGTCCTCTGCCCTGTCGTACCTCCTGGACAGGCCGGCCTCTGTCTCCTCTCATCTCAACCCTCCCTCACGTCAAGTGCTTAGGTACAAAAGATCTTGTAGTGGTGGTAGTAGTAGTAGTAGTAGTAGTAGTAGTAGTAGTAGTAGTAGTAGTAGTAGTAGTAGTAGTAGTAGTGGTATTTATTAAGTACTTAGTATTACATTAATTGCATAACACAGTCGCATGGGTCATAAGACCGTACATGCTCTCTAGAAAAATACCTGGTCTGTATACGTGACTTGCAGAATCGACGAGAACCAACTATGTTTATAATCACCACATTATATACATACATATAAAATTGAAAAACACTCTGAATCACACACGCAAACACACACACAAGTGCTCAAGCACCACATATATTTAAAGAAAATTTACATAAACACCTTATCTCTTAGTACACGTACTTCCATTAAGTATGTGCCCAAGCTTGGCCAGTTTTGGCTGTTTATAATTAAGTCCCAGCATGCTGTCCTCCGTCATTTGGAAGCCAAAAATACTTCCGGTAATAATTTTTTCCTAATACCCTCCGTCTGCACGCATGCTGCCAAAATATGCGTCCCGTCTTCTTGTTCCCCGCATAATGGGCAAATCCTCCTGCCATCATCATCAGCAATCTTTAGAGCTTTGCACCCTCCCAACCTAAGCCATGCTATTCCCGTCCTCTGTTTTATACCTAATTCCAAAATATATGTTTCCTTACCCCACCTAGTTTTTATTTCATTTTGTAGCTCCAATGTTGATCTTTGTCTATATTCAGACTTTATTTTCTGCCTGTTTATATCACATAGTCGTCTTTTGACTTTTTTCATGGCACTGTGTGTATTTTCATTACCCCTTTGTCAGATATTGTTTAAGCCTATTTTTGATAATTGCCGTTGTAACCCCGTCGCCCACCATTTTGGATAAAAGATGTTGTAGGTCCAGATGCTATGTCCACCTCCGTACCTAGTCTTACCTCTACTCCTAACCCATTTTCTAATTGTCAAGCTATTTTTGTTATTTGTTTATGTTATGTGTCATTTGCACAGTACCGTTTGACTTATGTGGTCAAATCAGGGGTTTTCACTTGAGAAATCTCTGTTAGCTCTTTTAACTTTCTCTGTCACCTAACTATAGTACATAAGAGGAGGTACTATATTCCACCCAAAAATTCTATATCGATTTTCACCGGAAATATATATTTAGAAAAACCGTTCGTGTGTGTCTGTGCGTGAACAGTCCAGTATCTTCCAAAGATACGACACGAAGACACAAAAGATCCCCACCCCAAACCACACTTTACATGGAACAGTTTTTTATGTTTTTGATTTTCACAAAATGACTCTAACAAGATTTTGAATAAAATACAATATATTGAATATAATTACATAGAAATAAAATGTATATCTTGAATATTCTGAGAATAGCCTGTGAAGTCCTCTTCATTCGGAAGGAAGTTTGTGTAAGTGGTAGACAAAAGACGCCTACACCAAGACGTAGACAAAAACGTAGCACAGAAAACATAGATTTGTTTAAAATTCAAAATTTATTTCAAATAACTTTTTGAAGTGCTGTCGCTATTCATTAGTTTCTCCCAATATCGCGGAAACAGCGTGGAATTTCAGGGCTGTACCAGGTGGCCCAAGTATTTCAGCTTCAATAAAATATATGAAGGTGGAGAATATTCGGAAGAATGGAAAACCGCCATTATGCAACCTCTTTACAAGAGCAAAGGGTGTTACAGCGTTCCGGCAAATAACAGGAGCATCCCGCTGGTTTCTATATTTGGAAAAATTTACCGTAGAATCTTATATGACAGAATTAAATGTTGGGTTAAGACATACGATAAGATTTCTAAATTTCAGGTAGGATTTAGGAAAAGTTTTTCGACTATTGACAATGTCTTTGTTCTGAAAACAATAATTCACGCCAATTTAGGAAATAAAGGAGGTAAGGCATACAGCGTCTTTGTAGATTTTAAAATGACATTTGATACTGTGAAACGCAGTGCCTCTGGGAGAAATTAACACAAAAAGGGCTTTCGAGGAAATGATTAGAGCAATCCGGGCAATGTATAAAGAAGTTAAATTTGTTGCCAAGACCGATCAACACAACACATCAGAATGTAACATAGCGTAAACGGGGTTAAACAGGGTTGTATACTATCTCCGTTACTTTTTAACTTGTTTATTGATGATGTTAGCGTGATGCTGGAGGAAGACGTAGATGCACCGATAGTCGAGGACCAAAAAATAACAATTCTTTTGTACGCTGATGACACTGTAATTTTTGTAAAACGATAAAAGCTTCGCAGTCTGATTTAAACACACTTAGACGATGTTATAGGCAATGGGGTATGGAGGTAAATATTGTTAAAAACCAAAACACTCGCCTTTAAAAATGGATATGTGTATGACCAACATGAAAAGTGGACATACGGGGAGGAAGACATTTAAATTGTTCAACCTTTCGATTACCTAGGGGTAACGTTTGATGTGGATGGAAAATGGAGCAGGAACATGGAATTTATACAACGCAAAGAGATTGGACAACTTTCTGAAGTACTGAGGATATTGACCCGAGTACCAGATATACCAGTAAAAACATTACAAACCATGTATGAGGAAGTGAATGTTGCAGCGCCCCCCCCCGGCTACATCGCTGTGGGTATCTTACCCGCGTCGTTCTCGTCTCTGCGTAGTTGTAGGTGTAGTCTTCAGGACTCGAGATCCCCGATGTCAGTCAGAAAGCACTTATCGTCGCATCTCAGGGTCAACTGTCGGCGAATCAGTCTGAAATTCCCTACTGTTGTTGTCAGGGTAGGATTGCGGGAGTGGTGGCACTAGGATATTTTTCTCGAAGAAAACACGTTTTCACTTCCTCACTAAAGCGCGTATTCCTGCCAGAAATACTGCAAGATTCTTGTTTTGTTTTTATCCCGTACGGTTCTTATATAAGAATATCTCCTCCCTTTGGCCCACTAACGTTTTTCTCCGGCAGATTATTTAGAATCTAAGGCGCGCTGTCACGTTCTTTTGATTCCCGCGAACTTGAGGTAATCACTTGCGGAGTGTTAAGTTATTTATTATCTTGGATAAATACATTTCAACGAACACTGTAACACGCTATATAATTATTCCACAGGCATTACTTTATGATTATATCGTAGTGCGGCACTTAGTAAATTTCCGAACTTATCGTCCTTGTCTTTTGACACAACGTGATGTGTGTTAATTTAACGGAGAATCATGGCAGACTGTCCTAACTCCACGCTCGCGTTCATATACAATAATCACTGCTCGCCTACAAATTGTGTACATGTCACTACGTTTTCCTATCCTTTCATTGCTTCTAATACTTATCCTCTATGTTTATTGGTTCCCGGGTTGAAAACGCAAAGCCTAACTGTAAGAAAAGTCCGTTGCCTTATAGCGTCTATTTACTCCTAAAACTTGCCTCATCCCCTCGAAGTACAAAAGAAGCTTTCGATTTTTATGGCGCCACGCTCGGAAAACATAATGGACAGTCTGAAACGAAGCTACCCTTATTTTTCCTAAATCTTGCAGTTTTTCTTAGGCAATTACGCCTTTATTTATTTGACAATAGTATTGAAACTTAAAACATATTTACAACTCCAGAAGGGCTTTCGATTGATGCAGTTTTGAATCAGATTACTTTAAAATTATGGAAAATTGCCCAAAAGCATGTTAATTAGTTATTAATAATTCCTAAATTATAATTATTACAGATTTCCCTTTTGTGTATGCGTAATCAGGCGGAAATATCGCTACAATGTAAATAAAATACAATGTAATTTCTGGAAGCGTATTCTATTGTTAAGGATGAGGCAGTATTTTATATCACAACACTGTGAATGCCAGAGTGATTGTAGTGTAAATTAGCATTATTGTATGACAATGATTTGAGATGTTTGTTAATTATAAGCATTGTTAGGAAATAAGTTTACACGGCCTCACTGAAACTGACAATAGGAGCGGATAACAATGAGCGAAGGGGTGAGTTGTTTATCAATTATAAGACAAACCAATGACGTCAGAGTAGCACGCTTTTCTTTAGAAATGGAGGGGATATCTTCCCTAGAGCATATGTGTTCGTAATTTTGATTGGATATAAAAATAGACGCTAATGTTGGCGCGCTTTATTAACCAATAGCAGCTCTGTTATAATGTTTAGGCATATCGGGGTGTGGGAGTATAAATTCTAAAGCTGGAGACAAGTATCGCACAGTTTAATAGAATCATTCACGCGTTACACGTCGCGCAGTTTAATAGAATCATTCACGCGTTACACGTCGCACAGTTTAAGAGAATCATTCACGGGTTACACGTCGCGCAGTTTAATAGAATCATTCAGGGGTTACACGTCGCGCAATTCTACAGAATCTCTCGCGTCGTAAAGCTAGTTACAAAAATGTGAAATACTCGAATTAATAATGTGCGGCAAATAAGTGATTATAGTTACATTCGGAAATATAACAGTTTCAGTCGGGCGTGTATCAAGAGATAAATATGTGAAATTAATGAAGTGTGACGGCAATAAAAGTGTAAAAACAAATTCTTTTATCAGTGTTATAGTAACAACTCCTTTTCCGTTTACCCAACCTGTTTAAGAGATTTGCTCGACTGGGTAATAATAGCTAGCCGGAGGACAAAGAACTCAAAATTCAAAATAGTAAAACAATAACAGGCGCTCAGCAAATAAGATAACACGAAAGTTACCGCGACAAGGAGGGGTATTTCAAACTACGGAGTTCTTCGTGAGGTGGGTGCTGGGAAGATGCTGTATTTGCTAAAATAAATGTAGTTAGGTACTGGCTGCGAATAGTTAAAGGTGACCAAACAGCTCTGGGGGCAATATGTTATCGCCATCAAATGTCTTGCAGAATCCGAATCAGCTAGGATTGTCTATTGAAGTGTATCCAGGTGGCCTCTTCGTACTGAATGTAGAAACGGGGAATGTGAATCGTTACAACAAAGGAGAGGACCAAGAACACTATCCTAACATTCTTAATACAAAATAACCTTAGCTGCTGCTGAGAAAGTAAACTCTGGAAACTGATGCAGTAATTTCTATCACAAATTATTTAAATGTAAAGAGTGATTATAGTATGAATATGCATTATTATGTGACATTGATTTGAGATGTTTGTTGATTGTAATTATTGTTGGGAAGTAAGTTTACTGAAACTGACAATAATAGCGTGCAATAATGCAGCGAGGGGGTGAGCTGTTTATCAGTATTGGAAACGAGGAAGTTACGTAATGTTGGCGCGTTTTTCTGTAGAAATTGCTGGAACATTTCCCTAGAGCATATGTATTCATAATTTTCATTGGATATAAAAATAGACGCTAATGTTGGCGCGTTTTATTAGCCAATTGCAACTCAGTTATAATCTTTAGGCATATCTGGGTGTAGGAGTATAAAAGGTAGGTTAGAGGTAAAGACCCCGTGAGTTCATCAAAATTCTTTGTACACTACACATCGTCTGTCCGTCAGTTCGTCGAAAATATTTGTATGATACACGTCGCCTTCAGTCCAACAGAAATATTACACGTCGGCTATCGATTCGCAAGTTACGCGTATCAGAGTTATGAAAAATCCCAAGTGTTATAAAGTTAATTATACAAAAAGATTGAAGTACGCAAATTAAGAATGATCAGTAAATAAGTTGTTATAACAGTTTCAGTTTGGCGAGTGTCAAGATCAATGTGTAAATGTGATAGTGACTGTGTTCGACAATAAAAGTGTAAAACAAATTCCTTCATCAGTGTTATCTTTGGATAAAAGATTCCTTTTCGTTTACACAACCTGTATAAAGAGAAGTGCTCGACCCAAAAAAAGATAATAGCTAGCCGGAGGACAGTAAACCAAAATTAAATAAGATAACAATAGCGTTCTTTCAAACAAACACTAATACTACCGCAAATTGCTAACACCAGATGGAGCTACAAACCTAACAAAGAATTACGTCACAAAATGGCATCACCACGTGAAGTAAACACACATACACAAACATTATAAGTAAAACGGCCGAAAATTGGCTTTCCAAACGTGGGGCTACACAATAATGTTAAATAAATAACATTAAAGACCGCCGCAAATTGGCTCCCAAACGTGGGGATCAATAAACAAATTAAATATAACATTAAACTACTTCAAAACGAATAATAGCTTGAATACTTAAAGTTCCTTATTAACATTATAAATGTCATGGAAACAAATAAGTTAACATTACGAATGTGTGCCATATCTCAATGATAGTGATTCTGAACTTAGTGACCATTATATCAAGACCAAGAATTCGTTCATAGGCTAGAATAATTGATGTCAATGTTTCATTTCATTACTCCGTATAAAGCGCTTGTTAACATTTAACTTAAAAGAATTATTTTACTTTACACCATACGTTTGGAGCAGAATTTCTTTTCTCAGTCATTCGTGAAAAAATATCGGCGATGATGTATTTAAAACACCTCACGCACGCCACCCCTTCCTCCGAACGAGGGCGGCGATGTTTACTACATTCATACGCCAGCTGGCCTGTCACAGCAGGCAGGCAGGTGCTTCGCTGGTGCGATGTTGCCAAATATTGCATTACAAATTAATCATTTTTGGCGAAGTGCTTGGAAATGGACCAATGGCTATGAGCAGGGTTTATTTTAATTTGTATTATTTTTTTATTTTTAATTCATTTTTGTACTCCTTCCAATGAATTCTTCCCCTACTTTAAAAGTGAGCATGTGTACGTCTTGCACATTGCAGATATATCATTACTACGAGGGCAGTCCCAGAAATAGCCTTCCCGACGTACATATAGTGGTTGTTGTTTCAAACAAATGGCTATGGTAGAAAGTACCAGCCTTATAAAACTTAAGTTTGAAGTTTGACGATGCTACCTTCTTTAGTAAATGTTTGGCAGCCATTAATAGTGAACTCTCTCATGGAATTCGTAAACATGGATAACATTATGTGATACAATACTTTCATTTGAAAGGTATATGTCCAAACTAAGCTGAGCTAAATTCTGCTCTGGGGGAGTCTGCTCCTTCGTTTACAACAGTAAAATATTGGGTGGCAGAGTTTAAGCGAACATAGCAGTGGTCGACCAAATGAGGTGACCACGCCAGAAATTGTGAGCAAAATGCACAAAATGGTATTGGATGACCATCGACTGAAAGTGCGGGAGGTAGCAGACATTGTAGATATTTAAAAAGTGTGTAAATCGCATATTGACTGAAGATTTAGACATGAGAAAGCTGTGAGCAGGATGGATGCCGCGTTTACTCACAATGCAACAAAGGCAGTGTCGTGAGGAGGTTTCAGTCGAGTGTTTGGCAATGTTTCGCTGCAATAAAGCAGGAGTTTTGCGTCGATTCATAACCATGGATGAAACATTGGTCCATCACTTCACACCTGAAACGAAGGAACAGTCAAAACAGTGGATTGAAAGGGGAGAATCGGCTCCAAAGAAAGCAAAGACAGTTCCATCTGCAGGCAAGGTCATGGGGTCAGTTTTTTGGGATGCGCGTGGGATAATTTTCATTGATTATTATCAAAAAGGAAAATCAATCAATGATGAGTATTATGCAAACTTATTGCAGCGTTTGAATGATGAAATCAAACAAAAACGTCCGCATTTAGCGAAAAAGAAAGCTCTGTTTCATCAAGACAATGCACTAGTTCACACATCCATTATCGCCTTGGCCAA
Source organism: Deroplatys truncata (assembly GCA_030765065.1). NCBI lineage: Eukaryota > Metazoa > Arthropoda > Insecta > Mantodea > Mantidae > Deroplatys > Deroplatys truncata. The sequence goes on along the minus strand of CM060985.1, from coordinate 27,365,799 downwards.
AGTCAATGATTTAAAGTTCGAATTGCTTCCTCAGGCACCCTATTCGCCAGACTTAGCCCCCTCTGATTATTTTCTGTTTCCAAAGTTGAAGAAATGGCTTGGTGGTAAAATATTTGCCAACAATGAAGAGATATCGAGGTGTTAATCTTATTGCTAATTTTCTTGTAGGTGCAAGGGGAATATGGTAGACTTTAAGCGATAGCTTTTAAGAGCTGGTTGCTATGTGGAGCACTTCATTCTCTTTACATGTCAAAGAGATAAAAAACGAATAACGAATTCCCAGTTGAGAAAAAATGTAAGTATTGTAAAATTCAAAAAAATAACAAGGAATATCTCGGAAATGGTTCACTCGACAAAAAAATGTGTATGACATAAATTGTGTGTTTTAACGAGATCTACATTTTTTTGTTTAGCAAACCTTGTCTATCTCTTACGGTTTACCAGTTATGCGAATGTTATTCAGAATGAAGCGGAATTTTGGGGACATTCCCAGAAAATTTTAGATATACATTTCAGTTGCCATAAAAATATCTTAAACACACTCGTATGATATTTTAATCAAAATCGTTGCGGCAACTTTTGAGAAAATCAAAATTTTCGAAAAATGTTTCATGTAAAGTATAGTCTGGGGTGGGGAGATTTTCCTGAAAATGTTTATGTCGCATCCTTGGAAGATACTAAATTCAAATACCAAGTTTGGTATTTATCCAACTTTTCGTTTTTGAGTTATGCTGTTCATAGGCAGACAGATAGATACACAGACACACACATACACACACGTACATGTTTCCGAAAATGCTTTGTTTGATTCAGGGCACCTCAAAACATATATTTCTGGTGTAATCTCGGTATCGAATTTTTGGGTGGAATGTATGCTTCCCCTGATTACTATACGTAGTAGAGAAAGTAAAACATGTAGATCTCTTCAAAACACACAATTTATTTCAAATAGGTGTTTTGTAGCACCAGCTATTTCCGAGATATATGTTATTAATGGTTCAAGTCGTTCAATACCTGGGCATTCAGCATGTAGCGTCCAATCTGAAACATTTTTCACTTGGTATTTATAACTTGGTATAATGTAACTATTTCCGGAAATGCTTATTTCGATTGAAATGACGTGAATAGGAAAACAAACTTTCGTAAGAATAATTTGTATACCCATTAATAAGGGACAGAGCGTAGAGAAAGTACGAGTAGTGTATAAAACAGATCCTCGAAAAATTCCGATCTATAGTTTGAGGCTGCGGAGATTGAAGGTCCACTTTCCTCATTGTTCCTTTCTTATGTCGCATGTTCCTTATGTTTCACTGAACTACATTATTATTTAACATGATGTTTATTGATGATTTTGAGCTTATGTTACATCTGATGGTTTTGCCATTTGTGCTGAGTGCTTCCTGCCACATTCCGCCACAAATGATGCTAACTTTTATGTATAAACTCTTCTTTGCTTTAGGCATATTGCCACCGTTCTCCACTGGTGTATATTCAGCGAATAAATGAAACAGTCGCAACGAAACCAGCTTTTGGGGAGGCGAGGAGCGTGTCTGTCGCGATAAGTCACTTATACTCCGTGCGATAACAGAATTGCTCTGTTTGCTTACTAAAATCCCTCTGCTTGGTCATAATCATGTATGATTTCAGTGTTGTAATGGTTAAAATAGTCGCCTGTCATGAAGGGCCGAGGTTTGATACTAGAATATAATTCTTTCTCTGATTACTCCTTAATGGTTAACCATACTCTCATTTATTGGCGACTTTGTCGACGACCATTCTTCCCATTTTACAATTATCGGAATTAATTGAAAATGGGCTCGGGTAACTCAGAGCACCAACTAAGATATTGTGATGGTTATAATTTTATTTTAATAGATGTATGACTTTATACAGTTTGTAATATTCAGGACAAACTTGGTTTAAGTAACTATAGGTAAACGTCTTTAGATTTCTTGCTAGTTGTCTCTCGGACGTTGAAGTAAGCAGAGATTAGACGACAGGTGGTTTAGGGGAAAAGATCGCTTCATGTCCGACACGTGGGTGAGTTACGTAATTTCTGCTGACATACGCTTACGTGAGTTATTAGCTAGGCACTAATCAGCATTATGATCGAATATTTAAATATATGGATTTTTGACGGTGGCTCTCTTGAACAACCACGTGTCTAGCAGGAACTTTTGCTGGGCAGTTCTTTAAATTCATTTAGTGTTAATTTGCAGTCTCAACGTAGGCACTAGGCCGACGACGATGGAGTCTTCCTCCGTGGTATAGTAGTTACTATACTAGCCTCTAGTTCCCGAGGTCGCGGGTTCAAACACGATTTTTTCCGGGCGTAAATTCTTAGGATGGCTTCCATCGGAAGGGAAGTAAAGCTGGTGGTACCGTGTGTAGAGTTATGTCACGTAAAAGAACCTCAAGCCTGATAAAAGAGGCCTCTGAGCAAAACTACCGGTCTTTCACGCCCAATATAGAATGGGACGCTAAGGACAACAGCAGTTAAAGAGCGTCCATAAATAAAACTCAATTAAATTTTTTGACGATGATGGACTGCTTGACCTCCTCTGTCGCGCAGATACGTAAATTTACTGCTTGTCTAATTCTTTCTTTCGTTTGGAAATATAGTTTAGGTTAAATTAGTAAATTAAAGAATAGAAAGATTGGGAAGAAAAGTTACACGTCTTATGTTGCCGCCCCTCGCCCCTTCCACCACCTTTCCAGCTACCGCAACCTATACCCTCATGAGGTCAACTTGTGCTACGTTCCCCCTTCCTTTGCATGACGACTGATAAGAGCGTCGGTGACGTCGTCGCCATCCTTATGTTACATCTGGTTTGAGGCGCCTGGCTTACGTCACAATATTAATGATGCTACCGTTGAATGTAAAATATAAAACATTGGGGAATCTTATCGATTTACCAAACATTCTACCACATAACACTTGCAAAAGTAAAATACACATATGAACATAGTCTGTTTAACCCCAACTTTTTACCTTCTCTACTACGTATAGTAAGTAGGGGAAGTGCTGTATTCCACCCAAAAATTTGATACCCAGATTTCACCGGAAATATATCTTTTGAGAACCCCTGAATCCAAAAAAAGCATTTTTGGAAACATGTCCGTGTGTGTGTGTGTGTGTCTGTCTGTCTGTGAACAGCATAACTCAGAAACGAACAGTCGGATAAACACCAAACTTGGTATTTAGGTTCAGTATCTTCCAGAGATGCGACACGAAGGTTTTCAAGAAAATCCCCCCACCCTAAATTACCCTTTACATGGAACATTTTTCGAAAATTTTAATTTTTTCAAAAATGGCTCTAACGATTTTAATTAAAATATCATATGTTTAAGATATTTTTATGACAAATGAAATGCATATCTCGAATTTTCTGACAATGTCTCCAAAAATATTCTTCATTGTGAACGACTTTTGCATAACTGGTAAACCATAAGAGATAGACAAAATTTTACTACATAAAAATGTAGATCGCGTTAAAATACACAATTTATGTCATATACATTTTTGTTGTAGAGTGAACCATTTTCGAGATATTGCTTGTTATTCCCTTAAACTTTCCAATACTTATACTTTTTCTCAAATTCGTTATTCATTTTTTTTATGTCCTGGACATGCAAAGAGAATGGAATGCGCCACATAGCAACCAGCGTTAAAATATTTGACTATCGCTTAAAGCCTACCATATCCCCTTGCATCTACAAGAAAATTAGCAATAACATCTCGATTAACATGAAGCATATGGAGAATAAGCGTTTGTACAAGAGTAGAGAAAGTCATGTGAGTGTAACACATCAGATTTTTATACTTGAACTGGAGTAGTGGATGGGCTATTTAGATATTTATCGAGGTTGTGCAAATTATCCGCATGGGTTATCCAGTTTTAATCTGTGGCAATGGAGACTACCTTCACTGCCTCGGCTTGGCAGCATATAGCTGCACGTAAAAATTCGATATTCCACGCTTATGGTGTAATAATAAGCTTACAAGTGAAATTACACTTTCAATTAAAATTTATATTAGCGAGGGTTATGGAATTTTCATAATACAGCGTCCCTGGCGCCATAATCGATACACCCACATTGCTTACCCGCTGTGTTTTCAACTTGCTAATTAACATAAAGGAAACGCGGATATCACCAGGGGATAAAACCCAAACTAGGAAATCAATGATAAAAACTCCTCATGGTAATGAATCATGTTTATTAATGAAACACACGCACGTAGTGGCAGAGAGCCTTGACAACAATAACAAATCTGACATTCATTCACAGTACGGTTGACAAAAAGGTCTTCAATATTGTGCGGCTTCAACACATTGTTGTTTCAACGCGAAACATCTGGCAATCCTGTCTTTTTTTTCCTGCGGCAACATTTGACAGTATTTGCAGATGACGTCTAACGTACTTCAATAACACTTTCAATCAACAGAGTGCATATTCTTGTGTACTGACCAAACATTTTAGTTTCTCTGCCGCTTACCTAAAGTAGGTGGGGTATGTGGTGTTTGGCGCACAAAAATTCATCTTTAATAACGTAATGTGGACAGAGGAATAATTGTTTAATGCTTTATATGAGGGCTGCCAACGAATTTGTTATGAGTAGAGAAAGTTACGTGACTGTATCCCATCAGAAAAACATTAACGGGTACTTTGTTTCTAATAACAATGTTTTTAGACAGCATGGCCTAAATGTAGAACTTCTAACACAGTGCACGAGAGCTAAAAGACTAACTTTGGTATCAAGTCCAATCACATGGCAATTACTCTTTCTATTTGCACATGTTTAACAACTCGACTTGGTTTGTTTAAACTTTACTTTTCAATGTGTCTTTTTACATGATTAATTTTCATGGCGTTCGCATTATCTGTTCAGAATACAAATCGTCACACTTCAATTTATCACAATTTATTGTAGAATTAACCTATACGTTATATTGGCAGCCTTCTGCTTTCTTTGATCTAAAACGTTATTCTTTTATCTAGTATAACCTATTAAGTGGGGAAATTATGAATTTAGAAGAAACTAAAATGGAAGTGCCAGGTGAAATTACAGAAGCAGCAGAAAGAATAACAGCAGAATTACTTACTACAAAAGTCCAGAAAGCAATATGATATAGCACTTAATCGCTTCTTGGTTGTTGTAAGGCAAAACATGTTGAAAATTGAAGTAGTTATTGCCTTTACGTTGGAGTTGTTTATTTTACTGTTGTTGGAGTTTGCACCACGCTTTGGGCGTTAATTTGAAGTAGTATTGTTCTTGATGTTGTTTATTTATTTATTTAGCTCCACGTATGAACGTCAATTTGAAGAGGATTGTTTGTTACGTAATATGCTGTTATGTATGAGAAGCCGATCCGAAGATGTATTTTTGTTGTTACGCTCCAAGTTTAAAAAAAATAATATATTAACTCTGTTATTAAACAGCTTCTATAGATAGTATTTATGTTTATGTTTGCCTCGGCTGCGTCAGTATTGTTTTAGAGACACGTATCTCTTAATCAGGGCGTGGTGCGACAAGAATGTAGGCTTACACAGATTTTAAGTTTAAATTCACTTCTTTTTATTAATTCTTGACACAAATTAAATAGCACTACACTGATATCAAGAGTTGTGAGATTCTTTAATTTAACATTTGCACTTTGTTAACGCGTATACATAATTTTCGTTTCACACGAATACGTAACATTTCTTTAGAGAACACATCTTCCATCCGGTCACTACCAAGGTCTGCCAGCAACTGAACATATTTCAACCGTCCAAACCCGTAAACTTTTGTATTTCAAGTCTCAGATTGGCTAATCCTAGTCCAATAGAATACCTGCATTTAGTTAAAGCTTTTTTCTGGCTCTTGATTGGCTAATTTTAAACTGTCACAAAATTTACATTATCGTTGCTCTAATCTTGACTTGTAACATTTAAACTCTCAAACTCATTATTGCCTCAAGGTTACCTCATTGTTAGCAATTTTAAACTTATTATTCTCACAGCTCTTACACTATTAAACTACGTAATGTATTCACATACCATTATTAAACATGTTTACAGTAATATAAGAATTTGCAATGACTGTTACATACATTTTACAAATTATTACACACATATTGCTTCAAGGTGGGCTGTTATTGAATTTACATATTATATAATTTAATTGAAATTATTCAAGTGTTAAAAATACTGCCTCAAAATAATTTCACTGAAATGGATACTAGCAGACCAACAACACATCAAACCATCTGACATCTCGCTTTTTTTTAACGCCATCCCTCTTGTTTAAAGAACCAGTTCTATTCATTCACATTCCTAAGTTATCCTTCATGTTGTAATGGTTAGTTCCTCTCTAGTTCCTGAGGTCGCGGGTTCAAACCCGGTGGAGGCGATGGATTTATTTGGGCATAAACATCCTTAGCACGGCTTCCTTCGGAAGGGGTGTAAAGCCGGTGTCCTGTGTCGTAGATTTACGGCACGTAAAAGAACCTCAAGCTTGATAGAGGCCTCTGAGCAAAATTTCCGGTATTTCACGCCCAATATAGAATAGAACAACGCTAAGAACCACAGCAGTTAAAGAGCGTCCATAAATAAAACTCAATTTTTCGGAAAGTAAAACCTTACTTTTACCCCTTGTTCTCACAATATACTATTTTCCACTATCGGAGCTAAATGTCGGTTTATAGATAATCAAAAACGGGAGAGAAATGTCTCTTTTTCTCTCTCTAAAGGAGAGAAATATTAAAACTCTACTTATACAAGTTTTATACCGATCTAACCTTAATGAATAATAACTAATCACCTTATAAACAAGAGCTTAACGTAGAATATTGTACCCATATCGTATGAAGCAGTATTTTTAACACTTAAATGATTTCAGTCAAATTATACAATATAAAATATAATAACAGCCCGTCTTAAAGCAATATGTGTAAGTAACAATATATAAAAGGTGTATATTACAGTCATTGTATTAATGTTTATATTATTGTATACATGTGTATTAATGTTATGTGAATGTATTACGTAATTTAATAATGTAGGAGCTGAGAGAATAATAGGTTAAAAGTTGCTAGCAATGAGGTAACAATGAGCTAACCTTGAGGCAATAATGAGTAAGAAAATTTAATAATACTACTAGTCATTATTGGAGCAACAATAATGTAAATTTTGAGACAGTTTATAAATAACCAATCAACAACCAGAAAAGAGCTTAAGTTAAATGAAAGTATTCTATTGGAGTAGGATTAGCCAATCAGAAACTTAAATAGGGCAAATTGTACAAATTTAGAAGTCAGTTGCTTGTAGGCAGTGTTCCTAACCTGACGCGAGATGCGTCCTCGAGAAATTTAATACGTATTTTGTGTGAGACAGAAATAGTTTACGTGTTAAAAAGTGCAAGTAACTAACAAAAAAATCTCACAGCTCTCTCTCTCTCTCTCTATAGCAGTGAAGTGTTATTTAAATCGTGTCAAGCATAAATAAATGGAGTGAAGTAAAATTATAATCTGTATAAGCCTACATCCTTCAGTCGCACCACTCCCTGCTAAGACATGCGTGTCTCTAAAAATAAATACTGACGCAGCCGAGGCAAACATAAATAAATCTATAATATTTAAAGAAACAGCCAAATTCCAAAGTTAATACTTTTAAACTTGGGGCGAAAGCTACCGGAAACTTTTTATCATACGTGCGGTTGCAAATACTTCAAGTTCGGCTCCCCAACAATCGAAATACAATTCAACTCCTTCAATACAACTACTTTATGTAGAAGACTTATTATCTATCCCTATTTCCGTGAAATAAACCAACAAGACATTTTCTGAATACATTTGTACATTATTCAGTAAACACAATTGTTTTTTAAAACGAGTGAACACTCCTTCGTATAATCTTGTGGTATTTTTTGGTAACAAACCGCTAACCATCTCAAGCAGCACAAGTAATATTTTCGTGTTCTTGGTTCTTCAAAATTATCCAATTTGCGTTTCAATTCACAATGCAAACAATGCAATCGATATAAACAATAAAAACGTTGCTATGGATATGCTTTTAATCATTCCACAGCTCCATATCGCTTGCCAATAATTACAAAGCACCTCATTGAAATAGTTCCAGCGAAATTAAAAAAATTAAACAAAATGCGATAATTTAGTTCCGGTCGTAGAAAAAAATAGTACATACACCTCGGGATCGAAACAGATTTTTGCTCTCGTTACATATGCAGCCTCGGGCTCCAACCATGTACCTCATGGTAAATCATCTCCATAATACACTATTTTCTTACAAAGTAGCAATAATCATGAATTTAGTTTCTTATTTTCTCTACTACGTCTATTAAGTAGGGGAAGTATTGCATTCCACCCAAAAATTCGATACCGAGATTTCACCGGAAATACATGTTTTGAGACCCCCTGAATCCAAAAAAAAATTGGAAACATGTCCGTGTGTGTGTGTCTCTCAGTGTGTGTGTGTGTGTGTGTGTGTGTGTGTGTGTGTGTGTCTATCTGTGAACAGCATAACTCGGAAACGAACAGTTGGATAAACACCAAACTTGCTATTTAGGTTCAGTATCTTCCAGAGATGCGACACGAAGGTGTTTAAGAAAATCCCCCCACCCCAGATTACCCTTTACATGGAACATTGTTCGAAAATTTTAATTTTTAAAAAAAATTTACAAGATTTTGATTAAAATGTCATACGTTTAAGATATTTTCATGACAAATGAAATGTATATCTCGAATTTTCTAGAAATGTCTCCAAAAGTATTCTTGATTGTGAACGACTTTTGCATAACTGGTAAACCATAAGAGATAGACAAAATTTTACTACACAAAAAATGTAGATCGCGTTAAAATACACAATTTATGTTATATACTTTTTTTGTTGTTGAGTGAACCATTTTCGAGATATTGCTTGTTATTCCCTTAAATTTTCCAATGCTTACACTTCTTCTCAAATTCATTATTCATTTTTTGTCCTGGTAATGTAAAGAGAATGGAATACTCCACATAGCAACCAGCTCTTAAAATATTTGACTGTCGCTTAAAGCCTACCAATTCCCCTTGCACCTACAAGAAAATTAGCAATAAGATTAACATCTCGATTAATAGGAAGCATATGGAGAATAAGCGTTTGTAAAAATAGTTTGTACAAGAATAGAGAAAGTCATGTGAGTATAACACATCAGATTTTTTAAAATTATTTTGAAGAAAATACTCATAATGTGGTATATAATAATAATAATAATAATAATAATAATAATAATAATAATAATAATAATAATAATAATAATAATAATAATAATAAGTTAAAACGTAAGAGAGAAGGTATGCATAATTATAGTCGGGCTGGGCGTTACCCCAAATATAACTGCCCTTTCAAACGCTCCCAGGGGCGTAGTTAAAAGGATGGATACTATGAGGGCAGATGCTAGAGTGATTAATAGTCAGCAAAATTCCAAAATTTACTTACAATATGTTATGAATGTAATCCAAAAGTTTTCTCTTAAATTCTGTTAGAGTTATCCATGTTTTGCTAATGTATGCTAGATGCCAGGTTTGATAACAGTGTCCGAGATCGAAACCTAACGATGCATGCATCACGCACGAATTTCTAAGCCCTTAAACACCAAAAATAACGATATAGTTCCGAATGTCGGGCAAACTGAGAGCCTTGTATATCCGAGCGGCGCCTTCCAAAAGTATCGCCGAAGCCAGAAGATTGGGGTTCCGGAGATTTCTACTCGCGTCCCGAGAGGAGTTCCGGACAGTTCTTTAAACCGAGAGCAGCCTGCCCTCCCTCCAACCAACCACATGATAGCCGGTGCGGAAACCACGCCCTACCCACGGAGGATAAGGAGCCAGCGGCACCAACATTTAATTTGCATATAAAACAAATACAGATCCAGAACGATCACAATAATTAGCTGACATTCATAATAAAAGCGCAAACATCATACAAAAGCTATATATCGGACTATAAACCGTTCTCCAGGCTCATAGAGTTTTTATTATGTATGTCAGCTATCTATTGTGTTCGTTCTAGATCTGTATTTGTTGTTTCCCTAGTCTTGGTTTCTATGGCTATACATATCAAGGTATGTTTTGTGAGTATATGCAGGGTGCCCACATAAGGTATTACAAGTGAATATCTCTTACATTACAAATTTAAAGGTCAATAATTCTAAATCTTATCGGAGAAAGGGGCCTTCCAAATTGTTGTATGGAAAATACTTCCACAATGTCCCTTATGGGCTACAGGTAGGCCAACCTCAATTTTAAATGGAACCATGATATATTCTGGTTCCCCCTCAATAAACTATGCAACTTTCATGTAAACTTTCTTTTTCTAAAACGAACTGTTGAGCTACTACAGACTGTTTTCATTGAAGTTAGTACACCTCATGAACTCGGGGAGGAAATGAAAGGACATGGGGTATGGTGCTTTCAAAGCCATTGAACTCTCAAAATACAATACTGTATATAGCTTCTCATGTTGACTGTTTACTGTGGCTGTTCAAAATTCAGAAATTCTCTCTGTATATAACCCCTGTGTGTTGTTAAAGGAATCATCAAGTGTTTAGATGCTAATGGAGGTTTCTTTGGGAATTTAATAAAGTAATTTAAAGTAATCACCCGGGCATTTATTGATTTATTTATTCCATTAGTACTCTTTTTTACTTTCTCTACTACGTATAGTAAGTAGGGGAAGTATTGTATTCCACCCAAAAATTCGATACAGAGATTTCACCGGAAATACATGTTTTGAGACCCCCTGAATCCAAAAAAAGCATTTTTGGAAACATGTCCGTGTGTGTGTGTCTGTGTGTCTGGGTGTGTCTGTGAACAGCATAACTCAGAGACGAACAGTCGGATAAATACCAAACTTGGTATTTAGGTTCCGTATTTTCCAAGGATGCGACACGAATGTTTTCAAGAAAATCCCCCAACCCCAGAGTACCCTTTACATGGAAGATTTTTGGAAAATTTTAATTTTATCAAAAATGGCTCTAACGATTTTGATTAAAATGTCATATGTTTACGATATTGTGATGACAAATAAAATGTATATCTTGAATTTTCTGGGAATGTCTCCAAAAGTATTCTTCATTGTGAACGACGTTTGCATAACTGGTAAACCATAAGAGATAGACAAAATTTTACTACACAAAAAATGTAGATCGCGTTAAAATACACAATTTATGTCATATACATTTTTTTTGTTGAGTGAACCATTTTCCAGATATTGCTTGTTATTTCCTTAAATTTTTCAATACTTATTTTCTCAAATGGGAATTCGTTATTCATTTTTTGTCTTGCATATGCAAAGAGTGTTAATCTGTGGGAAAGGGAATGGTGCTGCACCTAACAACCAGCTATTAAGAGATATGTATGTGCTTAAAGGCTACTGTATTTCTGTATTGCCCTTGTAAATATATATTCCCCTTACATCTACAAGAAAATTAGCAATAAGATAGAGTCTGCAAATGTTTATCTCGATTAACATGAAGTAGATGGAGAATAAGCGTTTGTAAAAATAGTTTGTACAAGAGTAGAGAAAGTCATGTGAGTGTAACACATCAGATTTTTTAACTACTGCAGCTATGCTTCAATGTAAATATCGTATAATAGCTCAACAATTCATTTTTAGAAAAATATCACGGTTCCATTTTAAATTCTAAGGTTGGTCCCCCCCTGGAAATATTTTCCATATCACAATTTTGAAGTTCCCTTGCTCCAATAAGAGCTAGAATTCTTAGAGTTTGGTTTTTTCTATTCATTTACATAAATTCACCTGTAACACTTTATGTGTGTCAGCCTGTATAATATTCCTACCTTTATACTAACACAACGTCAGTTTTAAATACAACGTTCCCTCAAACAACCGGTACCTTCACCCTTCGTTGTGCACAGCATTGAAGGATCTGTAACCGCCTACAGGTATGGAAGCATCCCGTTTGGAACAGGAAGCTCTTTTAAACCAGCTTAGAACTGTCCAAGTTGTTAAATTTCGAAGTATTAACATTCATCACATGTGATGTAAAATCTTAAGAACACGCCTGCTCATTTATGCCAAGACTATAATATAATGTAGCCGAATTATTCATCATGCTAGCGTGGAATATTTCAAACAATGCAAGTTAAACAAAGGAAATGGCTTAGAGCAGAGAAAGTAAATTTTTTTTCCTGCAGTGAACAGTTTTGCTTCCGTGTTTACATAATAGCAAATGTCGCCGCATGTGTGGGATCAGTGATGGAACCGGCATGGGAAAGAAGGCGGTTTTCAGGATAGCTTAGAGAGTTTGTGAGGCATAGGGTAATAAAAACACTCTGACATCAACCGTTGGACGTTTGGAGCAGCTCCAGACATAAACGAGCTGTGTGAGATATTGAGATAAATGGACCGAGAAAGGATACGTGCCGTGAGGAAAATATTTGAAATGTGTGTGTGTGTGTGTGTGTGTGTGTGTGTGTGTGTGTGTGTGTGTGTGTGTGTGTGTGTGTGTACATAACCGACGGTAAAACATATTCCTTTCGAACATCGCGGTACCTTCATAGCGGCGTGTCTTTCATCAGAAACGTTAAACTCAAACGTTAAAGCATTATATCTGAGTTAGGACAAATAAATTAATAAATATAGCAATAACTTCACTGCATTGGATATATAATGTGTTTAGTTTAAGATTGTTTTTTGTCGAGTTCCATAGTTACTATAACTACCATTGTGTTCAACTAATACAAATTCTATTTAAGAAAAATCTGATGTGTTACACTCACATGACTTCCTCTACCCTTGTACAAACTATTTTTACAAACTCTTATTCTCCATCTATTTCATATTAATCGAGATAAACATTTGCAAAAACGATCTTTTGACATGCAAAGAGAATTACATTTCACACATAGCGACCAGTTCTAAAAATATTTGACTACCGCTTAAGGCCATGTTCCCCTTGTTTTGTATTTGCAAGGCAATATAAGCACATACATATCCCTTAATAGCTGGTTGCTAGGTGCAGCACCATTCCCTTTGCCACAGATTAATACTCTTTGCATATCCAAGACAAAAAAATGAATAACGAATTCCCATTTGAGAAAATAAGTATTGGAAAATTTAAGGGAATAACAAGCAATATCTCGAAATGGTTCACTCAACAACAGAAATACGAGATACGAGAAATACGTATATATGACATAAATTGTGTATTTTAATGCGATATACATTTTTTGTGCAGTAAAATTTTGTCTATCTCTTATGGTTTACCAGTTATGCAAAAGTCGATCACAATGAAGAATATTTTTGGAGACATTCTCAGAAAATTCGAGATATGCATTTCATTTGTCATAAAAATATCTTAAACATATGTTATTTTAATCAAAATCGTTAGAGCCGTTTTTGAGAAAATTAAAATTTTCGAAAAATGTTCCATGTAAAGGGTAATCTAGGGGGGATTTTCTTGAAAACCTTCGTGTCGCATCTCTGGAAGATACTGAATCTAAATACCAAGTTTGGTGTTTATCCGAGTGTTCGTTTCCGAGTTATGCTGTTCACAGACACACACAGAGACACACAAACACAGACACACATACGGACATGTTTCCAAAAATGCTTTTTTTTTTTGATTCAGAGGGTCTCAAAACGTATATTTCCGATAAAATCTTGGTATCAAATTTTTGGGTGGAATACAATACTTCCCCTACTTCTGTACGTAGTAGAGAAAGTAATTAATGAATTTAAAGGTAATCCAAAACTTCTCAGTCTAAGAAAGATAACAGAACATTTTAACCCATTTTTATTTTCTCTGCTACGTATAGTAAGTAGGGCAAGTATTGTATTCCACCCAAAAATTTGATACCAAGATTTGACCGAAAATACATGTTTTGAGGCGCACTGAATCCAAGCAAAGCATTTTTGGAAACATGTCCGTGTGTGTCTGCAAACACCATAACTCAAAAATGAAAAGTTGGATATTTAGGTTCAATATCTTAGGAAGATGCGACACGAAGTTTTTCAACAAAATCCACCCACCCCAAACTACCCTTTACACGGAATGTTTTTTCGAAATTTTTTATTTTCTAAAAAAGGGCCCTAACGATTTTGATTAAAATGCCATATATTAAATATATTTGCTTGACAAATAAAACTTTTATCCTGAATTTTAATAGCCTATGAAGTCCTCTTCATTTGGAAGGAATTTTGTATAATGTTGTATAATTGGTAAGCTTAAGCGATATACGAAAACGTGCTGCATACAAATTGTAGACCTCCTTAAAACAAACAATTTATTTAAATAAGTTTTTGTGGCATAAGCCGTTTCTGAGTTATTTGTTATTAAAAGTTCGAATTGTTCATTTTTTGGTCATTCTCTTAAAGTCCTGGCAACATTCAGTTGTTTCTCGCGATGTCATGGAAACAGTAAGGACTTTTAAGGCCAGCATACAGCGTCCAGTTGTTAAACGTTTGACTATCGCTGTTCCCTTTGTATCTATGACGGAATGTGTAATGTAGCTGTTTATTTGGATTAAAATGTAGTGGATAGAAAAATAAGCTTGAGTAAGAATAATTTGTATACCTAGTAACAAACCTTAGAGGGTAGAGAATGTCATGTGAATGTATCACATAAAATGTTTTTCTTTGTTTCTTTTTCAACATACTCAGGTTTCAATTTTATACAGTTGATCCAAAGATACTCTAAATTCTTTATACTTTCAGTATTAAATGATTTGTCCAACTCTGCAAACTAAGAGTATTTTTATGACATACTGTTATATCTGTTACTGTTTTACTGCTCATATCCATACAGACACACACAGGGCCCTTTTTCTAAAAAAAAATGTTCTGGGATCAGGGGGGATCAAAACGTATATTTCCGGCGAAATCTCGTATCGAATGTTTGGGTGGAATACAACACTTCCTATACTTACTATATGTAGCACAGTAAGTAAAAATGTAACAGGCACGTTTGAGGGATAATTCTTTATTTAATTTTAAAGTATTTCTCTCCCCAAAACCTTGACGGCCTGAGGTTTAAGTTTCCTAATTTACCGACTGTTTAAATTCTCACAGAGAATTAGTTGGCGAGATCAGCCTGACAATTTCAAGAATATACGAGAAAGAGAGAGAGAGAGAGAGAGAGATAAGAATTGCCAACATTTAAACATACGACGCACCAACATTAACAGAAGGAGAACCGCCAACTTCAAACCGGCATTTTTGATTTGATGCACAGAACAACCCGATCTATCATATCTTTATAAAATTATATTTATCACATTTTTGTAAAAATATAGCCGCCATAGTATTCACTCGTGGCACAATATAAATGATTAAAATTATTACGTATCTGTTTAGTTTGCCTGAAAATTGTTCTTCCAGCCGCCACTTACTTAAATTACGTGAAGAGGTGAGTGCCAGGTGTGGAATCGGTAGTTTTAAATTTATGTTTGTAGTTGAGAGGGCAGAAAAACGTCGGTAAAGTGAAATTAAGTGTTGCAGGTGAAAGCTGGAGCGGAGTGCTATAGCGTTATTTCTCCCGGGACTGGCCTGGCAAATAAATCTATTTCTGGGCTAGAAGTCGGTGTAGTTAATGACGCCAGAGGACAGAAAATCACGAGGGATAGTGATCCAGGAGTAACATATGGGGCAACACCCGACCAGCTTACCCCAGTGTGTGCACTGCGCAGGGTAATAAGTCAACTCCCGTTGCCCCAGTGACTGAACACACTGCCCTGTGAATTCCAGCCATGGGATCATTACTTCAGGCAAATAAAGTGAATTGCTATGAAACAGCTGTGCTAAATACGAAAATTCATATGGTTTATTGCTATCACATAAATATTCCCAGCAAGGCAGGGTTAAAAGTCTGATGTTACACTCACATGACTTCCTCCACCCACTACCGTTCATTTTTATATAGCTTCTACATACTATTCTAAAAAAAGCTTATTTTTGTATGTACTTTGCATAAATAGTTTTATTACACATTTCATTGTAGGTACCACAGGCATACAGGGAAGCAACAGTAAAATTTGAAACAAATGAATGGCGATTTGGCACTTAAAAACATACAAGTGATTTATGAAGAACTGACACATTTCCTTCTTTAATTATTCTATTTGAAATTCATTCAATGCCCCAATTTTAGCACCAAATTAAGTAGAATGTTCTGGAGTTTCGATTGCCTATCACTAGATGCGCAGATGTTCGTGTTTTATTCGTAATTGTTAGTTTCATTGTCGGCAACTGTTTTGGAGATTTTGTTCTAGTCAACGTGAAAATGGAGTACACATTAAATGAACGACTCTTCCTTGTAAAGCAATACTGGATTACGAATTCAATTATTACAGCTACTCAAAGGGCATACCAGAGAGAATTTGGTTTTCGGAATCCTCCCCAGAGAAACACAATACTGGGAAATCATTAAGATGTTTGTCGCAGGAGACAGGGTACAGCTACTCAATGTGTCAGAGAGCTGTGAAAAGTGCAGGCCTAAAGCCGTATAGGATTACGGTTGTCCATCAGTTACAGGAACCAGATATGGGTAGACGACTGAATTATTGTCGTTGCTTTCAGGCGTTCATTGTGCAAAATTCTGCCATATTGTCCATCACATGGTTCACAATGAAGCATGGTTTCATTTATCCGGCTATGTGAACTCAAATTAACTCACGCTATTGGGCCAGCGAAAATCCGCATGTTATTCATGAAGCACCTATGCACCCGGTTAAAATCAGAGTTTGGTGCGCAATATCTGCACATAGATTAGTGGGACCCATTTATTTTGAAACCAATGTGAACACTGCAGAGTACCGCCGGATTTTCTTGGAGTTTGCTGAGCAACTAGACGATGTAGAGCTGAGTCAAGGATATTTTTAGCAGAATGGCTCTACATGCCATATATCAAATGAATCCATGGCACTAATTGCAAGGATAATTTCCAAGAACCTGTGGCCATCGAGATCTCCGGATTTGACATCTCCAGACTTCTTTCTATGGGGTTACTTAAAAGACAGGGTTTATGCCACATGTTCCCAGATATTGGACGATCTGAAGCACAACATTACACAGGAGATTCGAGCTACTGACAACAGAGTCCTCCAAAGAGTGGCGAGGAATATGAAACGTGTTTAGTTGTGCTTTTGGAGGATGAAGGACATTTTAAACATTTGCTATAGAGGTAAATAATCTGCCAAAATTCCTCTGCAAATGAGGTTTAATAAGTTATGCTAGCATAACTCGTTTTGAAGCAATTAAAGAAATAAGTGTATCAGTTCTTCATAAATCAGCCTGTATGAAGTATTAAAAAATTCAAACCAATATGAATATCTCGAAAATGGCTAATACTACATAAAATAAACTTGACATAATTTATGCGTTTTTGTTATGACAGACGAGCGTGGCTAAGGTCGTTGAGGCACCGATTGGTGAACGGAAGATCTGTCGTTTGAATACCATCAGGGTAATCTAGCTTGGCTGGGGGGTTTTCCAGGTTTCCCTTAGTCCTCCTAACTCCGAATACAAGAGAGGTACCCTATGGGCTGTAAAGTTTCCTTCCTTAATTGTGAGTTCATGTGTCACCAGTGTTCACCGCCTGTGGTGACGTAAATAGCAAGAACGGGCATTAAATGCCATAAGTTAACGAGGTCTACTTTATTAGTCCGTATCTTATAGTTTACCAGTTATACAAAATAACACGACATTCATTCAAACCACTTCACAGGTTAATCGCAGAAAATCCAAGATTTACATTAGTCATACACATAGCTTAAGTATAGTAAATAGGAGAAACATTGCATTCCAACAAAAAATTCGATATCGAGATTTCACCGGAAATGCATGTTTTGATGTCCCCTAAATAAAAAGAATTGTTTTTAGAAAAAGGTCCGTGTGTGTGTGTTTGTGAACAACATAACTCAGAAACGAACAGTCGGATAAACACCAAACTTGGTATTTAGGTTCAGTATCTTCCAGAGATGCGACACGAAGGTTTTCAAGAAAATACCCCATCCCAGATTACCCTTTACGTGGAACATTTTTCGAAAATTTTTATTTTCTCAAAAATTTCTCTAACGATTTTGATTAAAACATTATATATTTAAGATATTTTCATGAAAATCAAGCGTATATCTTGAATTTTCTGGAAATTTCCCTAAAAGTCCTCTTCTTTCGAATGACTTGTACATAACCGGTAAATCTAAGAGATGCACAAAGTTTTTCTACACAAAGAATGTAGAGCTCGTTAAAACACACAATTTATGTCACATACTTTCTTGTGGAATGAACCATTTCCGAGATATACCTTGTTATTTGTTTTAATTTTTCAATACTTACCCTTTTTCTCAAATGGGAATTCGTTATTCGCTTTTTTGTTTTATTTATTTATTTATTTATTTATTTTTATTTATTTTTTATCTCCTGGACATGCAAACAGAATGAAATGCTCCACATAGCAAGCAGCTTTTAAAAGATTTAAATATCGCTTAAAACCTACCATATTCCCCTTTCACCTACAAGAAAATTACTAGTAAGACAGTTTCTGTAAATGTTTATCTCGATTAACATAAGTAGATAGAATAAGCGTTTGTAAAAATAGTTTGTACAAGAAAGTAAACTGGGTGCAAAACATCATTTTTTTTGTATTCAATCTCAAAGACTTTATTACTGTGTGTGATTATACAAGCTATCAATTCATTTATACAACAAACGTTGCTTTGGTAACCAAATAAATAGCTGAAAGAGAATCTTTATTTATGTATGTCAACCGAACAATAATATCGCTAAATTTTAAAATAAATATTACAACTGGTCATAACGATATAGGCATATCTGATTGTCTTTTATGTTGCTTTGTCTTGAGTTCGTTTCCCGTGACCATATCCAATGATCCATAATATCTCAGTTCTCTCACATTCACTTAACAACATTGTGTTAATGTCCTTAAATAAACTGCATCAAGAATACCAGGGCATTCAACTATTTATTTGGTTACTACAGCAAAAATAATGTACTGTTTGCCGTATACGGGACTATTTTGAAAAAAATATTTCAATTCAGCTGTAGCATAAAACATGTGGGAGTTTTAAAACGTACTGTATAATAAAAAGGTTAAAGCAACTAGAGGAAAACCGTAGATTTTTTATTTTCACAGCCGCATTGCCTTAAAGCAACTTTTAGCACGGTTTCTTATTACAAGCCTTCAAATGCAGATTATGAAGTGATTATTAAAACAGCTGTAAGTTTGCACCAGAAGCAAGAAACCCACACAGACGTCCTAAGAATACTTTTAATGCTTGCACCAATCTACAACATAGTTCTTTGTGTTCAGCTTTATGTGTTTTTTAAAGAGTTGCTTTACGACCTTCTCCGTGGTTCCCGAGTCGTTACGTTCCACGAACCGCGTCGTATAGAAAAAAAGAAGGGAACAAGAAAACAGTGGCAGGGGTGCCCATTCAACAGCCTTACCGCACGGCCGGTGCATGCTCAGCCCCGTCCACACAGGATATCACGGGGGAGAGGTGGCATGTGGACAGCATGCCGCGTGCCGCCAGTCGCATATATACTGTTTGCAAGACTGGAGTCTCTGTGTTTCCATCAATTAGCTCCTAAAAGGTCCCCACCAGGCTGAGTGCACCCCGTACCAGATCTTCGACACCAACAAAAGTGCTTTTATTTTTGTTATTATTAAAGTTAAGTAATCAGATTTTTACTGAGGAACAAATCTCCCGTGTTACATTCATATGCATTTCCCTAGCCACTATACTGTTTCCAAATTAATGACAAAGTGTAGAACAGATCCAACCATTAATAACGGATTTCTCGGAAATGGCTGCTGGCACAAAAAAGTCATTTGAAATAATTCTGCGTTTTAAAGACATCTACATTTTCTGTGTAGTACGTTTTCGCCTATCGTTTAACGTTTACCAGTTATACAACATTATACAAAATTCTTTCTGAATAAAGAGGACTTCAAAGGCTATTCCCTGAAAATTCAACACATAAATTTTATTTGTCATACAAACATGTTTAATACATGGTATTTTAATCAAAATCGTTAGAGCCAGTTTTTAGAAAATAAAGAATGTTGTAAAATGTTCCATTTAAAGGGTAGTTTTAGGTGCGGGGATTTTATTTAAAGTCCTCGTATCGCATTCTTTGGAACATACTAAACTCAAATACCAAGTTTGGTATTTACAGTCGCACACACCTTTTTCTAAACGTGCTTTTTTACTTTCTCTACTACGTATAGTAAGTAGGGGAAGTATTGTATTCCACCCAAAAATTCGATACCGAAATTTCACCGGAAATGCATGTTTTGAGACCCCCTGAATCCAAAAAAAGCATTTTTGGAAACATGTCCGTGTGTGTGTCTGTCTGTGAACAGCATAACTCAGAAACGAACAGTCGGATAAACACCAAACTTGGTATTTAGGTTCAATATCTTCCAGGGATGCGACGCGAAGGTTTTCAACAAAATCCCCCCACCCCAGGTTACCCTTTACATGGAAGATTTTTCGAAAATTTTAATTTTCTCAAAAACGGCTCTAACGATTTTGATTAAAATATCATATGTTTAAGATATTTTCATGACAAATAAAACGTATATCTCGAAATTTCTGGTAATGTCTCCAAAAGTATTCTTCATTGTGAACGACTTTTGCATAACCGGTAAACCATAAGAGATAGAGAAAATTTTACTACACAAAAAATGTACATCGCGTTAAAATACACAATTTATGTTATATACATTTTTTTGTTGAGTGAACCATTTTCGAGATATTGCTTGTTATTCTCTTAAATTTTTCAATACTTTTCTTAAATGGGAATTCGTTATTCATTTTGTTGTCTTGGATATGCAAAGAGTATTAATCTGTGGGAAAGGGAATGGTGCTGCACCTAGCAACCAGCTATTAAGAGATATGTATGTGGTTAAAGGCTACTGTATTTCTATATTGCCCTTGTAAATATATATTCCCCTTACATCTACTAGAAAATTAGCAATAAGATAGAGTCTGCAAATGTTTATCTCGATTAACATGAAGTAGATGGAGAATAAGCGTTTGTAAAAATAGTTTTTACAAGAGTAGAGAAAGTCATGCGAGTGTAACACATCAGATTTTTTTATCATGGTGCCTCAAATCTCGGAATGGAATTTTTGGGTGGAATGCAATACCTTCTCTGCTTAATATGTACGTGGTAGAGAGAGTAATACAGTGCCGAGATTTCGTCGGATATATTGTTTTTGTTTACTTTAACGTCTTTTAAAGTGATAGGTAATATCGAAAGTTGTATGAATAAAATGGGTGATGCGATGCTCAAATAAGTGAGCAGGGTAGTTCACCCTAACCGAGATTCGAACCCAGGACCCCTTGAATGTGAAGCAGACACGCCACCCCATACACCATAGAGGCGGACTTAGAGTTTGGGCTCCCTGAATGCAAGAAAAAGAAAAAGTTTCGTAAGTGCGCCTGGATCCATTTTTGAGAAAATAAAATATAACAAAAACTTTCAATGGTTTATGGTGGGGGCACATGCTTGAAAATCTTCATGTCGCATCCTTGGAAGTTGCTGAATTTGAATAATCAATTTGGCATTTCTCCGCCTTTTTTGTGGGGGGGGGGAGATATGCTGTACACAAACACATTGAACTTTTTCTATTTTTTTGGCCTAATATTCAGGGATGACAAAACATTTATTACGTCAAATACCTACCTAGAACTTCTTCTCTGCCAGCTGTGAGCAGGTGGTGGAGAAATTAAAAATTGCCAAAATATAAAATGTATAATTGAAAAATTAAAAAAAATTGAAGAAAGTAAAATATCCAGCATACGAATATTTTAACACGAAATGATTTTGGTGTAGGTTTTCATTATGATTTTGATGATGATGATATTAATAATAAACCAAACATTTCTGGTAGGAAATGCATCAGATTTACATTTACATTTCAGGTGAATAATTGACACTGACGTGAATAATGAGCTATCCTAAAGCCAAAAATAGTGATTTTTAATTTTGTTGTATATATATGTAGATACACGTGTGTGTGTCTATTACCTTTTAACACAAGAATAATGGAACCCATTGTTGTAAAACTTGGTATATAGCATATTTGAGAGCCTACTTAGAAACATAAAATGGACTATATCTATGGCATATCAATTACTTTCTCCAAAGGAGGAGTGTTATAAGGTAGAGCAAAATAAAAAAGATCAAAATATTAGCATTTTATTGTTATAAAAGCTTTATCCTTTGAAAAGTATTATACGACAGAATTTTAATATTTCCTAAAAGCTCCATAATTCACAAAATTTCCATAGAATTAACATTGGAGAATCTGTAAGAAACTTTTCATTCCTATTATTTTTATTTATTTTTAAGTTTAACCTAGTTGGTCATAACAGACAATGAATGAATGAAATTGTGCCCAAAAGAACCCGGATCCATTTAGCTGAAAGTTACCTGACATTGGTCTTCTCAAGATATGGGAAAACTCCGGGAAAACCTTTATCCGCGCAACTCACCCTAACCGAGATTTGAACTCGGGACCTCTGGGTGTGATACAAACGCGTTACCCCCACAACACAGAGGCGGGTGTTACTCTTCGTGTACGTAAACCAGTTACCATAAGAAACAGTAGAGTTCCGATCGTGTAACAAGGATAAAGGAGAGACACGAGTTTGTGTACAGTTAAACATTTTTATTATGTTTCAATGTCTGTGAGCGCTCCAATCCGCAGTGTATTATAGGTTTTTGAAACATCACATTACACCCCAGTGTCACAGTGGCAAAGAGAGGGAGAGAAAGATTGGAGGTAGAGGCAGTACGAAAGGCAGAGAATATATGAGTATACGAGCAGAGCATGTTTTGGCAACCCTGGTCGCTGTGGTGTATGTAAATAAAAGCTACAGTTCCGTCTTGCATGGTCACCACGAGGTTCTGAATGCCTGTAACATTTGTATTCACCCTTTCGGTCATTAATGGATCTCTGTGAATTACTAACCCACTGCGCTGGGTTGGGCAACCAACAATTGACCCAAATTTGCTTGTGCATTAGCGAAGCATCCCGGAAAGCAAGACCCCAATCAGATGTGATGCATTCCCGATTTTTTCTGCATCGACACATTCCCATATAGTACCTATTCATATAAAAAGTGATTCTTCTATCCTCCCTACGTCACTCGATATACTTTTGCATGCGAACTTTTCAAATTAAGCAGTGTTCAAATGTTTATTCATGGTAATAGGCTCTTGTGATAGAATAAAAGAAAAGGGAAGAAAAGGCAAGAATCACAAACTTTGAAGTATGTTCGTTAGGTTACGCTTGGAAAAGTTCTAAACTTGCAACATGGAATATTTTGAAAACACCTAACGCTACGAAAATATTTATTTGACACAAATTGTATATTTTAATGAGTTATACATTTTTCCGTTAGTAAGTTATCTATTTTTAAACTGTCCTTGTAATAGAAAATTACACAACATTCAAACAAATAAAAGTAAGTACGAGGGCGGATCGAAAAGTAACGCCCAATAATTTTTTTCCAAAAAAGTTTAATAGCTAAACAAAACAAAAAACAAACAAAAATATCACAAATTAACTTAAGGGAATAACAAGCAATATCTCGAAAATGGTTCACTCAACAAAAGAAATGTATATGACATAAATTGTGTATTTTAACGCGATCTAAATTTTTTGTGTAGTAAAATGTTGTCTATCTCTTATGGTTTACCAGTTATGCAAACGTCGTTCACAATGAAGAATACTTTTGGAGACATTCCCAGAAAATTCGAGATATACATTTCATTTGTCATGAAAATATCTTAAACATATGATATTTTAATCAAAATCGTTAGAGCCATTTATAATAAAATTAAAATTTTCAAAAAATGTTCCATGTAAAGGGTAATCTGGGGTGGGGGGATTTTCTTGAAAACCCTTGTATCGCATCTCTGGAAGATACTGAACCTAAATACCAACTTTGGTGTTTATACGACTGTTCGTTTCTGAGTTATGCTGTTCACAGACACACACACACGGACATGTTTCCAAAAATGCGTTTTTTGGATTCAGGGGGTCTCAAAACACGTATTTCCGGTGAAAGCTTGGTATCGAATTTTTGGGTGGAATACAATACTCCCCCTACTTACTATACGTAGTAGAGAAAGTAAAAATAATACACACCGTAAATGATCTTCCTGCTGTGATGATATACACCACTTCCCATTTGGGCATTAGAAGAAACACAAGCACTGTAAATTACCTACGAGCCCTACTGAATTGACTATCTGTAACGCGAAAGCTACAACACTTACTGACGGTAAAACTTAACATCAACTAAAGGGTTTTTTTTCCTCATCGCTTATCCGAATATTACGTCTCTTTTGCATCACATGGTAACACATAAACAAAAGAGGTAGAATTTAGAAAGTTGAACAAGCGGCTTGAAACCTCTGGTTCATAGCAGCACCCCTTGTAGAAAGATGAGTTAAAATGCACATTATTATGTCGGCAAGCACTAACATAGAAGCACCGAGCGATATGGCTCTATGGTAACACGTGAGGTTCGCATTCAGGTTCGATTCCCGTCGGACCGGCCAATCTGACGATGTTTTTTTCGTGGTTTTCCCGGGTCGGTAAGGAATGCTGGAATGGTTCTCTTCTACCAAAAATTTCCTGTCACTATAATTTCCTCTCATCTCTTTCAGGGTTGTAGGCCCAGGCGACGGTGTTCGGTCTGTTGCAGCTGGGCGGTGAAGGTGCGCGTTGTAAAGGTTTCTCCCTGGTGTCGGTTGGACTGGTGATTCTAGGGGTATCCCTGAGACCCCCGCGGGGCTCGGGACTTGTGGGCAGGGCCGGTCTACGTCCGGATACGTTCTATCTGGAACCGTTAGGGATCCCGTCCATGCACATCGTCACCTAATTCTGGTCGCCTTTCGGGTCTTCCCCTGATCCTACTGCTAACATAGAAAGCTGATTTTGGGACTGTAAACTTCAGAATGAAATGCTCTTCATGAACAGATTATTTAATTTTCTGGTGTGTCAATAAATTAAATGGGCGCAAATAATACTTGTATCAGTGTAAATCCATAGGGTTTTCACTGTACAACGCCACAAGGCAGACCAAGTTTATAATGGGTTTTCTACTGGCCAATTCCGTTCCTCACCCGCCATAAGGTTCGGTGTTTCCTTTAGTTCTCTTAAAGGTTCAAAGTTGGAACGACATTTGAGACATTGGGATGTTAAACTAAACAAATACACCTTCAAAGACAAGTTTTCAAAGAGCGTAACACATGCTAGACATGAAGCTGCCTTCAGCAAACAGTCAATTATCTCCTAAAGATGTGAACAGCTTCATGAAGGAGAGGAGTTCTTGAAGTGTAACCAAAGACAAAGAAGTCGCTTCCGAGAGCCTACCACTTAATGGAAACTGTGCCCAGCCAGAGAGAGATTCTTAGCAAACATTGAAAGTGGATAATTAGGAAGTAATGGCTTCTCTTCATTCTGACAATGAGGGCTTTATACCGGGATTTGCTCTGAATACTTCACCTAACTGACTGCTGTTGAAGCTCAGAGACCGTCACTAATCTGTGCCACGTCCTGCTACAAAAGCCCCAGCCAGTGTTTTTCATAGTAAAACGCGTAATCAGTGCTAGTGGAACTCGATTCATCAACTGCAAACCAGCCTGCTTTTAGAGTTGAAAAAAGGCAGAAAAAAGAAATAAAAGAGTAAAACTGCTTTAATTCAACTACTGTGAAACCGATTTTATACATTCAGAAGGAGAAAAAAGAGAAAGATAGATATAACTCAATTTTCTAATAGGATTACTATCATTTCATAGATATTTTTAAAAAGGCTAACAGATGTGCGGTTAACTCCAGTTTTTATTGCATTAACATTTTAAACTAGTTTCTGCGGTGCAACATGACCGTACAAACCAAATGTTGAAACAGAAACATACTAATTGTATAAAATCGCTTAAAGGTACCAACCTGTGAAAGCTGACGAACATTCTGGAAAATACTGACTGTACAGCAACGAATGTTAGTGTTTTCAAACAGCATGTGCACTAAAATCAAATCACCTCTCTAACCTTCATTATTTATTACTTTCTCTACTACTTGCCTCGAGCGGATGGCTCAGTCGACAACGTCTGTGACTCACATTCGGCAGGTCGTGGGTTCGATTCCCGCGGCCGATCTTTCTGACTCATGGGTTTTTCGGGGGTTTCCCCGGTTTGCTAGGAGAATGCGTAACCATTCTCATTTCATTTTACCTCCCATCTGCTTGGTCTATTTGAGGTTTGCAAGTGTCGGCGGGAGCCTCGGCATTGCATGACAGGGCAAAGGATGCTTTATGTAACACTTCCCAGAATGGGAACGGTCTCCGAGTCCTGGGCCGAGGGGAATGTGCAGGCCAGCAGGGGGGAGGGCAGTCAGTTGCACTAGCTGCTATCCGGGGAGTTCCAATCTATAAAAGGTAGGGACTTTGCTCTGTAGTGCCTCTTGGTCCGCCCGCCCTCTGTCTCCTTTCTTGTAGGCCGAGCTGCTAAGCCCCCTCCGTACCTAGGCCCAAGTTCAACAACTTCCAAGGATGCGACACGATGCGACCAAACTACCCTTTAGATTTTCGTTATTTTTTATTTTCTCAAAAATGGCTTCAGTAATTTTGATTAAAATACCATGTACTTAAGATATTTGCATGAAAATTAAAATGTACATCTTGAACTTTCTACGAACAGACTGCGAAGCCCTCTTTATGCTGAATGATTTTTTGTACAATTGGTAAACAGTAAGAAATACACAAAATTTTGCTACACAAAAAATGTAGATCTCGTTAAAGCACACAATTTATGTGAAATACATTTTTTGTTGTTGCGTAGCTATGTCCAAGATATTCTTTGTTATTGGTTTGAATTTTCAAATGCTTATAGCTTTTTCTCGTGGTCGTGCAAAGAGCATGGAATTACAAAGCCACCACACCGCGGCTCACTTTTTACAAATCTATATCTTTAGCCTACTGTATTCTTCTTATATCTACAACGAGATGTGTAAATGTTTAATGAAAGTTTATTTCGATTAAGAAATTGGTAGAAGGATATTTTGCAATAATAGTTTGTGTAGGAGCCAGTATAGAATCCGACAGAAATTAATTTTTTTGAAAAAATGTAATTATAAGTAACCTTGTTTTCCACCTCAAAAATAATAAATTTGAATGTTTCTTTAAAAACTATGAAAACTTTTAGTAATGGGGAAGTGGTTAGACAACAGTTTAATTTTTATTTAAAATTCCTAATTCAGGCACATTTTAACAAATATGCTCCAAGCTTTGTACAGCAGTTCTTTATGCAGACTTAACCGAGCGGGATGGGTCCGTGGTAACGTGGGAGGCTCGGAGGTCCTTGGTTCGATTCCTAGGGGCAGCACCGTGGTCATAGGTTTTTCGTGGTTTGCCCTGGATGGTAAGGCGAATCCTGGGGTGGTTTCGAATTTCCTTTCTGTCGTTTCCTATCATTTTGTATTCCCTTTCATGTTTCAGCTCGGTCGGTGTCGGACAGATGGCGCAAATGCTTGCTCTTGGAAAGTTGTTCTCGGCCCTGCCAGATAGCAGACTTCGCTGAGCTGCTTCAGATGGGTCGAGTTCTCTCCGAGTCCACCAGAGGGAAGCCGGTGTGACAAGGTCATCAATTTTGGAATCGTTAGGGACCTCTGCGCGTCACTGTCCGCAGGCCTTCCTGTGGCATATACCTCCTGCGGTTCCTTCGCCTCATCCTTCCTCCTGGAGATGGTAAGCCTAGAAGACCCACGTTGGGTCGAGGTGTGAGGTGTCCCTTTTCCTGGTCTTGCTCATGCTCATTATGCAGATTTAAGATTTGAGAAATTCAGAACGCTCGTTTGAGTACTTAAGAGTATCAGAGACTGTCCTCTTAAGCCACTCCAAACACAAAGGAAATCTGCATCTTCAGAGTACCGCTCGCTCAATTACACACTTCATCATCAAAGACGCAGCGCTTCAAGGCCGATTCCTGGAGTTGTTCCCCCTCGAGCACAATGTACACTAGTGTTTGAAACCACAGAAACAAATGTTTCTATAAACTTGTGCCACGAGAGGGATTTCAAAGTGAGAAACTCCCGCCTGTGGAACAATCAGTTTGTCAACTTGCAAACTAATGCTGGCACATTCTAACGACACCTTCCGGCTAACTCTCAAACTTTGCGTACCCTCCCTAACACTGTTGAGCTTGTTTATTTTTATTGGGGGAGGGAATGCAGATACATCTCAGTGCTGTTTCAGACACAATACCACACAATATATGCATCTGCTGCAGCTTTTCGATCACATTTCGTCCACAGCACGAGCAAAACTAAAAGATTTATAACTCTACCCCACCATTGCTAGTTTAGCTGAAGCACCAGTTAAATTTAGTGAAAAGTGGGGAAAATAAACATAGGACTGCACGTCTAAAACAAGCACTCAAAGGTTACAATTACAAATTTCGCTTTAGCTATAGGTACGAGACCATGTTTGTTTCTAAAAACAAATGAAATTTCTTTATATTTGACAGCTACTTTCCAATGTTTTGCGAGTTAATCGCCGTGTAGTTTGTTCGATTTGCTGTAACCGTTTGCTAATCATCATTTAACGATTTTGTGTTCACCCAAAAACGAATTTGACTGGAGAACATTTTTTGACTATGGTTTTTTACTATTTTAAATCGTCATTAACGCCTAAACAATGTGACGATCGGCTTAGAAATACATTTGGTGAAAAAGCCCCATCTAAGGCAACAATTTATAATTGGTACAGTGAATTCAAAAGAGATGAATTTCGAGATGGAAGCCCAAGAACTGCTGTTACTGATGAAAATATTACCGCTGTTCGAGCAATACTTGAGGAAGATCGACAGACATCTTATGAATTTACTCAGGCGACATCGGGCATTGGTATGAGTTATCATATCCAGTTAGAAGTGAGAAAACTTTATTGTCAATGGATTCCACATAAACTGACTCCCGATCAAAAACAACAACGCATTGATTGGTGCAGAAAAACTGGAAACATTCGAAGGCGGCACTTCAAATTTGGTTTGAATATTGTTACAGGTGATGAATCTCGGATTAACTGCTATGATCCTGAAAAGAAAAGTCAATCGGCTCAATGAGTGTTTCGAACAGAACCTAACCCTCAAAAATCGGGCGAATTTGCAGTGCTGGTAAGAAGATGGCTGCTAGTTCCCCACCCCCCCTAAAACGGGCCATATTGCTACTATAGCATTAGGAGATACACGTACCGTTACTGTCGATTGGTACGCAAATGTCTGTTTACCGAAAAAATTTGAAAAAGTACGTGAACAGTGCTCAAAAGCAAAAAATAATGTTACACCACGACAACGCATCGTCGCATACAGCAAAACTAACAACTGAGTACCTGGGTTCCCTGAAGGTCAGCACCTTGGACCCTCCACCATACAGCCCTGACCTAGCACCTTGTGATTTATTTTTGTTTCCAAACATTAAAGATAAATTGCGTGGAACCACTTTTCAACATCAGATTAAGCAATGGAACATTATAAAAACCTGATTTCTGAAGTGTATCAGGAAGAGTGGCATCATTGCTTTAAGAATGGCTTCATCGAATGCAAACATGTATTGATATTAAAGCGGAATATTTTGAAAAACAATAAAACCATTTAAAGTATTTACTTTTCTAAACATTGTCAGTGTCGCCCTCGTATTCTGTATATCTTATAGGCATTTAAAACGCTTCAATGAATGAGTGAATGACGAGGGAACAGTCACCTCGAACCAACCCTGATATTTTATGCTTACCATCCCCAGGAAGCAGACAGAGATGCGCCTTGGTCCCTAACGATTCCAAATTTGATGAACCATACAGATCTACGGGATGCTCAGGGAAGGTTTCCCTAAGGCGGAATTGGGGAGAGCTCGATCCACCTGAGGCGGTTAAGACAAGGTCCAGGAGTCGAACCCAGGACCTGTAGAATTCAAGACTAACAATTTACCGCGAAACCATCTCGTCCGGTTTTCAAACGTTTAATCCGACTTTGTGCATTTTAAATGGGGATTCCTGAGAGTCTTAGTTATGGCGTTCTACTGAAACATATACACTACGTGATCAAAAGTATCCGGACACCTGGCTGAAAATGACGTACAAGTTCGTGGCGCCCTCCATCGGTAATGCTGGAAGTCAATATGGTGTTGGCCCACCCTTAGCCTTGATGACAGCGTTCACTCTCGCAGGCATACCTTCAGTCAGGCGATGGAAGGTTTCTTGGGGAATGGCAGCCCATTCTTTACGGAGTGCGGAACTGAGGAGAGGTATCGATGTAGGTCGGTGAGGCCTGGTACGAAGTCGGCGTTCCAAAACATCACAAAGGTGTTCTATAGGATTCAAGTCAGGACTCTGTGCAGGCCAGTCTATTATAGGGATGTTATGGTCGTGTAGCCACTCCGCCAAGCCTGTGCAGTATGAACAGGTGCTCGATCGTGTTGAAATATGTAATCGCCATCCCCGAATTGCTCTTCAACAGTAGGAAGCAAGAAGGTACTTAAAATATCAATGTAGGTCTGCGCTGTGATCGTGCCACGCAAAACAACAAGGGGTGCAAACCCCCTCCAGGAAAAAGACAACCACACCATAACACCACCACCTCCGAATTTCACTGTTGGTACTACACACCCTGGCAGATGACGTTCACCGGCCATTCGCCATACCCACATCCTGCCATCGGATCGCCACATTGTGTACCGTGATTCGTCACTCCACACAACGTTTTGCCACTGTTCAATCGTGTAATGTTGACGCTCCTTACACCAAGCGAGGTGTCGTTTGGCATTTTCCTGCGTGATGTGTGGCTTATGAGCAGCCAGTCGACCATAGAATCCGAGGTTTCTCACCTCACACCTAACTGTCATAGTACTTGGAGTGGATCCTGATGCAGTTTGGAATTCCTGTGTGATGGTCTGGATAGATGTCTGCCTATTACTCTTTACGACCCTCTTCAAATGTCGGCGGTCTCTGTCAGTCAACAGACGAGGTTGGCTTGTACGCTTTTGTGCTGTACATGTCCCTTCATGTTTCCACTTCACTATCACATCAGAAACAGTGGACCTAGGGATGTTTAGGAGTGTGGAAATCTCGTGTACAGACAAGTGACACCCAATCCCTGACCACGTTCAAAGTCCGTGAGTTCCACGGAGCGTCCCATTCTGCTGTTTCACGATGTCTAATGACTACTGAGGTCGCGGATAATGAGTACCAGGCAGTAGGTGGCAGCACAAAAACACCTAAGATGAAAAACGTATGTTTGTGGGGGTGTCCGGATACTTTTGATCACATAGTGTAACAAACTTTTGGTGTATTTTGTGTTAAAGATTTCCAAAAAATCTGATAACTGTGCCGACTGTTTCCGAAGCGAGGTAACGAAACACTTGTTAACTTTGTTAACTAAAAGTAAAGTACAATGCGATGAAATATATACGTAATGGAGTTCGATTCGATGGAGGAGCCGTGGGGAGGATAAATACGCTGTTTTATGTATTTAATTTTTATTGTCATTAGAGGTGAATTAATATAACCACCAATGCAATCCTATAGAGCAGTCGTACCACTACCACTGTCTTAATAGGTCAGAAACATGCATTACTTCCTTGGTGTAATGATTTAAATAGTCGGCTGTCACGTGTTACATTGGAGTTCCATACCATATTACTAATCATATATTTTTCTTTCTTCCTGGTCAGTCCTTAATGGTTAATCGCATTCTCATTTATCTGCCTCGTATTTTGTCGACGGCCATAATTATTACGCTTTATGTTTTACATTTATTGCCACACATTGAGAATGCACTCAGGTCCGTCAGGAGAAGGCTGCCGTCTGGCAGGACCGAGAAGAGCTTTCCAACGAGCAAGCATCTGCGCCATCAGTCCGACTCCGATTGGTCCTGCACAGCTCCACCTAAGTCTGTCTGAAACATGAAAGTGGCTGCGAAATGATAGGAAATTATGGATTATGAGAAATCGTCCCAGCATTCGCCACGAAAAACCCATGGTGGGAGTGGCCGTTCCTAGGAATCGAACGCAGGACCTAAAAAGCGCGATCCTGGAAAGTTGCCGCGGAGCCATCTCGCCGGTAAAAGTGTTACCAACTTTTTTTTACAGGAAAAGTTTTAATGTTACACAATGTAATCTTTGATTGCATGGAACTACATTTAAAGTATAATATGCAAAACTGTGAAACTTTTAGTGAGGCTTTTTTCAAATTTTCACAACGTGAGGTTCTATTTTTAGTATTTGAAAATTATTTTCTGGGAAAGTTAGTTTTATAGCGCTATGAAAACTTATTTTCTACGATAACGGATATGCTTGGAGAAGATAGTGACAAGTCGCAGTACGGTAATTTTACAGGAGAGCGGTTTGAAGAATTAAAAACATTTTCCATAAAACACCACACCTTCTACCCTTTTGAACCTATGAATTAAAGCGCAATGTGCTCTGGGTCTTTATATAAATCTTCATGATTTCCAAATTTTAAGCTAAATATTTATTTTGAGAAAATTAAATATTTTATTCATATTTAACAAACTAAAATTTTCACGGGTGCAACCATTTTTAATTTCTCTACTACGTACATAGTATTTTATATTTATTAGCCTGTTTGCCACATAAATACTAATGGAATTGTCATAATATACACTAGAATTAAGGAACAAAATCATTAAAACGTTATTTGATAATATTCCTTAAGGTTATATACTGGATTTGCTAGCAATGTTGAGCGAACACGTCTCTTGAATGCAGACATAGGTAAATTTCTTGTATCTAGTGGCAGAGCATTAAAAATTTGTAGGAAATATGAGCAAAATTGTTTTTAGTATAACTGTATTTGCATTTATTCGTATTATAGCGAGCCATGAGTTAAGGTTCGAACGTGGAATCGAAGATTGCATTCGATTTGCCAATATCTGGTAAGATAATGAAATCTAGATTTCCTGGCTTTGTATCTCGCGAGGGTGCACTGTCAGCGGGTCAGAAAGTACTAAACGGCCACGAATTTAGGTCACTGCGGCAGACGTTCACACATTGACTACCGACACTCTCGCATGGCGAAGCTCTGGGCGACAGGGGTACGTCACCCCGGACATAACTCAGTTAAACAATTAACAGGTGGTAAACCTCAAGTTATACCAGCAGACCGCAAGTAAGATCAACTAGACGTAAGTTCCTGCTCGTGCTATCTTCACCCCCTGGAAACCATGTAAATTAATCATAAATGTAGTAGCTAGTTTTTATACAATCCCCGGGTAATTATTCGATACCTCTTCCCCGACTCATCCCCATACACCCTACCTACCCAGCCCGATGCCAATTCGCTCTCCTACACCTGATACTATCGCCCTGAAACTACCCCAAGGATTGCTACAGTATATATTCAAGCTATTGCGAGTATTATGATCATTTACAGTAGAACAAAGAGTCAAAGTATTGAATTTGGATTTTATATACAAAGACAGTCCAGAATGCTGGCAAAGTTAAATTCCTATTTCAGTAAACAGTGGTTTATAGTGTGTTCGGGATTGAGCACCACAAATAATTTTCACAGCTCTTTTCCAGAGTAGAATTCCATATCTAAGATATATGGCCACAATAACCGCAACTAGACATGCTCTTAAGAGAGTACCTTTAAATACTCGAATCATAAACATACCACTATTTATTTTACTTAATAAGTGTATTCCAACCAAGCCCCTACTCAGGATGGATTCCAAGAAATCTTGTTGATACACAAGAACTGCCATTTCTATCCAGATTAAGTGCACATAGGCTAAGGGGAGATAGGAAGGGAGCGAATTTGAATAGGTGTCCTCTTTGTGGAGGGGCAGATAATGATTTGCATTATATAATTGAATGTGAAGAAACTAAGTTGTGGAGAGATCAGCTTTTACCTAGAGAATGGGAGAAAGTTAACAAAGAAGTATTAAAAGCTAGGACAATGAAAATACAAAAGGAGAGGGATATAAAAAGAATACAAGAATATATGGGGAGAGTAAGAGAAAAATGGTTTAGAAAAATAAAGCAATATGAATTTGTTATGACCCACCATGCATAAATAACCACGGTGTTAAAATGCATGATGGACCAAAGAAAGAAAAAATAGCAAATCAAAGTAATGTATTAAAATTGTAAGAATTTTGTATAGCATTATGCAAATAAATATACATACATACATTAAGAGAAAATTTAACATCGATAGTTTTATTTTTATTTACACTAAGCTTGTTGGCATCGTACCAGGAGTGTAGACTGTAGGAAATATCGTGCAATTTACTATTGTAAACTGGACGATATACAGTAGGTAGTGGGTGTTGCATTCCACCCAAAAACTCGATACGAGATTTCAACGGAAATATATATTTTGAGGTCCCTTGAATCCAAAAGAAGGGATTTTAGAGAAAGGCCCATGCGTGTGTGTGTGTGTGTGTGTGAACAACATAATTCAAAAACGAAAAGTAATATACATAACAAACTTGGTATTTGTGTTCAGCACCCACCAAGGTTCCGACATGCAAATTTTCAAGAAAATCCTCCCGCTCCAAACTACCCTTTACATGGAACATTTTCGAAATTTTTTACTTTCTAAAAAATGGCTCTAACGAGTGATTAAAACACCATATTTAATGATATTTACATGAAAAGTAAAATGTTTATCCTGAATTTCCTAGGAATAGCCTGTGAAGTCCTCTTCATTCGGAAGGAAATACCTATGACTGGTAAACGTTAAGCGATAGACGAAAACTGTTTAAAAAACACGTCTCTTTAAAATATGCAAATTATTTCAAATAACCTTTTTTGTGGCATCAGCCAATTCCGAGGAATTCGTTACTAATGCTTCGATTTGTTCAATACATTGTCATTCAAGTCCCATCGATTTTCTGTTGTTTCTCGCGATGTCATGGAAACAGTATGGTATTTTAAGGCCAGCGTATACCGTTCAGTTCATAAACATTCGACTATTGCTGTTCCCTTTGTATCTATAACGAAATGTGTAATGTAGCTATTTCTGCACAGATTTATCTCAATTAAAATGAAATAGGTTTATAGAAAAATGAACTTTCGTAAGAATAATTTTATAGTCACCAATAACCGAAACCTAGAACATTAATTTTAGCAGCAATTATGTTGAAAATTGGATGTTGAAAAAATCCAAGCCCTTCAATTATTTGGGCAAATTTATGATTAGAATTCCAGTTAAATTGGCAGAATTAGGCAATTTGTGCATCGAGTAGCCTTAAACTATAACAGCAGCTGGCACTTTGAGATTGGAAACACAATTCCAACAGTACACATGTTATGTACACCTAATTTAGTATTATTACCGTATCCAGTGGCCGAGCACAGCAACGGCTCCTGCAAACGATGAGCGCTATTCACACACGACCAGTGTCAGAGACCTTATTCAATTAGCGTCCCGAGCACTGCATTTCGGATTTATTTCGGTGTAATAATTTAATTTATGGGTTGTGACATTTTTTAGTTGATTACCTCAATGTCAGTAGTGGTGTAATGATAGTGTAATTAAATGTAATATCCAGTCGTGTGTGAAGTCACTGACCCCTCTCACCATGGCACTGACATCACATCAAACGGACAGCATTACTCCCACACACACCAATAACAATTCTGTATTGCAAATTTCAACGACCAAAGCTTTATTATAATTAGACCTGTAATGTCTCCATGTCTAAATAAGCCTAATGCATACACTTTTCACAGGGAAACCAAACATCGAAAAAAATAATTGTGTGTAAAACATAACTTCCTCTATCCATTATGATTTCTTTTCATTGTTCAAGAAACTATTGTCAGAAAACCTTATTTGTGATCATTGTTCCGGTTACGTAATTCTACGGCTATGCAGCTCAAGCATCACTCAACTGTTAAAGCTAAGTTAAAGACTGAAATGAGTAAACGCTACTAGAGCAGTACTACAAGCAATCCTCACTTGTTTTAGTTTCTTTACCACGTACTTAGTAGATGCAGGAAGTTTTACGTTCCACCCAAAAATTCGAAATAGAGATTTCACCAGAAATACATGTTTTGAGGTCCTCTGGAATTAAACTGCTATTTTGTGTGTGTGTGTGTGTGTGTGTGAGCACGCGCGGCAGCATAACACAACAACGAAAAGTCGGATAAATATCAAATATGGATTTAAACTAAATTACTACGACTACATCATTATTCGACGGAAACGGCAGCAGAAGAAGAAGCCACGAGGAGAGGACCTTAAAACAGGTATGGTGACTTCGTAACTGTAGTATTATCTCTACCATGCCTGCAGATACTATGCTTTGGGTGACCCGCGCGAGATAAAACCAGAGACCGCCGCATGCGGAGCGCTAGGTCCCTCTCAGACTTCTAAGTGAGGTGTACGAGAACCAGCCTCAACTCCCAGCCCAGACTACCTTCACATAGAAATTGTTACGTTAGTTTAATTTTCTTCAAAACTGCCTCTAACAATTTTGAACTAAAATACCATATATTTAATATCGTCCTCTGTGGTATAGTGGTTACCATGCTAGCCTCTAGTTCCCGAGGTCACGGGCTCAAACCCGGCGGAGGGCGATGGATTTTTTTACGGGCGTCAAAGTCCTTAGCATGGCTTCCTTCGGAAGGGAAGTAAAGTTGGTGATCCAATGTAGTAGATTTATAGCATGTAAAAGAACCTCAAAGCTGATATAAGAGGCCTCTGAGAAAAATTACCGGTCTGTCAGGCCCAATATAGAATGGAACGCTAAAGGCCATAGTAGTTTAAGAGCGTCCATAAATAAAACTCAGTTTCCACATACTTAAGATACATGACAAATAAAATGTATGCCTTGAATTTTCTGAGAAGCAATTCTGTATAACACTGTTTAACGGACACGTAGATGTCTTTAAAACACACAGTTTATTTCAAATAACTTTTTTTTTGCGGAGTCAGCCATTTCTGAGATATCCGTTAATATTGGTTAAAAATGTTCAAATGCTTTTTTATGATTTTTAAGTACTGTCACTATTCAGTTGTTTCTCGTGATGCCATGAAAAGAGTATGGAATTTCAAAGCCCACATATAGTGACCGCCTTTGAAGATATGTCTATCGATTCACTATCTCCCTTTTACCTACAAAGAAATGTGTAACGAAAGTATTTCTGCAAACCTTTATGTCCATTGAAATGAAGTAGATAAAAAAATAAGCAATCGTGGGTAGAGAAAAAGGTAAACCTGCACATTACGGATGCGGGCCCGCGAAAACGGGGCAGAGCACCGCATATGGCCTTTTGTGCTTCGAACGTGGCCCCTGGGAGGGAAAGATGAGAGAGAGACCCGAAGGGCGACCAAGGGCGCCATGTTGGTGGAAGACGACGTGCGCAAACATGGGCGGTGTCACTAACATTTCCAGATTGAACGCATCCGACGTTGCTCAAGCTCGCCCACAGCCCCGAACCGTCAGGGGTCCCCTTGAAAGGGGATATACCACACACACACACACACACACACACACACATATATATAAATCAATGTCAAACAAGAATTGCACTTAATAATATAATTTAGCAAGAAATATGTTAGAATATTTAGCAGCCAAGAATTGTAAAAAGCAGATTGTAACTTAGATGATTAAGGGACGGGCGAGCTAGCTAATTCCAGGTAAAATGTAATTCCAGGTAGAGCCCACCACCTTTCACCAAGCTAATGAGCAAGGAACTGAAGGAATAAAAGAAATAGAAACTGAAATATATAGAAAGGAGAGACAGAGACATTGAGTTTGCTTTCGGACACGTCACTGAGACGCGTGTGCGAAAAGCTTTGGAGCAGAATATTCTCATAGATATTAAGGTAACGCGGTCTGAGGACCAATTAGAAACGTCGTTACATTTTAAGGCGCGAAGGTGAGCGTCACTAGGTTTGGGTATAAAAGGGAAAACAAAACCCCAGATTTTCACTCCCTTTACAATCTCATCGACACTTAGTTATACTCTCTGGACGACGCATGTACGTGTGTGCATATGGGCGGGAAGCATGTGCAGTTAGATTAGACTCCTAATTTATTATTATGGGGGAATAGTTACATATGGGAAATGTTAGCCACCCGTAAGTATTTATTTGTTAATAAACCACATTTTTAATGGAAATGCAGTGTATTTTAATTTGCATCACCTACGAAAACCCTGAGCTCAGTGAAATTAGTTAGATAGTTAATTTATTAGGAATGGAGAAACCATCAGCCGCTGAGCAGAGGTAGCCAGAGACCAGGACACTGCAGTAGAGGTCATCAACCAAGAGGACCAACGATTTCCCGCTACACCCTTAAGCGGAACTAGCTCTGTGATCACCTGAAGATGTCCGAACGACGCCAGGGAGAAACCTTCACAATGCGCACAGCCGTAATAGGCCGAGGATAGGATAGAACTAGTTAACGGAGGGGACACTTAGCACCTCGGCCCCAATGGATCTTTTGTGCGTACACCCAGGGAGGAACGGTGAGTTGAGGGAACTGCAGAATACTTGTGAGTTGCAGAGCAAGGCCGGCGCAAGTACACAGGGACGCACAGAGCTTCCTAACAGTTCCAGTCTTGAACACCCGGCCACAGGAGGGTCGCTCGCAGACGTCCTTCTAGTGGGACCGGGAAAATACAAGCCAGCAGTGGACTCACAAGTTGCCCTCTAGCAGAGCCGAGAAGAAATCCCTAATCGCAAGCCTCTGCGCCATCTGTCCGACACCGACCGAACCACCACCCTGAAGACAACGTGAAACATGAAAGGAAAATGAAATGAGAGGAAAGCCGTGGTAGAATACACCACTCCAGCATTCGCCTGTGTCAACCAGGGAAATCCTCAAAAAACCTATGGTCAGAGTGAGCGGCCAACGGGAATTGAACCCGGTACCGCCCGCTACCGCGGAGCCATCTCGCTCGGTGTGGGTAGAGAAAGTCGTGTCGATTTAATACATTGAACATCTTAAAAATGGCATTCTTTTTACGTTCAGTGTAATTCCGGTGAAATTTCCATATGGAACTTATAGGTGGAATGCAATACCTGCCATAGGTGCATGGTAGAAAAAGTAATAAAGCACTAAGATGAACAAAAGTCATTTCAACAGAAAGAAGCTGTAAAACAAAGCACAGTAGATCACATCCAGCTTTCACATTGCGAAGTTATGAAGCCTTTGTCTTTAGTTTTCAATATCCCGGCTTGATCAATACAATAGAGAACAACCGAAATGCACAACGATAATGGCTTTTAAGAAAAGAAGGATTGTTTAGGCATTCGGTAATTTGGGCCTGAAGGCTTCATTAAAAGAAATACTTTAAATTCAGCCGATGACTTCAAACGCTTGCAAAGATTCCCTCTGTACCGCAAACCGACAACTGGAAATTTATTGCCAGCCTAAAGAAGACACAGAAAAGAGAGAGAAGATAAAACGGCTGGTGGTGAAGGAACGGATTTATTAAGGAAGCCTTCGATGTCAAACAAATCTTTCCTCGACAATAAACGCTTAGAGACCACAAGCTTTGTTGATTTCAGTTGAAATACTGGATGGATATATTCCATTTGCTAGAAGCCTCTTTAAATAGATACCCTTTTTGCGAGGTGTGTTCTATACATATACACTGCCGTTTGTGAAAATTGCAACACCAAGAAGGAAACTCATGAATTCAATGAATGCAATACCATAGGTTAGTTACTTGCCAAGTAACAAATGATAAACTTTTCAAACCTATACATGACCTTGAGCCTTAATATTCAGTATTTGGTTTGGCCTCCATGCGCTGCAATTAGAGCTGCTATACGTCGTAGCATTGAATAAAAAAGGTTCTGAATAAGTTCCTTAGGGATTTCCCTCCACGCAGTTTGTATTCGAACCCACAAAACCGTGACATTGGTTACTGGAGGACCGTGACGCACCAGGTGCCGACCAACCATATCCCAGACATGTTCGATGGGCGAAATGTCACGTGAACGTGCAGGCCAGGGAAGCAATGGTACCCGTCGCTCTTCGAAGAAGTCTTGTATATTCCTCGCAATAGGTGACCGGGCATTGTCTTGTTAAAATGTGGCTGTGGAGGTGCCTGAAGCAGGGGGAGTACCTCGGATCTACAACCACCGTTAGGTACCGGTTGCTGTTCAAATTGTCCTCAATTCGTAGGAGGCGAGATCGGTAGTTGTAACCAATGGCGCCCCAAACCATCACACCTGGTGTTTGTCCGCTATGCCGCTCAACAACGTAGCCCTCCAGGTTGCGCTCACCACGGTACCGCCGGACACGTATGCGGCCATCACTGTAGGGCACGTTGAAGCGGGACTCGTCCGAAAAGACTACATTTTTCCAGTCAGCACCCCAGCGACGGTGTTCACGTGCCCATTGCAGTCGGAGGAGCTTGTGTTTTCTGGATAATGGAAGCCGACGCAATGGCATGCATGCAACCAGTCCAACCTGCAGCAGACGGCAACGAACCGTTGATGCAGATAAGTTCGCACCTGCTGCAGTGCTCCATCGTCGAGCCAACACTGTGGATAAAGCTGTACGGTCCGTTATGGCCATGCGGACAAGATGAGGGTCATGCCGTGATGTGGTCATGTTCCGTGGTCCAGTTCCCGCTATTCGCTGCGTACGACCTTCATCTATCCACTGCTTCCACACACGCATCACTGTCGTAGCAGCATGCCCTGTACCAGTTGAAATGCCACGGTATGACAAACCCGCTTCCCGGAGACCGATCATTCTGCCCCGTTCGAACTCACTCACATGCCGATATGGCTCCCTTTGACGTTGACGAGGCATACTGGCACTCTCCATATTGTTTCCACCTTGTTTGACATCTCGGCACTGACTACACTGGTCGCAACACTGACCTTGTCGGACCGACACGAGAGGGCTCTGCTCTCTACAAACCTAATCACTTATTGCTTGCACTCTCTTCTACACTTCAACCAAGTTCGGGAAATTCTTCCTTGGTGTTGCAATTTTCACAAACGGAAGTGTAGATATTACATTCTTACTCTCTACCACGTCTTAAGAGGTTAAGAAGGTGTTGGATTCCACCCAAAAATTGGAAGTCAAGATTCCATCGACTGCCTACGTGTTCGAATGGTCAGCGAGCTCACTTCTCACCCGGACGTTCCGGGTACGATTCCCGGCTGGGGTGAGAATTTTGCTTTAATTAGAATTATTCCCAACCTGTCACAGAGTGTGGATGTGACTGAATGTGCGTGTGAAAATAAGTTAAAGCGACGAAAACCTTACAGTGTGAAGTGTGCAACAGGTGGTTGCATGAGGACTGTTCAATTTACAACAGCATGTGTGCCTTTTGTGGAAGAAATCAAAAGAAAAACCAGCAAAAATTGCAGGTAACCAAACACCAGAATGACACTATTCTTCTTGTGATTTATTTGTATTTGTTTAGACATCTTGAGCAACGTTGGATCGATTTCTACATTTGTATTAGTTAATTGTTATTCTGATTCCCTAATTGTTACTATTGACTTTAAATTGTAATAAACGCCTTTTGAAGCCATTAGGCTAAATTTGTCTTCAATTAAACATACCAATTCCAAACTGTAATCATGAGGCATCCCTCTTACCCATAGTGCGTCGTCCTACCCAGCCAGAAGAGATGGCAAAATGTAGTCTTTTTAGATATTGTTTAAAATTCTAATTTAATTGCCATATTTTCAGAAGAGAGTTCTTTCTCGAAGACTAGAGATGCATATGCAACAGTGGACGAGTTTTTATACTATTATATATGCACTATTCCAGTATTTACACAATTTTATCCAAACATGCATCATCTCTCCTCGCTTTACCTATAAATTTACTTCCGAATAAAGAGCATTTCACAAGTTATTCCCAAAAAATTCAAGATATGCACTTTGTTTCTCGTGTAAATATCTTTAATATATGGTAATTGAATAAAAATCGTTAGACCCATTTTTTTACTTTCTCTACTACGTATAGTAAGTAGGGGAAGTATTGTATTCCACCCAACATTTCGATACCGAGATTTCACCGGAAATATGTTTTGAGATCCCCTGAATCCAAAAAAAGCATTTTTGGAAACATGTCCGTGTGTGTGTGTGTGTGTCTGTGAACAGCATAACTCAGAAACGAACAGTCGGGTAAACACCAAACTTGGTATTTAGGTTCAGTATCTTCCAGAGATGCGACACGAAGGTTTTCAAGAAAATCCCCCCACCCCAGATTACACTTTACATGGAACATTTTTCGAAAATTTTAATTTTATCAAAAATGGCTCTAACGATTTTGTTTAAAATATCATATCTTTAAGATATTTTCATGACAAATAAAATGTATAACTTGAATTTTCTGGGAATGTCTCCAAAAGTATTCTTCATTTTGAACGACTTTTGCATAACTGGTAAACCTTAAGAGATAGACGAAATTTTACTACACAAAAAATGTAGAACGCATTAAAATACGCAATTTATGTCCTATACAGTTTTTTGTTGAGTGAACCGTTTTCGAGATATTTGTTGTTATTCCCTTAAATTTTTCAATACTTATTTTCTCAAATGGGAATTCGTTATTCATTTTTTACTTTCTCTACTACGTATAGTAAGTAGGGGAAGTATTGTATTCCACCCAAAAATTCGATACCGAGATTTCACCGGAAATACATGTTTTGAGACTCCCTGAATCCAAAAAAAGCATTTT
This sequence comes from Deroplatys truncata, assembly GCA_030765065.1. Classification (NCBI taxonomy): domain Eukaryota; kingdom Metazoa; phylum Arthropoda; class Insecta; order Mantodea; family Mantidae; genus Deroplatys; species Deroplatys truncata. The sequence continues at coordinate 27,323,061 of CM060985.1, read as the reverse complement.
TGGAAACATGTCCGTGTGTGTGTGTATGTGTCTGTCTGTCTGTGAACAGCATAACTCAGAAACGAACAGTCGGATAAACACCAAACTTAGTATTTAGGTTTAGTATCTTCCAGAGATGCGACACGAAGGTTTTCAAGAAAATCTCCCCCCAGATTACCCTTTACATGGAACATTTTTCGAAAATTTTAATTTTATCAAAAATGGCTCTTACGATTTTGATTAAAATATCATATGTTTAAGATATTTTCATGACAAATAAAATGTATAACTTGAATTTTCTGGGAATATCTCCAAAAATATTCTTCATTGTGAACGACTTTTGCATAACTGGTAAACCATAAGAGATAGACAAAAATTTTACTGCACAAAAAATGTAGATGGGATTAAAATACACAGTTTATGTCATATACATTTTTTGTTGAGTAAACCATTTTCGAGATATTGCTTGTTATTCCCTTAAATTTTTCAATACTTATTTTCTCAAATGGGAATTCTTTATTTATTTTTTTGTCTTGGATATTCAAAGAGTTATAATCTGTGGCAAAGAGAATGGTGCTGCACCTAGCAACCAGCTATTAAGAGATATGTATGTGCTTAAAGGCTACTGTATTTCTATATTGCCCTTGTAAATATATATTCCGCTTACATCTACAAGAAAATTAGCAATAAGATAGTCTGCAAACGTTTATCTCGATTAACATGAAGTAGATGGAGAATAATCGTTTGTAAAAAATAGTTTGTACAAGAGTACAGAATGTCATGTGAGTGTAACAGATCAGATTTTTATTTTAGAAAATCCAAAAATTTTAAAAATGATCCATGTAAGGAGTATTTTGGGGCGGAGGATTTTCTTGAAAATCTTCGTGTCGCTTCTTTGGAAGGTACTGAATTTCAATATGAAGTTTGATAGATGTCCGAAATTTCGTTTTTGAGTTATACTGTTCACAGGCACACAGACAGACAGAACACCCGCGCGCGCGTAAATTTTTCTAAAAATACACTTTTACTCAGGGTGCTTCAAAACATGTATTTCCAGTGAAATCTGCGTATCGAATTTTTGGGTGGAATTCAATACCTTCTCTGCTTATTATGAACAACGGATGCCCCCCACCAAACTGACAATATAATGAACTGCGTGTAAGTTGGTAAGGGATTAGTAAAGCAACCCTTCCCCATTCATGGCTCCACCCCATACCTTACCTAGTTCAAGCAACTCAAGCTGATTGCTGGCTTTTGCATAGGCTTTTCTTTTCGGGATGTCGGATGTGCGCCTGAGGCTAGGATCCAAGACAGCTTTAGATTAGTTGAGAAAAAATAACCAATTCAGTTTTATTAATTGCTCTTCCGTAGGCTGGAAAGGTAGAATCAGAATGAAAAAAAAACATGTAAGTCGACATTGGGGTATGTTGAGGATGCCTTGTGTTTTATCGAAAAAATTGGAGTCACATGGACAATCTTCTAAGGTGTTATCATATCGACATCGTAGTTCAGACGGCGGAGCAGCTGTTGGTAAGCTGAGGATTGGTGGTTCGAATCCTGAATATCGCACTGCATGTTTACTTTCTCTACTACGTATAGTAAGTAGGGGAAGCATTGTATTCCACCCAAAAATTCGATACCGAACTTTCACCGGAAATATATGTTTTGAGACCCCCTGAATCCAGAAAAAGCATTTTTGGAAACATGTCCGTGTGTGTGTCTGTGAACAGCATAACTCAGAAACGAACAGTCGGATAAACACCAAACTTGGTATTTAAGTTCAGTATCATTTAGAGATGCGACACGAAGGTTTTCAAGAAAATCACCCCATCCCAGACTACCCTTTACATGGAACATATTTCGAAGATTTTAATTTTCTCAAAAATGGCTCTAAAGATTTTGATTAAAATATATGTTTAAGATATTTTCATGACAAATAAAATGTATATCTCGAATTTTCTGGGAATGTCTCCAAAAGTATTCTTTATTGTGAACGACTTTTGCATAACTGGTAAACCATAAGAGATAGACAGAAATTTACTACACAAAAATGTAGATCGCGTTAAAATACACAATTTATGTCATATACATTTTCTTTGTTGAGTGAACCTTTTTCGAGATATTGCTTGTTATTCCCTTAAATTTTTCAGTACTTATTTTCTCAAATGAGAATTCGTTATTCATTTTTTTGTCTTGGATATGCAAACAGTATTAATCTGTGGCAAAGGGAATGGTGCTGCACATAGCAACCAGCTACTAAGAGATATGTGTATGCTTAAAGGCCACTTCAAATACAAAACAAGCGGAACATAGTACGCCTTAAGCGATAGTCAAATATTTTTAGAACTGGTCGCTAGGTGTAAAATGTAATTCTCTTTGCATGTCAAAAGATCGTTTCTGCAAATGTTTATCTCAATTAATATGAAATAGATGGAGAATAAGAGTTTGTAAAAATAGTTTGTACAAGAGTAGAGAAAGTCATGTGAGTGTAACACATCAGATTTTTTATTCTGAGTCTGCCTTTCCATAGTTAATTCGGAATTAGTATCTTAAATTTCATTATCAGAGTTTTTCAAGAAGAGGAGTATAAAGAAGTTTGTCAAGCCTTTTCAAGTAAGGCTAAAATTCTATTTTATTACATTTTTGAAATCCTTTTTCGTTTTACATGGTTTACCATTCTTGTTTGCGATATTTTAAAATTCAAAATCAATATGTCGGTTGCTCTTGTTGCTTTGCTAACAATTATTATTAGTAGAAGGTAGTAGTAATAATAGTAATAACGCATAATGCTCTAACCTATTAAACTAGTTTTGCAAAGTAAAATATTTGTTGTCTCTCCTAAACTTTATTTTTACTTTCTCTACTACGTATAGTAAGTAGGGGAAGTATTGCATTCCACCCAAAAATTCGATACCGAGATTTCACCGGAAATACACGTTTTGAGACCTCCTGAATCCAAAAAAAAGCATTTTTAGAAACATGTCCGTGTGTGTGTCTGTGTGTGTGTCTGTGTGTGTGTGTGTGTCTGTGTGTGTGTGTGTATCTGTGTGTGTGTCTGTGAACAGCATAACTCAAAAACGAACAATCGGATAAGCACCAAACTTGGTATTTAGGTTCAGTATCTTCCAGAGATGCGACACGAAGGTTTTCAAGAAAATCCCCCCACCCCAGACTACCCTTTACATGGAACATTTTTCGAAAATTTTAATTTTATCAAAAATGGCTCTTACGATTTTGATTAAAATATCATATGTTTAAGATATTTTCATGACAAATAAAATGTATAACTTGAATTTTCTGGGAATATCTCCAAAAATATTCTTCATTGTGAACGACTTTTGCATAACTGGTAAACCATAAGAGATAGACAAAAATTTTACTGCACAAAAAATGTAGATGGGATTAAAATACACAGTTTATGTCATATACATTTTTTGTTGAGTAAACCATTTTCGAGATATTGCTTGTTATTCCCTTAAATTTTTCAATACTTATTTTCTCAAATGGGAATTCTTTATTTATTTTTTTGTCTTGGATATTCAAAGAGTTATAATCTGTGGCAAAGAGAATGGTGCTGCACCTAGCAACCAGCTATTAAGAGATATGTATGTGCTTAAAGGCTACTGTATTTCTATATTGCCCTTGTAAATATATATTCCGCTTACATCTACAAGAAAATTAGCAATAAGATAGTCTGCAAACGTTTATCTCGATTAACATGAAGTAGATGGAGAATAATCGTTTGTAAAAAATAGTTTGTACAAGAGTACAGAATGTCATGTGAGTGTAACAGATCAGATTTTTATTTTAGAAAATCCAAAAATTTTAAAAATGATCCATGTAAGGAGTATTTTGGGGCGGAGGATTTTCTTGAAAATCTTCGTGTCGCTTCTTTGGAAGGTACTGAATTTCAATATGAAGTTTGATAGATGTCCGAAATTTCGTTTTTGAGTTATACTGTTCACAGGCACACAGACAGACAGAACACCCGCGCGCGCGTAAATTTTTCTAAAAATACACTTTTACTCAGGGTGCTTCAAAACATGTATTTCCAGTGAAATCTGCGTATCGAATTTTTGGGTGGAATTCAATACCTTCTCTGCTTATTATGAACAACGGATGCCCCCCACCAAACTGACAATATAATGAACTGCGTGTAAGTTGGTAAGGGATTAGTAAAGCAACCCTTCCCCATTCATGGCTCCACCCCATACCTTACCTAGTTCAAGCAACTCAAGCTGATTGCTGGCTTTTGCATAGGCTTTTCTTTTCGGGATGTCGGATGTGCGCCTGAGGCTAGGATCCAAGACAGCTTTAGATTAGTTGAGAAAAAATAACCAATTCAGTTTTATTAATTGCTCTTCCGTAGGCTGGAAAGGTAGAATCAGAATGAAAAAAAAACATGTAAGTCGACATTGGGGTATGTTGAGGATGCCTTGTGTTTTATCGAAAAAATTGGAGTCACATGGACAATCTTCTAAGGTGTTATCATATCGACATCGTAGTTCAGACGGCGGAGCAGCTGTTGGTAAGCTGAGGATTGGTGGTTCGAATCCTGAATATCGCACTGCATGTTTACTTTCTCTACTACGTATAGTAAGTAGGGGAAGCATTGTATTCCACCCAAAAATTCGATACCGAACTTTCACCGGAAATATATGTTTTGAGACCCCCTGAATCCAGAAAAAGCATTTTTGGAAACATGTCCGTGTGTGTGTCTGTGAACAGCATAACTCAGAAACGAACAGTCGGATAAACACCAAACTTGGTATTTAAGTTCAGTATCATTTAGAGATGCGACACGAAGGTTTTCAAGAAAATCACCCCATCCCAGACTACCCTTTACATGGAACATATTTCGAAGATTTTAATTTTCTCAAAAATGGCTCTAAAGATTTTGATTAAAATATATGTTTAAGATATTTTCATGACAAATAAAATGTATATCTCGAATTTTCTGGGAATGTCTCCAAAAGTATTCTTTATTGTGAACGACTTTTGCATAACTGGTAAACCATAAGAGATAGACAGAAATTTACTACACAAAAATGTAGATCGCGTTAAAATACACAATTTATGTCATATACATTTTCTTTGTTGAGTGAACCTTTTTCGAGATATTGCTTGTTATTCCCTTAAATTTTTCAGTACTTATTTTCTCAAATGAGAATTCGTTATTCATTTTTTTGTCTTGGATATGCAAACAGTATTAATCTGTGGCAAAGGGAATGGTGCTGCACATAGCAACCAGCTACTAAGAGATATGTGTATGCTTAAAGGCCACTTCAAATACAAAACAAGCGGAACATAGTACGCCTTAAGCGATAGTCAAATATTTTTAGAACTGGTCGCTAGGTGTAAAATGTAATTCTCTTTGCATGTCAAAAGATCGTTTCTGCAAATGTTTATCTCAATTAATATGAAATAGATGGAGAATAAGAGTTTGTAAAAATAGTTTGTACAAGAGTAGAGAAAGTCATGTGAGTGTAACACATCAGATTTTTTATTCTGAGTCTGCCTTTCCATTGTTAATTCGGAATTAGTATCTTAAATTTCATTATCAGAGTTTTTCAAGAAGAGGAGTATAAAGAAGTTTGTCAAGCCTTTTCAAGTAAGGCTAAAATTCTATTTTATTACATTTTTGAAATCCTTTTTCGTTTTACATGGTTTACCATTCTTGTTTGCGATATTTTAAAATTCAAAATCAATATGTCGGTTGCTCTTGTTGCTTTGCTAACAATTATTATTAGTAGAAGGTAGTAGTAATAATAGTAATAACGCATAATGCTCTAACCTATTAAACTAGTTTTGCAAAGTAAAATATTTGTTGTCTCTCCTAAACTTTATTTTTACTTTCTCTACTACGTATAGTAAGTAGGGGAAGTATTGCATTCCACCCAAAAATTCGATACCGAGATTTCACCGGAAATACACGTTTTGAGACCTCCTGAATCCAAAAAAAAGCATTTTTAGAAACATGTCCGTGTGTGTGTCTGTGTGTGTGTCTGTGTGTGTGTGTGTGTCTGTGTGTGTGTGTGTATCTGTGTGTGTGTCTGTGAACAGCATAACTCAAAAACGAACAATCGGATAAGCACCAAACTTGGTATTTAGGTTCAGTATCTTCCAGAGATGCGACACGAAGGTTTTCAAGAAAATCCCCCCACCCCAGACTACCCTTTACATGGAACATTTTTCGAAAATTTTAATTTTCTCAAAAACGGCTCTAACGATTTTGATTAAAATATCATATGTTTAAGATATTGTCATGACAAATAAAATGTATATCTCGAATTTTCTGGGAATGTCTCCAAAAGTATTCTTCATTATGAACGACTTTTTCATAACTGGTAAACCATAAGAGATAGACAAAATTTTATTACACGAAAAATGTAGATCGCGTTAAAATACACAATTTATGTCATATACATTTCTTTTGTTGAGTGAACCGTTTGCGAGATATTGCTTGTTATTCCCTTAAATTTTCCAATACTTATACTTTTTCTCAAATTCGTTATTCATTTTTTTATGTTCTGGACAAGCAAAGAGAATGGAATGCCCCACATAGCAACCAGCGTTAAAATATTTGACTATCGCTTAAAAGCTACCATATTCCCCTTGCATCTACAAGAAAATTACCAATAAGATTGACATCTCGATATCTCGATTAACATGAAGCATATGGAGAATAGGCGTTTGTAAAATTAGGTTGTACAAGAGTAGAGAAAGTTATGTGAGTGTAACACATCAGATTTTTTTTATTTAAATTGTTTTCTTCACATGTCCCTTAATTTTGCTTTGTATTCCGTTGTGATATGTGTTTGAAACTTCTGGTGCCACGCGGACTGCATTATGCATTTATAATTAAAACACGCCACCTGGCTTGCGTGTCCAGTAACCACATTCGGTATTTCTTCCATCAGACTGACTCTGTTCTTGTAGATGGTTCATAGCTCCGCAGCCCCTGCGCTATAACGTTATTCATTAAGGACAATAATTTTTGGTTTGTTGTCCATATTCTTTGTTCCTTTCAAATGGCTTACATAATAAACAGGACATTGTTTACAAGCCAATGTCATCCAACCCCTTCACTTTATTAATTACTTGTCATTAAAGTGTGCCCTGATGATTTGCATGCACTTAATTTTACGCTGTAGCTTTATATGACTTATCCTATGCCTTGTAAGCCCTATTCGTCCTTCCATCCATACCATCCACCAGTCACATAATGTTTGTCTTACGCCTTCCCCCCGGCTTCCTTCGTCCGGAAATCGACCACTGTTTATGGCTAGAGTTTGAGTGGCAGACTTCTGACATCAAACCAATAAGAGATGGACAGATCTGGCGAGTGCCTTGCAGCCATTCAGGTAAACTGTTCCGTTTCCTACCCCTATCGTCACTCATTTGATCAAACCAATAAGAGATTTGCACATCCGTGTAGGTGTGGAATATAACTGATTAGGGGATTTTGCTAACATTAAATAAACAAAACACTATAGGAAACCAAAAGCATCGGCAACTATTTGCACCGGATTGTATGTGGTAGATAAAGTAAAAAGCAATTTGTAGAAATTAAGAATGTTAACATAAAACGCCCTATAAAACAATGTTGTAAGGCACCGAGGGAAATGGCTCCACGTAACCGGGAGGTTCTGGGTTCGATTCCTAGGACCGACCACTCTGACAATGAGTTGTTCATGGTTTTCTCTGGTTGTCAAGGTAAATACTGGGATGGCTTTTTTCTACCATGAATTTCCTTTCCTTCGTTTCCTATTATTTTACTTTCCCTGCATGTTTCAGGCAAATCTATGGCCTGTGTAGTGTCGGACAAATAGTCCAGATACTTCCTCGTTGGAATGTTCTTTTCGGTCCTGTCAAATGGCAGTTTCTCTAAGCCGCCTCAGGTGGGTCGAGTTATCCCGGGTTCCGCCAGAGAGAAGCGCTCTCTGAGCAGTCCGCCGGTGTGACTAGGTCATCAAGCTTGGAATCGTTAGGGACCTCTGCACGTCTCTGTCAGCCGGCCTATAGCCCTCAGCGGTTCCTTCAGCTCATCCTTTCATCCTGGGGGTGTAAGCACAAAAGATACGCTTTAGGCCAAGGTGTGAGGTGTCCCCTCGTTCCCTGGTCATAGTCCTACCTATAGCCTCCTGCGGTTCCTTCACCTCATCCTTTCCTCCTGGAAGTGGTAATCACAAAAGATAGGCATTAGACTGAGGTGCGAGGTGCCCCCTCTGTTCCCTGGTCATAGTCATACCTATAGCCTCCTGCGGTTCCTTCACCTCATCCTTTCCTCCTGGAAGTGGTAATCACAAAAGATAGGCATTAGACTGAGGTGCGAGGTGCCCCCTCTGTTCCCTAGTCATAGTCATACCTATAGCCTCCTGCGGTTCCTTCACCTCATCCTTTCCTCCTGGAAGTGGTAATCACAAAAGATAGGCTTTAGACTGAGGTGCGAGATGCCCCCTCTGTTCCCTGGTCATAGTCCTACCTATAGCCTCCTGCGGTTCCTTCACCTCATCCTTTCCTCCTGGGGGTGGTAATCACAAAAGATACGCTTTAGGCCGAGGTGTGAGGTGTCCCCTCGTTCCCTGGTCATAGTCCTACCTATAGCCTCCTGCGGTTCCTTCACCTCATCCTTTCCTCCTGGGGGTGGTAATCACAAAAGATACGCTTTAGGCCGAGGTGTGAGGTGTCCCCTCGTTCCCTGGTCATAGTCCTACCTATAGCCTCCTGCGGTTCCTTCACCTCATCCTTTCCTCCTGGAAGTGGTAATCACAAAAGATAGGCATTAGACTGAGGTGCGAGGTGCCCCCTCTGTTCCCTGGTCATAGTCATACCTATAGCCTCCTGCGGTTCCTTCACCTCATCCTTTCCTCCTGGAAGTGGTAATCACAAAAGATAGGCATTAGACTGAGGTACGAGGTGCCCCCTCCGCTCCCTGGTCATAGTCATACTATAGCCTCCTGCGGTTCCTTCACCTCATCCTTTCCTCCTGGGGTGTAATCACAAAAGATACGCATTAGACTGAGGTGCGAGGTGCCCCCTCCGCTCCCTGGTCATTCATTTTGTAAGCATCAGACATAAAAACGTTCAGAAAACAGTGCAATTAAAAACAAAAAAATACCGGAAACTAATGGAAAGAAAAATGTATGAAAACCCCTGAACACATACATTATAATATGCCTTTTAGACAGCATGGCCAAAAAGTAGAACTTTTAACGCAGTGTACACGAACTAAAAGATTTAAATTATCACACTAGTGAGATAAAAGCTTTATACCACTTCATTGTGACCAACTTTGGTTTCTAGTCCAATCACATGGCAATTATCCTTTGTATTTGCACATGTTTAATAATTCGACTTGATTTGATTAGGTTTTACTTTCTATTATGTCTTTCTGCATGATTAATTTCTCATAGCGCTCGGATTATCTGTTCAAAATACAAATCGCCATACTTCAATTTATCGTTATTGGTTGTGAAGTTAACCTATACGTTATATTGGCAGTCTTGTGCTTTCTTTGATCTATAACGTTATTCTTTTATCTAGAATAACCTACATAAAGATTAAATGGAGGAAATTATGAATTCAGAAGAAACTGAAATGGAGAAACCAGGTGAAATTACAGAAACAGCAGACAGAATAATACTAGAAGTACTTACCCAAAAATTTCAGAAAGCAATATGCTACAGCATTTAATCACTTTGTTGGCTGGAAAATAATTACACTGAATACTTCTGCTAGCGAATCAACAAAACATCTGACATCTCGAGAGTTGATCTCGTTTTTAACGTCATTGTTATTTTTTTGTTTCAGGACTCTCACTATTTTACAAATTCGAGCACTGTCTAAAAAATAGTATATGCCACAAGTGTTAAAAGTAGGGTTTTATTTTGGTCGTAGGATTGGGAAACTTGGCCCATGGCCTTTATTTCGCAAGCATTCCTACTCGCAAAATAAAACCCTACTTTCAACACTTGTATCGTAATCTACTATTTCCTTTCTATACATAAAAAATGAGAATTTCCTGTGCATTAATTTGGCTGTTAGAGTTTATTCTTAAAAGTGGAGTCTAATACGTTATAATAGCAGATTTTGTAAATGCTATCTCACTGTATATCGTATCTTTATAAAGAAGAGAGTTCACATATGATAACATAACTTTTCTGGGGGGTAGCACATTATGATGAAACTTTTGGCTCTTATATCGTTTATATTCTGTAAAAAGCTTCTCTATGCATTATCTCTTAGAATGTTTCTGCATTTCCCCCCCCCTGCCCTTACTGCATGCAAACGAAAGGCATCCTCCATTACTCTTTGTTTCTTTTACAGCTTTGACCTTTTGTGCTAACCTGTCCATTTTCATACACGACGACTGTAGTAAAGGCCCTCGCTTCGCGTTTTATTTCTAATGTGCTGACTAACGGATTTCAAACTTCCTTAGCTAGTATTGTGGCTCTTCGCTGTTTCTTTTAAAACTATATTCACTCCAATGCGATCTTCTTTGTGGACAAGCTATTCTTACAAACCTTAGCTACGTTATGTTAATCCAGATAAAAGTTTGCAGAAATATTTTCATTACAGATTTCTTTGTAGGTACAAGAGCGACACAGGACACTCAAGTGATGCTCAAATGTTTAAAGAGCGCTTTGCTATGTTTTGGCTTTGAAAATTGTCTTTGCATGACAAACAGAAACACCTGAATGGCAGCTTAGAACTTCAACAAATTATAAAATATTTCAAAAATCAAACCTGTTACAACGAATATCTAGGTAATGGTGATATAGTACGAGTTGTATTCTACCCAAAACTGAGCGGGATGGCTCAGGCGGCAACGTCTGTGGCTCGTATTCCGGAGGTCCGAGTTCGATCCCCGGCGACCACCCACTCTGACTCATGGGTTATTCGTGATTTCCCCGGGTCGGCAGGTGAATGCTGGAGTGGTTCATCTTCTACCATGACTTTCGTGTACCCGTCATTTTCGTTATCTTCTGTTTCAGGGTTGTAGGAACAGGCGACGGTTTTCGGCATGATGCGGCTGGACGGTGGCTTGCGCACTGTAGAAATTTGTACTCAGGTGTCTCTTCCGAGCAGGCTCCACGCGATAGGGGACTGGTGAGTGTTCGGTGGGTTGTGGGCAGGACCGGGCGGCGCTGAATGGATTCACACTGGAAACATTAGGGACCCCGTCGGTATCCGGATATGGTCGCCTATGGGTCTCTCCCCTCATCCCTCCCTCCCATGGGTCATTTTGGAAGTAAAAAGGGCTGTTATGGCCTATTTGCAGTGTTCTATTCCGGTTCCATAGGCCCCTCCGTGATACGTACATTTACCTTTATTCCACTCAAAAATTCGATATCGAGATTTCATCTCAAACATATGCTTTGGGGTGCTACTCTGAAAGATGTGTGTGTCTGTGTCTGTGCGCAGCTCTGAAACGATCAAGCTTGTTATTGAAGTTCAACATTTTCCAAGAATGCGATACAAAGAGAACAGCGATAGTCAAATGTTTAACAACTGGACGCTATATGCTGGCCTTAAAATTCCGTACTGTTTCCATGACATCGCGAGAAACAACTGAATGTTGACACGACTTTAAGAGAATGACCAAGAAATGAACAATTCGAACCATCAATAACGAATATCTCGGAAATGGTTTATTACACATAAAAAGTTATTTGAAATAGATTGTGTGTTTTAAAGAGATCTATATTTTTTGTGTTACTATTATTACACTTTCATCTATCACTTAACGTTTACCAGTTACGCAAAATTCCTTCCGGATGGAGAGGACTTTACAGGCTATTCCCAGAAAATTCAAGATAGAAATTTTATTCATGTAAATATGTATAATATATGGTATTTTAATCAAAATTGTTAGTCATTTTTTAGAAAATAAACTTTTTCTAAAATATGTTCCATGTAAGGTGTAGTTTGGGGTGGGGGTTTTCCTAAAAAGCTTCGTGTCGCAACTTTGGAAGATACTGAACTTAAATATCAAGTTTGGTGTTGATCCGACTATTCGTTTTTGACTTATGCTGTTCACACGCGCGCGCGCTGACGTTTTTTAAATGCAATTTTTTATTCAGGGTCCTCAAAACATGTATTTCCGAGGAAATAGCGCTATCGAATTTTTTGATGCAATGCAAAATCTTCTCTACCTATCATGTACATGGTAGAGAAAGAAAAATGATAATAACAACTCTAAGAAACCCTAGAGCTCAGCGAACAATAATATGCAACGGGAAAAACGTTGGGCATCTTTTGTAGCGGAAAATCGTTGGTCCTCTTGATTGATGCCATCTGCTGCAGTGTCCTGGTCTCCGGCTACCTGTGCTCCGTGGCTTATTTCTCCATTCCTAATAAATTACCTAATTAATTTCACTGATCTCAGGGTTTTCGTAGGTGAGACAAATTAAAATACACTGCATTTACCTTAATATGTGGTTTATTATCAAATAAATACTTACGGGTGGCTAGCATTTCCCATCTGTAACTATTCCCACCATAATAATAACTTAGGAGCCTAATCTAACTGCACACGCTTCCTTACCAATATGCACACACGTGCATCCGTCGTCCACAGAGTACCACTGAATGTCGAAGAGATTCTATAAGAGAGTGAAAATCTGGGGCCTGCTTCCCCCTTTTATACCCAAACCTAGTGACGCTCACCTTCGCGCCTTAGAATGTAACGGCATTTCCAATAGGTCCTCAGACCGCGTTACCTTATTATGTATGAAAATATTCTGCTCCAAAACTTTTTGCACACGCGTCCTAGTGATGCGTCCGGAAGCAAACTCAATGTCTTCGTCTCTCTCCTTTCTATATCTGTCTCTTTCTATTCTTGCTATTCCTTCAGTTCCTTGCTCATTAGCTTGGTGAAAGGTGGTGGGCTCTACCTAGAATTACCTTTTACCTGAAATTAGCTAGCTCGCCCGTCCCTTACTTATCTGAGTTACAATCTGCTTTGCACATCTCTTGACTGCTAAATATTCTAACATTTTTCTTGCTGAATTATATCATTATGTACAACTCTTGTTTGAAATTGATTTATGTATATATATATATATATATATATATATGTGTGTGTGTGTGTGTGTGTGGTATATCCCCTTTCAAACACCATCAATTGTTTCTCAAGTCAAAGCCCGCGATATGACCAAACAATTTAAAAGGGCCGTACAAATAAAGCAATAACAAAACAAACAATATGATGTTATAAGAATACTTTGTAGAAGAGTTAGTAGAGGAAATCGGATGAATGCAATACATCAAATTTTTTTTCTGTGGCATTAGCCACTTCCGAGTATAACCACTGTTATTGGTTTAAGTTTTAGATACTTTTTTTGAAGTGGTAAGTCGTGATTCGTTTGTTTCTCGTGATCATGGATTTTCAAAGCCAGCATATAATGAACCGCTTCTAAAGATTTGACTCCTTTATTTCATTAGTGTAATGAAACTATTTCTGCAAATATTTTTGTCTATTAACCATAAAGTAGCTTTGGTAAGAAGAGTTTGAATAACAGAGGGTAGATAAAAACAAGTGAGTGTAACACATCACGCACGTATATTATAACAGCCTTGTAGTGTAACAAATAGAGAACGACTTCAGCTTGACTGTGAATACAGACCGGTGGCTGACCAGCCTTGCAACAATACGCTTTGGGAACGAAACTCCAAATTTACTCTTCACCTAAACAATTGCAATTGTTGTCACATTTGGGTATGGCGTTAATTGGGATAGTGTATATATGACAGGTTTCATTGATTCTGGCCAAACAATAGGCGCGAGGAGCGAACGCCATTGAATGTGTGCGTCCCATGACGACATAGTGTTGATGACAGCTAAATTCCCGCGACATTCGTATGGACCACGCTTTAATGTAATAATCGCTTGACGTCACTGGCTATCACCAACAATAGCTTGGTGCTACTTTCGGAGGAACTGAAAGGCTAGACGCCTCTGGGAAACGTTCACTCTCAAATATCAACATGGTGTGCCTAAAACCAGTCATGGAACAACTATCTTAAAATTCACATTTTTTGTATTAATTATTCATATTTCCCATTTGGGAGACCTCCTCAGGTATTTCTGATGTACGGATAGAGATTAGAAACGAAGGATTTCAGCTAAGGCTACGCCTAGGGAGGTTAGATTTGATGGCCGTAGACAAGGCGGAGCGCAACAGAATCCCTAACGTTTCCAGATTAAACATCGGCGGCCGTCCCTTCTATATCCCCATCATTACAGACAGATTCAGAGACAAGGTTCTATGAAAGAGAAGAAACAACTATCTCTTCAACGCTACCATTCACCGCGCCTAACCTTGCCACAGTGATCCACCCCAGCACTTACCTGCCTACCTGGGAAAACTACGAAAGCATCCGTTCTAACGGGAGTATAAAAACCGAGACCTTCTGACTGCGATCCTCAGACACTACAGCCTGAGCCATCTGGCTCACTATGCCTGAATATTTCTGAAACAAGGTTCTCCAATTCGACGCAATTCAATTACCTTACACGCGCGCACACGCTCACACACCTCAATTACACAAAGCAACTAAAATAATCAAAAGAGCAGCGTTTTACTTTTCTTTCAGGCGTTTTACTGTAACTGGAAAACAGTCGCTTCATATATTTCGAATAGCATTAATGTTAAACAACTCAATAATGTCAAGGCGTTATCTTGAAATAGAGGCTGATTTATGCAGAGGCTGATTTATGAAGAACTGACACATTTCTTTCTTTCATTATTCTGTTCGACATTCACTCAATACCCCAATTTTAGCACTAAATTAAGCAGAATGCTCCGGAGTTTCGATGACTGTCACTAAATGCGCAAATGTTCATGCTTTATTCGTAAATGTTAGTTTTATTATCGGCAAATGCTTTTGAGATTTTGCTCTAGTCAGCGTGAAAATGGAGTACACATTAAATGAACGACTCTTCCTTGTAAAGCAATAGTGGATTACGAATTCAATTACAGCTACTCAAAGGACATACCAGAGAGAATTTAGTGTTTGGAATCCTCCCCAACGAAACACAACACTGGGACTGGTAAACAAATTGGAAACAACTGGATCTCTGGTGAGTGAAAAATGCAAAACTCGTTCATCTAGGCTTCCCAGGTTGTTGTTGACGTATGAGCACGACTGGATCAGTCACCCAAAAAATCATTAAGATGTTTGTTGCAGGAGACAGGGTACAGCTACTCAATGTGTCAGAGACCTTCAGGAGAGATAGTTTAGAGGAACCAGATAAGGATAGACGACTGAATTATTGTCGTTGGTTTCACGCGTTCATTGTGCAAAATCCTACTGTATTGCCCATCACATGGTTCACAGATGAAGCATGGTTCCATTTATCCGGCTATGTGAACTCAAATAACTCACGCTATTGGGCCAGCGAATATCCACGTGTTATTCATGAAGCACCTATGAACCAGTTAAAATCGGAGTTTGGTGAGCAATATCCGCACAGAGAATAGTGGGAGCAATTATTTTTAAAACAATATGAACACTGCAGAATACCGACCGGTTTTCATGGAGTTTGCTGAGCAACTGGACGATGTAGAACTGAGTCAAGGATATTTTCAGCAGGACGGCGCTGCACGGTATGCATCAAATGAATCCATTGCAAGTTTCTTTGACGACCGGATAATTTACAAGAACCTGTGGCCACCAAGATATTTCTATATTGCCCTTGTAAATATATATTCCCTTACATCTACAAGAAAATTAGCAATAAGATAGACTCTGCAAATGTTTATCTCGATTAACATGAAGCATATGGAGAATAAGCGTTTGTAAACATAGTTTGTACAAGAGTAGAGAAAGTCATGTGAGTGTAACACATCAGATTTTTTTATGTCCTGGACATATCAAAGAGAATGGAATACTCCACACTGCAACCAGCTCTTAAAATATTTGACTGTCGCTTAAAGCCTACCAATTCCCCTTGCATCTAGAAGAAAATTAGCAAGAAGATTAACATCTCGATATCTCAATTAACCTGAAGTAAATGGAGAATAAGCGTTTTTGGAAATATTTGTACGAGAGTAGAGAAAGCCATGTGAGTGCAACACACCAGAATTTTTTGTTTGTTTGTTCCACTTATATGCCGCCTTTAGCATCTAAGGTCATATCGGCGGCTTTGCCTTTGGATCAATCGCTCATTGGCAATGATGTTCACTCGTTTACTATTGGTTCAGCTTTGGGTTTGTTTACATTAGGTTTTTCCTGACAAACATTAAATGCACGCACACACACACACACACACACACACACACATTTTACTCTCTCGCTCTTACTCCCAGACTGTAGGGAGGTTGGTGAAACCCTTTACATGGAACAATATTTTATTTTATCGCAATAAAACAGAGTGCAGATTATAACTAAATAATTTGAGCATTACAGAAATTGATAAATTACTTCCTAGCGTACTCTAGGAGTAACCAAGAGAGAATTACCTGATAGATAAATTTGGACGGATGTGTTCTTGTGTATTAAAAGCTCTGTAAAGCTACTCTTGGTCTCTCGAAGGTAGGTGCATAGGCTTTTCTATAATAGTAGAGTTATGGGACTAGTTTTGCTCTTGATTTCAGGACCTTAGCTGACAAAATCCCTGCCGCGTGACAGCAGTTTTATTAAACAATTGCAAGTTGGCTTTGAAGCAAATGCTCTTCACAGCAAGCACGTAAAGAATGTACGAACAAAGGTTTAGAGAAAGCTGCAAGTTCACGTGTTTGCAGCACTACGTGACGAGAATGCAACCGGGCACACAAAGCTGCTGTTACATATGCATCATACTGGCTAAGGTCGACAAACATTTTACCTGTTTTACAATCCTCCCTTGATGCTTGCACCCTGTCTGCCCATCAAACACAGGACACGTCCAGGCTTACCAAACAGTGGGTGTGGGATCGACTCCTGCCTACGACATGTAAAGTACGTGACGTAACTCTGCTTGCTTTCTCCGGAACATCTGCAGCCCCCTCATTTGAATTCTCTACTGTAGTACTGGGACGGCCTAAACCGCTAAAGGCCAAAAAAACGATACGAGTTTTTAGTCTACTTTTTCTACTACTTATCTATAAGCAAGTAGGGGGGATGTAGCCTATTCTGCCACAGGCGACAAAGTCTGTGGCCTGCATTCGGGAGGTCGTGGGTGTGATTCCCACGGCCGACCTTCCTGACCCATGGGTTTTTTCGGGGGTTTCCCCAGCTACACGCATCCTGGGAAGATTCATTACAACGCTCGGAGTCACCACCATTCTCATTTCGCTTCACCTTTCATCTGCTTGTCTGTTTCAGAGTTGCAAGTGTCGGCTGAGGTCTGGGCATTGTAAAGCAGGGGAAAAGAATGCTTTATGCAATACTTCGTTCCCCGTAAGGGGGGCGGTCTCCGAGTGTCGGGTCCTCAGTGGGATGTGCAAGCCACAGTGGGGAGGGGAGCCGGTTGCACCAGCTGCCATCCAGAGAGTTTCAATTTCGAAAAGGTAGGGATCCTGGCCTCTGCCCTGTTGTACAACCTGGTCCGGCAGTTCACTGTCTCCTCTCATCTAACAACTCCCTACAGGGGGCGCTTCATTACTGGTACAAAAGATCTTCATACGTCGAGGTGCTATGCTCCCCTCCGCTCCTAGTGCTAGACTATTCCGCCCAAAAATTCGATACCGGAAATATACATTTGAGGTCCCCTGAATTAGAGAGAGAGACAAAAAAAGGATTTTTAGAGAAACCCGAAGTGTTGGACACGAAGATTTTAAAGAAACATTTATATTTGATTGGAAAACCTTTTGTTATTACTTTCTTTACTACGTATAGTACGTAGGGGAAGTATTGTATTCCACCCAAAAATCCGATACCGAGATTTCATCGGAAATACATGTTTTTAGACCCCCTGAATCCAAAAAAAGCATTTTTGGAAACATGTCCGTGTGTGTGTCTGTGAACAGCATAACTCAGAAACGAACAGTCGGATATACACCAAACTTGGTAGTAGGTTCAGTATCTTCCAGAGATGCGACACGAAGGTTTTCAAGAAAATCCCCACACCCCAGATCACCCTTTACATGAAACATTTTTCGAAAATTTTAATTTTCTCAAAAACGGCTCTAACGATTATGATTAAAATATCATATGTTTAAGATATTTTCATGACAAATGAAATTTATATCTCAAATTTTCTGGGAATGTTCCCAAAAGTATTCTTCATTGTGAACGACTTTTGCATAACTGGTAAATCATAAGAGATAGACAAAATTTTACTACACAAAAAATGTAGATCGCGTTAAAATACAGAATTTATGTCATATACATTTTTTTTGTTGAGTGAACCATTTTCGAGATATTGCTTGTTATTCCTTTAAATTTTCCAATACTTATACTTTTTCTCAAATTCGTTATTCATTTTTTTTGTCCTGGACATGAAGAGAATGGAATACTTCACATAGCAACCAGCTCTTAAAATATTTGACTATCGCTTAAAGCCTACCAATTCCCCTTGCATCTACAAGAAAATTAGCAATAAGATTAACATCTCGATGTCTCGATTAACATGAAGTAGATGGAGAATAAGCGTTTGTAAAAATAGTTTGTAGAAGATTAGAGAAAGATAATGTTAGTGTAACACATAAGATTTTTTCAATATGTGACAAGTATAGACAAGACTTGACCATGCCATAAATGTGTATTTACAAGGTGTGTGTTTGCCAAACTGAAACCCTTCAGAACACACTGACAATTTATCACGCGCAAAGTAGTTTACTATTTGCGTGACGTATAAAAATTTGCAATGAAACATTATTCTTTACTAATATCATGTAGCACCTTCACAAATCACATTATGTTATGGAATACAATAGAAATAACAATAACCGATAGGTTAACTACATTTTATAACATTACATTAATGAACACTTAGTCCGAAATCCGCCTGACAATTATTTCTTCAAATGTCTTCATCTGCTTCATCTTGTGGTAATCCACGGAGATGTCACGTACAGACATGGTCAGCTTATGTATAACCTAATCAGTTCGCATACGACATACCTTGGCACGGTAGACATTTATGTTTACTTTTCGCTTTCAGCCATGTTGCACATTTCGTAACGCACTCGCATTTCATGGCCAAAGCCATCAAATCATCGTCAAATCTTTGACCGCTTAGACACGTCTTTATTTGCTTTCAAGACTTTCAAAGACTTTAAACGTATTGGAAGCAATTGACAAGAAAAGTTTTGAAGTTGTGACAACTCTTGTAAAGTACTGAATTTCACAAAAATTTGCATCGTGTATAAAGAGCTTTAGTGAGGCATTAATTGAAAATAATTCTTATGTGACACATTCACATGAGTTTTTCTACCCTCTATAGTTTTTTTGTGGGTATACAAATTATTCTCAAACAAGGTTATTTTTACTTTCTCTACTACGTATAGTAAGTAGGGGAAGTATTGCATTCCACCCAAAAATTCGATACCGAGTTTTCACCGGAAATACATGTTTTGAGACCCCCTGAATCCAAAAAAAGCATTTTTGGAAACATGTCCGTGTGTGTGTCTGTCTGTGAACAGCATAACTCAGAAACAAACAGTCGAATAAACACCAAACTTGAAATTTAGGTTCAGTATCTTCCAGAGATGCGACACGAAGGTTTTCAAGAAAATCCCCCCACCCCAGACTACCCTTTACATGGAAGATTTTTTACATTTTTGTTGTTGAGTGGACCGTTTTCGAGATATTGCTTGTTATTCCCTTAAATTTTCCAATACTTTTTCTCAAATTCGTTATTCATTTTTTTATGTCCTGGACATGCAAAGAGAATGGAATGCGCCGCATAGCAACCAGCGTTAAAATATTTGACTATCGCTTAAAACCTATCATATTCCCCTTGCATCTACAAGAAAATTACCAATAAGATTGACATCTCGATATCTCGATTAACGTGAAGCATATGGAGAATAGGCGTTTGTAAAAATAGATTGTACAAGAGTAGAGAAAGTCATGTGAGTGTAACACATCAGATTTTATTCTATCTACTAATTTTAATCCAAATAAATCTTTTCAGAAATAGCTGCATTACACATTTTGTTTTGGATACAAAGAGAACAGCGACAGTCAAATGTTTAAGAACTAGACGCTATATGCTGGCCTTACAATTCCATACTGTTTCCATGACATATGTTGATAGGACTTTAAGAGAATGACCAAGAAATTAATATTTCGAACCTTCAATAATGGATACCTCAGAAATGGCTTATGCAAAATAAAAAGTTATTTAAAATCAATTGTGTGTTTTAAACAGATCTACATTGTTTGTGTAGTACGTTTTAGTCTATCGCTTAACGTTTACCAGATATAGAAGATTATACAAAATTCCTTCTGAATGAAGAGGACTTCATATCTATTCCCAGAAAATTCGAGGTATAATTTTTATTTGTTAGGCCAATATCTTTTAAATAAAAATCGTTAGGAGCCATTTTCATAAAATAAAAAAGTATCTAAATTGTTTCCTTGTACAGTGTAGTTTGGGGTGGGAGAATTTTCTTGAAAATGTTTGTGTCGCATTCTCGGAAGACACTGAACCTAAATACCAAGTTTGGTATTTAAACTTTCCGTTTCTCAGTTATGCTGTTCACAGACGCAAACACGGTCACGGACCTTTTCCTTAAAAACGAAAATGTTATTTACGGGCCTCGAAATGTACATTTCCGGTGAAATCTCCATAGCGAATTTGCGATGGAATGCAATACTTCCTCTACTTATGTAAGCGATAAAAAAAACTAAAATATTTGATTTGATACATTCACATGAATTTCTCAACCGTTTATTGTTTATTAGTGAGTATATATATTATTCTTACGGAAGCTTAGTTGTCTATCTAATTCATTTTAATCGAGATAAGCCTTTGCAGAAACAGCTAAATTGCTCATATCTTTATAGTTACAAAGGAAATAGTGGACCTGGACGCTGTACGTTGCCTCAAAATTCCATACTATTTTAATTTAACAGCGAGAAACAACTGAATGGCAATGGAATTTTAAGAATAACAAGAGCATTGAACAATTCGAACCGTTAATAATGGATACCTCGGAAATGGGTTATGCCACAAAAAAGGGTTATTTAAAAGAAATTGTGGTTTTTTTTCGTCTGTCGCTTAACGTTTACAGTTATACAAGATTATTCAAAATTTCTTCCGACTGAAGAGGACTTTATGGGCTATTCCCAGAAAGTTCGAGGTATAAATTTTATTTGTCATGTAAATATCTTTAATATGCAGTATTTTAATCAAAATCGTTTGAGTTATTTTGAGAAAATAGAAATTTTTGTAAAATTTTCCATGTAAAGGGTAGTTTGGATTGAGGGGATTTTCTTTAAAATTATCATGTTACATCTTTGAAAGGTACTGAACTTAAATACCGAGATAGGTATTTATCCGACTTTTCCTTGTTGAGTTATGCTGACAAAAATTGTGAGGGTATTAATGTTGGTACTTGGAAGATGTTTCATTTTTATTTGCCGCACGTATGAAAGACAGTTTGTCGCGGTCACTTCGTGTTATCTTTTACTGAGCGCCTGTTATTGTATTTAATTTTGGGTTCACTGTCCTCCGGCTAGCTATGATCTCTCGGTCAAGCACTTATCTTATACAGGTGTGTAAACGGAAAGGAGTTTTTATCCAAAGATAACACTGATAAAATAATTTGTTTTACACTTTTTATTGTCTTAACACATTATTCACTTTCACCTATTAATCGTGACACTCGCCAAACTGAAACTGTTATAATAACTTATTTACTGCACATTATTAATTCGCGTACTTCAACTTTTTGTGTAATTAACTTTACGACACGAGAGATTTTTCATAACTTTGCTACGCGTAACCTGCGAATCGATAAACTATGCTATGTATTCACCATGACTGTTTCTGTTGAACTTGACGACGTGTAATGCACAAATGTTTCCGATGGACTGGAGGGATCTACCTCTGACTTAGCCCTTTTTATACTTCCACACCCCGATATGCCTAAATATTATATCCGAGCTGCTATTGGTTAATAAAACGCGCCAATATTAGCGTCTATTTTTATATCCAATGAAAATTACGAAAACATATGCTCTGGGGAAAAACGTTCCAGCAAATTCTAAGAAAAACGCGCCACTCTGACGTCATTTGCCCGTCTCTAATAATGATAAACAGCTCACCCCCTCGCTACATTATTGCACGCTATTATTGTCAGTTTCAGTAAGGCCGTATAAACCCACTTCTCGACAATGGTTATAATCAACAAACATCTCAAATCAATGTCACACAAAAATGCATATTCACACTACAATCACTCTGACATTTACATAATTTGTGATACAGATTACTGCGTCAAAATACAGACATACACACACATGGACCTTTTTTAAAAATGTTGTTTTTTATTTATTCAGTGGGCCTCAATACGTGTATCTCCGGTGAAATCTCGATAACGAATTTTTTGGTGGAATGTAATACTTCTACTTAGTATATAAGCGGTAAAAAAATAAATAAATACAATTCAAGTTTCATCCTAGTATTTGTTAAGCAGTAGGTATGTTTATGTGGCAACCGACTCTAATAAATATTATGTAACGTTAACAGTTGTGCTGTTTGATTTAGTACCAGCGTGCTTTAAGTCCTCTTCAAAGCAAATACACAAGGAGAGATTTAACCTCTTTGTTTTGCCCCCAGAGGAAGAGAGAGTTTATTGTTTCGCAGAGAGTTAAACTTGGCAAGCGTTTATAAATGTTGAAGCCTATCATAACCAGCTGCTGAAATGTTTCACAAACTTGCTAGCGGTACACATTTTCCTTTGTATTTGGTTTCATTAAGCATCGGCTGTCCAGATAACAGATTAGCAACGTCATTATATATTTATGTGAGTCGCCTCTCAAACGAATTTCTTCTACAAACTATTATTAGAAACGTTTATTCTCCTGTTTACTTCTTGTTTATATGGATTATTACACATGTCGGTGCAGATATAAGAAGGATACAGAGGGTTAAAGCGATAGCCAGATTTTTAAAACTCTTGTAGCTATGTGATGTTCTTTGCATGGCCACGAAAAAAATCACTTGAAAAAAAGTATAAGTATTTGAAACTTCAAACGAATAACACCCCGATATGGGCGGCCGAGCTCGTTAAAGCACAAAGTTGTGAGTTGGGGACCGCGGTTCGAATCCGACCAGGACCGTCGTCCCTGAGTGAGTTTTTTTTTAATAGGTTTTCTTGTCTTCATAACTGGCAAATCCCGGGCTCTCTATATTTGGAAAAATTTACAGTAGAATCTTATATGAAAGAATCAAGTGTTGGGCCAAGACACATCATAGGATTTCTAAATTTCAGGCAGGATTTAGGGAAGGTTTCTCGACTATTGACAATGTCTTTGTTCTGAAAACAATAATTGATGACAATTTGAGAAATAAAGGTGGTAAGGTATATACTGTATTTGTACATTTTAAAATGGCATTTGATACTGTAGAACGCAGTGCTCTCTGGGAGAAATTAACACGTAAAGGACTTTCGGGGAAAATGATTAGAGCACTTAGGGCAATGTATAAAGAAGTTAAGTTTGTTATCAAGACCGATCAGCACAATACATCAGAATGTAACATAGCGCAGAGGGGGGTTAAACAGGGTTGTATACTATCTCCGTTACTTTTTAATTTGTTTATTGATGATGTTGTTAGCGTGATGACGGAGGAAGACATAGATGCACCGACAATCGCAGACCAAAAAATACCAATTCTTTTGTACGCGGATGACATTGTAGTTCTTTCTAAAACGATAAAAGGTTTGCAGTCTGGTTTAAACGCTCTTCGACAATACTGTAGGCAATGGGGTATGGAGGTAAATATTCTTAAAACTAAAGCAGTCACCTTTAAAAATGGATATGTGTACGGCCAACATGAAAAGTGGACCTATGGGGAGGAAGAAATTCAAAATGTTAAACACTTCGATTACTTAGGAGTAAGGTTTGATATGGGCGGAAAATGGAACAAGAACATGGAGTTTATAAAACACAAAGGGATTGGACAACTTTCTGAAGTATTAAGGATATTGACACGGGTACCAGATATGCCAGTAAAAACATTACAGACCATGTATGAAGCAATGGTTAGGTCCTCATTACTATACGGCAGTGAAGTGTGGGGATGGGAGAGGGTGGATAATGTAAATAAAATACAATGCAATTTCTGGAAGCGCATTCTAGGGTTGGGGAGGGGTACTTCAAACTACGGAGTTCTTCGGGAGGTAGGATGCTGGGAAGATGCTGTATTTGCTAAACTAAACGTAGTTAGGTACTGGCTGCGAATAATTAAAGGCGATCAAACAACTCTGAGAGCAATATGTTATCGCCATCAAATAAACAACATAGGGCATCCAAAATGGTGGGCGGCGGGGTTGCAACGCGAATTATCAAAAATTGGCTTAAATGATATCTGGCAAAGGGGTAATGAAAATACACACAGTGCTGTAAGAAAGGTCAAAAGACGACTATGCGATATAAACAGGCAGAAAATCGAATCTGAATGTAGACAAAGGTCAACATTGGAGCTACAAAATGAAATAAAAACTAGGTGGGGTAAGGAAACATATATTTTGGAATTGAGTATAAAACAGAGGACTGGAATAGCATGGCTTAGGTTGGGAGGGTGGAAAGCTCGCAAGATTGTTGATGACGATGGCAGAAGGATTTGCCCATTATGCGGGGAACAAGAAGACTGGACGCATATTTTGGCAGCATGCGTGCAGACGGAGGGTATTAGGAAAAAACTATTACCGGAAGTATTTTTGGCTTCCAACAGACGGAGGACAGCATGCTGGGACATGATTCTAAACAGCCAAAACTGGCCAAGCTTGGGCACATACTTAATGGAAGTACGTGTACTAAGAGATAAGCTGTTTATGTAATCTATCTTTAAACATACGTGGTGCTTGAGTACTTGTGCGCGACTGTGTGTGTGTGTGTGTGTGTGTGTGTGTGTTTGAGTGTGTGATTCAGTGTGGTTTTTTTCAATTTTATATGTATGTATGTATATAGTGCGGTGATTGTAAAAAAATAGTTGTTTTCTGGTTGATACTGCAAGTCACGTATACAGACCAGGTATTTATCTAGAGAGCATGTACGGTCTTATGACCCATGCGACTGTGTTATGCAATTAATGTAATACTAAATACTTAATAAATACCACCACTACTACTACTACTACTACTAATTTAGGCTTATAACGTTTCTTTCCCAAATTCCCTTTACAAATTATCCTTTCTTTTCATGCATCAGCAGGTTTACCGCCTACGGTGCCCTGTGTAATAAGAATGAGTGTTAAACACCAAGAAAAAAAAATCTGATGTGTTATACTCACATGACTTTCTCTACTCTTGTACAAACTATTTTTACAAACGTTTATTCTCCATACGTTTCATGTTAATAGAGACGTTAATCGTATTGCTAATTTTCTTGTAGGTGTAAGGGGAATTGGTAGGCTTTAAGCGATAGTCAAATATTTTAAGAGCTGGTTGCTATGTGGCGCGTTCCATTCTCTTTGCATGTCCAGGACATAAAAAATGAATAACGAATTCCCAATTGAGAAGAAGTATAACTATTGGAAAATTTAAGGGAATAACAAGCAATACCTCGAAAATGGTTCCTTCAACAAAAAAAAATGTATATGACATAAATTGTGTATTTTAACGCGATCTACATTTTTTGTGTAGTAAATTTTGTCTATCTCTTATGGTTTACCAGTTATACAAAAGTCGTTCACAATGAAGAATACTTTTGGAGACATTCCCAGAAAATTCGAGATATACATTTCATTTGTCATGAAAATATCTTAAGCATATGATATTTTAATCAAAATCGTTAGAGGCATTTTTGAGAAAATTAAAATTTTCAAAAAATGTTCCATGTAAAGGGTAATCTGGGGTGGGGGGATTTTCTTGAATACCTTCGTGTCGCATCTCTGGAAGATACTGAACCTAAATACCAAGTTTGGTGTTTATCGGACTGTTCGTTTCCGAGTTATGCTGTTCACAGACACACACACACACACGAACATGTTTCCAAAAATGCTTTTTTTGGATTCAGGGGGTCTCAAAACATGTATTTCCGGTGAAATCTCGGTATCGAATTTTTGGGTGGAATACAATACTTCCCCTACTTACTATACGTAGTAATGAAAGCAAAAATAAAACAGTAACAAAGAATATCTTGGAAATGGCTAACGCCATAAAAATATAAGTTGACATAAATTACTTGCCTTAACGATATCTACATTTCTTGTGTTCTCGTTCTGAGGATCCAGGGCTGGATTCCCGTCTCTGGAGTGGCGATTTTAAGTCGGCTCTATTCAAGCCTTCAACTCTGACTTGCCGATGTAAAGTATCTCCAAGGCCCAACGCGGTTCGGAATCCAGAATGCTGTAGGTCTCTCTTGTAGAAATAGTTTGTACAAGAGTAGAGAAAGTCATGTGAGTGTAACACATCAGATTTTTTATATGGTTTCTGCAAACATTTCTTACATAAGCTTATTTTTCTGCCTACTATGTAAATTAAATCTGACATTCCACATGTGAATGCGTTCAAAAGCAAAAGTTAACACAATAAACACACGGTGTGCTGCAGTATACACCACCATAACTACACACAGCTTCATATATCTATAGTTATTCTACCTTACTAAACAACGTTACACTGAACTGCTAGGCTACCGCAGAGCGAGGTAACTGTTACGAGTCAGACCCGGCGGTCGCCAGGCGCGTCATTCAAGATCGGTAATTTCCTCTCTGATACCAGCTTGAGAAAATGGCAAAACATTGTTTAGTTTAAGCCTTTGGCAAAAAAATCATTCGTTTCGCTTTATGTTTTACGTAATAATCTGAAAACAGAAACTGTATTTACACTCGATGTTTTTGCTATATATATGAAAGAATAACAAAAACAACTAATTATAACAAAGGTTTGTTTATCATAATTACAGCTTCACTCTTCATTTGCTGCCACGTTTTTTTGACGCTGCCATTAGTATGATGGCTATTTTCTGGTTTAAGAAGTGACATTTTAATTTTCCAGTACGGTCTGTGCACGCAACTTCGCTCTCCAGGGAACTCATTCAATTATAAAACATCCCGCGGCCCACCGGCTGTCAAATCATTTTCTGAGCGTAATAGAGGGGCATTCAGGCCCCATAGATTGCAGCTCTGTAAACCTTGTCCTGCTGCACATAATGTCGCATTCACAGCACCTATTTTAATCAAAACCACTTTCCGATCTTCTCAGTCCAGAATACTACTGCTCCCATTCTCAAAGCATTGTATATTAGTACGAAAAATCTCATTTGTCAGGCTCACACTACTTTCTCTTGTCATTACAACTTCACATAATTCCTCACTAGCTGTATTATATGGTATTGCACGGTTATACCTAGTCTATGAAAATAATTTTATAGCGGTGTTTTTTTTTGGGGGGGGGAGCTACTTTCCCTACCACGTACATACTAAGTAGAGAAGATATTGCATTCCATCCAAAAATTTTATACCGAGATTTCATCGGAAATACATGTTTTGCGGCCCCCTAAATCCAAATAAAACATTTTCGGAAACATGTCCGTGTGTGTGCGTGCCTGTGAACAGCATATCTCAAAAACTAAAAGCGGATGTTCCAGCGACGGGAAGATTTTCAAGAAAATCGCCCCCGCCCAAAAATACCCTTTACAAGGAAAAATTTTAAATTTTTTTTTTTATTTTCTAAAAATGCTCTAACGATTTTGTTTAAAATACCACACAATAAAGATATATACACGACAAATAAAACGTATTATTTTGAATTTTCTGGGAACACCCTGTGAAATCCTCTTCATTCGGAAGGAATTGTGTATAATCTTGCACAGCTGGCAAATTTTAAGCGATAGACGAATGCGTACTACACAAAATTGTAGATCTATCTAAAACACACAATTTATTTCAAATAAGATTTTTATGGCATAAGCAATTTGTGACATATCTATGATTAATGTTCGAATTGTTCGTTTGTTGTTCATTCTCTTAAAATCCTATCAACATTCAGTTGTTTCTCGCGATGTCATGGAAACAGTATGGAATTTTAAGGCCAGCATATAGCGTCCAGTTGTTAAACATTTGACTATCGCTGTTCTCTTTGTATCTATAACGAAATGTGTAATGTAGCTGTTTCTGCAAAGGTTTATTTGGATTAAAATGTAGTAGATATGAAAATAAACTTTGGTATGAATAACTCGTATATGTGCTAATAAACGATAGAGGGTACAGAAAGTCATGTGAATGAAACACATGTTTTTTAATTAGAAATGTAACGTGGTATGTTATGAGTGATTGAAATTAATGAAATTACGCTCAAACAAGGCCGGGCTCCCTAGAGCTTAGAGTTACCTGACATTCATCTCTTCGGAGGAGGGGAAACCCGGACAAAACGTTATCCGTGTAACTCGCCTTAACCGAGAGTCAAACTTGGAACCTGTTGAATGTGAAGCAGGCACGCCACCTGCATACCGCAGAAGTGTGTTAGAGTTTTTTGTGGGAAGCTTGTCTATACTTATTGTTTATCAGTTACAGGAAATTGTATAAAATTCATTCAAAAAGAGGAAGAGTTTATACGCTACTCACGAAAAGCTGAATATATATAATTTATTAACCATGCAAATGTCTTAAGCATGTAGTATATTAATCCACATAATTAGAGGCGTTTTTGAGAAAATGAAAAATAATACAAAAATTTCATGTAAAGGGTAGTTAGGGTATATCCAATAATGATATACCTCATACACGGACCTTATTGTAAAAGCTATTGTTTCTGTTCCCATGGATCTCAAAACATGTATTTCCTATGAAATCTCTACATCGAATTGTTTGGTACAACACAATACTTCCTTTCCTTCACCGATCGAGACGGCTTCACGGCAAAGCGTGAGGCTCGCATTTGGGAGGCCCCGGGTTCGACTCCATCGGGCCGGCCGCTCCAACCCTGTGTTTTTTCGTGGTTTCCAGGGGTCGGTAGGCAAATACTGGCTTCTCTTCTAGCAAGAATTTCCTGTCCATAATTTTCTCTCCCCATCATTTTCCTATCATCTGTTCCAGGATTGTAGGCTCAGGCGACGTCGTTCAGTGTGTTGCAGTAGGGCGGCGGATTATGTGCCTTGGGAAGGTTTCTTCCTGGTGTTGATTGGAATGCTGACGAGCCGCTTTCTGGGGGCATCCCTGGGACTAAGGGGCGTTTGGGACTTGTGGGCAGGGCTAGCCGGCATCCGGATGCGTTCTATCTGGAAACGTTAGGGGCCCCATCCATGGATGCGCACATTGTCCCTTGGTTCTCCCCCTCATCCTTCCCTCTCAGGGTCACCTTAAAAGCAAAAGGGGGCCACTCCGTACTACCTGCGGTGCTCTGCCCCGGTTTCGGGGCCCCCCCCCGTGATGTGTACTCCTACTGCTCTGCCTTCTACAGGTAGATGAGGGAGAAAGTAACAGTCACTCGGAACAATGAGTAAGGCAGATAGTTGATTTACAACAATTACAGAATCAGCACTGTTTTAGGTTCAGCTCCAATTTGGGTCCATTGTGTGTGACGGGATTCACGCCACCGGTCACCCTGGAGTCATAGCTGTTTGCATGACCATGAAGGTGAGAGGCAGGCCATAAACCTACCTGTTCCCACCGGGTCGCCAAGGGAACTGTTATAATCAACAACAAATTCCCATGATACATCCGCGCATCAAACCTGGGATCCCTGGGGCGCCACCAGATGCACCGATAGTGTTGGCCAGCATGTTAGATGTACGTACTTACTCTAGAACCACAGCCACATTTGTAAATATACAAACCTTATTGTTTATACAGGGTTAGTTAAAAGTCCCTCACCACCCAATAATAATTTTTGAAGCGTGTGACTGATTAACACGAAACTCAGTGTACGGAGACAGGTACAGGAACTCAAAAATGATATTAACGAGTTTTTGCTACATCCAGTTCAGCCGGAAGTGATGCAACTTTCTTATTTTAAATGGAACATCCTATATGTTTTTACAGATTTGGATGGTACTCCTCAATAGCTTTCCAACAAGTACTCTCAATAGATACTTCTGTGCAATTGCTGCTAAATAAATAATTAAATAAATAATAATAACAACAAACAAAAGAAACATAAAGCTGTAGGCTTAACAGAGTAAACATTTCCTTCTTTCCTGTGATTTGCGTGTCCTTTGTTTATATCCATGAACAGGCGTTTATTTGATACATTTTTTATATCCATGGAAACATGTTTGACTGTCCTTTGTTTATATCCATGGAAACACGTTTATTTTATATATGTTTATATCCATGGAAACATGTTTGTCCTTTGTTTATATCCATGAAAACACGTTTAATTGACTATCTTTTTTATATTCCTGGAAACGTGTTTGACTATTCTTTGTTTATATCCATGCAAACACGTTTATTTGATATATTTTTATATCCATGGAAACATGTTTGACTGTCCCTTGTTTATATCCATGGAAACACGTATATTTAATATATTTTTTATATCCATGGAAACATGTTTGACTGTCCTTTGTTTATATCCATGGAAACACGTTTAATTGACCATCTTTTTATATTCCTGGAAACATATTTGACTATCCTTTGTTTATATCCATGCAAAACCGCTTATTTGACAATCCTTTTTTATATTCCTGGAAACATATTAGACTGTTTATATCCACGGAAACACGTTTATTTTGTCGCGGTATAGTTCGTGTTATCTTATTTGCTGAGCGCCTGTTATTGTTTTACTGTTTTGAATTTTGAGTTCTTTGTCCTCCGGCGAGCTATTATTACTTAGTCGAGCAAATCTCTTGAACAGGGTGTGTAACAGGAAAAGAGTTGTTACTAAAAGATAACACTGATAAAAGAATTTGTTTTTACACTTTTATTGCCGTCACACTTCATTAATTTCACATATTTACTCTTGATACACGCCCGACTGAAACTGTTATATTTTCGAATGTAACTATAATCACTTATTTGCCGCACATTATTAATTCGAGTATTTCACATTTTGTAACTAACTTTACGACGCGAGAGATTCTGTAGAATTGCGTAACGTGTACTTCGTGAATGATTCTGTTGAACTCCGCGACGTGTAACCCGTGAATGATTCTGTTGAACTGTGCGATACTTGTCTCTTGGCTTTAGAATTTATACTCCCTCACCCCGATATGCCTAAAGATTATAATCGAGCTGCTATTGGTTAATAAAGCGCGCCAACATTAGCGTCTATTTTTTTATCCAATTAAAATTACGAACACATATGCTCTAGGGAATATATTCCCTCCATTTCTAAAGAAAGGCACGCTACTCTGACGTCATTTGCTTGTCTCTTCTAATTAATAAACAACTCACCCCCTCGTTTCATTGATACTCGCTCCTATTGTCAGTTTCAGTGAGGCCGTGTAAACTTATTTCCTAACAATGCTTATAATTAACAAACATCTCAAATAATTGCCATACAATAATGTTAATTTACCCTACAATCACTCTGGCATTCACAGTGTTGTGATACAAAATACTGCCTCAATTTGGCTATCTTTTTTACATTCCTGAAAACATGTTTGACTGTCCTTTGTTTATATCCATGGAAACACGTTTATTGATACTGGTTTATTAACTGATTTATGGTTTTGAATCTAACATCTAGTGTGTTTAATAACATCCTATCTGATGTGAGTGAAAAGGAAAGGATTGTAATTTTAATGATGGTTATCTGTGGAGACAGACAACGACCTCACCGCCAGATGGCAAACTCGCGGATGGGCAAACAGAAGACTTAAAAGGACAACGTTTTGCGGATATATTTCCCTAGTGATGTTTTGCATCTGGATTATTTATGCTTGATACACTCCGACAGTATTAGAGGAGAGGCAGTTCGTTTACCGTTGTTATTATGCCTTACAAGGAAGATTACTTTAACAATACCTTAAAATCCTATAGATTAAACAAAACAACTTGTTCTCTCGATGGAAAGTCCTCAGAATTCAACAAACTTATATTTTATGTTCTACTAGGACAAGAACAAGACTAATTGCGGAGGGAGATTACTATCCCGACCTACAAGATCTTCTGTGCCTGAAGCCCCTGATGGGTTGTCGCAGGAAGGGAGGGATGAGTTTAAAGGAGACAGAGGGCGGCCGGACCAGGAGCTACGACGGGCAGAGGTCAGAGTCCCTACCTTTTACAGGTTGAAACTCACCGGATGGGCTAACACATCCCCTGGGAGGCCCCGGACTCGGAGACCGCCCCATTTCGGGGGAAGAAGAGTTACGTAGAGCATTCTTTTCCTCCGTCATGCAATGCCGAGACTCCAGCCGACACTTTCAACCCAGAAACAGACCAAGCAGATAAAAGGTGAAGTGAAATGAGAATGGAGGTGAAATAAAGGGACAGGAAATTCGGTGGATGTAATGAACCTTCCCAACATGCGCCTAGTGACCCGGAGAAACCCCGAAAAAACCCATGGGTCAAGAAGGTCGTATCCAACCCACGACCTATGCGAACCACAGACGTCACCGCCTGAGCCATCCCACTATGTATATTCTATGTTCTGCTAAATTATGTGCACAAAATTCAGAATAAATTCCCTTTATACAAAACTAAACGATCTTATTTTGTATGCTTGTCTGAATCTGCAACCCTTAACGTTGTTAAATTAAACTTTGGTCTCTTTTGGAATTTTGTTCATTGGTAAAAATACAGTCTGAGCATGAATCCTCTTTACTCCTCCATTAATGTATGTAACTGACATGTTTTCTATTCCCTTAGACCTAAAATGTTGGTATCAATAGCAGTAACGATGTGGTGTTGTAAGGGTTAATAAGTTTACGGCTGCAAATACTGGCGCAGTTACATCCCTCCCTTTCCTTCCTCATTCCCCCCTCTGTGTTTGCCTCCACAGAACACCAAGTTGGTGAATTTCCTCACGGTGTCATGTTAAACAGTTCCTAAACTAAGTTAGCTCCTTTAATCTGTGTTGAAATACAGCTGGAGTGTGAAATATCAAATTTCATTTGCTTCCCTAATGCATAATAGCAAACACGGGAAGGAAGTCCTTCCTCTGTGTAAACTTTACGTATAACTATGTCATAATGATTATAGAGAGGAAAGGATCATCTGCAGACACCAATCCCCAAGATTAAATAAACTTCTCAAGCAACTTTCACAATATCAGCACTCTGGGTTTTAAACTAATGGAAAATAATTAGCTAATGGCATGGATACACACAAGAAGAAATACCCGGCGTTTGCCCTGGGATTTAACGGACTTGCTAAAACATCAATTTTCCATATATTTCTTTATTTACGCTTGAATGCATTAAAGCAATTACAGTATTGCTGGCAGGTATTCAGTATTTTTTACTTTCTCTACTACGTATAGTAAGTAGGGGATGTATTGTATTCCACCCAAAAATTCGATACCGAGGTTTCACCGAAAATACATGTTTTGAGACCCCCTGGATCCAAAAAAAGCATTTTTGGAAACATGTCCGTGTGTGTGTCTGTGAAAAGCATAATTCAGAAACGAACAGTCCGATAAACACCAAACTTGGTATTTAGGTTCAGTATCTTCCAGAGATGCGACACGAAGGTTTTCAAAAAAAATTGCCCCACCCCAGACTACCCTTTACATGGAACATTTTTCGAAAATTTTAATTTTCTCAAAAATGGCTCTAACGATTTTGATTAAAATATCATATGTTTAAGATATTTTCTTGACAAATGAAATGTATATCTCGAATTTTCTGGGAATGTCTCCAAAAGTATTCTTCATTCTGAACGACTTTTGCATAACTTGTAAACCATAAGAGATAGACAAAATTCTACTATACAAAAAATGTAAATCGCGTTAAAATACACAATTTATGTCATATACATTTTTTGTTGTTGAGTGAACCATTTTCGAGATATTGCTTGTTATTCCCTTAAATTTTCCAATACTTATACTTTATCTCAAATGGAAATTTGTTATTCATTTTTTATGTCCTGTAATGCAAAGAGAATGGAATACTCCACATAGCAACCAGCTCTTAAAATATTTGACTATCACTTAAAGCCTATCATATTTCCCTTGCACTTACAAGAAAATTAGCAATAAGTTTCTGTAAATGTTTATCTTGATTAACATGAAATAGAAGGAAAATAAGCGTTTGTAAAAATAGTTTGTACAAGAGTAGAGAAAGTCATGTGAGTGCAACATCAGATTTTTTTAATTTAATCACAGCACCTTCATTGTCTCATTCTTCCCATTCTTACTCCAAATTGCCCCTCATCGAATTATTTTTCAACCCGTGCCTCATTAAGGTGTTTTTTCGTATTACCAATCCTAATCGAATGAAGAGAACATTAATTATTTTACATTTCACAAAACTATTGAGAAAACAAGTCTGTTCCTGCTGAAAAATGTTAAAATTGCTTCTCGCCGAACGCTTTCCTGGCTAGTTTTCTTTATGATAACACCCCCACAGTATTTTTACTCTTCTACTAAAGAATGTGTGCCAAATTTGGTTGAAATCGTGCAAGGCTGTAGAACTGTATAAGGAAGGAAGGAGCTCACACACATTGGCATAGATAGATACGCACATAAGGAGACAGATAGATTTTATAGAAAATACATGTTTT
Source organism: Deroplatys truncata (assembly GCA_030765065.1). NCBI lineage: Eukaryota > Metazoa > Arthropoda > Insecta > Mantodea > Mantidae > Deroplatys > Deroplatys truncata. Next base: position 27,288,371 of record CM060985.1, on the reverse strand, counting down.
GAGGTCTACTGAATACAAAAACAGAACTTTAAGGAAAAAGTTCCTTTACACAGACAGTGCCACGTTAGTTTTTATTTTCCAAAAATGACTCCAACGATTTGATTAAAATAGCATATGTTTAAGATATTGGCATGATATTTCTACCTTGAACTTTCTGCGAGTAGCCTGTGAAGTATTCTTCATTGGGAACGACGAAAAATGTAGATCACGTTAAAATACACAATCCGTGTGATACTTCTTGTGTTATTAACTATTTCCGATATATTTCTTGTTATTGCTTTCAATTTTCAAACACGTTCTATTTTTTAAGTGCCCAATCACCATTCATTGATTTCTCCCAAGTCATATAGAGAATATGAAATTTCAAAGTCAGCATACAGTGACACTCTTTTTAAACATTTGACTATCACTTCATGTCATGTGAATGTGATATATCTTTTCTTTTATTTAGAAGGAGATCGCCACTACAACTTCTGAACTTATTCCCTCAGGTTTCTGCTAAACGTTTGAACATTGTTTCGGCATGTTATATGTGACTATGTAATTATTGCTTAGGTGGAAATTATTTCTACACAAAAATGACGAGGATAGAAGATTCGGTTTTAAATTACGAGACGTATTTTTAAACTAAGTACCGATAAGTTTTTAAAAATAACAGTACATTACTTACCAAATACTTTATTATCATTAATTACCTTACACTACTTCTCCATATGGTTACCGCGCTTATTCAGACACTTGTAACGGGAAACCAGTTTCTGTATGCCCTCGTCAAAGAATGATGCCGCCTGGGATGAAACCCAAGTCTGCTCTTCTTGTTTCATATCATCGTCGTTGAAATGTTTTCCACCAAGGAAGAAACCTGCTTGGTGCCAAATCCGGACTGCAGGGAGGGTGATCGAATTGTTTCCAACCAAATGATCCGATCAGGTGTGTGTGGCCAGGTATTGCCATTCATTATTGTTTCCCCCAAACCCTCACAGAATTGTCGATGAATCTTTGCTAACGTAACATTTATCTCATTCAAATAACGAATTACTGACCTCACTTCACAGTCGGCGAGTCGTTCGATTGTTTTGAACACTTAGAAACGCACTAACAACAGGAAAACACAAAGTGATGATCACTCACAGTTGCGTCTGGCTTCCTAATGAATGCAGGAAGTGATTGCGCATGCTCAAAATCATGACTGCAGCGGCAAAATAGTACTTTAAAAATACGCCTCGTAATATACACTATGTGATCAAAAGTATCCGGACACCCCCACAAACATACGTTTTTCATCTTAGGTGCATCGTGCTGCCACCTACTACCTGGTACTCATCCGCGACCTCAGTAGTCATTAGACATCGTGAAAAGCAGAATGGGACGCTCCCTGGAACTCACGGACTTCGAACGTGGTCAGGTGATTGGGTGTCACTTGTGTCAGAAGTGTGTACGCGAGATTTCCACACTCCTAAACATCCCTAGGTCCACTGTTTCTGATGTAATAGTGAAGTGGAAACGTGAAGGGATATGTACAGCACAAAAGCCTACAGGTCGACCTCGTCTGTTGACTGACAGAGACCGCCGACATTTGAAGAGGGTCGTAAAGAGTAATAGGCAAACATCTATCTAGACCATCACACAGGAATTCCAAACTGCATCAGGATCCACTCCAAGTACTATGACAGTTAGGCATGAGGTGAGAAACCTTGGATTCCATGGACGAGCGGCTGCTCATAAGCCACACATCACGCAGGAAAATGCCAAAAGACGCCTCGCTTGGTGTAAGGACCGTCAACATTACACGATTGAACAGTGGCAAAACGTTGTGTGGAGTGACGAATCACGGTACACAATGTGGCGATCCGATGGCAGGGTGTGGGTATGGCGAATGCCGGATGAACGTCATCTGCCAGCGTGTGTAGTACCAACAGTGAAATTCGGAGGTGGTGGTGTTATGGTGTGGTCGTGTTTTTCCTGGAGGGGGCTTGCACCCCTTGTTTTGCGTGGCACGATCACAATGCAGACCTACATTGGTATTTTAAGCACCTTCTTGCTTCCCACTGTTGAAGAGCAATTCAAGGATGGCGATTGCATCTTTCAACACGATCGAGCACCTGTTCATACTGCACGGGCTGTGGCGGAGTGGTTACACGACAATAAAATCCCTGCAATGGACTGGCCTGCACAGAGTCTTGACTTGAATCCTTAGAACACCTTTGTGATGTTTTGGAACGCCAACTTCGTGCCAGGCCTCACCGACCTATCGATACCTCTCCTCAGTTCCGCACTCCGTGAAGAATGGGCTGCCATTCCCCCAGAAACCTTCCAGCACCTGATTGAAAGTATGCCTGCGAGAGTGAACGCTGTCATCAAGGCTAAGCGTGGGCCAACACCATATTGACCTCCAGCATTACCGATGGAGGGCGCCACGAACTTGTACGTCATTTTCAGCCAGGTTTCCGGATACTTTTGAACACGTAGTGTACATCTGCGAATTTGTGACGACAGCACATCAGGCTTTTGAGTTCACAGATTCAGAATACCTAAAAAAAAATGCTGTTCGAATTTCAATACAGAATGACACGCTTCCTCCAAATGTTATTCGTTATGGTTGTCATCCAATGGTCAGCGAAATTTGGGTCAATCGCCGCGAAATTTGACTTTTTTGGGGGGGGGGCTGGTGCTTAACGTCGCTTTGACTTTTCTTGGACATATCAGGGTGCTACTTGTACGTAGGGTCGCAGGTTCATCTGAGTCAGTGTGTGCTAGACCGATCGCAGTTACGTAGTCGCCTTTCTATGCCACCTGCTGTGGCGGATAGATGGCCTTATTTGCGTAGTGGCTTTCCCGTACCATCTAGTTTATTACTATTTTGTTCCGGCGGAATATAGAGTTTGGGTTCGTGGAGCTACTAGCTGTCTATGAGTGTATACCTGCTAGACAGATGCTCTTAGTTGCCTAGTCGCTTTGCAGTAGCATCTATTTCATTGATATTGAGTTTTGGCAAAATATAGACTTTGGAATTGGGGAGTTGCCAGCGGTTCTTCGAGTGTGCATATAGTCATTCTGATGCTGGACAGGCAGACTTAGTTGCGTAGTCGTCTTCTTGTATCCCCTGCTTGAGCAACTTCCTGATAGACGGCCTAGTTGTTTAGTTGCTTTCCTGTACCATCTATTTTTATTTAAATTTCTTTCAGCCTGTAAATGGATTGAGTGATTGATTGATTTATGTACAAGGGAGTAAATGATGAGTCTCTGAACTGACGTCTATGAGGCTTATTGTACATCTTTACCGCAGGGTAAATCATAATGATTGAGGTCCATGCTCTTAAAAAGGTTCATTAAGCCTCTTATTATGTTTTTGTGTGATACAACATCCTACTTTTGGTTTATAGCCCCAAGAGTTATGTATCTATTTTTAGAAATAATTTACATTCAAAAACTAAGTGGGAGTTTCATACTCTTCATTACAGATTCTACTCTAGGTTCATTTTTATAGTAGCTAGTCTAATTTGTGTAAGTGTTTCCTAAAATTTCCATGGCTAGTCATTAAGTCAGCCACGAACCTTGCCTGATTCCTACTTAGATTTAGAAATTCACTTGCTGTGTTCTTATATGGTTCCTTCAACATGAGTTTCATATGTTTCTGTGCCAGAGTTTTCTCCAATGTTTGGCATACTGGTATTTACTCTGTTTTAACCGTTAATTTGGTCATACTTCTTACAGGTTCAGGCCCTAAAACAAGGTGTATCTGATCCTTTCCTAGCAAATCTATCGGCATTTTCATTGCCTTCAATTCCAGAATGACCTGGGACCCATGCCAGTATGACCAGATTGTTTCTTCCCAGTCGGCTTAAAGCCTCACAACATTCTACAAGCTTAGGTCTTATTTGATCCGCGTGTATGGCTTTTAAAGATATCTGACTAGCTATCAGAGTAAATGGTGACGGTTTTATCTGTAAAAGATCAGTGATCACCCAATCAGATTAGTTGATAGGTGGGATTTAACACACGACCTCCTGAACGAGAGACACAGATGCTACCGCCTGAGCAATCTCGCTCGGCTTAATTGCTTTCTTTTCTCAAATGATTCGAACTGAACATGATTGCACGGTTACATTGAACACGCGAATATTGTCTCATACATCGATATTCCAAGAGTGGGCTATTGTTGAATTATTCAGAAGGTAGCTGCCGCCTAGGACAAAGTTGGGGTGTGCTGAAATATTTAAACGGCTCGCTTAGCAAACACGGCCTTGCAAAGAAAGGTGCACCTACAGATTAAACCTTTATAACATTACTGTGCCGAGCGCGATGCATTATGTATATCCAGAAACGTTTTGTTAGACCACTCGTCAGAGCTACGGTGGTAAAATAGCACTTGCTGATGGGGGATTGGTAAACGTAGGCAAATTGTCATAACCCACAGTGTTGCACATTAGCAACAAATATTGAGTCAAGCTTTTAGAATATTTCAATAGTGTTTTTGTTATTTTTATTCTACAGTAGTATTTATCGATAAAATATAGAATTACTACAATACTATTGTAGTGGTTTTTAGAATAAAAAAGAAAATCCATGGAACTGCAGGCAAGTGTAAGGTCGTCATCACCATCCACTGGTGCCATCACACCGGTTAGTTTACGTGGATCCTACCCATCCTTAAACTGTAGTTGCTGGCATTTCATCTCGCCTTAACGACAGTGTTATTCGAATCGCTTCCATTAAGATTCCCGTGACAGGGATATAAAATCAGTTTAGAAGTTAGAGGAAGAGTGGCATATTAATGCAATATTATAATTAATGCAATACAGGGTTAACTTAGAAAGTTTAGCTCCGAAATTAAATCTTTCAGTAGCTCTTTGGAATCCCGACTGCTGTATTTTAAGTTTCTCCACCACGTATAGAGGAAGTATTGATGCCACCCAAAATTGGATGTCGAGATTTCACCTGAAACACATCTTTTGAGAACTCCTGAATAAATCAGTAGTAAAAAACACTTTAAGAAAAGGATCCGTGTATGTGTGTGCCTGTCAATAGCATAAGTGAAACAGTCGTGCGAGGTCTACCAGGTCTGCATAGCCCAAGGCCCCCTTTAATACCCAGGGTTTACACCGTGGGGGTTTCCCATGAAGCCAATACCTAGAGTCTAAAAAGGACCCCTCGCTTACGCGAGGATGGAAGTGGATATTACGCCACTTACGCGCGTCATCCCCACGGGGGCGACAACCAATATTAGCCTTGGTAGGACCGACAGCAATCTAGCATGCCGTCTACCAGCTCTCTCTCATGGTTGGTGGCAGAGAACATCGGAGCGTCTCACAACACCGCCTTGGGGGATAAACCAGCCAGGCGTACCCAATCTCCCATGGGTATCGGGAACCTCTGCCCTGCCGAGTCCAACCCAATCCGAAAAGCTCCTTTCCAGAAGGGGCTCAGATTATTGCCAGTTAAATACCAATCTTAGTATTAAAGTTGAGTTATTTTCTAAAGATGCAACACGAAGATTTTCGAGGAAAAAAACTCACTTCAAACTGCACTTTACATGCTTAATTATTCATTGTTTTTTATTACTCAAAAATGGCTTTAACGATTTTGATTAAACTGACACATGCTTAAGATATTTACATGATAAATAGAATGAATATATCTCCTACGTTTTACCAGTTATACAAAATTCGTTTAGAATAAATAGGGCTTCACAAGCTATTCCCAGAAAATTCAAAATATGCATATTATTAGTCATGCAGGTATATAAAGATGGTATTTTTGTTACAACCGTTAGAGCTATTTTGGAGAAAATAAAAAAGTAACAGAAAATTTCCCATGTAAGAGTATTTAGATTGGGGATTTTCTTGAAAATGGCATTGAGTCACATCCTTGCAAGATGGCGAACTTAATACTAAGTTTGGTGCTTCACTGATATTTCGTTATCGAGTTGAGCTGCTCACACACACAAGGGTGCGCACACTTTGGGGGGTGAGTTCCATTTCGCTTTGAATATCAGAGGGATTTTCTTCGATGCGAACATAACCAAATTTTTAATGACTTCCAGTAAATACCTCTAAAGTTTTAGAACGAATTTACTTCCAGCTCAAAGGGATAAACAGGGAGGCTTGGAATCTTTTAAAATTGATTCATTTGAGGTGGAAGGATTTGCATATCATGTTCACATCACCAAATTTACTTCTAATTTCTCTCAACATTGGTCTCAAGGAGTATGTTTGCTATGGTTTCGACAAAACTTACTCCATTTGGGATTCAGAACTTGGCAAAAATGATACTTGAGCTAGCCTTAATTTCAAACCCTATCCTGCAATTCGACGCTCTTTGGCCTATCTAGAAGACAAAAGTTTGTACACTTATACTGTAGGTCCCAACAAACATACATACCTTGCAACTTTCAACTATCCCCTTAAGATATTTTCAACCCCTTTCTGCAAAGCTGCACTATTTAACCCATTTGGCCTTAATATTGTATCTATAGGACCTGGAAAAAATCATAGGTTATTTGTAACTTCCAAAACTTACCCAACCATTGTTTTCAATCGTATTGCATCGTAGAAGCCCCAATTTTAGCATCAAATTAAGCATAACGTTCTGGAGTTTCGATTACCTGTCACTAGATGCGCAGATGTTCGTGTTTTATTCGTAATTTTTAGTTTTATTGTCGGCAACTGTTTTTGAGATTTTGTTGTAGTCAACGTGAAAATGGAGCACACATTAAATGCACGATTCTTCCTTGTAAAGCAGACTGGATTACGAATTCAATTATTACAGCTACTCAAAGGGCATACCAGAGAGAATTTGGTGTTTGGAATCCTCCCCAGAGAAACACAATACTGGAGCTGGTAAACAGATTGGAAACAACTGGATCTCTGGTGAGCAAAAAAGGCAAAACTCGTTCATTTAGGCTTCCCACGGTTGTTATTGACGTAAGAGCACGACTGGATCCGTCAACCAAAAAATCATTAAGACATTTATCACAGAAGAAAAGGTACAGCTACTCAATGTGTCAGAGAGCTGTGAAAAGTGCAGGCCTAAAGCGGTTGTCCATCAGTTACAGGAACCAGATAAGGATATACGACTGCATTATTGTCGTTGATTACAGGCGTTCATTGTGTAAAATCCTGCCATATTGTCCATCACGTGGTTCAAAGATGCAGCATGGTTCCATTCATCCGGCTATATGCACCCGGTTAAAATCGGAGTTTGGTGCACAATATCCGCACACAGAATAGTGGGAGCAATTATTTTTAAAACAAAGTGAACACTGCAGAGTACCGACGGATTTTCATGGAGTTTGCTGAGCAACTAGACGATGTAGAGCTGAGTCAAGGATATTTTCAGCAGGACGGCGCTACATGCCATACATCAAATGAATCCATGGCACCAATTGCAAGTTTCTTTGACGACCGGATAATTTCCAAGAACCTGTGCCCACCGAGATCTCCAGATTTGACATCGCCGGACTTCTTTCTGTGGGGTTACTTAAAAGACACGTCCCGAGACATTGGACGATCTGAAGCACAACATTACACAGGAGATTCAAGCTATTGACAACAGAGTCCTCCAACGAGTGGCCAGTAACATGGATCGACGTGTTGAGTTGTGCCTTATGCAGGATGAAGGACATTTTCAACATTTTCTACAGAGGGAAAATAATCTCCCAAAGTTCCTCTGCATTTCAGGTATAATAAGTTGTCGCTAGCATAACTCGTTTTTAAACAATTAAAGAAAAAATGTGTCAGTTCTTCATAAATCACCTTTTACTTATAGGAGGTTGATCACTATTCCATGCCGAAGCATCGTACACTGCGACAGCCTAATGTGCAGAGAAAAGAGGGTTTTGGAAAAATACCAGATGTTTCCAGTTAATAAAGAATTACGACGAGTAATATTTTAAAATAAACTTCCGCTTAGTTGCATTAAGCTCGGTGATGTTCATAAATTATTCGCAGATAATGAAACGTCATAATGGCTTTTTGAAATACACTCTGCAACACAGAGAATGTTTCATATCGCGCATCGTGCCAGCGCTGTAATACGTTAAATATTTATAAATTATGAACCCCTAGCAGCCGTTTTCATCATTACATTGCAAAGGCTTTCTGCATGCCTGTATAGATTTTTTTTAGAAATATACTCTCAAATTAAAGACTTAAATGGTAGATTCGTGCAATCATTTTCGGAAGAGATTATTTTTAGCAATTATCACCCTTAAGGGTACTGAAGTGGCTTATTTCTACAAATTTCAGTCAATTTATTTGAAATTTTCAATTTGTTCAACATAATTATCAGAGAAAATTAATTTTCACGACCCCTTGTACCTAACTTTTTAAGAAAATTATTTTCAAAGGATAGGTATCAAGTCTCATGTGAGATGCCTTCTCGTGATGAAAATTGAAAAATGTATTATGCTTATTATTCCTAAAATATATTTTTTTATAAATCTAAAGTTAAAATTTTAGTAAATTTAAAACATTTGCTAGAAAAATAAGTGCAACACATTGAATTTTCTAAAAAACAGTTTACTAAATTATTACAATGCCATAAGGAAACTAAATTGATATCAAGAAAAGGTATTTTACAACTCTTCAACGTAGGACATGTACTGAAAATTTCAAAGAAACAGCACTACTGCATCATCAATATTTTAAAGCAGCAAAAATGTAATAACACAGGATTATAAGAGAATCTAATTTTAAAATTTGACGATCTATTTCAATACACCTGAGCACTTACATTTAAACTTCTCATTAGGTCATGTAAATATTTGAAGAACTTTTTTTTTTCCTTTGAAAGTTTAAACAAACCTATTTTTTCTATGGAAATTTCAAATCGAGTGCCCTTCAGTATTTTAATAGTAGGTTATGATACAAGGGATGAAACCACTTTTAACACGTGTGGCATATACTATTTTTAGACAGCGCTGGAGTTTGTAAAATATCAATAATATTATATTGATTCCCGTAACCAAGAGAAATCAGTTTAGAACGTGGTTCTTGAAACAAGAGAAATAACGTTAAAAAAGCTAGATGTCAGATGTTTTGTTGATTTCCTAGCAGTCACTTGACTGAAATTATTTTCAACGTGTTTAGCCTTACACCGGGAAAGGAAACGATTAAGTCTTATTTTTCTATCTACTAAATTTTAATCCAAATAAACCTTTGCAGAAATACAACGGCAGTCCCAGAAGTACCCGACCTGATGTATATAGATAGCGGTTGTTGTTGTAAACAAACGACTGTGGTAGAAAGCACCACCCTTATAAAGCTTAAGCTTGAAACTTGACGATGCTACGTTGTTTAGTGATTGTTTGGCAGGCATTAATAGTGAACTCTCTCAGCGAATTTGTAAACGTGAATAAAACTGGCCATCGTTATGTGATACAATACTTTCATTTGAAAGGTCTTAGTCCAACTAATATTAAAGCTGAGCTAGATTCTACTCTGAGAGAGTCTGCTCCTTCGCTTAAAACAGTAAAATATTGGTTGTCAGAGTTTAAGCGAGGCCGTACGAGCTGCCAAGATAAACATCGCAGTGGCCGACCATGTCAGAAATTGTGAAGAAAATCTACAAAATGGTATTGGATGACCGTCGAATGAAAGTGCGCGAGCTAGCAGACATCGTAGGCATTTCAAAAAGTGCTGTCCATCGCATACTAACTGAAAATTTAGACATGAGAAAGCTATGCGCAAGATGGGTGCCGCGTTTAATCACAATGAAACAAAAACAATGTCTTGAGGATGTTTCAGTGGAGTCTTTGGCGATGTTTCGCAGCAATAAAGCCGAGTTTTTGCGTCGATTCATAATCATGGATAAAACATGGGTTCATCACTTCACACCTGAGACGAAGGAACAGTCAAAATAGTGGATACAAGGGGAGAGTCAGCTCCAAAGAAGGCGAAGACAGTTCCATCTGCAGACAAGGTCAGTTTTTTGGGATGCGCGTGGGATAATTTTCTTTGATTATCTTCAAAAAGGAAAAGCCATCAATGGCGAGTAATGTGCAAACTTATTGCAGCATTTGAATGATGAAATAAACTAAAAACAGCCGCATTTAGCGAAAAAAAGCTCTGTTTAATCAAGACAATGCACCAGTTCACACATCCATTATCGCCATGGTTAAAATCAGTGAGTTAAAGTTTGAATTGCTTCCTCATGCACCCTATTCGCCAGACTTAGCCCCCTCTGATTATTATTTTCTGTTTCCAAAGTTGAATAAATGGCTTGGTGGAAAAAGATTTGCCAGCAATGGAGAGGTGGAGTTTGCAATTGACGGTTCTCACTATAAACAGGGTATCAAAGCTATTGGGAAAAGTGTATTGAACTGAAAGGAGACTATGTAGAGAATTAAGATGTTTTTCTCCAACATTTCTGTGTTTTCTTTGTTAGGCCAGGTACTTCTGGGACAGCCCTCGTAGCTACACTGCACATTTCGTTACAGATTCAAAGGGAACAGCGATAGTCAAATGTTTAAGAACTGGACGCTATATGTTGGCCTTAAAATTCCATATTGTTTCTATGCAAGCGGGAGAAACGATTGAATGTTGACAGGACTTTAAGAGAATGACCTACAAATGAACAATTCCAATCTTTAATAACGGATATCTCAAAAATGGCTTGTGCCACCAAAGAAAACTTACTTGAAATAAATTGCGTGGTTTAAGGAGATATACATTTTTGTATAAAACATTTTCGTCTATCGCTTAACGTTTACCAGTTATACAAGATTATACAAAATTCCTTCCGAATGAAGAGGACTTCACAGACTATTCACATAAGATTCAAGATATACAGTTTATTTTCCATGCATGGTATTTTAATCAAAAGTTGTTAGAACCATTTTTTGTAAAATCAAACATTTCGAAAAATGAACCTTTTAAAGATTAGTTTGAGGATTTTGAGCTATGCTGTTCACATGTACACACCAGGGCACTTTTCTAAACTGCTTTTAGGGGGCCTCAAAAAACATGTATTTCCTGTAAATCAGATATCGAATTTTTGGGTGGAATGCATCAATTTCTCTACCTGCTATGTACGTGATATAGAAAGTAAAATGAAAGGGATACAGCGGCACACAGAATAATAATGCGAACAGAACTGCAGACTCTACTGTTTAATAATAAACAATTGACATTAGTCTGTAGTGATACGAGTCTTTTACCAACTGCTTTAGACATTGCACCAGAAGCCATTCGGAAGTTACACTAAAACTAAAACCTCTTCCCACTATGTATGTGCTATAGCTAAAATACTTCCTTTAGAATAAAATGGCTGCTGCCGTGACGCAGAACGAGAAGAAATATGACGCGGAATCACGTGATAACATTAAATTCTAACACCTAGAGACGTGCTGCTAGGGAATATATTTCAAGTGGGGAGCTTTTATTAAATATTTAATATTGGTAGAGATGCAAAAGCAGGCGGTGACATTCAGTAATGTTTTCCAAAGGCTTAACATTTGAAATATCGGATGAAAAAGAGATATCGTCTCAGAGGAACGGCAGACGGCGTAAAATGGATTTGATAATAAACATTCTGATGTGTTAGATTCACATGTCGTCCTCTACCCATTCTTCAACAAACTATTGTTACAAACGATTATTCTTCTATCGATTTTATCTGAATCGAGATAAACATTTGCAGAAATTATTTTATTGTACATTTCCTTGTAGATAAAAGGGGTTTAGGAGAATGTACCAAGTGAAAAAATCTGATGTGTTACACTCACACGACTTTCTCTACTCTTGTATAAACTATTTTTACAAAAGCTTATTCTCCATATGCTTCATGTTAATCTTATTGCTAATTTTCTTGTAAGTGCAAGGGGAATATGGTAGTATTTAAGCGATAGTCAAATCTTATAGAGCTGGTTGCTACGTGGCGCATTCCATTCTCTTTGTATGTCCAGTACGTAAAAAAATCTGATGTGTTACACTCACATGACTTTCTCTACTCTTGTACAATCTATTTTTACAAACGCCTATTCTCCATATGCTTCATGTTAATCGAGATGTCGATATTATTGGTAATTTTCTTGTAGATGCAAGGGGAATATGGTAGTTTTTAAGCGATAGTCAAATATTTTAACGCTGGTTGCTATGTGGCGCATTCCATTCTCTTTGCATGTCCAGGACATAAAAAAAATGAATAACGAATTTGAGAAAAAGTATAAGTATTGGAAAATTTAAGGAAATAACAAGCAATATCTCGAAAACGGTTCACTCAACAAAAGAAATGTATATGACATAAGTTGTGTATTTTAACGCGATCTACATTGTTTGTGTAGTAACATTTTGTCTATCTCTTATGGTTTACCAGTTATGCAAAAGTCGTTCACAATGAGGAATACTTTTGAAGACATTCCCAGAAAATTCGAGATATACATTTCATTTCTTATTACATTATCTTAAACATATCATATTTTCATCAAAATCGTTAGAGCCATTTTTGAGAAAATTAAAGTTTTCGAAAAATCTTCCATGTAAAGGGTAGTCTGGGGTGGGGGGATTTTCTTGAAAACCTTCGTGTCGCATCTCGGAAAGATACTGAACCTAAATACCAAGTTTGGTGCTTATCCGACTGTTCGTTTTTGAGTTATGCTGTTCACAGACACACACACACACAGACACACAGACACACACACACACACAGACACACGGACATGTTTCCAAAAATGCTTTTTTTGGATTCAGGAGGTCTCAAAACATGTATTTCCGGTGAAATCTCGGTATCGAATTTTTGGGTGGAATGCAATACTTCCCCTACTTACTATACGTAGTAGAGAAAGTAAAAATGAATAACAAATTCCCATTTGAGAAAAAGTATTGGAAAATTAGAGTGAATAACAAGCAATATCGAAAATGGTTCACTCAACAAAAAAAAATATATATGACATAAATGGTGTATTTTAACGCGATCTACATTTTTTGTAGTAAACGTTTGTCTATCTCTTATGGTTTACCAGTTATGCAAAAGTCTTTCACAATGAAGAACACTTTTGGAAACATTCCCAGAAAATTCGAGATATACATTTCATTTGTCATGAAAATATCAAAATCGTTAGAGCCATTTTTGAGAAAATTAAAATTTTCGAAAAGTGTTCCATGTAAAGGGTAATCTGGGGTGGGGGATTTTCTTGAAAACCTTTGTGTCGCTTCTTTGGAACATACTGAACCTAAATACCAAATTTGCTATTCCTCCGACTTCTCGTATTTAGGTTATGCTGTTCACAGACACAAACGCTCATACTGACTTTTTCCTAAAAAGTTGTTTTTTTGAGCGGACTCAAAACATGTATTTCCGGTGGAATGTCGATATCGTATTTTTGGGTGGAATGCAATACCTTCTCTACCTACTAGGTATGTGATAGAGGAAGTAAAAACGCCTTGCATCGATTAATATAATGGCGGATTATTTGAATGATTCGGAAATAGATTCGGCAGGACCAGAAGAAATCTTGCAAGCAGCAGAGAAGGTTACCGTAGAGGTCGAGGAAACGGTACGGCACTGCATACAACACATTTCTTCAATGGTGCAAGTTAAAAGACGTAATATTATGATTGTGTAAGTAATCGTGTTGTCACCACCGGTACTATGAAGATCAAACAACAACTAAGACCAAACAACAACAGACCAGAACTTACCATTGCACATTTCCATGTATACTGCTATTTCTACACAGTTGGATTCCTTATAATTTAATATCCAGGACTATTTAAAAACTTTTTCATGACAACACCTGTTAAAAGCGATTTTGCTTTGCCTGTATGGTTGCTACACTCGGCTTATAGCAAATATACTTACTCGTAAGATAAAACTGTATTTTAAACACTTGCATCATAAATATTATTCAATCTATCATTGTAAACATGCGTTATGATGCTCAAGCTAGTAATGCAATACTGCATCTTAGCACGGGTTCATGATGGTTGGTTAGTAACAGTGGTGTAATAAGTATTTTGAAACGTATGCATTTATAATGCATTCCATTCAAATTCCAAAGCCTTCTGTAATATCGCGTTTTTTATTCATTTTTACTTTCCCTACTACGTATAATAAGTAGGGTAAGTATTGTATTCCACCCAAAAAATCGATACCGAGATTTCACCGGAAATATATGTTTTGAGACCCCCTGAATCCAAAAAAGCATTTTTGGAAACATGTCCGTGTGTGTCTGTGTGTGTGTGTGTGTGTGTGTGTGTGTGTGTGTGTGTGTGTGTGTGTGTGTCTGTCTGTCTGTGTGTCTGTGAACAGCATAACTCACAAACGAACAGTCGGATAAACACCAAACTTGGAATTTAGGTTCAGTATCTTCCAGAGATGCGACACGAAGGTTTTCAAGAAAATCCCCCCACCCCAGATTACCCTTTACATGGAACATTTTTCGAAAATTTTAGTTTTCTCAAAAATGGCTCTAACGATTTTGATTAAAATATCATATCTTTAAGATATTTTATGACAAATAAAATGTATATCTTGAATTTCCTGGGAATGTCTCCAAAAGTATTCTTCATTGTAAACGACTTTTGCATAACTGGTAAACCATAAGAGATAGACAAAATTTTACTACACAAAAAATGTAGATCGCGTTAAAATACACAATTTATGTCATATACATTTCTTTTGTTGAGTGAACCATTTTCGAGATATTGCTTGTTATTTCCTTAAACTTCTCAATACTTATTTTCTCAAATGGGAATTCGTTATTCCTTTTTACTTTCTCTACTACGTATAGTAAGTAGGGGAAGTATTGTATTTCACCCAAAAATTCGATACCGAGATTTCACCGGAAATACATGTTTTCAGACCTCCTGAATCCAAAAAAAACATTTTTGAAAACATGTCCGTGTGTGTGTGTGTGGGTGTGTCTGTGTCTGTGTGTGGGTGTGTCTGTGTGTGTGTCTGTGTGTCTGTGAACAGCATAACTCAGGAACGAACAGTCGGATAAACACCAAACTTGGTATTTAGGTTCAGTATCTTCCAGAGATGCGACACGAAGGTTTTCAAGAAAATCCCCCCTCCCCAGACTACCCTTTACATGGAACATTTTTCGAAAATTTTAATTTCCTCAAAAATGGCTCTAACGATTTTGATTAAAATATCATATGTTTAAGATATTTTCATGACAAATGAAATGTATATCTTGAATTTTCTGGGAATGTCCCGAAAAGTATTCTTCATTGTGAACGACTTTTGCATAACTGGTAAACCATAAGAGATAGACAGAAGTTTGCAACACAAAAAATGTAGATTGCGTTAAAATACACAATTTATGCCATATACATTTTTGTTGTTGAGTGAACCGTTTTCGAGATATTGCTTGTTATTCCCTTAAATTTTTCAATACTTATTTTCTCAAATGGGAATTCGTTATTCATTTTGTTGTCTTGTATATGCAAACAGTATTAATCTGTGGCAAACGGAATGGTGCTGCACCTAGCAACCAGGTATTAAGAGATATGTGTGTGCTTAAAGGCTACTGTATTTCCAAATTGCCCTTGTAAATATATATTCCCCTTACATCTTCAAGAAAATTAGTAATAAGATAGACTCTGCAAATGTTTATCTCGATTAATATGAAGTAGATGGAGAATAAGCGTTTGTATAAATAGTTTGTACAAGAGTAGAGAATGCCATGTGAGTGTAACACATCAGATTTTTTTATGTCCTGGACTTGCAATGAGAATGGAATACTGCATATAGCCACCAGCTCTTAAAATATATGACTTTTGCTTAAAGTCTACCGCATTCCCCTTGCATCTACAAGAAAATTAGCAATAAGATTGACATCTCGATTAACATGAAGCATATGGAGAATAAGCGTTTGTAAAAATAGTTTGTACAAGAGTAGGGAAAGTCATGTGAGTGTAACACATCAGATTTTTCTCTTTAGGGATTAGGATTTAAATGTTCCGGCTTCACAGTGACTCCTTCCAACGTTTCCTTGGCCTTCCTTAATCTCTTCTTCTTTTTGGGTTATATGTTAAAATCCGTTTTGGAATACGGTATGAATCCATAATTTATAGCATCTTCTTCCAGCGATACCACATTTAGTGCACTTCTTATATTGTCATTGCTGATTCTAAGCTTGTGCAATCCGTGACCGATCTTAGGAACTTCATTTCAAAAGTTCCTGAATCTTTAAGCCTTTTCGTGTCATATCGGTTACCATTTTGACCATCCGGCATAATTCTGTGAAGCTTCTGAGTTTGCTTTGTTAACGGGTTGGGGAATCGTTCCGACGCAAAAACTCCCTTCTAGAGGGTCGGATTTAGTTCGGAGTACCTTCTCCTAGCTGAATTTGGTCCACCCGGGTATTTTATTTCCTCGACACCGCCCTATTCTGGTGAGCTTTCCCCTATCCGCCACCTGGGGAGGCGCCCTATTGGAGACCAGCAACCCCACACGGAGTTTTCTCTTAAGCAAATCTTTTGTTCTTGCCAGAATCAATGAAAGCTACTGGAAGAGCGCAAAACTGAAGTTCAGACAAAGATTAGACTTATTTTAAATGTCCTTGACTTCCGGTAGATTTATGGTAATCAGTAAACAATTTGTTATAACCATATTTGTTTTCAGTATCGGTCTAATGAGTATGCATTTTGATCAGATAACCCTGAAAATGTGAAATAGCATCTGTTGCATAATAATTATGATTATAAATAATTAATACAACTGTAGCCGCTCCTAATAATAATAATAATAATAATAATAATAATAATAATAATACATAACTTCTGTGATGAAAGCATTTTTGTGAATGTTTATTGTGTATATAATTAAGCACACCGCGTTGGAGGTGAGGTAATGTGTAATGTGCAAATTAAGTTATAGCTGAGATCATGGCTGGTATGGAGAAACCGGGGAAAGCTTCCGCGCTTGTGCACGCTACCTTCTGCCGTAGTGTGCTATTACCTAGCGTCACTGACGTACAATTCTAGTGATAGTATCGAATCAGTGTGGGAAAAGGCTTCGCCAGCTCGTGAACTTCTTCAAGTGTGCACGATCCGTATGTATTTGCCCCATAAGGTAATTATTATTACGTCGTACCAGTTGCCCATGCGCAGTAGCTCCTGAAAACGGGCACAGGTCAAGATGTGTTTGCGACCTGTTGCCATGTTTCATCGAGTTTAGAGCATCTTAGTAGATTTAAAGACCACAAATTTTAAATTACTGCACATGCGTTATGTTTAATAGTATTGAAAGAAGAAAAAATCTGATGAGATACATTCACATGACTTTCTCTACACTCTATCTTTATTAGTGGATATGCAAACTACTCTTACTGAAGTTTATTACTTTCTCTACTACTTATAGCAACTAGGGGAAGTACTGAATTCCACCCAAAAATTCGATACCGAGATTTCATCGGAAATACATGTTTTGAGGCGCTCTGAATCCAAATAAAGCAGTTTTGGAAACACATCCATCTGTGTATCTGTCTGTGAACAGCGTAACTCAAAAGCGAAAAGTCGGATAAATACCAAACTTGGTATTTGAGTTTAGTATCTTCCAAGGTTGTGACATAACGATTTTAAATAAAATTAGCCCACCCAAAACTACGCTTTACATGGAATATTTATCGAAAATTTTGATTTTCTAAAAAAAATGGCTCTAATGATTTTGATTAAAATACGATATAAGTAAGATATTTACATGACAAATAAAATGTATATCTTACATTTTCTGGGAATAACCTAGGAAGTCCTCTTTATTTGGAAGGGATTTTGTATGATCTTGTATAACTGGTAAACGTTAAGCTATATACAAAGAAGTACCATACAAAAAATGTAGATCTCTTTAAAACACACAATTTACTTAAAATTTACTTTTTGTGGCATAATATGCGTTATTAAAGGTTAAAATTACTCATACTTGTCATTCTTTTACATTATCATCCATTTTCAGTTGTTTCTCGCGAATGCATGGAAACAATATGGAATTATAAGGTCAGCATACAGCGTCCAATTCTCAAAAATTTGATTGTTGCTGTTCCCTTTTTAACTATAACGAAACGTGCAATGTAGCTATTTCTGCAAAAGCTTATTTAGATTAAAGTTAATAGATTATAAAGATTAATAACGGATATCTCAGAACGGCTTATGCCACAAAAGCTAATTTTAAGTAGTTGTGTGTTTTCAAGAGATCTACATTTTTTGTGTGGTACGCTTTTGTCTATCGCTTAACGTTTACCAGTTATATAAGATTGTACAAAATTCCTTGGAAATGAAAAGGACTTAATAGGTTATTCCCAGAAAATTCAAAAATGGATTTTATTTGTCTTGTAAATATCTTTAATACATAGTATTTTAATCAAAATCGTTAGAGCCATTTTTTAGAAAATCAAATTTTTCGAAAAATGTTCTATGTAAAGGGTAATTGGGGTGGGAGATTTTCTTGAAGATCTTCGGTCACATCTTTGGAAGCTATTAAATCTAAATACCAAGTTTTGATCTTCTCAACCTAGAAAATTTGTCATAATTTCTCTCATATGAATGTTTTAGATTTCTGTGGAATTCGTCGTGTTTCGGTTCCTTCAACAATTCCAAAGGTATTTCTTGCATTTGAGCTGAATTGTTATTTATTTTATTCATTTTATGTATCTTTCGCCATGAAACCACGACGTCATTTTTCGGTCAAAAAGGAAATAAAAATGAAATTCACTTATCTGATTTTGGAATTTAAAAATAATATTAAGTGCTGCAAATGTTGTATGCCACTCTTGTATAAACGTAGAAGAATCAAACGGATCCTGAAGAAACCTTTGCTGTGTTCACTGGAACACATGGGCACATCGATTGCGGTGGGTGTATTGTAACTGTACTTTCCCCCGTCACCATGTGATGTTTATTAAGCTTCTTTGTGCATGCTCTCCTAGAAGAGTTCTAAACAAGTAAGCAAATAATATTTGCTCTTCAGCGGACTTAGGCGTGGTCTCTTTAGCGAGAAATATAATAACATTAACATGCCACAAAAAGCAGAGGCCGGAAAAAATGAAAGTTGGCGTTAAAAGTCAAAGAAATGTGATGCTCATTGTGGTGTATGCATTTTTGCCTTTTAATTAATTCGTGTTTCTCAGTAAAGAGGAAAGAAAGGCTTCAGTTCCATTTAAAAGAGGAGCACAAAAGTGGATGTTCACAAAGCCCTTTAGTGCGGGGGTTTACACTAGAACACACATCCACGACTGCCACCGAAGGGCAGTAACACTATGCTATAAAAGCAGCAGCAAGCAGTGGCATTCTTAAAGTATTCATTCGGATGAAATCAACTTTACCCAAATAGCTAATTGCTCGAAGTGTAGGCGAAAAAGCTCCACTTTTATATGTAAACGCCACATTCCCACCATTTATTCTTACTGGTGGCCGAGCGGAATGGCTTGGTCTGTGGTCCACATTCTGGAAGTCCCGGGTCAAACCCCCGGGCCCCATTGAGAAGAGTATTGTTTGTAGTTATTTGCCCCACGCTGGGCGCCAATTTGGGAAGATGGTGTGTTGTATTTTTATTTGCCCCACGTTTTGGGCGCCAATTTGAGAAAGGAGTATTTTAGAAGTTGTATAGTAGTTCGGCGGCGCCGTGGCGAGTGGTTAGACCGCTCGCCTCCCACCGAGGCGGCCCGGGCTCAATCCCAGGGACCCGTATGTGGTATTTGTGGTGGACAAAGCGGCGTCTGGGCGGGTTTACTCCGGGTTCTCCGGTTTCCCCCGCCATTCATTCCACCAACTGCTCGATCATCACCTTTCCTTTCATCCATTTCACCATCATTTCGTTTCATCTACTTCCTTCCTTCCCATACCAGGCATCGGGCTGATCCCCCATCCTGGATGTTCTGTCTGATCCATGAGTGTCTGCTCCTCGACGAGCCTCTGACCCCAGGCACCCGCCTGTAAGTCCTGGGGTGTGTAAGTCCTACATAAGAGGAGATTAAATAGATAAAGAAGAAGAAGAAGTATAGTAGTTTAACTGTTGGGGAGCCGAACTTGTAGTAGTTGCAACCGCACGTATAGTAAACAGTTTCCGGTAGCCTTCGCCCCAAATGTACTTTCAGTGGCCTTTGCCCCAAGTTTAAAAAAAATATTAGCTTTGTAATTTAACTGTTTCTTTAAATATTATATTTATGTTTGCCTCGGCTGCGTCAATATTATTGTTACAGACACGTTTCACTTAGCAGGGTTGTGGTGCGACTAAAAATGTAGGCTTACACAGATTATAATTTTACTTCACTCGTTTTATTAATGCTTGATACGATTTATATAACACTTCACTGATAGAGAGCTGTGAGATTCTTTTATTAATTATTTGCACTTTTTAACACGTTAACTATTTTTCGTCTCACACGAATACCCATTAAATCTCTTGAGGACACTTTTTGCGTCTGGTTAGTAACGCTGTCTGCAACCAACTGAACTATTTTGAACCGCCTAAACTTGTAAATTTCTGTATTTTGAGTCTCTGATTGACTATTTCTAATTCAATAGAATACCTTCATTTAACTAAAGCTTTTTCTGGTTGTTGATTGGCTATTTTTATAAACTGTCAACTAAAATTACATTATTGTTGCTCCAATAATGACTAGTAGCATTTAAACTTTCAAATTCATTATTGCCTCAAGGTTACCTCATTGTTAGCAACTTTTAACCTATTATTCTCACAGCTCCTACATTATTAAATTACGTAATATATTCACATAACATTATTTCACGTGGATACAATAATACAAACTATACAATGACTGTAATATACACTTTTTATACACATATTGCTTTAAGGCGGGATGTTATTGAATTTATATATTAAATAATTAGACTGAAATCATTTAAATGTTAAAAATACTGCCTCCCCATCAATATGACCGAAGGTTTTTCTCGGGTTTTCCTCGGTCGCTAAGCAAATACTGGGTTGGATAACTTGTCCGCCAAGTTTCCTATCATCCCTTTCATCACTAACTTTCGTTTCCAGCTTCGGGCTGATACCCCTCCTATGATCCAGAGTTTGCAATAGTCTACTGACCTAAGGCATTAGCTTGTAAGTGCCACAAAGAGGAGGGTAATCACTTAAAGAAAAAGAAATTAATTACAAAATATCGGTGACTAAATTCTGATGTTACGCTGGACGAATGTTTCTCTCTGTATATGATTACTAGTGGTTAACCGCAGCTTTAGTTGAGAATGAAATACTGTAATAATTGTTAAAAGCACAAATGTTCAGGAATGTTGCACAGTGCTTAAAATCCAATATTGCGAGTAGATTTTCCTCTGCAGTAGAGTTTTCATTGTGAATAGGTCGCGGCCTAAAGGATTTGCATCTCTTTCACGAATATGCAGTACCAGAATCCCTTAGCACTATACCACGCCGCCGTGGGCGTCCTCTTAAATGACGACTCGTTATTAAACCTAGAATATACCGAGTGGAAGCGAACTTATCACATTCCTTACAATATGTGCTTCATAGAAGTATTCAGAGAAAAATGTATAATAGTATTTTGTTCTTTGATCTTATCTTAAAAAATCTGATGTGTTACACTCACACGACTTTCTCTACTCTTGTACAAACTATTTTTACAAACGCTTATTCTCCATATGCTTCATGTTAATCGAGATATCGAAATTTTAATCTTATTGATAATTTTCTTGTAGATGCAAGGGGGATTGGTAGGCTTTAAGCGATAGTCAAACATTTTAAGCGCTGGTTGCTATGTGGCGCATTCCATTCTCTTTGCATGTCCAGGACATAAAATGAATAACGAGTTTGAGAAAAAGTATAAGTATTGGAAAATTTAAGGGAATAACAAGCAATATCTCGAAAAAGGTTCACTCAACAAAAAAATGTATATGACATAAATTTTAACGCGAACTACATTTTTTGTGTAGTAAAATTTAGTCTATCTCTTATGGTTTACCAGTTATGCAAAAGTCGTTCACAATGAAGAATACTTTTGGAGACATTCCCAGAAAACTCGAGATATACATTTCATTTGTCATGACAATATCTTAAACATATGATATTGTAATCAAAATCGTTACAGCCATTTTTGAGAAAATTAAAATTTTCGAAAAATGTTCCATGTAAAGGGTAGTCTGGGGTGAGGGGATTTTCTTGAAAACCTTCATGTCGCATCTCTGGAAGATACTGAACCTAAATACCAAGTTTGGTGTTAATCCGACTGTTCGTTTCTGAGTTATGCTGTTCACAGACACACACACACACACACACACACACACACACACACAGACACACACACAGACAAACACACGGACATATTTCCAAAAATGCTTTTTTTGGATTCAGGGGGTCTCAAAACATGTATTTCCGGTGAAATCTAGGTATCGAATTTTTGGGTGGAATACAATACTTCCCCTACTTACTATACGTAGTAGAGAAAGTAAAAAGGAAAAGCAATCAATGGCGAGTATTATGCAAACTTATTGCAGCATTTGAATGATGAAATTAAGCAAAAACGGCCGCATTTAGTGGAAAAGAAACGTTTGTTTCATCAAGACAATGCACCACTTCACACATCCATTATCGCCATGGCCAAAATCAATGAGTTAAAGTTCGAATTGCTTCCTCATGCGCCCTATTCGCCAGACTTAGTCCCCTCTGATTATTTCCTGTTTCCAAAGTTGAAGAAACGGTTGGTGGTCCAACAATGAAGAGGTGGAGTTTGCAGTTGATGGCTATTTTGCAGAACTCGGTTGTTCTCACTATAAACATGGTATCGAAGCTATTGAACATCACTGGGAAAAGTGTATCGAGCTGAAAGGAGACTATGTAGAGAAATAAAGATGTTTTTTGTGTTTTCTTTGTTAGGTCGGGTACTTCTGGGACAGCATTTGTACATGATTTAGGAAAATAGAGAAGGAAAAGTGATTGCTTTCTAAAGACCATGGCTGTGATATTTTCTGAATGCAGGAGACACAGCAGTATCGCATATATACGACCGTGAACCCCATACTGTTTATTCTGTGTATGCAGCAGGGCACGAGGCCCTAAACAAACAGTGATTATGAAAGGGATGATGATTCCATTTCCTCTGGCATTAAATCTTTCACAACCCACTCCAATGTGCATTCCGGGAATTATTTCCTCGTATCAACTCACTGGGAAACGAGCTGCTGACGTAGTACAGTCACACGTCTGTCCTTTATTACTTTCTCTACTACGTATAGTAAGTAGGGGAAGTATTGTATTCCACCCAAAATTTCGATACCGAGATTTCACCGGAAATACATGTTTTGAGACCCCCTGAATCCAAAAAAAAGCATTTTTGGAAACATGTCCGTGTGTCTGTCTGTGTGTCTGTGTGTCTGTCTGTGTGTGTGTCTGTGTCTGTCTGTGTGTGTGTCTGTGAACAGCATAACTCAGAAACGAACAGTCGGATAAACACCAAACTTGGTATTTAGGTTCAGTATCTTCCAGAGATGCGACACGAAGGTTTTCAAGAAAATCCCCCCACCCCAGAGTACCCTTTACATGGAACATTTTTCGAAAATTTTAATTTTCTCAAAAATGGCTCTAACGATTTTGATTAAAATATCATATGTTTAAGATATTTTTATGGTAAATAAAATGTATATCTTAAATTTACTGGGAATGTCTCCAAAAGTATTCTTTATTGTGAACGACCTTTGCATAACTGGTAAACCATAAGAGATAGACAAAATGTTACTACACAAAAAATGTAGATCGCGTTAAAATACACAATTTATGTCATATACATTTTTTTGTTGAGTGAACATTTTCGAGATATTGCTTGTTATTCCCTTAAATTTTTAAAACTTATTTTCTCAAATGGGAATTCGTTATTCATTTTTTTTTGTCTTGGATATGCAAAGAGTATTAATCTGTGGCAAAGGGAATGGTGCTGCACCTAGCAACCAGCTATTAAGAGATATGTATGTGCTTAAAGGCTGCTGTTTTTCTATATTGCCCTTGTAAATATATTTTCCCCTTACATCTACAAGAAAATTAGCAATAAGATAGGTCTGCAAATGTTTATCTCGATTAACATGAACTAGATGGAGAATAAGCGTTTGTAAAAATACTTTGTACAGGAGTAGGGAAAGTCATGTGAGTGTAACACATCAGATTTTTTTTATCTTTCTCATCAAAATATTCTTACAAAGACCTATGTTTCTGTCTAGTTCGTGTTAATCGAGATAAACGTTTACAGAAATAGTTTCATTACAATTTCGTTGGGAATATAAGAGGCCCAAGCGAT
Source organism: Deroplatys truncata (assembly GCA_030765065.1). Taxonomy (NCBI): domain Eukaryota; kingdom Metazoa; phylum Arthropoda; class Insecta; order Mantodea; family Mantidae; genus Deroplatys; species Deroplatys truncata. Next base: position 27,264,160 of record CM060985.1, on the reverse strand, counting down.
AGTGAGATGCTTAAAAAACGAGTCATATGCTGTCCCTGAAATTCCATACTCTGTGCAACACAGTATATTAAAGAAATATACAACTACGGCATACCAATTATAAAAGAATTGATGTGATGCACTCACATATGTTTCTCTACCCTCTATCATTCATTAGTGGGTATACAAACTATCTTAATAAAGCTTATTTTTCTATCTACAACAATTAATCCAAATAAACCTTTGTAGAAATAGCTACATTACACATTTCGTTATAGATACAAAGAGAACAGCGATAGTCAAATGTTTAACAACTGGACGCTATATGCTGGCCTTAAAATTCAATACTGTTTCCATGACATCGCGAGAAACAAATGAATGTTGACAGGACTTTAAGTGAATGACCAAGAATGCCACGAAAAACTTTTGCAATAAATTGTGAGTTTTAAAGAGATCTAATTATCTTGTATAGTGCGTTTTCATCTATCGCTTAATCTTTAGGTTACACAAGATTTTACAAAATTTCTTCCGAATGAAGAGGACTTCACAGGCCATTCCCAGAAAATTCAAGATATACATATTATTTGTCATGTAAATATCTTTAATATATGGTATTTTAACAAGAAAACGTTTGGGCCGTTTTTTAGAAAATAAAAAATTTCAAAAATGTTGCATGTAAATCGTAGTTTGGGATGGAGGATTATGTTGAAAACTTTCGTGTCGGTACTGAACCTAGGCATCAAGCTTGGTGTTGATCCGGCTTTTCGTTTTTGAGTAACACTTTTCACACACAACACATTTTTCCTAAAATGCTTTCTTTTTTGATTCAGGGGCCTCAAAACATGTATTTCCAGTGAAATCTCGGTATCGAATTTTGAATGGAATACAATAGGTAGCTTATCTACCTACTAGGTACGTGGCAGAGAAAGTAAAAAGTGAACAAAATCCACTAAGGACTTCACAGGTTATTTGTCATGCACACATATGTCTACGTTGGGGCGGCTTTATAAACAAATATTTGTGTAGCATCCTTGGGAGATGCTGAACTTAAATACGAAGCTTGATATTTATGATATTTACTTGAGATTTCGTTTCTGAGTCATGTTATTTCCAGACACCCGCATACACTCACACGGCTTTTTCTATTTTTTTATTCAGGGTGCCTCAAAACGTGTATTGTACTTATGATATTTATCTGACATTTCGTTTCTGAATCATGTTGTTTACAGACACACACATACACCTTTTTCTACTTTTGTATTCAAGGTGCTTCAAAACGTGTATTGCATTTATGATGTTTATCTGAGATTTTTTCTGAATCATGTTGTTTACATACACACACATACACCTTTTTCTATTTTTATTCAGGGTGCTTCAAAACGTGTATTGTACTTATGATATTTATCTGACATTTCGTTTCTGAATCATGTTGTTTACATACACACACATATATCTTTTTCTATTTTTTTTTATTCAGGATGCTTCAAAACGTGTATTGTATTTATGATATATATCTGACATTTCGTTTCTGAATCATGTTGTTTATATACGCACACATACACCTATTTCTATTTTTTATTCAGGGTGCTTCAAAACGTGTATTGCATTTATGATATATATCTGACATTTCGTTTCTGAATCATGTTGTTTATATACGCACACATACACCTATTTCTATTTTTTTATTCAGGGTGCCTCAAAACGTGTATTGTACTTATGATATTTATCTGACATTTCGTTTCTGAATCATGTTGTTTACATACAAACACATACACCTATTTCTATTTTTTTTATTCAGGTTGCTTCAAAACGTATATTGTATTTATGATATATACCTTACATTTCGTTTCTGAGCCATGTTGTTTACAGACACACACATATACCTTTTTCTATTTTTTTATTCAGGGTGCTTGAAAACGTGTATTGTATTTATGATATATATCTTACATTTCGTTTCTGAGCCATGTTGTTTACAGACACCCACATATACCTTTTTCTATTTTTTTATTCAGGGTGCTTCAACACCTGTATTATTACTTTCTCTACTACGTATAGTAAGTAGGGAAAGTATTGCATTCCACCCAAAAATTCGATACCGAGATTTCACCGGAAATACACGTTTTGAGACCTCCTGAATCCAAAAAAAGCATTTTTAGAAACATGTCCGTGTGTGTGTCTGTGTGTCTGTGTGTGTGTGTCTGTGTGTGTGTGAACAGCATAACTCAAAAACGAACAATCGGATAAGCACCAAACTTGGTATTTAGGTTCAGTATCTTCCAGAGATGCGACACGAAGGTTTTCAAGAAAATCCCCCCACCCCAGACTACCCTTTACATGGAAGATTTTTCGAAAATTTTAATTTTCTCAAAAATGGCTCTAACGATTTTGATTAAAATATCATATGTTTAAGATATTTTTATGACAAATAAAATGTATATCTTGAATTTCCTGGGAATGTCTCCAAAAGTATTCTTCATTGTGAACGACTTTTGCATAACTGGTAAACCATAAGAGATAGACAAAATTTTACTACACAAAAAATGTAGATCGCGTTAAAATACACAACTTATATCATATACATTTCTTTTGTTGAGTGAACCGTTTTCGAGATATTGCTTGTTATTTCCTTAAATTTTACAATACTTATACTTTTTCTCAAATTCGTTATTCATTTTTTTTATGTTCTGGACATGCAAAGAGAATGGAATGCGCCACATAGCAACCACCGTTAAAATATTTGACTATCGCTTAAAAGCTACCATATTTCCCTTGCATCTAAAAGAAAATTACCAATAAGATTGACATCTCGATATCTCGATTAACATGAAGCATATGGAGAATAAGCGTTTGTAAAATTAGATTGTACAAGAGTAGAGAAAGTCATGTGAGTGTAACACATCAGATTTTATTTTTTATAGTTATCTGACATTTTGTTTCTGAGCCATGTTGTTTACAGACACCCACATATACCTTTTTCTATTTTTTTATTCAGGGTGCTTCAACACCTGTATTATATTTTTTATAGTTATCTGACATTTTGTTTCTGAATCATGTTGTTTACATACACCCACATACACTTACACACCTTTATCTATTTCTTATTCAGATGCCTCAAAACGTGTATTGTACTTATGATATTTATCTCACATTTCGTTTCTGAATCATGTTGTTTACAGACCCACATATACACATACACCTTTTTCTATTTTTTTATTCAGGGTGCTTCAAAACGTGTATTGTATTTATGATATTTAACTAACATTTCGTTTCTGAGCCATGTTGTTTACAGAAATCCACACACTCACACACCTTTATCTATTCTTATTCAGGGGACCTCAAAACGTGTATCTTCGATGAAATCTCGATACCGAATTTTTGGAGTGGAATTAAATAATTTCTATATCTACTAGAGAAAGTAAACGGTTGTATGGCAGTTGAGGGCACATGCATTTTATTAGCTGTGTTACCCGGTATTGCACGGGTGCATTCAATGAGGTGTTGAAATCGTGAGTAGGCTGTTATATCTGCTGTGGCCTAAATGGTCCAGGGTTGTATCCAGATTTGTATTAAGGCGTTGGAAATATCCGTATTGTAGGATGTTTAAGATATCCTATAGGTTTTCCCGAGTCCTATAGTGTTGTGGTTAGCTGGTAGGTTGAATTAGGTTCTTGTTTCTTTTCTACCATTTAACCTGCCCTTAACGTGCTATCTGTGTTGAATGCTGACACAGATACTACAGCCTTTCTGCGAACGAGGCACGGACAAGCAGGAGTGCACCGCACAACCCATTCCACATCGGGCAAACAAGGTCGAGGCGGTGGAATCAGCACGAACGCGTTCGCTAGCTGCGCCAAGTATGTGCAAGAAAAAGGAAACGGTGACTAAGCCGGAGCAAGTTGCGGGATGGCCGAAGGCGACACAAAGTCGGGAGACGTAATTAATGAATAAACTACAACCCTGGCGGCTGTTAGACCCTCACTCCGACGGCGGTTCGTCTCCATTATCACGAAACGCTATTAGCTTGTTACAAACTTACTTGTAATTAAACATTTTTCCGTGCTAAACTTCCATTCTCGGACTTAATTGAGGAATAAATCACGTTTAACTTTCCTCTGCAAGGTCAGAGATGGGCATTAAAAACTTTTCCTTTGTATCTCTACTACCAAGTGTGCACTTTAAAACTGGGGACACGAATAAATTTCATTAGCTTTATGAAGAAAGTTAGTCTAGGAGAAAGAATATGGGAAGTAGTCCAGATTTTAGCTTTAAATATAATATTACAAACATAGCATTAAAATTCCCACTTTCACAAAGTACAGATAAGGTCGCAGAAAAGGAAAGAGCGGGGTGTTTATTATGAAGGAAAGGAATAATTAAAGCACAGATTATGGAGTTTTTTAATATAATTAGAGCTCCAGAATTAATCTTGAAAGTGTCTGCAGATGCAGTTAAACTTATTTTGACTACTTTGCACAATAAGTGAAAAAATAGATATTAAACTTGGGGAAATTAGTACTGTGTATATTAAGCTGGCATTAATAAGTACCTACCTAATATTAGAATAAATACTGTAAAATAATTCATAAGTTTCATATTTATAAAGTCGGTTTTCTCCAAAAACAGATATGAGTGTGTGTTGAATACAGTGTACACAATTTAACGAATTTCGTACACTGTATTCCACACACACTCATACACTGCCGTTTGTGAAAATTGCAACACCAAGAAGGAAACGCATGAATTTAATACCACAGGTTAGGTACACAAGTAATAAATGATAAACTTTTCAAATCTATACATGACCTATGAGCCCTAATATTTGATGTGGCCTCCATGCGCTGCAATTAGAGCTGCTATACGCCGTGGCATTGAATCAAAAAGGTTCTGAATAAGTTCCAGAGGGATTTTCCTCCACGCAGTTTGAATTCGAGCCCACAAATCCGTGACACTGGTTACTGGAGGACCGTGACGCACCAGGTGCCGACCAACCATATCCCAGACATGCTCGATAGGCGACATGTCAGGCGAACGTGCAGGCCAGGGAAGCAATGGAACCCGTCGCTCTTCGAAGAAGGCTTGGAAATTCCTCGCAATATGTGGCCAGACATTGTCCTGTTGAAATGTGGCCTGTGGAGATGCCTGAAGAAGGGGAGTACCTCAGGCTCTACAACCACCGTTAGATACCGGTTGCTGTTCAAAGTGCCCTCAATTCGTAAGAGACGAGATCTGTTGTTGTAACCAATGGCGCTCCAAACCATCACACCTGGTGTATGTCCGCTATGCCGTTCAAGAATGCCGACCTCCAGGTTACACTCACCACGGTACCGCCAGACACGTATGCGGCCATCACTGTAGGAACACTTTGAAGCGGGACATGTCCGAAAAGACTACATTTTGCCACTCAGCACCCAGTGATGGTGTTCACGTGCTCATTGCAGACGGAGGAGCTTACGTTTTCTGGACAATGGAAGCGGACTTAATGACATGCATGTAACTAGTCCAACCTGCAGCAGACGGCGACGAACCGTTGATGCAGACAAGTTCAAACCTTTTGCAGTGCTCCAACGTCGAGCCAACACTGCGGATGAAGCTATACGGTCCGTTATGGCTATGCGGACAAGATAACGGTCATCGCGTGCTGTGGTCCAGTACCCGCTCATCGCTGTGTTCGACCTTCATCTATCCACTGTTTCCGCACACGAATCACTGTCGTAGCAGCATGCCTTATACGAGCCGAAATGTCACGGTATGACAAACCCGCTTCCTGGAGACCGATCATTCTGCCCCGTTCGAACTCACACATGTCGATATGGCTCCCTTTGATGTCGATGAGGCATACTGGCACTCACTTTATTGTTTCCACCTTGTTTGGCAGCACTACACCTACTATACTGGGCGCAACACTGACCCTGTCGGACCGAAACGAGAGGGCTCTGCTCAACTTTGGTGTACTCTATCTCTCTGCAAACCTAAGCACTTATTGCTTGCACACTCCTCTACACTTTCAACAAGTTTGGAGTTATTCGGGAAATTCTTCCTTGGTGTTGCAATTTTCAGTGTATCTTCACTGATGGATCCAGACTTAATGATCATAATGGAGTGCAGCTGTATTTCCTGGTTACATCACACAATACAGTCTTCACAACTGTCTTTCTGTCTATTCTTGTGTATTGTTCGCAATTCAACTCTCACTGGAATATATACTTAAAAAAGACAAGCTACATAATTACATAATATTCTCAGACTCGTTTAGTGCTTTAATGTCCCTTCAACAAACCTCAACCCGCCCAAAACATTGTTAAAGAACTTCAGAAACTGTATAACCAAATACTAATCTCAGGTAAATCAGTATCATTCGCTTGGACTCCGTCTCATGCGGAATTCTGGGTAATAAATCAGCTGATCAGGCAGCCAAAGAAGCCACCAAACATCACCCTCAAGACATCATGATCCCACACAGGGACTTCATCAATCTCATCAAAAAGACTTGCATTAATGAATGGAGACAAACATGGAAAGCCACATCTAGAAGCAATTTACATTTCCGAGTCCAAACTTCAACACTATCATTTCAACCGCAAACACCAAGTTGTATTAACTCGACTACGTATTGGACATGCTTCTATAACGCACAAACATCTCAACCGTGACCTTCCTCCTGTGTGCGACCTCTGCAGATCCAACCTCACAGTTCATCTCGTTACAGCCTGCCGTCGCTATGTACAACACAGAGAAAGATGGGACATCCCCAACAGCCTACCAGACGCCTTAAATTCAGCACAACAAAGAATGTTTAAAGTTTATGAAAGTGACAGAATTGTATAACAATGTGTAGCGCACATATCTAGAGAATTTAATCTTGTATATATTATTACTCTTTAAAATATTGTGTTTCCATTGTAATCATGTTCTTTATTCTAAAGTCTTCGCAATATGACTTTAAAGTTGAAGCGACAATAAAGAATATATAATAATAACTAAAGGTTTCGACCCCAATTTTAAACGAGTTACAAAGTTATACGAAAACTGTTACGTTTCTTATAAAAATGAAAAGAGATTCTGGTATGTTACACTCGCATATCTCTGTATCTACTACAGTTAAAGATATCCCTTATATATTACAACATTTGTACAAAAAGCATTTCCTCCTTTCACATTACGTTACTCACGATGCATTTTGCGGTAACTATAATAAAAAGTTACGTAATATGGGCTTGGTTGCGCGCACGATGATAACGTATTGCAGCACAGTGAGGATCCAATTTTTGATAACACACTACATTATCTGAATCTTTAAAGCCGCGCGATGATGCGACAATTTTGGAGCAGCATACGAGCAGCGTCCAATAAGGAAGTTTCCCTACTTTATAAAAACATTATACACAATTGATCATGTTTAATTAGCTTTATTTGTGTTGTACAATCCTTCTGTTACTTTTCTACACAGTCAACATGTTTTTTCCAAGCATTTTTGGGGACTCGACACAGTTTTTCCAAGCCAGTGTTGTACATACACATATTGCTTTAAGGCGGGCTGTTGTTAATTTATATATTATATAATTTGACTGAATCATTTAAGTGTTAAAAACACTGCCTTAAGGTAAGCATTTTAACACCGTGATGAAGATGAATCAGAAGTGAACAGCTAGTTACGGGCACAGGACCCGAATGCTGGTTCACTTCTGATTGATCTTCGTCACCGTGTTAAAGTGCTTACCTCCATAATGACCTTTGAGTCAGGGAAGCATGTGAAAATCACTTGGGAACAGTTCTGGTGAATATGGAGGATGCGAGAAAACTTCCCAGTTGAATCTTCTGAACTCCGCCTGGTTCAAGATTCAAGTTGGAAGTTTTCTTGTATCTTCCGTATTCACGGGAGCTTGCCCCAAGTGATTTTCACATGTTCCTCCAACTCAAATGTAAACGCTTTTAACACCGATGATGAAGTCAAATCTGTGAACAGCTAGTTACGAGCACAGAACCCTACCTGGCACAACACTGGCTTGGAAAAGCTTGTGTCACGTCCCCAAAAATGCTTGGAAAAACATGTTGACTATGTAGAAAAGTAAGAGAAGGATTGTACAATATAAATAAAATTAATTAACATGATAAACTTTGTGTAATGTTTTTTTTATAAAATAGGGAAACTAACTTATTGGACGACCTTCGTACTTTACCTGCTTCTGTTGTCTCGTGCGCCAGCTGCTTCAGTGGTAGCGCTACGAGTAGTTTCTCAAGGTATGCGTGAGTGCACTGTGAAGAATAAGACCAGATAAATTGACTGAGAATTTTAATGTGATTCAATACTTAAGCTACTGAAGCGAATTGTCAACCGCAATAAATCAACTGCTGCAAGTAACAGCAGAGAAAGGAAAAGGTGTTAGTGAAAAGTGTAAACGTCTTACGACTGCTAATCTGGACCTAGAAAAACTCAGAACATTGTGATGTTCCTGAAAGGTGAAAGCTCTATTGTAACTGTTACGGGTCCTTCCGAAATAGCTCATTTTAAATGTGCTCTAGTCACTCTAGTGGAAGTACAACGTTCTTTTTCCATGATGAAAAATATTCTGTCTTACAGGTGACTGACTGATCATCCAGAGAATTTAAGCACTTTGAAGTTCTTTCCGTGTTTTTCATTTTCACGAAGTACTTTCCCGTCAGTTTTATTATTTTCTATTGTCTTTTTCCTATAGCAACGAGGCTTACAAATAAACTTCTATCTTCCATAGAAAATTTGAACCCTAGTTTCTTCATTGACAATAATTTTTTCTTTTTCTTTCTTTCTTTCTTTCTTCTTTTTTTTTGCATTTTGTTCTAGGAGCCAAAACATATGATATGAATTACAGTTCTACGTGGCGATCGCTTTTTATTTAATCAACAATCGCTATTAAACTCCCGAGCCAACATTAAAACACGAAACTATTAATTTGATACCTGAATATAATTATTTCCATAACTTATAAAATGTTTCCTTCAAAATGTACAAATACCTACGTCAAAGTAAACCCGCTGTCAATTCAACCTGAACAACGATGGTAAAATACAGAAAGTTTAGAAGACGTGTCAAGAATAAAGGAGTCATTTATTTTGGCATTTGTCATATGCAGGTAAATTTTGGTGGAACTGGTCATTAATGTTTCTAACAACCTATAAATTGTGATTTGTTAGGAACGGTGTTACTAGGGAAGTTCAGTATAAATTCAAGCTGGCTGTCTACATGTGATTCCGTTTGAGCAAAACTTAACACAATAAACACACGCCATTCTGTAGTATACACCATTATAACTCACACAGGTTCACTTACACATGAGGCAGTATTTTTAACACTTAAATGATTTCAGTCAAATTATATAATACATAAATTCAATAACAGCCCACCTTGAAGCAATATGTGTATGTAATAATTTGTAAAATGTATGTAACAGTTATTGCATATGCTTATATTATTGAAAACATGTTCAATAATGTTATGTGAATGCATTACGTAATTTAATAATGTAGGAGCTGTGAGAATAATAAGTTAAAAGTTGCTAACAAAGAGGTAACAATGAGGTAACCTTGAGGCAATAATCAGTTTAATTTTAGTGACAGTTTATAAAATAACCAATCAACAACCAGAAAAAGCTTGAGGTATTTTATTGGACTAGGATTAGCCAATCAGAAACTGAGAAGGAGAAACATTTACAAATACAGAAGTCAGTTGCCTGCAAACAGTGTTCCTAACCAGACGCAGAAAGTGTCCTCGAGAGATTTAATATGTAATTCGTCTGAGACGAAAAATAAGTTTACGTGTTAAAAAGTGTAATTAATTAATAAAAAGAATCTCACAGCTCTCTATATCAGTGAAACGTTATTTAAATCGTATCAACCATTAATAAAAGGAGTGAAGTAAAATTATAATCTGTGTAAGCCTACATTCTTATCACAACCCTACCAAGAGAAACGTGTCTCTAACCATAATACTGACGGAGCCGAGGCAAACATAAATATGTAATATTTAAAGAAACAGTCAAATTACAAAGTTAATATTTTTTTAAACTTTGGGCAAAGGCCACCTGAAAGTACATTTGGGGCGAAGGCTACCGGAAACTGTTTACTATACGTGAAGTTGCAACTACTACAAGTTCGGCTCCCCAACAGTTGAAATATAATACAACTCCTTCAATACAAACTACTTCAAATTGACGCCCAAAGCGTGGTAAAAAACAATAACGTAACAAACCATCTTCTCAAATTGGCATCCATAAGTGGAGCTAATAAATTGCTTCTTCACACAATGCCATAGGCACGTGAGCTAGGCCACCGCAGAGGTAATCCAAACCGATACCTGGTATGTTCAGACCTGGCCACCGCCAGTTGTGTCATTTGAGATAAACCCGTTAGGCTAAAGCATGTGGAATTCTATTAAACATACAAGGAACGTGATACGCCGTGGAACAAGCTTCAATTAGGCGCGTAATTCAACCTTCCCGCTAAAGGCAGCATCAGAACGTCTTATATTAACAACAGCCAGTAATTTACGGATTATTAGTGCTTTGCTTTGGTAAGAAAACTTGGTCTTGAAAGGAGCAAACCAAGGGAATGGTGTTTTGATTATCGTTCATTTAACAGGCAAAAACGTTTTGTAACATGCTTGGATCAATTTCCCTCCTGTTGTGTGTTATTATTACCAAACTTTCTGCTAGGATCTGCACTAATTACATTGTTATTTGCTTACCTCCCCTTGCCGTTTTAATTAATGGATTTCTATCTAGTCATCAATAGGTTTCTTAATGCTGCGGCAAATCAAATCTTCGTAATTGGAAAACCAAGAAGCAAAGAGCACAAACAGGTTATTTTATGGCAATATTTATGGGTCCTAGATGAGGTTATTAAGCAGATTTTACTTCTCGCTGGTACACATGAAAAATTCATTCCAATGTTTGGGTGCTGTCATTTCAGTGAGCAGCGGATTACATGATGAAATACACAGTGCTTTCATTTCAAAACTTCCCAGTTTAAATAACAATTTATTAAAATTTAATTTAATTCAAAAAAACACACCAACTTAGATATTGAAGGGGAAACCTAAAACTGGTCTTAATTGCATTTTAGGTTTCGCCCCTCACCCTCAGTCACTTTCAAATTTTAAATGGCACCCCTATATTTTTATACTTAAACACGAAAGAGTATTCAATTGTTTATTCATCTCATTCATTTACTCTACATCTTTTACCTGATAGCCTGACAAGAAACACAATTTTTTGCACTAAATCAAATGTTCAAAATGTGCTCCATTGTTGACTACACAGTGATACAGTCTATTTTGGAACTCCTTGTGAACTTTCTGGTGTGTTTCATTACTAATCCGATTACATTCTTGGGTTATTCTATTTCTCAGTTCTTCAATATTCTCAGGCGGAGGAGTATAAACAACTGATTTCATAAGAAGAAGTCAAACGGCGTCAGGTCTGGAGATCTCGCCGGCCATTCTACAGCACCTCTCCTACCAATCCATTTTCCTGGAAATCTTTTATCCGGCCATTGTCGCACGGGACTGCATAGTGTGGGGGAGCTTCGTCCTGTTGACAATTCAAATTTTGTTCGTCCAACACCACGTTTCCATGGTTTTCTGACGACAGTGTAATAAGTGGATGAATTGCATTTTCTAGTATGTTCAGGTACAATTCTCCGTCAGGTTTTCTTCAATGAAAATCAGTCTAACAATGTCACCCCCATAATTCCAGCCCACACATTAATCTTCTTCGGAAACTAGTATCATCTTCACGAAACTCATGAGGATTTTCAATGTACCAGTACCTGCAATTGTGTTTGTTGACAAACCCATTTAACAAAAATGGTCGCTTCATCACTAAAACAAATATTCTGTGTCAAATTTGGATCATCTTCAATTCTCTGAGACATCTGTTCACAAAATTCTACTCTTCTATCAAAATCGTCTTCGCTGAATTGTTGGTGAATTTGTATTTTGTAGGGATAAAATTTGTTTATTGTTAGCACTTTATGTATGGAACCAACTGAAATATTTGTTACAGCAGATACGTGTTGTGTTCAATACTGAAATGACCTAATATTTCAATCTGCGAAATTTCATCGAGCTTTCTAGGTTGTTTATTTACTTTATTGCATACAGAACTAGTTTCTTCAAATTTACGTACTAGATCTATGACATCGGTGACACATTTTCCTCAGGATGCCTCTTGTTAAAAGCAGTAGCAGTTCTGCGGGCACAGAAGTTTTCAGCCCCATAAATAAATAAATGTGAGTTCTGTTCTCTCTTAAATGGAATACGCCGTTTTACAAACGTTTAATACACAAGAAATGTTCAAAATGGTCTTCCACAATAATAACAATCCAGTTTGCTAGGCAACGATTTAAAACAAAAGATGTAAAATAAATGAATGAGATCAATATACAGCTGAAATTCTTTCATATTGAAGTATAAAGTAATAGTGGTGCCAACTGAAGTTTTAAAGTGAAACATAAAATGCAATTAAGACCAGTTTTAAGCTTCCCTCCTCAATATTTAAGTTGACGTGCTTTTTGATTAAATTAAATTAAATTTAAATAAATTGTTATTGACACTGGGAAGTTTTGAAATGAAAGTCCTGTATAAGTTACATACCTGTGTGTGTATCGTGCAAAATAAAAAAGTCTAAATATATAATTTATTGTGCAGTTTTTAACTTTCTGTACTACGTACTTGCAGTAGGAAGAGAAATAATTGTATTCTACCCAAAAATTCCTGTCGAGATTTCACTGGAAATACGTGTTTTGAGGCCCCCTGAACAACAAAGGTCCGTGTGTGTAAATGTGTGTTTGTGTGCGTGTGGTTCAGAATATTTCAGGGATGCGACATGGAGATTTCCAAGAAAATTCCCCTCTCCAAACAACCCTTTTCACGGAAAATGTTTCGAAAATTTTGATTTTCTCAAAAACGGCTTTTACGATTTTGATTAAAGTACCATTTGTTTAAGATGAAATGTATACCTTGAATTTTCTTGGAATAACTCATCATTAGTCTTCACTCTGACTTGTTTGCATAACTGGTAAACCGTAAGAGATAGACAAAATTTTACTATACAAAACTTGCAGATCTCGTTAAAGCACATAATTTATGTCAAGTATAATGTTTGTGGCATTAGCCATTTCCGAGACATTCTTTGTTATTGGTTTGAATTTTCGAATACATAGTTTTCTCAAGAGGTAAATCGCTATTCTTTTTTTCTCGTATTCATGCAAAGAGAACGAAACTTCAAAGCCATCACATAACGACCCGCTCGTAAAAGATATCATTATTGCTTAAAGCCTCTGTATTTCCATAATCCCCTTGTACCTACAGGCATTTTTGCAAATCTTTATCTCGATTACTATGAAGTAGGTAGATGAATAAGCTTTCGTAATAATATTTTTTGAAGAATGGGTAGAGAAGGCCATGTGAAGGTAACACATAAGGGTTTTGTAAAATATTACATTACAAAATTTTATAATCATAACGTTTCTGCCAAATTATCTTAGGTGAAAATTTCGATAGGGTTGAGAAGTTATTCTTTCATTGCTGTTACTCGTATACATAAACCAACTATTCCATTCATACGCCGCGTATTTTATACTGACCAATAACGTTTAGCAGTGCCTCAGATATCGGTCAATCACGGTCGGTTATCTGCTTGCAAGGGAGCGACTTTATCAGATAAAACGTCAGCACGTTACTGAACAGTAATAGTATCAGTATGCAGTGATTAACAGACTACGTCATCCATCTCGACAGCAGTGTCAAACATGATTCAGATTGGAATACAGCAACACGAATAAAATTAATGAAAATAAACATGATACATCCTCACTGAAGCCATATCTGCAGATAAATCAACAACACTTTCATCACTTCTGGGTAAATTACGAAATCCTACTACCTGACATCCATTTCAATTTCCAGCAAATTACCTTAACCTTTACGAGGGCGATACTAACAATATTTTGTTTATATTTATCATCTACTTTCTAATGTTTTGCGAGTTGACTGCTGTTTCTTCGATTTTCTCCAATAGTTTGTTAATTATCATCATTTAAAGATTTTATGTTCATCCAAAAATGAATCTGACTATAGAACATTTCCTGGCTATGATTTTTTACAATTTTAAATCGTCATTAATGCTTAAACAATGTGTAAACTCGACTTAGAAATGCATTTGGGGAGGAAGGCAATCTAAGGCAAGCATTTATAATTGGTACAGAGAATTCAAAAGAGATCCGTTTTTTTCGTAGTAATGATTTCGTGAAGGACGCCCAAGAACTGCTGTTACTGATGAAAACATTGCCGCTGTTCGAGCAATGCTTGAAGAAGATCGACGAACATTTATTTATTCGAATGACATTGGGAATTCCTATGAGTCAAATCCAAAAAAAGGTTACATCAACAGTTGGACGTGAGAAAACTTTGTTGTCCATAGATTTTACATAAGCTGACTCCCGTTCAAAAACAACGACCCATTGATTGGTGCATAAAAACTCTGGAAAAATTCCAAGGCGGTACTTCAAATTTGATTTGGAATTTCATTACTGGAGATGAATCTTGCATTTATTGTTATGATCCTGAAAATAAAAGTTAATCGGCTCAATGGATCTTTCGAACAGAACCTAATCCTACAAAAGTCCGACGAATTCACAGTGCTGGTAAGAAGATGGTTGCTACGATTTTTTTTTCTACCGTTACTGCCGATTATTACACAAATGTCTGTTTACTGCAAATTCGTGAAAAACGCTAAAAACTGATGCAGTAATTTGTATCACAAATTACTTAAATGTAAATAATGATTGTAATCTGAATATGCATTTTTATGTGACATTGATTTCAGATGTTTATTGATTATAAATATTGTTGGGAAGTAAGTTTATACGACCTTACTGAAACTGTCAATAATAGCGTAATAATGCAAAGAGGGGGGTGAGCTGTTTATCATTATTGGAAACGAGGAAGTTACGTAATGTTGGCGCGTTTTTCGGTAGAAACTTCTGGAATATTTTCTCCCTAAAGCATATGTATTCATAATTTTCATTGGATATTAAAATAGACGCTAATGTTGGCGCGTTTTATTAGCCAATTGCAGCTCAGTTATAATCTTTTGGCGTATCTGGATGAAGGAGTATAAATAGGGTAGGTTAGAGGTAGCTTCAGCCAGTTCATCAAAAGTCTGTGTACACTACACGTCGTCTTCAGTCAGTCAGTTCGTCGAAAGTATTAGTACGGCATACATCGGATATAGATTCACAAGTTACGCGCAGCAGAATTATGAAAGATCTAAAGTATGGTAAAGTTAATTATACAAAAGATTGAAGTACGTGGATTAAAAGAATTATCAGTAAGAAGTTGTTATAACAGTTTCAGTTTGGCGAGTGTCAAGATCAATGTATAAATGTGATAGTTAACGTGTTCGACAATAAATGTGTAAAACAAATTTCTTCATCAGTGTTATATTTGGATAAAAGATTCCTTTCCGTTTACACACCTTGATCAAGAGACATGTTCGACCGAGAAATAATAGCTAGCCGGAGGACAGTAAACAAAATTTAAATCAAATAACAGTCGCATTCTTTCGAACACTAACACTGCTGCAAATTGCTAACACCAGATGGAGCTACGAACCTAACAAAGAATCACGTCACAAGATGGCTTCAACACACGTGATGTAAACAAACATTATAAGTAATACCGTCGCAAATTGGCTACCACAACGTGGGGCTACAATAATGTTAAATAATATAACATTAATACCGTTATAAATCGTAAAATAATGTTACATCATGACAACGCATCTTCGCATGCTGCAAAACTAACAATTAAGCATTTGGATGCCCTAAAGGTCAGCAACATGGACCCTCCATCAAACAGCCCTTACCTAACACCTTGTGATTTCTTTTTGTTTTTGTGTTTTGTTTTGTTTTCGTCATTAGATGAAACAGTGGAACATTATAAAAGCCTGGCTTCTGAAGTGCCTCATCAAGAGTAGCATGATTGCCTTAAGGACTGGTTTCATCCAATGCAAAGATGTATTGATGTAAAGGGGAATACTTTGAAAAACAATAAAATCATTTAATTTTTTTAAAACTAAACCCTGTTTGGTTTTCTAAGGTTTTCAGCGTTATCCTCTTAAATCAATGTACATTCAAATAGTGTCAATTTCCAAATAAATTATGGTCTTCAAAAAACATGTGTCTCTGTTGTGTTCTGAGTCCAGCTTATCTTAATTTTGAGGTTAACTGTTTTCTCACCGCCACTATTCCATTTTAAATTCATTACATTACGTGGGGTTTAAGTTAAAACAAGACCACTTTGACACTGACTTACCGGTCTAGGAGGGGAGAGGTGCGCTAATGATGGTCCGAGTGCTGAGAAACCCAGTCACAGTCACCCTTGTTGCCAGTTGCACTTTTGGCATTCACACATTTCTTCCGCTGCCCGAAGTATTCTTTCTTGCAACGTTTCCACATCAGACACTTCTGAATTGTATACGCCAGTTTTCATATCGTTCCAAATAAAAAAATCTGGAGATCTTGATGGCCATTTTATTGGTCCATTCCGAAAGGGTATGCGTAAATGGCCGCACACGGTTCTATTTATGCGCGGAGGTGCGCCGTCATACGAGGGCTGCTCCCGAAGTACCCGACCTAACAATGAAAACACAAAAATTTTGGGAAAAAACATCTTTATTTCTCTACATAGTCTCCTTTCAGCTCGATACACTTTTCCCGGCGATGTTCAATAGCTTCGATACTCCGTTTATAGTGAGAACTGTCGAGTTCTGCAAAATAGCCATCAACTGCGGATTCCAGCTCTTCACTGTTGGAAAATCTTTTAGCACCAAGCTATTTCTTCAACTTTCTAAATATAAAATAATCAGAGGGGGCTAAATCTGCCGAATATGGTGCATGAGGAAGCAATTTGAACTTTAACTCATTGGTTTTGGCCATGTGGATAATGGATGTGTGAACTGGTGCATTGTCTTGATGAAACAGAACTTTCTTTTTCGCTAAATGCGGCCGTTTTTGCTTCATTTCATTATTCAAATGCTGCAATAAGTTTGCATAATACTCGCCATTGATTGCTTTTCCTTTTCGAAGATAATCAATGAAAATTATCCCACGGTAATCCCAAAAAACTGACGCCGTGACCTTGCCTGTAGATGAAACTGTCTTCGCTTTCTTTGGAGCCTATTCTCCCCTTTCGGTTCACTGTTTTGACTGTTCCTTCGTCTCAGATGTGAAGTGATGGACCCATGTTTCATCCATGGTTATGAATCGACGCTAAAACTCGGCTTTATTGCAGCGAAACATCGCCAAACTTCAAACTTAAGCTTTATAAGGTTGATACTTTCTACCACAGTCATTTGTTTGCAACAACAATCACTATCTATACGTCAGGTCGGATACTTCTGGGACTGCCCTCGTATCGTTTCTTATTGCCAGGGGAACATCTTCAAGCAGAACTGGTAACGGACCGATTAATGTATTTCCTAGAGCACAATAAGCCTTAGGATACAGTGCAACCGGAGCCATCAATAGTCTGCTCCTTCGTTTACAACAGTAAAATATTGGGTGGCAGAGTTTAAGTGAGGCCGTACAAGCTGCCAAGAGAACATCGCAGTGGTCGACCAAATGAGGTGACCACGCCAGAAATTGTGCAGAAAATCCACAAAATGGTATTGGATGACCGTCGACTGAAAGTGCGCGAGCTAGCAGACATCGTAGGCATTTCAAAAGTGCTGTACATCGCATACTAACTGAAAATTTAGACTTGAGAAAGCTGTGCGCAAGATGGGTGCCGAGTTTACTCACAACGGAACAAAAGCAGCAGCATCTTGAAGAGGTTTCAGTCGAGTGTTTGGCGATGTTTTGCTGCAATAAAGCCGAGTTTTTGCGTCGATTCATAACCATGGATGAAACATGGGTCCATTTCTTCATACCCGAGACGAAGGAACAGTCATAACAGTGGATTGAAAGGGGAGAATCGGCTTCAAAGAAGGTGAGACAGGTCCATCTGCAGGCAAGGTCATGGCGTCAGTTTTTTGGAATGTGTGTGGAATATTTTTCATTGATTATCTTCAAAAAGGAAAAGCAATCAATGGCAAATATTATGCAAACTTATTGCAGCACTTGAATGGTGAAATCAAGCAAAAACGGCTGCGTATAGTGGAAAAGAAAGTTCTGTTTCATCAAGACAATGCACCAGTTCACACATCCATTAGCGCCATGGCCAAAATCCATAAGGTAAAGTTCGAATTGCTTCCTCATGCACCCTTTTCGCCATATTTAGCCCTCCTATGATTATTTTCTGTTACCAAAGTTGAAGAAATAGCTTGGTGCTAAAAAATTTGCCAACAGTGAAGAACTGGAGTCTGCAGTTGATGGCTATATTGCAGAACAGGGTATCGAAGCTAATGAACATCGCTGGGAAAAGTGTATCGAGCTGAAATGAGACTATGTAGAGAAATAAAGATGTTTTTTCCCAACATTTTTGTGTTTTCTATGTTAGGTCGGGCACTTCTGGGACAGCCCTCGCATTTATTAAAAATGCGTTAATATAACATCATTTCGGTACAGAAAACTGCCACACCTATTTGTATAAACAACTATTATAAAGCTAGGAGTGCATAAAATTGCGTCTAGAAATGATTGCTGTGCCATGTTTGCAGCAAGCCAAAGTTTTCCTTAAAGCGGAAATTTCGCAACCATAGAGAGAAGGAGAGTAGTATACTGGCGCGGCGTCCCGAGACTTTATGGCCGGGAGAAGGAATTCCGATGTTTACTTCGTTATCCTTTGATGTGAAGAGTTTATTAGTTTTGCAGAGGACGAAAGTCGTTTCTTTTTCCCAAGCACACACAAACTTGTTCTGCGTCTCAGCTTTGACGTTTCAATAAACGAGATTTGCTAAGGTGCTTTTGCTTTATCAAAGTTAACCATGTTTTTAGTTACGATCAAGACGTTTCCTCGCCAAACCTCGTTATCATAGCAGGCTTTTGTTGCTGTTATTCTTCAAAATTATGTGAGTACGCCGGACTGGCACTTTTTACAGTACATATTAGTTGGTTAAATTGTCTGACTACGTTTTTAAATTACCAGTAGCGTGTGACAGCAATATGTCGTTAAAATGTATTCTTTTTATTGCTCCAATTATACCCCGCCTTTAACCGCAATGGTCATATCGGCGGCCTTTAACATATTGGTTATTGGGAATTTTGTTAACTCGTATGCTGTTGTCAGTGGATTTCTGGTTTTTCTTCGAGTTTTATGCATTAGATCTCTCAGAAACACAGATTCATACTTCCAGGCTCTGGGGAGGATAGGAAATAATCTTGGCTAGAGAAAATTTCCCACCCCCAAGCCGGGATCCGAAAAGGCACCCCTTGCATGCAGGCAGGTGCTCAACCGACCAGCCTTAAAATGTATTTGTTTAAACATCGCGCCTGTGTTAAACGAGCTCGACGATAGCATAAAAGCTGAGAATGAAACTGCTATTTGCTTTAAAACATTACGTGAACACACACGCGTCTACCCGTGACAAATTCACACATGCTGGCTTGAAAAGCCCACCTCTACATGACCAAAATATAACAATGATGATTTAGCAGTAAAAAAGTATTTAATAAAGTAACGCAAAGTTAAACCAACAGCAACAAATATTCGTAAATGGTTAATGACAAACAATTTATGTTTTTTTTGTTTTGTTTTTACGAGTACTATATTTTTCGTGACGAAACAGTTACTTAAAAATCTGATGTGATACATTAACACGACTTTCTCCACCCTCTATCCTTATTAGTGGATATACAAACAATTCTAACAGAAGCTTATTTTTCTATCTGCTGCATTTTAATCCAAATAAACCTTTGCAGAAATAGCTACATTACACATTTCGTTACAGACACAAAGAGAACAGCGGTAGTCAAATGTTTTACAACTGGACGTTATATGCTGCCTTAAAATTCCATACTGTTTCCATGACATCACGAGAAACAAGTGAATGTTGACAGGGCTTTAAGAGAATGACAAAGTAATGAGCCAATTCGAACTGTTAATAATGGATATCTCAGAAATGGCTTATGCCACAAAAAAGTTATTTGAAATAAATTATGTGTTTTAAAGAGATCTATATTCTTTATGCAGTACGTTTTCGTCTATCGCTTAACGTTTACCAGTTATACAAGATGATACAAAACTCCTTCCGAATGAAGAGGACTTCATAGGCTGTTCCTCATGTAAATATCTTTAATGTATAGTGTTTTAATAAATATGTTAAAGAAATTTTTTAGAAAATAAAAATGTTCCCTATAAAGGATAGTTTGGGATGGTGGATTTTCTTGAAAATCTTCGTGGCGCATCCTTGGAAGGTACTGAACCTTAATACCAAGTTTGGTATTTATCCGACTTTTAGTTTTTATGTTATGCTGCCATACAGACACACGCGGAAGTTTTTCTTACCTTTTTTGGATTCAGGGAGGCCTCAAAACACATTTGCGGTGAAATGTTGGTATCGAATTTTTGGGTGGAATGCAATAGCTGCTCTACCTACTGGGTACGAGGTAGAGAAAGTAAAAAATTTGCAAATGTTTTCAGAATGAAGAGTTATTCGTAGCAAAATCAAGATGTATACACTTTATTAGCCATGGACATATCGTAAATGTATCGTAGGTTATCAGAATTGGGAACATGCACGACAATGTACTTTTGCCTACACACGAAATACTCTGATTGAAAACTTCGCGTAGAATCCGAAAGTAATATAAAAAAGTAAAAATAATAATAACTTTAAATTTCATTAAATTACAATTTATCTGCAAAGAGGTCACGTGAAGCAATAGCGCATCCTTATTGGTCTGACGTCACCGTCTATGTTGGCGCTATTAGCAGAAAGAATAAAACACTTTGTGCTATTGAAATGGAGTCACACTGTGTTTATTTCCCATTTATTTTTACTTTCTCTACTACATATAGTAGGGAAAGTATTGTATTCCACCCAAAAATTCGATGCCGAGATTTCACCGGAAATATATGTTTTGAGACCCCCTGAACCCAAAAAGAGCATTTTTGGAAACATGTCCGTGTGTGTGTGTGTGTGTGTGTGTCTGTCTGTGAACAGCATAACTCAGAAACGAACAGTCGGGTAAACACCAAACATGGTATTTAGGTTCAGTATCTTCCAGAGATGCGACACGAAGGTTTTCAAGAAAATCCCCCACCCCAGACTACCCTTTACATGGAACATTTTTCGAAAGTTTTAATTTTCTCAAAAATGGCTCTAACGATTTTGATTAAAATATCATATGTTTAAGATATTTTTATGACAAATAAAATGTATATCTAGAATTTTCTGGGAATGTCTCCAAAAGTATTCTTCATTGTGAACGACTTTTGCATAACTGGTAAACCATAAGAGATAGACAAAATTTTACTACACAAAAAATGTAGATCGCGTTAAAATACACAATTTATGTCATATACAATTTTTTTGTTGAGTGAACCATTTTCGAGATATTGCTTGTTATTCCCTTAAATTTTCCAATACTTATATACTTTTTCTCAAATTCGTTATTCATTTTTTTTATGTCCTGCACACACAAACAGAATGGAATGCGCCACATAGCAACCAGCGCTTAAAATGTTTGACTATCGCATAAAACCTACCATATTCGCCTTGCATCTACAAGAAAATTAGCAATAAGATTGACATCTCGATTAATATGAAGCATATGGAGAATAAGCGTTTGTAAAAATAGTTTGTACAAGGGTAGAGAAAGTCAGTTGAGTGTAACACATCAGATTTTTTAGTGTATAGTGTAGTTAAGTGCAGTTTTTGTATAGCATATGTAGCGGAACGTTTTCGTTTCGGGATCAACATGAATTCCGACCAGATTTTGAAACAGAACCGCTACAAATCGTGTACAATTTAATTTCTCTGTGTTCCAGTACGTCGTATACCTCCAGCAAATCGTTTACTTAAATGGGGGGAAAATTAGGAAGAAAAAGGGATTTTGCCATGGCGAAGAACTGTTAACGATATGTAGGAGAAGTGTGCAATGTATTTCTGTGAGGATCATTTTGATGTAAGTTAAAGATATCATAACATTTTTATAAGCTCTAATGCTTAGTTTTTTTATGCCAAGTCGTGAAACCATACCTTGCCACTTTGAACCTCTTTGAGAACAGCATTTAATGTTTCAGCGAACTGTGATAAATATTATTATGAATACAATTCTAACAAACGTAACCTATCGTTTTTGGTGCCAAATTAAGAAACCACAGGGCAGGAGAAGTAGGACAAGGTGGAAGATACTAAGCACCTCGACCTACACAATCGTTTGTGC
This sequence comes from Deroplatys truncata, assembly GCA_030765065.1. Taxonomy (NCBI): domain Eukaryota; kingdom Metazoa; phylum Arthropoda; class Insecta; order Mantodea; family Mantidae; genus Deroplatys; species Deroplatys truncata. The sequence continues at coordinate 27,241,819 of CM060985.1, read as the reverse complement.
CGGAAGCCTCTGACGGGGTGCTCCAGAGAGGGAGGGTTGAGGTGAGAGAAGACAAAGGGGCCGGACCAGGAGGCATGGCAGGGCAGAGAGGAGGCTTGCACATCCCACTGGGAGGTCCGCGACTCGGACACAGCCCCAATTCCGGGGACAAAGGGTTACAGAGAGCATCCTTTCCCCTGCCATGCAATACCGAGACTCCCGCCGACACTTTCAACCCTGAAACAAACCACGCAGATGAATGGTGAAGTGAAATGAGAATAGAGGTGAAATGGAGGGGCAGGAAATTTGGGATGTAATGATCTTTCCCAGCATTCCCCTAGCGACCAGAGGAAACCCTCGAAGAGACCTATGGGTCAGGAAAGTCGGCCGCGGGAATCGAACCCACGACCTTCCGAATGTGAGTCCAAGACGTTACCGCCTGAGCCATCCCGCTTGGTAACCAGAGGGAAAAAATCAAAACATCTCATCATTCTACGCTAAGAAATTAATGCTCATCATCACTGTCACCACCGTCTTCATGTAACAAATCTTACTGATTTCATGTTATCTGACACCATAATTATAGCTGCCTTGGAGCGTTTTATGCATTACAATATTGTGTTTCACAGCGTCAACAAGCTGCTGCTATTTTCATTCTCCCCCATTATCCTCGTGGCGTGCTATGTTTATGTAACATAACTCTGCTACCGTAATAAGAAACGGTTTTAAGCCAGATATTTTACCTAATACTTCATTGCTAAATTAGAAAAATAATTACCGTGCTTCAATATTAGCTTTTGAAATCTAATCCATAAGGCATCTTACTTTTTCAATTCATACCGTAATTACTGATGGGAAGATATAAATAATTAAATAATGGAATGATAGTAAGATAAAGAAATAACTGCAATAAATAATTTCCGTATATTAAGTCAATGTATAATGTAATAAGCCTAAATTGAAAGATTTGTCCGTAGAAAAACGTCACTAGCAAGTCATGTTAAGTAAAGTCATTAGTAACAGCCGAGTAGCGAGTGCGATGGTATAAAAGTTCCTGGAATGCAGTTAGAGATTGGGTTCAGTACGTTTGCAAAGCCACGTAGGCAAGAAATATGTAAATTAGAAAGGGGAATGAAATCCTGAGATTCGGGGAGGTACCGCATAGCAGCGCTTCAGATACGCATACGTAGAGTTTTCGGAATGAACTAACGTATGAAGGAACGTTGGTAGGTATATTGATATGTAGTTGGAGCTTAAGTTAAGAAACGTTAGTGCATTCTAAATCAGAGACATATTCATATTCGTGCATACATTCCTGACTTATTCTTGACTCTCGTGTGTAATTTTTAAGTCGTGTAGTCCACATGAACCGCCGGCGTTAGAAAGGCTTAAACGCTATTGAGAGCGATCTTTCCAAGCAACATTTCTGTGACTTACGGAAACCGCTTCGCTTAATTATTGTTATAGAATTAATTCATAAATTTACTAGTCGGCGACTCTTCACAAACTGAACATTTTGGTCAACATTAAAATTTATCAACTAACTGAACCGGTGTTATCCTTTCAAAATACACTCACGCATACCCTGAGATAAAGAACTGATAGCTATACCACTATGCACGACAGAGCAGGTAACAAATGTTATAAAAATCTGATGTGTTAGTCACAGGACTTTCTCTAATCTTGTACAAACTATTTTTCAAACGCTCTTTCTCCATATGTTTCATGTTAATCAGATATCGAGATGTTAATCTTATTGCTAATTTTCTTGTAGATGCAAGGGGAATTGGTGAACTTTAAGCGATAGTCAAATATTTTAAGAGCTGGTTGCTATGTGGCGCATTACATTCTCTTTGTATGTCCAGGACAAAAAAAATGAATAACGAATTGCCATTTGAAAAAAAAAAGTATAATTATTGGAAAATTTAAGGGAGTAACAAGAAATATCTCGAAAATGGTTCACTCAAAAAAAAAATATATATATATGACATAAATTGTGTATTTCAACGCGATCTACAATTTTTGTGTAGTAAAATTTTGTCTATCTCTTATGGTTTACCAGTTATGCAAAATTCGTTCACAATGAAGAATACTTTTGGACACATTCCCGGAAAAGTCGAGATATATATTTTATTTAAAATGAGACTATCTTAAATGTGTGATATTTTTATCAAAATCGTTAGAGCCATTTTTGAGAAAATTAAAATTTTCGAAAAATGTTCCATGTAAAGAGTAATCTGGGGTGGGGAATTTTCTTGAAAACCTTCGTGTCGCATCTCTGGAAGATACTGAACCTAAATATCAAGTTTGGTGTTTATCCGACTGTTCGTTTCTGAGTTAAGCTGTTCACAGACACACACACACGGATATGTTTCCAAAAATACCTTTTTTGGATTCATGAGGCCTCAAAACGTGTATTTCCGATGAAATCTCGATATCGAATTTTTGGGTGGAATGCAATACTTCCCCTACTTACTACACGCAGTAAGAAAGTAAAAATTTGAAGCAGGGACCGACATCAAAGTTGGCGCAACAAGGACGACTTCACAATACAAACATTAGAATTGTTGCTACTTATTAAACTTGCATAATCAAGTGTATGCTATTTAATAATATTCTTTCGATTTACGATTTACGGTAGACAATAAATAGTGATTATTTCTGGGGGAAAAAAATAACGATGCTACATGAACGCATCCACATATGGCAGATATCTGATTGTACCTTTGTACAACATTCATCCGTCATTTTGACGAAAAACCCCGAAAACAAAGCTCTAACGCACAATATACAGAGTGATTTATGAAGAACTGACACATTTTTTTCTTTAATTATTGTGTATGAAATTCACTCAATGCCCAATTTTAGCACAAAATTAAGCAGAATGTTATTGGAGTTTCGATTGCCTGTCACTAGATGCGCATATGTTCATGTTTTATTCGTAATTGTTAGTTTCTTGAGATTTTGTTGTAGTCAACTTGAAAATGGAGTACACATTAAATGAACGACTCTTCCTTGTAAAGCAATACTGGATTACGGATTCAATTATTACAGCTACTCAAAGGGCATACCAGAGAGAATTTGGTTTTCGGAATCCTCCCCAAAGAAACACCATACTGAGAAATCATTAAGACGTTTGTCGCAGGAGACAGGGTAGCGCTTCTGAATGTGTCAGAGAGCTGTGAAGAGTGCAGGCCTAAAGCCGTATAGGATTACGGTTGTCCATCAGTTACAGGAAGAGATAAGGATATGTTTTATTGTCGTTGGTTTCAGGCTTCATTGTGCAAAATCCTGTCATATTGTCCAACACATGGTTCACGGTGAAGCATGGTTCCATTTATCTGGCTATGTGAACTCAAATAACTCACGCTATTGGGCCAGCGAAAATCCACATGTTATTCATGAGGAAACCTACGCACCCGGTTAAAATCGGAGTTTGGTGCGCAATATCCGCACACAGAATAGTGAGACCAATTTTGTTTTGAAAACAATGTGAACACTGCAGTGTACCGACGGATTTTCATGGAGTTTGCTGAGCAACTAGACAATGTAGAGCTGAAGCAAGGATATTTTCAGCAGGACGGCGCTACATGCCATACATCAAATGAATCCATGGCACTAATTGCAAGTTTCTTTGACGACCGGATAATTTCCAAGAACCTGTGGCCACCGAGATCTCCAGATTTGACATTCTTTCTATGGGGTTACTTCGAAGACAGGGTTTATGCCACACGTCCCCAGACATTGGACGATCTGAAGCACAACATTACACAGGAGATTCAAGCTATTTACAACGAATGGCCAGTAAGATGGAACGACGTGTTGAGTTGTGCTTTATGCAGGATGGAGGACACTTTCAACATTTACTATAGAGGTAAATAATCAACCAAAATTCCGCTGCATTTCAGGTATAATAAGTTGTCGCTAGCATAACCCGTTTTGAAACAATTAAAGAAATAAACGCGTCAGGTCTTCATAAATCACTCTGTACAACCATCATAAAAGTCAGCCTTCATTACGACTTCACGTGGTACTAGGCGGTGCATTTCGAGAGCATTGCGAAAAGGAATTCTAAAATATTTTTCCTTGCTTTAAAAAAAACAATATTAATTCCTAAAATTTGAAGTACAGCTTTCATTAAAATGTCTTCAGCACTTCTGCATGTTTCATGAACATTTTCCATGTTTGGGATGGAAGGAAAATCTTGTGGTAACCGTGGAATATGCTGAACATTTTGGGATGAATGCAATACTACCGCATCTTAATGTAGGAAGTGGTAAAGAAAGTGAAAATGCAATAAGCAAGTCAGCATGTTAAAAGTAGCTCGTAAGAGGCTCCAGTGTGAATGCAGCTCTGAAGTGTGGCAGTTCCCTGGAGATAGGCCACCACTAACGGAAATGACGAGCAGCTGGAGATAGGCACCACTCCATTTAGACTCAGGTGTTGCAGCCAAAGGAAGGAGTTTCTCACATGTAGTTAGCAGAGGAAACATCTCTCCTCGCTTTTGTTTGGCAAGCTTGCACCCAACCAAGCATGTGATCCGCAGCTTGGATATCCCCGCAGCCTTTGATTTCCCATTCTGCTTATGAATGTGATCAAAGCATTGAATCAGTTTATAATCCGGCATTAGATTGGATCCCGGGAGTGAACCGCGCAACTTTGCTAACCAGGGTGTTGCAAGCAAAGCTGTGTGTTTCAACTATCACATTATTACCTTTGTATACTGTCTATATATACCACATACTTATGGTAGGGGAAGTGTTGTATTCCAATAAAAATTTGTATGTCTAAATTTCAATGGAAATACAGCCACTATCGTTTATTACTTTCTCTAATACGTATAGTAAGTAGGGGAAGTACTGTATTGCACCCAAAAATTCGATACCGAGATTTCACCGGAAATATATGTTTTGAGGCACCCTGAATCCAAAAAAAGCATTTTTGGAAACATGGCCGTGTGTGTGTCTGTCTGTGTGTCTGTGTGTGTGTGTGTGTGTGTGTGTCTGTGAACAGCATAACTCAGAAACGAACAGTCGGATAAACACCAAACTTGGTATTTAGGTTTAGTATCTTCCAGAAATGCGACACGAAGGTTTTCAAGAAAATCCCCCCACCCAAGATTACCCTTTACATGGAAAATATTTCGAAAATTTTAATTTTCTCAAAAATGGCTCTAACAATTTTGATTAAAATATCGTATGTTCAATATATTTTTATGACAAATGAGATGTATATCTCGAATTTTCTGGGAATGTCTCCAAAAGTATTCTTCATTGTGAATGGCTTTTGCATAACTGTTAAACATAAGAGATAAGACAAAATTTTACTGCACAAAAAATGTAGATCGTGTTAAAATACACAATTTATGTCACATACATTTTTTTTTGTTGAGTGAACTATTTTCGAGATATTGCTTGTTTGTCCTGGTAATTCAAACAAAATGGAATACTCCACATAGCAACCAGCTCTTAAAATATTTGACTATAGGTTAAAGCCTACCAATTCCCCCTTGCATCTACAAGAAAATTAGCAATAAGATTAACATCTCGATATCTCGATTAACATGAAGCATATGGAGAATAAGCGTTTGTAAAAATAGTTTGTACAAGAGTAGAGAAAGTCATGTGAGTGTAATACATCAGATTTTGTTTTAATAATTCGTAGAATTTGTTTTTATCCACCGCATGTTAATTGAGATAAACGTTTGTAAAATCCGTTTCATTACGCATTTCGTTCCAAGTAAACGAGGAACAGACGAGGCAGAAGCGATGGTCAAATGTTTAAGAAGTGGGTCTCCATACACTAGCTTTGAAAGTCCACTCTTTGCATGACGTCATCCGAGAAACAACTGCATAATAGCACTATAAAACGACAAACGTATTGAGAAAAATTCAAACCAACAATGACGTATATCTTCCAAAAGGCTGATGCCATTAAAAAGTTATTTCAAGCCAACGGTGTGTTTTAAGGAGATCCACATGTTTTGTACGCACAATTTTTTCCGTCTCTCTACGGTTTAGCAGTTATACACACTTATGCAAAATTCATTCCGAATTAAGTAAACACAATCTATCTGAAGAAAATTAAATAAATAATTTTATTAGAACTATTTTTACTTTCTCTACCACGTACTAGTAGGCAAGAAAGGCATTGCATTCCAACCAAAAATTCAATACCGAAATACATGTTTACGCCCCTGAATAAAAAAAAACGTTTTTAGAAAAATGTCCGTGTGTGCGTCTGTGAACAGCATAACTAAAAAACCAAAAGTCGGATAAATACCAAACTTGATATTTACCCGAACTACCCTTTACATGCAACATTTCCCGCAAATTTTGATTTTCCAAACAATGGCTCTAAAGATTTTGTTTAATATGCCGCATATTTAAGTTACTTATATGACAAATAAAGTGTAGATATGTCTTCAATTTTCTACGAACAGCCTGTGAAATCCTGTTCTTTCGGAAGCAATTTTGTAAAATTTTGTAAGCTGGTAGACGTTATAAACAGACAAAAACTTACTACACAAAAAATAAGGTTGCCTTCAAAACACAATTTATTTCAAATAACCTTTTTTTTGTAACATCAGCCATTTCCGAGATCAGTTATTATTGGTTTGAGTTCCTCAATACTTTGTCATTTAAGTGCTGTCGCTACTGAGTTGTTTCTCGCGATGTCAAAGAAAGAATATGGGACTTCTAGGCTAGCGTATAGCTGTCGATTCTGTTTCCTCTATTCCCCTTGAATTGAATTGAGTTTCTTATTTATGGACGCTCTATAACTACTATGGTTCTTAGCGTCCCAATCTATATTGAGCGTGAAAGACCGGTGATTTTACTCAGAGGCCTCCTTATAAGGCTTGAGGTTCTTTTAAGTACCGTAAATCTACGACATGAAATCACCGGCTTTACTTCCCTTCCGAAGGGATTTTTACGCCCGAAAAAATCCATCACCCTCCGCGACCTCTATCCCCCTTGTACCCCAAGGAAATGTGTAATGAATCTATTTCTGCCAAGACTTATCTCGATTAACATATTAAGTAGATAGAAAAATAACTTTTCGTAAGAATAGTTTGTAAATACTTTTTAAAAATAAACGATAGTGGGTAGGGAAACCCATGTGAGTGTAACATATCAGCCTTTCTTTATTTTCGAATTCTAAACCGCCAGTCGTTTGTTCCTAATTATGTTAAGAGCACTGAAATTGTAAGCGATCACATAGTGTTGACTATCACTTCGGCCTCCTCCATTCCCTTTCTGCTTACAACCAAATGTGTAATTAAACCATGTCTATGTTTATCTCGATTTATAGAAGCAAACAGATACATGAGCTTTTGCAAGAATAGTATCTCTGGGTACATATATGATCTATAAAGGTTGAGGCATAAGGTATTTGTTCACATAGGTTGCATAAATGCTAAAACTTCTAGAGGCAAGTAATTCACCAGATATTCTAGCATTTATTGTTTTTGTTTTGTTTCTTACTCTGTTATTTTACGTCGTTTTAACTCGCTGGTCATATCGCGACGGATCTGTTGGTGGATAACTCTTAGAACGATATGTGATGGACCGTAGGCCTTCTAGGTGTGATCCCTGTATCCACCCGCCCCGTCACGTGTCACAGAGACCCCAGCGCATAGCTACCGAATCTTCTGCTTCGTGCCGTCCAGTCCAACCGCCGCTGCCATATAAAGGCGGACAGTTAGGCTTCAAGGTCTCATCCCCCCTGTAACCACCTGCTTCATGCCGTGCAGATGGCATTAGGGTGCCGTCGAGTCTATCCGCCGCCCTTACATATAAAGGCGGACAGTTAGCCTTCTAGGTCTCATCCCTGTAACCACCTGCTTCATGCCGTGCAGATGGCATTAGGGTGCGTCCAGTCTAACCGCCACCCTTACATATAAAGGCGGACAGTTAGGCTTCAATGTCTCATCCCTGTAACCACCTGCTTCATGCCGTGCAGATGGCATTAGGGTGCCGTCGAGTCTATCCGCCGCCCTTACATATAAAGGCGGACAGTTAGGCTTCAATGTCTCATCCCTGTAACCACCTGCTTCATGCCGTGCAGATGGCATTAGGGTGCCGTCCAGTCTAACCGCCGCCTCCATATAAAGGCGGACAGTTAGCCTTCTTGGTCTCATCCCTGTAACCACCTGCTTCATGCCGTCCAGATGGCATTAGGGTGCGTCCAGTCCAAGCGCCGCTGCCATATAAAGGCGGACAATTAGGCTTCAAGGTCTCATCCCCCCTGTAACCACCTGCTTCATGCCGTGCAGATGGCATTAGGGTGCCGTCGAGTCTATCCGCCGCCCTTACATATAAAGGCGGACAGTTAGCCTTCTAGGTCTCATCCCTGTAACCACCTGCTTCATGCCGTGCAGATGGCATTAGGGTGCCGTCGAGTCTATCCGCCGCCCTTACATATAAAGGCGGACAGTTAGCCTTCTAGGTCTCATCCCTGTAACCACCTGCTTCATGCCGTGCAGATGGCATTAGGGTGCCGTCCTCTAACCGCCGCCTCCATATAAAGGCGGACAGTTAGCCTTCTAGGTCTCATCCCTATAACCACCTGCCTCGTGCTGTGCAGATGGCGCGAGGGTGCCGTCCAGTCTAACTACTTACATTGTCTGTAGATAGATGGCATAGCATTCGGTATTACCACTTATTTTTCATTTTACTATTGTTTTAGTGTTAAGATGGAACTTTGGTGGTATTAAATATCCAATCCGGTATTTACCTTGGCGACTGAGGAAAACCACGAAACAACCTCAGACAGATTGGTCTACCCACGGGATTTGAACCCGGGACCTGCCGAGTGCGGGCCACAGACTTTACCGCCTGAGTCATTCCGCTCGGTTTATTGTTTTTACCTAATGCTTATAGCGGGCTTTTAAGAAAATGAAAGTCATCAGTTATTTTATCTATGGTCGTGGTCATAGGAGAGCAGCAATAAATTTAACGAAGACTAGGTTTTAGAAATGTATTTTAGCTTTCTTGAATAATTATATATATTACCAGATGTTAGAAAGGTATTCCATATTTTGATATGGACCAAAACAAGTAAAAATGATGAGCAAACATAGGTTCTAAAATGCACACTTTAAGAGCTAGGAGTACTTGTTCATCTTCATTACTGTGAAACATCTGTTATACTGCAAGCTCTTTGCTATTATGTATGACCTGCAGCAGGCAGTAAACAAATGAGGACACATTACTCTGTTACACACCATGGATACAGCATGCAGTAAACTTCACTGCTGTTACTGTAAACCGTATTCACAGTTCTGAGTAAGTGCAATACACATTCTTATTAGTTCTAATGGAAACAGTTTGCGTTTTGATAAGTTTGTGAAACGCTTTAACGTTGTAGTTTTATCTTGAAATCTTTGCTGTATGCAACCCCCATTAATAATGTACAAACACTACAGGAAGCCGTCAGAGCATCCGTGACCAACCCGGAGTCTAAGAGAGTGTGTGATTCCCTAAGCAGATTACATTAGAAGCTATGCTGTTTTACACTAACAAAGTGAAGTGCCCTCATTTGTTTACTGCTTCTGTAGGTCATACATAATACACTGGTGTGCAAAACTTAAGGGCGAAAGTAATCTTGGCATTCTGTGACACTGCGAAGTAATATAGCTCGATGAAACTTGAATCATACATAGAGGGAACTGCTACAGTAGGCAACTAAACGAAATATGCAATGAGACGAACAGAATTGCCACTTTTATTCATAGACCATAAGCTACACTAAAGTCAATACAACATATGCTGGTTCTCTAGATTTATAAAAACAGATACATGGTGCTTAAAAGGGTGTATGATCACCATGGATAGAAATTCATGCTCTGCATCGTGCTCTCATGCTGGCCACAGGTTGGTAAGCAGTTCTTGTGGTAGGGCGCTTCATTCCTCCACCAGCGCTGTTGCCGACAGTTGGATGGTCGTTGGTGCATGTGAATGTGCTGCAATGCGTCTCCCCAAAGCATCCCACACGTGTTCGATGGGATTTAAATCGGGGGAACGGGCAGGCCATTCGCCGAATATCCTCTCGTTGCAAGAGATCCTCCACCTGCGCAGTTCGATGCGGTCGCGCATTGTCATCCATAAACATGAAGTCAGGGCCGACTGCACCCCCTGAAAAGACGCACATGGGGAAGGAGTACAGTAGCACAATGACGCTGACCAGTGAGCGCACCGTGTTCATAGATTTGGAGGTCGTGCGCCCATGCAACATTATGCCTCCCCAAACCATAATACCCGGACCACCAAAACGATCATGTTCCAGGATGTTCCTGAGTTCATTACGTGTTCGCATCTCTCGCCAGATGAGTGTACGTCGAGAATCACTACTTAGACTGAATCTGCTCTCATCCGAGAAGAGCATGCGACCCCATTCCTCATTGGTCCAACTTTGATGCTCTTGAGACCATCGCAAACGGTGCCGCCGATGTGCGGATGTCAATGGAACACAACATACTGACCGTCGGGCAAAGAGACCACCTCTGTGTAGTCGCTGTGCCACTGTGTATCGTGAGATTGAGTGCCTAGCTGTCCTATTAAATGTGGTTGCAATTGCACCCGCTGTTTGGCGTGGATACCTTCTTGCCTGTTTCACAATGTAGCGGTCATCTACTGCTGTAGTTGAGCGTGGTCGACCACCACCTCTCCTTGGGACAGCAGTGCCTGTGGTTTGGAAGGTTCCCCATGCACGTGAAACAATGCTGTGAGCAATTCCAAACTCCTGAGCAACACTCGTCACACTTCGCCCTTCTTCCAGTTTCCCGATGATTCTTCCCCGAGTGAAGTCATCCAAATGGTGTCTACGGGCCATGTTGCAATGAAGAACACCACTACAGTGCACCGTAACAGCTCGCTAATTGTCACACACGTCTCGTCCTGTTTCGTCAACTGCCCCGTGTTACGGGACCAGACCCATTTGGCACTATAGGCTCGCTACACTCACGCCATGTGACTTTCAGCTTGCTGTGTACGTGTGAGAGACCTTTGGAAACATGCTCCCACTTTCATCTACTTCCACCGAGTAGTTCATTTGTTATGTTACTTTACCCATCTCGTCCTTAGGTTTTGCACACCAGTGCAGCTAAGAGCTTGCAGTAGAAGAGATGCTTCACAGTAGCGAAGATGGACCAATGCTCATAACTCTTAAGGAATGCATTTTAAAACACATGTTTACTGGACTTTTTTTCTTTCTTGTTTTGGTCCATACTACCACCTATTAAGATATGGAATACTTTTTCTTTAACATCTGGTATATAATCAACAAATCAAACAAAATAAATTTAATTATTTTGCTGCAATCGCTTGTGTATTGACCGTTTACTCACTACTTATTGCGTCGCCATTTCAATTTGTCTGTCTCCGGCGCAATATTTTGGTGAAATGCATCAGCACGTGTGCTTTCTACGACAGACTCAAGAGAAGTGATGACAGTTTTCGTATCTATTGAATTTCTATTACATTGCTATTACATCGAGTAATTAATTGTTTATTCTCCGAGGAGGTGAGACAAAACAAACGTGTTTTCCATGATATGTAAATCATAAATTAATGAAGGCCGTAATAATTGGTGTTAATTTAGAGTAAAGCAAAATTTAAATGCGCTGCAGTTCCTTAAATATGCCTACACAAAAGCGATTCACAGCACACTCAATTAATGACAATAACATGAATTAACAATTTCAATGAGGAACAATATAAAAATCTTTACCATGCATAATTAATTCACTGGCAAGTATTAAAGCTGCACATTCACATAGTCTGTTACATGTTTAAAGGGTCAACATTACCACCCTTACTGTGTTAGATTAAGCACGATTTTCAATACATTCGTTCTCTCTGCGTATTCTAGACAAGCGCGCCAGAATCTTTGAGTCACTTTAGGGTGGTCCATTCTAATGGTCAAAGGTGAGAGGTGCGTTAGAGATTTTGTTTGTATGCTCAGACATTTCGAAATCATGCTACTGTGTAGCTTTGCCTGTATTGCATTGCAAGCATATTCTGCCCAGGCGAAGCATTTCATCGTCAGTGACCAACCACCTCAAAGCAAGCATTTCAAAGACGGTTGCAACCGGAGCGAATTCCCATGTGCATTGCCAACCTCAAAGAGGGAAAACAACCAGCTGGTATGAGACGTACAGTGCATATTGTTGAAGCATTAACTTGATTCAAGTAACATACTTTCGGGATTACTGTCTAATGAGCAGGGCGGCTCCGGGCGTATTTCTCAGGTGACTCGCTAAGTATTTCCGTTCCACAAAAAACTATTATCATTGTTTGCTCTATGCACGCAGTTTATAGTAGGCGTCAGTTACGTACTGATCGCGTATGAGTGCAGAATGGTACAAATGACAGTTGATATATGAGTGGGGGTGGGTGCACCAGTGAGAATTACACACAAACACGGAGACTAAGTTTATTCACAAAGCACGATAACAAAAAAAATTGAAGAAAAGTTGCTTGTGATTACTACTTCAGCTTTTCTTTGATTAAAATAAGACACCTTACTACTCATTTATCAAGTTCATTTTTCTGTCTACAATTTTGTTAGTGTTTTTTTACTTTCTCTACTACGTATAGTAAGTAGGGGAAGTATTGTATTCCACCCAAAAATTCGATACCGAGATTTCACTGGAAATACATGTTTTGAGACCCCCTGAATCCATAAAAAGCATTTTTGGAAACATGTATATGTGTGTGTGTGTCTGTTAACAGCATAACTCAGAAACGAACAGTCGGATAAACACCAAACTTGGTATTTAGGTTCAGTATCTTCCAGAGATGCGACACGAAGGTTTTCAAGAAAATCCCGCATCCCAGATTATCCTTTACATGGAACATTTTTCGAAAATTTTAATTATCTCAAAAATGGCTCTAACGATTTTGATTAAAATATCATATGTTTAAGATATTTTCATGACAAATTAAATGTATATCTCGAATTTTCTGGGAATGTCTCCAAAAGTATTCTTCATTGTGAACGACTTTTGCATAACTGGACCATAAGAGATAGGCAACATTTTACTACACAAAAAAATGTAGATCGCGCTAAAATACACAATTTATGTCATATACATTTTTGTTGTTGAGTGAACCATTTTCGAGATATTGCTTGTTATTCCCTTAAATTTTCCAATACTTGTACTTTTTCTCAAACTCGTTATTCATTTTTTTGTCCTGGTAATGCAAAGAGAATGGAATGCGCTACATAGCAGCCAGCTCTTAAAATATTTTACTATCGCTTAAAGCCTACCATATTTCCCTTGCAGCTACAAGAAAATTAGCAATAAAATTAACATCTCGATAACTCGATTAACATGAAGCATATGGGGAATAAGCGTTTGTAAAAATAGTTTGTATAAGAGTAGAGAAAGTGATGTGAGTGTAACACATCAGATTTTTTTTCTGACTCCTTTAATCCGACACAATCACTTAAATGGTCTAATGCGGCTCCATGTTTTCCAATGCTCGCGTAATATTGTTCATGTTCCACGCCCCCTTTGTAACGCCGATGAGCAAACAGCCAACAGTACAATTTTTGGTAACAGTTCGTACCACAAAACTATTTATATTCTTCATACCAACGAGATTTAAATTTCCTGATGAAGGTTTTTCGATTCAAAGACAACACTGGTCGTGCTTTCGTCATCTTTTTATCAAAAAGGGGTCTCTATGAACTATGGAGCACACTAAATCGTTTGTTGCATTCATTATAAATCCCCTAAATGATAATCTAAACTGCACATAACACTCATTAAAGACAAAAAACATGCTTTATCACACAATGTCAACCAAATAAACAATAGTAGTTGGACTCGCCATAAGCGCTGCCACTTCTACCAACCTATTTTACTTCAAATAGACGAGAAAAAGTTAAAATAAAACATTACTGTATTGCTATGCGGAAAAACTCCCCACAACGAAAAACGCATCCGTAGTCATGGCAACCAACTATACTTTACCTCCCGCCAACCAGTTTACGCTCAACTCTATGGCATTCTATGTTGCGATCGGCTTCCGGTTTTGAAATCTCATCATTGCCGATGAAGTGGACAAGCTGCATAACCGACGGGCGGGCTCAAAGAGAGCGGTTTGATAACAAAGAATACAATTTGTAGGAATTTCTATACATGAAGAGTAAATGCTAGAAGATAAGGGAACTGTGTAGGCTATTCAACAAAGTAGATGACTCGGTGGTTCAAACGCCTCAAGTAAGAACTGTCCTGTTGAGGTCTATTTTGTATTTAATTACGTTACCAATCCTAATGTATTTTAGGTTATTCGCCTGATGAATCGTTTTGGACTGCTTAAGGTTTCGCTTTTCACTTGGTGTCGCAATAAAATACAATTTTATAATTACATAAAGTCTTTCAAAGGTCATCTCAAATTTTAAAGTACCATACATGTATTGCCATATTTATAATTGGAACAAAACAAACACACAATTAGGTTTGCTTTTTACAAAGCACTGGCAGTAATATGTCTACCATTCTCCTCTTTAAGAATTGCTATTTTTTTCTTTCTGCGACATTACACCCAGCACTTTGCAGACATCTATGGAATGTTTCAAACGTGCTAACATCTAAATTTAGGAACCACTGTTGGTATCGAGGAGCATGTATCTGTGTTGTTTTTGAAGGATTCAACAACTCAGAATCAGGAAAACCAGTTGTATAGTACCAATTGTACAATTGTTCATTGTACCAATGAAATAACAAAGGACGGGATAGTGGAAAATGAAGAAGACTTTAGGGAAGGCGAAGATCAATATCAAGAATTTGATGCTAGTGATGACGTTGGAAATATTACTCCCTGAAGAAAGGCCAACAGCTCAAGTGAATATGAATCATTCTCCAAAATAAACCAAATGTTCAGTATTATAAAAAGGTATCCTGAACAAATTTACGCTCATTATTATAAAGTACCACAAAAGGTGACTTACAATGCCTTGAAAAGACATCCATCTATAAAATTTAAGTCAAATAATATAGTAATATCTGAATATCTAGGAAAAGAAGGGAAGAAGTGATAATTTTTTCAAGAAAAACCATTACTGACATCTGGCGCTATAGACTAAGTAAAAGCAAATTTAATGGGCATATGGATTTTGAATGCTTTGTGACTTTCATTAAATATCTTCTGGTGGTCATATAACTTATTTTAGGAACTCCAAAGATATAAGGCCTCGTTTTATTAGTACAACAATAAAGTAAATCCCAAAATGCTGTCACAGCGTATTTGGAATTACGACCAAAGTAGATTCAGTTATGAACAAGCGTCCAGGTGTTCACCGTCCAGAAATGTAGAACAATAAAGTGCAATAGTTCAATCGTCATACAATATCATCTGGATGTAGGACGTTCAATGAATGCTCATGTATAAAAAAATCTATATAATATCTGCCTCTAAGAAAAACGTTCTCGTCCAAAAATATGAAATCAGATTGAAGGAAAGTTTGTCTTCAACATGTAGGCCGAATCACCTAAAACTTTCACCGCAAATGTCTCAGCAACAAAATAAGAATTGAAAAACGATTTTCACAGACATGAAGGCAGGGGAGAGGTTCATTAAAACAGATGATATGGGCCATTCAAAAACACAAGCAAATGTGACTTTCAACATCAATTATAATTTCTTTAAATGGAAATCGGGTCTTATTTTTGACGTAATTAATAACTTGAAAAAAGCCCATTAATAATGACGTTTGTTGCAGCGCAACAGGTCAATTCTGACTGTCCGCCTGCCGGGGAGTCTTTGTCTGGAAAATTTAGGGACCCTGGTATTCCTGTGCCGTCATTCCTGGTTTCGGCCGTCCGGTGTCTCCTCTCACCTCATCCTTCCTCCCGGAGACACGCCTCTTGTGAGGCGTAGGTACAGTATCCCCTATACCGAGTTCCCTCCGTAGCCAATCCAATCCTCATATACACTGTATTGGTCATCATCACCAGCTAAAAGGTTGATTGGTTTCAAATGCACTGGAATGAATTATCATGTCATTCTCCTATTTTCCCACTAAATTATTTGAGGTATTAATTAGGGTTGGGCATATGGGTAGGTGATGTCCATCCAGCACAACTTCTTGGAGACATAGAGGGCAATTTGCTTACTCTTTACTTCCAATCTTATGTGGATGATGTACCAGACGATTGTGTCCAGTTAGCAGTCTGAAATGAACTACAGCTGCTTTTCGAGGGAGGTCTGGAATTAGGTCCTTAGTTTTGACAGTTACTCCCTTGATTTTCCTTCTGATTATTTACAGATCCATTCCTTATGTTATTTCTTAAACAATTCTCTAATAAGCCGTTTCATTGCTCAAAATGGTAGGTTTTGTTATGATTTTGGTGTTTTTTTTTATTTATGCCTCACTGAGAAGTGATCCATTTTATCACGTGTAACGAAACGCTTTCCCCCTTTGATGAAGCATTCTAAACATTATAAACTAATGAGAAGGTCCTATAAAACAGCAAAATACAGAATTCTTGGCAGCAGTCGAATTAGAGTTGGGACAATATTTTCGTGCTTGGGACTGTTCTTCCCCTTTTGCAGATTAGCCACGGTTAGGGGCGAGGATGAAATATTTTTATAGCTGAGCTGTAGAACGGAAGTTAAGGACGTGGTAGCTGTCCCAAACGCTACGGAAAAATACGCGTTCAGCACAGAACGCCAACGTAGTAGCCAACAGAATTCAAATCAAAGATTCAAAACTTCCAACTTAAGGGGGACGCTAGAAAACTCAAAAGGAAAGAGCATTGACGTGCATCAAGTGTAGTGTAGGTAATGTCTCCGAATGAAGATTTTGGAGTTCAATACTCTCCGTGGCGGAATGGACATACGCAATTAATTTGTTGCTTAAGATAAATTCCGGACCAACTTTTAAGAATTCTGGAACCATTTTAGTGTTATGAATGTGATATTAGAAATGAGGTAGATGGTGTAGAAGAGAAAGTTTTGTCCCCTTTCCTGTTGGGCATCTAGGATTCACTGTAATCTTCACCGGGGGGGGGGTGCTTGAGATGATTTCTTCTTATTTCCTCAACTATCCGGATACCGACATTCATCAGTTATGAGGTCGGAAAACTACCGACTGAGCAGCCGAGAAACCGATGACACGCCAAGTCCGCCTCAACTATCGATTTATTGACGTTATAAAGTTGTCTGATCATGTCACGTGTTTCTTTCGTTGAGTTTCACTATTGCCTATTGCTTGTATTGCTGCTTTGAAGTCGGATCGCTCTTTTAAACTGATTTGTTCTGTACACCAACTGCTGCATGGCTGATTTATGGCTTCTGCTTTTCCATTGAAAGCCCTCATATTTTGAATGTTTAGAAAGAAAATAATTTCCTTGTCACTCCTGCACTTGCTCCGTCCTCATGTTGCTGAAGAGATCCAGCCGTATATTATATATGAATCCAACAGTCTTCCGGATACTCTGTGTATATTGTTTCTAGAGTTAAAGCTATTATTTCATCTACAATAAATGATAGGGAAATCCCAGGGTTATTGTTTGCAGATGATCTGGTAGTGGGGTCCATATCCATTAGGGGATTATTGACAGCTCTAAATGTGTTGGGGGAATTTTACAGAAGTTGGGGGTTGAAGATAAACTATAAAAACACTAGAATTTTGGTTTTCAAAAAGGGATATAAATTAAAAAGAGAAGAAAAATGGAGTATGGAAGGACAGCTATAGTGAGAAAATGGAGTATTTGGGGCTTCAGTTAAGTAGTAATGCAAGCTGGCATGATCAAAATAAAGCAGTTTTAGCTAAGGGTAAAATTGCCATGGAGGGGATAAGAGTATGTGCATTTAAAACACCAGGTATACCAACCAAGTAGTTAGAAAGAGTATATAAGGCAACAGTGGAAGCCAAAATGCTCTATGGGATTGAGGTTTGGGGATATGATGAAGGGCGGCAAGGAGTGGATCTAATATTTAAAAGTTTTGGTCGTTTAATTTTGCGTTTACCAGCTGCATCACCGAAGGGAATAGCATTGTTGGAACTAGGGAGACCAGGAAGTAAAGGGTTAATAACTGAAAGATTGATAAAGTTTTGGTATCGAGTTAGAGCTTTGAATGACCAGAATATTGTAAAACAAGTATGATTATGCAAGAGAAATTGCCAGTGCCTGGTAATTGGGCATTATCTGTACAAAAGATTATTGAGGAAATAAGTATGGGGAATATATGGAGAGAGAGAGAGAGAGAGAGAGAGAAGTATTAGGAGGAAGGTTCTGGAAGGAAATCAGACAGAGAGTTGAGGATATCAATATACAAGATATCCTTAGCAGTATTAGGGATAAGAGAACCCTGGTTTTGTACAAGCAAATTAAAGAAGATTGGGGCAAGGAAAAGTATTTAAGTATGCAATAAATTCGAAACGGAAGGGTGGGCATGTTTTAGATCTGGAACAATTAAGTTAAGGGGAATGAAAGGGGGAATGGATCCACAGAAGTGTCCATTATGTGGGGAAATGGAGAATGACCTACATTTTGTTTTAGATTGTAATGAGACTAAACAATGGAGAGATCAATGGGTACCAGCTAGGTGGTTGAAATTACCGAGATCAAATAATTAAAATGAGATTATAAAATTGGGTAGACTATTAGGAAAGACTAAACAAAAATATAAGAGAAGAATTTCAAAATTATAAAATTGTATATTTTCCAAGGATGCCTATCAAGTAAATTGGCATATTTAACAAATAAGTGTGTTTTACATGCAGATAGTTAGGAACCTGGTGTACAACGTATTGATAACCACAGTGTTTACTACATTTGCACCAGGTACAACTCAAGTGTATATATTATGTATATATATTGTATATTAGAAAGGAAAAGTTAGTATATTTATATGTAATAGAGATAGTTTTAGAGAATGAAAACAGTTCATGTATAATGAAAGTGAAATAAATTCATTTATTCATTCACTCAGAGTTAAAGCTTGGCTTTTTCTATAGTTAGTGTTTTTTCTTCAAGGCCTCTGTTAGCGGCAGATTATAATAATTATTATATCATTAATGGGGTTTGTGCTTGCTGCAGCATTTTTACTTTCTCTACTACGTATAGTAAATAGGAGAAGTATTGTATTCCACCCAAAAATTCGATACCGAGATTTCACCGGAAATACATGTTTTGAGACCCCCTGAATCCAAAAAAAGCATTTTTGGAAACATGTCCGTGTGTGTATCTGTGTGTGTGTCTGTGAACAGCATAACTCAGAAGTGAACAGCATAACTCAGAAACTAACAGTTGGATAAACACCAAACTTGGTATTTAGGTTCAGTATCTTTCAGAGATGGGACACGAAGGTTTTCAAGAAAATCCCCCATCCCAGATTACCCTTTACATGGGACATTTAACGAAAATTTTAATTTTCTCAAAAATGGCTCTAACGATTTTGATAAACTATCATATGTTTAAGATATTTTCATGACAAATGAAATGTATATCTTGAATTTTCTGGGAATGTCTCCAAAAGTATTCTTCATTGTGAACGACTTTTGCATAACTGGTAAACCATAAGAGATACACAAAACTTTACTACACAAAAAATGTAGATCGCGTTAAAATACACAATTTATGTCATATACATTTTTTTTGTTGAGTGAACCATTTTCGAGATATTGCTTGTTATTCCCTTAAATTTTCCAATGCTTATACTTTTTCTCAAATGGGAATTCGTTATTTATTTTGTTATGTCCTGGACATGCAAAGAGAATGGAATACTCCACATAGCAACCAGCTCTTAAAATATTTGACTATCGCTTAAAGCCTAGCAATTCCCCTTGCATCTACAAGAAAATTAGCAATAAGGTTAACATCTGGATTAACATGAAGTATATGGAGAATAAGTGTTTGTAAATATAGTTTGTACAAGAGTAGAGAAAGTCATGTGAGTGTAACACATCAGATGTTCTATGGGGCATGTCGATTTACTTTACGTTCTGTATAAATACTGATTGTGTTTTTAAAAGTTTAGGTGTGGTTCTATACACTTTTCTCACATGTTTGTATTTGAAAGTTTTATTGTTTCTTATACTGGATTAGGGCCTGTTCAAAATATTTTAGGTTAGGGCATACATTGAATTGATTGGTGTAGATTTGATGGATCCTGTGATCAATCTAATGGCTTCATTTTGTAGTCGTTCAAATTTGCTTTTGTTTGTATTATTTATTGTTAAAATTTTCACCAACCAAATGAAGAGTTGCAGAAATGAATGATTTTACAGCCTTCAGCATCACTGTATGCTGAAACTCTGTGCAAATGTTTAAGTAATCTTTCCCTTGAGAGAGGGTTGGGCCATCATGCAAGGCATGTAATGATTTACTTCTTTCGGGAAGATAATAAATTCAGAGGAAATTGCAGTGACACCACGGGTTCCTTATTTGCTGTGTGTACATCTAGCATACAGCGGTACAACACAGAAAAACGTTCCAGACTAGTTCTTAGAAATAGCATCTCTTACTTACGTTTTCTCTGCATCTGCAAGCAAGTAATTTTCTGCCTCCTCATTTTCCCACTTCTTTCTCTGGTGCAATCCCCTAAAATGCTTTCCTTGGAAGCGAGTTAAGTCTTCATTATTTTTGCATGTTCACGTTATAGTGGCAGAGGTGGGGGAATGAGTTTTCATTCCGACATTCCAGGAAGATCTATGTTTCTCCAGACAGAATATTAAACAAGTTTAAACAACAGAGACACTATATAAGCAAGGCTTTAAAATTTACGAGCACCTACGGAACTAGTGCTAGAACATTGAGAAATGAGTAATGGAATACTCGGAAATGGCTTCAGAAAATGGGAGAGGACAAGAATACGATAATTTCGTGCTTATTTCAAGCAGCACACGTGAGTTTGAATCCAATATAAAGCGGTTTGATGAGCTTTCCGTAAAATGGGGGAACACTGGCAATCTTTTACATTTACACATAAAGTATGCCCACCTTTATTCCCAAATTAACTTCATCATGAGATTAAAACCTTTACCTCACTTGCAGCGAAATTATTTTTTTATAATTTGCTTCTTTTGTAGTAAAATTAATCTTTGAAATTGCAATGTTGGCCCATACATGGGGGACCTTTGGCATGTCATATATTAATGCGATTTATGCAAAGTTGTACCTAGTTACCTTTATCTCAGGTCTCTCGAAAAAGGCTGATGATATGAAAAACGTTATTTGAAATAAATCGTGTTTTTTAAAGTTATAATTTTTATGTAGTAAGTTTTGTAGGCATGTTTCTGCCTGATTACGCATACACAAAAAGGAACTCTGTAATAATTATAATTTAGAAATTATTGATAATTAATTAACATGCAATTTGATAATTTTCCATAGTTTTAAAGCAATATGATTCAAAACTGCATCAATCGAAAGCCCTTCTGAAGCTGTAAATATGTTTTATGTTTCAATACTATTGTCAAATAAAGGCGTAATTGCCTAAGAAAAACTGCAAGATTTAGGCAAAATAAGATTAGCTTCGTTTCAGACTGTCCATTATGTTTACCGAGCGCGGGACCATAAAAGTCGAAAGCTACTTTTGTACTTCGTGGGGATGAGGCAAGTTTTAAGAGTATACAGTTAGGCTTTGAATTTTCAAACAGGGGACCAATAAACGTAGAGGATAAGCATTAGAACAAATAGAAAAATAGGAATACACAGTGACATGTACAAAATTTGGAGGCGAGCAGTGACTGATATGTGATCGCGAGCGTGGATTTGGGACAGTTTGTCACGATTCTTCGTTAAGGTAACACGTAGCACTCCAGGTCAGAAAAGGACGCTAAGTTCCGAAATTTGCTAAGTGCCGAGCAATTATGTAATTATAAAGTGATGTAGGTGAAATAATTATATCATGCGCTAGCGTTATTCTTCCATATAATTATATCCAAGCTCATAAACGAGTTAATGTTAGCCAAGTTCGCGCGAATCTAAAGAACGGCGATAGAGCACCAAGATATTAAATACTAGCCGGAGCAAACTTTAGTGTTCCAAGAGACAATAGTGGGAAGACAGTGTTAAAAGAATCACGCGTGTTAGGGAATACCAATGAATCTTGCAGGATTTCTAGCATAAAGAGCGAGAAAAGTGAAAACGTGCCGAAAAAGTGAAACAGTGAACTTCGGGCCGATTCGCCGACAGTTGACCCTGAGATGCGACGAAGATAAGTGCTTCCTGACTGATATCGGCGATTTGAGTCCTGAAGACTTCACCTACAACAACGCAGGCTACCATAACGAAGTAGCGGGGAAAACGCTACAGTTTATGTCTATCTTTTATGGTTTACCCATTATGGAAAATAGTACAAAAGTCCTCCCGAATGAAGACTGCATAGGTCAGAAAGTTCGGCATCTCTTAAATGTATGGTATTTTAATCAGCATTGTTAGAATGATTAACATCAAAACGAATTTTTTTTCCACGTGAACGGTAGTTTGGAACGGGGGAATTTTCTTGAAAATCTTCGTGTCACATCTTTCGAAGATGCTGAATTTAAATACCAAGTTTGATGCTTAACCAACTTTTTGTTTTTAAGCTATGATGTTCACAGACAAAAGAGATAAACACACTCACAAGGAGGTTTATTTAAAAATGCCTTTTTACTTTCTCTACTGCGTATAGTAAGTAGGGGAAGTATTGCATTCCACCCAAAAATTCGATACCGAGATTTCACCGGAAATACTTGTTTTGAGACCTCCTGAATCCAAAAAAAACATTTTTGAAAACATGTCCGTGTGTGTGTCTGTGTGTGTGTGTGTCTGTGTGTGTGTCTGTGAACAGCATAACTCAAAAACGAACAGTCGGATAAACACCAAACTTGGTATTTAGGTTCAGTATCTTCCAGAGATGCGACACAAAGGTTTTCAAGAAAATCCCCCCACCCCAGACTACCCTTTACATGGAACATTTTTCGAAAATTTTAATTTTCTCAAAAATGGCTGCAACGATTTTGATTAAAATATCATATGTTTAAGATAATGTCATGAGAAATGAAATGTATATCTCGAATTTTCTGGGAATGTCTCCAAAAGTATTCTTCATTGTGAACGACTTTTGCATAACTGGTAAACCATAAGAGATAGACAAAATTTTACTACACAAAAAATGTAGATCTCGTTAAAATACACAACTTATGTCATATACATTTCTTTTGTTGAGTGAACCGTTTTCGAGATATTGCTTGTTATTCCCTTAAATGTTCCAATACTTATACTTTTTCTCAAATTCGTTATTCATTTTTTTATGTCCTGGACTTGCAAAGAGAATGGAATGCGCCGCATAGCAACCAGCGTTAAAATATTTGACCATCGCTTAAAAGCTACCATATTCCCCTTGCATCTACAAGAAAATTAGCAATAAGATTGACATCTCGATATCTCGATTAACATAAAGCATATGGAGAATAGGCGTTTGTAAAAATAGATTGTACAAGAGTAGGGAAAGTCATGTGAGTGTAGCACATCAGATTTTTTCAGATTGGGCGAGCGTGAAAACGTGTAGATATTTCCTGTGAAATCTCGGTATCGGATTTTTGGGTGGAATGCAATACTTCAGCTTACTATAGCTAAGCAGTAGAGAGAGTGAAAATATATATTTTAGTCTTCCCTTAATAATAGGAGAAACAGGCAACATAAAAGAGACGGGAAGGACAGCACTCTGCTGAGAGACAAAACGTTTGCATATTTGAGAAGCATATCACCGCAGCCCGCTTACTTTGCAACGCGAACGAGATCGCAATTTGACATTTGAAATATTCCTCGTCACCTTGCTGTATCATATCCATTATTGCGGGTATTACATGGTCTATAACCAGGGACCGGAAGGGACAACTCGCACCTCTACCCAATGCGAATCTTTTGTGCTTACCATCCCCAGGAAGAACGGATGAGGTGAAGAAACCGCAGGAGGTTATGGGTCGCAGGCAGGCGCCGACATAGACGCGTAGAGGTTCCTGCTTGATGACTCGGTCACACCGACAGGCCTGCTCAGAGAAGGTTTCCCTATGGCGGAAATGATGAGAACTCGACCCACCGGGGGCGGCTCAGAGAAGGCTGCCATCTGACAGTACCAAGAACTTTCCAACGAGCCATCTGCTCCACACACACCGACATTGTACAGCCCTAACGCTGCTTGAAAGATGAAAGCGGTAACGAAATGATAAGAAATGAGAGAAAGGAAATTCTGGTGGAAGAGAAACCACCCCAGCATTCGCCTTGCCAACCAGGAAAACCCCATGCTGAGACTGTCCGGTCCCAAGAATCGGTCTCACCCCACTCGGTAAATGATGTAACTATCATATTCCAGTGTTACACACCTCGAAAATCATGCGGGCATTCTCTCTGGGCTGTGATGCTGTGAAAATTATATAAACCATATATCATTAGCATTAAAACGGTGGGCAGGGGTTCTGGTTCAGCACACTCTTTGCGTATCTTGTATACAAGCAGTTCAACATTGCGATTTCATTTCACTGATCATTACAGGCTTTAATTATGATGTACAACAAAACATTAGCTTTGAATTTAACTTCATACAACAAATGAATAGCAAAACACATTGTTAACTTTAAAAACACTTTTAGTTACCCTTATTTGCTGTGCTCCTCTGCTATAGAAAATCATGTGGAATGTTGAAACAGCATTCTTCCTACGTCTGGTGTTTCATTCACATGTGTTTTTCTGCTCTTCTTCTTCAGACTGCTCTTACAAAGGCCTGTTCTCCTAACTACTTCCTGTATAATAAAAAATAACAGAGGATTATTTTCCAAATACTTTATTATCATTCATTACCTTACACTACTTCTCCACATAGTCACCGCCATTATTCACACACTTGTCATGACGGGAAACCAGTTTTTGTAAGCCTTCCTCAAAGAATGATGCCGCCTGTGATGAAAGTCTGCACTTCTTGTTTCACAACATCATCGTCGTTGAAATGTTTTTCACCAAGGAATTTCTTCACATGAAGAAATAGATGAAAATCGCTTGGTGCCAAATCCGGACTGTAGGGAGGTTGGTCGAAGTGTTTCCAGTAAATCTTGCGATTGGATCTTGATTTTGTTTGGCTGCGTGTGGCCGGGCATTGTTACTCATTATTGTTTCCCCATAAACCTCACACAATTGGCGATGAATGTTCGCTGGCGTAACATCTCCTGCATTAAAAAAAAACGACTCACTGATCTACTTCACAGTCGGGGGGTCGTTCGATTCCTTTGAACACTTTGAAACGCTCTAACAGCAGGAAAACACAAAGTGAAGATCGCCCACAGCTGCGTCTGGCTTCCCAATGAATGGAAGAAATGATTGCGCATGTTCAAAATTGCGACTGCAGCGGCAAAATATTAAAACAGTATTTATACTTTAAAAACGCGCCTCGTAGGTACAAGAGGGATACAGGAGGCTGAAGTCCAAGTCAAATCTTTAGACAGCAGGGAGCTATATGCTGGTGTACCGAGCGAGATGGCTCCGTAGTAACGTGCGAGGCTGGCATTTGGGAGTTTCTGGGTTCGATTCCTGGGGCCGGTTCGTGGTTTTACCTGGTTAGCAAGGGAATGCTGAGATAGTTTATCTTCTACCACGAATTTCCTTTCCCTCATTTCCTATCATTTGGCTTTCCCTTTCATGTTTCAGGCAGACTTAGGGACTGTGTAGTGTGGTTCGCTAGCGGATAGATGTGCAGATACTTGCTCGTAGTAAAGTTCTTCTCGGTCCTGCCAGAAGGTAGCTTTCATTGAGCTGCCCGCCGGTGTGACCGGGTCAAGTTTGGAATCGTTAGAAACTCCTGCGCAACTCTGAAGGCCGGCCTGCCTGCGGCATATAGCCTCCTGTGGTTCCTTCACCTCATCCGTTCCATCTGGAGGTGGTAAGCGCAAAAGACCCGCATTGGATCGAGGTGCGAGGTGTCCCCTCCGTACCCTGGTCGTACTCATATGCTGGCTTTGAAATCCCGTACTCCTTGTAGAAATACCATCACGTGAAACAATGAACGGTTACATTTTTAAAAATTAAGTATAAAATATTTAAAAACACAAACCAATAACGACGAATATTTCGAAAATGGCTGACGCCACGAAAACGTTATCTGAATAAATTATACTTTAGCGGTAATCACTCCTTCAACATAGTATGTTTATGTGTATAGTATTTTTCAAAACATAACGGCCTCGCCTCCGACCCCTGCCCAAGTCGGTAGAGTTTTGAGGGTTGGTTTTTGCAAGGTTTGGTTTAAAACAAACTTCACAGTTTAGTGGTTCTTAAAATTGGACCGCGCACACATGAAAATGTTTACATAACCTAGCACCTCGTTCAATGACGGAGTTATTTTCGTTTTTCACGGCAGTTTTCGGTGAAGACGCTTGCTGATGTTCATTCACATCATCAGATTCAGGTTCATGTGATATCCGGATCGGAAAACCTACATGTAGTGCACTGTCTCACCGGTTTGCAAACTTACATCAAACACGAAACGACTGACTACTGATGAAGCGGGAGGAAATACAGAAAACACATTTGGCTAACTTGCTTATCAACCTGCTAATGAGGGTCACCTTTTGTTTGCTAATGGTTACTGAAAGTGGCAGGGGGAAGGCTCCGGTCAAGGGTATGGGGCGAGGACGTCATGTTTTGAAAAAAGAAGTGTCTCTTATGGTTTACCACAAAATTATACAAAATTTGTCCCAAATGACTTCATAGGTTATTTGCAGAAAATTCGGCGTATATGTTTTATTTGCAATGTAAAAAGGTATATTAAACACGTGGTATTTTAATCAAAAACATTCGATCCATTTTTGAGAAATTAAAAAAATAGTGACAAATTTCCCATAAGATAGTTTGCGGTGGGGGGATTCTCTTGACATCTTTGCAAAATGCTGAACTTAAGCACCAAGTTTGGTATCCATCCCACTTTTAGTTTTTAGGTTATACTGTTCACAGATGCACAAGCGCGTGCGCCAACGTTTTTCTGGAAATGCTCTATTTTACTTGGATGATCTCACAACATATATTTCCGGTGAAATCTCGACATCGAAATTTTGGGCGAAACAACCTACTTATTATACGTAGTAGACAAAGCAGAAAATATTTCTTCGCACACAGCCCAAGAAGAAGCACTTCAAAGGTTGTGCGAAACGTCAACTAACGGAAAAAATCTGATGTGATACATTCACATGACTTTCTCTACCCTCTATCTCAAATGTTTAAGACCTGGACGCTACACGCTGACCTCAAAATTGCATGTTCTTTCAATGCAATCACGAGAAACTACTGAATGTTGACAGGACTTACAGAATGGCCAAGTGTTGAACAATTCGAACATTTAATAACGGATATCTCAGAAATGGCTCATGCCACAAAAAAAACGTAATGGAAATAAATTCTTTGCTTTAAAGAGATCTGCCTTTTTTGTGTGGTACGTTTTAGTCTATCGCTTAACGTTTACAAGTTATACAAGATAATACAAAACTCCTTGCGAATGAAGAGGACTTCCTAGGCTATTCCCAGAAACTTCAAGATATATATTTTGTCATGTAAATATCTTTCCTATATGGTATTTTAATCAAAATCGTTAGAGCCATTTTTATACAATCAAAATTTTCGAAATATGTTCCATGTAGAGGGTAGTTGGGTACGGCAGATTTCCATGAAAATCTTCGTGTCCCATCCTTGAAGATACTAAACTTAGGCAGTAAGTTTGGTATTTATCCGACTTTTCGTTTTTGAGTTATGCTGTTCACAGACACACACACACAAACACATGGATATTTTTCTAAAAATTCTTTTTTTGGATTCAGGACACCTCAAAAACATGTACTTTCGGTGAAATCTTGGTATCTAATTTTTGGATGGAATGCAGTCTTTCCCTACTTATTATACGTAGCAGAGAAACTAAAAACAATCTGATGTGTTACACTCAGACGACTTTTGCTACTCTTGTACAAACTATTTTTACAAACGCTTGTTATCCTTCTATTTCATGTTAATCGAGATAAACATTTGCAGAAACTGTGTCTTATTGCTAATTTTCTTGTAGATGCAAGGGGAATATGGTAGGTTATAAGCGATAGTCAAATATTTTAAGAGCTGGTTGCTATGTGAGGTATTCCATTCTCTTTGTATGTCCAGGTATATAAAAAAAATCTGATGTGTTACACTCACATGACTTTCTCTATTCCTGTACAAACTATTTTTACAAACACTTATTCTCCATCTACTTCATATTTATCGAGATAAACATTTGCAGACTCTATCTTATCGCTAATTTTCTTGTAGATGTAAGGAGAATATATATTTACAAGGGCAATATAGAAATACAGTAGCCTTTAAGCAAATACATATCTCTTAATAACTGGTTGCTAGGTGCAGCACCATCTCTTTTCCACAGATTAATACTCTTTGCATATCCAAGACAAAAAAAATGAATAACGAATTCCCATTTGAGAAAATAAGTATTGAACAATTTATGAGAATAACAAGCAATATCTCGAAAATGGTTCACTCAACAAAAAAAATGTGTATGACATAAATTGTGTATTTTAACGCGATCTACACTTTTTGTGTAGTAAACTTTTGTCTATCTCTTATGGTTTACCAGTTATGCAAAAGTCGTTCACAATAAAGAATACTTTTGGAGACATTCCCAGAAAATTCGAGATATACATTTTACGTGCCATAAAAATATCTTAAACATATGATATTTTAATCAAAATCGTTAGAGCCATTTTTGAGAAAATTAAAATTTTCGAAAAATCCTCCATGTAAAGGGTATCCTGGGGTGGGGGAATTTTCTTGAAAACCTCCGTGTCGCATCTCTGGAAGATACTGAACCTAAATACCAAGTTTGGTGTTTATCCGACTGTTCGTTTCTGAGTTATGCTGTTCACAGACAGACACACAGACACACTGACGCACAAACACACACGGACATGTTTCCAAAAAGGCTTTTTTTGGATTCAGGAGGTCTCAAAACATGTATTTCCGGTGAAATCTCGGTATCGAATTTTTGGGTGGAATACAATACTTCCCCTACTTACTATACGTAGTAGAGAAAGTAAAAACCAATAACGAATTCCCATTTGAGAAAAAGTGCGTATTGGAAAATTCAAACAAATAACAAGGAATATCTCGGAAATGGTTAACTCGACAAAAAATGTATATGACATAAATTGTGTGTTTTAACGAGATCTACATTTCCTGTGCAGAAAACGTTTGTCTATCTCTTACGGTTTACCAGTTAAGCAAAAGCCATTCAGAATGAAGAGGACATTTGGGGACATTCCCATAAAATTCGACATATACATTTTATTTTTCATAAAAATATCTTAAATATATGGTATTTTAATCAAAATCGATAAAGCCATTTTTGAGAAAAACAAAACTTTCGAAAAATGTTTTATGTAAAGGGTAGTCTGGGATGGGGGATTTTCTTGAAAATCTTCGTGTCAAATCTTTGAAAGATACTGAACCTGAGTATCAAGTTTGGTATTTACCCGACTTTTCGTTTTTGAGTTATAGTGTTCACAGAAACACATCCACACAGACCTTTTTCTAAAAATGCTTTTTTTTTGGATTCAGGTGCCTGTATTTCCGTTAAAACCTGGATATCGAATTTTTGGGTAGAATGCAACACTTCCCGTATTTACTATACGTAGTAGAGAAAGTAATAAGACGCGGCGTGTACCAGAAAATCGAGATAACACTCCAAGCACGTGTTTAAAATCACAAAGCAATGTATTAAGATTAGATAAAGTTGGAATCTCACCATAGAATTGTTTTAATATTCAGCACATTTAAATTATTTCACACATTACACGGTAACACTATCTGGTGTGCAAAATTACACAAAGCATAATATGAGTTCTTTATATCAGTTTACTCCAAATGGGTACGACAATGTGAAGTACCGAAAGTAGGAAATATGTGTTCCTTTACTGAGTAAACCAATGCACAGGCTCGCTTTTAGACTTTGGTGAGAAGTGAATGTGTGATGAGCTCTATCGACCACCCGAGTCGCTGTCAACGAGACGTGATATTTATGTCTCGTTGCTGTCACTGCAAATGCCAAACGGCTTCGGATGATCATATTTACGGTCGTCTGCTCCTACCTCACAGATATCCTCTTTATTTATTACTGCTGACATTAAATATTATTCCCAGTTTGTTGGAATTTGTATTAATAAAATTGGTGCATATATTTCACAAGAAATGAATGTATAAAAACATACATATTTACCTGGGATTTCCTACAAAATCATAGCAGGTGGTAGAAATCTTTAAGGAATTCCTATAATGGGTGTGGCAGTAATCTCTCGTGTTATCTTATTTGCTGGGTGCCTGTTATTGTTTTATTATTTTTTTAAAATTTGGTTCTTTGTCCTCCGGCTAGCTATTATTACTCAGTTGAGCAAATATCTCTGAGCAGGGCGTGTAAACGGAAAGGAGTTGTTAATAAAAGATAACATTGATAAAAGAATTTGTTTTTACACTTTTATTGCCGTCACACTTAGTTAATTTCACATCTTTAATCTTGATACACGTCTGACTAAAACTGTTATATTTCCGAATGTAATTACTGTCGTATTGGTTGCTGCGTACTTCCCATTTTGTAACTAACTTTACGACGCGAGAGATTCTTCCAAACTGTATGACGTGTACCTCGTGAATGATTCTGTAGAACTGCGTGATGTGTACCTCGCGAATGATTCTGTAGAACTGCGTGATGTGTACCTCGCGAATGATTCTGTAGAACTGCGTGATGTGTACCTCACGAATGATTCTTTAGAACTGAGAAATGTGTGCCTCGCGAATGATTCTGTAGAACTGCGTGAAACATGCTTATGGCTCCAGAATATATACTCTTTCACCTCGAAATGCCTAAACATTATAATAGAGCTGCTATTGGTTACTAAATCGCGCCAATATTAGCGTCTGTTTTGTCAGCCAATCATAATTACTAACACATATGCTCTAGGGAAGATATTCCCTCCATTTCTAAAGAAAGGCACGCTACCCTGACGTCATTTGTTTGTCTCTTCTTAGTGATAAACAACTCACCCCCTCGCTTCATTGTTACCCACTCTATTGTCAGTTTCAGTGAGACCGTGTAAACTTATTTCCTAACAATGCTTATGGCTAACAAAAATCTAAAATCATTGCCATACAATAATGCCACTTTACACTACAATCACTCTGGCATTCACAGTGTTGTGATATAAAATACTGCCTCATGGGATAAGTTAAGTTTCCACAATTTTGTTAGTTGGTAAGGCATTCAGAGTATCCTCAATTCAAGCTGGCGTGGTTAAAAATGTTATATTTTTAAAACTATAATATTGACAAACAACTAGGTAAGACAGAACTGCTTTCACTGCGCCGGATTTCTCGTCATCTTCCTTCTAGTGTGGGTGGCGAATTGCTGTAAAAGAGCGTCCTACAACACTTGTGTGTTACCTATGCTTTTAACTCTCATCTAAGGAGTAGTTACAGGAGACGGAATAAAAACGTTGAAGTTCACTTTTAACCGCAATTTATTTTCACACTTGTTCGCAGCTAGCCGTGAATTCTATCCCACATTATGGGAGCCTATCCATCAATCTCATCAATGATGGTGGCCCAAATTTGGAGATTCCTGGATCGATCCCCGGCGACCGCCTACCCACGGGATTTTTTTGGGATTTCCCGGGTCGTCAGGCGAACTCTGGAGTGTTTTCTTTCATCCCCCCCGAATTTCCTGTCCCTCCATTTCGTTCCATTAATGATTTCATTCATTCTTCATCCCGTTTGGTCTATTTCAGGGTTGAAAGTGTCGGTGAGGTGCTTCGGTGCTGTGTGGCAGGGAAAAAGGATGCTCTCTGTGCACTTTCTCCCTTCTTCGACCTTCAGCTAGTTGCTAGAGTATAAGGACCGCCCTTGGGAGAAGTTGGGCTTGTGTTGGGCGGGGTCCACGGTCTGCCTGTCTTACTGCCGGGGTGTCTATAACTGGAAAATGTGGGACCCTGTTATTGCTGTGCCGTCACTCCTGGTTCCGCCGCCCGGTGTCTCCCTTCACCTCATCTCTCCCTCCCTAATTCCTGAATCGGTGCCGAATCCCATCCGTTTCACAATCCAATCCTGTACACAAAATAAAACAGGCGTTTGCGTGCGTGTATGCGAGTGAAACCGAAAAGTCGGAAAAATATAAAATGTTATATTTCAGTTAAAAACTATTTAAGCATGCTAGAATTTCAAGAAATTTCCTCCATTCCTTACATGGAAACATTTTTATTATTTTACATTTTATTAAAGGTGCCTCTAACGAGATGTTAAAGTGATAAATTAAAGGTATACCTTGCGTTTTCTGGGAACAGCCTGTGAAGTCTCATTCTGAATGACTTTTGCCTAATTGGTAAACAGTAAGAGATAGACAACATCTAAAAACACAAAAATTTGTTAAAGCCCAAAATAATGCCAAACGTTTTGTGCTGTTAACCATTTGAGAGATAGGCCTTGGTGTTGCTTTAAATTTCCAAAGAATTATATTTCGTTTCAAATGGTAAGTTGCTATTCATGTTTACTTTCTCAACCACGTGCATAGTAGATGTTACATTCCATCCAAAAATTCGATGCTGAGATTTCA
The DNA here is from genome assembly GCA_030765065.1 of Deroplatys truncata. NCBI lineage: Eukaryota > Metazoa > Arthropoda > Insecta > Mantodea > Mantidae > Deroplatys > Deroplatys truncata. The sequence goes on along the minus strand of CM060985.1, from coordinate 27,209,219 downwards.
CCGAAAATAAATGTTTTGAGGCCCCATGAATCCACAAGAAGCATTTTTAGAAAAACGTGTGTGTGTGTGTGTCTGTAAACAGCATAACTAAAAAACGAACAGTCGGATAAACACCAAATTTAGTGTTCAAGCTCCTTCCAAAGATGCGAGCAGAGATTTCCAAGAAAATTTCCCCTCCCCTTAACTACCCTTTACATGGAACACTTTTCGAATCTTTTTATTTTCTAAAATGGCTCCAACGATTCTGATTAAAATATCATACATTAAAGATGTGTAATGGAGGTGTTTCCGAAAAGATTTATCTGGATTAAAATGAAGCAGACAGGAAAGTAAACTTTCGTAAAAATAATTTGTGTGCCGAATAATAAGCGATAGATGTCATGTGAATTTAACAATTCAGATTTCTCTACTTTGTATTGCTTTAATTTCTGAAGCTATCTTAAGGTGTGTTAAGACTTACCTGGCAGTTTTGGGTGCATACCAATGGACCTGAGAGGTTTTAAAAAGCCTCGGACCATTTGTCTCAGTTCGGAAAACTGCAGCTACAACCTTGGTTCGATTAGTTTTAATTTTGTAGCGATTTCGACCAAATTTGAAATGTGTCAACAAATATATATTGGCAAAGGTTTGCAAGTTACGAGGGCTGTGCCAGAAGTGCCCGACCTAACAAAGAAAACACAAAAATGTTGGGAAAAAGCATCTTTATTTCTCTACATAGTCTCCCTTCAGCTCGATACACTTTTCCCAGTGATGTTCATTAGCTTCGATGTTTATGGTAAAAACCGTCGAGCTCTGCAAAATAGCCATCAACTGCAAACTCCACCTCTTCATTGTTTGCAAATCTTTTACCACCAAGCCGTTTCATCAACCTTGGAAATAGGAAATAATCATAGGGGGCTAAGTCTGACGAATGGGATGCATGAGGAAGCAATTCGAACTTCAACTCATTGATTTTGGGCATGGCGATAATGGCTGTGTGAACTGGTGCATTGTCTTGATGAAACAGAACTTTCTTTTCCACTAAATGCGACCGTTTTTGCTTGATTTCATCATTCAAGTGCTGCAATAAGTTTGCACAATACTCGCCATGGATTGCTTTTCCTTTTTGAAGATAATCAATGAAAATTATCCCACGCGCATTCCAAAACACTGACTGCAGATGGAACTGTCTTCGCCTTATTTGGAGCTGATTCTCCCCTTTCAATCCACTGTTTTGACTGTTCCTTCATCTCAGGTGTGAAGTGATGAACCCATGTTTCATCCATTGTTATGAATCGACGCAAAACCTCGGCTTTATTGCAGCGAAACATCGCCAAACTCTCGACTGAAACATCCTCACGACGCTGCTTTTATTCCATTGCCAGCAAACGCGGCGCCCATCTTACGCATAGCTTTCCAAATTTTCAGTCACTATGCGATGTACAGCACTTTTTGAAATGCCTACGATGTCTGCTAGCTCGCGCACTTTCAGTCGACGGTCATCCAATACCATTTTGTGGATTTTCTTCACAATTTCTGGCGTGGTCAGCTCATTTGGTCGACCACTGCGATGTTCTCTTGGCCTCGCTTAAACTCTGCCGCCCAATATTTTACTGTTGTAAACGAAGGAGCGGACCCTCCAGAGTAGATCCTATCTCAGCTTTAATATTAGTTGGACTAAGACCTTTCAAATGAAAGTATTGTATCACATAACGATGACCAGTTTTATCCATGTTTACAAATTTGCTGAGAGAGAGTTCACTATTAATGGCTGCCAAACAATTACTAAACAACGTAGCATCGTCAAACTTCAAACTTAAGCTTTATAAGGTTGGTACTTTCTACCACAGTCATTTGTTTGAAACAACAACCGCTATCTATACGTCAGATCGGGTACTTCTGGGACAGCCCACGTATTTCATTCATCGTACGAGCTGACGGGCAAACCGGTGCTAAAACAGGAGATGGAGAAAATGTGAACTGTACCTACTCATATCCTTCTTTTATACCTTGCGACCTATAAAGAATGCAATTTCATCACCGTGCAGATGCAGGAGATGCATGCAGCTCATATCCACTTTCAAAATAACGATCTTCCGTAACTGATGAGAAAATTCCTAAGGTTATAAAACATAGTGGTGACTATTATTGAATAGCCGAGGAGGGCAAACCCTGCAAGAATGCGGCCGGTTGGGGCTGGAAAGGAAAACAAGTGCGCAGAGCTACACTGCGGTCAGCACAATGACAAACCCTCCCTCTGTGCCAAATACAACAACGTATGAAATATAAAGTGGTTCATGTTTACTACACATGTAAAATCCTGATGTGATACATTCACATTTTTGTGCCAAAGACAAATTCACATATATTCATTATAGTCTGAGCCAATAGTTACAATCTGTTTATAATTTTAATAACCTTTGGTGGTATACGTTGCCGTGCATTGCCACTAAAGGATTAACTACACGTCAGCTAATTAAACAATTTTCCTAGAGGACGTGGATCGGATCCTATCTTGGCATATATAAAGGAAAAGGTATATTACAGTGTTCAATCTTCTAGAACAGATGTCTCCCTTTATTTTCCAAAAAGTTAAGTTGACAATTACAAGTTGAGCCTGCAAGTATATTTTTTCTCATCATCAGAACTCGGAATATTAGTGTGAATTTTCTCTCACACAAGACTTCTTTTACCCATTTAACTTTGTACGATATAGTATCTAAGCAACAAACAACTTTACAAATTGAATCAAAGGTCTTTCACAATTTTAACTATATATACACATGCATAAATCCAACAATAATCTGTAACATTCTGTTACTTTAACAGTATCTATACAATTTGACTCCTCCCACAAAACTTTTAAGAATTCAAATACTCTTTTTATTGTTAACTTTATAGCTTTAATGTTCACAAAATGTTCTCTTCATATGCCATATTTCCTTTACATTTACATGTGAATATATTTGTTCCCCCACATGCACCGTGGCCTACCATCACGAATCTTTGTCAATAGTTTTAAAAGTTTTACTCACCGAAACGTATAAATTACGAACATTTTGACAAGTCTAAAAAACAAGTAATATATCTGATGCCTCTCAATTACCACCGTGAATGTCGCCCAGACGTGTACGTAATCGGCCTCTCTTATGGCGACCTCCTACTCGACCAACCATACTGTATTACAGCGGGATGTTACTAGGTATACATGACGTCACCGCTTCTGCGGGTCCAAAATCTCAAAATGTAACAAAGCCACTGTCGTAACTGGCGAAATGGGGAGGAGGAGCATTCAAACGGCTCAAATTATACGTACTATTAACATAAAATGTGACTTTTATCCTTGATACGTTACTCACGATATATTTTTGCATATGGAATATGCATGTCCGTTAACTGACGCTTAAGAAAGGCCTAAACTTGCAATATGGAATGTCTCTAAAAATGGGCTCTACATTTTTCCTTATTTCAGTTTTCGTCTATCTATTAAGATATCGTGTTATAAAAATTGTACAGAATTCCATCAATAAAGGGAAGTTACCAGGCTTCTCATAGGTATACCTACCTACGTTTTATTTTTCTCGTCAATATACTATACATGTGCCATTATAACTGAAATCGTTACAGCTGTTTTTTTAGAAAACAGAACATAACGAAAAGCTTCCATATAGGGAGTAGCAGATGTGGGGGACATTCCTGAAGTATCTTCGAGTCGCATCCTTGGAAGGACGCGGTAATACCAACTGGTATTTAACCAACTTTTCGTTTTTGAGTTATGCTGTTTACAAAGCTTAAACGTACACGCACGTGAGAATCTTTTCTAAACGTGCCTCTTCTGGATTTAGTGGAGCTCAAAAAATGTATTTCTAGTGAAATTCCACATGAATGGAATACAGTACTTTCTCCGCCACTGTCGGAAAGTGGTAGAGAAAATGAGAATGAACAGATTAGGTATGTACGATGAAGAACGTTTTTGCGAAGCTTATCTTTAGAAGATGAGTTTCTACGTAAAAACCCAACGAGCCAGGTTTAGAACACATATTGCTGAAATATATCACACGCCAGGCCTTCACTTCGTGGATAGTGAACGTTTCCTTCAGCGCTAGCCGGCGCATGATTGGTTTGAAATGGGGGAGGCGGTCCCAGCTCAGGAAGCATTTGGAAGGCTAATCGAGAAAAATGGCGAAAATTCGAGATCTGATCTTTCCTCGTCGGTAAGAAGTTTCTTGAAAGCTCTTGCGGTATAAAGAAGAGCAAATCGCCGCCTTACCAAGTTAGGCATTAGCTGTGAAGTCGAGTGCTGTGCGATTATTCAACGAGCGATAGAACGGGAGAATAGGAGTCGATACTACATGCAGCGACCAGGAGAGAACGGAGGATTCCTGCGTTCAACACAGAAGTGAGCCATCGCAGAAGAGAGATACGTCGCGCGTGGTATATTGCAACGCTATTAGCCTCCGCCAAAAAAAGAAGAGAAAACTAGACAGACAAATATGAAAAATATATGCCTTGTGGTTTTTAAATAAGCAATAGTATATTATGAAATAAATTTGTAACGTAATAATTTCATAGGCACTTTTTTGTATCAAAATTATAAAACTTAAATGAAAATAAAATTATTTTGTCTAAGGAATTGCTGTGAAGTGAGTGTGTGTTTTATTTATATTGTCGTATGCCTCACTTAAAATTATTATTTAACTTCAGAGGAGAGCTACTCGCTTATGAGAGGGATCGTTGAACAAACAAAGAACTTTAAACCCGAGGCATCGACAAGGGACGCAGATAAAGTTAGATTATAAAAATAATTACTACACCAACATAATTTCTGGCTGAAGGGAGAGGCAAGGAACTCTACACTATCATAATTAAAACGGCAAGGAAATAGATAGCTGGTAGATTTATTATAAAATGTTTTCTTACCCCATGTGTCTGCCGGGCGAGGACGCCAAGTCGCAGTTATCCGTCTAACTCACGCGAAGCCTAGTCACAGAATGAAGCCACAACAAGTTGGCGTCAGTAACGCCATATCCCCCCCCCAATGACACACTGCTTCCCCTGAATCGCCCCTACTCTCAGATAAACTGCCACCTCCGACCCGGTAACCAGAGAGCGTATTAGCATTAATATAATCTGTGCACATGCCACATCATTATGATATTGCTTCCATGGGGCTTATTGTAGTTTATTTGTTGTTGGTATTAAAAACAGAAACGGAAGACATTTTAGTAGAACATGAAAAAGCAGAATTGTCCCTAATTCGAAGGAAATCATATTCTCTAGTTATGAGAAAGAATACGAAAGATGCCTTAATTGGATGCGGAGTAAAACACTTATTGAAACTTTGGGGCTGGCATATATTTCAGAACATATTTTGTAACGTTACAATTTTATAAGTAATTGTTCCTATGTTAAGTTTATTAAACCAATGTCATAATTTAGCGAATTCTGAGCGATTTTTACCAACACTAAAGTCTTCTTATAATTTAATATTACTTTCACTACTCGCTCTTCTACTTTTCGTAGAAAAACCTTTGCTTTCATCTGTTTCTTGTTAATTCGGATAAACTTTCATTATACATTTCGTAATAGGTATAAGAAACATGGAGAAAACTAAAGCGATAGTCAGATTTATAAAGAGCGGTTCGATATGTGATGGATTTAAAATTGCATGCTCTCTGCATGAACACGAGGAAAAAAGAAAAGAAAGAAAAAATAAACGAATAGGTCTAATTATTTGAAAAAAAGTATAAGTATTTCGTGATTCAAATCAATAACAAAGAATATCTCGGAAATGTTTAACGTCACAAAAGAAATTGTTTAGTCTTAAACTGTGTGCTTTAAAGCCATCTTTATCTTCGTATATTGAGATTTCGTCTATCTGTAACGGTTTACCACATACACAAAATTTATTCAAGTTTTTCTCAGAAAATTCAAGATATATATTTTAATTGTCATAAAAGGATTTAAACATATTGTACTTTAACAAAATCGTTTAAGCCATCTTTTAAAAAATCAAACATAATTAAACATTTTCCACTTAAGTGCAGTTTCGGTTGAAGGGATTTTCTTGAAAACCTATGTGTCGTATTCTTGGAAGATGCTGAGCTAATACCAAGGTTGGTATATAACCCCTTTCGTTTTTTAGCTACGCTGTTCACGCGCACACACGCGAGGACGTTTTTAAAATGCCCTCGTTTTGGATTCGGGGACCTCAAAACGTGTATTCCCAGCAAAATCACCATATCGGATTTTTGGGTAAAATATAACTGGATTGGATTGTAAACCGAAGGGGATTCGGCACGATCCAGTGAATCCGGATATAGTACCGATAACCCACGAGGGGGCGCCCTCAGGAAGATCAGTTGAAGGAAGACACCGGGCGACCGGAAAGAGGAGTGACGTCACAGCAATGACAGGGTCCCTACACTTTCAGAGTTTGACAGGTAGAACGGTTACCCCGCCTCATACAGCATTCAACGCCCCCCAAGGGGTGGTTCTTATACCGCGGCAACCAGTCGAAGGCCGAGGGAGGGAGAAAGTTTACAGAGAGCATCCTTTTTTCCTGCCACGCTGCACCGAAACACCATCGCCGACCAAATGGGGTAAAGAGTGACTGAAATGATTAATGGAACAAAAAGGGACAGGGAATTCGGGGAATGAAAGAAACCGCTCCAGCATTCTCCTGACGACCCAAGAAAAACCCCGAAAGAATCCATGGGTTAGAGGGCGGTTGTTGGAGATCGAACCCGGGACCTCGGGCAACAGACGTTACCACCTCACCCATCCCGCTGGGTTAGAATATAATACTTCCTCCACTTAATTTAGCTATGTACCGAGGTGGCTCCGTGGCTCGGTTCGATCCCACACTGTTCTCGTTTTCCTTGATCCGTATGTAAATGTTGGTGTGATTTTTAATTTACCAGGATTTCCTTTTCATTCCCTTTCTCTCACATCTTTCAGGTTTGCTTCTACGTTAAGTGGTGTAGGCCAATGCCGGACAGATGGCGTGGATGCTTGCTTAAAGGAAAGAGTACTCCCCGTGAACACAACAGGGCTGCGTGGTCGAGGTCGATCATCGCCCCCTCTAGGCAGCTCCAGCAGTGGGACGGGTCTTCGCGCCTGGAACTCTTAGGGACTTCCGCGCGACTCTGGGCCTTTCTGCTTGCGGATTATAGCCTCCTGTGGTTCCTTCACTTCATCCCTTCCTCCTGGGGTGCTGGTAGCCACAATATATCTACGTAGGTCGCAGTGCACGAGGTGTCCCCCTCCTATATAAACGAGTTTTATTTATGGACGCTCTTTAACTGCAGTTGTCCTTAGCGTCCCATTCTATATTGGCGTGAAGACCGGAAATTTTACTCAGAGACCTCTTTATCAGATTTGAGGTTCTCTTACGTGCCGTAAATCTACGACACGGTACCACCGGCTCTACTTCCCTTCCGAAAGAAGCCATGTTAAGGATTTTTACGCCCGAAAAAATCCAACGCCCTCCGCCGGGTTTGAACCCGCGACCTCGGGAACTAGAGCCCCTTCCTATACCCTACTACAGCTAAGTAGTAGAGAAAGTAACAAATAAGTTGCATATCGTAGCCTGGATTTGCTCTTTCCTGAAACACTAACCACTGTTTGTGTTATCTGGTTGAACTTGGCCACACTAGTAGTGTTCGGCTGCTACACACCCTCTCAGGGGAGCAAATAAATTCACAAGATGTGTGTAAATCTTTGGAAAGAAGAGATCTCACGGCGGATAAGACTCCACACTGTTGGCACGACAGGGTATAAATACAAAAACACTCTTGAATTAGTGGTAGCTTCTCTCTGCAACGTCTGCACGAGAAGGTAAATCTGAAAGCGACCCTAGCAGTCGATAAGGCAACTAACGTCATCAAGTTCGCGTGATCTAGGTCAGTGCAGATAGAATACAGCGATAACCGTTAAGCCACACTTTGGAATTGCAACAGACTTCATTTCACCAGTTCGTTTATCACAGAAAACTATTTAACTGAAACGTGTATGTTAATGTTTCTTCTAATCGGAGTAATAAACACATGGGTGAGGCAATTTCCTTTAGCTGTAAACTTAACCTACTTTCATGTTCGGCACTTAAGGGCGTAGGGCAGCTTTTACAAAGGGCGTTCCTTGCTCTAGCGCCTACTAAAAGGAAGTACTGCATTCCACCCAAAAAAATCTGATGTGTTACGCTCACATGACTTTCTCTACTCTTGTACAAACTATTTTTACAAACGCTTGTTCTCCATATGCTTCATGTTAATCGAGATGTTAATCTTATTGCTAATTTTCTTGTACATGCAAGGGGAATTGGTAGGCTTTAAGCGATGGTCAAATATTTTAAGAGCTGCTTACTATGTGGCGCATTCCATTCTCTTTGTATGTCCAGGACAAAAAAAAAAGAATAACAATTTCCCATTTGAGAAAAAGTATAAGTATTGGAAAATTTAATGGAATAACAAGCAATATCTCGAAAATGGTTCACTCAACAAAAACAAAATGTATATGACATAAATTGTGTATTTTAACGCGATCTATATTTTTTGTATAGTAAACTTTTGTCTATCTCTTATGGTTTACCAGTTATGCAAAAGTCGTTCACAATGAAGAATACTTTTGGAGACATTCCCAGAAAATTTGAGATATACATTTCATTTGTCATGAAAATATCTTAAACATATGATATTTTAATCAAAATCGTTAGAGCCATTTTTGAGAGAATTAAAATTTTCGAAAAATGTTCCATGTAATCTGGGGTGGGGGGATATTGTTGAAAACCTTCGTGTCGCATCTCTGGAAGATACTGAACCTAAATACCAAGTTTGGTGTTTATCTGACTGTTCGTTTCTGAGTTATGCTGTTCACACACACACACACACACACACACAGACACACACACGGACATGTTTCCAAAAATGCTTTTTTTGGATTCAGGGGGTCTCAAAACATATATTTCCGGTGAAATCTTGGTATCGAATTTTTGGGTGGAATACAATACTTCTCCTAATTACTCTACGTAGTAAAGAAAGTAAAAATCAAAATAGCGATTTCAACGGAAATGCATATTTTGAGGTATCTGAATCTACCGCGTTTGTTTACAAACTATTGTGACAAAAGCTTATTCTAATATATAATACATGTCAACTCAGACACACTGTTACAGAAATAGTTTTATTAGACATTCCTTTGAAGGTACAAGGGGAATTTCACTCTTTGCATGACATCGCGAGAAATAACAGAATAGCGATAGCACTTACAAGATTTTGTGTTGTATTCACATGACTTTCTCTACCCTTTTTCGTTTATTTTTATAAAGCTTCTACAAACTATTCTTAAGCAAGCTTATTACCTTCCCTATACGCACGTAGTAGGTAAGGAAGGTATTGCATTCAACACAAAAATTCAATACCCAGATTTCACCGGAAATGTATGTTTTGAGACCTCACTTTTAGACAAATGTCCGTGATTGTGTCTGTGTGTCTCTGAACAACATAAATAAAAAACAAAATGTCGGATAAATACCAAACTTGGTACTAAAGTTCAGTATCTATAAAAGATGTGACAAGAAGATTTTCAAGAAAATCCACCTATCCCAAACTACCCTTTACATGGAATGTGTCTCGAATTTTTTGATTTTCTGAAAAATGGTTCTAACGATTTTGACTAAAATGATATAAATTATAGATATTTACATGACAAACAAAACTGTACATCTTGAGTTTACTGGGAATAGCTTGTAAAGTCCCCTTCACATAGAAAGACATTTATATCACCTTCTATAACTAGATAGACGAAAACGTGCTACCCAAAAAATGTAGATGTATTTAAAACGCAAAATTTATTCCAAATCACTTTTTTGTGGCATCAGACATTTCCGAAATGTTCCGTTATTAATGGTTTTAATTGTTCAATACTAGTCACTCTTTTCAAGTCCTGTCGATTTTCAGCTATTTCTCGCGATGTCATGGAAACAGAATGGAATTTTAAGGCCAGCATATAGCGTCCAGTTGTTAAACATTTGACTATCTTTGTATCTATAACGAAATGTGTATTGCAGCTATCTCTGTAAAGGTTTATCTCGAATAAAATGAAACACATAGTAAAATAAACTTTCGCAAGAATAATTTGTATATCCATAATAAGCGATGGGATAGAGAAGTCATGTGAATGTAACACATCAGATATATTTTCTATCTACTTGATGTTAAACGTAGAAGTAGTTTCAGTACTCAGTTCGTTGTAGGTACAAACTCCAAACACACCCCTTCCTGGTATGCACGAGCTCGCTGAGAAGGTTGATGAAGCTGCGGGTACGGCATGAATGGAAGCGAGTGTACACGTTACACCACACAAGAAATGCTTTTGGGGAAGTAATACTGGCACCACCAGTGCAATCATGCTCTAGCCGCCAGTGTGTTTGTTTATTCTATGTCAAGGTAAACGCTGGGTTTAGTGGATTGCGTTTGATACACCCATTCGCAGAACATGTAGGTACTGGCCTTGGCTTCCCTATGAATATCAACTGTTCTTTTTACTTTTTCTACTACGTATGGTAAGTAGTGGAAGTATTGTATTCCACCCAAAAATTCGATACCGCGATTTCACCGCAAGTATATGTTTTGAGACCCACTGAATCCAAAAAAAGGCATTTTTGGAAACATGTGTGTGTGTGTGTGTGTGTGTGTGTGTGTGTGTGTGTGTGTCTGTCTGTGAACAGCATAACTCAGAAACGAACAGTCGGATAAACACCAAACTTGGTATTTAGGTTCAGTATCATCCAGAGATGCGACACGAAGGTTTTCAAGAAAATCTCCCCACCACAGATTACCCTTTACATGGGACATATTTCGAAAATTTTAATTCTCTCAAAAATGGCTCTAACGATTTTGATTAAAATATCATATGTTTAAGATATTTTCATGACAAATAAAATGTATATCTGGAATTTTCTGGGAATGTCTCCAAAATTATTCTTCATTGTGAACGACTTTTGGTAAATAAGAGATAGACAAAATGTTACTACACAAAAGATGTAGATCGCGTTAAAATACACAATTTATGTCATATACATTTTTGTTGTTAAGTGAACCATTTTCGTGATATTGCTTGTTATTCCCTTAAATGTTTCAATAATTTTCCCAAATGGGAATTCGTTATTCATTTTTTACTTTCTCTACTACGTATAGTAAGTAGGGGAAGTATTGTATTCCACCCAAAAATTCGATACCGAGATTTCACCGGAAATACATGTTTTGAGACCTCCTGAATCCAAAAAAAGCATTTTTGGAAACATGTCCGTGTGTGTGTCTGTGTGTGTGTCTGTGTGTCTGTGTGTCTGTGAACAGCATAACTCAAAAACGAACAGTCGGATAAACACCAAACTTGGTATTTAGGTTCAGTATCTTCCAGAGATGCGACACGAAGGTTTTCAAGAAAATCCCCTCTCCCCAGACTACCCTTTACATGGAACATTTTTCGAAAATTTTAATTTTCTCAAAAATGGCTATAACGATTTTGATGAAAATATCATATGTTTAAGATACTGTCATGAGAAATGAAATGTATATCTCGAATTTTCTGGGAATGTCTCCAAAAGTATTCTTCATTGTGAACGACTTTTGCATAACTGGTAAACTATAAGAGATAGACAAAATTTTACTACACAAAAAATGTAGATCGCGTTAAAATACACAACTTATGTCATATACATTTCTTTTGTTGAGTGCACCGTTTTCGAGATATTGCTTGTTATTTCCTTAAATTTTCCAATACTTATACTTTTTCTCAAATTCGTTATTCATTTTTTTGTCTTTGATATGCAAAGACTATTAATCTGTGGAAAAGGGAATAGTGCTGCACCTAGCAACCAGCTATTAAGAGATATGTATGTGCTTAAAGGCTACTGTATTTCTATATTGCCCTTGTAAACATATATTCCCCTTACATCTACAAGAAAATTAGCAATAAGATAGAGTCTGCAAATGTTTATCTCGATTAACATGAAGTAGATGGAGAATAAGCGTTTGTAAAAATAGTTTGTACAAGAGTAGAGAAAGTCATGTGAGTGTAACACATCAGAGTTTTTAAATTACCCTACATACACAAATTTTCTCCCTTTATAAGATTAGCATAGATATTACTAGAGCTCAAACTTCTAAGAAGCAATGACATCACCGAAGTCGTCTATTTACTGACATAATGATATTAACATTACTTACTATACAGCCAGCACTGCACTCACCTGAAACAAAAATAAGCATGAGTTAACATCTAATAACAAATATAATAGTAGATTATGAAACAAGGGGTAAAAGCAGGATTTTATTTTGCACGTAGAAATGTTTGCGAATCGAAGCTCATAGACAGAGTTTCTCAATTCTACTAGCAAAAATAAAACCACTTTTAACACGTGTGGCATATACTACCTTTTAGACAGCGCTAGAATTTTAAAATATCAATAATGTTGTATTGGTTCCTGAAACTAACAGACATGACGTTAAAAAAGCGAGATGTCAGATGTTTTGTTGATTTGCTAGCAGTCATCTTTAATGAAATTTTTTTCAATATGTTTTGCCTTACACCAACCAATGAATGCTGTATATTGCTTTTTGGAGCTTTTGGTTAAGTACTTCTAGCGTTATTCTTTCTACTGCTTCTGTAATTTTGTTTCCATATCAGTTTCTTCTGAATTCATAATTTCCGCCACTTAATTTTTATGTAGGTTTTACTAGATAAAAGAATAACATTTTAAATCAAAGAAAGCATAAAACTGCCAATGTAATGTATAGGTAATAACTCTACAGCGAATTGCGATAAATTGAAGTATGGCGATTTGTACTGTGAACAGGTAATGCGAGCGCCATGAGAAATTAATCATGTAAAACGACACAATGAAATGTAAAACCTAATCAAACCAAGCGAGTTATTAAACATGTATAAATACGAAGGGTAATTACTTATAATTACTTCTAATTAAGTAATTATAATTAGCACTAGTGCGTTATTCTAAAGCTTTTAGCTCGTTGCTCTGTGTTAGAAGTTTTACTTTTAGGCCATGCTGTCTAAAAAATACGTCTTTAGCGCCAGAGCAATAAACTACATCAGTACATTTAAAATATACAATAATATTAAGAAGTACTTAAAAATAAGTCAAATTCAAGTTCCTAGTTTGAATGAAGAGTGCTTATTGCAGAGAAAAAGTACTTTTAAGGAGAGATTAAAAGCCCGATCTCGTTACCTATTGCAAATTTACTGAATTCATAACACATTACGTCAGAAACGGTTCAAGATATCAGATTGAAATGTTTACAGGATGTAGATACATGCCTTCTGAGTTGCTTGACCCAGTTTATACATTCGTATTAAGGAATTTCCTAGTTAGATAATTTGACTACATTTTATGAGTATAATGTTTTTAAACTGTAAGAAAACATTCCATTAACACAAGAAAACCCACCACAGCATTAAGGTATTGCTTTTATCATACTAAAATTTCATTTTGATATTTTGAGGCAACATTTATAACATGCTGTGTATGCCAGAGTGATTATAGTGTAAATTAATATTATTGTATATACATGATTTTAGATGTTTGTTAGGAAATAAGTTTGCACGGCCTAACTGAAACTGACAATAGAAGTGGGTAACAATAAACCGAGGGGGTGAGTTGTTTGTCACTAAGAAGAGAAAGCCGAAATTGACGTCAGGGCAGCGTGCCTTTTTTAGAAATGGAGGGAATATCTTCCCTAGAGCATATATGTTAGTAGTAGTGATTGGCTGACCAAAGCAGACGCTAAAGTTGACGCAATTTGGTAGCCAATAGCAGCTATATTATAATGTTTAGGCAATTCGAGGTTAAGGAGTATATATTCTCGAGCGATAAGCAAGTTTCGCACAGTTCGGAAGAATCTCTCACGAGGTGCACGTCGCAGAGTTAGTTACAAAAATGTAAATTACGCGAAGTAATTGGTGCGTGGCAACTAAAACGACTGTAGTTACATCACAGTTTCAGTCAGGCGTGTATAAAGATTAAATATGTCAATTATTAATTAAGCGTGACGGCAATAAAAGTCTAGATTCAGATTTTTTTATCAATGTTATCTTTAGCAACAACTCCTTTCCGTTTACACACCCTGCTTAGAGACACGTGCTCGACTGAGTTATAATAGCTAGCCGGAGGACAAAGAACCCAAATTTAAAATACAATTAAACAATAAGCGCCCAACAAATAAGATAACACAAGATATCGAGAACTGCGACAATCTTTGACGGCTTTTGTATAAAACAGTCATTTATATCGTCATTCACAGAAAAAGTAGTTCAAAGTAAAAATGGAGAAAACAAAAAACTCATATATATATTTATTTGGAAACAAAGAAGTCACATGGTTTGGACATACGGAAGCTGTCATATTTTTCAGGAGTACAAATCTGTAGAACAAAGCTTCCTCTAAGCTGTGAACTAAAATTTACCTTTCTACTGAAAAAAGTAGATACAGAAATTATGTTGTTTTTTTCTGTGAAGCAATGCAGAATGTAATTGATAGGTGCATTAGGTTGTTTAAAAAAAACTATTTGAAATAAAGTACCTCGTCTACAACGATAAAATATATAGGAAATGAAAGAGGGAAATCCAGTTTATAAGACCGTACAAGAAAATAAAGATGCCAAATGTTGGCAATTTTCTCCGTTTAATCTTCCCTTAAAATAGTTAAAATTGCTAGCTACCAGTTTTAAAAGCACTTATAAATACATAAGCGTACGTACTTTTACCCCATTCAACACTTTACAACACGAATATCCCCTCGCGTTATCAAGGCACTGTACACCGCATAGGATCAGGAATAGGGTTCCGAAACGCTGCGGCCAAGGCTTGGATCTACTGAACCTCCGGGAAGGAGGTTTGACGCGAGAGTATGAAGGACAGCCATATTTGACGGTGGGATCCATAATGCTTCCCTATTCTCATGAAATTAAATTGAATTTTATTTATGAACGCTCTTTAGCTACTGTGGTCCGTAGCGCCTCATTCTGTATTGGACGTGAAAGACCGGACATTTTGTCTAGAGACCTCTTTATCAGGCTTGAGGTTCTTTTACGTGCCGTAAATCTACGACACGGGACCACCGGCTTTACTTCCCTTCCGAAGGAAGCCATGGTAAAAATTTTTACGTCCGAAAAAAAAATCCATCGCCCTCCGCCGGGTTTGACCCCACGACCTCGTGAACTAGAGGTTAGCATGGTACCCATTACAACAATTGAGGACGACCCTATCCTCAAGGAGAGAACGTTCCATGGAGGGGAAGAAACAGTTCTCTCCTCAAAGTATATCCACCGCACACCTCCATCCACACTGCCTGTGCCTGAAAGATGAAGGCGGAAATAATGCGAGAGAAAATTGGAGACAGGAAACTTCATAGAGGTAGATAATCCACACCATTATTTGCCTATCGATCTGGGAAAACCATAAAAACTCCAAGGTCAGAGTGTCCCAATATCGAATTTTTGGTTGGAATATATACTTCCTCTGCCTGCTACAGCTTAAGTGGTAGAGAGAGTAAGACCTACAAGTGGAACGGTAAGGTGTTTTCTCTCTTGCTAGTTAAGAAGGACGGTAAAGATTGCTTCCACGTTTTATAAGACGGCAGCAGGCTTTGAAGATGAAGGAGCAGCGCATGGTTGAAGAGAGGATTAACCCAAATGACTAAGGAGATTACACGGCTCAGCACCACGATCAAGAAGCAGATAAAGTGTTTCATCAAAAAGCGCCAGTTAACTTGTAAGAAACTTGCTGGCTTACCTTGGATTTTACTTTCTCTATTACCTACACTGTTGTATTCCACCCAACAACTCGACATTCACTGGAAATACACGCTTTGTGGGCTCCCGAATAGAACCATGAGGAGGTCGACTATTCGATTCCTCTCTGGTCGGCCACACTGAACATGGGTTCTTCGTGGTTTTCCCGGGTCGTTAGGCAAATTTTGGGGTGGTTCCTCTTCTAAGACGAATTTCCTGTTGAAGGATCAGACAACGGCGTTCGGTATCTTGCGACTGGGCGGTGGAGATACGGTTGGAAAGGTTTCTTCCTGGCGTCGGTTGGACTGCTGATGGACCCGCCTTCTGAAGTGGCATCCCTGGGCTGTAGGGGCCCCCGGACTTGTGGGCAGGCTGACCGAATTTGATGCGTTCAACCTAGAATCTTTAGGGGCCCTGTCCATGCTTGCGCACATCGTCGCCCGATTCTGGTCACCCTTCTGTCCCCCTTCTTATTCCTCCATACCTCACATTAGAAGCACAAAGGGCCATACTGGCCAACGTGAGATGCTGTGCCTTCTTTTGGGGGCCCCTTCGTGATATATATGTATTCTTACTCCTGAGTAAAGAAATATTGTTAGCAAAAATTCACGCATGTGTGTGTTTATGTGCGAGCATATTTTGGAGGAGGTAAGATTAGGATTAGGATTACGCTACGGAAGGAACACCTAGTACTTCAAACCACACAGGGATCGTTTGTGCATACAACCCCGGGAGAAACGGATGAGATGAAGGAACCGCAGGTAACGTATGGGCTGCAGGACCGGCCGACGCAGGCGACACAGACGCGCAGAGGTCCCTAAGACTTACCACTTGACCACCCATCTGGAGAGCGCTCAAGGAAGCCCTCCCCTCCGGCGGAGACCGGGGAAAGCTCTACCCAGCACCGGAGACTCGATCGGCCTCCATCTGATGGGGCTGAGAAGAGGTGCCAACACGCAGGCCATCTGCGCCATCTGTCCGCAGTCGTCCGACACGCCGCCCCGGAGTCAAGCTATAACGTGAAAGAGGAAGATGAAATGAGAGGGAATGAGGCACAGAGAAATTTGGGGCAGACAACATCCTTCCCAGCATTAACCTGGTGATCTGGGGAAACCCCAGAAAAAAACCAATGGGTCAGGAAAGTAGGCCGCGGGAATCAAACCCACGACGCCGAATGCCTCAGCCTGAGCCATCCAGCTCAGTTGCTTGGAGGAGGTAAAGTACGCTGCCGATCAGCGGTAGGCATTATCCTCGAGCAACAGGGGAGGTGACTCTGGCAGAGGGTGGGGCTAAAGTTCTTCATTGCCAACATAAACAGCTGCGTTTCGTTAAGGGACAATATTTTATGTGTGTCACTACAGATGTTTAACGCCCCGTTTACTAGTAGCAAGCATTTTGTTTCGTGTTGAACAATAGCAGCAAGTTCTCCGCTGCGGTTAACACTTAATTCCACTAAATGGCAAGGAGGTTAAATGTAATCCTTTGAAGCTAATAGGATTGGCTTGCACGTATTGATTGAGTTTATTGACCAACGGGCTGTCCCGTTAACTCCTCACTAATTGTAATCACAAGGTGGCTCTCCATTACCTAAACTACAACAAGCTCTAAACACACGCAGCTTCGGTTTGCAAATTAAGCCATTAAGCTTACTTGAGAGAGATGAAGATGAAGCATCCCCTCAGCTTATCAGGGACAGCTTCTCATGTGATCCATTCACACGATTTACTCTACCAATGAGAAGTTCACATACACCAGTTATACTAGTCAGCCACGATATGACTGCACTTGGAGGAGGGCGCCACAGTTTTTGTTGGCATGCCTAACGTCAACAAAGCCTAGGGATGAGAGGGGAGTGAGGGTCAAGGCGATAGACGAATGTACAGTTGCACATGAAGACAGTTGCATTTGCAGGCCTCAGCCTCGCTAGTAAATATAACTCGGAACTACAGATATTTTCTGTCCTTCCGATGCCCCACCCACTTTTTCCGCAACTGTTTAGTTCCTCTTCCCACCAAACGCACTCATATCGTGTCGGACTAGTACATTTACTATTTATACGGAAACAGCAATCAAAAGTTTATTCGTGGTAAAGGGTCTTTCAATGACTCACTCGCACTTGAGAAAGCTCCAAAACTGGAATATAGAGTACTAAGATAATGAAACGCTACGAGAAATTTTGACACTTGGTTTTTTACGAGGCTGTATTTTTCTGTAAAGTTTTGTCTATAGGCAGTTTACAGTTATATAAAATAACATAAAATTCAGCCCAAATGAAAAGGACTTCACAAAGTATTCGGAGAAAATTGAAGGTATACCTTTTATTAGGCATGCAAATATCTTAAATATGCAGTATTTTAATAAAAAAATCACTAGATCCATTCTTGAAAACATCAAATTAACGAATATTTATTCTATTTAAAGTGAAGTCAGAGATAGGGGGATTTTCTTTAAAATCTTCGCGTCGCATCCTTGGAGGTTGCTGAACTTAAATTCAAAGTTTGGTATTGATCCGACTTTCGCTTTTTTATGCATTCAAAGACTTCAAAACATCTATTCCCGGTGAAATCTTTATATGTAAATTATTGGGTGGCGATCGCCCAGGCGAATGCTGGGTTGGTTCCTCTTCACCATGACTTTCCTATCCCTCATTTCCTGTACCCATCATCTCCTTCGGGGTTGTAGGACCAGGCGACGGTGTCCGGAGTGTTGCAGCTGGGCGGTTGCGGTGCACGTTGTAGAGGTTTCTTTGACGTCGGTCGGACTGCTCAACTAGATCTCACCTCCGGGTGCTCTAGGGGGATCTTGTGAGTGGGCTTGGGCGTTCGAACTGGAAACGTTAGGGACCCCGTCCATGCTTGTGCACGCCGTCGTCCGGATCTGGTCGCCCTTCGGGTCTCTCCTCTTATCCTTCCCTCCCAAGGATTACGATAGAAGAACAAAGAGCCCATTGCCTTGGTCGCGGGGGCCCGTCCGTGGTATGTACAACATGAATACAACAGTATTTCATGAAGAAGCAACGACATGCCTGGCACTAGCTACTCATTCTTTGGATTCTGCTTTGGTAGCTGTGTGCGTCACAACATTACGTGCAGAAGAATTCAAAGCCCCAATTGCGGATGTGAGGATATTACAGTATGCGTGCCAACTTCCTGAAACTAAAACCGTAAAACCTACCATCGTTCAGAAATGCGTAATAATTTTCCGACGCCGTAAACGTTCATTACAGTAAGTGTACAAAAACTGTATATAAAATAAAAGGAAATTCCTGAAGCCCTAGTAGTACTGCTTCTTTCTGGCACACATGCTGAAATTCTTTCTGGTATTCCAGAATAACACGCACTGAAGCAAAGAATACCATTTCCTAGGCTGTACACAGACTTGTAATACATATTTTACGTTTCATATCATGAACTATAAACAAAATCTGGGAAATGTATACCCGCAGCCAATGAACGCGAATAGAATAAACGATATAGTGTGAGAGTTGAAAGCTTACACTTTTACAAATGTGTGTCCATTACTGAATGTACGCGCCCACTTACTTTGGGTCACTAGAGGTCTGTAGAGTGAAATCAAGTTTAAAATCCGCACGCTATGCATTTTGTTGCAGCCCAGTGAAGGGGGACCACACACACACACACACACACACACACACACACACACACACACACACACACACACACACGGATGGTTTACCAGTTACACAAAATTGTACGAAATTTCTTCCCAGTGATGATTCAGAGTGTTATAGACTTTCATCATGAATTTTTTGTGGCGTTAGCTATTTCCGAGAGACCCTTCGTTATTGGTTTGAATGTTTCAATCCTTTGTTATTCTTCAAAGCGCTGTCGCTATTCATTTGCTTCTCGCGAAGTTATGGAAAGACTAATGTAACAAGATATAAAAAGTGTATGTTACAGTCATTGTATACGTTTATATTATTGTATACATGTTCAATAAAGCTATATGAATGTATTACGTAATTCAATAATGTAGGAGCTGTGAGAATAATAGGTTAAAAGTTGCTAACAATGAGGTAACAATGAGGTAACTTTGACACAATAATGAGTAAGAATGTTTAATAATTCTACTAGTCATTATTGGAGCAACAATAATGTAAATTTTGAGACAGTTTATAAAATAGCCAATCAACAACCAGAAAAAAAGCTTAAGCTAAATAAAAGTATTCTATTGGATTAGGAATAGCCAATCAGAGACTTGAAACACAGAAATTTACAAATTTAGGTGGTAGAAATCAAGTTGCTTGTAGACAGCGCTCATAACTGGACGCGTTGGATGTAGACAGTGTTCCTAACCGGACGCGAGATGTGTCCTCGAGAAATTTAATAAGCATTTTGTGTGAGACAAAAATAGTTTACGTGTTTAAAAGTGCAAGTAATTAATTTAAAAAAAATCTCACAACTCTCTCTATATCAGTGAAGTGTTATTTAAATGTGTCAAGCATTAATAAAAGGAGTGAAGTAAAATTATAATCTGTGTAAGCCTACATTCTTCAGTAGCACTACTCCCTGCTAAGACATACTGACGCAACCGAGGCAAACATAAATATATAATATTTAAAGAAACAGCCAAAATTACAAAGTTAATATTTTTTAAACCTTTGGGGCAAAGGCCACCGGAAAGTACATTTGGGGCGAAGGCTACTGGAAACTTTTTACCATACGTGCGGTTGCTACTACTTCAAGTTCGGCTCCCCAACTGTCGAAATATAATACATCTTCCTCAAACTGGCTTTCCATACGTAGCAGCAACAAACCTCCTTCAACCTTGAGCCTCAATTTCAATTCGTGATGAAACTATTTCTGTAAAGGTTATTTCGATTATCATGAGGTGGTTAGACAAATGAGTTTTCGTAATAAGAGTTTATGGAAACGTGTAGGGATTAAAACGATGGATCGTTACCTGTTGTGCTGGAGTACTGCGATGACGCTCTCAGTCGATCGTGAGTCGAGAGTGGCAACAATCTTCGACTTTGCAAGATAATCTCTAGGATTCTTGCTATTTTCTGGATCCCGGGTCGGTTAGTATCGGTTGCGGTAAATGAGACACTATATCAACATCTTTCTTTTGTTTAAACCACTCGGAATATTTCACAAATATATTCACAATATAATTCTTTATACTTTCTGTCAGCTGTGTCCGCGTATTTAAACACTGTTAAATAATACAATTTAAATTTAATCTCGACGGACTTTAAACATTTCCTCGCGTTAGCGCACGACGCCTCTGTCTAGCGTGGCTTCACCTTTCGTTTATGTTTTCTGGGTAATGACGTCATCAGTCGTCATAGTAACTCACATATATTGCAGCTATTTGCTAGACAGTTCACCTTCTGCCGCGTTTTGAAATGTTTAGACACATTGTTGACGACTAGCTGTTACAAAATTAAAAGATGATTAATTACATTATTACCTATATACCACTGTATTCCCCTTTGTCACTCGATTAATTTTCGATACAAGTTAGTTTAAGTTCTTATACAGAGTGATTTATGAAGAACTGACACTTTTATTTCTTTAATTATTGTGTTCGAAATTTACTCAATGCCCCAATTTTAGCACCCAATTATGCAGAATGTTCTAGAGTTTCGATTGCCTGTCACTAGATGCGCAGATGTTCATGTTTTATTCGTAATTGTTACTTTTACTGTCGGCAACTGTTTTTGAGATCTTGTTATAGTCAACACATTAAATGAACTACTGTTCCTTGTAAAGCAATACTGGATTACGGATTCAATTTCAGCTACTTAAACGACATACCAGAGAGAATTTGGTGTTCGGAATTCTCCCCAAAGAAACACAATACTGGGACTGGTAAACAAATTGGAAACAACTGGATCTCTGGTGAGTGAAAAAGGCAAACCTTGTTCATCAAGGCTTCCCACGGTTGTTGTTGACGTAAGAGCACGACTGGATCAGTCATCCAAAAAAAGCATTAAGACGTTTGTCGCAGGAGACAGGGTCCAGCTACTTAATGTGTCAGAGAGCTGTGAAAAGTGCAGGCCTAAAGCCGTATAGGATTATGGTTGTCCATCAGTTACAGGAACCAGATAAGGATAGACGACTGAATTATTTTCGTTGGTTTCAGGCGTTCATTTTGCAAAATCCTGCCATATTGTTTGATGCCATACATCAAATGAATCCATGGCACTAATTGCAAGTTTCTTTGACGACTGGATAATTTCCATGAACCTGTGGCCACCGAGATCTCCGGATTTGACATCGCCGGACTTCTTCCTATGGGGTTACTTAAAAGACAGGGTTTATGCCACACGTCCCCAGACATTGGACGATCTGAAGTACTACATTACACAGGAGATTCGAGCTATTGACAACAGAGTCCTCCAACGAGTGGCCAGTAACATGGAACGACGTGTTGAGTTGTACTTATGCAGGATTGAGGACATTTTCAACATTTACTATAGAGGTAAATAATCTCCCAAAATTCCGCTGCATTTCAGGTATAATAACTTGTCGCTGGCATAACTCGTTTTGAAACAATTAAAGAAATAGATGTGTTAGTTCTTCATAAATCACCGTGTATGATATTCCTTTTTCTCTGTCTGATTTTCTAGGATAAGTGTGTTTTTCTTAGGCTTGAACTATTGTTTTCCTTGGACATTTTTGCGTTCTTTAACAATTCCTAATTTCTGTTTCAAACTACATAAAAATAAACGATAATAGGTAGAGAAAGTGATGTGAATGTAAAGCATTAGTTGCATGGAATGTTGGTTCACGTCTGATAATTGTTGTATAATTTATCACTCGTGTTACTCCGCTGATACAGAATTAATTAAAGCAGCTAATAGGTTGGTATTGTAACCAGCATCAAGTTAAATGTTGTCATGCGTGTTGGCATGCACTTCACCAATGTAAACTCCTCCCCACAGGGAGGTAATTGTAATGGACTAAACGAGGAAAAACAGTACACAGGTTGTACCGGAATAGCTACTCCTCCGGTGTGATACGAGGGGCACTATTTATATTTTGAGCCTAATAATTAAAACAAAGTAATTTCTGATTGAAAACTGCTTTATTGTTTTTCAAAATCTTCTTCTTTATGATCAATATACTTTTGCATCCGTTTGAACCATTTGTCAAAGCATTTATTCCAGTCTTCTTGAGACACCTCCAAAACATGGTTTTTGAAGGCATCAACGGTTTCTTCTGCCAACGAAAATCGTTGTTCACGCAATTTATTCTTGATGTTCGAGAACAAAAAGAAGTCATTGTGTGCAAAATCAGGACTGTATGGCGGATGACTCATCAATTCTATTTTTTGAGCCTTTAAATACTCTGTTGTTAGACGAGATGTGTGTGCGCTCGCATTGTCTTGATGAAGAACGATCCTACGGTTCTTATTGGTTTTCCTTACTTCACCGAAGACTTCCGGCAAACAAATGGTTGTGTACCATTCGGCATTGACCGTTTTACGTTCCTCAAAGGCACTGTTGCCACATGGCCAGTTTTGCTGAAAAAGCAGGCGACCATTTGCTTCGAAGTGCTTCGAGTGCGAACAACTTTTGTTGGATTTGCTTCATCTTGAAACACCCATACAGTCGACTGTTGTTTACGTTCCGGCTCATACGCATAGATCCATGATTCGTCACCTGTTACAATCTTATATACGTCTTTTGAGCACCGATATTGTATTTATTGAGCATTTTTGTACACGAATCGACACGAGCATCTTTTTGAGATTGCGCCAAATTATGTGAGATCCAATGAGAGCAAACCTTTTTCATGGCTAAATAATCATGCAATATTTTATATATGCTGGTAGAACTAATGCCTAGGATTGCCTCAATCTCACAATATGTCGCATGACGATCTTTCATTATTAGTTTTTGCAGAGCATCAATGTTTTCTGGCACAACAACTGATTTTGGACGACCTTCACGAACTTCATCATTGAGCGAACGGCGGCCACGATTAAATTCGTTATACCAGCGTTTCACAGTGGCAAAGGATGGAGCTTTGTCGCCAAATGTGGAAGTCAGTTGATTGATGCACTCTTTCTTGATAATCCACGTCGAAAGTCGTAATAAATCATTGCACGAACATTTTCGCGAGTTAATTCCATGTTTTTGTTGACACACAATTTTCAAGATAGTGTAAACAAAACAAATGACACTCTATGGACAAAATGTTTGAAGTAGATTATGGTAAAAAATGTCAAACTTTCCAATGGAAACGTCAGATGGCACCTACAGCATTCAGGGTTGCCAAGGCTCAAAATATAAGTAGTGCCCCTCGTACTGGGCAAGAAATATTTCTTTCTTATCTACTGCCTACTTACAGGAAGTACTGTACTCCAACCAAAATTCCATAACGAGATTTCACTGGAAATACATGTTTTGAGGCCTTCTAACTTACCGAGCGAAGATGACTCCACGGTAACGCGTGAGGCTCGCATTCGGGAGGTCTTGGGTTCCATTGCTGAGCTCGGCAGCTCTGACCAAGGGTCTTTCGTGGTTTTCACTAGTTCGCAAGGCAATTGCTGGGGTGGTTTCTCTTCTACCACGAATTTTCTTTCCCTCATTTCCTATAGTTTCACTTCCCCTTTCATGTTTCGGTAGGTTTAGGGGCTGTGCGGTGTCGGACAGATGCGGCAGATGTTTGTTTCTTGGAAAATGCTTCTTGGCCCTGACAGATGCACCCTTCTCTGAGCCGCCTCAAGTGGGTCAGAGAAGCCTTTCCTGAGCAGCCGCCGGTGACGTAGTCATCAAGCTTGAAATCGTTAGGCACCTCTGCGCGTCTCTGTAGGCCGGCCTTCCTGCGATTCCTTCACCTCATCCGTTCCTCCTGGAGGTGGTCAGAAAAATAGATCCGCGTTGGCCGAGGTACGAGGTGTCCCCTCCGTTCCCTGGTCATAGCCCCCTTAAATAAAAAAATAGAAAAAGGTCTGTGTGTGTTTTTGTGAAAGGTACACTACGTGATCAAAAGTATCCGGACACCTGGCTGAAAATGACGTACAAGTTCGTGGCACCCTCCATCGGTAGTGCTGGAAGTCTATATAGTGTTTGCCCACCCTTAGCCTTGATGACAGCGTTCACTCTCACAGGCATACTTTCAATGAGGTGCTGGAAGGTTTCTTGGGGAATGGCAGCCCATTCTTCACGGAGTGCGGAACTGAGGAGAGGTATGGATGTAGGTCGGAGAGGCCTGGCACGAAGTCGGCGTTCCAAAACATCCCAAAGATATGCTATAGGATTCAAGTCAGGACTCTGTGCAGGCCAGTCCATTACAGGGATGTTATTATCGTGTAATTACTCCGTCACAGCCCGTGCAGTATGAACAGGTGCTCGATCGTGTTGAAAGATACAATCGCCATCCCGAATTGCTCTTCAACAATGGGAAGCAAGAAGGTGCTTAAAATATCAATGTAGGTCTGCGCTGCGATCGTGCCACGCAAAACAACAAGGGGTGCAAGCCCCCGACAGGAAAAACACGACCACACCATAACACCATCACCTCCGAATTTCACTGTTGGCACTACACACGCTGGCAGATGACATTCACCGGGCATTCGCCATACCCACACCCTGCCATCGGATCGCCACATTGTGTACCGTGATTCGTCACTCTACGCAACGTTTTGGCACTGTTCAATCGTGTAATGTTGACGCTCCTTACACCAAGGGAGGCGTTGTTTGGCATTTTCCTGCGTGATGTGTGGCTTATGAGCAGCCGCTCGACCATGGAATCCAAGGTTTCTCACCTCACGCCTAACTGTCATAGAACTTGGAGTGGGTCCTGATGCAGTTTGGAATTCCTGTGTGATGGTCTGGATAGATGTCTGCCTATTACTCTTTAGACCCTCTTCAAATGTCGACGGTCTCAGTCAACAGACGAAATGGGCCTGTACGCTTTTGTGCTGTACATGTCCCTTCACGTTTCCACTTCACTATCACATCAGAAAGAGTGGACCTAGGGATGTTTAGGAGTGTGGAAATCTCGCGTACAGACTTCTGACACAAATGACACCCAATCACCTGACCACGTTCGAAGTCCCTGAGTTCCACGGGGCGTCCCATTCTGCTGTTTCACGATGTCTAATGACTATTGAGGTCGCGGATAATGAGTACCAGGCAGTAGGTGGCAGCACAATGTAGGTACCTAAGATGAAAACGGTATGTTTGTGGGGTGTCCAGATAATTTTGATCACATAGTGTATAACTCAAAAACTAAGAGTCCGAGAGATAGCAAACTTGGTATTTAAGTTCTGTATCCCCAGTCCAACAAACTACCCTTTACATTGACAACTTTTCAATAATTTGATTTTCTCAAAAATGGCTTTAACGACTTTGAGTAAAATACCATATGTTTAGAATATATTAATGGCAAATTCAATTTATACCATGAATTTTCTGGGAATAGTCTCTGAAATCCTGTTCATTCTAAATGAGTTTTACAAAACTGATAAACGAAAATCTTACTATACAAAAACTGTAGATCTTTTAAAGCACACAATATATGTGAATTGTTTTGAGTTAATCATTTCTAAGATATTCCTTGTTATTGATTTTAATTTTCAAATACTTTTCTCAAAAGGAAAATGGCTATTCGTTTCTTCCTGGTGTCCAATCCGTTCGGAATTTCAAAGCCATCACATTGCCACCGGTTCTTAAAGGATTTGACTATCGCTTAAGCCTAATGTATTTCCCTAGTCCCCTTGCACCTAAAAGGAGATATGTAATATAACCATTTGTACAAAAAACGGAGTAGATATTAGAATGAGCTTTTATAATTATAGTTCTTTGATGAATAGATACAGAATGTCATGTGAATGTAACACACCATATATTTGTTTTTAATAAAGTAATGTTCCGAAACGCTTCATTTTCAAGTTATGTGTTATAACCGAAAGCATGAAAAAGGCAAGCACTTGAAAACCTGAATGTTTACAATATTGGCAAACCTATATCTAATTGCACTATTAGAAACCAAAACTGAGCGAGTTGGCTCCACGTTAGCGTGTCAGGGTCGCATTCGAGAGGTCCCGGCTTCGATTTCCGCCGACCGCCCATTCTGACCTTGGATTTGTCGTGGCTTTCCCTGGTCGGTAGGCGATTGCTGTGATGATTTCTCATCTACCATTATTTTATTTCCTTCATGTCCCTTTCATTCCGTTTCCTTCCCATGTTTTAGGTGCACTTCCAGGTTTCGTGGCGTAGGGCGTTGCCGGACAGTAGGCGCGGATGCTTGCTCAAAGGAAAGTGTATTTCCCATAGACATTAGAGGGCTGCTTGATCGACAGGTCTCTAGGCAGCCTCTCTATGTAGCTCCAACAGTGGGGTGGATCTGTTAGGGGCCTCCGCGCGTTCCTGCGGCCTGTAGCCTCTTGTGGTTCGTTCACTTCTTCCTTTTCTCCTAGGGGGTGGTAGCCGCAATAGATACGAGGGCAGTTTAGAAGTACCCGACCTGACGTATATATAGCGGTTGTTGTAAACAAATGACTATGGTAGAAAGTACCACCATTATAAAGCTTAAGTTTGAAGTTTGATGATGCTACGTTGTTTAGCAATTGTTTGGCAGCCATAAATAGTGAACTCTCTTAGCAAATTTGTAAACATGGATAAAACTGGCCATCGCTATGTGATACAATGCTTTCATTTGAAAGGTCTTAGTCCAACTAATATTAATGCTGAGCTAGATTCTATTGTGGGGGAGTCTGCTCCTTCGTTTACAATAGTAAAATATTGGGTGGCAGAGTTTAAGCGAGGCCGTACAAGCTCCCAAGACAAACATCGCAGTGGTCGATCAAATGAGGTGACCACGCCAGAAATTGTGAAGAAAATCAACAAAATGGTATTGGATGACCGTCGACTGAAGGTGCGCGAGCCAGCAGACATCGTAGGCATTTCAAAAAGAGCCGTACATCGTATACTAACTGAAAATTTAGATATGAGAAAGCTATGCGCAAGATGGGTGCCGCGTTTACTCACAATGGAACAAAAGCAGCGTCGTGAGGATGTTTCAGTCGAGTGCTTGGCGATGTTTCACCCTATTCGCCAGACTTAGCCCCCTCTGATTATTTTCTGTTTTCAAAGTTCAAGAAATGCCTCGGTGGTAAAAGATTTGCCAACAATGAAGAGGTGGAGTTTGCAGTTGATGGCTATTTTGTAGAACTCGACGGTTCTCATTATAAACAGGGTATCGAAGTGATTGAACATCGCTGGGAAAAGTGTATCGAGCTGAAAGGAGACTATGTAGAGAAATAAAGATGTTTTTCCCGAAATGTTTGTGTTTTCTTTATTAGGTCGGTACTTCTGGGACAGACTTCGTATATGTAGGTCGCAGTGCGCGAGGTAGACTATACCTATGCTGAAAACGGGCTGCTTATTCCAGCAGTCTTCTCCCGAAGATCACAGGGAAAGAAATTCTAAAACTGCCCCACATAACAGACAGGCACGTGGTTTGAAAGTCATGCATTGCAAAAACAGGGATTTGCATTACTATCACGGAACTCCAGTTCGGTTGACAAAGTGTTGAGGGCCTCTTCATTTTAATGTCAAAGTTCACAGCTGCCGCTCGGGATTTTAGTGTTACCTAACACAAAGACGAGCATTGTTTATGCGTACAACTTTACTCTTTTAATTGAATATTTCATTGCTGTATCTCTAACTAAAATGTCCTCGGAATAATGTCGAACACTTGTCCGACAAGAGAACTTCTAAGAAGACGCTTTTTGTGACAGCATAATACACCTGCGAAATTAAGAAACACATAAACAAACAGCGTATTACATAATCACTACATTATCCATGCCAATAAATCGCATAACGTTGATAAACGGACGAGATGACCATTTTTTGTCACTCACTAAAGTGGTAATAGTATCCACTTTCCTAACAGTAGTGACGTAACATTTTAAGGCCCCGCATACATTTTCATATTTTTACTTTCTTGCCACGTACCTGTATGGCGTTCCGCTCAAAACGTCGATATATGAAATACACGTTTTGAAGCCCGTGAATCGAAAAACTCTGTTTAAAAAAAATAAATAAATTTAGTTTTATTTACGGACGCTTTTTAACTACTGTGGTCCTAAGCGTCCCATTCTATACTGGGCGTGAAAGACCGGTAATTTTGTTCAGAGGCCTCTTAATCAGACTTGAGGTTCTTTTACGTGCCGTAAATCTACGACACGGGTCCACTGGCTTTACTTCCCTTCCGAAGGAAGCCATACTAAGGATTTTTACGCCCGAATAAATCCATCGCCCTCCGCCGGGTTTGAACCCACGACCTCGGAAACTAGAGGCCAGAATGATAACCACTACACCACGGAGGACGACTTAAAAATAAAAAAAAACTGTGTGTGTTTGTGAGTGAACAGCATAGCTCGAAAACGAAACGGATAAATAGTAAACTTCGTATTTTATTTAGTATCTTTTAAAGATGCGACACGAAGATTTTAAAGAAAATTCTCCACTCCACCTTGCCCTATACATGGAACAGCCTGTAAAGTCCTCTTCATTCGGAAGGAATTTTGTATAATCTGGTACAACTGTTAAAAGAAAACGTACTACACAAAAATTGTAGAGCTCTTTAAAATAAACAATTTATTTCGAATAAGTTTTTTTTTTGTGGCATAAGGCATTTCTAAGATATCCATTAGTAATGGTTCGAATTATTCATTTGTTGGTTCACAGTTCTGTCAACATTCAGTTGTTTATCGCGATTGCACCGAAACAGTATGGAATTTTAAGGCCAGCATATAGCGTCCAGTTCTTAAACATTTGACTATCGCTGTTCTCTTTATATCTATAACGAAATGTGTAATGTAGCTATTTCTGCAAAGGTTTATTTGGATTAAAATGTAGTAGATAGAAAAATAGACTTACGTAAGATTAGTTTGTATACCCACTGATAAACGATAGATGGTAGAGAAAGTCATATGAATGTATCATATCAGACTTTTCGTATTCAGGAAGTCTGAAAACGCGTGTTTCCGGTGAAATTTCGATGTCGAATTTTTAGGTGGAATACCTACAATACTTCCTCTACCTATTCTAAGTACTGAGGCAGTACTTTAATACCTGAATAATTTCAATTGTTATTTAAAATAGGTAAATTCAATAACATCCCGCCTTGAAACAATATGTATGTAATAATTATTTAAATTGTATGTAACAATCATTTCAAATGCTTATGTTTATTGTAAATATGTTTTATTAATGTTATGTGAATACTTTACATACTCTAATAATGCAAGAACTGTGAGAATAGTAAATTTTAGGTTGCTAACAATGAGTAATAATGAGACAATTGTTGCAATAATGTGTTTGGAATTTGAAAATGTACTGGTCCTCATTAAAGCGATGATGACGTAGTTTCAGTGACAGTTTTAAAATTAGCCAATCAACAGCAAAGAAAAATTTTAAGTTGAATGCAGAAATTCTATTGGACTAGAATTAGCCGATCAGAGACTTGCATTACTTAAGCTTAAGGTTTTAATCGTTGAGGTTATTCAGTTCCTGGCAAGACGTGGTAGTGTGTAGATGGAAAAATGTGTTCTCTACGGGTGATTAGCAAAAACTGATATACGTGCTAAGTGAATATGTAAAAGTTTCTCACAGTTCTTTTAAAAGTGCAGTGGTTTATAAATATGTGCAAGAAGTTAAAACAAAAGTGAAAAATTTAAAAGTTTAATTCTGTTACGTCTACAATAATTGTCATTAGCACACCTTGTATAAGAATCCTGACTCTAAATTAAGACTGACGCAGCCGAGGCATATTCAGACAGTAATATTACTTAAGCATTAAATTCAAAACGACGCTTAAAGCAACTATTAATACATAACAACTCTTCAAGTTTACTACGCAACATTACGTACCAGTAGCAAATCATCTTTAAGTTAGCGCACATATATGGGGCTAACTCAAAACAGCATCCACTCAAAAAGCAGCTAAAAATAATGCGTGAGCCAACTCCGGAACCAATCCACATGCTTCAAATTTGAAGAACCCAACTTCTTCAGTACGTAGTTGAGAAAGTAAGAATGCGCTTTTGTAAGAATACCTATAGTTTGTAAAAACGATATGTTTGTTAGTATTTAAGCATGTGCCTTATTTTTCTCTGAGAACGGTTGAGGTTTTCAGTTGAGGCACACAATTAACTCAAGTCTTTATCATGGCGGCGCAGTCTGTTTGTTATAAGAGCAACACGTCTCTCTCTCAAAGAAATGACGGGAGACACTCTTGTGTCGCGCTATTGTTCTAGACATGCCTGGGAGATATCTTGCCCGCACATGACTAAGTCTGTGTTGATTCAATTCATTACTTCCATCTCGCCAAACTGCTAGTCCTCCACGGTTATGTCCCTACTTCCTTATTCTCTCCCATCTCAGCGCACAGACAGCGACGATGGTGTCTGATGATGCATTTGGGCTTTCTTATTATCTACGTGCACCATTTGTTAACGGATTTGATTACCACTGAATTATCTTCAGAATAGCAGCTTTCTTGTATAGGCCAACTTCCA
The DNA here is from genome assembly GCA_030765065.1 of Deroplatys truncata. Taxonomy (NCBI): domain Eukaryota; kingdom Metazoa; phylum Arthropoda; class Insecta; order Mantodea; family Mantidae; genus Deroplatys; species Deroplatys truncata. The sequence continues at coordinate 27,177,927 of CM060985.1, read as the reverse complement.
CCTGGTTAACTCTTATATTAACGGAAAATTTGCGTTTCGAAATTTTTAAGAAATAAAAGCTCAAATTATTGTGTTAACATTTTATTATTTTCTCTACTACGTATAGTAAGTAGGGGAGGTATTGTATTCCACCCAAAAATTCGATCCCGAGATTTCACCGGAAATACATGTTTTGAGGCCCCCTGAAAAAGCATTTTTGGAAACATGTCCGTGTGTGTGTCTGTGTGTGTGTGTGTGTGTGTGTGTGTGTGTGTCTGTGAACAGCATAACTCAGAAACGAACAGTCGGATAAATACCAAACTTGATATTTAGGTCTAGTATATTCCAGAGATGCGACACGAAGGTTTTCAAGAAAAAACCCCCACCCCAGATTACCCCTTACATGGAACATTTTTCGAAAATTTTAATTTTCTCAGAAGTAGCTCTAGCAATTTTGATCAAAATATCATATATTTAAGATACTTTCATGACAAATAAAGTGTATATCTTGAATTTCCTGGGAATGTCTCTAAAATTATTCTTCATAGTGAACGACTTTTGCATAACTGGTAAACAATAAGAGATAGACAAAATTTTACTACACAAAAAATGTAGATCGCGTTAAAATACACAATTTATTCATATACATTTTTTTTATTGAGTGAACCATTTTCGAGATATTGCTTGTTATTCCCTTAAATTTTCCAATACGTATATTTTTTCTCAAATGGGAATTCGTTATTCATTTTTTTTGTCCTGGACATGCAAACAGAATGGAATGCGCCACATAGCAACCAACTCTTAAAATATTTGACTATCGCTTAAAGCCTACCATATTCCCCTTGCTCCTACAAGAAAATTAGCAATAAGATTAACATGAAGCATATGGAGAATAAGCGTTTGTAAAAATAGATTGTACAAGAGTAGAGAAAGTCATGTGAGTGTAACACATCAGATTTTTTTATTTTTATTTAAGTACACCGAGCGAAATAGTATCGCGGTAGCCGGGAGGTTCTAGATGCGGTTTCTGTGGCCGGCCACTCTAATCATGTGTTTTTTCTGGTTCCCCGTGTTGTCAAGGCGACAACAAGGCGTTGTCTTCCGCCACGAATTTCGCATGTTTCAGGTAGGCTTAGTTGCTGTACAGTGTCGGTCGGGTAGGACAGATCGCGCAAATGCTTGCTGCCTTCTATGAGTTGCCTCAGGTGGGGCGATTTTTCCCTGGTTCCGCCAAAGGGAAGCCTTTTTGAGCAACCCGCCGTCGTGAGCAGTCATCAAGCTTGGAATCGTTAGGAATCTCTGAGGTCTCTGTCAGCCGACCGTCTCCTGCGGTTCATTCACCTCATCCGTTCCTCCTGGGAGTGGTAAGTACAACAGATCCGCGAGGTGTGCCAATCCCCGGTTCATTCATTTATAAGCATAACAGTGGAATACAAAGACTAACAACCGAGAGCAATACAAATAAGATTTTCGTTTTGCTCCAGATATCGCGGTAAACTAATACTCCTAATGCATTAATAAATTGTTGAGGTGTTTTCACAGTTTAGGTAAAACATCAATTTTCCAAATATGTGTAGGTATAGATGAATTAGAGCATTGTTATAATATTCTTCTTCTTTCTCTGTTTAACCTCTTCTTATGTAGGACTTACACCCTCCAGGACTTACAGGCGGGTGCCTGGGGTCAGAAGCCCGTCGAGGAGAGACACTCATGCATCAGACAGAATATCCAGGATGGGTGATCAGCCCGATTTCTGGTATGGGAGGAAGGAAGGAAAGAAGTAGATGAAACGAAATTATGGTAAAATGGCTGAAAGGAAAGGTGATGATGGAGCAGTTGGTGAATTGAATGGCGGGGGAAACCGGAGAACCCGGAGAAAACCCGCCCAAACGCCGCTTTGTCCACCACAAATCCCACATGCGGGTCGCTGGGATTGAACCCGGGCTGCCTCGGTGAGAGGCGAGCGGTCTAACCACTCGGCCACGGCGTCGCCAATATTGTTATAATATTCCTGTTATTCAATTCATTTAATTTGATTACCTCAACTTCATTTTTTCATATTTCCCTATCGTACTCAAAGAACTCCAAAGTGCCTCCCAGCCAACATTTCTAAACCCCAATCCACATTAAGGGTGGTTTTCTTATTTTCAACCCTAAATAATGAAGAGACCAACGCTTATGCTTTTACCATTGATAAAAACAGGTCTTTTCGTACCGAAAATCCTCAAAATTGCCACCCGCCTAATATTTTCCACCCCTCTTCCACTGAGGGCATCTTCTTGTGGTAGCAACCCCACAGTATTTTACTCTTTCCCTAAAGAATATGTGTTCAAATTTTATTCGAAATTGGTGGTAGGTTGTAGGAAGCTATAAAGAAGATACACGTTTCTAAAAATAAATTCATTTGAACTCAAAAGGCGTAAGTTTGCCCTGAAATTACGAGGTTAATTAATACATTTCCCCTACCTAATAAATTTAGGTGGTAGAGGAAATAAACGTGACGAAAGCCTTATCATATGGATTGTTTGCGATCGTAAATTCTGAAAATCTTTGTGCTCGTCCCTATTTTCCACAACCTTTTACTAACATGGAGCAATTACAAAGAATAAAACACAAAAAGAGTTCAATCAATCTATTAGCAAGACTGTGGTGTACCTTTACGTCACAAGCAGTGTAATGAATTCCTTTCACAACACAATATAATAGCTGCAAGCAAGGGACGTAATTCAGCCAAACGCTGAAAAAGCGAAGCCTGACATTTGATCTTTTCATTCTCTACAAACAATTTAATTACAGTCGCGTATTTCCTCTCGACGAAATGATTACTCTTCACTTCTTCCAGTCAATGGGCTATTCACTGTAAATGGGACAAGGTATTTCTCCTTCAAAATGTCTGCCCTCAACAATCACCATGTTGTTTGTATCCAGCTGCAGGTTAAAGCGCAAAATATCCATTATTAAATCAAGTATATAACGAGACCAGGCATTTCACCACAACCGCCACCACCACAGCACAACTACTTCTAACTATTACCAACATTACTGCCACAACTAGCACTCCCATCACCACCAAAACTACTACAAAAGCTATAACCACCATAACTACCACAAATACCACCACCATCACAACTACTACATCTTTTTCACTATAAGCTGGAAGGAGAGGTAAATAAAACCACGTGACAAGACAGCACCTCATTGGCTGGTGGGCAAACTACAACCTTTCCCGCTTAGTATGTCGTCTCTTCCACTACAGTAAAAATCTGATGTGTTACACTCACATGACTTTCTCTACTCTTGTACAAACTATTTTTACAAACGCTTATCCTCCATCTACTTCATGTTAATCGAGATGTTAATCTTATTGCTAATTTTCTTGTAGATGCAAGGGAACTGGTAGGCTTTAAGCGATAGTCAAATATTTTAAGAGCTGATTGCTATGTGGAGTATTCCATTCTCTTTGCATTAGCAGGACAAAAAAATGAATAACGAATTCCCATTTGAGAAAAAGTATAAGTAATGGAAAATTTAAGGGAATAACAAGCAATATCTCGAAAATGGTTCACTCAACAACAAAAAATGCATATGACATAAATTGTGTATTTTAACGCGATCTACATTTTCTGTGTAGTAAAACTTTGTCTATCTCTTACGGTTTACCAGTTATGCAAAAGTCGTTCACAATGAAGAATACTTTTGGAGACATTCCCAGAAAAGTCAGGATATACATTTTCATTTGTCATGAAAATATCTTAAACATATGATATTTTAATCAAAATCGTTAGTGCCATTTTTGAGAAAATTAAAATTTTCGAAAAATGTTCCATGTAAAGGATAATCTGGGATAGGGGGATTTTCTTGAAAACCTTTGGTCGCATCTTTGGAAGATACTGAACTTAAATACCAAGTTTGGTGGTTATCCGACTGTTCGTTTCTGAGTAATGCTGTTCACAGACACACAGACACACACACGGACATGTTTCCAAAAAAAGCTGTTTTTGGATTCAGGGGGTCTCAAAACATGTATTTCCGGTGAAATCTCGGTATCCAATTTTTTAGTAGCATGTAATACTTCCCCTACGTACTATACGTAGTAGAGAAAGTAAAAACTATATAGAGTAGTTTGGGGTAGTAAATTTTCTTGAAAGTCTTCATGTCGCGTCCTTGGAAAATGCTGAACTTAAATACCAAGTTTGGTATTCATGAAACTTTTCGTTTTCAGCTATAGTGTTCACGCACACACACACACACACACACACGCACACACAGAGATTGAGAGGGGGAGAGGGAGAGAGAAAAAAGGGAGCTTATTCTATTTTTTATTCGAGGGACCTCAAAACATGTTTTCTATATGAAGCTTTTGGGTGAACTGTAATAACTATATGCTAGAGGAAGTAAAAGGAGGTTTAACCCATTTAAGGTTTAATAAAGCAGATTAAAATATATTAATATCCGGTGTGGTACAGAAACCAAACCTCCCACGTGACAAGCAAGAGCACAAACCACTACAACGCACAGGGATTGTTTCGAATCCCCTTCTATTCTCAATTGCTAAATAGCATTGTTTAACACAGAACGTTGCTGGCTAGCATTCTCTGAGCCATCACCTTTATGCTGGGAGAAGTGGGGTAGTGACCTCAGGTTGCTCTCCTCGCTGACTCCCAGAGCGCATCTTTCCTTTGAGAGCAAGCTTTATGGCAGGTCATTATTCCGCACTGGCAAAGAAGCGTTAAATATCCTTTGAGAGAAGTTTCCTTTAAGCATATATGCATGTTCCTTTTGATGGTAATGCAAACCAATATCCCCTGAAACATTCTCTGCTCTGCTACCTTTCGCAGAGAAAGAACTGGATGATGTCACCAGAGTGCTGTCATTATGCAAGGAATTTAGGCAGCATTCAGTTACCAACCACAGATTTGAACATTTCACCGAAGATAAACGAATCGCAGTGGGAATGAATGCGCAAACACTACTGACGCGCTTTCCTCGGCGACAGCCGTCCTCCTTTGCTTTCAGAGTAACTGTAGCAACACTTGCTGCTTCCGCACAAAGCGTCTGGTTTCACGAAAAATGAGGATGGTTAATTTTGACTCACAAAAGCCACTCCACTGTTTGTTAGTATATGTCTTGTATTCGCTCCAGAGCGTTCAAATCCCATGCACCGGTCAATCTGGTTGTTTTCTCTACCACATACTTAGTAGGTAGCGAAAGTATTGCATTACACTCAAGAAAGATACTAGGTACGTGGTAGAGAAATAAACAAACGATAGTGAGTAAAAGGTAAAGTACGAACGAACGGAGGCCTCCCAGAACCGGAAAGAGCACCGCAAGTAAGTCGCAACAGCCCTTTGTGCTTCTACCATGACTACTGGGAGGGAGGGAAGGATGGACGGAGAGACCCGAAGGGCTACCAGATCCGGATGACGACGGGCGCAATCCTGGACGGGGTCCCTAGCGTTTCCAGATCGAACGCATCCCCGGGCCTATCCAGAATCCACCAAACCTCCGGCGAGGAGCCCACTTGGAGGAGAGACCTAACTGAGCAATCCCGCAAAACGGCGCTAGGAAGAAACCTCTACAGACGGCACCCGCCAGCCGCAACCCGCCGAACACCGTCGCCTGGTCCCACAACAGATGAAAAGGAAGATGTTGGTACAGGAAATGAGGGGTAGGAGAGTCGTGGTAGAAGATGAATTCACCTGCCGACTCGAGAAAACCACGAAAAAAACCAATGGTCAGAGTAGGCCGTCGCCGGGGACCGAACCCGAACCTCCCGAATGCGAGTCGCGCACGTTAGCGCGGTAACCACAGTGGGTAGACCAAGTCATGTGAATGTAACACATTTTATGTTGTCAGTTATTCTCTGCAGTAAAGCTAACGAGGATGAAATAAGGGGACAGTAAATACAAGCGTGCACAGGAGAAAAGTTGCGCTGATAAATTTAGAAAAGTAGTTTACAGGAAGAAGCACTGTAATAGGCGAAAACTTTTGCACAAACGTAAGTGGGAGATTTAAAGTTGCACCTCTGCTGAATTACGGGTCTTTACAAACCTAGGGAGACTGCTGAATAAGAGAAAAAGTCTCTATCGGCGGAAAACAATTGAACAGAGTCGTTTGGAGTTAAGAGCTTCACACACGAAAGTGCGAGGTTCGCTGCACCATCCAAATAGCACTTTTTACTTTCTCTACTACATATAGTAAGTAGGGGAAGTATTGTATTCCACCCAAAAATTCGATACCGAGATTTCACCGCAAATATATGTTTTGAGACCCCCTGAATCCAAAAAAAAAAAGCATTTTTGGAAACATGTCCGTGTGTGTGTGTCTGTGAACAGCATAACTCAGAAACGAACAGTCGGATAAACACCAAACTTGGTATTTAGGTTCAGTATCTTCCAGAGATGCGACACGAAGGTTTTCAAGAAAATCCCCCCACCCCAGATTACCCTTTACATGGAAGATTTTTCGAAAAGTTTAATTTTCTCAAAAATGGCTCTAACGATTTTGATTAAAATATCATATGTTTAAGATACTTTCATGAAAAATAAAATGTATATCTTGAATTTTCTGGGAATTTCTCCAAAAGTATTCTTCATTGTGAACGACTTTTGCATAACTGGTAAACCATAAGAGATAGACAACATTTTACTACACAAAAAATGTAATACACAATTTATGTCATATACATTTTTGTTGTTGAGTGAACCATTTTCTAGATATTGCTTGTTATTCCCTTACATTTTTCAATACTTATTTTCTAAAATGGGAATTCGTTATTCATCTTTTTTGTTTTGGATATGCAAAGAGTTATAATCTGTGGGAAAGGGAATGGTGCTGCACCTAGCAACCAGCTATTAAGAGATATGTATATGCTTAAAGGCTACTGTATTTCTATATTGCCTTTGTAAATATATATTCCCCTTACATCAACAAGAAAATTAGCAATAAGATAGAGTCTGCAAATGTTTATCTCGATTAACATGAAGTAGATGGAGAATAAACGTTTGTAAAAATAGTTTGTACAAGAGTAGAGAAAGTCATGTGAGTGTAACACATCAGATTTTTGTATTATCTAGACCTTGGATGTTAGGCTAAATAAATCCTACTTGTTAAAACGGCGGAAGTCACATTTTTGTTTAAATACATGTTCTCCTACCATAGACACGTCGTTTTATCTTAAAATGGCTTTAAGAATCCCAGTACAAATGGTTAAACTCGTCTCTAAAATTTAATGGTTTATGTTAAAAGGGCGGATGTCCTGGACTTCTGGCCTTTTAACAAAAAATATATTATTTCTGATTATATTCAAAGTTGGTTAACCTGCTAAAACAAAGTGAGTAAATGGTGCACAATAATGCAATACTGTTCATTGTTCATATAACACGTCTCACAGATAACAGTTGTTCAAGATGAGGGTTCTGAAGATAAAGATGAAGAGTTTATTGGAATACGAAGAGTTAATAATAGTGGATAAAAACGAAATATAATTAAAATGTCTAGAATAATGGGTAAAGGATGTGATAATTCTGCTGGGAAAGTATTTACACCCAAAACCTCCGAAAACGTGACCGAATTTACACAATTCATCAACTCACTGAACTGATAATTCGAAGTAGTGCCTCTCTGAAATTCACAATAGTCGAAGTCGGTACAGCCAATCCTATAATATACAATTTCAAGAGTTGGTGGCAGCAATATTATAGGAAAAATGCTGTATCTGTTGAAACTTCAAAAATGGATCGAGACAGAAAAGTCTACTTTGGAATTAATACTTTTACCACTTTGTGTACGATAATCAGCATCCAGGGACAGTTAATGCAAGACTTTCACAAACACATTCATCCTTCGCCACAATTCTCATATCAACATTCAGTGGTATACTCTGAAGAGAAACTACCATTAAAGGAAGAAAAAGTGAGGCAATATTTATATCACAACATGCTGTGAATGCCAGAGTGATTGTAGTGTAAATTAATGTTATTGTATATACATGATTTTAGATGTTTGTTAGCCATAAGGATTGTTAGGCCTCACTGATACTGACAATAGAAGTGGGTAACAATAAACCGAGGGGGTGAGTTGCTAATCACTAAGAAGAGATAAACAAATGACGTCAGGGTAGCGTGCCTTTCTTTAGAAATTGAGGGAATATCTTCCCTAGAGCATATATGTTAGTAGTAGTGATTGGCTGACCAAAACAGACGCTAAAGTTGGCGCAATTTGGTAGCCAATAGGGGCTATATTATAATGTTTAGGCAATTCGAGGTGAAGGAGTATATATTCTAGAGCCATAAGCAAGTGTCGCACAGTTCTGAAGAATCTCTCACGAGGTGCACGTCGCAGAGTTAGTTACAAAAATGTAAATTACGCGAAGTAATTGGTACGCGGCAACTAAAACGACTGTAGTTACATATCACAGTTTCAGTCAGGCGTGTATAAAGATTAAATATGTCAATTATTAGTTAAGCGTGACGACAATAAAGGTCTAGATTCAGATTTTTTATCAGTGTTATCTTTAGTAACAACTCCTTTCCGTTTACACACCCTGCTTAGAGACACGTGCTCGACTGAGTTATAATAGCTAGCCGGAGGACAAAGAACCCAAATTAAAAAAAAAAAAATTAAACAATAAGCGCCCAACAAATAAGATAACACAAATCATCTGAGAACAGCGACAAAAGTCAACGACTTGAAAACATTATCCTATGCATTGAAGACATTTATAGATACATTTGTGAAGAAATAATAAATTAACATTCTGAAGTTGTGAACATAAAAGCTTGCATTTTTAATATATAGACTACATTAATATTCATTGTACAATGTGTTTTCTGTAAAGGTACACAAAATTCTGTGTGTGATTATTTTCTTACAGAAAACGAAATGTTAATTTTCAAATTATCCAATAATTGTTGTTTGCGTTTTCATTCAGTAACATGTTTGTTATATTTCATCATGTTTTTATGAATAACATGTGGTTCATGTAACTTTTAAAGCAAACATATTTGTATCAAACCCCATTATTTGTTAAAAAGGCAGAAGTCCTAAGGTAAATTAAGACCATATTTGTTACCTAAATTAATGTTACACTTTAAAAACAGCTACAATATAAAGTCTCATGCCAAAACAATTGTTGAGTCCAAAAATAAAGGTCCAACGTACACAGTATTGCTGAAAAACAGTTTTTTGCTTCTCCTGTAAAATTTGCATTTTTGAACTTCCGCCCTTTTAGCAAATAGCGATTCAAATGCCTATTTTTATGGGTACGAATAAACTAAAATAATTAAATATCTTCAGGTTTCATATAAAATATAAAGATATGAAAGGGTTTTGACCATTTGCACCCATGTTAAGGTTTTATAGCCTAAATGTGCCTATTTTACCATTTGCGTTGAGTAATTAATTTGTTTTCATGCAGTAATGAAAGATAAAGTATTTATATCATGGGATTAGATTGACTGTAGGAATGAGACTTTCCGGGGAAAAGACTGGTTTATTTTAACGTTTAGCAGGTAGATTCATTTGTTTTGTAGAAACAGAATACATGCCCTCGCTAGGTCTCTTTGTCCTCCTTCGGTATTGGTCGGTGACTGCAGTACGGCAGAAATCCCTTTCAAATGGTGTATTTCCTATTGCTTCGTGACTCTGATACCTCGACCCCTTCATTAACTGTTTATATGCAGATATTTGCAAGATTTCTCCATGTTTTCTCTGTTGCTTTTAAAATGTATTTCAAAAAGCTCTTTTAGTCTGATGTATTAAACGATACACTGTGTTGTACAACCTTTTGGGGGGGGGTGGCCTCCATGTCAGCTCCAGAACATTTAGGTCACACTGATATACCTGTAGCGTATGGTACACTTCCAATGTGTGTGTGTGTCGTCATCCTTGGTGTAGAGGTCACCATGCTAGCCTCTATTTCCCGAAGTCGTGGAGGGCGATGGATTTTTTTCGGGCGTAAAAATCCTTAGCATGGCTTCCTTCGGAAAGGAAGTAAAGCCGGAAGCCCCGCGTCGTAAATGTACGGCATGTAAAAGAACCTCAAGCCTGATAAAGAGGCCTCTGAGCAAAATTACCGGTCTTTCATGCCAATGTAGAATGGAACGCTAAGGAACACAGCAGTTAAAGAGTGTCCATAAATAAATTTTAAAAAAATTCCACTGTGATATATACAATTAGTTTTGAGAGGTCTTTTTTCAACTTTATAAGCTCATATTGTGCACTAACAACCATAAATTCACAACTGGGAACATAATAGCAAATAGCATGTTTCTAGCTATAATAATTTTAAAAATTTAGTGTTTTTATTGTGTAATTTTAACTTTCACTAATTAGTTGCATTTTTAAACTTTCAAAAAGTGTATATACATTTTAGATCTATAAAATCTGATGTTCAGCTCTTCGAAACCGTATTTTTAGTGGTGAATCGTGTCTTTAGAGCCTATTTTAGGTACCTAAAAATCGGAGGTCCAATTACAGCATGACAATAAAACAAGCTCTGAGATACACGTGGATGAACAGAGCAAAATATTTATATAACATACTAATAATCACGAATAGTTTCTCGGGGATAGAGGATTGATAAGTAGTATAAGAAATATCTTAGAATATAATGGCTTGGATAATATTTGGAGAATGAGAGAAGCAAATATTAAAGGGTTTTGGAAAGAGATAAGATTAAGATTTGAAGATACAGAGAAACAAAACTTGTTTAGTAGCTTAACAGAAAAGAGATCACTGGTATCTTATACTGAATATTCATAGGATAGAGAAAAATATATTTATAAAGTAAACAAGAACGAAATAGAGGACAAGAACTGGAGTATGGAAGTTAAAAGGTCAGAGAAAGCGTTTTCTGCACGGGGAGTGTCCATTATGTGAAGAGAGAATTAGAGCACATAAAGAATGATTCTAAAGGAACTTAAACTGCAGGGAAGAGCTTATTAAGAGCAACTGCCTTGAAAAACAATAGAAGATCAATTTTAAAAACAGAATATTCATGCAGAGAAGAAAGTAAGAGCGAGTCAATATTTGCACAATGTAAAATATTAGTGCAAATGGACTGTGAAGAGAGAAAAACAATTTGATTCTGTAATGATATATAGTTAGCATTATTCCCCATCCTCTCTAGAATCTGGAAGTATGACTCAGTGTAAATGTGTATGTGTGTGAATTTAAAGTTTACAAACAGTTATTTATTGTTTATTTTTATTCATTTTATATTAATTACTTGTTCACAAACTATTTACAATAGTATACAAATTATTCTTACTAATGCTTATTTTTCTATCTCTACATTTTAATTCAGATAAACTTTTGCAGAAACAGCTACATTACACATTTCGTTGTAGATACAAAGAGAACAACGATAGTCAAATGTTTAAGAACTGGACGCTATATACCGGCCATGCAATAAGAAACAACTGAATATTGAAAGGACTTTAAAAGCAAAGTATTGAATAATTCGAACCATTAATAAGGGATATCTCGGAAACGGCTTACGTCACAAAAAAGCTTATTTGAAATGAATTGTATGCTTTAAAGAGATCTGTATTTATTTTTTTTGTGCAGTACCTACGTTTTCGTCTATCGCTTAATGTTCACCAATTATATAAACTTATATAAAATTCCTTCCGAATGAAGAGGATTGTCACGGGCTATTCCCAGAAAATTCAAGATATACAATTTATTTGTCATGTTACAGCCATTTTTTAGAAAATAAAAAATTTCGAAAGGTGTCCCATGTAAAGGGTAATTTGGAGTGGGGGATTTTCTGGAAAATCTTCGTGTCGCATCCTTGGAAGATACTGAACTTAAATATCAAGTTTGGTACCTATCCGACTTTTCGATTTTGAGTTATGCTGTTCAAAGTCATACAGCAACCACACACACACACACGGTTATGTTTCCAAAGATGCTTTATTTGGATTCAGGGGGCCTCAGAACTTGTATTTCTGGTGAAATCTCGATATCAAATTTTCTACCTACTACGCACGTGGTACAGAAAGTAAGAAATGTCGTGCCTCTCTCTGTGTATGTGTACAGCATCACCAAACACAAAATGTCGGATCAATACCAAGGATGCGACACCAAGGTTTTCTTGGAAACCCCGCCACCCAAACTATACACAGTACCTCAAATAAACTAATGTAGTATGCGTTTTGAGCCTGTATATTCGTATTACTGAAAATGCTGAAACACAACAGTAAATGACCCGTGAGTTAGCTGGAGAAAATAATAGAGCGCTAACTGCTCTCTCTACTACCTATAGTAAGTGGAGGAAGTATTCCATTTCACACAAATATTTTTATGTTGAGACTTCACAGCAAATATGTTTTGAGACCCCCAAATGCAAAAAGCAGTTTTGGAAAAAGATCAGTGTGTCCGTGTGAACAGCTTAACTAAAAAAATTCGGATAGATACCAAACTAGGTATAGGTCCAGTACCTTCCAAAGATTCTACACGATGCTTTTCAAGAAAATCCCCCCACACCAAACTATCCTTTACATGGATCATTTTTGGAAATTGTTTGTTTTTTCAAAAATGACTACAGCGATTTTTATTAAAATACCACCTATTAAAGATATTTATACGAGAAATAAAATGTATATATTCAATTTTTGGGAGCACCCTACGAAGTCCTCTTCATTCGGAAGGAATTCTATATAATCATGTATAACTGGTAAACGATAGACGAAAACGTACTACACATAAAGTGTAGATCTCATTAAGATTTATTCTAAATAACCTCATTGTGACATTAGCCATTTCCGAGATATCCGTTATTAATGATTCGAGTTGTTCAATAATCAGCCATTCTTTTTTAAGTCCTATCAACATTCAGTTGTTTCTCGCGATGTCATGGAAACAGTATGGAATTTTAAGGCCAGCATTTAGCGTCCAGTTCTTAAACATTTGAATATCGCTGTTCCTTTTGTATGAATAACGAAATAAGCTTTCATAGGAATAATTTGTATACCCACTAATATGCGATAGACAGTAGAGAAATCCGTGTATGTAACATGTCAGGTTTTTTTTTGTATTTGCAGAGCAACAATGTATGATTAATTTTAATATTGTATAAATAGGAAAGACGAAATACTAAGTTAACGGTCACATTGACCATCTGTGAACCTAAAGGCTAGCAGTGTAAAATTGAAACATTTATGACTATATTTCAAGAAAAATTTTAAAGGGGTCTGTAGTTACTATATTCATGAGAACACACAAAGTTCACTGTGTTCAATAGTATTCGACATGTACACAATAATTATAAATCGCTAACCGATCGATTTGAACGGTTGGTCTTTCTAGAGTTAAAAAACGTTTTAAACTCCAACATTAGTACGGAGTGTGTAGTTCCTTGGAAACTGTAATTCCTTTAATGCTAATTTCAAGCACAAACTCTACTAAGTGCCTTAATGGACATTAATGCACTCGTGAATTTGGCAGACAGCATTACGTTCATTGCTATTAGAGTGGAAGCAATTTCGGCTCCCTTCCGCTGTTTCTATGTACAAATTCATAGAACCTCATTGAACGTCGTGCCAAATTGCTGTTTTGCTGTTTATTTGCTTAAGCATTTAACAGCGAGTGTCACGGCAATTTGTGTTTAGAAGCCAAACATGCATCCATTTGCCGCACTATCAACGTACGCAAAACCATTTGCATGTATTGATTCTGCTAGAGACACTTTAAAACAAACAAGAAGTATTGTCAAAGATACTAGATAGCCGTGCGAATAATTTCCACGACATTGATGAATATCTAAATAGAGCATAAATTGTCATTCACCTCCACACCAATCCAAGTATGTACCTATGTGTATTTTATAAATTTCAGGCGTATCTACCCGAGTGTGGATTTTACGGCTGCGTTGTTACGATGTTTTGTAAATCTCAGGTTCGTCAATGCTTTACTTACTTTTAAAGGTAAGCGTTGCGTTATATATCCCGGCGCACCTGACGTATTTGAGCACTTTCTCAATTCATGACAATAAAGAAAGCGTAATCATTATCGTCGTCCACAAAATTAAAGATGAATGAAAAGGCGAAAAGAAACACGTGGGAGTGTAACGTTCTTTGTCGCGGTATCGTCGTGTTATCTTTTTGCTGAGTGCCTGTTATTGTTTTACTACTTTGAGTTTTGGGTTCTTTGTCCTCCGGCTAGCTATTATTTCTCAGTCGAGGATATCTCTTAAACAGGGTGTGTAGACGGAAAGGATTTATTACTGAAAGATAACACTAATAAAAGAATTTGTTTTTACACTTTTATTGCCGTCACACTTTATTCATTTCACATAATTATTCTTGATACACGCCCGACTGAAACTGTTATATTTTTTTATGTTACTATAATCACTTATTTGCTGCACATTATTAATTCGCGTATTTCACATTTATAACTAACTTTACGACGCGAGAGATTCTGTTAAACTGTGCGACGTGTAACCCGCGAATGATTCTGATGAACTGAGCGACGTATTACTCGCGAATGCTTCTGTTGGACTGAACGTTACCCGTCTCTCGGCTTCATAATTTATACTCCCTCACCCGATATGCCTAAAGATTATAATCGAGCTACTATTGGTTAATAAAACGCGCCAACATTAGCGTCTATTTTATATCCAATCAAAATTACGAACACATATGCTCTAGGGAAGAAATTCCCTCCATTTCTAAAGAAACGCGCGCTACTCTGACGTCATTTGCTTGCCTCTTCTAATTAATAAACAACTCACCCCCTCGCTCATTGTTGCCCGCTCTTATTGTCAGTTTCAGTGAGGCCGTGTAAACTTATTTCCTAACAATGCTTATAATTAACAAACATCTCAAATCATTGTCATACAATAATGCTTATTTACACTACAATCACTCTGGCATTTACATTGTAGTGATATAAAATACTGCCACATCTTGCAAAGCCGATTCACGGATAGTCGATGTAAAAAACTCACAACTAACAAAAAAAATTATTTGCCGGGCCCATTATAGAATGCATTAGAAGTAAGGCATTCCCCCAGAGTAATAATTATTTATCACTACAACTTAAAGGAATCAAAGGATTTAAAGAAGTTTTAAATAAGAACAAGAATCTGTACAGCCCCAAGTACTGAATATATAAACTCGGAAATATATTAAAATTAAAGCACGTTACATTTAACTCTGTCCCTCTCACACATATTTGCCATTAGAAAGAAAATTTAACACGCCAAATATATAATGTAAACTCGCTTCCATGAAATGTTATACGCCGCTCCACAATGTATAAGAATTTTAAAATTTACTTACGCTCGAAGATATATGTTATAAAAAATTTAGAATAGGCCAAAAGGTGTGGAGACGGCCGCTCCCAAACACGAAGCTCACTCCAAGACCTTCGATATTAGTAGAGAACGAAGTGATACACTGTCCTTTTTCCTCTTCAGGCATCGCTCGGGGTACGCACTGGGCAGGTCAGGTGATGACGTAGAACCAACATTAGCGCTACCTGTACTGGCGGTGAGAGCGCAGCCTGGCGAGCGCTGTAGAACTTTGTGCAGCCGGTTCCTAGTGTAAGGCAGGCTGTCGGCGTAAGAAGCAGGGGCCAGCATTGTATCTTATGACTGCGGATACAAGAAGAGCTGCGGCCATCTCTGCGAAAGTGTCCCTCGAAGAAAGAACCAGAATTGGCTCAGCAGGCACCTGTCTTAAGCATTACGCTATGGAAGTCAATGTTTGTTAATGATCTATAAAGTCAAGCGTAGGATGTAGAATATCTTTATCGGAGGGGACACCTCGCCATTGTAATCAACCTGATCTGTTATGACCGGGAGGCAGGGATGAGGCGAAGGAGCCGTAGGAGTTCCCAGATCCACAGGCCGAGACAGACAGGCCCACAGAGACACGCATAAGTCCCTAATATATCCAGCTTGAACACCCGTGCACCAGTAGAGGCGAAGAAACTCGAGAGAGGGCGACGAAGCGACCCTAACGGGCAGGACAACGCACCCTGACGTTAACGGGGAGAAATGTTTCCAATGCGCAAGCAACTACGCCATCTGCCCGACACCACCACACCGCAGAACCCTAAGACACACCTGAAACATGAAAAGGAGAGATAGACTAAGAGGAACTCGGGTAAAAGAGAAAGCGTGGTAGAATACACCACCCCGGCATTCGCCTAGGCAACCAGGGGAAAACCACGAACAACCCCATAGTCAGAGTGGTCGGTCACCAGGAATCGAACCCCGGACCTTCCTAATGTGAGCCACAGGCGTTGATGCCTGAGCCATCCTGCTCGGTAAAGACAAGCGTGTCTACTGCTCAGGATTGTGAATATACAATATTGTTACATGCTGGGTAGATGGCCTAAAAGTTCACATGAAAATTAAATTAATTTCTAATACCCAGCACGCACATTGAGGGAACGTATACTTACTTGGCTGTGGAGGAACGAAACGTGGTGTGGAGGTTCTGAGGAAGGCATGGGTTTTTATGAGGGGTTCCAACCCCGTCAGCTGCCGTGGAGCGAGTGCTGCGAATCCCTAGCACTCGTGGTACTTCTGACGTTACCAGAACTACGCTGGGCCGAACATTTCGAGCCCCTCCCGTTGAGGAGCTGTTCGGATTGGGTTGGACTCGGCGTGGTAGTGGTTTCCCGATACCCATGGGAGATTGGGTACGTCTGTATGGGTTTCCATACCGACGGGGTTGTGAGACGCCTCAATGTCCTCCGGTACCGACCTGGACAGCCGGTAGACGGCATGCTAGATTGCTGTCGGCCCTACCGAGGTTTTTCGGTAGTCACCCTTTTTAGGGCGACGCGCGTAAGTGGCGTATTCACTTCCATTTCCCGCGAAAGCGGGGGGGGGCTTTCTAGGAATCAAGGTATTGGCCTTATGGGAAACCTCCATGGTTGGAGAGCCGCTCGATGGCGCTAACCCTGGGTTATAGGAGGGGACATGAGCTTAGGTTCTTGCCCAGGTAGACCTTCGAAGGAACCTGTACAAAATCCATAACACAAATCTACTCACATTTCTAGATTTATTTCCCAACCGTTTGGGGTTCCTACATTATTAAACATGGAAGGTGGGAGGAGATGTCCACCGATCCAAAAGTCGGCTTACACGCGCGATCTGCTTCTCACGGAATCCTGAGACAGACGCTATCCCCACTACTCGTGGCTAGCAACGATACCAGCCAAGAGTGACGTAAACAACAATGTGTCTGGTAATGACAATGTATAACAATAATGTAACCCCTAAGTTATTAATACGCCACAATATCAATGAAACAAAGCAACTAACTTACCTCCCTCCCTCCCCCATCAAGTTGCAGTCCATTAGTTACATATTTGATCCCATTGTATTTTACCTTTAGCTAACAAAGTTTCAAGGGAATTAATTGTTCCTCCACACAAGCCATGTGTTGGACAAGGTTGGAAAGGTAGAATCAGACGACTGAAAAATTCAATGCCATAGCCGGGATTTGAACCACGGATGTCCCGGTCTCCGTCCGGTTGCTTTAACAATTAATTCCATTAATTGACCTAATAGTGGTTGAAACTATGTAGCCCGTACTTAAAGTACTACAACATTGTAAGTCGCCACTGGGGTATGTCATCTCAGTACAATTTGAGGTCTCTTTGTGGCTTACCGGGAATAATGCGAATCAGTTGGGAAATTTAATGTCATACCGGCATGTTGCCATGGTAGCTCAGTGGTTGGAGCAACCGGACGTAGTCCGGGAGACCGTGGTTCAAATCCCGGCTATGGCATTGCATTTTTCAGCCGTCTGAGTCTACCTTTCCAAAGTTTGTAAGGTTTCGGAAACAAGGAAACTATGAATGAATTGCTGATTTTAAATTCGATTTTAATACCTTAAATGCGAATAATTTACAGTTTTTGCATTCTTTTATGGACCACGTAGAACGCAAACAATTTCAAAGTAAGCAAAGAGCTTGCTATATGTTTCAGTAAAACGCCGTTTCAATAATCCGCATTTGAAATACACAAGGCCGGATTACAAGCGTTTTAAATATAAGATAGCAGAGGTCGCACGAATAGCTGAAGCTACACCAGGCAGAGCAAGAGTGCCAGTCAGCTGATAAGGGTAAATAGAACCGAGCGGGATGGCTCAGACGGTCATGTATTGCATTCACATGACTTTCTCTAACCACTATCGTTTACTGTATTCTCTAATACATACCTAGTTGGTAGTGCAAGTATTTCATTCCACCCAAAAATTCGATATCGAGATTTCAACATAAATACATGTTTTGAGGCCACTAAATCCCCAAAGAGTATTTTTAGAAAAATATCCGTGTGTGTCTGTGCGTGTATGTGTGTGTTGTGAACAGCATAACCAAAAAACAAAAGTCGGATAAACAGCAAACTTGGTATCTAAGTTCAGTATCTTCCAGAGATGCAATACGAAGATTTTCAAGAAAATCCCCCACCTAAACGGCCCTGTACATGGAAAACTGTTCTATTACTTATTTTCTCAACATCATTTTTTTATGTAACATCTAGTACTGTTCTTAAGCAAGCTTATTTGTATATCTCTCTACTTCATGTTAATCGAGATAAGCAGTTGAAAAAATAGTTTCATTACACGTTTCGTTGTAGCTGCAAGAAGGTTAGAGGAAACACAATCCATAGTCAGGTCATCGTCAAGTGTTGAAAAACGGATCACTATACGCTAGCCTAGAAATTCCATGCTCTTTACCCGAAATCACGAGAAACAACTGAATAGCGACAGAACTTGAAAGTTGCAAAACTATTACAAAATTCGAAACCCATAATAACGGATGTTTCGGAAATGCTAATGCCTCAACAAGGTGTTTGAAATAAATATGTTTTTTAAGGAGATCTACATTTTTTGTGTGGTACATTTTGACTGTCTCTTATAGTTTACCACTTATATGTACAAAATTATACAAAACTCCTTTCGTATGAAGAGAACTTCAGAAACCATTCCCAGAAGTTTCAAGATATAGACGCACTTTGTTTGTCGCGTAAATATCTTAAAAGCACGGCATTTTAATACAAAAGCGTAATCATTTTTGAGAAAATCAAACATTTACAAGCGTTTTCCATACAAGGGGTTGTTTGGGGTGCGGGATTTTCTTGAAAATCTGCGTGTTGCATATTTTAAAGGTAGTGTACTTAAACACTAAGTTTAGTATTTATCCGGCTTTTTATATTTCAGTTATGTTGATCACACACGTACACAGAACTTTTTCTAAACATTTGTTTCCTATTCAGGGGGTCTTAAAACATGTATATCGGTTTAATCTCAATACAGAACTTTGATTGGAATACAATACTCTCCCTCCTAGGTAGGTGGTAAAGAAAGTAAGCATATATCTTGTCCATCATCACAATCTTATCTCCCGTTAATGTGTGTAAAGTGGTTTTGAGTTCCCGATTGCAATTTTTCTTTTGTTTCTTGCAGGGGTGAAGACAAACCGGCCACACCTCCACCCGATTCACTGAGCTCTCAGAGGTATGTGCTTCATTTTGAACGACTTTGATCTTTCCAAATGCTTGCATGTATTTTATAAATGCTCACCATTAATCCCCGTGTTAGCTTCTAAATAGGTATGTTATTTGAAGAGAAACATAAAATATTGCGAGACCCTATTCAATGGAACGGATGTCACCCAGAAAATAGGTTGTAACATGTGGAAAACTATATTTAGAACGTTGAATTCCATTAGAGAAACTATTTCTGAATTTGGAGTATCCCATTCATTTTGATCATTCGAACCTGCAGAGCAATACAAAAGTGTGTGATAGAAAAGGAGAAACATGCATTATTTATCGTAATCGTCCTTCTGATGAAGTAGCACAGCTTTGTATTTAGGTTTCGTGGAAATTTAAATTATTTATGGACGCTCTTTAACTATGGTCCTTAGCGTCCCATTCTATATTGGGTGTGAAAGACCGGTAATTTTGCTCAGAGGCCTCTTTATCAGCATTGAGGTACTTTTACGTGCCGTAAATCTACGACACGGGACCACCGGCTTTACTTCCCTTCCGAAGGAAGCCATGCTAAGGATTTTTACGCCCGAAAAAAACCCATCGCCCTCCGCCGGGTTTGAACCCGCGACCTTGGGAACTAGAGGCTAGCATGGTACCAAGGTTTCGTGGAGGCACACATGACAACCAAATAGGGTATACAACGGAGGGTCCACCTCGAGCACTGTAAACTGTATAGATCTATTGCAGCTATCACCCCCCAGGAGGAAGGGATAAAGTAAAGGAACCACGTGAGGCTACAGATCACAGGCAGACTTCAGAGACGCGCGGAAGTCCCTAACAGTTTCTGACTCGAAGACCCGTCCCAATACTGGAGCTACCCGTTCCCAAGCAGCCCTTTAGCGTCCACGAGGAATACTCTTTCCTTTAAGCAAGCACCCGCGCCATCTGCCCTGCACCGCCATACGCCACGAAACCTACAAGCATACCTGAAATATGATAAGGAAACGGAATAAAAGGGAAATAATAGGAATAAAATCGTATCAGATGACAAACCACCCCCAGCATTCGCCTACCGACCAGGGAAAACCACAAAAACTCAAGAATAGAGTGGGTGTGCGACGGAAATCGAACCAGAACCTCCCGAAAGTGAGCCATCACGCTCGGTAACATGGTATTAAATACTTTTGGCAAACTATTTTAGCAGAAACTCCTGAGGAAATAGGACATTTTCAAAATATGAGAGAATATCCTCGCAATTCGATGATGTTAAAACTTCTAACTTGTAACGCTTAAAATGCTAATATTAAAACCCCAGAAAAAAATGTGATTCTCCATCTACTTCATGTTAATCGAGATAAACATTTGCAGACTCTATCTTATTGCTAATTTTCTTGTAGATATAAGGGGAATATGGTAGGCTTTAAGCGATACTCAAATGTTTTAAGAGCTGGTTGCTATGTGGCGCATTCCATTCTCTTTGTATGTCCTCGACATAAAAAAAAACCAATAACGAATTCCCACTTGAGAAAAAGTATAAGTATTGGAAAATTCAAACAAATAACAAGGAATATCTCGGAAATGGCTCACTCGACAAAAAAGATGTACATGACATAAATTGTGTTTTAACGAAATCTAAATTTTTTGTATAGTAAAACTTTATCTATCTCTTACAGTTTACCAGTTATGCAAAAGCTTTTGGGGACATTCCCAGAAAATTCGAGATATACAATTCATTTGTTATGAAAGTATCTTAAATATATAATATTTTAATCAAAACCGTTAGAGCCATTTTTGAGAAAATTAAACTTTTCGAAAAATGTTCCATGTAAAGGGTAATCTGGGGTTGGGGGATTTTCTTGAAAACCTTCGTGTCGCATCTCTGGAAGATACTGAACCTAAATACCAAGTTTGGTGTTTATCCGACTGTTCGTTTCTGAGTTATGCTGTTCACAGACACACACACACACACACACACACACGAACATGTTTCCAAAAATGCTTTTTTTAGATTCAGGAGGTCTCAAAACATGTATTTCCAGTGAAATCTCGGTAACTAATTACTTTCTCTACTACGTATAGTAAGTAGGGGAAGTATTGTATTCCACCCAAAATTTCGATACCGAGATTTCACCGGAAATACATGTTTTGAGACCCCCTGAATCGAAAAAAAGCATTTTTGGAAACATGTTCGTGTGTGTGTGTCTGTGTGTCTGTGAACAGCATAACTCAGAAACGAACAGTCGGATAAACACCAAACTTGGTATTTGGGTTCAGTATCTTCCAAGGATGCGACACGAAGGTTTTCAAGGAAGGAATGTTGGTTTACGGCGCTCAACTGCCAGGGTTATAAGCGCCGTTCAAAAACAGGAAGGTAAAAACCAAAGGTAGACACAAAAGTTAAAAAGCAGAGTAAAAGCGGAGGATAGGAATCAGAAGAGAAGCAAAGGAAAAGTCAAAGGTAAATAGACATAAAGAGGAGAATAAATATTAAACATTAAGCACCGAGCGGTGAAGCTTCTCGGGTAGAAACATTAAAAACGCAAGGGTAAGGCAGCCTCGGATAAAAACTTAAAAAGCCTATCAACCGCGTGAGGAGTGTCCGCCAAGACCTCCGCAAGACTCGCCGGCAGCTGCAAAGCATTCCGAAGACGCGCCAGGGAGGCGCACTCCAACAAAAGGTGGCGGACCGATAGACGTCCGCCGCACGCGGAACAAAGCGGAGCAGAGTCACCGCTAAAAAGATAGGCGTGGGTAAAATTGCAGTGGCCAATGCGTAAACGGGCTAAAAGAACTTCCTCACGGCGAGAAAAACGACTAGAAGTAACCCAGGGAACAGGAAGGTCCTTCACTACCCGAAGCTTGTTGCCGCGGAGAGCCACCCACTTCTCGCGCCAGCACGAGAGGACCGCTCTCTGCAAAACAAGCCGAAGGTCCTCCGACGTTACCCGAGGGATGACAAAATCGGGTTGGACTGTCGCCGCCTTAGCCGCCAAATCCGCCAGTTCATTTCCAGCCAAGCCGACGTGACCAGGTAGCCAAGCACACTTCACGAAAACACCAGAAGCGTATAAAACATGAAGGGCATCCTGGATTTGCTGTACAAGAGGATGGTAATTGTACAGCTCGCGTATACTCTGGAGTGCGCTAAGGCAATCACATAAAATAAGGCTGTTTCCCAAGTGGTGGCGGCGCACGTATAAAACGGCACGATATATGGCATACAGTTCAGCACAATAAACGGAAGTGCCACCAGGAAGACCGAAGGTATGAGTTCCGGGCCCATGAACGTAAGCGCAACCAACACCGTTGGAGCACTTAGATCCGTCGGTGTAAATAAAAATCCAGCCATGGTAGCCGGACAGAAATTCTAAAAAACAAGCCCGTATACTGGACATAGGGAGCGTAGACCTCCGGTAAGCCGCCATTCCAAGATCAATGTGAGACGTCACACGAAGCCAAGGAGGAAACACCCTCTCCCCGGTAGGGAACATGCTGGGCAGTTCAATACCGTGCTGCCGAAGAAGCTCCCGGAAGCGAACACCTGAGGGCCTGGGATATACGGAGCGGCCCCAATAACGTTCGTCCAGCGCGGTGTGGAAAAAGGAAGCGAACGTTGGATGGGTTGGCATGCAGCGAAGCGCACAGCCATAATTGCCGAGGAGAAAAGCACGCCGATAACACAAAGGAGGTTCTGCCGACTCGGCGTAAAGGCTGAGAACTGGGCTAGTTGGAAACGCACCAAGAGCTAAGCGAATGCCACGATTGTGGACGGCGTCTAATGCCCTCAGCACAGATGGAGGGGCGGAGGAATAAACGACGCACCCATAATCTAACTTGGATCGGACTAGCGCGCGATACAGACGCAGCAAAACCGCCCGATCCGCTCCCCAACACGTACCATTTAACACCCGCAAGAGGCTTAGAGAACGATCACATCGAGCTTTCAACCGTGCAATATGTGATGACCAGCTAAGCTTCCTGTCAAACGTCAACCCCAAGAAACGCGCCTCGCCGGCAAAGGGCAGAAAGTCTGGACCGAAACGGAGAGAAGGTGGAAATCGTTCCCTACGGCGCCAGAAGTTAACGCAGGTGGTTTTCTCAGGGGAGAAACGAAAGCCAGTTCTAGAACTCCAAGAGTGAAGGTTGTCCAAACAGTGCTGCAGGCGGCGTTCCAAAAACGACGTACGCTGAGAGGTACAGTACACGGCGAAATCGTCCACAAATAAACAGGACGACACCCCTGGTGGAACACATTCGCAGATAGAATTAATCGCTACAGCGAAAAGTGTAACGCTTAGTACGGAGCCCTGAGGCACGCCGTTCTCTTGGATAAATAGGTTCGAAAAAACCGAGCTGACCCGTACTCGGAAAACGCGGTCCGCCAGAAACTCCTGAAGGAACAGCGGCAAGCGTCCACGAAGGTTCCAGGCGTGTAGGGAACGCATAATCCCCGCCCGCCAACAAGTATCAAAAGCCTTCTCAAGGTCAAAGAAAATCGCAACGGTTTGACAGTTCCGCAGAAACCCGTTCATGATCTGCGTCGAGAGCGACACAAGGTGGTCTAGAGTTGAACGGCGTCGTCGAAAACCGCATTGGGTGTTGGAGAGAAGGTTCCGAGTCTCCAACCACCATACCAACCGCCCATTGATCATGCGTTCCAATACCTTGCAAACGCAACTGGTGAGGGAAATGGGACGGTAACTGGAAGGAAGGTGACGGTCCTTTCCAGGTTTCAAAATGGGAATGATGATGGCCTCTCGCCACTTATCTGGAAATGTGGAAGCAACCCAGACGCGATTATAGAGTTCGAGCAGGAAGGTCTTACCCGCAGGAGGGAGGTGTGTTAACATTTGAACGTGGACGCCATCGGACCCTGGCGCTGATAGGCGCGAAGTCGAAAGCGCGTAGTCCAACTCCGCCATGGTGAAAAGGCGATTATAATCCTCAAGATTGCCAGAACGAAACGAGCAGCGCTGTGATTCTACGCGATCCTTGACAATAAGGAACTCGGGCGAATAAGAATCGGAGCTTGATACCTGTGCGAAAGCGTTGCCCAAAGTATTAGCCACGTCGAATGGAGCAACAACAGCTCCTACAGATGTGTGAAGACCAGCAATGGGCAGATGGGTCGATTTACCGGCTACACGCCTGAACTTATCCCAGACGATAGAGGAAGGCGTGCGGTGGTTAAAGGAAGAGACAAAGCGACTCCAGGACGTCTTTTTGCTATCCCGAATAATTTGCCTACACCGAGAACGCAGTTTCTTGTACTGGATCAGGTTCTCCAGGGTAGGGCGACGCTGGAAAAGCCGAAGAGAACGCCTGCGAGCACGAATGGCCGTTCGACATTCATCCGTCCACCAAGGGATCGGAAATCGCCGAGGGTGGGCGGCCGACCGAGGAATAGAGTGCGCAGCAGCAGAAAGAATAGTCTCTGTGAGATGTTGAACGAAAAAATCCACAGAGTCCTGCTCAGTATACGTGAACACAGCCAACTGGGAGAAAAGGCTCCAATTGGCTCGGTCGAAGCGCCAGGTAGGCAAACGGGTGGAACACACAGCAGGAGTTAAGAGACTAAGAAGACAAGGGAAGTGGTCACTAGAGTGCAAATCAGAGATGACATTCCAGCGAAAGGAAACTGCTAACCGTGGTGAACAAACCGCAATGTCAAGATGTGAACGAGTGTGGAAGGCGTCAGAAAGAAAGGTAGGCTCCCCGGTGTTCAGAAGAGCGAGGTTAAAGCTATCGATAAAGTCGGCGATTAAGGTGCCTCTCGCACTAGCCCGAGAGGAACCCCAAAGAGGGTGATGGGCATTGACATCTCCCACCAACACAAAAGGTGTGGGAAGCTGGGAAATGAGGTCGGCTAAATCTGTTGCCGAGATGTCGGCAGATGGCGGAAGATAAAGCGTACAGATGGTAAATCGGAGGGACGGCAGGTGAATCCGGACAGCAACCGACTGGATATCAGATTGAAGGGGCACAGAGTCCACGAAAAGGTCATCTCTGATAAGCAGCATGGTGCCCCCGTGCGCAGGAACACCATCTTCTGGTGGAAGATCACAACGCGCTGAGCGATACCGTGCAAGTTGAAAGGCGTCTTGCGGACGGAGCTTAGTCTCCTGCAAACAAAGAACCATGGGCTCGTACTCGTTGAGCAAAAGTTCAAGCTCCGGTCGATGGGATCGAATACCTCGTATGTTCCAGTGTAGGATAGCTATTGTAATTAAAAGGAGGGTCGTAATCGGAAGAGGCGACTATGACGGGAGCGGTGGACGAATTAAGCGACCCTTTTTCTTAGGTTGCGAACCAGCACCTTTAGGGGATGTTTTATCCTGCCGCTTCTTCATAGGCGGTCTGGCAGCGGCGGAGGAATCCTGCTCCATCTCCTCCACGGGGGAGGACCCCTTTCCAATAGAGAATTTCGGTTCGAGAACCTCGAACCGATTGGAAGTAGAGACCAGCGAAGATGTAGAGCGCCGATCGGAGTCCGTCCCAGAAGAAGCCGCAGAAGAGGATCTATGAGAAGAGCATCGCGGACTATTCTTCCCCTTCGACGTTCCCGGAAAAGATGGAGGGGTGTCCTTCAGGAAGTCGGATCTGGTGTAGTGGGTCTTGAACTTCACCGGCAAAGCAGTGCTGGTAACGGCCTTTCCAGCCTTAGAGGAGGAAGGCGCCGCCTGAGAATGCGATCGCGCAGGAGGAAGTTGAGCAGGTACAGTCTTGGCAGATGTCGACGCAGGTGGCGAAGTCGGGGGCTTTGGAAGCGAGCGGGCGACAAGTATCTTATCGGAAATGGTGGCTCCGTTCAAATCGCTGGTCTGTGTGGCGATTTCCCGACTCGGTGCCGGTTTAGCTGCAACGGAGCTATACGTACCGGACCGCGGGACAGACGGTTGGCGGAAGCGCAGGAGCTTCCGGGCTTCTGAGAAGGACACCTTCTCCCTAACCCGGATCTCCTGGATCTCGCGTTCCTCTACAAAACGGGGGCAATCGCGGGAACTCGATGGATGTTCACCGCCGCAGTTAACACATGTCGGAGTGGAGGTACATTCCCCATCATGGGAGATTGCACCACAGTTAACACAGGTAGAGTTGCCATTACAAAAGTCGCTGGTGTGTCCAAAGCGCTGACACTTGTAGCATCGCAGCGGGTTAGGGATATACGGCCTGACTACAATGACCTCATACCCTGCCTTAATTCTTTGAGGGAGATCTACCCGATCAAAGGTAAGGAACAGGGTACGAGTCGGCACGAATTCACCTCTGTCCTTCCGCTGAACGCGATATAGCGCCGTAACACCTTGATCAGAGAGGTTGTCCAGAATCTCCTCATTAGACATGCCGTCCAACGCACGGGTGTTCACCACGCCGCGCGAGGAGTTGAGAGTTCTGTGCGGCTCGACACGAATAGGATAGCTGGCTAGCAGTTTGGCTTTAAGCAGTTTCGATACCTGAGAAGCTGAAAGTGCTTCAATCAGGAGCGTGCCATTACGAGAGCGCACACAGGATTTAACAGGACCAGCAATGCTGTCCAAACCCTTCTGAATCAGAAATGGATTCACCGTCGTAAACTTCTGCCCTTCCTCAGTTCTCGAAATCACCAAGTAGCGAGGACCACTGGACTCGACTACTTCTTTTCCCTTCACAGGTTGCTTTAGGTTATTGGGTGTGTTGACCATAAAAGATAGTAAAGAATTCATCCCGCAGTGCTCCCCACCCACCACGGAGCCCAACAAGGGGTCATCCCACTGGGATGACAGGGCTACACACGGGATATAGCGGGCACGCCGTCCCACTCACCCTGGAGTTCAGTACAAAACCTAGTCCCGGCCGATTGGCTAGGGGTGGGTTAGTCCCTAGCCGCCCGTTTAAGTGAAGCAAAAACCAAAGTGGTGTATTGGTATAGCGCATCCTCCCTGAAAACTGTAAAACACAACCAACCAGGCTCAGATACGCCTCCCTCAACCACCAGGATATTTCTTTCCACCGACATGGGTCTCCACGCACGGCCTACACGTGGGTGGGCGCTTTGACTGACTCCCTCACCACTTGGAGGGGCCCACACCGAGGAAGTCAGGGTGGCTCGGGACCCCGGGTGCGCCAAAAACCCGTACCTGCAAAGCAGGCCCCTGGGGGGGAAGGTTTTCAAGAAAATCCCCTCACCCCAGAATACCCTTTACATGGAAGATTTTTCGAAAATTTTAATTTTCTCAAAAATGGCTCTAACGATTTTGATTAAAATATCATATGTTTAAGATATTTTTATGACAAATAGAATGTATATCTTGAATTTTCTGGGAATGTCTCCAAAAGTATTCTTTATTGTGAACGACTTTTGCATAACTGGTAAACCATAAGAGACAGACAAAATTTTACTCCACGAAAAATGTAGATCGCGTTAAAATACACAATTTATGTCATATACATTTTTTTTGTTGAGTGAACCATTTTCGAGATATTGCTTGTTATTCCCTTAAATTTTTCAATACTTATTTTCTCAAACGGAATTCGTTATTAATTTTTTTGTCTTGGATATGCAACTAGCTATTAAGGGATATGTATGTGCTTAAAGGCTACTGTTTTTCTACATTGCCCTTGTAAATATATATTCCCCTTACATCTACAAGAAAATTAGCAATAAGATAGACTCTGCAAATGTTTATTTCGATTAACATGAAGTAGATGGAGAATAAGCGTTTGTATAAATAGTTTGTACAAGAGTAGAGAAAGTCATATGAGTGTAACACATCAGATTTTTTTTGTTGAAATGTAATACCTTCTCTTGCCACTATGTATGCGGTAGACAAAGTAAAAACGTAACGAATTCTAACCTGGTAATCAAAGTGTCACACGCGATAACAAAGATGTAACGCCGAAGCTATAGAGACATCAAGGGACAAGATATGTGTTTATTTCCGAATTGCCATCCACTTTGTTGAATTGGCAACCCAAATGATATATCAGGGATGCTAACATATCTGTGCTGTTTTATGTTCCTTGTTTCTGCTTCAGTTATTTTATTTATAAGCGTTTTGGTATTGCTAAAACTGTCACTACGCACGAGGCAGGTGTAGGTACTAACATTTAGATTTGATTGTTACATCGATCTAATCGGCATACTGCTTGTGTATTCTTAAGTGTATAGTAATGTAATGTTTGTAAGAGTAATACTAAGGTGATATTCTGTAATGCATTACAGTACAATAAAATAAATAAATAATAATAATAATAAATACGTCCCGTCCGACATGAATCATGTATTATTTGAAAATTACCGGTTAGGTAGTACTTCTAATATCTGCGCTTTGCGTACAGGGTTAAGCCGGCGAGTTTCTAATGAAGAGGAAAAAATTAAATTGAGTTTTATTTATGGACGCTCTTTAACTACTGTGCTCCTTAGCGTCCCATTCTATATTGGGCGTGAAAGACCGGCAATTTTGCTCAGAGGCCTCTTTATCAGGCTTGAGGTTCTTTTACGTGCCGTAAGTCTACGTCAGGGGTCCACCGACTTTACTTCCCTTCCAAAGGAAGCCATGCTAAGGATTTTTACGCCCGAAAAAATCCATCGCCCTCCGCCGGGTTTTGAAGTAGGTTTATTTTAGGTGTTGTATTGTAGTTCTTATGTTGGGGAGCCGAACTTGAAGTAGTTGCAACCGCACGTATGGTAAAAAGTTTCCGGTACCCTTCGCCCTAAATGTACTTTCCGGTGGCCTTTGCCCCAAAAATGTTTAAAAAATCTGATGTGTTACACTCACATGACTTTCTCTACTCTTGTACAATCTATTTTTACAAACGCCTATTCTCCATATGCTTCATATTAATCGAGATATCGAGATGTCAATCTTATTTGTAATTTTCTTGTAGATGCAAGGGGATTATGGTAGCTTTTAAGCGATAGTCAAATATTTTATCGCTGGTTGTTATGTGGCGCATTCCATTCTCTTTGCATGTCCAGGACATAAAAAATGAATAACGAATTTGAGAAAAAGTATAAGTATTGGAAAATTTAAGGAAATAACAAGCAATATCTCGAAAACGGTTCACTCAACAAAAAAAATGTATATGATATAAGTTGTGTATTTTAACGCGATCGACATTTTTTGTGTAGTAAAATTTTGTCTATCTCTTATGGTTTACCAGTTATGCAAAAGTCGTTCATAATGAATAATACTTTTGGAGACATTCCCAGAAATTTCGAGATATACATTTCATTTGTCATAACATTATCTTAAATATATGATATTTTCATCAAAATCGTTAGAGCCATTTTTGAGAAAATTAAAATTTTCGAAAAATGTTCCATGTAAAGGGTAGTCTGTGGTGGGGGGATTTTCTTGAAAACCTTCGTGTCGCATCTCTGGAAGATACTGAACGTAAATACCAAGTTTGGTGTTTATCCGACTGTTAGTTTTTGAGTTATGCTGTTCACAGACACACACACAGACACACACACACACACACAGACACACACACAGACACACACACAGACACACACACGGACATGTTTCCAAAAATGCTTTTTTTGGATTCAGGAGGTCTCAAAACATGTATTTCCGGTGAAATCTCGGTATCGAATTTTTGGGTGGAATGCAATACTTCCCCTACTTACTATACGTAGTAGAGAAAGTAAAAATATTAACTTTGTAATTTTGACTGTTTCTTTAAATACTATATATTTATGTTTGCCTTGGCTGCGTCAGTATTTATTTTTGGAGACATGAATGTCTTAACAGGGAGTGGTGTGGCTTACACAGATTATAATTTTACTTTATTCCATTTATTAATGCTTGACACGATTTAAATAACACTTCACTGGTATAGAGAGAGAATTGTGAGATTTTTTTTATTAATTACTTGCACTTTTTAACACGTAAACTATTTTTCGTCTCACACTGAATACGTATTAAATTTCTCGAGGACGCATCTCGCGTCCGGTTAGGAACACTGTCTACAACCAACTGACTTCTGAATTTGTAAATTTTGCTATATTTCAGTTTCTGATTGGCTAATCCTATTCCAATAGAATACCTTCATTTAACTAAAGCTTTTTCTGTGTGTTGATTGGCTATTTATAAACTGTTTCAAAATTTACATTATTGTTGCTCCGATAATGACTATTAGGATTATTAAACTTTCTTACTCATTATTGCCTCAAGGTTACGTCATTGTTAGCAACTTTTAACCGATTATTCTCACAGCTCCTACATTATTAAATTATGTAATACATTCACATAACATTATTACATATGTATACAATAACATAAACATTTACAATGACTGTAATATACACTTTTTATATTTTGTTACATACACATATTGCTTTAAGGTGGGCTGTTATTGAATTTTATATTATATAATTAGACTGAAATCATTTAAGTGTTAAAAATACTGCCTTAGTTTGAACCCGCGATCTCGTGAACTAGAGGCTAGCAACTAATGAAGAGTTTCCGAGTTCGAACCCCGTTGCAGTCTACGGAGCCACAACTCGTAACTGATTAAATATTTGCACCAATCCTGAAATCCGTGCAACATAGATACCAGCGAGAAAACCTGTCTCCTAAGTTTTGGGCAGCTAATTTGGAAAGGGGTTTGAGGAGAATAGAAATGAGGTCAGTATGGCAAAGAGCTGAAACAAATGACAAAAACATATGGAAAGATGCAAAAAGAAGACTAAGAGGCCTCAACCAACAGGAAATAGAATCGGATTGTAAAATTAAACCTTCTCTAAGTCTAGCAAATGAAATAAAATTGAATTGGGGTAAACAGGCATATATACTTAACTTAGGAAGAAAGGAAAGATCAGGAATGGCATGGTTTAGACTGGTGGGATGGAGGGCACAGAAAAGGACTGACGATTCTGGCAGGAGCATCTGCCCATTCTGTGATTTAGATAAGGATTGGGCACATATTTTGGCGGAATGTGCACAGTGGGAGAACCAGCGAACGATTAAACTCAGAGAAAAATTCGTAAGTCCCTCAAGAAAGAGATTGGCATGTTGGGATCTAGTGGCCTACCAGAGGAACTGACAAAACATGGACAATTTCTTGGCTAAAGTGCGCGAAGCTAGATCATATTTGTTGAGTTAATCAAAGGTACTTTATCTCTATTTTCGTTTTTCTTGTTCCTTTTTATTTTGTTGCTTTTTCTGTTGTTTATTTTGTCACCATACCTTGTATCTTAAATATGCATGTACGGTCAATGACCCATGCACTAAATACTTGTGTAATAACCTCAATGATTTGAAACCAATAAAGATACCTTATCTATCTACAACCAATCTTACCGGCGTGCCGTGCACATCCACTAGATACTGACACGGGTAGCCCAGAGTGCTGAGGTACGAATTAATGAACGGGAGGTCTGCGGTTCAAATCCTGTAAGGACCATCCTCCCTTAGTTTTTTCCAGGTTTTCTTCAGTCCTCACAATTGGCAGATGCCGGAGAGGTACTCTAAACTTAAGTCTGAAACGCTGGCTTCCCAAATTTCCTTTCTCAATCATAATTTCATCTGATGTATCATCAGCGTCCAACGCCTGTGTCCGAATGAACTAAGAACGGGCGTCAAACACTTCGAAACTACGAGATATTGCTTCAAGAAGTGGTTGGCGATTTGGGAACACCGTGAGAGAAAGGCGATACAAAACAAATAAGCTCATATTTTATTCAATTCAAAATTAGCATATCTATAATTGAAGCTAATTAAACAGCAGAGATTAAAACACTGGGAACGCTGACCGGGACGTACAGAGATACAGCAGTTTATGGAGATTTGTGGTTTATTGCAATCCCAGGTTTCAGTTCTTGGTGCTGTTCCTCTTGCAATTAGCGGTTTATTTACACCATGACAGGATATGACCACAATGTCCGAAACAATGCATTGTTCCGCCATGTAGTAAGTGATTAATGACCGTCACATGACAGCAGACTGTACAATACTGCCACATAATTTGTTTAATGTGAACTGGCAAAGCGATTCGGTGTGCGCCTGTTACTGATAATGGAAGTCATAATCACGTCATGTTGAAACTCTCGCAATGAGAAGCGAGCGATAGGTGAACAACGTTCTGCGCTCAAGAAGCTGCCATTCCCTGATTTTGATGCATCGCAGCAACAGATTAACATTGATGCCCACAAACAGAATCATTTTTGTATGCAGTGTCACCACCAACATCGCATATTTTAGACGGCAGCTTTACGAGCTTGAAGCAACCCAAATAAACTGCGGACGCTCCAATCTGCACATGACTACTTTAACTGCACTTTGCTTGTGAAAAGTTACGTTCTCGGCCTGAGAAAGAAACACAAGATTTTTTCAACCCACCACTTTTTTGGTGGAAGGGGGGCTTTCTCTACAACATATAGTAAGTTGGGGAAGTATTGTGTTCCACACAAAAATTCGATATCAAGATTTCCCCAGAAGCATATGTTTACAGGCCCCCTGATCCCAAAACACTATTTTTAGTAAAAGGTCAGTGTGTGTGTCTGTAAGCAGCATAACTCAGAAACGAAAAGTCGGATATCTTCCAAAAATGGTAAACCAAGATTTTCAAGAAAATATCCCCCACTCCACATGAAACATTTTTCGAAATGTTTGATTTTCTAAACAAAAAATTACAATTTTAATTAAAACACCACACATTAAAAATATTTACACGACAAATAAAATGCATATACTGAATTCTCTTGGAATAGCTCTGAAGTCCTCTTAATTTAGAAGGAATTTTAAATAATATAGTATACTGATAAACGTTGAGCACAGACGAAAACGTACTAACAAATAATCTGATGTGTTACACTCACATGACGTTCTCTACTCTTGTACAAACTATTTTTACAAACGTTTATTCTCCATATGCTTCATGTTAATCGAGATGTTAATCTTATTGCTAATTTTCTTGTAGGTGCAAGGGGAATTGGTAGGCTTTAAGTGATAGTCAAATGTTTTAAGAGCTGGTTGCTATGTGGAGTATTCCATTCTCTTTGTATGTCCAGGACAAAACAAATTAATAACGAATTTGAGAAAAAGTATAAGTATTGGAAAATTTAAGGGAATAACAAACAATATCTCGAAAATGGTTCACTCAAAAACAAAAATGCATATTACACAAATTGTGTATTTTAACGCGATCTACATTTTTTGTGTAGTAAAATTTTCTCTATCTCTTATGGTTTACCGGTTATGCAAAAGTCGTTCACAATGAAGAATACTTTTGGAGACATTCCCAGAAAATTCGAGATATACATTTCATTTGTCATGAAAGTATCTTAAACATATGATACTTTAATCAAAATCGTTAGAGTCATCTTTGAGAAAATTAAAAGTTTCGAAAAATGTTCCATGTAAAGGGTAATCTGGGATGGGGGCATTTTCTTGGAAACCTTCGTGTCACATCTTTGGAAGATACTGAACCTAAATACCAAGTTTGGTGTTTATCCGACTGTTCGTTTCTGAGTTATGCTGTTCACAGACAGACACACAGACACACACACACACGGACATGTTTCCAAAAATGCTTTTTTTTATTCAGGGGGCCTCAAAACATGTATTTCTGGTGAAATCTCGGTATCCTATTTTTGGGTGGAATGCAATACTTCCCCTACTTAGTATACGTAGTAGACAAAGTAAAAATTTAGATCTCTTTAAAACACACAATTATTTCCAATAACGTTTTGCGACATACGCAACTTCCGAGATATCTATTATTAATGGTTTACATTGTTGAATGCTTTGTCATTCGTTTAAAAGTCCTATCGACATTCAGTTGTTTTTCGCGGGATTTTAAGGCCAGTGTATAGCGTCCAGTACTTCAACATTTGACTGTCGCTGTTCCCTTTGTATCTATAATGAAGTGTGTAACTTAGTTACTTCTACAAAGGTTTATCCCGATTAAAATTATGTAGATAGAAAAATAAGCTGTTGTAAGAATATTTACGTACCCACCAATAAACGATGGAGAATAGAGAAAATCATGTGAATGTAACACAGACTTTTCAACATACTCACTTTTCAGCTCTATACAATTGGAACAACGATGCTCTTAACTTGTTTATACCTAATTTATAACTTTAGGGACCCTATCATTGCTGTGTCTTCGCTCCTGGTTCCGGCCGCCCGGTGTCTCCCTTCACCTAATCCCTTTATCCCGGGGGCGTCCTCGTTGTGGGGGCGTAGGTACAATGTTGAACTCCGGATCAGTGCCGCATCCCCTCCGCTTCTCATTCCACTCCATTCTAGGTATGTGGTAGAGAATGTAAAAGCTGTTTAGGAATAGTCTGCAGAACTGGTATGAGACTAATGAGGGTGGAGAAAGCAATGTGGTTATAATCATAATGGATTTATAAATGTGATGTCTTGTGGAGTTTGCATCAAGTAGAGATTAAACTACAAAAAATTAAATTGAGTTTTATTTGTGGGCGCTCTTTAACTACTATGGTCCTTAGAGTCCCATTCTATATTGGGCATGAAAGACCAGTAATTTTGCTCAGAGGCCTCTTTATCAGGCTTGAGGTTGTTTTACGTGTCGTAGATGTACGACACGGGACCAACGGCTTTACTTCCCTTCCGAAGGAAGCCATGCTAAGGATTTTTACGCCCGAAAAATCCATCGCCCTCCGCCTGATTTGAACCCGCGACTTGGGAACTAGAGATCAAATAGAGATGGTGGCACAGTAGACAAGTGAATATACTAAATCTGACTTTTAACTGGGACACTACAGGACTAAAAGATTAACGGTTTGGTCCCCTGCTGGGAAAAAAAAATTGGTAGACCTTGCTTTGGAACAGGAAACTGGCATCAAACAGGTAAGGGAAGGGAAGGGAAAGGGAAAACAGAAGACTATGGAAACTCAAAACGACAGCCTCTTCATAAAGAAAAAGTCGAGAAAAGAGGCGGAAATAGATATCACATGACTTTACAAAGGAGGCGGAAGTTCAACCCCACCCTAGATTGTATTCCTATCTTCTATTTCGGTTAGTTATATACTGACTACCTGAACACACGCATTTTAGATTTCGAAACCGAAGACAGATTCACGTGTACTTACACATAACTCTGTACTTCATGGAAACATCTATGTGTTACACTCACATGACTTTCTCTACTCTTGTACAAACTACGTTTACAAACGCTTGCTCTCCATGTACTTCATGTTAATCGAGATAAACATTTGCAGAAGCTATCAATTGCTAATTTTCTTGTAGGTACAAGGGGAATATGGTAGGCTTAAAGCGAAAGTCAAATGTTTTAAGAACTGGTTGCTATGTGGAGCATTCCATTCTCTTTGTATGTCCAGGACATAAAAAACAAATAACGAATTCCCATTTGAGAAAAAGTATTAAGTATTGGAAAGCTGAAAAAAATAACAAGGAATGTCTCAGAAATGGTTCACTCGAAAAAAAAAAGTATGTGACAAAATTGTGTGTTTTAACGAGATCTACATATTTTGTGTAGTAAAATTTTGTGTATCTCTTACGGTTTTCCAGTTATGCTAAAGTCATTCAGGATGAACAGGACTTTTAGGGACATTCCCAGAATATTCAAGATATACATTTTAATTTTAATGAAAATGTCTTATATGACATTTTAATGAAAATGTCTTATATGACATTTTAATCAAAATCGTTAGAGCCATTTATGAGAAAATCAAAATTTTAGAAAAATGTTGCATGTAAAGGGTAGTCTGGGGTGGGGAGGTTTTTTGAACACCTTCGTGTCGCATCCTTGGAAAATAGTAAACTCAAACACCAAGTTTGATATTTTTCCGACTTTTGGTTTTGAATTATGCTGTTCACAGACAGACACTCACGCAGACATGTTTCCAAAAATGCTTTATTTGGATTCAGGGCACCTCAAAACATGTACTTCCAGCAAAATATCGGTATCGAATTTTTGGGTGGAAAGCAGTAGTAGAGAAAGTGAAAAGACAGTCGCCTTCATAAGTAGTTATGGCCTGTTTCGGCTCAGTATTGATCTTCCGAGCGTCCACGTGCTCTTCCAACATTTCTAGTACCAACTGGTTTGTATTGCAATTATCTTTGCTCCATACTATTTAAATGAGTTTTTATTGGCTGAAAGATGGTAAACCATAACAATGGATTCACCCTTAACGGTATCTCTTAGTAAAAACCTTAAATATATTAACTTTAGCAGTTTAAGAATAACAGGCTATAAACGCATTCCAAAACGTAAAGGGAAAAATACTTCATTCATATGACTTTCCCAACCCATTCTTCAACAAATCATTCTTATTAAAGCTTACTCGTCTATCTAATTCACGTTAGTCGAGAAATTGTCCTACTGCATATTTCCTTGTAGGTACAAGGGGATTAAGGAAATACGGTAGGCTTAAGCGATAGTCAAATATTTCAAGACCCGGTGGCTATGTGATGCCTTTGAAATTCCGTCCTCTTTGCATGATCAAGAGACAGAGGGAGGTCACGGGTTCATATCCCGTGGGCCGACCAATCTGTCTCATGTTTTTTCGTGATTTTCCTCAGTCACCAAGGTAAATCCCGGATTGGATATTTAATATCACGACCCAAACTTCCACCTTAAGTCTAAAACATTAGTAACATGAAAAATAAGTGGTAATAGTGAATGTTATGCCATCTATCCACAGATAATGTAAGCAGTTAGACTGGACGGCACCCTAACGTTATCTGCATGGCACGAAGCAGAAGATCCGCTGCCATGCGTGACGAAGCAAGATGGCATTTCCAGGGATGAGACCTAGAAGGCTAACTGTCCACCACATATCGTTCTAAGAGTTATCCACCAACAGATCCGTCGCCATATGACCAAGGAGTTAAAGTGACGTAAAATAAAATAGAATAAAAAAAAGACAGAAGAATATGGTTTTGTATGAATAGTTTGTGGGAGAGTAAGTAGAGAAATCATGTGAATGCAGTTTCACTGGAAATATGCGATTTGAGATCCACTGAAGCCCATCCCCCAAAAGCTTTTTTAAGAAAAACGTCTGTGTGTGTGTGTGTGTGAGAGAGAGAGAGAGAGAGCATCATTCTTAAGTGACACACTATTAAGAGTGCCAGGCGGAGCTTTTCAAGTAAATTCTGTCGTTCCAAACTACCCTTTATATGCAAGAATCTTCTTTTTTCTGTCTTAACCTGACCAACAACTGTTTACATTAGAATACAACAAACTATTAATGTGGCGAATTAAATGTATGATCTTCTATTTTCTGGGTATAGTCTATGAAGTGCTAGTTGTCATCTTCATCATGGTAACAAGTGCTAGTCCTAGAAGGCCTGTTCCGGTCCACATAAAATTCTGCCGCCGTCCCTTCCCAGGACAACCTAATGACCTTTACCCCGATGGTCACCGAGCGGGATGGCTCAGGCGGTAAAGATTATGGCCCGCATTCGGGAGGTCCCGGGATCAATCCCCGGCGACCGCCCACTCTGGCCCATGGGGTTTTCGTGGTTTTTCCCGGTCGACAAGCGAATGCTGGGGTGGTTCATCTTCTACCACGACTCTCCTCCCTCTCATTTTCTATACCCATCATCTTCCTTGTCATCTGTTTCTGGATTGTAGGACCAGGCGATCGTGTTTAGCGGGTTGCGGCTGGGCGGTGACCGTGCGCTCTGTACAGGTTTCTTC
This sequence comes from Deroplatys truncata, assembly GCA_030765065.1. Lineage (NCBI taxonomy): Eukaryota > Metazoa > Arthropoda > Insecta > Mantodea > Mantidae > Deroplatys > Deroplatys truncata. Next base: position 27,139,862 of record CM060985.1, on the reverse strand, counting down.
CGGGGACCCTGGAGATTGATGGCTTGTGGACAGGAACCGGGCAGCGTCGGATGCACTGTCTGGAAACGTTAGGGACCCGTCCACGCTTGCGCCCGTCTGCATCCGGATCTGGTGGCCCTTGGGGATTCTCCCAGGGGTCATGTTGGAAGCAAAAACGACCGTTACGACCTACTTGCGGTGCTCTGCCCCTGTTCCGGGCCCCCTCCCTGATACGTGCCTTTACCTTTACCTTCCCCGATGGTTCTGTAGACCAACATCGCTCGGGGGATTCTGCTTCTGGGTATATGCTTGACGTGCTGGAACCAATTTTCTTGATATTAGTGAATATACTGCCTGACGGGTTTCATTCGCAGTTCTTGTAGGATGTTTCATTTCGTTGATGGTCCCATTTAGTGTAGCCTGCTTTCGGCGCATAAACTTCATTTCACTGGCAGTAATTCTATTTTCATCACCCTTTCGGGAGGTCCAAGCTTCGCTGCCACAACACAGGACCGGTCTTGCCAAGGCCTTGTACAGGCGAGTACGGGTATGTTTTTGGAGCAGGGAAGCTTTCATTATACTGTTGATAATGCCAGCAGATTTATTGAATTTAAAGATTTATTGTGACAGGTCTAGATGGAGTAAAAATGAAATTTAAAGCCAAGATAATTATATTCATTAGCCCTTTCTAAAATGTTATCATTTATACAAATTTCGGTGTGTACAGGTTTTTGCCACAGAATGTGATCACTTTTGTTTTCGCTGTGATATTTATTGGCGATTAATCTTAACTTATAGATTAATCATTGTAAACAATCCTCTGAAGTGACTAGCAATCCCAAATCACGGAGCGGGATAGTTCAGGTAGTCACGTCTGTTGCTCACATTTGGGAGGCCCGGGGTTCAAATCCCGTGTACCGACCAATCTGACGTTTTTTTTTTCGTGATTTCTCTCAGTCGCCAAGGTAAATGCCAGGTTGGCTATTTAATACCACGACCCAAAGTTCCACCTCAAGTCTTGAGGCAGTGTTTTTAACACTTAAATGATTTCAGTCAAGTTATATAATACATACATATAATACAGCCCGCCTTAAAGCAATATGTATATGCAACAAGATATAAAAAGTGTATATTACAGTCATGGTATATGTTTATATTATTGTATCCATGTGTAATAATGTTATGTGAATGTATTACGTAATTTAATAATGTAGGAGCTGTGAGAAAAATAGGTTAAACGTTGCTAACGATGAGGTAACAATGAGGTAATCTTGAGGGAAAATGAATTAGAAAGTTTAAATGGTACTGGTAATTCTTGGAGCAACAATAATGTAATTTTTTGTGACAGCTTATAAAATAGCCAATCAACAACCAGAAAAAGCTTTAGTTAAATGAAAGTATTCTATTGGACTAGGATTAGCCAATCAGAAACTAAAATGGAGCAAATTTACAAATTCAGAAGTCAGTTGCTTGTAGACAGCGTTTCTAACCGAATGAATGATGCGTCCTCGAGAAATTTAATACGTATTCAGTGTGAGACGACAATAGTTTACGTGTTAAAAAGTGCAAATAATTAATAAAAAAAATCTCACAGCTCTCTCTCTCTCTATATCAGTGAAGTGTTATTTAAATCGTATCATGCAGTAATAAAAGGAGTGAAGTAAAATTATAATCTGTGTAAGCCTACATTCTTCAGTCGCACCACTCCCTGCTAAGACATTCATGTCTCTAAAAAAAAGGTATAAATACTGACGCAGCAGAGGCAAACATAAATATATAATATTTAAAGAAATAGTCAGAATTACAAAGTTAATATTTTTAAACTTGGGGCGAAGTTACCGGAAACTTTTTACCATACGTGCGGTTGCAACTACTTCAAGTTCGGCTCCCCAACATTTGAACTACAATACAACTCCTACTTCAAATCGGCTTTCCATACGTAGCAGGAACAAACCTTCTTATTCAGTCTAAAACAATAGTACACATGAAAATACATGCTAACAACGAATGCTCTGTCATCTATTGACAGATAATAAAAGTAGGTAGACTGGACGGCACCCTGCTTGCCACGTTTAGAAATAGAGGTACAGTTGTCTAGCACCAAGGCTTCTGTGGATACGTGTTGAAGCTACCATCTGTTCGTCACGTATAGGAGCATAGATACAGTTGCCTAGCATTAAAGCCTCTGTGGTCACGTGACAGAACAAGATGATATGGTACATAGATGAAACCTAAAAGGCTAACTGTCCGCCACACACCAAGGCACGAGGTATCTCCTAACACAATCGCCGCGATATGACCACGTAGCTAAAGCGACGTAAAATAAATAGAGAGAGAAAGTACTAATAATCTGCAAAAATCACGGTGTCCAGATGTAAATGCCGATTTATAGTTAAAAGACCATGCCTTGTATTTAACTAGTAAGTAACAGGGGACAAAACTCACTGCAGAAAAAAAGTTAAAACTCATTAGAACACGCAAGTTTATTTCAAAAACACAGCAGATCGCAAATAGTTTAACAGACTGGGCGGTTGAATGGAGAAAATTATAAGGATTTACTACAATACGCAGCGCCACTTTTGATTTAGGTTCAGTATGTTGATCTGCGTAAGGCCATTGCAGTGACCAGTGTTTTGAGATTAATTTATCATTTGTTGTAAGCATTTGAAAGACTACTATTCTGGGGATTTTACATAGCTTGAAAATCACTACATACTATGATACTAAATTGCCTTTAAGCTCATTTAAACTACCAGAAAACTATATGCGCTCGTTTTATTACTTAAGATAGCCCGTAAACTAAACGGAGAATTTCAACATTGCGAAAAAATATACGACTATTGCGCCTTCTAAACCTCCGGGAAGGAATGAGGCGAAAGTACAAAGGGCGGCAGGCGCAGCGGGGTCCCTAACGTTTCCAGATTGAGGATGCTCCCCGACAACACTTTCGGCTTCCACTATCCTCACGAAAAGGTTCGGGGAGGAGGTTACATGCTAGAGAAGAAATATCCACCGCATACCGCTGTCCGCCGCGCCTAACCCAAAGATAAATAATTTACGAGGAAGGGCTGACTTTACAATTCGCGTCATCCATTCCTAAATGTTCACGTTCATTTACTATACATTGGTTACTGCTGGCTACCACTAGAGGTCACTAGCGGTGCAAGCATTTTAAATCCCACAAAACAAAGCATGCGGGCGTTGCATTTTGTTGTATTTCAGTGAAGGGGAATCATCATGAAGGATAGACACACAGATTTAAGCTCTAGCCTATCATAGCACTGTATACCCATTAGCGCGGTACATTCAACTGTAACCTTAAGATAGCGAGAAGTATTGCATTGTTATCATAAAAAATACAATATAATACAATGTTTTGTCATGTCCTTGGTGAAAATCTGCTGCGGTGTGGGTCGGCTAAAAAAAATCTGACTTGATACATTCACATGACCTTCTCTAGCCTCTATCGTGTATTAGTTGGTATACAAATTATTGTTACTAAAACTTTCTTTCTATCCACTACATTTTAATCCAAATAAACCTTCGCAAAAATAGCTACATTATACATTTCATTATAGATACAAAGGGATCAGCGATAGTCAAATGCTTAAATATCTCAGAAATGGCTTATGTCACAAAAAAGTTATTTGAAATAAACTGTGTTTTTAAGGAGATTACATTTTTTGTGTAGCACGTTTTCGTCTATCGCTTAACGTTTACCAGTTACAGAAGCGTATACAAAATCCCTTCCGGATGACGAGGACTTGAAGGCCTTTTCTGGAAAACTCAAGATGTGCACTTTATTTGTCATGTAAATATCTTTAATACATGGCATTTTAAAATCGTTAGAGCCAATTTTAGAAAATGTTCCATGTAAAGGGTAGATTCGGTTGGGGGGATTTTCTTGAAAATCTTCGTGTCGTCGCATCTTTTGAAGATAAACCTAAATACCAAATTTGGTATTTATCCGATTTTTAGTTTTCGAGTTACGTGATACACACATACAGACATAGGATCCTTTTCTAAAAAAAAAACCCCGTTTTTATTCAGGGGGCCCAAAACGTGTATTTCCGGTGAAATCTCGGTATAGAATTTTTGGGTGGAATACTATACCTTCTCTATGTACGTGGTAGAGAGAGTAATGGGGAAAAAATCCAGTACCCTAAGGTCGTAAAAAGCCTCAAATCCCGTAAAGCTGACGGATGAACTGTAAAAGTTGGCAGGTGTGAATTTATAATTTAGTTCAGCATTCACCTATCGACAGGGAAAAGTATGATAAAACCCAAGATCAGGGTTGTCGATCAAATGGAAATCTAACCCGATTGCGATCCTCAGATATTTCAGCACATTTTGAGTGCATTTAATGCTTACCGTATTTACGCGAATCTAATGCGCACTTCATGTAAAGCGCATCAGTGACAGAAAATAACTAATAGATATTTTATTTAAATTTATTTAATACAACACTGGATTTATCGCATATGTAAAGCATCAGCATATAGAATTGAAGGTGCCCTATTGTTAGGTGACACATTGTTAAAGAACAAAATTAGTGTTACGCGCTGTTTTTTGCACCCTGTTGTTTTGATGATAAACTACCTTTGTCCCCTTCTCAGTAATAGTGTAGTTCCACAGCATATCAAACCAAATTGGCGTCTCATCAGCGTTGCCTATTTGCCCCAATGAAAAGCTTTTGTGTCTTCTTCCGAAGTGAAATGACATATCGCTGAAACGTTTGTAGTTTGTCCTCAAAATCTGCAGGAAGCTTCTGGCACATTGTTGTACGGCGTCTTAGACATAAACCCGTCCACTGCATGAAACAATTCAAACATCCACATGTTGTTTCGGAATACTAAGAACTTCAGCCTCCTCTTTAGCTTTCTTTCATATAGTGTCACTACACCTTTTTCACTATAAGCTGAAAGGAGAAGTAAACAAAACCACGTGACAAGACAGCACCTCATTGGCTAGTGGACAAATTACAACCTTTCCCGCTTAGCATGTCGTCTCTTCCTCTACAAAAAACACTTCGGTTCAGATCGTAACACTTTGTGGTTAGTATCGTGCAGAGAAATTTAAAACACTCATTACTGTAGCAGTTAAATTTATAAAACTATATGTGTTTGTTCAGATTCACCTATAACTAAATATAGCAGAGGGTTAAGAGGCTATGCGCAGGCGCTAGTTTGTTTCCGGTTTCCGGCTGAGAATCCTCTACCACTGTGGAACATAAACGCGGGAATTAGAAGGAAGATGATTGTGTTAAATGTTTTTAACAAATTCTGTGGGTTGGCCATTGTTTAGCAATAATTGAACTTCTTTGTTAGTGATGCAGAATTGTTGCTCAGATAGCTTCGGTCGCGTTTGTTTGCTGTTGTGTTTTAACCTATAGTGCTAATCGTTATTTAACTTGTTGACTCATAAAAGGTAAAAGCAAAGGTGATATACTTATATTAGTCATTAAATGAATGATTTCTAAAGCCTGAAGTTAACAACAGTTTAATCCAGTGCCTTTAAACACAGATGTTGAACTGTTCAGGTACAACTTTTATTTGTTTACTCTTAGTATTGTGTGTTATAAGGCAAAATATAGGAATAAGACATACAATGTTTAAAAGCTAATGATTCCCAAGCTGCACAATATACTGTATTCACATTCTGTCTGAAGCAATTTCCTCTCACGGGTACTTAGCTCACATCATCCTCCACGTGGTGCTGCCATGTGCTCGGCGGAGTGATACATTTATGTTTTGTTTACTTCTCCTTTCAGCTTATAGTGAAAAAGGTATAGTCAAAGATTGCCCATTCTTCCTCCTTTCACGCACAAATTCCAACACTTTTTTCAACTTCAGGATGTCTTCCTTTGCGAGGACCTGTAAATTTCTTGCTACTAGCTTTAGTAGTAAATAATGCCAATCTGTTTTTGCCATAAGCGAACATTGGTCTCTGATACATTGAACTTCCTTCCTGACTTTCTATTACCATTTTTTTCAGCATAAAGGATTACCTTATGCTTTAAAGAAGCATCATAAGACGTTCTTCTGTTTGCCCTTGCCCTCCATATCGTAACTAAAAATGCTCAATAATAGGCCAATGAGAAATGAGCAGCTAGCTTGTCGCGAGTTTCCGGATGCTGTTAACTCCAGCAATCCATTGTGACGTAATAAACGAAAAACTTGACATTAGGTCAAAAAGGTGCTCATTACATTCGCGTAAATACGGTACTTGTGAGCTTATGTTGAATGCACACAATTTCCAATTGTACAGACTATGGCCAGAGTCAGAACATGCTCTCAGCGTGGCTAGCTAATTAAGGACTTCTCCCACTGCCGGAGTAACAGCCCTGCTAGCCACACTTGATTCACTTAGCGGTAATAAGCTTTCAACCGCCCGCATGCACCTGCTCTCGGTAACTACTACAATATAAATGTTACATTGTTAGAATTCAAGTACCACTGTATAATCGCCTTTGTGGAGGAAACGGAGAGGGCGAGCTATTGAAAAGAATGCCCTGGAGAGGGAATTTCAATACAAGTCCGCTCGTAGAGACAAAACACGCTCGCTCGGAGGCAACAGGTCCTGCGAGATATCGATCCCGGCAGCTTAGATTGCTCCCAGGCTCGTTATAAGCGATTGTCAGGAAGGAAAGATGACAAGTTTAATATATATATATATACATTCACATACTTTCTCTACCCACTATCGTTTATTAATTTATCTTACGTAAAGTAAGCAGGAAAATTAGTGTATTCCACCCAAAAATTCGATATCGAGTTGACAGGAAATTTATAATTTGAGGCCCCTTGAACCCCCTAAAAAAGCATTTTTAGAAAAAAGGCTCATTTGTGGTGTGTGTGTGTGTCTTTTTGTATGAACAGATAACTCAAAACCGAAAAGTCGGTTAAATATCAAAAGTTCAGTATCTTCCGAGGATCTAACACAAAGATTTTTCAAGAAAATCCCCCGACCCCAAATTACCCTTTACGTGGACATTTTTTCTTAAATGTTGGTTTTCTCAAAAACTGCTCTAATGATTGACTAAAGTAACACATATTTAAGACATTTACTTGATAAATTGTGTGTTTTGAATTTTTCTAGGAATAGCCTCGAAAGTTCTCTTCAGTTTAAATTACCTTTTATAGTTGGTAAAACCGTAAGAGGTAGACAAAATATTACTCCACAAAAATGCAGATCTCGTTAACATCATTTATGTCAAATAGATTTTTTGTGGAGTTACCATTTCCGAGATATTCCTTGTTATTAGTCCGAATTTTGTGTGTGGTTGTGCAAAAGAACGGAATTTCAAAGCCATCACATCGCGAAAAGCTCTTAAAAAATTGACTATCGCTTAATTCTACTGTATTCCCCTATTCCCATTGTACCTATAAGGAAATATGTAATAAAGTCGTTTCTACAAAAGTTTATCTCGATTAACATGAAGCAGATAGAAGGAACAATAGTTTCTTGAAGAATGGGTAGAGAAAGTCATATGAATGTAACACATCCGATTGTTTGTTTCAGGGGACCTCAAAACACATTTCCTGTGAAATCTAGATGTCAAGTTTTTGGGCGGGATACACTTTTTTCTGTGAGGGGAGATTTCAGTGGACCTGAAACAGTACTTCCAGTATAATTTCAATATGGAATTTTTGTTTGGAATAAAGTCATTCTTCCTCTATCCAATATTTATATGCAACAGAGGAAGCAAAACTACGACTTTATTACATGTAAACTTTTGATTGAGAAAAGCACACACAATTAAGTGAATTAAGCAATAAAACACTGCTGCACGCGAACCTTTCCTTGATGATATGGACACACTGGGGTTGCCATCAATGCGCTCCCAGGGATATCGAGTGTGATGAAAAATGCAGGCTCATTTTCCAAAGTGATCTGGCTCAAGGGGACCGCAACGCTCTCTATATCGAGGTACAAGAAGTGTTTCATGATTCGTTCAACATCATCACCAATTCTCTAAGCTACACGGCAACCTGCAAATAACTGTTAGGCGCTCAGGATTATGATCACAAAGTGATACATCTGGAAGAAAAATGAGGCGTTACACTCTCACGACTTCCTCTACACACCACTTTATATATTTCTTTCGCTACAACTTACCCATAGTAAGTTGAAGAAGTATTTCATTCCACTCACACTTGTACAGGCTATTTTTATAAAAGCCTATTCTCCAACTACTTCATGTCAATCTTATTGCTAATTTTCTTGTAGGTGCAATCGGAATATGGTATGTTTTAAGCGATAGTCAAATATTTTAAGAGCTGGTTGCTATGTGGAGCATTCCATTCTCTTTGTATGTCCAGGAAAAAAAACTAACATCGAAAAGCACAAGTATTGGAAAATTCAAACAAATAACAAGGAATATCTCGGAAACGGTTCACTCCACAAAAAATGTATATGACAAATTTTGTGTGTTTTAACGAGCTCTACGTGTTTTGTGTATCTCTTATGGTTTACCAATTATTCAAAAGCCATTCAGAATGAAGAGGACTTTTGGGGACATTCCCAGAAAATTCAAGGTATACATTTTATTTCACATGAAAATACCTTGAATATATGATATTTTAATCAAAATCATTAGAGGATTTCTGAAAAAATTAAAATTTCCAAAAAATGTTCCATGTAAAAGGTAGTCTGGGGTGGGGGGATTTTCTTGAAACTCCTCGTGTTTCATCTCTGAAAGATATTGAACCTAACTACCAAGTTTGGTATCTATCCGAATTTTCGTTTTTCAGTTATGCTGTTCACAGACACATACACACGTGCTTTTTTGGACTCATGGTGCCTCAAAACGTACATCCGGTGACATCTCGGTATCAAACTTTTGGGTGGAATACAATACTTCCCCTCCTTACTATACGTAGTAGAGAAAGTAAACATATATTTGGCATACATTATGTGTTTTAACGATCTACATTTTTACGTGGTAAGTTTTTGTCTATATCTCTTTGGTTTACCAGTTATGCCAAATTATTAAAACGTTCATTGAGTATGAAGTGCAATTCACGGGCTATTCGCAGAAATTTTGTGAATATACATTGTATTTGTCATGCACATATCCTAAATAACTGATATTTTAATCAAAATAGATCCATTTTTGGGAAAATCAAAAATAACTATTTTTTTTTCATCTAAAGCGTAGATTTGGGTGTGAGGATTTTCTTGAGTGATGCTGAAATTAAAAACTAAGTTTGGCATTTATCCGAAGATTCATTTTTTTAGCTGCTCTGTTCAAAGACACTCCACTTAGAATATGTCTTTTACTACTTACAAATATGTAATATAGAAATTAAACATAATTAAGAATCCCGAAAACGAAAGTAATGTAATAGTAACCTAAACAGCTTTGAAGGAAATTGATTCGTTTCACAGAATAGAGGGTAAAGAGATGAAAATTCATCCACAGTGGAAATAAGAATTTTGAAAACTTGAATGGGTATATAAATCATACGCATCACACAATAGAGAGACGGTGAAACCGTAGCGGTTCCTCCTTTGTAAGACCCCATACGTTGATGATGATGATGATGATGATGATGACGACGATGAATGCTGTTATTACGTACTTGTAGGTCGTCTTGATGCCCATACTCTCGTGACGTATCTCGACGTTCTCGTAGACTGGAATCTGATCAGTCTTAGTATGTTGTAATTATTATTTTATAATTGTACCACGGCTACTGTATTTGTGTCGGAGAGCACTTGTGTCTTGTCAGGGTTGGGTATGGAGAAGGTTAAAATATTTTGCACACACTTATTCTGTTAATTATTTCACTTGTATTTTGCATAAACTACATGCAAATATTCACAACTCACTATCATCTTTGTTATGTTAAAATATGTACAACTGGTAGACTTTAAATATGTAGTTTTAGCGTCTATTTAGAGACGAGTTTATACGCTACCTTCCTGCTCGAACACTGACAAGCTTCTGTTAGCGTTCCCTTCAACCGTTCTTCTTAACGTACGTATTTCAATTATAGGCATGTATCAATGTACCTGATTGGTGCTACTGTGCAATAACATCCAATAACAGATTATGTTACATATATATATATGTCTTTTTATAGACTTTCATCGTCTTAATTATGAATCCAAGGTTCGTTTCACGCTTACGTACTGCATTTCTCGTAAATTTATATTACTGGTTATATAGCTAACAATGGCCTTTCCCTCTTATGTTACCTTTCATATGTTATAACGTTATATACTTGTTATCTACCATGTGTACATTATGAATATATGTGCTTTTAATATCCTCTTAATTATACGTCCAATATTAGCACAAAAATACATAACACGTAAAACTTGGAACAAAAAATATTAAAGAAAGAAATTATTGATGTGTTGATGCTGAGAAGCTGTTAATTATATATCTTATTACATTAATGAGTTATTGAATTAGTTTGTCCGTGTCTAGTGTTGTATGTTGCTTGAAAACATGGACATACGAACAGCATAATTATCAGAGTAATTGATGCCTAACGTAAGAAGAAGAATACAAAAAAAATCAATGAGTAACCCTCGCGACTTGACCTGGCTGGAATCGATCGCTGAACCGCTTGCCAAGAGCCAGTAACATTATTCCTCTTCCACAGCCTCGCTGCCTCGAGCAAAATTTAATTCTGAGAAAGCTCTCTCGTTCGACTTAAAGAAGGATAAAAGACGCCAATTAAATATGCACCATCTTAACGTAAAACTGTTTAGCCTCCAGTCCATGGTGGACCGTGTTGCAGACTATTTGCTTTCACATCACTGAGTCCCAAGTTCTTTTTCTTTCAAATTCCTAGTGTTCCCTTAGGCATAGCTGCTGCACTGCACTCCGTCCTCGATACAAACCTTGCACTTTAAATATATAAGACATGTACATGTGTTTGCCACGGTATTAATATCATTTAAACTCAAAAGGTATCTGCTTAAACACGTATACAAAGTGAGGAGTTGATAGAGTATTCTGCAGGATAGCCAATCCAATGTTTCTCCTCTCTCTACCTCTGTATTCAACTCAAAAATTCTGTATCAAAATTTCACCGGGAATACATACTTTTAGGTCCCCTGAATAAAACAAATCCTTGAAAAAGGTACGCGTGTATACGCATGTAGGCAGGTATCTGAAGCATAATTCATAAATGAAAACTCTTATGAATGCCAAATTGATACTTACGCCCAGCACCCTCCATTGGCACGACACGAACATTTTCAAGAGGATCCCCTCATCCCAAACTACCCTTTACATGGACAAATTCTTACACTATTTTGATTAAAACATCGTATGTTTAAGATATTCGCATGACAAATAAAATACATATGTTGAATTTTGTGCGAGCTTCTGCTAAGTTTTCTTCATTCGAAGTGTATTTTGTATAACGATAGACAAAAACTTACCACTGGAACACCGAGCGGGATGGCAGGCGACAACGTCTGTGGCCACGGCGACCGCCCGCTTTGGCCCATGGATTTTTCGTGGTTTGCCCCGGTCGCCAGGCGAATGCTGGAGTGGTTCTCCTACACGACTCTCCCTCTCATTTCCTGTACCCATTATCTGTTTCAGGGTTGTAGGACCAGGCGACGGTGTTCGGCTTGTTGCGGCTGGGCGGTGTAAAGGTTTCTTCCCTGGCGTCGCTGCGGTATCGCTCTGTTAGGTTCCCACTCAGCGTGTAGCTCCGCTCCAGGGAACCCTGGAGGTTAGTGAATTGTGCGCTGGGATCGTGCTGCGTCGGATGCATTCTATCTGTAAACGTTAGGGACCCCGTCCACGCTTGCGCCCTTCGGCTCTCTCCGCTCATCTTCCCCTCTCAGGGGTGACGTTGGAAGCAAGGGCGGATGGCCTGCATGCGTTGCTCTGCCCCGGTACCTTTTCCTTTACCACCAGAAGAATATAGTGCAGGTTTAAACGCATAAACTATGTTAATTATCTGTGGTATTAACCATTCCCGATATATTCGCTGTAAAATGATTGCATTATCAAATACTTAATAATACCTTTTTAAGAGATGAGTCGCCATTCAGTTGTTTATCATGATGTCATGCAAAGAGTTTAACATGAAGCATATCGAATAATATGTCTTCGTAAAAATATATAGTTTGTAGCAGAGTGGGCAGAGAAAGTCATACGATTGTAATACTCATATTGTTATTAGAAAAAGGTCCGTGTGCAATTTGGGATAGCAGTAATGCGGCAAATTAATAAAACCATTATCTTAAACTTTATTTGCCTCCAGATCAACAGAGCTATTTTCAACAAACCACCTCTGTGGCCCCAAGCTGGCGGCAAGTTCTGGCGCAATTAAATACCTTCCTCGCAGTATGAATGTGGAGTGAAGCATGTTTAACATTATAAGAAACAAGCTGGTTTATCCGATATTTCGCTTTTTAAATCTCGAATGAAAATACAATTAATTATCTGGTTTACACCGTGTTGCACGGGTAGCATTTTAAACTCCAAAAAAGAATTAATTAATTTCAGTTGCCTCCCCCGTTCTTTATGAAATATTCTACAATGATCTAGAGGACACTCATGCTGAATCCTTCCCAATACTCTTCATAATTGTAATTTTGTAGAGCCCCGGTTATTCCTAATAAGGATAAAAAAATCTCTGGATATTCAGGGAAACATCAGCGGAACGTCCGACTTCCTTTACCCCCCAACAGTCTTCCAACTTATGAAAATACCGAATAGCCTATAAGTACCATTTGGCTGGGATTGATGATAGGTCAGGTAATTTATTAGTTAACAATTAGAATAAGTGAACTTTTAAACCTTTGTGTCTTATCTTTGGTTCCATACTTATTCAATAACAGAAGCTACACAGTTTTCACAGACGAGGACAGTCCCAAAAGTACCCGACCTGACACATATATATAGCAGTGGTTGCTTCAAACAAATGACTATGGTGGAAAGTACCACCCTTATATAGCTTAAGTTGAAGCTTGACGATGACACACAGACACACACGTACACACAAACACACACGTACACACAGATACACACATGCGCACACACACTCACAGACACATAAATACACACGTGCGCGTACAGACACACACGTGCACACAGACACACTCACTCACAGACACACACGTACACACACAGACACACACACGTACATACACTCACAGACACACGCACGCACGGGCACACACGTACACACAGACATACACGTACACACACAGGCACACGCACACACAGACACACACAGGCACACGCACTCGCGGACACACACGCACGCACAGGCACACACATACACATACACAAGTACACATACAGACACACACAAACATGCATTCACAGACACACACAAACACGCATTCACAGACACACACAAACACGCATTCACAGACACACACGTACACACACAGACACACACATACACATACACAAGTACACACATTGACACACACAAACATGCATTCACAGACACACACAAACACGCATTCACAGACACACACGTACACACACAGACACACGCACTTGCGGACGCACACGCACGCACAGGCACACACCTACACACACACAAGTACACATACAGACACACACGTACACACACACACACACAAACATGCACTCACAGACACACACGTACACACACAGACACACACTACACAGACAAACGCCTACACAGACACACACAAGTACACATACAGACACACGCACTTGCGGACGCACACGCACGCACAGGCACACACCTACACACACACAAGTACACATACAGACACACACGTACACACACAGACACACACAAACATGCACTCACAGACACACACGTACAAACACAGACACACACTACACAGACAAACGCCTACACAGACACACACAGGTACACACAGAGACACACACGTACACACACAGACACACACAAACATGCACTCACAGACACACACGTACACACACAGACACACACTACACAGACAAACGCCTACACAGACACACACAGGTACACACAGAGACACACACGTACACATAGACACACACACGCATACACATACACACATGTACACAGAGACACACATATGCAGACAAACGTATACACAGACACACACACGTACACGGACAAGCACAGACACGCACTCATGACACAGACACACATCATCAGTCCCGTGCTCTCTGCCCCCGGAGATATATCTCCAAATGGTACCGCTTGGCGTCCTGTGCCTGACTCCTCATCCCCCCCTGCACGGCTAGCTAGCTTCCCTTAACATTTAACATAATGTATTACAATTTGTATAACATTATTTCCATTAATATCATATTTACATTGTGGTGTCATTGTTCCCGCTACAAAACGCATCCAGATACTACTGATGTCGGCAAACTACAGCGACTGTTGAAATGTCCACAAGGATTGCTCTGCATTACATTTCAATTTCTTCCTGCAGTTCAGTTAGTGTGCTGGTTTCCTTGGTACATCACATATTTTAGTGTTTCCCACAGGGAAAAGTGCAGGTAAATCGGAATGTCTTGCGCTGCTCAAAAATCAAGCATGTCGTTTGTTGACTCATCATACGCACATTTTTGCTACAGCAACCGCCAAACTACACACTTCTTTAGATACAATGTGCAGTAGCATTAAAAAGTAGCACACATAACCACCTAGAATATACTGTGATACAGTGGCTATGACCCAAGCTTATCGGCAGGTTGGCGCTGGCCAGTTGGAGAGATAAGTAGATGAAGTAGCGCTCTCGACCAGCGTAAACACCAGAAGCGCTATCAACACATAACCACAATCTTCTGGGAGTTTCCTTTCTCCCCGCCTCTAGAACATTCTATAAATATACTCTAGAATATCCTCTATGGAAAATGCCAGAGCCTATATAAGCCAGCGTGTTCGCAAGCTAGTCAGTGCGTTTCTGGTGCAACATAAAGTGCGCTCTGAGCGAGGTTGTGAAATCACTTGAGACGTACAGTGAGTCCTGTTACTGCGAGAGATTAGAGAGGTCTTGTGTTCTTCTCCCCAGAGAGTGAAGAGCTGACGAAAGAAGAGGCGACTTTAGGCCGTTATTACGAGAAGATAAGTGAAGTGACAATGAAAACTTAGTGAAGTGACAATTGAAACTGGACAAAGTCACAATATACATCGTTGGGCCCCTGTAGTTAAAGGTGGCTTTATAAATGCGTGAAGAAAATTTTCATGATATCGTTTGGATTGTGCTTGTGTATCGCGTTCGGTGCGCTCTTACTTGTATCCTCATCACCTAAGTTATTGTCACGCGTCTCCAGGAATAAAACACGTGAATCCAAAGGCTTCCGAAATTCGCTGCTGCTGCCTCTAACTTTGACGCGAATAGGGAATAAAGAAGTTGACTGACGTTACGTGACAATACAAAGAATAAGCCGAGTCGGAAAAGATCTGTAACGTTTATCCTCTGAGATGCAGGAAAACCCGGGATAAAAAGTTGGGCAAACAAGTGTGATCAAAGAAGGATTCAAAGTTGCGTCCTCAAGAGCCGGTGGATTTTCCATCTAACGGATTGATTATATTACGAAAAGTAAAAGTTGAGCCAGAATATGGAGAAAACTTCTAGGCCGGTGAATCCCCCATATTTTACTGGAGACGAAAATAATAAGGCGGGCACATTATGGCAAGTGAAACTGATTCGCCTATGTCAGTCAGTAAATATTCCCCTAGTCTTAAAAATAAGAGCTCCGGTCCTTTATTCATAGATTTATCTATACATACAACATTTTTGTTCTGGAAGCTAATTTTCGGTTTTTTTATGAATAATTAATTATCACTGATGTTTCAAACAAAAAAAATGACGTCTTTAAAATTAAGTGCGTGCATCTGTTTGTGTTTTCTAACAAAAATATCCCACATGTTATGAAATATGGTACGGTATAATATACACACTTAGGAAATCGGTTCTTAATTCTTTTGCCCTAAGGAGAGAGGTCTAATGAGATACAAACAACATTTGTGTGTTACATTCAAATGACTTCCTCTACCCATTTTCCTCAACTATATCCATAAAAGCATATTTTTCTGTCTACTTCATGCAAATAAAGATAAACGTTTGTACAAATGGTACAGAAGACTGAAGCGACAGTCAAATTGCATATCTACCGCGGAAAATAAACGAATGGAGACTTGATTACATAACGCACATTACCCGGAATTTATCCACAAAAGCGTTTGGATTCTCTACATAGTTAACAAAGGAAACAGGATGAAGGGAGATGCCACAGACCGAAGACCGGCCACGCACCGGTTCCAACGACCACTTACTCTCGAGTGACACTATCTTGCCTCCACCAACAGTGTCTAGCCCGGGCTGACGTCATACCAGACAATTTCAAACAGATCCTTCCCTTTGACGTGGTCCGCGCCAAAAGAAAAGACCGTCAAACCGAAATATAACTAAGTAGACCCAATAATGCTACGCCTGTTAGCAACAATACATCACAACAGTGCGTCTGGTAATGTCAAAATTAATAATATGCCACAATATCTGAATAATGGTTAACGACACAAAACATTTTGTTTGATATAAGTTATTTGTTTAAGTTTTTGCCTATACCTATGGGTTTCAATTATACAAAAATACATAAAATTAATTTAGAATGAAGAGGACTTCACAGCCTAATCTCAGAAAATTCCAGATATACATTTTATTACTCAAGACAAATATCTAGAAATATGTGTTTTAATCAAAATCCTTGGACCTAATTTCGAGAGAATAAAATAATAGAAAAAAGGACGTTCTATTTACGTATAGTTTCGAGTGTGGGGATTTTCTTGAAAATATTTGTGCCCCGTCTTCGGAAGACGCTGAAATTAAATACGAAGTTTGGTGCACCTTATTCTAAATAATCGGTGAAATCTCAATATAGAATTTTTTTGTGGAATGCAATACTTCCTGTACTAGGCAAATAGAGCAGCATGTAAAACTCAAAATGTCGATTACTATTATTTTACATAGAAAAAGTTAATAGAGACAGGTTGAATATTTAATAAATTATAGCAATTTTTCGTGACTATTACTTATTCGGTACGTAAACCTATTACCATGAGAAACCCAGCACGATGGCTCAAGCAGTAACGTATGTAGTCCGCATTCGGGAGGTCATGGGTTCGATTCCCGTGGGCGACCTTCCTGACCCACGGTTTTTTTCGGGATTTACCCGACTCGCCAGGTGAATGCTGGGAAGGATAAGTACATCCTCCGAATTTCCTGTCCCTCCATTTCATCTCCATTCTCATTTCACTTCACCTTTCATCTGCTTGGTCTCTTTCAGGATTGCAAGTGTCGGCGGGAGGTTACGGCGTGTAATGATAGGGGAAAAGGATACTCTGAATAAACCTTCGTTCCGGACTGCGAGCGGTCTCCAAGTCCCGAGCCCCCGGGACAGGGGGAAGGGCGCCGGTCAGCACCTGGGGAGTTCAAATCTGTAAATGGTAGAGACCTACCCTCTACCTATTGTGCTTTTTGGTCCGGCCGCCCCGTCTCCTCTCACCTCATCCCTCCCTCCTGGGGCGTCCCATCAGGGACCTAGGTATAAAAGATCTGATTAGGTCGAAGTGCTAGCTCCCTCTCCACTTCTAGTCCTATCCTATCATGAGAAACATAGTTCCTATCACGTAACAATCCCAAGGAAGAGGCACAAGTTTGTGTTCGTAACCTTTTACTTCGGTAGAGTAAAATTCATTGTTGAGATTTCTCGGAATTACATGTTTTGAGTCCCCCTGAATAAAAAACTAGAATTTTTAGAAAAAGGTCTGTGTGTATGTATGGAAGACATAACTCAAAAATGAAATCCTGGATAAATACGAAGCTTGCTATTTAAGTTCACCACCTTCCAAAAATGCTTCATTCAAGACAATCTCTCCTAAAATTTATTTTCTCAACAATAGGCCTAACGATTTTGATTAAAACACCATATATTTAAGATAATTACGTGACAAACAAAATTTATATTTTATATTTTCTGGGAATAACCCGTGAAGTCTTCTTAATTCCGAATGACGTTTGTACAATTGAAAAACCTTACAATATAGACAAAAACCTTACCACACAATAAATGCAGACCACGTTAAGGCACATAATTTAGGTCATATACAATTTTCGAGATATCCTATGTTATTGGTTTGAATTTTCATATTCGAATAGTTTTTTATCTCCAAATTGTAAGTCACTATTCGCCTTTCTCTCCTGGTCAAGCAAACAGCATGGGATTTCAAAGCCATCACATAGCAACACGCTCTTCAAACATCTGACTATCGCTTCAGCCTACCGTATCGTTCTTATACCTGCAACGAAATGTGTAATAAAATTTTATCTCTGTTTAGAGAGAAGAATGAGACTTTGTATGAACAGTTTAAAGTGAGAAGAGGAAGTCCTGTGAACGCAACAGACCACATTTTTACAATATCAGTATAGATTTTGAATTTTTGGTTAAAATGACTTTTCACCACTAGAACATTTATTTGGAGCGGTCTGTAACCGCTTCAGAGAGGCAATGAGGGAGACATGGAATGTTGCTAACTTGGAAAAGAAGGCAGCGCTGATGAGGGTTGGTGAGTGAAGTCCTCGTGCTGAAGAGTTCAAACAAAGGACGAACACGGGGATTCCTAACCAACATGCGTTTTATGTTTGGAGTATTTATTTGCTGAGTGCCTCTTAATGGCATTGTATCCTCGCACACGAGCAGCTCTGTTTTCGTGCTAATGGAAATTAGGGACAAGTATCATATCAAGCCACTTACTCTGAGGGAATATGAGGATCGCGGTTTTAGAGAAAGGAGAGAATGGAATGGGATGCTTTTGATCTCTACTCCGAAAATGTAAGACAGAAATACAGATACTCGTGTAAAACAGTCGCATTTTCGGTTATACAATAAAATAAACACTTAAAGATACAGATACCATTTCGTGCTTTAAAATAGGTCATAAATCTGGAAAAATTATTACATTTATCAATTTGGTATTTATATGTCCATTAATTTATAACTGTAATTCCAATGCAAGCGCAATTATACCAAAACCCAATAGCGGAGATTACTAATTTACCACTAAAATAGGCGCCGTACAGCCAGACAGAAGGAGATAACCAATGCTTTTGAAGCCAGAGTGTGGACCACTCCTAGAAACATTACTACGAAGTGTGGGGCTTGGGAAAACCAAACCCTTACAATATAACTGAAACCAGAGCGTGGGCGCATCATTCAAACATAACTGTCTAGCATCTGTGGAAAAACCCAATTCTGGCAAGATAATCCATATCGTTGAAGTCAGAGTGGGACCTATCGCTGAAACATTGCAAAACAGTGCCTAGTTCTATAGAAAACCCTAGCTCTGACAACATAATCCTTGTTGTTGGAGTCAGAGTGTAAGTATATCACTAAACATTGAAGTGTTTTGCCTAGCTCTATAGAAAAGCCCAACTCTGACAACATAATCGTTGTTGTAACCAGAGAGTAGACATCAGTAAAACATTCGAAAGTTTTGCCTAGTTCTATAGAAAATCCAAAATCAAACAACATAATCCTTGCTGGAGCCAGAGTGTGGATATATCAGTGAAACATTACAAAGGAGGGCCTACTTCTATAGAATAGTCCAACTCTGACAACGTAATCCTTGTTGTTAGAGCCAGAGTATGGACCTATCAGTGAAACATTGCAAAGGAGTATCTGGTTCTATAGAGAATCCCAATTTTGACGACATAAAGCTTATTCTTGGAGGCAGAGTGTGGACCTATCAGCGAATCATTGCAAAGGAGTATCTAGTTCTATAGAAAATCCCAATTCTGGCGACATAAAGCTTATTCTTGGAGCCAGAGTGTGGACCTATCAGCGAATCATTGCAAAGGAGTACCTAGTTCTGCAGAAAAGCCCAACTCTGACAACACAATGCCTTTTGTTGGAGCCAGAGTGTAGACATATCAGTGAAATATTGCAAAAAAGCACTTAGTTCTATAGTAAACCCCATCTGTTAACATAATCCTTATTCTTGGAACCAGAGTGTGAACATATCAGTGAAACATTGCAAAGGAGTACCTAGTTCTATAGAAAAGCACAACTATGACAACACAATCCCTATTGTTGGAAACCGAATGTGAACTCATCATTCAAACATTAAAAAGTGTTGCCTAGTTCTGTAAAAATTGCAATTCTAATAACATAATCCTTATCGTTGAATTCAGAGCGTAGACCTATCACTGCAATATTACTAAGAAGTGTCTATCTTCTATGGAAAAGCCAAATCCTTAGGAGAGAATTGGCGATATTGAAGCCAAAATGGCAATCTGTCATTTAAACATTGCTAAAAAGTGAAAAAGTAGTCTTGACGTGCACTGGTAGTGCAATCCAAAGTGTGGATCTATCACTGAAACTTTATTAAGAAGTGTGAATCTTACTGCAAAGCCCAAGCCTAAATGTCGCTTCTTCTACATCGCTCCAGATAGTGAAATGTGGGTGGAGAATAAAGATGGAAAGTAAAAATCTGAGAGGCTCTTATGGTCCTTACTTAAGAATGCGAAATTCTCGTCAGAACCTCCTGCTACTGCATTAAATACAGTGTGAAAATTGCAACACCAAGAGAGAATTTCCCGAATAACTCTAAACTTGGTGGAAGTGTAGAAGAGTGTGCAAGCAATAAGTGATTAGGTTTGCAGAGAGATGGGGTACATGTAGGCCGAGCAGAGCCCTCTCGTGTCGGTCTGACAAGGTCAGTGTTGTGCCCAGGTAGTCAGTGCAGAGCTGTCAAACGAGATGGAAACAATAAAGTAGGTGCCAGTATGTCTCGTCGACGTCAAAGGGAGCCACATCGGCATGTGAGTGGGTTCGAACGGGGCAGAATGATTGATCTTCGGGAAGCGGATTTGTCATACCTGAAATTTCGGCTCGTACAGGGCATGCTGCTACGACAGTGATGCGTGTGTGGAAGCAGCGAAGAGCGGGTACTGGACCACGAACATGACCACAGCACGGGATGACCGTCATCTTGTCCGCATGACCATAACGGATCGTACAGCTTCATCCACAGTGTTGGCTCGACGCTGAACTTGTCTGCATCAATGGTTCGTCGCCGTCTGCTGCAGGTTGGACTGGTTGCATGCATGCTATTACGTCGGCTTCCTTTGTCCGGAAACCACAAGCTCCTCCGACTGAAATGGGCACGTGAACACCGTCTCTGGGGTGCTGAGTGGTAAAATGTAGTCTTTTCGGACGAGTCCAGCTTCAACGCGTCCTACAGTGATGGCCGCATACGTGTCCGGCGGTACCGTGGTGAGCGCATTGGAGGCTGCATTGTTAAGCGGCATAGCGCACAAACACCAGGTGTGATGGTTTGGGGCGCCATTGGTTACAACAACCGATTTTGCCTCCTACGAATTGAGGGCACTTTGAACAGCAACCGGTACCTAACGTGGTTGTAGAGCCTGAGGTACTCCCCCTGCTTCAGGCATCTCCCCAGGTCACATTTCAACAGCACAATGCCCGGGCACATATTGCGAGGAATGTACAAGCCTTCTTCGACGAGCGACGGGTACCATGCTCCCCTGGCCTGCACGTTCACCTGACATGTCGCCCATCGAACATGTCTGGAATATGGTTGGTCGGTACCTGGTGCGTCATGGTCCTCCAGTAACCAGTGTCGCGGATTTGTGGGCTCGAATACAAACTATGTGGAGGGAAATCCCTCAGGAACTTATTCAGAACCTTTTTGATTCAATGCCATGGCGTATAGCAGCTGCTCTAATTGCAGCGCATGGAGGCCACACCAAATGCTGAATATTAGGGTTCAAAGTTCACGTATAGATTTGAAAAGTTTATCATTTGTTGCTTATCATGTACCTAACTTGTGGTATTAAATTCATGCGTTTCCTTCTTTGTGTTGCAATTTTCACAAACGGCAGTATATAATATTTGAATGTGTCGAAGATATTTCAGATCTCACAACTTGAGAAGTGTCTGCATTATCTACCCCTAGCTTCACGCTGACGGTGATATCTAAAACTAGGAGAGAGCTTATAGCATGTCTCCAGAAGTTCTTACACAACCTGAATATCGGATTTATTACGGTTTGGCCATTTTATAGCTCTCGACAGTCCCTTGAGTAAATGGTTATCCATTAAGGCTGCCTTATCAATGAGCTTTCTTTCAGTATTTCCAGTGTCTTTCCTCAAAATCTTCACGTCTTCTTTCTGTACATTTTTGTTGACACCCAGCACTGTGAAGCATATAAGACATAAACAAAACACATCTCTTCAGAGTTACGTTTTCTTAATTAAAACATTATTTTCGATGTTCCTGAGCTGTCCTGCAGTCAGAGATTCCTCAAAAATGGAATTTAGTACCCAGTTTTTAAAATAATTTCTCATCTGTCCGTCTGTACGTAGAAATAACCCACCAAACACTGCATGAAAGTAGTTAAGATTTTATATAAGCAACTATATTCGGGTAAGAATGAGCAAAATTTGAAAGCTTAAACGTTCCAAATTTTCATCACGGGGGGCATTTCAGACGAGATTAAAAATGATTTTCTTCGTAGGTTATGGAAATATTAAAATTGTTTTTCTGCCACAATTATTTCAGCTAAATTAAATTCTAAATTATAGAAATTAGCCATTTCAGTACCGAATACTCTTAAGATGTACCCCTTCTGTAGCAACTTAAGTCGCTAAGGAGTATAAAGCGAGACGGACAGAAGTGTTAACAGTCCCAAAACTTGTTCAAATCTAAAAATTAATCTGGATCTTTTATAACAGAAAAACTTGATACTTTATATTTGCTTGAGAAATTGTTCAAAAGCTTGTAAATGATCAGCATTGAGTTACTGGAAAAACCTCTGCTTTTGTAAAGGTCAAGCCGGTATTTGGAATATTTGACAGCACTCAGGGTTACCAACGCAGCATCCCCAAAGGACCGTGTCCACTTAATCGATCGTGACTAAAACCCCCGTCCACCTGCCTCTACCCAAGGGCAAGTAATATCGACAAGGCGACGGTATAATCCTATTATGGACCAGCGTGCCCTAATGAAAAGGGAGAAGAAGCACGGCGAGCGCGTCCATCCTCCCAGAGGACGTCTACTCAAATCACTTTCTCCGTTACAGCTCTGAGCTCAAAACTGTCTTCCTCGGATTAAACATTTTATATAACGTCCACAGGCAAAGATAACTACAATTTATGTCCACGCGAACCTTCCTGTCTTTCATCATTTATTAGTTTCTCCACTGCTTGCCTATAGTAAGTAGAGGAAGTATGGCACTCCATACAAAAAAAATCTGATGTCTTACACTCACATGACTTTCTCTACTCTTGTACAATCTATTTTTACAAACGCCTATTCTCCATATGCTTCATATTAATCGAGATATCGAGATGTCAATCTTATTGGCAATTTTCTTGTAGATGCAAGGGGAATATGGTAGCTTTTAAGCGATAGTCAAATATTTTATCGCTGGTTGCTATGTGGCGCATTCCATTCTCTTTGCGTGTCCAGGACATAAAAAAATGAATAACGAATTTGAGAAAAAGTATAAGTATTGGAAAATTTAAGGAAATAACAAGCAATATCTCGAAAACGGTTCACTCAACAAAAGAAATGTATATGACATAAGTTGTGTATTTTAACGCGATCTACATTTTTTGTGTAGTAAAATTTTGTCTATCTCTTATGGTTTACCAGTTATGCAAAAGTCGTTCACAATGAAGAATACGTTTGGAGACATGCCCAGAAAATTCGAGATATACATTTCATTTCTCATGACATTATCTTAAACATAGGATATTTTCATCAAAATCGTTAGAGCCATTTTTGAGAAAATTAAAATTTTCGAAAAATCTTCCATGTAAAGGGTAGTCTGGAGTGGGGGGATTTTCTTGAAAACCTTCGTGTCGCATCTCTGGAAGATACTGAACCTAAATACCAAGTTTGGTGCTTATCCGACTGTTCGTTTTTGAGTTATGCTGTTCACAGACACACAGACAGACAGACACACACACGGACATGTTTTCAAAAATGCTTTTTTTGGATTCAGGAGGTCTCAAAACATGTATTTCCGGTGAAATCTCGGTATCGAAGTTTTGGGTGGAATGCAATACTTCCCCTACTTACTATACGTAGTAGAGAAAGTAAAAATACAATGTGTTACATTCACTGGCCTTTTCCTACCCATTCTTCAACAAAATATTACCACAAAAGTTTATTTTTTTACGTACATCACTTTAACGGAGTTAAACATTTGCAGAAATTGTCTTTTTGCATATTTTCCTGTTGGTAAGAGGGAATTAGGGGGATACGGTAGACTTTAAGCAATAGCTAAATCTTTTAAGAGCAGTCTCTATGTGAAGGCTTTGAAATTCCATTCTCTATGCATGACCAAAAGAAAGAAAGGGGGAAAAAACGAATAGCTATTTTTATGTTGAAGAAAGTGTAAGTATCTAAAATTTTAAGCTAATAACAACGAATACGTTGGAAGTGGTTAAAGCCACAATATGTTATTTCACAGAAATTGCTCCTTTAACGAGATCTATCCACATATTTTTGTGAGGTAAGACTTTGTCTATCTTTTACGGTTTACCAATTATATAAAAATAATTAGAATAAAGAGGCATTTGCGGTTATTCTCAGGAAATTCAATATATACATTTCATTTATTATGAAAATATGGTAAACATACGATATTTTAATTAAAATCCTTGGAGACTTTTTTTTGAAAAATTCAAAATTCGCAAAAGCATTTCCATGTAAAGGGTAGTTTGGCAAGGGGGAATTTTCTTGAAAATCTTCGTGTCGCATCCTTGGAGACACTGACGTTAAATACCAGGTTTGGTATTGAACCGACTTTTCGTTTTTGAGTTATGTTGTTCACACACACAGACCTTTTGCTGAAATGTTTTTTTTAATCCTTCTTCTTTCTGTGTTTACCCTCCCCGTTGTTAGGACCTACACTCCCCAGGACTTGCAAGCGGATGCCTGAGGTCAGACGCCTGTCGGGGAGCACAGACAATGGACCACAGAGAACAGTCAGAATGGGTGATTAGTCCAAAGCGTGGTATGAGAGCGATGAAGGAGATGATATGAAATGACGGTGAGATGAATGAAAGGAAAGGTGATGATGGAGCAAATGGTGGAATGAATGGCGGGGGAAACTGGGAAAAACTCGCCCAGACACTGCTTTGTCCACCACATGCGGTTCCCTGGGATTGGAGACACGACGTCGCCTTTTTTAATCTGGGTGCCTCAAATAATGTATTTCTAGTGAAATCTCTGTGTCGAATTTTGGGATGCTATACAGTACTTCCTTTGCTTACTGTAAGTACGCAGTAGAAAACGTAATAAACGATAGTGAAATTCATGTAGATGTACCATCAGATTGTTTTTACAACTCATGTACATATTCGATGTGTATTGACACATCCTGTCCAGTCGAATTTAGAATGGGTGAACTGGCAGGAGAATTCATCCGCGCAATGAGCTCATTACAGCTGTAGTGATGCCAAACTGACGCTATTCTCCAAAAACACAGCGGGGACCGTGGCAATTCTGAACAGATGTGTACTGCAGCTGCAGCTTTCTGAAGCTCCTTTAGGCTCTTAATGATTATGCCTCTCCATAGCTCCTGGATCAATAGTTTCATAACGCTCCAAGCGTCCTGAGGAAGCTGGACATTTGCCGATCGGAACACTCGGTTAATTTCCAGTGAAACCATGATCAGTAATCAAAACCGAGAAAGCTTTATGTAACATTATCATGATGTAGATCTACATATATTTACAGTGGCATGAGCTGAGTCTCAAGCCTAACTTGAGTTGATCTGAGTGGAACTCAAGTTTCTTCCAAGTCCCAAATAGCTGCATCAGAAATAGTACTTGGATTCTTAAGACAAGGAACTGGCTGGCTTGGACAGTGATTTAATTGACTTTTCTCAAATGTTATTGAAAAGAAGTGTTGCAAACACAGAGTTTGCCGAGAGGATACGCCAAAGATCTTGCTAATTCAGCGGTGATTTAAGGAGATTTTCATATGACAAATATTTCCCCAAAAGGATGTTTTCCCACAAGGCCGATCGTAATCATCTTTCCCTCATACGAAAGCGTTCACACCCTTTTCCTCACAAACTTTATTGAAACCAAAATACAGCTTTTACATAAGGGTTTAACGGAAAAGAACCAAGAAAGTACTTCTGATATACGAAATCTGTTGAACATACTGAAATAAAGCCAAAATATAGTTTACAATGAAGAATAAGTATGCAAAAGATATAGAGTCAAGAATTTTATTGGTGATAGGGTAGGTTAAACAATTTAAATGTACCGGGAGAGTCAAAAAACTACGAACCGGCTGCACAGTGCTTTTCCTGTCCGCGTCCTTGTCGCTGTCTGCCGCTATCATAAAAAGGCGCGGATGAAACCATACAACATTTTAAAAACTACTTTTAAAGGCTTTACTTACCATGCATTTCTGGTGCCTCTTTAGGAAACGCCCTAGTTCACGTTGAGAAATGCTGGCAATTTCCTGGCGGATATTTTGTTTTAATTCTTCCAGGGTGTGTGGGTTTGTCTTGTACACTTTATGTTTTAAGTTACCTCAGAGATATAAATCGCAGGGGGCTAGGTCGGAGGACCGAGGGGGCCACAAATCTCTACTAATAATTCTGTCCTCAAACACACTTTCAATTGTTTTCATCGAAACATTGGCCGTATGAGCTGTTGCAGAGTCTTGTTGAAAAAAGCCAAAATCACGCTCCCTGTCTGCTAATTCTTTAAAAACAGGGGGCAAAATTGTATTCAAATATGCACGGGCTTCAACTATTCACTCGGAAAAAATTGGCCCTATAACTCTTTGGCTACAACGATGGTGGCCAGTTTCAGCATCTCCTTTTATAAAGTGGGCAAGTAAAGCCTTTAAAAGTAGTTTTAAAAATGTTGTATGGTTTCATCCGCGCCTTTCTATGATAGCGGCAGACGGCAACGAGCGCCGAGGACGCGGACAGGAAAAACACCGCGAAGCCGGTTTGTAGTTTTTTGGTTCTCTCTGTATATAGTGAAGTGATAAAAAAGAACAAAGAATTACATAGCTCTTGTACAGCTTGGCATGTCGTTTAACACGGACGAGCTTGGCGTATTTTATTTTCAATAAGCAAGGTAGTGCGAAAAAGTCACAAAGTCATGACACATCGTATTGGCAAATAAGCATAGTCAAAGCTTATGTCTGGAAGTCGGTGTTAATACGACGTCTAATCGTAGACGAAATTTTGGGTTTACACAATTTATAGTAATGCATCCGCAGCTTCTTCAGAAAATCCACGAGGTGTCGCTTAATGGGCTGCACAAAAGGCCACTCGTGTAATCTATGCTGTAGTGTGTCCTATGCGTCGCAATGTAACCTTCTACGAGTAAGCAAGATATCGCACACCACTTGAAACCAAAAGCACCGGATATTAGCCGGCAGATGTTTCAGAGAGACGTTATAAACGAAATAAAAACAACGGGTGTTCTGAAGTAAAACCTTCGTCATTCTCGTCTCAAGAGTTTTACAGGGAAGAGTTCGCAGGTTATCTGCGGTGTGCGCAATGTTTCGAAGGAAGAAAACTCCGTTCGTGGACATAAAGTCTTATGCAGGGTGGACCATTTAAGTTGAGACTGTAACATAACTCCAAAACTAAGCGCTGTAGAAAGAAATGTCTTGAATAAAAGCTGCTTGATATTGTGGGGGAAAGCAAATGACATTTATTAGTCATGTTTTATTTGGAGAACGTTGTGATGTTCATTGTAGGTTCCCATTTAAAAATATTAAATTGCCCCTAAAATGAACATCGTAACGTCCTCCAAACAAAACTAACGCATCAACTTCCCCTCATAGTATCAAGCAACTTCTATTCAAGACATTTCTTTCTACAACGCTTAGTTTTGGAGATAGTGTACAGTCTCAATTAAAATGGTCCACCCTGTACAATCCTACAGCACCAACCCATTATTGTAACAATTATTGGAGAGGGTGCAATTACTATGCTGTAAATCGTAATTCCTGTTGATGAAAAACGCTGTACATTTCAACTCCATGTTTCAGTGACCAATATCACCTTTTCGGGGATTAAGATACAGGGTTGTCACGGCGCTTTGAATACGTTTCCCTGACAAATATACCAACCAACAGCTAAAGTGCACGTTTTTGTTTCGTAGTGGGAAGTATTTGAGCTAGATACCACAGCTTGGAAAGCACGTACTTATTTATGTCCATATTGCTTCATACAGAGTTCTCGATGTTACACATCTTTACAGCTAAACTCAATTTCCTGGAAGATTGGAGCCCAATACACAGACTGCATTTCAGCTATACATGTGGTATGAATCATGCCCAACATTTTAAACCGAGCCTCAGTTTCCAAAGGCTGCAGTTCAGGTTGTCTCTCCAAGTGCATATTGGTAATTTGCAGGATTTATCCTCATTAATGGTTAATCCAGACACTTTGCCAAATTTGTCAAGCATGAGTGGAATTTTTGAAATATCCAGATCAGTGGATAATAATTATAGAGTTATTCCTCAAAAGTTCCGAAATGCCTAAACAACCTGGAGTTTATGCACCACCATGTTCAGTACCTCCTACGATTTTGCTTGAATTTCCTTAACTGTCTCAAATCTTTGACCTATCGATTTGATTCTCATCATGAGCAAAAAGAAGTCGCACGGGGCTAAATCTTGAAGGAACAACCGTCATTTTGTTTTTTCCTAGGAAATCTTGTACGATGAAAGCTGTATGCGACTTTGTATATTATCATGAAGAAACCAATTGCTCCAGCGACACATTTACAGAAATTGTCTCCTCATGTTCTCCCTCAATCGACTTAAGATATCACGATAGAATAACGCATTCACTGCCATACCAGCAGACGCAAACTCCTTGTGCATAATCCCTTCACAGCCCGAACAGCACCGACATTTTCAGGTGTAATACAGCTGATGCCGTCCAGAACGATCATCATCAACAACAACCGGTGTTCGGCCATTTTAAACCGCCTGGATCACTTGTAGGTTTGGATCTGGCCTAGAGCATCATCTCCAAATGTTTGCTTTAGCGTTTCAAGTGTTTCTGCAACAGTTTTCCTGGTTTTGAAGTAAAACTTTAAGGAGACGCGTTGCTCCCTCATATCTGTCATTGAGAAATGGCAATGTAACCACACGCCACAATAAAAAAAGGCTAACAAATACTAAGTACCTTCTCTCAGAACCAAGCCGCTTGATACACTACTCACAGAAGATGTATGAAGTGCCACCTAACGGTATTTTCTTTTACTACCTCTCGGTCGCGTAACATATAGTATGATATATGAGTTTTGGGAACTTTTGGGAAGCACCTCGTAACGCTAACATCATTTGCATAAGCTAAGCTGTAAATTTACATCCTCTAAAAGATATACAATGCATCCTTTCGTGTAGTTTATATTATAGAGCGTTTATGGCTAAAGCAAACAAAATAATTGAAGCTGGACAACCTTGACGAATTGAGTGTTTTATTTGTATATCTCGGGTCAAAAACCCATTTATTTGTAGAGTTGAAGTAACACCACTCTTTAAGCAGTCAATAAAAAAATATAAACTGGTCCCTAAATCCATGCCGTTTCAACGCCTGAAAAAGGTACCAATAACACTACGTTGTCAAACGCATTCTTAAAGTCTAGCGAGGCAATAGCTGCTTTTCTATCGCTATAAGTCCAATATGCTACAGCATCTCTAAAGAACACGTAAAATAATAAATATAGCGACCAGATGGATCATATGCCACTCAGGATGAATTAATCTATTTGGCAAGGTACTAATTCGGTTGGGTAATGCACTGTCTGATCATTTATAATCACAATTTAACACTGTAATGGATCTGTAATTATTATTAACTTGATGTTTGAGCGTTGCTTGCCTATTAGCACAATTACACCCTTCCATCATGAAGCACACAACTGTTTGGCCTGCAATATGTAATTGAATGTGTTCGCTGAATCAGCCCCAATAACATTACAAAACACTTCAGAGAACTCATGGAGAAAGCCATCGCATCCTGGGATTTTATCGTTTTCCCTTGTCTCGAGGCTTCAAACAATTCCTCCTTGGTAATGGGCTGTTTTAAGGCATGGTTCTGTGATTCGGGGCGGGGATTGAAGATTCGGCTGCTCTAATAAAACCTCTTCCCCATCCGGTGCACTGAACGACGTAGAATACTGACGGAAGAAGACACTACTAACTTCACGCTGTGTCATCGGCACAAAACCATCCGTATTAAGAGTTGTGAAATCAGATTTCTGTGACGTCTCTTACGCAACTTCAGGAGATGTTATAAACTTATCCTCTTATTGGCAACCCTCTGTTGATCTTCAGTCTAAAAGATCTTGAGTTTGTATTTATGAATATTCCGTCTTGGGATACATTGGCTCCGAATATATACAGATGAATCCCTCATTAATAAAAAAACTGATGTGTTACACTCACATGACTTTCTCTACTCTTGTACAAACTACTTTTACAAACGCTTATTCTCCATTTGCTTCATGTTAATCGAGATGTTAATCTTATTGCTAATTTTCTTGTAGGTGCAAGGGGAATTGTTAGACTTTAAACGATAAACAAATATTTTAAGCGTTGGTTGCTATGTGGAGTATTCCATTCTCTTTGCATGTCCAGGACATAAAAAATGAATAACGAATTCCCATTTGAGAAAAAGTATAAGTATTTGAAAATTTAAGGGAATAACAAGCAATATCTCGAAAATGGTTCACTCAGCAAAAAAATGTATATGACATAAATTGTGTATTATAACGCGATCTACATTTTTTGTGTAGTTGTAGTAAAATTTTATCTATCACTTACGGTTTTCCAGTTATGCAAAAGTCATTCACAATGAAGAATACTTTTGGAGACATTACCAGAAAATTCGAGATATACATTTCGTTTGTCATGAAAATATCCTAAACATATGATGTTTTAATCAAAATCGTTAGAGCCATTTTTGAGAAAATTAAAATTTTCGAAAAACGTTCCATGTAAAGGGTAATCTGGGGTGGAGGGATTTACTTGAAAACCTTCGTGTCGCATTTCTGGAAGATACTGAATCTAAATACCAAATTTGGTGTTTATCCTACTGTTCGTTTCTGAGCTATGTTGTTCACACACAGACTCACACACGGACATGTTTCCAAAAATGCTTTTTTTGGATTCAGGGGGCCTCAAAACATATATTTCCAGTGAAATCTCGGTATCAAATTTTTGGGTGGAATACAATACTTCCCCTACTTACCATAAGTAGTAGAGAAAGTAAAAATGCCGGTGCAGGAGTGTACTATAAACACTTTGCACAGTACCTAACATTAGATGAAACGTCAAACCACTATGATGGATAATTAACAGCTATAAAAGCAGCATTACAGAACATTCTATATAGGCCATAGATTAAACAAAAATGGTCATCTTATCAGACTCAAATCAGCCATAGACGGAATAGTAAATTACAACAATTATACAACAAGAAATATTAAAGAAATAAGACGCCTAATTAAAGCAGTTGAAACTAGAAATCATGTCATTCTACAATGGATCCCAGCTCATGTCGGACCTTTGGGCAATGAACATGCGGATCAATTAGCAAAGAAAGGTGCAATACAACAAATAAAACCTGCAGAACAAATAGAAATAAATAAACAATTAAATAACATTAAACAACATTTCAAAAGACAGCAGAGACTTGATGAAGAAGATAAGTTAAAAGATAAAGATTATAAGAATATTAAAGATAGAGTTGATATACAAAAATGGCAAGATAAACTGCAGTGGCCTTATTTAGGATGGCAACTGGCCACGATTGCCGCGCAGAACACCTCTACAAGATACGATGCCTACCTACACCCAAGTGCACTCTCTGTGAAGAAGATGTCATCCTGAACAAACAGCATCTCGCCAAATGCAAAGGCCTTAAAAGTGATAACTTGCAGACTTTATATTGGGAAGCCAGAGGGAAAATGATGCAGATCAATTAATCCCCAATGCCATTGGTGAACAACAACAAATGATAAATAGGAATTAATTCTGAGTTGAAATATTTAAATAAATCGATTTTATATTTGCAGACTAAGGGACACCAATTGGAATTAAAATTAGGATAGTATGTTCTGCGTATTCTGAGCAAAATATTCTCGTGTTGCGACATGAGAATTAATAACCTATATGGAGTGTTTTATATTACCGCTGTAGGCCATGTTATTTCACTACAAAATAGGGTTCCAGCTATGTTCTAAACTGGGAGATATTGCACTAATTTGGAAACCACTCAAATTTAGCACCGGAACGAAAACATGCCCCCGATATCTAAAGCACAATTTCTGTTGATATCACCTTTGGTCACATTGTCCAAGACATGCGGCGTAAATATATGGCTAACAGTGATACGATTAGGAAGCATCTCGTTCCCGCCAACCTAGATAGGTGCTATTATTTTAATGGAGTTATATTTTCTATTAAGTTTTACATATTTTTTAGCAACGTGGGCTTTCAACCCCAATCCTCCCTCCGGCTACGCCTCTGATTTAAACTACCGAATGGCTGTTCTTGATAGTGCTTAATCTTCATTTATTCTTTTAATATTCTCATGCTTTGATATCCCTAAAAGTGTCATTTTTTGCTTTACAGCTTAATTAGAGTTTTAAAAAGTCCAGAAAATTTCTCATATAATGGTCTGTTAAGACCAAAAATTTGAGCAAGATATAATAAACCATTTGGCGCTTGGAGATTTTTACTTCCTCTACTACGTATAGTAAGTAGGGGAAGTATTGTATTCCACTCAAAAATTCGATACCGAGATTTCACCGGAAATATATGTTTTGAGACCCCCTGAATCCAAAAAAAAAGCATTTTTGGAAACATGTCCGTGTGTGTGTCTGTGTGTGAACAGCATAACTCAGAAACGAACAGTCGGATAAACACCAAACTTGGTATTTAGGTTCAGTATCTTCCAGAGATGCGACACGAAGGTTTTCAAGAAAATCCCCCCACCCAGACTACCCTTTACATGATACATTTTTCCAAAACTTTAATTTTCTCAGAAATAGCTCCAACGATTTTGATTAAAATATCATATGTTTAAGATATTTTCATGACAAATGAAATGTATATCTTGAATTTTCTGGGAATTTCTACAAAAGTGTTCTTCATTGTGAACGACTTTTGCATAACTGGTAAACCATAAGAGATAGACAAAATTTTACTACACCAAAAATGAAGATCGCGTTAAAATACAGAATTTATTTCATATACATTTTTTTTTATTGAGTGAACCATTTTTGAGATATTGCTTGTTATTCCCTTAAATTTTCCAATACTTCTTAAATGGGAATTCGTTATTCATTTTTTTATGTCCTGGACATGCAAAGAGAATGGAATACTCCACAGAGCAACCAGCTCTTAAAATATTTGACTATCGCTTAAAGCCTAGCAATTCCCCTTGCATCTACAAGAAAATTAGCAATGAGATTAACATCTCAATATCTGGATTAACATGAAGCATATGGAGAATAAGTGTTTGTAAAAATAGTTTGTACTAGAGTAGAGAAAGTCATGTGAGTGTAACACATCAGATTTTTTAATTAACGTATAAAACTGATTAAATTAGGAAGTAAAAAAATTAATATCTCGCAACAAACGCACCAAGTTCATTGATATATTTTCTATATTGTGTTGATAACTATGGATTGAAGCTTCTCACTGGTGCACTGTCATAACAAGATATGCTCTATTAAACCCTCGGGGCTAGTGAAACTTCTGACAAAGTTACACCTTATCGCCTTCATCGTTATACTCGGCTTGAGTTTGAATGGAGCCTGAGAATACGAACATGAATTCCTCGTAGAGAGCTCACGTAGGGAGTGGCTTGGCCTTACCTCATCGTTGTGATGTTCCTTTCTCGTTCTTGTGGAATAGTATAAACGAGCGCATTGTGCCGGTCATCGGGGATAATAGTGGTTCATAAGACTCCAAAACAGAAACAAGGACGCGCGAAAGAAAACAACATACAACACTAATACCCGGAAGGAGAACGAGAATACATACGGATAGCAAAGTAGAAGTTCGATTTTGGGCATTGGGACGCCATTTGTTTGTCACTAACCAATGATATTTTTTCACCTGCTTCCAATTTAGCCAACATGATTCAGGGTTAACCAACGTCAAAATTAGTTCGAGTATACAACAGAGTAAACATTTACCATTTCTCTATCCGTATACTCGTACCAAACGCCATTCCTTTATTAATGGTGTACGCTAAAGTTATTTGTTGTTATTTATTGATCTCTGTTAATTGCCCCCCCCCATTTTACTTTCTCTAGCACGTGCCTAGTAGGTATAGAAGGTATTGTATTTCACCTAAAAATTCGATAACGAGATTTCACCGGATATACATTTTTGAGGCCCCCTGAATAAAAACAATTTTAGAAAAAGGTCCGTGTGTGTCTGCGAAAAGCGCAACTCAAAAACGAAATATCAGATAAACACCAAACTTGGCATTTAAGTTCAGTACCTTGCAAAGATGATACACGACTACCTTTACATGAAAGATTCTTCGAAATTGTTTATTTTATAACGATTTTTATTAAAATACCACATATTAAAGATATTTACACCAGAAATAAAACGTTTATCTTGAATTT
The DNA here is from genome assembly GCA_030765065.1 of Deroplatys truncata. NCBI lineage: Eukaryota > Metazoa > Arthropoda > Insecta > Mantodea > Mantidae > Deroplatys > Deroplatys truncata. The sequence goes on along the minus strand of CM060985.1, from coordinate 27,105,239 downwards.
TCTGGGTATAGCCTGTGAGGTCCTCTACACTGGGAAGGAAATTTGTATAACCGGTAAACATTTCGCGATAGACGAAAATGCACCATGCAAAAAATGTATATGTCTTTTAAAAACACAATTCATTTCAAATATTTTTGTGGCATCAGGTATTTTCGACATATCTGTTATTAATGCTTCAAATTGTTCAAATCTTTGTCATTTTTGAAGTCCTGTCGATTTTCAGCTGTTTTTCATCTTGTCATGAAAAGAGTATGTAAGGCTAGCATATAGTGTCCAGTTCTAAAACATTTGACTATCATTATTCCTTATATTATATACACTACCGCTAATTAATATCAATAAATGCATTATGAACACTGTTAAGGGAGGGTGGATGAAACTAGTTCTCTTGTTTCACATAAACATGTTCATTATTGCCAAATAAATACAAATGGAAGCAAAATAATTATACTCTAGGATCATACTCTGAACTTTTGTCTCCTCAAAATACCCTCCCCGAGCTTTGATCAGTGCAGCACATATTGCAGGAATTATATTTGCCAAGTTATCTAGACTATCCACATTAATTTGATGTCATTTTTACTTTCTCTACTACGTATAGTAAGTAGGGGAAGTATTGTATTCCATCCAAAAATTCGATACCGAGATTTCACCGGAAATACATGTTTTGAGACCCCCTGAATCCAAAAAATCTGATGTGTTACACTCACATGACTTTCACTACTCTTGTACAAACTATTTTTACAAACGCTTATTCTCCATATGCTTCATGTTAATCGAGATATCGAGATGTCAATCTTATTGGTAATGTTCATGTAGATGCAAGGGGAATATGCTAGATTTTAAGCGATAGTCAAATATTTTAACGCTGGTTGCTATGTGGCGCATTCCATACTTTTTGCATGTCCAGGACATAAAAAAATGAATAACGAATTTGAGAAAAAGTACAAGTATTGGAAAATTTAAGGGAATAACAAGCAATATCTAGAAAACGGTTCACTCAACAAAAGAAATGTGTATGACATAAATTGTGTATTTTAACGCGATCTACATTTTCTGTGTAGTAAAATTTTGTCTATCTCTTATGGTTTACCAGTTATGCAAAAGTCGTTCACAATGAAGAATACTTTTGGAGACATTCCCAGAAAATTCAAGATATACATTTTATTTGTCATAAAAGTATCTTAAACATATAATATTTTAATCAAAATCGTTAGAGCCATTTTTGAGAAAATAAAATTTTCGAAAAATGTTCCATGTAAAGGGTAGTCTGGGGTGGGGGGATTTTCTCGAAAACCTTCGTGTCGCATCTATGGAAGATACTGAACCTAAATACCAAGTTTGGTGTTTATACGACTGTTCGTTTCTGAGTTATGCTGTTCACAGACACACAGACACACAGACAGACACACACACGGACATGTTTCCAAAAATGCTTTTTTTGGATTCAGTGAGTCTCAAAACATGTATTTCCGGTGAAATCTCGGCATCGAATTTTTGGGTGGAATGCAATACTTCCCCTACTTACTATACGCAGTAGAGAAAGTAAAAAAGCATTTTTGGAAACATGTCCGTGTGTATGTCTGTGTGTCTGTGTGTGTGTCTGTGAACAGCATAACTCAGAAACGAACAGTCAGATAAACACCAAACTTGGTATTTAGGTTCAGTATCTTCCAGGGATGCGACACGAAGGTTTTCAAGAAAATCCCCCCACCCCAGGATACCCTTTACATGGAAGATTTTTCGAAAATTTTAATTTTCTCAAAAACGGCTCTAACGATTTTGATTAAAATATCATATGTTTAAGATATTTTCATGACAAATAAAACGTATATCTTGAATTTTCTGGGAATGTCTCCAAAAGTGTTCTTCATTGTGAACGACTTTTGCATAACCGGTAAGCCATAAGAGATAGAGACAATTTTACTACACAAAAAATGTACATCGCGTTAAAATACACAATTTATGTCATATACATGTTTTTGTTGAGTGAACCATTTTCGAGATATTGCTTGTTATTCTCTTAAATTTTGCAATATTTATTTTCTCAAATGGGAATTCGTTATTCATTTTTTTGTCTTGGATATGCAAAGAGTATTAATCTGTGGGAAAGCGAATGGTGCTGCACCTAGCAACCAGCTATGTGCTTAAAGGCTACTGTATTTCTATATTGCCCTTGTAAATATATATTCCCCTTACATCTACAAGAAACTTAGCAATAAGATAGAGTCTGCAAAGGTTTATCTCGATTAACATGAAGTAGATGGAAAATAAGCGTTTGTAAAAATAGTTTGTACAAGAGTAGAGAAATTCATGTGAGTGTAACACATCAGATTTTTTCACCTGCTTCCAATTCAGCCAACATGATGCAGTGTTAACCAACGTCAAAATTAGTTCGAGTATACAACAGAGTAAACATTTACCATTTCTCTATCCGTATACTCGTACCAAACGCCATTCCTTTATTAATGGTGTACGCTAAAGTTATTTGTTGTTATTTATTGATCTCTGGTAATTGCCCCCCCCCCATTTTACTTTCTCTAGCACGCACCTAGTAGGTATAGAAGGTATTGTATTTCACCTAAAAGTTCGATAACGAGATTTCACCGGATATACATTTTTGAGGCCCCCTGAATAAAAACAGTTTTAGAAAAAGGTCCCTGTGTGTCTGTCTGTGAGCAGCACAACCCAAAAACGAAATATCAGATAAACACCAAACTTGGCATTTAAGTTCAGTACCTTCCAAAGATGCTACACGATTACCTTTACATGGAAGATTCTTCGAAATTGTTTATTTTATAACGATTTTTATTATAATACCAGATATTAAAGATATTTACACGAGAAATAAAATGTTTATCTTGAGTTTTCTGGGTATAGCCTGTGAGGTCCTCTACACTGGGAATGAATTTTGTATAACCGCTAAACATTTCGCAATAGAGGAAAATGCACCATTCAAAAAATGTATATGTCTTTTAAAAACACAATTCATTTCAAATATTTTTGTTGCATCAGATATTTTCGACATATCTGTTATTAATGTTTCAAATTGTTCAAATCTTTGTCATTTTTTTGAAGTCCTGTCGATTTTCAGTTGTTTCTCATCTTGTCATGAAAAGAGTATGTAAGGCCAGCATATAGCGTCCAGTTCTAAAACTTTTGACTATCATTATTCCTTATATTATATATACACTACCGCTCATTAATATCAATAAATGCATTATAAACACGGTTAAGGGAGGGTGGATGAAACTAGTTCTCTTGTTTCACATAAACATGTTCATTATTGCCTAATAAATACAAATGGAAGCAAAATAATTATACTCTAGGATCATACTCTAAACTTTTGTCTCCTCAAAATACCCTCTCCGAGGTTTGATCAGTACAGCACATATTGCAGGAATTATATTTGCCAAGTTATCTAGAATATCCGCATTGATTTGATGTCATTTTTTCTGGTAACACATCCCACAGATCAGATTTACTTGTTGAAGAAGATGGTTTGTTGCTTCACGTATAGAAAGCCAATTTGAAGTAGGAGTTGTATTGTAGTTCAACTGTTGGGGAGCCGAACTTGAAGTAGTTGCAACCGCACGTATGGTAAAAAGTTTCCGGTAGCCTTCGCCCCAAGTTTAAGAATATTAACTTTGTAATTTGACTGTTTCTTTAAATACTATATATTTAAGTTTGCCTCGGCTGCGTCAGTATTTATTTTTAGAAGCATGTTTCTATTTGCAGGGTTGTGGTGCGACTTAAGAATGTAGGCTTACACAGATTATAATTTTACTTCACTCCTTTTATTAATGCTTGTCACGATTTAAATAACACTTCACTGATATAGAGAGAGCTGTGAGATTTTTTTAAATTAATTACTTGCAATTTTTAGCACGTAAACTATTTTTCGTCTCACACGAATACGTATTAAATTTCTCGAGGGCGCATCTCGAGTCAGGAACACTGTCTACAACCAACGCGTCCAGGTATGAGCACTGTCTAGAAGCAACTGGCTTGATTTCTACCGCCACATTTGTAAATTTCTGTACTTCAAGTCTCTGATTGGCTATTCCTAATCCAATATAATAATTTTACTTAACTTAAGCGTTTGTTTTTGTTTGTTGATTGGCTATTTTATAAACTGTCTCAAAATTTAAATTATTGTTTCCAAGAATTACAAGTAGTATTGTTAAACTTTCAAATTCATTATTGTCTCAAGGTTACCTGATTGTTACCTCATTGTTAGCAACTTTTAACCTATTATTCTCACAGCTCCTACATTATTAAATTACGTAATACATTCACATAACATTATTGCATGTATACAATAATATAAACATAAACAATTACAGTAATATACACTTTTTATATATTGTTACATACACATATTTCTTTAAGGTGGGCTGTTATTGAATTTATATATTATATAATTAGACTGAAATCATTTAAGTGTTAAAAATACTGCCTCATTGTAATTTGCACTTGACTGCCTGCACGGTCTAGATGATCCCATAACAACTCAATGGGATTGCAGTCTGGATATGAGGTGACCAAATCATGTTTTATAAAGCATGCTGCTCCAATGTTGGGCAACCTCTTGCAATGGAGATGTGTGTTTGGGGTCATTGTCCTGCTGTAAAACAAGATCCCTCCCTATTAAACGAGTTTCACTTAGTATGGCACGGTATTTGAGGATTCTATGGCACTGCTTTTGGTCCGATTTGTCTTACAAGATCTCCGACACAGCCACGACCGAAGCACCTCCAAACCATCAAGGAACCTCCTCCATTTGGCAGTTGGCTTGATGCACTGGGAAAGCATAGGCTTCCCTGCACAGCGAAGAACAAATCCTCGACGCTTGGAACCAAACAACTGGAACTAACTTTTATCTGCAAGCAGGACTTTTTCCCACTCTTCAGATGTCCAATTGCTGTGTTGTTTTGCCCAGGCTAGACTTTTATTTTTGTTATTAGGACGTAACAGTTGTTTCTTAGCTCCCACATGTCCGCTTAGGCCCACACTGCAGAGTCGTCGTTTAATGGTTGAAACCGATATTTGTACATCGCTTGTTTCCATTAACTCAGACCGGATTTCAGGCCCTGTTTTGATTCTGTCTCATTTACTTATGAGTATGGTGTACTTATCCGTTTGATCTGAGGTCTTCCTGGGCCATATAGGCATTTAACGATCCTTCAAAAGACCAACATCTGCATTACTGGAAATTGTATATTGCGCACCACCAAGAGATACTGCAGTTGAGTTATTTCAGCCATGGTTTGCCCTCATGTGGTAGCGCTATAATGGCAGCACGTTTTTCTACTGATATTTCTTTGCTTGGGGCCACTCTACTGTGGTAGTTACTCTTTACACTGTGGCTTCAGGCAACCTTTGTGCACATATCACCGTCTACCGTGACCTGGAACAGCCTTCAAATGATCGGATTGTATGTCCATGCAGTTAACATCAGCTCATCCCTAACACCATCTAGACGGTCATTCATCTATTAATTAGTGCAGTGACCGAAAGCGAACTTCTTGTTTGTTGTTCTCTTTGGTTTCTAATTTCGAAAATATGCGGATTTTTTGTTATGATTGTATTTCTTTTGTAATGGTAAACATGTAAACGTGAAATAGGACAAATTGTTTCATTCACTTTCCCATTGACTGTGATTGTTGTCCATTTACTGAAATTAATGAGCGGTAGTGTGCATACAGAATGCAACAAAAATGTACGGCACAAATTGCAGGACACATTCCTCACACGTAGACGAAGAAATTATGTTATATGAACATGGATCTGGAAACACTTTGTTTCTATGTTACAACTCATTTTCCCCAACTCATTAATTATGAGGAAAAAACAAGAATAGAACTACCAGCATACCACATGCAACTCTTTCTCACAGGAGATGTTGTATAGGCCCTTCGTGAGCATTGATACATGCATCAACCCGCCGCGGTAGTGAATCCTTGATGCGCTGATGTATACCTGGAGTATTGCGTATGGTTTTGCAGCCTTCCATAATACCGGTACAGACACTCTGAACATCTGGTAGTGGGGTTCGATACACAAGAGCATTCAAATGACCCCACAAATAAAATTCCAGTGGGTTTAGATACGGAGAGCGTGGAGGCCAGGCAATTGGTCCACCTCTATCTATCATCTGTCACCGAATCTGTTATTTAGCAGCCGACGGACATTAACACTAAAATGATAAGGTGCTCCATCGTGCATGAAGTACATGTTTTGTCGCACAGCTAAAGGCACATCTGCTTACAGATCAGGTAGAACGTTCTCTACGAAATTATGATAACTTTGTCTGTTGAGTCTGGGTGGAAGAACGTGAAGCCCTACCAAACAGTAACCGACAATGCCGGCCCAAACATTGACAGAAAATCTTTGTTGATGACTTGCTTCAACAGTTACGTTAGGATTGACGTCAGCCCATTAATGCCGCTTGTGATAATTTACAATCTGATCTCGTTGAAACGACGCCTCATCTGTGAACAGCACCGTTGCACTAAAATTAGGGTTGACACTTTGTTGCATAAAGCATCCGCAGAAGCGTACCCGTGCAGGAAAATCAGCTGCTGATTAGTGCCTGCACACGCTGTAAATGGTATGGATATGGGCGGACCTCGTGTTAACACTCGCCAGACACCCATGTGGTCATCATTCATTGTTGCAGCTACTTATCTTGTAGTGACACTAGGGTCGCCGTCAACTGTCTGAAGAATTGCTGCCTCCCGTTGCGGTGTCCTCGTCCTTCTAGGCCTCCCCCGGTCGCGAGTATCAGGCTGAAATGCCTCATGTTCCCTAAGACGACGATCAATGGCTTCAAACGTTTTCCTGTCGGGGCACTTCGTCCTGGAAATCTCTCCCGGTACAAACGTTGAGCGCAAGCACCATTGCCGTCTGCTAATCCATACATCAAATGGGCATCTGCCATCTCTGCATTTGTGTACACTGACATTGCACGAGCCAAGTTTGTGATCAACTCTACTAGCACGTAGTTACCCGTGTGCTTGCCAAGATCGTACTGCTCACTGGAACAGTTGATGTTACCTGTAAACAAGTAATGACGTAAGTCGCATGGCAACAGGGGCATGTAAAACAAAACACTGGCTGTTCACCTATGATAATGACAACGTAACCAGACGTAACCAATAATGCATGTTCCCCATGATTCTAACGTTCTGTTTGTGTGTGTTTCCCATGATTAATGAGTTGGAGAAAATGAGTTGTTGCATGGAAACAAAGTGTTTTCAGATCCATGTTCATATAACATAATTTCTTCGTCTACGTGTGAGGAATGTGTCCTGCAATTTGTGCGGTACATTTTTGTTATGTCATATGTGCAATGCAGCTATTTCCGGAAAGGATTACCTCCATTAAAATGAAGTAGATAAAAAAATCAACGTCCGTAAGGATAATTTTTATACCCACTAATAAGCGCCAGAGCGTAGAGAAAGTCATCTGAATGTAACACATTTTTGTTGCTGTTCTTTGCAGTTTTTGCTACTTTTTTAGGTAAGAGCCAGGTTAGAGTTGCATATAAATACAGTACAAGTGACACTTTGGCTACAATTACCAACGCCCAGCGATTCTGGAGTCAGGACGCACATGTGCTGAAGTGTGTTCCGAGTTCATTTTCCTGGTTTGCTACCAGAGAGAGCTTAGAAGCTATTTCATACCACGGCCAGCTTGAATAATTTCTACAGTGAAGATTCCAGTAATGCACATTATGACTCTAGTGTGCCTTGCTGGGAACAACGAGAAAGTTAAAATTTGACCAGCTCTTATTTCTAGTTTCCAGGAACCGGGAAAGCTTCCTATTAATTGTGAAGCTCCCATTATATTATACGTACGAGGGCTGTCCTAGAATTACCCGACCTACGCAGAAAACACAGAACTTTTGGGAAAACATCTTTATTTCTCTAGATAGTCTCCTTTCAGCTCGATACACTTTTCCCAGAGATGTTCAATAGCTTCGATATCCTGTTTATAATGACAACCGTTGAGTTCTGGAAAATAACCGTCAACTGCAGACTCCACCTCTTGATTGTTGGCAGATCTTTTACCACCAAGCCATTTCTTCAACTTTGGAAACAGAAAATAATCACAGGGAGCTAAATACGGCAAGGAGGGTGCATGAGGAAGCAATTCGAACTTTAACTAATTGATTTTGGCCATGGCGATAATGGATGTGTGAACTTGTGCATTCGCTAAATGCGGCCGCTTTGCTTGATTTCATTATTGAAACGCTGCAATAAGTTTGCATAATACCCGCCATTGATTGCTTTTCCTTTTTGAAGATAATCAATGAAATTTATTCCACACGCATCCCAAAAACTGACGGCATGACCTTGCCTGCAGATGGAACTGTCTTCGCCTTCTGTGGAGGCGATTCTTCCCTTGCAATCCACTGTTTTGACTGTTCCTTCGTCTCGGGTGTGAAGTAATGGACCCATGTTTCATCCATGGTTATGAATCGACGCAAAAACTCGGCTTTATTGTAGCCAAGCATCGCCAAACACTCGACTGAAACATCCTCACAATACTGCTTTTGTTCCATTGTGAGTAAACGTGGCACCCATCTTGTGCACAGCTCTCTCATGTCTAAATTTTCAGTAATTATGCGATGTACAGCACTTTTTGAAATGCCTACGATATCTGCTAACTCGCGCACTCAGTCGACGGTCATCCAATACCATTTTGTGGATTTTCTTCCCAATTTCTGGCGTGGTTACCTCATTTGGTCGACCACTGCGATGTTCATCTTGGCAGCTCGTACGGCCTCACTTAAACTCTGCCACCCAATATTTTACTGTTGTAAACGAAGGAGCAGACTCCCCCAGAGTAGAATGTGGCTCAGCTATAATATTAGTTTGACTAAGACGTTCCAAATGAAAGTATTGCATCACATAACGATGGCCAGTTTTATCTATGTTTACAAATTTGCTGAGAGAGTTCACTATTAATGGCTGCCAAACGATTACTAAACAACGTAGCATCGTCAAACTTCAAACTTCGCTTTATAAGCTTGGTACTCTCTAGCATAGCCAATTGTTTGGAACAACAACCACTATATGTCAGGTAGGGTACTCCTGGGGCTACCCTTGTATTTTAACTTAGTCGTTTCCCTTCTCGGTCATCGTGAGCCAGCCTATACAGTTGAACATTGCAAGCAAAACCCTCGCCGTATCTCGCTTTTCTGTTGTTTTTTAGAAGTGTCATTCCGTAAGATGTTCTCTTGTGGACTGTCTACAGGGAAACGTTCCGTCAAACATTTCGTTTTTATGCTCGCTCGAGATGCAGTGTTATGGACGATATCATTTATCACACCCCGCCCTTTCTCTAGGGATCATCCCACCAGACATTTGCTTGTCTGAAGAAGAAGAAGAAGAAGAAGAAGAAGAAGAAGAAGAAGAAGAAGGAGATGAAATTGTGATAGTCACCACATGCTGGCTTCCATTTAATTCTTGCACTTGCACAGTGCTTGAGCAAAGTCATACACTTCATTATATTTTATGAACACGAAGTAGAACTTGATTGCAGGCAAAGAGATATTCTATTCACTCCTCCAGAACCTACTTCTGTTAAGCAGAGGAAGTATTTACATTCCACCCTAAAATGTGTTGCATTCACGTCACTTTTTCTATTCATTCATCTACGAGCTATTCTAACAGCTTGTTCCTCTATCTACTTGTTAATTGAGATAAACTTTATTTACGCATTTAGTTGTGGGTTTAAGAAGAATGCAGTAGACTAAAGGGATACCGAGCGGGATGGCTTAGGCCCCGCATTCGGAAAGTCCCGGGATCGATCCCCGGCGACTGTCCATTCTAACCCATGAGCTTTTTCGGAGGTTTTTCCGGCTCGTCAGGCGAATGCTGCAGTGGTTTCCTTCAGTCCCCAAATTTCCTGTCCCTCCATTTCGTTTCATTCTTCAACCCGTTGGTCTCTTTACAGAGTTGGAAGTGTCGGCGATGGTGTATGCTGCACGTGGTAGGGGAACACTTGTAGCTATCTCCGTCCCTTGGCTTTCGGCGGCTGTCGGGGTATCCGAACTTCCTCTGAGGGACGTTGGCCCCCCTCTGTGCGGGATCCCCGGTCTGCCTGTCCGTCTGCCAGAGTGTCTATATCTGGAAACTTAGAGACTCGCTCTGGCCGCCCTGTGTCTCCTTCGCCTCATCCTTACTCGGGAACACTCCCTGCCGCTATGAGACCATCACGTCATGTTTCCGGCTAACAATAAAACGAAGACTGTCTCTTTGTGCATGTCGTCAGCGGTCTGGCCTCTCAATTCAGAGGTTCTGAGTTCGACTACGGGTTTGGAAGTGTGAATGTGAGTGTGTTTAATAGTATAATAATGATAAAACCAACGTGTAAAAAGTCCTACATTTCAATGAGACACGACCCATCTGTTGTTTCTCAAGTCAAAGTCCCTGATATGACCAAAGAAATGGAAATGAAATGGAATTTTGAAAATGATTATCAATTTATTATTAAATGACTACAGCTCCCGTGTATCCTTTATGCCACTCCCAAACTTGTTACTAAAAACTACATTATGAGAGTTCTGCGTTACTTGCAACCGTTGCGTAAAGCAACTGTTACACGAAAATAATTGTTTGTGTCACCCAAAATCCGATTGTTCTCACCGCCATTATCCCTTGTAAGATTTGTTGAAGGACCTCCGTTCACTTAGTTAGCAAAATCATGGTGGGATGGAAACTCAGTATCCTTTGATGTAATTAAGTCCTCTGCAGCTATGAGATAACAAGATTAATGAAGCCTTTTGCCTTCATAGTTTGAAACAACCTTTAATTGAAGGAATGCAGGTTACATAAAAGCTATAAAACTAAATTGTTTACTTATTCAGCGCCTTGTTTTGGACAAAATATAACGACCATAGACTTTCGACCTACTCAAAGCAACAATCGGGAAAGACCGCAAGAAAGACCCTCACCCAAGAAAGAAAGAAACCCAAATTTAAATGTAGCCAGAAAAATGGTTACACGCGAGGGAAGCGAGCTGGGTTTCTTAACGAAGTTTATGATATAAGCTCAGGTTTCTGATTACCGGGAGGTTAGGTTAGGTTAGCTTTAGTTTCTTTTTAATATATAGTTAGGTTAATTAGCAACCAGTGGTTACACCAAATCTCGCAGGAGAAGTGAGCGTGCATTCCTTAACGATGCTTATGATTCACCATTTCTATGTATAAGTGGGTTACACCACTTCTATCGAGCAACATCTAGTAATTCACTCCTTCCTTAAACATACTGAATTATTTCGCCAAATTTCCCTTTGTTAATTTGGTAGAATTACCTCAAAGTGTCGCCAGATTTTCCTATATAACCGAGGTAAATAGTTTGGGCGGCTGGGTGGGCAAATACCTTCGTTCAGGCAACATCTCTTACTAAATCAACTCATCACTAATTCCATATTATTTTATATATTGAATATCTTCGTCGAGGCAACATCTCCAACTAAATCAACTCCTCACTAATTCTATATTACTTTATATATTGAATATCTTCATCGAGGCAACATCTCCAACTAAATCAACTCCTCACTAATGCTAGATCACTCTATATATTGAATACCTTCGTCGAGGCAACATCTCCAACTAAATCAACTCCTCACTAATTCTAGATCACTCTATATATTGAATAGCTTCGTCGAGGCAACATCTCCAACTAAATCAACTCCTCACTAATTCTAGATCACTCTATATATTGAATAGCTTCGTCGAGGCAACATCTCCAACTAAATCAACTCCTCACTAATTCTAGATCACTCTATATATTGAATAGCTTCGTCGAGGCAACATCTCCAACTAAATCAACTCCTCACTAATTCTAGATCACTCTATATATTGAATAGCTTCGTCGAGGCAACATCTCCAACTAAATCAACTCCTCACTAATTCTAGATCACTCTATATATTGAATAGCTTCGTCGAGGCAACATCTCCAACTACATCAACTCCTCACTAATTCTAGATCACTCTATATATTGAATAGCTTCGTCGAGGCAACATCTCCAACTAAATCAACTCCTCACTAATTCTATATTACTCTATATATTGAATATCTTCGTCGAGGTAACATCTCCAACTAAATCAACTCCTCACTAATTCTATATTACTTTATATATTGAATATCTTCGCCGAGGCGACATCTCCAACTAAATCAACTCCTCACTAATTCTATATTACTTTATATATTGAATATCTTCGTCGAGGCGACATCTCCAACTAAATCAACTCCTCACTAATCCTAGATCACTCTATATATTGAATATCCTTGTCGAGGCAACATCTCCAACTAAATCAACTCCTCACTAATTCTAGATCACTCTATATATTGAATATCCTTGTCGAGGCAACATCTCCAACTAAATCAACTCCTCACTAATTCTAGATCACTCTATATATTGAATATCTTCGTCGAGGCAACATCTCCAACCAAATCAACTCCTCACTAATTCTAGATCACTCTATATATTGAATATCTTCGTCGAGGCAACATCTCCAACCAAATCAACTCCTCACTAATTCTAGATCACTCTATATATTGAATATCTTCGTTGAGGCAACACCTCCTACTAAATCAACTCGTTAATTCTAGATCACTCTGTATATTGCATTTTATCGATTCCCTAAATATTTTGTATGTTATAGCCTTATTGACATGTATGATGGTTGCCAAATAATTCTTAGATCTTACGACGAAACTGCTTTTTCTACACATTATACATTAGTTTCATGTGTTTTCTGTGAATTATCTGGAAGAATGATTTTTTTCTGCTTTTTGTTAATATAATGCATATTTTTCGATACACATTTTGTGTTGCATATATGCATATAGGGCACTAACACATCAGTTGCAGTTTTAAAACCTAGCGAGGTGGCGTCGCGGTAATCTGTGCGACTCGCATTCGGGAGTTCCCGGGATCGAACTCCGGTGCGCGTCCACTCTGAGCCATGGGTTTTTCGTGGTTTCTCCGGGTCGCCAGGCGAATGCTGGAGTGGTTCATCTTCTACCACGACTTTGCTGCCCCTTATTTCCTGTACCCATCATCTTCCTTGCCATGTGTTTCAGGGTTGTTGGCTGGGCGGTGGCTTGCGCTCTGTAAAAGGTTTCTTCCCTGACGCAGCTGCGGTTTCGCTCGGTTAAGGTCTCTCTTCAACGTGAGGCTCCGCTCCGGGGGACCCTGGAGGTCGGTGGCTTGTGGGCAGGGACCATGCGGCGTCGGATGCGTTCTGCCTGGAAACGTTAGGGACCCCGTCCATGCTTGTGCCCTTCGGGTCTCTCCCCTCATCCTTCCCTCCCAGCGGTCACGTTGGCAGCACAATGGGCTGACTGGACTGCATGAGGTGTGTCCTTCCCCGGTTCCGGTGGCCCTTATGTTACAGACCGTCGTTTATGTTTGTATCTCTTGCATGAACTATTATTACAAAAGCTTATCTTTCTGTCTACTTAATGTTAATCGAAGTAAAAGTTTGCAGAATTAGATTCAGTACACATTTCGTTGTAGGTACAGAGGAGTACGGGAGACTGAAGTGATAGTTACAGCTTTAAAAAGTCAGTCGCTGTATGCTTGCTTTCAATTTCCGTACTGTTTGCATAACACCACGAAAAACAAAAGAATGGTGACTCAGCACTTATAAAAGTATGAAGTACTGGACAGTTCAGAACAGTAACAACGAACTTCTCGGAAGTGATGCCACAAAAGGAGTTATTTTAAATGAACTACGTGTTTTAAGGAGATCTACATTTTTTGTATGCTAAGACTTTGTGTATCTCATGATTTGCCATTTATACAAAATTCCTTCTGAATGAAGAGGGCTTCACTAACTACTCAAAACACATTCAAGATATACCTACATTTTATTTCGATGTAAATATCTTAAATTTACGATATTTTAATAAAAATCTTTAAAGTGTTTTTGAGTAAACAAAGAATTCAAAACATTTTCAAGTAGTTTGGACGATATCGAACTTAAATACCGAGTTTCGTACGTGGTAGAGAAAGTATTCGCATAACGTCTTCAACAGTTGACCTGTTTGTCAAGAAATGATTGTCACCAACGGAGAAGATCGGAAAGCTGCCACCGTTTCTAAACTAGAGTGTCAGAAAGTGTCCGAATGGTTCAAGAAATCAAGTGATAGAAAAGCTATGAAAGGTCTCGCGCAACAAAATGGAAACGGTATGTGACAGGAAGAAATTTCTTCCAAGGAAAAAGGAAAAACTTGATAAAATAACACTTATTTCTCAAGAGGGCAAGGGGAGTCGAGGCGCAGAAAAAGTGACACACGTGCGCCGGATTTCGAGTTATAATGGAACAGCCAGGTGCTGGACTGGAAGCAGGCGATACAGGTCCTTACTTTCTCTCCTGCTTATATACAGTAAGTATTGCATTCCAAACAAACAATTCTGCACCGAGATTTCATCCAAAATACACATTTTGAGACTACGCGATGGCTTTGAAATTCCATGCTCTTTGTAAGTCCACGAGAAAAAAGAAAAGGTGACTAATGCTTGAAAAAAGTATTCGTATTTAAACATTTATTTATTTATTTTGTTTTGTGAACATTACAGGTTTCCCCAATTATAATGTTCACTTAATTAAATACAATATTCTACAATTACAGCTCAACGAAAAAATGAACACGAAATACAATCAATCGAACATGACAAAAAGTTAAAATAAAACAAAACAATTAATACAAATTATACAAAATAACACAAAAATTAGAAAATTGGTAATTGGTACATGATATATTAGTCAATGTATAATTCGTAGTAAATGATCACAGGATAAATCAAAATTGTTATGATTCATATTGAATATATCAATAATTAAGTAATGTAATTTATTATATAAAGATTGCATTCTTAGCATAGGAGAATATTTATGTGCATCAGTGTTGACTCTTGGAATAAAAAGATGTTACGAAAATGGTTTGGTGTAATTTTGGGAATATAAAAGTATATTGTCTTAGGTTTGAATCATCTACCTTATTATTTAATAATTTGTAACGGAAAAGTAACAATTGACGATTACTTCTATGAGATAAGCTTTTGTCGCGGTAATCTGTTCGTGTTATCTTATTTGCTGAGCGCCTGTTATTGTTTTATTATTTTTCAAAATTTGGGTTCTTTGTCCTCCAGGTAGCTATTATTACTCAGTCAAGCAAATATCTCTAAGCAGGGCGTGTAAACGGAAAGGAGTTTGTTACTAAAACATAACACTGATAAAAGAATTTGTTTTCACACTTTTATTGGCGTCACACTTAATTAATTTCACATCTTTAATCTTGATGCACGCGTGACTGAAACTGTTATATTTCCGAATGTCGTAATACTTGTCGCGTACCTACTTCACATTTTGTTACTAACTTTACGACGCGAGAGATTCTGTAGAACTGCGTAATGTGTACCTCGCGAGAGATTGCTGAGAACTGCGTGATGTGTACCTCGTGAATGATTCTGTTGAACTGCGCGACGTTTACCTCGTGAATGATTCTGTAGAACTGCGCGACGTTTACCTCGTGAACGATTCTGTAGAACTGCGTAATGTGTACCTCGTGAATGATTCTTTTGAACTGCGTAATGTGTACCTCGCGAATGATTCTTTTGAACTGCGTAATATATACCTCGCGAGAGATTGCTGAGAACTGCGTGATGTGTACCTCGTGAATGATTCTGTAGAACTGCGCGACGTTTACTTCGTGAATGATTCTTTTGAACTGCGTAATGTGTACCTCGCGAGAGAGTGCTGAGAACTGCGCGATGTGCACCTCGTGAATGATTCTGTAGAACTGCGTAATGTGTACCTCGCGAATGATTCTTTTGAACTGCCTGACGTGTACCTCGCGAGAGAGATTTCTTAGAACTGCGCGATACTTGCTTTTGGCTCAAGAATTTATACTCCCTCACCCCGATATGCCTAAACATTATAATAGAGCTGCTATTGGTTACTAAATCGCGCCAACATTAGCGTCTGTTTTGTCAGCCAATCATAATTACTAAAACATATGCTCTAGGGAAGATATTCCCTCCATTTCTAAAGAAACGCACGCTACCCTGACGTCATTTCTTTGTCTCTTTTAAGTGATAAACAACTCACCCCATCGCTTCATTGTTACCCACTCTATTGTCAGTTTCAGTGAGGCCGTGTAAACTTATTTCCTAACAATGCTTAAAGCTAACAAACATATAAAATCATTGTCATACAATAATGTTAATTTACACTACAATCACTCTGGCATTCACGTGTTGTGACATAAAATACTGCCTCACTTTTAAACTGAAATAATTGAAGTAATGTGTCATAAGATATTAAATTAGGGAAAAAACTATGTTTTTTTAAAAAAAATACATACTTAAGAAATTTGCATTGCATTATTTCAATAAGTTTAACATATTTATCATTATAAGGACTCCATATAATAGAAGCTTGGATCTCACAAATGAATCATACAATATAAAAAAATCTTTGGATCATCGAAATGAGATGAATTACGAATGATAAATCCCAGATTTTTATGTGCTACACTAACAACAGTATTAATATCTACATTTTGCGAATGATAAGTCTTTATTGAAAATCACTCCAAGATCATTTTTGGTTTCGACTAGTTGTAATTTTATTTCATCTATAGCGTAAATGAAATCAATAATACTCTTGAGTCTGGAAAAAGACATAACCTGACATGTTGATATGTTAAAAGGAAGATTGTTCCTTTACTGCATTTTTTAAGCGAATAGTTAACGCCACAAAAATTATTTGACATAAATTGTGTGTTTTAACCAGATCTGCATTTCTGTTAGTACGTTTTCGTCTACTTCTCAACGTTTTCCAGTTATACAAGATTATATAAAATTCCTTCCGAATGAAGAAGACTTCAAAGACTGTTCTCAGTAAATTCAAATGCACGTGTTATTTGTCATGTAAATATCTTTAATATAATGTGTTTTAATCAAAATCTTTAGAGCCATCTTTTAGAAAATCAAAAAATCTTCCATGTAAAGAGTAGTTTGATTGAGACCGGAGGATTTTTTTTAAAAAACCTTCGTGTCGCATCTTGGAAGATACTGAACTTAAATACCAACTTTGGTGTTTATCCGACTTTTCGTTTTTCAGTTATTGCTGTTCTCAAACAGACAAGACACACATACGGACCTTTTTATGGATCCAGGGCCTCAAAATATGCATTTCCGTTGAAATCTCAACATCGAATTTTTGGGTGGAATGCAATACCTTCTCTATCTGTTATGTACGTGGTGAAGAAAGTAAAAAGGAAGGTAAATGTGAAACAGGTAGTATGCGTTTTAAACGTCATGTCATAAGACAGGGGGAGCCAAAAAACTACGAACCGGCTTGGCGGTGTTTTTCCTGCGCGAGTCCTCGGCGCTCGTTGCCGTCTGTCACTATCATAGAAAGGTGCGGATGAAACCATACAACATTTTAAAAACTACTTTAATCGCTTTACTTACCAACTTTATGAAAGGAGATGCTGAAACTGGCCACCGCCGTTGTCCATACATTTTTGGCACCTCTTTAGGAAACTATCCATCACTCGCCGTAGTTCACGTTGAGAAATGCTGGCAATTTCCTGGCGGATATTTTGTTTTAATTCTTCCAGGGTGTCTGGGTGTGTCTTGTACACTTTATGTTTTAATTTACTCCAGAGATAGAAACCGCAGGGGGTTAGGTCGGGGGACCGAGGGGGCCACAAATCCCTATTAATAATTCTCACCTTAAACACACTTTCAACTGTTCTCATCGAAATATTGGCCGTATAAGCTGTAGCAGAGTCTTGTTGAAAAAAGACAAAATCACGCTCTGTCTGTTAATTCTCTAAAAACAGGAGGCAGAATTGTATTCACGTATGAATGGGCTTCAACTATTGACTCTATAACTCTTTCTGGTTACAACGACGGTGGCCAGTTTCAGCATTTCCTTTCATAAAGTTGGTAAGTAAGGCCTTTAAAAGTAGTTTTAAAAATGTTGTATGGTTTCATTCGCGCCTTTCTATGATATCGGCAGACGGCAACGAGAGCCGAGGACGCGGACAGGAAAAACACCGCGCAGCCGGTTCGTAGTTTTTTGGCTCTCTCTGCATATTTAATATGCAATATTTAATTTAAAAATGATTAAATTTGTGTATTTTATTGCTGCACATTACCACACGGCATTGCTGTAAATGTTCTTGTGTTCGACTCTACTGACAACTAATCGTTTACACAAATCTAATGAAAGCTTGACTGTCTGCTAATTGGGACAAGTAGCCTTTTCTTGTTACTATTCTTAGAAGTGTCAGCAGATTTGTGGTTTGCTGTTAACAAGTGCTGATGGATAAAATACTATTTTTCGTGATTAACTGTCTTACACAATAAAACTGTTCCATCAATGGAAAACACGTGGGCAGCGCATTCACTGACAAAACTGTGATGTTTACTTTTCAATGGCTGACTGAATTTAGGCATCGCAGCTAAAAGTGTGTCTGTTTTCACGCGACAGTAACTGAACCTACAGTACTTCCTGACACTAGGAAACCTACTTTCAAAGGGACATTCCAACATCAAAGTGGTGTCCATCATCTAAAGCAGGTATGGGCGAGCCGCGTGTCACATCCAGGAGTGAGGGTCATGAAGAAGTACTGTGGCGTAACGTAGGGAGCACTGGCGTAATGCGATTTCTAGTTTTGAAACACTAGAAACGCCTATTTTAATAAATACATGAAAGGCATGTATTAAATGACAAAGCAAAATCAAGTGCTTTATACATTATTGCCTATAAATCGTAAAGGTTCGAAACTAAAAACATCTCATAATTCTTATCAAACTGAAGAAATAAATATAATATAGCTTATGAACTTGAAGGAAAAATGAAAAAATAATATTCCATACCTGAAGCTTTTACAGTAAATAAATATCATCTTGCTTCAACTGGCATTCGCTGCTAATTGAAGCCAGTGGACTATACCATACTTTTTACTTTCTCTACTACGTATAGTAAGTAGGGGAAGTATTGTATTCCACCCAAAAATTCGATACCGAGATTTCACCGGAAATACATGTTTTGAGGCCCCCTGAATCCAAAAAAGGTATTTTTGGAAACATGTCCGTGTGTGTGTGTGTGTATGTGTGTTTCTGTGAACAGCATAACTCAGAAACGAACAGTTGGATAAACACCAAACTTGATATTTAGGTTCAATATCTTCCAGAGATGCCACACGAAGGTTTTCAAGAAAATTCCCCCATCCCAGATTACCCTTTACATGGAACATTTCTCGAAAATTTCGAACGATTTTGATTAAAATATCATATGTTTAAGATATTTTCATGACATATGAAATGTATATCTGGAATTTTCTGGGAATTTCTCCAAAAGTATTCTTCATTGTGAACGACTTTTGCATAACTGGTAAACCATAAGAGATAGACAAAATGTTACTACACAAAAAATGTAGATCGCGTTAAAATACACAACTTATGTCATATACATTTGTTTTTTTTGTTGAGTGAACCATTTTCGAGATATTGCTTGTTATTCCCTTAAATTTTCCAATACGTATACTTTTTCTCAAATTGGTTATTCATTTTTACTTTCTCTACTACGTATAGTAAGTAGGGGAAGTATTGCATTCCACCCAAAAATTCGATACCGAGATTTCGCCGGAAATACATGTTTTGAGACCTCCTGAATCCAAAAAAAGCATTTTTGGAAACATGTCCGTGTGTGTCTGTGTGTGTGTGTGTGTGTGTGTGTGTGTGTGTGTGTGTGTGTGTGTCTGTGTGTGTGTCTGTGAACAGCATAACTCAAAAACGAACAGTCGGATAAGCACCAAACTTGGTATTTAGATTCAGTATCTTCCAGAGATACGACACGAAGGTTTTCAAGAAAATCCCCCCACCCCAGACTACCCTTTACATGGAAGATTTTTCGAAAATTTTAATTTTCTCAAAAATGGCTCTAACGATTTTGATGAAAATATCATATGTTTAAGATAATGTCATGAGAAATGAAATGTATATCTCGAATTTTCTGGGAATGTCTCCAAAAGTATTCTTCATTGTGAACGACTTTTGCATAACTGGTAAACCATAAGAGATAGACAAAATTTTACTACACAAAAAATGTAGATCGCGTTAAAATACACAACTTATGTCATATACATTTCTTTTGTTGAGTGAACCGTTTTCGAGATATTGCTTGTTATTTCCTTAAATTTTCCAATACTTATACTTTTTCTCAAATGCGTTATTCATTTTTACTTTCTCTACTACGTATAGTAAGTAGGGGAAGTATTGTATTCCACCCAAAAATTCGATACCGAGATTTCACCGGAAATACATGTTTTGAGACCTCCTGAATCCAAAAAAAAACATTTTTGGAAACATGTCCGTGTGTGTGTCTGTGTGTGTGTATGTCTGTGTGTGTGTGTCTGTGTGTCTGTGAACAGCATAACTCAAAAACGAACAGTCGGATAAACACCAAACTTGGTATTTAGTTTCAGTATCTTCCAGAGATGCGACACGAAGGTTTTCAAGAAAATCCCCCCACCCCAGACTACCCTTTACATGGAAGATTTTTCGAAAATTTTAATTTTCTCAAAAATGGCTCTAACGATTTTGATGAAAATATTATATGTTTAAGATAATGTCATGAGAAATGAAATGTATATCTCGAATTTTCTGGGAATGTCTCCAAAAGTATTCTTCATTGTGAACGACTTTTGCATAACTGGTAAACCATAAGAGATAGACAAAATTTTACTACACAAGAAATGTAGATCGCGTTAAAATTCACAACTTATGTCATATACATTTCTTTTGTTGAGTGAACCGTTTTCGAGATATTGCTTGTTATTTCCTTAAATTTTCCAATACTTAAACTTTTTCTCAAATTCGTTATTCAGTTTTTTATGTCCTGGACATGCAAAGAGAATGGAATGCGCCACATAGCAACCAGCGTTAAAATATTTGACTATCGCTTAAAAGCTACCATATTCCCCTTGCATCTACAAGAAAATTACCAATAAGATTGACATCTCGATATCTCGATTAACATGAAGCTTATGGAGAATAGGCGTTTGTAAAATTAGATTATACAAGAGTAGAGAAAGTCATGTGAGTGTTACACATCAGATTATTTTATGTCCTGGACATGAAAAGAGATAGCAATACTGTACATAGCAACCAGCTCTTAAAATATTTGACTATCCCTTAAAGCCTAGCAATTCCCCTTGCATCTACAACAAAATTAGTAATAAGATTAACATCTCGATTAACATGAAGCACATGGAGAATAAGCGTTTGCAAAAATAGTTTGTACAAGAGTAGAAAAAGTCATGTCAGTGTAACACAACAGATTTGTTGTATCATTTTGCAGAAAATATACATTAAACAATTATTTATTAAAGCAGTGGCTCTCAATGTCATTAAAGGGTCACTATTTAAATTGAATAATCATTCGTATGCTACGTAAACTAATTTATTCTTATGTATAAATTTATTTGTTTTAGATAAGGGCTATTTCCATATATATGGTGGATTTATAAGTCCATGACTTTGACGAGAGATGGATGTTCTAATCACAGGTTTCTTGTTCGCATCCAGGTCTTACATCTATTCTGGGTATAATTGCAGAAATTCGTCGTCATTTGTTTCTTAAAACATTGTTGAGAGCATCTAAAATAAGCAGACGTGTGTTGTTTCGTAGAAAATGGAGAAAAGTGAATTTCGTGTTCTGATAAAGCACTACTTTTTGCGTGGTAAGACGGTGAAGGAAACGGAAGAAAAGCTGAACAAGTATTATGGGTACTCTGCTCCATCACATGGCATGGTTCACAGAATTTCGACGTGGCCGTTCGAGCACAAGAGATGCCTGCGCACAGGACGGTTGGTTGAGGTCACAACAGAAGAAATGGTGAACAAAGTTCACGATATGGTGTTGGAAGACCGCCGAGTGAAAATCCGTGAGATAGCCAAGACCGTAAACATCTCGAGTGAATGGGTGTAGAACATTCTGCAGAGTATGAGAAAACTGTCAGCAAGCGGAATCATGTGAACATTTCACAGGATGTTTGAACATGTTCCAGCCCAATCCAAATGAGTTTTTGTAGCGTTATATCACGGTTGATGAAACTGGGATCCAATACTATCAACCTAAATCAAACAACAACCAAAGCAGTGGATTTCCTTCGGCGAACCTGCTCCAAAGGAAGCGAAAACCATTCCGTCGGCAGGAAAAATCATGGCAGCTCTCTTTTCGGATTCACAAGGGGTGAAAGACATCCACTACCTGGAAAGGGTAAAACGATCACACGTTCATATTATACCGCAATGCTGGATCAGTTTCGCAAGGTATTGTTAAAGAAACGACCCCATTTGGTGAAGAAAAAGGTTCTCTTTCACCAGGATAATGCATCCGCAAACAAACCTGCCATTGGCATCGCAAAATTTGTGCAAGTGGGCTACGAACTGCTACCTCATCCACCATATTATCCAGATTTGGCTCCGAGCGACTTCTTCTTCTTTGCAAACCTGAAAAATTGTCTCGTTGGGAAGAAATTCACATCCAGTGAACAAAATCATGACAGAAACAACCTCATATTTTGCAGACTTCAAAATATCATATTTTTTTGGAAGGGTTAAAAAATTGGAGAAATTTTGGACAACGTGTATTGAATTGAAAGGAGACTACGCTGAGAAATAAAATTGGTTTTTTGGAAAAAATTGTTATTTTCTTTAAAAAGTCATTGACTAATCAATCCGTCCTTGTATATATGAAGCAAGTTTTATCATCAGTATCAAAGGACTAACGAAAGATGAGTGGAAACGGTGAAATTCAATAGTTTCGAGGTCATCTTAGTGAAATGGGACTTTTGTCGTACCTTTCTAGCATTTACATTTGGAACGTCTTTCGTTTGTGTCTCATTAAGTCGCAACCTCAACATGTAGGTTTGCAGATAGGTTACTGGAACAATTGGACTATTTTTGTAGCGTAGAGTGTCTCGGCTTATCACTCAACCATGTAAACTGTGATCGGTGCTCATTTCCATCTCGTGTGCATAAAATGTCCTACAGAAGACAGTTCTGCAACGCCGCAGTACATCAACATGTTTACGGAATCGGAAACACATGCAGTCCGAGGTTCAGTTCTTTTGAGACAAGGGGCTCGCTGGACTAATAATGACGTCATTTATTTAAACGGACTGGCGGTAAAAGCCGAATAAATCTGAAGATCCGTTATATATCCTTTTGTTGTTTAGTGCGTTTTGTTTATGACAGCCTCTAATTGTGGGAAGCTGAATTTGGTAATCAATTATGTACACACACACAGTGCATGCAGCAGTATTGTATGCTATACAGTATGAAAGAGCCATTCTTCCCTATATGTCCAACCAACTCTTGAGGAATACATCTCGTTATGTTCCACCACTGGGTTAGAAGACTGCCTGTATGTTATAAACACCAAACGTTTGACACGAAATGGCACCGGATTCAGGAATGTCCATACCTGATTTGAGTTCCCTGAATGTAACAGAAAAATTGAATATAAATTCCTAAGGGTTTAAGTTGATTTAAAAAGTTGGCGCTTGTATAATTAAAATAGGTAGCTGTACCTTAAAAACATAAAAGAAGCAAAACAAAACTACAGCTGACGACTGAAAAATGCAATGCCAGAGCCGGGATTTGAACCACGGATCTCCCGGTCTGCGTCCGGTTGCTCTAACCACTGAGCTACCATGGGAACATGCCGGAACATTACATTCTCCAATTGATTCGCGTTTTTCCTGGAAAACCACAAAGAGATCTCAAAAGGAGATCCGTGGTTCAATTCCCGGTTATGGCATTGAATTTTCCAATCGTCCGATCCTACCTTTCCAACCTTGTCCACCCCACGGCATATGTGGAAGAACAATTAATTCCAAAACTATAACTCCCAAATACCTCAAAACACGTTTATATCTACATAACTGAATTTAACAGGGGAGTTTGCCTTACATGCGGACTCTAGTAATAATTGCACGGGGACTACGAAACGCATAAGGGAAAAGCTAGCCGGAACAATTTGTAAATCACTGGCTATGCTGATCACCAGCAATTGTCCATATTGAAAGGCATTTCATTTCGAGGTTGGTACTGAGAACGTAGTTACCTTTTATATAAGAAGCAAGTTATCTCATTTACCTCTTATTTGTCCAGCTCTATTTATACGATAGACTGCGTCGGCTAAGTCTGGGTGAGTAAACATGGTCCTAGATCGATATCGCGTTACCTAGGCAGTAAGAAAGATCACCTTCCCGTTGCTAAGGATTAAAGTTGCACCAAAATACTTGTAGGGTGGCGTGCACAATGTAGCAGCAAATTACTTCGGAAGCAATGTTTACTAAAGTAGGTTACTACGGGAGTAATTTATTCTGGAAGTAACATCGGAGGGTTCAACTACAATTATTTATTCTTTTAGTTACTACTATGGCAGTTGGCCAATATATGAGTGCGTTCGGTGGGAAGAGGAACTAAACAGTGGGAATTTTTCTTTAGCCAGGATTATTCCCTATCTATGTGTATGTGTGTGAATTTAAAGAAAACCCAAAGATTAATTCAGACAGTCAACGAGTGACCACTATTGCCATAAGCAATTTTCCAAAGGTAAAGCCGCCGATATGAGCTCAGGTGTTGTTGTTGTTCACCAATGGCAATGGGGATTAATTGATCTGCATCATTTTCCCTCTGGCTTCCCAATATAAAGTCTGTAAGCTATCACTTTTAAGGAATTTTGCATTTGGCGAGATGTTGTTTGTTCAGGATGACATCTTCTTCACAGAGAGTGCACTTGGGTGTAGATAGGCATCGAATCTTGTAGAGGTGTTCTGCGAGGCAATCGTGGCCAGTTGCCATCCTAAATAAGGCCACTGCAGTCTTCCTTGGCGTTTTTTGTTTATCAACTCTATCTTTAATATTCTTATAATCTTTATCTTTTAATTTATTTTCTTCGCCAAGTATCTGCTGTCTTTTAAAATGTTGTTTAATGTTATTTGATTGTTTATTTATTTCTATTTGTCCTACAGGTTTTATTTGTTGTATTGCACCTTTCTTTGCTAATTGATCCGCATGTTCATTGCCCAAAAGTCCAACATGAGCTGGGATCCATTGTAGAGTGACATGATTTCTAGTTTCAACTGCTTTAATTAGACTTCTTATTTCTTTAATATTTATTGTTGTTTTATTATTGTAATTTATTATCCCATCCATGGCTGATTTTGAGTCTGATAAGACGACTATCTTTTGTTTTATGTATGGCCTATATAGAATGTTTTGTAATGTTGCTTTTATAGCTGTTAATTCTCCATTATAGTGGTTTGACGTTTCATCTAATGTTAGATACTGTACAAAATGTTTACAGTATACTCCTGCACCGGCATTTTTTTTATTATTGATGAGGGATCCATCTGTATATATTCGGAGCCATTCTTTTTCTGGGTATCTTTCATTTTCCTTAGCTTTTGCTATGGCTCTCATTTCATCTGGTATATTGTTTTGTTTGTGTATTGTATAGCGTCTTTTAACAAGAGTGTCCTATGTTTAACATGTGATACCTGGCGTTATTATTCAGTTACAGCAGTCATTTTTTTTCATGTGGTTACAGTTGTTATTGACAAATAGCCACGGAACGTTACAGAATTCAGCAACGCGTAGAAATTGTGAAAATGTATTATCAAAATGGATCATCTGTTCACCAAACCTTCCGTGTATTGCGTGAAGTTTACGGTGTGCATAATCGTCCCTGCGAGAGAACGATTCGGCGTTTGATTGATAAATTTGAAAGAAGTGGTTCTGTCAGCGATCAAAGAACGCCTGTACATAATCGACGTAAGCGCTCCAACGAAAACATAGTGTGAGAGTGTACGCGAGAACGGAAACAAATGAATTGCTCGTCGAGCGCAAGAATTGAGATTTCGCCGACCACAACGTAGCGAATTCTGCATCTGGACTTGAAGTTTCACGCTTACAAAATGGTGTTAACTCAAGAACTAAAGCCCAACGACCATAGGTTGCGCCGTGTATTCGCTGACTGGGCTATGGAGCAATGGGAAGCTGACCCGGATTTTTGTCGAAGAATCATCTTCAGCGAGGAATCCCACATTTGGATGGATGATTGTGTTAAAAAACAAAATTGCCGCTATTGGAGCAATCAAACTCCAATGCAGATTCAAGAACGACCACTTCATCCCCAAAAGGTTACTATGTGGTGTGGATTTTGATTGGTCCATATTTTTTCCAAGATGAAGACGGAGAAGCTCTAACTGTCAGTGGAGAAAGATACCGGGCTCTTATAAGGGACTATTTACCTCAATTGAATGGTATGGATCTTAGAAACATCTGGTTCCAGCATGATGGTGCCACATGCCATACTGCTCTCGAAACAATCGATCTTTTGAAGGAGACGTTCAGATGTTTCATCATTTCCCCTGGTGGTGATGTTAACTGACCCCAGAGGTCATGTGATTTAACGCCGTTGGATTACTTTTTGTGGGGTTATGTTAAATCTGGAGTTTATGTCAACAAGCCAAAAACAGTAAATGATCTTATGAATAACATCACGCGTGTTATTCGTGAAGTTGGACCTAATTTACGTTCTTCTGTCATTGAAAATTGGGTCAACCGTATACGCGCAACCCAACGAAGTCGCGGTGGCCACTTAGCTGATGTTCTCTTCCACATGTAATGACATTAATTATGTTCCAAAATAAAAAAGAAATAAACTTCAATCATTTATAGAATGTGTTTTATTTAAGTTCAAAGATAGGATACTCTTGTTGAAAGAGTATATATCTGGACATTCTGATATTGTATATCAATGTATTCTATTGGACTCGTTACCTCTGTTGCTATTATGTTTGTTGTTATTATATTCTTGTATTTTAGGTTATTCACTAATAATTCACTAAGAATAATAACAGGAGCTGTAAAACCAACACCAATTACAGTACCACAAAGCTTCACGAAAACTATGGCTATAGAATTGGAACATGAGTTGAGCTCAGGTGTAAAAGGCGGCATATGGAACCTTCCCCCCCCCAAACAAAAAAAAATGAGTAAAAACTCAATACCGCGCTCACTTTTATTTTCTGAAACAGCGTGTAAGTTTCTTTTGTTTCAAATTTGTGCTGTGTTTGAGAAGCAAAACAGCAAAGTAAGTGAGCAAAACATCAATCTGGATTAACGAGGTTCTTGTGTGTTTTAAAAGTCCTTATGTTCTAAATTGTCCCAAAAATAAAAAACAAAGCTGCAAATTACTGACAATGAAGGTACAAAAAGTCTGTAATTTATCCATAGCCGAGTGAATTAGTTTGTGGAGCTTAAATCTGGAAGCAAGTTCTAGGACATGGTCTGGAACACAGTTTGAATAACCCTGCCCTGCATCAACAAGTCTGACATATTCTAATGATATGCTTTATCTTACAGGGTGTTCAAGAAGTCTGCACCTAACAACAAACTTACGCTCTACCTCAGCAGTCGAGACCTTGTAATATCGAATAGCAAGATCGATCGACTGCAAGGAGTACTTCTAGCGGATCCTGACTATCTTCAGGAGCGAAAGGTAACTGCATTTTTATAATTTCTTCTTAGGTTTCACTTCTGGTAATATAACCTGAACCCAGATACTATTGAAGAGCAACTCTGTGGTTTGTTTTGAGAGAACCTGGAACTCTAGGATGTTTATATTTACTAGTTTGTAAATAAAAGCATAAAAATAAAATAATACCAAAATGCGTTTATAAAATTTAAATATAATAGAGAAAGTTGTTACTATCTACTCCGACATTTTAATTTCCGCCAAGAGCAGAACAGACTAAAAAGATTTATAAAATAGCATTGGCGGAGGGGGGATCTTAAAATGATAAAAAGAAAACAAAAAATTGACAGGATAGGCCGCTATGAATGTCCGAAATCCGGTTTGGTTACTGTAATGAAACAGAATTAAAAACATGACGATCACTTCTCGGGTTACTTCTGGGTTGCCAACCAAGTTTTCTAAACACGGTCACTTACTCTGAGAGGACCAGGGTAATGTTAAATAAAGCAGCGTCTGCACTATTTATAAAGGAAATGTTTATAAACTAGAGATAAATATGTATATGGTTTACCGAATATGACACACATATTCTGGCAATATAATTGGGTTATATTTTTGTCTATAATCCTGTTGTATTCCTATTATCAGCAATATGTTAGTAAAGGTATATTAACCAATTATAGTTTGAATTAAGAGGGAAAAGGTGCTGCTTTATTTATTTATTATTTAGTTATGCTTGCTTCTATGCAGCAACAAGCATTGATACCACTGTGAGAATACAATTCTGTTTATTTTTTGTTATGAAGTGCTGCCCTGCTATGTATTTAAGAACACCATTCAAGCTTTAATTTGCACCCCCTGAAAATCTTCTCACACTTCACATTCTACATTTCGCTAACCTGGGGGCTCATCAGGTTTTCCCCTTAGCTTTTAACCCTTTACAAGGCGTGTCCTGCACTAGCCGATAAGGTATGGCTACCAATACGATAAGAGGTCTGTATGACAAACTGAATGCACTCACTCTACCTCTTTCTCTTTTAGCCAATACGATCGAGAGCGTAAACATATATTTCGTTTCTACGCCAGTTTGTAACCTTTGTTGTGGTTACTGGTGAAACTATTTAGCAGAAGGACTGGCGCATCCCTGCACCGTGGCCTAAAGCAACCAATGAAATAGCCATGGCTTCACAAGGCCACGTACAACGATAAATAATGTGACATAGACGCGAGGTGCAATGAAATTTTCTTTGGCGCTCTTTGTACATAAAATAAGATAATATTTGGGAAAGGACATTTGCAAAGAAACATTCCGGGCTTCTGTTAATGTACCTCCCAGGCATTTGCCAGTTATGAAAAGTGTGGGGAACCTGGAAAGAAAGAAAAATGCCGTCACATATGTTGGTCCTGATGGGATTCACGAGACCGTGCCTTGGAGAAACGAGGAGCACAGTTTCCTGCTGGGTTCCGCAGTTACCTTACAAACGCCTCACCTTTTATGTTTCCTGCGTTATGGAAAAGAGTCAATTCCAACAAGTCATCTCATCGACCTCCCCCCCCCCCTCCCTCTCCTGCCTCTCTCCATTTGAAGCACATTGCTTCGTAAATAAAGGTCCTGAGCCTTTGCTGCGCTCTCAAGTTGCTATTTTCTGGAAATGAATGTGCAGCGACGCACAAAATATCCTGATATTGACTTAGCTACGTTTCTGTTAGCATGACAAACTTAAAGCGAAAATAAAAAGCCTTTCGTGTTTCTGATAGTGATACAGGGTGCCTCTAAAATACAGAACTAGGTTTCTCCTTTGTCCTCTCTCTCCTAAAGTAATAGTTAAATTTCTCTAAACACCAAATATAATTAAAATATCTATATTTTACTTTCTCTGCTACAGATGTATAGCAGATAGAGGAAGTATTGTATTCCACCCAAAAGTTCGATATCCAGATTTCACCGTGAATCAAAAATAAGGAAAATTG
The DNA here is from genome assembly GCA_030765065.1 of Deroplatys truncata. Classification (NCBI taxonomy): domain Eukaryota; kingdom Metazoa; phylum Arthropoda; class Insecta; order Mantodea; family Mantidae; genus Deroplatys; species Deroplatys truncata. The sequence continues at coordinate 27,075,667 of CM060985.1, read as the reverse complement.
TTTCTCATGTTAACGGTAGTTTGGGGTAGGCGTCCTTTGAAGATACTAAACTTAAGCACCAAGTTTCGGTTTTGACCTACTTTCGTTTTTTGAGTTATGCTACATTATGTTTCACTACACTTCGTTTTAATAAGGGGGATACATGAAGTCAAATATTTAAAAGTGGGCCCGGTATATGCTGCCCTTGAAAATCCACAGTTTGCATGACCACGAGAAGCAAACAAACAACGACTTAGCACTGCATAAAAGTGTAAGGTATTTGATACTTCAAACCAATAATAATAAATATCTTGGAAATGCCTAACGCCACAAAACATTTATTAAAATTGTGGTTTTAACGAGTTTTGTGTAGCAAGTATTTTTCTGTCACTTGGCGTTTACAGTTATGCAAAATTATACAAAAGTCATTCAGAATGAAGAGGACTTCACAGCCTATTCCCAGAAAGTTCAAGATATACTGGTACAAAGAACGCCAAAGAAAATCTCACTGCATCTCGCGTCTATGTCACATTATTTATGGTTGTACGTGGGCTTTCGAAGCCATGACCATTTCATTGGCTGCTTTAGGCTACGGTGCAAGGGTGCGCCACTCCTTCTGCTAAACAGTTACACCAATAACCACAACAAAGATTTACAAAATGGTGTAGAAACGAAATATATGTTTACGCTCTCGATCGTATTGGCTAAAAGAGAAAGAGGTGGAGCGAGTGATTTTAGTTTGTCATACAGATCTGTTATCGTGATTGGTAGTCCATACCTTATCGGCTAGTGCAGGACACAGCTTTGAAAGGGTTAAAAGCTAAGGGGAAAACTTGATGGGCGCCCAGGTAGGCGAAATGTGGAATGTGTAGTGTGAGAGGATTTTCAGGGGGTGCAAATTAAAGCCTAAATGACATTCATTAAATACACAGCAAGGCAGTACTTTATAACAAAAAATAAACATAACTGTATTCTCACAGTGGCATCAATGCTTGTTGCTGCATAGAAGCAAACATAAATAAATAATAAATAAATGAAGCAGCGCTTTTCCCTTTAATTCAAACTATAATTGGTTAATATACCTTTATTAACATATTGCTGATCATAGGAATACAACAGGATTATAGAAAAAAATCTGATGTGTTACACTCACGTGACTTTCTCTACTCTTGTACAAACTATTTTTACAAACGCTTATTCTCCATATGCTTCATGTTAATCGACATATTGAGATGTTAATCTTATTGCTAATTTTCTTGTAGATGCAAGGGGAATTGCTAGCCTTTAAGGGATAGTCAAATATTGTAAGAGGTGGTTGCTATGTGGAGCATTCCATTCTCTTTGCATTATCAGGACAAAAAAAATGAATAAAGAATTTGAGAAAAAGTATAAGTATTGGAAACTTAAAGGGAATAACAAGCAATATCTCGAAAATGGTTCACTCAACAACAAAAATGTATGACATAAATTGTGTATTTTAACGCGATCTACATTTTTTGTGTAGTAAAATTTTGTCTATGTCTTATGGTTTACCAGTTATGCAAAAGTCGTTCATAATGAAGAATACTTTTGGAGACATTCCCAGAAAATTCAAGATATATATTTTATTTGTCATGAAAATATCTTAAACATATTTTAATCAAAATCGTCAGAGCCATTTTTAAGAAAATTAAAATTTTCAAAAAATGTTCCATGTAAAGGGTAATCTGGGGTGTGGGATTTTCTTGAAAACCTTCGTGTCGCATCTCTGGAAGATATTGAACCCAAATACCAAGTTTGGTGTTTATCCGACTGTTCGTTTCTGAGTTATGCTGTTCACAGACACACACAAACACACACACACGGACATGTTCCCAAAAAGGCTTTTTTTGGATTCAGGGGGTCTCAAAACATGTATTTCCGGTGAAATCTCGGTATCGAATTTTTGGGTGGAATGCTATACTTCCCCTACTTACTACACGTAGTAGAGAAAGTAAAAAATAATCCAGTTTTATTGCCATAAAATGTATGCCATATGCATATATATATTTACTTTCTAAACATGATCAGTCAATTATAACAAAAGGGTAATTTGCATTTAGTAGACGAATATCATCATCTGTGGATGTTTCACGGGGAGTGCCCACTTTGTGGCGAGTATGTAGAGCGTCTTTTTCACCTTCCTGAAATATTTTTATCCAGCAATTTACTATAAAAACATTTTATGCACGGCTGTTTTGGTTTCAATAACACCAGAAAAAGCAAAGGCAGCGACCTCCACTCTTTTCCCCCTTATTGCTGTGTTATCAAGCCACCACGATAGGTAAGGTCAAGGACAGCCTCAAAAGACCCCAGAAAACGATACAAAATCCGCCGAAGATTTTCTTTGGCGCTCTGTGTACATTTCATTTCACAGACTAACTATTTGACATGTGGTAGTTTTTTAAATCTTTACAGCCCTTTTTGAGATAATCAAAAGTAAATAACAATTTTCCATGTAAAGTCTAGTTTGGGTTGGGGGACATTCTTAAAAATGTTCCTGCCGTATCCTTGGAAAATGCTGAACTTAAATGCCAAGTTTGGTATCTATCCGACTTTTTGAGTTATTTTGCTGATAGATACAGTGCAGTAGTAGAGAAAGTAAACCTATTATATGGCATCTTAATGACTTGAACCATAGTTATATAGATTAAAAATAAATGAAATGGAAAGACTGCTGTCACTGCATAAATCGATTATGACATTGAAATAACGTGTATACATCAATTGGTGCTATTGTAGCAATTGTTACTTTTTCTACCACTTAGTGTAACCATTATATTCCTCCCAAAACTTCGATACCGAGATTCCACCATAAACACACTTTGGGGCTCCCTAAATAAAAACAGCCTCTTTTTTAGGAAAAAGGTCCGCGCGCGCGCGTGTGTGTGTGTCTGAAGCATCCCGCTCGGTAAACTTGTTATTTATTTTTTAATTTTAAGCAATTTTACTCACCGAGAGGGATGGCTTAGGCGGCAACGTCTGTGGCCCGCATTCGGGAGGTTCCGGTTTCGATTTCCAGTGACCATGAGGTTTTTCTGGTGTTCCCCTGATCGGCTAGGCGAATGCCGGGGTGGTGTATTCTCCTTTTCCCCATTTCCTCTCGTTTCGTCTCTCCCTTTTACGTTTCAGGTGTGTCTTTGGGTCCTGGAATGCTAGTGGTGTCGGCATAGTTGCTTCACATTGGAAAGATTTCTCCCCGTGAACGCCAGGGTTCGTTGTCCAGCCCGTTAAGGTCGCCTCGTTGCCCTCTCTCGAGATTCTTCGCCTCTACTGGTGCGCGGGTGTTCAAACTGGAAGTATTAGGGGCTTCTGCGCGTCTCGTGAACGCTGCGACCTCCTACGGCTCCTTCGCCTCATCCCTGCCTCCCGAGGGTGTGGCCAAAATAGATGAAGCTGGAACAACAGGCGAGGTGTTCCCCAGCAATTTTATTACCGGTTTTCAAAAGCCAAGAGAGAGGGAGAGAAGAGACACAGAGAGGGTATAACAGCAATGGAGGGGAAAGAGTAGGAGACTTAGTGAAAACAAAGAGGATAGGTAGAAAGAGGGACCAGTAGAAAGTGGAAAGAAAGTGAGAGGAAGAGGGAGAGAAATGACGTGAGAACAGGTGAGCTTTAACAGAAACTACAAAGTTTAGACAGACTATAGCTACACGCTACGTGAAATTTCAAACTAGATGCGATGTTAAGTAGGAATCTTCACAGAAATGATGCGCCCCAACGCCGTTATGAAAGCATAGAACGAGCTGCAAGGAAAAGCAAACAAGTACTTAGTAACACAGCAATAATTACCACTCAGCGCGATAAAATAGCACGTGCATATGAAACATCTGCTCATCAAATCACTATTTCTCGCAGCAATAGCCCCATCACGCACAACCATTACCCAGGAACGCTAGTTTAACACAATAATGAACGCGCTCCACTTCAGATCGAACAATCAAGTTTCCTCAAAGCTGACACTCGCAGAAGTCTTCGCTAAACGCGTTTTCATTCTCTGCTTCCAATGGAATGTGTACACTAACAAAACTCTGATGTGTTAGATTCACATGACCGAGCTAGATGGCTCCACGGTAACGTGTGAAACTCGCATTCAGGATCTCCCGGGTTCGATTCCCGTCGACCGCCCACTTTGACTTTGGGTTTTTCGTGGTTTTCCCAGGTCGGTAGGCGAATGCTGGGATGGCTTCTCATCGACAACCTTTCCATAATTTCCCTTCTATTCCGTTTCCTTCTCATCTTTCAGGTGTGCTTCTACATTTCGTGGCGTGTGATGGTGCCGGACAGATGGCGCGGTTGCTTGCTCAAACGAAAGACTGCTCCCAGTGGACACTAGATAATTGCTTGGTCGATAGATTATCCAATTCCCTCTCTAGGCAGCTCCAGCAGTGGGTCGCGTAAGGAACTTCCGCGTGTCTCTGTGTAGGAATTATTTAATTTTTTCTTTGATTTATATAAATAATTTTATGAATTTTTATTTATATTTAAGAATACTTTTCCTGTCTGCCGATGACCTGTAGCCTCCTATAGTTCCTTCACTTTATCCTTTCCTCCTGGGGGTGATAGGCACAGTAGATCTATGTAGGTGCAGTGCCCTAGCTGCCCTCCTCCGTTGTATAATCTGTACCTTGAAGAAGTATTGTTCTTCAATTTGCGGAAGTTATGGTTACGTAATTGTTTGGAGGTGTTTGCCCCACAATTGTAATTTGAAGAAGTATGTTTGTTGCCAACTTTGAAAAAGTTATTTAGCTGAATGCTGGACATGAGATGTGAGAATCCCCGTGTATGTACGTCACTTTAAAAATGTATTTAGATTACGTAATGAAGATACACTTTGATGTTCTTTGATGCTTGGGACGCCAAACTTTATAGTGAAGATGATACTTGTTTTACGTAATATTATTAAAGTTATTTGCCTCGGCTCTTTCAGTCGCACTATAGAAACACAAGTTCTTTATAGGTTGTGATAAGACAAGAATTAAAATACGTCACAAAATTTACTTTTTAATTTCACTTCTTTTTATTTCTCTTTATACTTACACATTTATAAACACAGCACTTTATAAAAGAAAAACTGTGAGCACTTTATACATTTTAGCGGAGAACACAATTTTTGCCATCCGTACTCTTCATCTTACCCGCGACTTTTACGTCTGCTCTCTATAACATCTTGCCCGCGACTTTTACGTCTGCTCTCTACAACATCTTACCCGCGACTTTTACGTCTGCTCTCTATAACATCTTGCCCGCGACTTTTACGTCTGCTCTCTATAACATCTTGCCCGCGACTGACTTAATTCAACGGTAAAAATCTTATAGCTTCGGTAATGCCAGTATCTTATTGGCTAATTATAGTCCAACAGAATTTAAGTATTCAAACTAAAATCTCTCTTTACTGTTGATTGGCTAATTCCAAACTGTAAGCGAAATTACGTTATTACCGATCTTTTCATAACCAGTATTTTTTTTAAATTCCAGACACATTATTGTCACCAAAATTACATTATTACCTCATTATTAACATCCTAAAACATATTATTCTCACAGTTTTTGCACTATTAGAGTATATAAACATTTACATATCACTAATAAATACGTTTACAATAAAAATAAGTATTTGAACCACGGATCTCCGGGTTTACGTCCAGTTGCTCTAACCACTGAGCTACCATGGCATTAAATTCCCCCAACAGATTCGCATGTTTCCCGGTAAACACGGAACCTGGAACCCGAGGTCGCGGGTGAAAATCTGGCGGGGATCGATGGATTTATTTTCGGGCGTAAAAATCCTTAGCATGACTTCCTTCGGAAGGGAAGTAAAGCCGGTGATCCCGTGTCGTAGATTTATGGCTCGTAAAAGAACCTCAAGCCTGATATAGAGGCCTCCCAGCAAAATTACCTGTCTTTCACGCCCAATATAGAATGAGACGCTAAGGACCACAGCAGTTAAAGAGTGTCCATAAGTAAAATTCAATTTAATTTAATTTTTGCGAATCTGTTGGGGAATTTAATGTCGTACCGGCACGTTGCCATGGTAGCTCAGTGGTTAGAGCAACCGGACCGTAACCGAGAGTTCTGTCTTCAAATTCTGGCAATGGCATTGATTTTTCAGTTCTCTGATCCATTTTAAAATGTTTGTGTGTATTAATATAAAGCACATAGAAGAATAAGCCTCGTAAAATTATTTATTTTTATTCGAAGGACTTCGAAAGGTGTATGTGTGATAAAATATGAATTTCTGATTGGAAGACAATATTTCCTATACCTACTATAGTTAAGCAGTAGAGAAAGTATAAGGCAGAACGAGTAAGTAATCTTTTGCTCCCTGCTACAAACACAGTGGAAAACAATGTACGAGACTAAGCTTTAGTTTTTCTGCCCAGTTGTTCCTCTCATAAGCTCTACATTTACGAGATAGTCTCCCAACTTTCCGTAACATTTTTGCGCGGATACCTCTGAGGTGTAGTTCACATGTTCCCTCACTTCTCCTCTCATTTCCCCAAAACTTTTCTGAGTATACAAACTGTATGCCTTCCTTCCATCTCCTAATTCCAGTTTTCGCATTTACGGAGATTCCTAGAAGCGTATTGAATTTCATTTGGAAGGAATGCTTCACGTCTAAGGGGCTTCTTTATAAATAACATCATATTTATTGCAGAATAACGTAGTGTTATCCACACGCTTAAAGGCAGCATTCCCAGTGAAACATCGGTATCGAAGTTGAACAGGACAAAATTCATACCTCCTCTACTTACCATACCTAAGAAGTAGAGAAAATAAAAACGATTTAATGCAATCCAATGCTTTTGACTAGGTTTCTAAAACTACGAACGTGAGATGTAAACTATTGCATTTACCCCGTATTATTGGTATAATTCGATGCCACCTGCATAACACTTAACGTTTTGTATACACCTCAGGCGATGCGTTTGCAGTTTTTGGCTGTTCCTAGCACTCGCAAACGTTCTAGTAACAGCATCCGGAGTATTTAAGGTACCACGTGATTATAAATTATTGGCTTAGTTGGCAAGCGTCAAGTGTGATATAAAAGTAATTAATTACTGTGTTTTCTTTCTTTATACATTGTGTTGTAACACTTCAAATTGTCCACAAATGTATTGTTAATTATTCGGAGTCTTTGGTAACATTCGTATATTACTCAGATGCGTAATTAAAACAACTACACTTCGTGATCAAAAGTATCCGTACACTTGGCTGAAAATGACGTACAAGTTCGTGGCGCCCTCCATCGGTAATGCTGCAAGTCAATATGGTGTTGGTCCACCCTTAGCCTTGATGACAGCGTTCACTCTCGCAGGCATACTTTCAATCAGGTGCTGGAAGGTTTCTTGGGGGAATGGCAGCCCATTCTTAACGGAGTGCGGAACTGAGGAGAGGTATCGATGTAGGTCGGTGAGGCCTGGCACGAAGTCGGCGTTTCAAAGCATCCCAAAGGTGTTCTATAGGATTCAAGTCAGGACTCTGTGCAGGCCAGTACATTACAGGGATGTTATTGTCCACTCCGCCACAGCCCGTGCAGTATGCACAGGTGATCGATCATGTTGAAAGATGCAATCGCCATCCCCGAATTGCTCTTCAACAGTAGGAAGCACGAAGGTGCTTAAAATATCAATTTAGGTCTGTGCTGTGATCGTGCCACGCAAAACAACAAGGGGTGCAAGCCCCCTCCAAAAACACGACCACACCATAACAACACACCTCCAAATGTCACTGTTGACACTACACACGCTGGCAGATGACGTTCACCGGGCATTCGCCATACCCACACCCTGCCATCGGATCGCCACATTGTGTACCGTGATTCGTCACTCCACACAACGTTTTGCCACTGTTCAATCGTATAATGTTGACTCTCTTACACCAAGCGAGGCGTCGTTTGGCATTTTCCTGCGTGATGTGTGGCTTATGAGCAGCCGCTCGACCATGGAATCCAAGGTTTCTCACCTCACGCCTAACTATCATAGTACTTGGAGTGGATCCTGATGCAGTTTGGAATTCCTGTATGATGGTCTGGATAGATGTCTGCCTATTACTCTTTACGACCCTCTTCAAATGTCGGCGGTCTCTGTCAGTCAACAGACGAGGTCGGGCTGTACGCTTTTGTGCTGTACATGTCCCTTCACGTTTCCACTTCACTATCACATCAGAAATAGTGGACCTAGGGATGTTTAGGAGTGTGGAAATCTGGCGTAGAGACTGCTAACACAAGTGACACCAAATCATCTGACCACGTTCGAAGTCCGTGAGTGCCACGGAGCGTCCCATTCTGCTGTTTCACGATGTCTAATGACTACTGAGGTCGCGGATAATGAGTAGCAGGCAGTAGGTGGCAGCACAATGCACCTAAGATGAAAAACGTATGTTTGTGGGGTGTCCGGATACTTTTGATCACATAGTGTATGCCTGTATTTTCAATTCACTTGGTTGACACAATGTACACTATGACAGGAAAAACGCCGTAATAGGGAATACAGAATTTAGTATCCTTTACTTGCACTGTAAGCACGAATCCTACCATGTACACCAATCTTACCAGGTATTATTCCGTTTAAAACTCCGATTTGGTGTTCTAGTTATACCCCTTGGAATAAGCACTTCGTTGTATCCCTACTTCTGAGGTTATGGTTTCGCAAACTCTAATTTATCTGCATAGGATCTTTCATAAGTAAGCAATAATGCAAATAAAACTAAAATTAACCCATTTTTAAAAATCACTCGGAGACGCTGAATTTAATATCTTGAAAGGAAAATTTTACAAAACAGAAACAACATTTTCAGCCGTTATTTTACAGGACGCGTTTTCATCGACAAACTTTTTAAATGAGAACATATTTTTAAAGCTTTTTCTGAGAGGTATTTATTTTACTTTTTTGCGGATCAATTTCAAGATTAATTTGCCATGGTAAAAGTGGAATTGTTGGCTTATTTAACAATTTTCTCCACAGTATACATAACTACTGTAACAAATTAAATTCTAATAATTTAATAAGGTGTTCAAAATGCTCTCCGTTTACAATGTGGCAGTGGGTAAGTCAAAGCGTGAATTCTTGTTGAACGTTTTCAATCACTGCTGCTAATATATCTAGTTTTTATTTTAACACTTTTATATTAGCACGCCTTATAACAAAAGCTTTACATCTTAACATTGTGAGTTTGCCCAGTGTTTCAACTGTCACTTTTCTCAGTTCTCACTGTCACTGTTTCATTTATATGTACATAGTTCACCTTCACTGAGAGTTCACTAATGCCACTTCACTCTGGTGAACCAGTTCAACTCTCTCACTTCACTTCCTTGGTGACGTAGCCTCTTCACGTTGTGTGGTTCGCTTCATTTAGGAGTCGAACACAAGACCTCCACAACCCGTCGCTCCGCAGCAGCACACAGTCGTCGCCAACTTACTCGGAGAATCGCCCTTGATGTCGCAACAGACATGCACTCGCTTAACCTCTTGCTCTGTCAGACTCAACAACTCTCTCGCACTCAAATCGCAACTGACTCACGTGACTTACTCTACTGTCGCCACTCCTCACCTCGCACCGACTGACTGCCCCTAGCGAGAGCGCTCGCTTATATACTCAGTGGAAACTTTCCACAAGATTCTCGAATGATCTACAATTATTTCGACACACTTTCAGGAGGAGGGGGGAAGAAGCTTCCATAAAGTTCTAGTTAAAACTAGTTCTAGTTAACGCTGGCATGTGGCCGTTATCGTTGTTTACTCGGACCGCTCGGCACCGACTTCCAACCTTGGACCATAGCTGCTGCTTGATTCGTTTTGATTTGTGTTTAAGGGTGCTCAACTGCTAGGTCATTAGTGCCCCTGTTAAACGGACCATGGCAAAGATCAGAGATAAACACCAATATAAAAATCATGCCAAAGTCAGAGACAAATATCAATATAAAATCATACCACAGGACATAAACAAATATAAACATATGAAACTAAACCGCGACGTAGTATGAAAGCCTTGCTATTTAGTTGACTAAATCCGCATTTAGAAAATTACTGCCTAGCTTATAATTCAAAATTCCGCCCCATTTCACAAGATTAATCATTTTATTTTATGTAAAGACTGCAAAAGCTCCCAACACCACCTGTACCTTTCTCAACGATAATCGTCACTAGCATGAACACTGCCAATATAAAAATAATTACTTAGGTTTTGGTGTTGTAATATTTCTCCTTTACCACAAGAAACAACTGAATAGCGACGTCATTTTAAATAAATGACAAAAGTATTGATACGTTGGGCGTCATTTTGGCGTGGGATTATTGGATTGGACTCGTTGGTACGGGTTAAAACAAGTCGGGTGCTATTGGTGTGGTATTGTTGGGTTGCTGGGTTCGTTGTGGGCGTGGGAGCGTGTGTTTTGGTCGTAAGTTGTTAGCCCCTCATGAGTTCGTTCCCCTTTTAGCTATAATGTGATGTTGGACCGGGGAAGGATTCTTATCTCAGGTATGCAAGCAAAGAAGACGCAGGTAGCCAGTAGACGACCTTTGGTTGCTGCTCACTTTATTCTCGCCAAAAACACACTCCCTCTGTCCCGCACACAAGACACAAGCCAATCGCTACAGTTATGATAATTTATTAAGTCGCTGTCCCGATGATGAGCTGTCGTTCCTCGCTATAACACGCTAATTTCTATGATTATTACTTATTCTCTTGCACGACGCTATACGTGAACTTTGTTAATGCAGACTTAGTTATTTTGCCGACCACTACGTCAGAAATGCAACACTTGGCGTTTTCACATGATGCCGGTCGGAACGAGAGTGTCCCTTCGTCTTCGCAGCTCCTGTCTCGTTCTGTCTACGATCTTTTCCTATTTCACGCCCATTTTCTAGGCGACTTGGTTTGGTACCCTAAACACGTGACTTATCACGCCGGTTATTTGCTGCTGTCTATTTTACGCTTAATTCTTATTGGCGGTTCTCCTACCAAGACTAGTGCGAATTACCTGTCGCTCATTTCTAGCGTTGGTTTGTCCGCTTCAGTGAATTTGGAGACCGATTAAACACATACGTCTTGGTCCTCTAAGTCGCGTTGGAATGTTCTATCTGTTCAGAACGCCAAGGTAGAAGACCTTTCCGGTGTGTCCCGTTATAGCCTCAAGCTCTTTTAACAGCTACGTGTTCCGGTCTACCCTTCCGCAAGCTTTAGCTCTTTTGAAATTTCATTCCTTATGTTACAAATATGACTAATGTTATGTGTATTTATTCTATTTATTTATTATATTTATTATATATGTATATATAAATAATTGTCAGCCACGTGTTTCTGCTTCAGTTTCCACGGCCTCAGAAAATAATAAAAGAACAGCGAGTACATATATTATTCGTCGATCCCCTCTCTGACATCAATCATGGAGTAATAACACAGTCAAATAAATAGTTGCAACAGCAATGCTACCTGCACAAATATAAAGGCGCTACAATCGCTTGGTTGAAAGCTTAGCAAACTTTCGAATTGTATTATATTAGTCGGTTTTCACGTCTATGAAAAATTAACAAAATTTCAAGCTGTATTATATTAGACTGTGTTTGAATGTTAATTTTGGCCTTTCTTTTGTTTTGTCTTCCTTGTGTTTTCTTAGTAGTTTTACGTATGTTGGTTATTGCGAATAAATAAGGATATATAGGCGTTACTCAATATGTTATTATTTCTTCCCAAATAAGATTTTCTCTGTAAAAGCGACGAGGCAGCCCAAATGTGGCAACGTGGAAGTCGCTCAGCTGCATTCACGGGAAATCTTCATTACAAACTGTGGTATCTGTGGTTGTTCAACAGTGCCTTTGCATAATGTTTTTATTTTGTTCTTTATACCGTCCTGAGTGTTTTAATTAACTCTTCGTTTACGTGGCTTGCAGTGCACTTTCATAAAGAACGAATGGGGGTAAATTAAATTAATTACATCGTCAACCGAGTTTAAACAGCTACCCGCGCAACGTCCGGTAAAGCAGCTAGTTTCAAATATTCTATAAAAGATAATCAAGTAGAGAGAGATCTGTTCCCATAGCAATCAAGCCTTTTGTATGAGACCAAATTACATTCTTCATGCAATTAAATGAGATAACCACCTTGCAGAAAAAAAATAATCTTGAGGCATATAATGGCAGAAAATGTTATTTCTTTTCTGTAAAATTGAATTTCAAAAAATTAAATGTTACGTGTCGTAGAATTACTTTCTCTACTACGTATAGTAAGTAGTGGAAGTATTGTATTCCACCCAAAAATTCGATACCGAGATTTCACCGGAAATACATGTTTTGAGACCCCCTGAATCTAAAAAAACATTTTTGGAAACATGTCCGTGTGTCTGTGAGTGTGAACAGCATAACTAAGAAACGAACAGTCGGATAAACACCAAACTTGGTATTTAGTTTCAGTATCTTCCAGAGATGCGACACGAAGGTTTTCAAGAAAATCCCCCACCCCAGATTATCCTTTACATGGAACATTTTTCGAAAATATTAATTTTCTCGGAAATGGCTCTAACGATTTTGATTAAAATATCATATATTTAAGATACTTTCTGACAAATAAAATGTAGATCTCGAATTTTCTGGGAATGTCTCCAAAAGTATTCTTCATTATGAACGACTTTTGCATAACTGGTAAACCATAAGACATAGACAAAATTTTACTACACAAAAAATGTAGATCGCCTTAAAATACACAATTTATGTCATATACATTTTTTTTGAGTGAACCATTTTCGAATATTGCTTGTTATTCCCTTAAATTTGCCAATAGTTATACTTTTTCTCAAATGGGAATTCGTTATTCATTTTTTGTTCTGGTAATGCAAAGAGAATGGAATACTCTACATAGCAACCAGCTCTTAAAATATTTGACTATCGCTTAAAGCCTACCAATTCCCCTTGCATCTACAAGAAAATTAGCAATAAGATTAACATCTCGATTAACATGAAGCATATGGAGAAGAAGGGTTTGTAAAAATAGTTTGTACAAGAGTAGAGTAAGTCACGTGAGTGTAACACATCAGATTCTTTTTAATGAATTAATTTTAGATTTGAATTATTGTTTACTTATTAAAGTCCTTGTATATCCCTACATTATTTTGCTAAGGAGTGCAGACATTTTGAAACAAATATTAAGAAAAGTAGATAAAGAAATAACAAAGCAGCATTCATTAGAAGCGTTAGGACGCAGGGCGTGTAGCAAACATATCAGTTCAACATTTTACTCCTCTACGTAATAACAAAACTGACTTAAAATATACTCCAAATATTGATCTGCCAGGGTGGCCACCCATATATCACTGTAAGGGAATTAACTGTTCTTCCACACAAGCCACGTGTTGGACAGGGTTGGAAATGTAGAATGAGACGACTGAAAAATTCAATGCCGTAGCCGGGATTTGAACCACGCATCTCCCGGTCTGCGTTCAGCTGCTCTAACCACTGAGCTACCATGGCTACTTGCCGGTACGACATTAAATTCCCCAACTGATTCGCATTTTTCCCGGTAAACCACAAGGAGATCTCAAATTGTATTGAGATGACATATCCCAAGGCGACTTACAATGTTGTAAGTACTTGAAGTCCCGGGCTTCATAGTTTCAACCATTATTAGGTCAATTAATGAGATCTCCTTGTGGTTTATCGGGAAAAATGTGAATCAGTTGGGGAATTTAATGTCGTACCGGCAAGTAGCCATGGTAGCTCAGTGGTCAGAGTAACCGAACGGAGACCGGGATATCCGTGGTTCTTTTTGCTTTCATCGCGACCCTAGGAGGGAGGGAGAGGGGAGAGATCCAAAGGGAGATCACTTCCGGATGCCGGTGGGGCAAGCATGCACGGGTCCCTAACGTTTCCAGATTGAACGCATCCGACGCCACCCGGTCTTATTCACAACCCACCGAAACCCCGGCAGTCCCCTGTACGGCGGATCTCGCTCGGATGAGAGATTTAACTCAGCGGTCCCCGCAGCAACGCCTGAGAGGAAACCTTACAGAACGCATCGCCGAACACCGTCGACTGTTTCTACAGCCCTGAAACAAATTATGGGTACAGGAAACGAGGGACAGGGAAGTCGTGGCAGAAGATGAACCACCCGAGCATTCGCCTGCCGGCCCGGGGAAACAACGATAAACCCGAGACCTCTCGAATGCGAGTCACAGACGTTGGTGCCTGAGCCATTCCGCTCGGTATTCATGCGGGTACATAAGTTGTTACCGATATATTTTATACTTGGGTCGGACTGACATAGGAACCAGATTCAATCTCAGTTGATTGGCTTCTTGCTGCATCTGTGAGGGGATATGACGTGGTGCCCATTTCGAATAGTTAAGAGCAAGTAAATTTAAAGTAATCAAATGCAATTTTAATGTAATTAATTAGTTTAATTAGAAAGCCCGTGGCAATAAATACTTCCTGGATAGAAGCAAAATAAGAATTGCTAATGGCTTTATGTCAATATCATTGAAACAATTTTACACTAAGGATGCAGCACACACATCATGTACCTCATTTTGTCAAAACTTCTATATATTAGGACATAACCTCTAATACAAGGGTATGCCCATAGCTGTAAAAAATATCGGTATCGAATGCGATTGAGTGAATGACACTTAGCTTGCTTTATCTCATGTATGCATTAAGAGTTTGCAATTTATGAGTATGGTGAGCAAGCAGAGGGGTTTTAGTAAATAAACAGAGCAATCGTGTTACCGTTGACGGTGACGGGCACCATCTTCCCCTTCCCTTCACAACAGTCGGTTGCGGCTGTACCATTATTCGCTGTATACAAGCCAGTGGAGAACTCAAGCCAGTGGTAATATGCATAAAAGAAAAGAAGAATCACACACCGAAACCGTCATGATTAGCATCCTTTGTGGCGAAAGTTTGGTAGGAAAAGCTTCAGAACATATTTCGAAACCATTTGGAATCAAAATATTGTAGCGGAGCGAGCAGTAAAGAATCAATTTGAATGCTGGGGATTACGTCAGGTGTTGTAATCGAGCAAAAAGCGTTGAAACGCGGTTACCTCAGCACGGACTTCCTCAGGAATGCGGAATCAGCATTGTCTACAGTATTTATACCGCGGGAGGTTAGCCAATGTGCGCCGTCTGTCACTGTGGTCTGTCTGCCGACTGTCGCGAGTGTGTGACCCGCCGTCTGACGTCCGCCCTCAGCCGAAAACTAGAGCTGCCACGGGGTGCCTCATACACCCCCGTCCTAACGAGTCAACAGCGTAACAGTGCTCCCGCTTACACAGCAGTTATCTCGGTAAGAATGCTTCAACCTTAAGTTCTGCTTGCACGGACGTTCGCCCTGTCTCAGGTTGCACGAGTGCGGGCTTTATGTAACCTATAGTCAAATACAACCTATATGATTTATGCATCCCCTATACTTTAATTTGTTACCCCTATCCTGGAACGCCATCCCGGCCTACCAACCATCCTGGTACCAAAGCATTCCCCCTACCTCTGAGCTATCAACCCCTAGTGTATGCAACTACTTGCGTAACCACCCCCAGGTAGGGTGTTACAGTATTTAAGAGGACGGAACCTGGAATTCCCTTGGCACACAAACGATAGTAATTCGATGGCGGACATCGTTACAGGCTGCAGTATGGTCACTCTGAAAGTTCTGAGAATGGGCTACAATGAGTAGTGGTAAGCCAAGCAGCTTTTCCTAACTTCAAATTGAAGTTCAGATAGCAACATGTGTAGGTCTGGGCGCGCTTCAACAATGTGCATCGTCAGCACCGCGTGTGTATGTACAGCAGGTGTTGCTACGCCATACGCTAGGGTGGATCTCAAACGAGAGCATTTCCGTGCTATGATTTTCGGTGACTTTAAAGTCGGTTTAGGGTAGAGAGAATGCCTTGAATGGCTGCATCGTGCATTTAGGGATCTTTGCCCTTCGCATTCCACCATTTATAGATGGTATGCAGAGTTTAGAAGAGAAAAGATTCCCTCGAAGATGAAGACCGAACAGGGCGGCCGGCTACAGCAACAATGGATGAAAATATGGTGAAAGCAGAGCGCATGTTGCGGGAAGATCATCGTTGCTCATATGGTCAGATTCAAGAAGCCCTAAATATTGGATCGGCAACAGTGAGAGCAATCCTGAAAGAAAAACTTGATGTCAGGAAACTCTGGAGCCGCACCTCACAAACAAGCATGCGTGCATTGGTGCCAGGAAATGATTGAAAATCCAATGGAGGAAAATCCAAAAACATATTTAACATTGTAACAGGTGACGAAAGCTGGATTTACCAGTATGATCCAGAAACTAAACGACAGTCATCGGTCAGGGGCTCCCCAGGAGAAGATCCCCCAACAAAAGTGAAGCGAACGAGAAGTGTTGACAAGAAGATGATCTGTCCCTTCTTCTCAGCAAATGGCCACATTGTGACGATTTTGCTTGAGGGATAAAATACTAACATGGTACACCAGAAAATGTCTGCTACAAGTGTTCAGTGAACTGAGTAAAAAGCCCCCTAAGACTCGTCTGCGTGTAATTCTGTTGCACCATGACAACGCATCTGCCCGCACTGCACAAGAAACAACCCATTTTTGCAGGAGTCAGATATTTGTCGTATCCTCCCTACAGTCCAGATTTGGCCCCGTGAGACTTTTTTCTATTCCCCAAAATGAAAGAAAAAATTCAAGGTCAACGATGTGAGTCACCTGAAGCCGCAGTAGCTGCTTACGAAGAATGTATTTGCTCTCTCTGCAAAGAAGAATGCCGTTCAGCATTTGAAAAAGACAATAATCATATCTAAATGTTTAATATTTTACTGCGTCCATTCCCCTTTGGAGTGACTCTATGTACTACGCTAATACTACGACAAAGTTGTTAATGTGATTAATGTCTTTGACGAGGGAAAAATGCCGCTATACGTGTAGTTAAGGAAATATTTTCACCGGCTTTGTTTTTAGATCTTTCATGTATTCAGAATAATTTCAGTAATATTGCAACTAAATTAACATGTGTATTTGTAAACATATACACTTAAAATGCCAGCAGCTCCTGAGGCAATAGAACAGCTTTCAAAAACATTGAGTATGGTATAAAGCTAGGACTGTTAAAGAAATGGGCACGAAGCAACTTAAAAGTACCCTAGAGAAGAATTTGGTCAGACCGGCCGACAAAGACGAGCAGCGGTCCCTAACGATTCCAGGATTCATGAACCGATCACTACCTGCGAGCTGCTCAGAGAAGGCTTTCTAACGAGCAAGCATCTGCACCATCTGTCCGCACTGACCGACACTGCACATCCGCTAAGTTCACCTAAAAGACATGAAAGGAGAAGTGAAATGATAGGGAATGAGGGAAAGGAAATTTGTAGTAGAAGAGAAACCACCGCAGATCGCCTCACCAACCAGAAAAAACCACATAAAACCCACGATCAGAGTGGTTGGCACCAGGAATGGAACCCATGACCTCCGGAATGTGAGTCATATCGCTGCTCTGTTTGCAATTCATTGTGGAACAGTCTCGCCCTGGATCCAGATGTGTAGATCGGTGACGCAATTTCTCTGCGACAACATGGAGTGGTGTATTGAAGATTATCATTATGCTCCAGGATTATTGAATGAAAAATTTGACGGCAAGCAGCAATCTCACGTTTGATAGTATTGCATCGCGAAAGTTCTTGTGGTATTTTGCGCTATACTCGTGTTGGGAGCATAACTCGCAGTATGTCCGATATATTAATACATGAACTATGGTGATTATCTTGTGTTTTGGTTGTTACCATTACATTTTTACTTTCTCTACTACGTATAGTAAGTAGGGGAAGTATTGTATTCCACCCAAAAATTCGATACCGAGATTTCACCCAAAATATATGTTTTGAGACCCCCTGAATCCAAAAAAAGCATTTTTGGAAACATGCCCGTGTGTGTGTCTGTATGTCTGTCTGTGTGTCTGTGAACAGCATAACTCAGAAACGAACAGTCGGATAAACACCAAACTTGGTATTTAGGTTCAGTATCTTCCAGAGATGCGACACGAAGGTTGTTTGGGTTTTTGGGTAGAGCTTGCTTAACTTTGCAGGGTGTGGTACGGGAAGGAAGGAAAGTAGTAACAACACTAACAAAAGATTAAATCCGTGGGAAGAGCACAATGCTTTAATGGCACACGCATTTTCTGCTTTAGCACAAAGCTACACAGTTACTTTAGTTAGTTGGAGCTGTAGAACGGTCGCTGAGCAATCAAGTATTTTTATGTGATCTAAAAATAATGGTAGTATTTATCACACGTTCCTAAAATATAATTTATTTCCCTTCTCATTTCTTTAACTTTTAAATTGACATTTCAACGTTCCCACTACATTATGAGAAGTAAATATTAACGCCTGCTTCTGAGAGCTTACAAGTATGTTATTCACATCACAGCACTTTATACGCAACCACCTTGGCTGAGGGGGACGCTACAACTAAATTTGCTAAACTTAAATATTTGAACATATTCTTTCTTAAAATCTCATTGGCTGTCTTCGTTCAGCTTGGAACGTTCTAAAAAACTTACCAGGCTATTGTTCGTTTTTTCCAAACATGGATCTCTCTACAAAAATATTTTGTTTTCGCTTGTCGCATTTTCTAGTGCACAAAGACTCAAGGTCTTGCTTTTATGACTTTCCCGTACAAGTCCTTTTTGCCTGGGTCCTAATTCTAACACAAAAACATGTTTGTCGGCTTTTAACAAGGGTTCCACAGCTCCAGCTAGACGCTTACACATACATAAAACTTACGCCTTAACATATATTTATATCACAAGTATTTTGCTTATTAATGCCATTTCACATTATAATACACATTAATGTATATATGGCATATATGACCATAGTTACTGTCTCAATTTTTACTTTCTCTAACACTGACCTAGTGCAAGTACTGCATTAAATCCAAAAATACGATATCATACATACATACATACATACATACATACATACATACATACATACATACATACATACATACATACATCTAAAATATTTACATGGAATATAAAATGTTTATCTTGAATTTTCTGAATATAGCCTGTGAAGTGCTCTTCATTCGTAAGGAAATTTGTATAACTTTGTATAATTGGTACACCATAAGAGATAGAAAAAATGTAGATCTCTTTAAAAGCAGATAGAGTAATATTCCAGATCTAGCAACACGGATGACCGTGCTGAACAGTTATGTAGGTTGCTGCCGCAATAGTTTGCAAACACATCCTCCTCGTCAACGTTGGCCAGAAAAAGGTTGCCCTCATGGAATAATGCTACACGTCTCCTACATGCGGCAACACGTGTGGCACACTACACCTTATTTGACCCATAATGGCAACATCTGCTGCCAGCGCAACTGGTGGAATCGTGTTGTACACGAGCGAATGCTCTAGGAAGAGGAACATGCTGTCACCTACCAATGAAACGAATATACAGTCGATAACGTTTTTCACTATACCATCCTTGTCACAGTAATCATTTTGTACCTTTTGTGCATGTTTACAAAAACCCTGCCAGTCTGTTTCGGCCACAAGCGATATACCCTAAAGCGTAACATCACCTGTTACTTTTCTCTTCGAAACAAAAAACCGTGTTAGTGCAGGAAGCGTTAGGTGCAGCAGAGTGGTATATTACGATACGAGCGTCGTATGTGCATCGTTGGAGAACGAGGAACAGTTTAAAAATACGAGACTAAATCGAGTATTCTCTATTCCCTAGATTATCGAGTGCACTTAAGGTGTGTACATAGGGAAGCTCCAAATGTTTTGAGAATGGGCACAATAAAATATTAAAAATTTAGATCTGATCATTGCATCTTTTCAAAGTATCTTCCATTGCTGAACGCCATTCTTCTTTGCAGAGAGTGCAAATACCTTCTTCATAAGCAGCTGCTGAGGCTTCAGGTGACTCAAATCGTTGACCTCGAATCTTTTTTTTTTTTTGATTTTGGGGAATATAAAAAAGCCGCGTGGGCCAGATCTGAACTGTAAGGGGCATGAGACATATCTTTCTCCTGACTCCTACAGAAATTGGGTTGTTTCTTGTGCAGTCTGGGCAAAGGCATTGTGATGGTGCAACAAAATTACACGCAGACACTTCGTGGTGTACGATCTGGCAGTAACAGTCACAGAAGAACAGCAGTAACAGAAGAAGGGACACATCATCTTCTTGCCATCACTTCTCGTTCGCTTCACTTTTATTGGGGGATCTTCTCGTGGGAAGCCCCAGACTGATTACTGTCGTTTAGTTTCTGGATCATACTGGTAAATCCAGCTTTCGTCACCTGTCACAATGTTAAATATGCTTTTGATCTTTCTCCATTGAATTTTTCAAACGTTTCTGGCAACATTGCACACGTGCTTGTTTCTGCTCATTTGTGAGATGGTGGGGGAACCGGCGACTGCAGAGATTCCTAAGGTTAAGTTTTTCTTTCAGGATTGCTCTCACTGTTCCGATCCAATATTTAGGGCTTCTTGACTTTGACCATACGTGCAACGATGATCTTCCCGCAACATGCACTCTACTTTCACCACATCTTCATCCATTGTTACTATAGCCAGCCGTCCTGCTCGGTCTTCATCTTCGAGGGAACCACCTCCCTCTTCTAAACTCTGCATACCATCAATAAATGTGGATTGCGAAAGGCAGAGATCCCCAAATGCACGATGTAGTCTTTCAAGGCATTCTCTCTCTTCCTTGCTCTCGCTTGAGAGACATCCTAGCGTACGGCGTAGCAACACCTGCTGTACATACACACGCGGTGCTGACGATGCACATTGTTGGAGCGCACCCAGACTTGCACATGTTGCTATCTGAACTTCAATCTGAAGTTAGGAAAAACTGCTTTGGCGTACCACTACTCATTGTTGCCCATTATCAAAACTTTCAGATGACCCTCGTATATTGCACACTATTTAGTCAACGATAGTGAATAATAGAAACAGTATTTCGCGAAAATAAAATTAATTACTAACAACTCTTAAATATGATGGTTTCAGTAGCAAGGTCACACATAAAGCATTGATGGTGAAGCGGCAAGGGATTATCCATGCCTGCTTGTTGACCTTAGAAAATAACAATAACTTGGAGCTCATACTTTTCTGCTGCATTAACTAAATCGTAAATAAATATTAACATATATATAAAAAGGGAGTAAATACTCAGGTAAAATCCAACTATCGAATATGATTGTTAGGCATAGAAATTTCTAAGCGTTAAAGCCAGGACGAAAGGAAATTAGGTTGAACTGTTACCGGACTGTAACATTGTGGCGTCGTTTATAACAAACCATCCCCTCTCTCGTAGTCTGTTGGCATGTGCAGACCAATAAAAATTAAATTGAGTTTTATTTATGAACGCTCTTTAACTACTGTGGTCCTTAGCGTCCCATTCTATATTGGGCGTGAAAGATCGGTAATTTTGCTCAGAGGCCTCTTTATCAGACTTGAGGTTCTTTTACGTGCCGTAAGTCTACGACACGGGAACACCGGCTTTACTTCCCTTCCGAAGGAAGCCATGCTAAGGATTTTTACGCCCGAAAAAATCCATCGACCTCCGCCGGGTTTGAACCCGCGACCTTGGGACTAGTACCACTAGTCCACGGAGGACGACGTGCAGACCAATCGGAGACCGCGTTTTACCTGCCGTCAATGACTCATGGTCGCTGTTGGGCACCTTTTTGTAATGATGATGGTTTGAGTGAAGCTAATTTGAAACCAGCTCTTGAGAATTCTTGTCCGATGCTTATCTCCCATGTCTGCTGTAATAAATATATCAAATGTTAAAGGATTTAATATAGTTCATGTACATACGTGCAGTAAAATAGGCAAAACACAGGTAGGTTAGGTTACCAGCACTGAATGCAGGAAATGCAACTTTCCACCAAGACAGTATGAACGGGAAGTTTATCATAAAGCACTATCGTCGGAAAAACTGTGCTGTAGCGCTGTAAACAGTATATATATATGTACAGTATGTCTACCGGTTTCGGTTATGTAATGAAGCGGTAAGCACTAATTTTCTTTAAGCTGTAAGTTCCTATGCGATACCTCTTAGTTTCACTTATAACTTCTTACAAGTGCTGTCAAAATAAGGAGGAACAATTTAGTATTAATTTCAACACTAATGCTGGGAAGAATTCAAGTGCGTAGTGTAAATATGTTTCTCGAAAATTCTCTTCTGGTTTACAAGGCTGGGACAACTAAAGGTAACTATGTGAACTTTGAAAAGTGGATTTGAGAAAGACTACCATCTCATTCACCCTCTTCTTCTGCTGTAATCTTAGATAATACTCCATATCACAAAGCCTGTTCTAAGAGTTCCGTGCTATCATATCATGGTTACAAAACAAACGAGTTCACTTCTATGAGTAAATCACAAGTTGATCGAAATAAACAAAGATGTTTAAAGTGGACGTATTTTTGCTTTTTTAGGGCCACACTTATCCCTAAACATGTGTTACCTGAAACCCATAGAACCAGCTTGGGCCAGGGTGAAACAAATGGTTAGGCAAAGAAAAGTAGCACGTGATATATCACCTGGAGAATAAGTTGCTTGTGAGAATAACACACTGACAGTTATTTTTGTTTGTTTGTTTTTTGTAAGCAGTAGAGAAGGTAACAAACTATTACTGTGGGAAAGATTGAATAGGGAAAATGCCATCGATAGTATATTCGTTCCACTGGGAAATGACAGCATTTTTCTTTTCCTCCTCCAGTGAAAATGAGATCTGCTCACACCATTTGTGTGAGATGTATACATCTTCTTTATAATGCTTCAAACTGATTTACTTTTAACTTTAGGTTTTCGAGATCATTTAGCGACTTTTTTGCTTTAATCTAGTGAGAATGCATACCTCAAGGTTGGCACTGCTGCCATAAAGAAAGAGTACGTCAGATATCATGGAATAGCTTCTTCTTTAATAACCGACTTAAGAGTATAATTTTAATGGAAGAAAATATCTACAGCTATGAAATAACTGGCAATGCCGTGTGTTAACCTACTGAGCGCGGCGTTATGTTACTTCGCTAACAAGCTTCACGTTTCTTCAGATTTGTTAACGCGAGTAGCACATCGCCTTTAAATGCCGTCCTGGGAGGGAATGTTGTGAAATGCGGGGAGTTTAGAGAAAGTATACATAATGGAGAGCCGGGAAGTGAGAAGAGGGCTTGCATTAATGCAGCGGTGGTTCTTGATGTTATGTTGGCGAACCGCACTGCTCACGTGGGGCAGTATCGATCTTCAGACCTACTGCGACACCAGTTGCAATCGGAAATATTCATTCCCAACATGGTTAATGACTGTGAAAGCTGCAGGTTCCGTCCATGCGATACGTACGAGGGGCATCATTTATATTTTGAGCCTATTAATTAAAACAAAGTAATTTCTGATTGAAAACTGCTTTATTGTTTTTCAAAATATTCTCCTTTATGATCAATACACTTTTGCATCCGTTTGAACCATTAGTCAAAGCATTTGTTCCAGTCTTCTTGAGACACGTCCAAAACATGGTTTTTGAAGGCATCAACGTCTTCTTCTGCCAACGAAAATCGTTGTCCACGCAATTTATTCTTAATGTTCGGGAACAAAAAGAAGAGATTGGGTGCCAAATCAGGACTGTATGGCGGATGACCCATCAATTCGATTTTTTGAGCCTTTAAATACTCTGTAGTTAGACGAGATGTGTGTGCGCTCGCATTGTCTTGATGAAGAACGATCCTACGGTTGTTGTTGGTTTTCCTTACTTCACCGAAGACTTCCGGCAAACAAATGGTTGTGTACCATTCGGCATTGACCGCTTTATGTTCCTCTAAAGGCACTGTTACCACATGGCCAGTTTTGCTGAAAAAGCAGGCGACCATTTGCTTCGAAGTGCTTCGAGTGCGAACAACTTTTGTTGGATTTGCTTCATCTTGAAACACCCATACTGTCGACTGTTGTTTACGCTTCGGCTCATACGCATAGATCTGATTCATCACCTGTTACAATCTTACATACGTCTTTTGAGGCACCGCCATTGTATTTCTCGAGCATTTTTTTACACCAATCAACACGAGCATCTTTTTGAGATTGCGTCAAATTATGTAGGATCCAACGAGAGCAAACCTTTTTTCACGGCTAAATAATCATGCAATATTTTATATATGCTGGTGGAACTAATGCCTAGCGTTGCCTCAATCTCACAATATGTCATATGACTATCTTTCATTATTAGTTTTAGAACAGCATAATGTTTTCTGGCACAACAACTGATTTTGAACGACCTTCACGAACTTCATCATTGAGCGAAGGGCGGCCACGATTAAATTCGTTATACCAGCGTTTCACAGTGGCAAAGGATGGAGCTTAGTCGCCAAATGTGGAAGTTAGTTGATCGATGCACTCTTGTCTTGATAATCCACGTCGAAAGTCGTAATAAATCATTGCACGAACATTTTCACGAGTTAATTCCATGTTTTTGTTGACACACAATTTTTCAGGTTTGTGTAAACAAAACAAATGACGCTCTATTGACATAATGTTTGAAGTAGATTATGGTAAAAAAAATGTCAAACTTTCCATTGGAAACGTCAAATGGCACCTACAACATTCAGGGTTTCCAAGGCTCAAAATATAAATAGTGTCCCTCGTATCATTAGACCTACACATTTCGCTATTTATTTCTATATACCTGTAATATGTGCGATGAATGTTATAAAACTTCTCGCCCTGAAAGTAAACACAAGATTTAAGAGAATGTTTTTTTTCTGTCTTCAACAGAGTCAGATTGTAAATCAATACATTTAGTCTAACGACCTTCCAACTTTTAGTGCCCTGAGTAAAATATGTTTAACTGTGCTAAATAAGCTTCTGTCTCAGCTTTAATCTCGTCATGTGATTTGAAGATTTGTTTATCCAGCCAGTTTCTTCAGGTTTGGGAACAAAAACTGATCGCCGGGAGCCAACATGTAGCGAATAAGTATTTGGGAGCAACAATCCCAGAAGTGTGTGAAAACGCATTATTGTGATAAAAGTAACTTGTTTTTCGCAAGGCGTGGACGTTTAGCCTAAACAACATCCTTCAATTGGTCCAGCAGTGAAGCATAATAATCTCCGGTTATGGTTCTGCCCTTATGGAGGAGTCGTCCTGCGTGGACTAGTGGTACCGTGCTAGCCTCTAGTTCCCAAGGTCGCGGGTTCAAACCCGGCGGAGGGCGATGGATTTTTTCGGACGTAAAAATCCTTAGCACGGCTTCCTTCGGAAGGGAAGTAAAGCCGTAGATTTACGGCACGTAAAAGAACCTCAAGCCTGATAAAGAGGCCTGTGAGCAAACTTACCGGTGTTTCACGCCCAACATAGAATGGGACGCTAAGGATAGTAGTTAAAGAGCGTCCATAAATAAAACTCAATTTAATTTCCTTATGGAGGAAGTCTATGAGCAACACGCCATGAAATCCAAAAAACCATATGCATGATCTTACCTACATCATGAGTTTTTTAATATTTTGGGGTAACTCCAGTGACATAACTAATGTTCCTACCTTACAAAAAGACCACAAGAAACTTAACAAACAAACCAAAACGTAATCATTGTTAACGTCTTTGTATTAATTTGAAATTACTAAACATAACTAACTTATGCATTTATGATTTAAGAATTAAAGCTGGTTTTAAATTAATTTTGAGAAGCACACTCCCAATACAAGAAATAATCAGAACTTTGATATCCCAACTTACATACTAAATAAGATGGGATATAGTTATTTAATTATGGGCCTAAAATTATTTAGTAAAATACATCTAAAAACACAAGTTACCACTTCCTATTTATAAAAAAAATTATATAATGGTTAACCTTAAATCCCATTTAGGTTTTAAACGAGTATATAAATAGCTATTACCAGCATTATATTACAATTACGCAATTGTGACGAAGTGATTGCTGGTATAACTTAAGATTAAAATAAACTATAACCATAACCACTCGGTATGTTAAATATATGTTATTTTGATAAAAATCGTTGCAACCTTTTTTCAGAAAATAAAAAATATTACGAAAGGGTAGTTTCGGTTGGTGGAATTTTCCTGAAAACACTAGAACTTGATATTTGTCTGACATTTCGTTTATAAATTATGCTGTTTTCCGAGATAGATTTACATACAATGTAAATATGGGGAACTCAAAACATGTATTTTCGGGAAAATAGAGAAAACAATTAGACATTATGATGCATTTTATGGTCCTTTAGAAAGACGCTGTCACATTCCAGGAGTGTTGATCAGCGATTGTTTGAATGTTTCAGGTGTATGGCCAAGTGACGCTGACGTTCCGATACGGGAGAGAGGACGAGGAGGTAATGGGACTCAAGTTCTGTAATGAGGCAGTCATGTGCCTCGCACAGCTGTACCCACCTCACGAGAGGGCTCTGCCCCAGCCGACAACACCAATCCAGGTTTGTGCACTTACCGATACATAGCTTACTGCTCGGAAGGGTTGATTTACGCAAATATTACCATAACATGATCCACATGACATTCGTCTACCCACTATCGTTTATTTTACATTCCTTATACAAACTTATTCTTATGAAAGCTTATTTTTCTACCTACTTCATGTTAATCGAGGTAAACCTTTGTAGAAATAGTTTCATTACACATTTCGTTGTAGGTTACAAGGGGGATACAGGGTACCAAATCGACAGTCAAATTTTAAAAACTAGTCCCTATATGCTGGCCTTGAAATTCCATACTCGCGAGAAACAACTGAATAGCGACAGCACCTTAAAAATGAGGAAGTATTGAACAACTCAAGCCAATATAAATAAATATTTTGGAAATAGCTAATGCCACAAAAAAGTTAATGCAAGTAAATTGTGTTTTTCGAAGAGATATATAGGTTTTGTAACGTTTACAAAAGTTACACAAATTTTTATCCGAATGAAGAGGTTTCCACAAGCTACTCCCAGAAAATTCAACTTATACATTTTATTTTTCATGTAAACGTCTTAAATATATGGTATTTTAAACAAAATCGTTAGAGGTACATAGTTCTGAGAAAATAAAATTTTCAAAAAAATGTTGCATGTAAAGGGGAAGATTATGGTGGGAAATTTTCTTGAAAATGTTCGTGTCGCAGCCCTGGAAGATACTGAAGTTAAATACCAAGTCTCGATATTGAATTTTTGAGTGGAATAAAATATTCCCTCTATTTATTATAAGGTAAGCAGAAGAGACTTTTAGAAATGTTTAATTTAATTTTCACTTTATCTGAAGCTGGCGTTTGTGTTATATTATGTTAAAATTATCACGCACGTGTATGTGTCCGTCTTTCTGTTTGTCTGTGTACCTCCCGTCGGGGTGGGGTTCCTGCTCCTTCAGCTGCCGTGGTGCGGCGCTGCGGACCCTAAGCACTCGTGGTACTTCTGAGGTTACTGGAGGTACGTTATCTAAGCCCCTTCATTCGGGAAGCTTCTCGGATTGGGTTGGGCTCGACGGAGAGTTAGTCCCGATATCCATATGTTGCAATGCATCTGTGCTGCCTTTGTGTAGACATCCTAACGTCCCCCGGCACCAGTCTAGACAGCTGATAAACAACGAACTAGAATAGAATCTGTCCGCCCTACCGAAGTTTATCGATAATTCTGACGCGCCTAAGTGGCGCATCCACTCCGTCTCTGCGTAAGCAGGGGAGTGAAAGGCCCTTTAAGAAATCGAGTATTGGCCTAATGGAAACACATACTAAACAAAATGTTAGTATTGAAATTAAATGTAAAGCTTGCATTTTCTGTAAATACCTTATGAAGTTTGCTATACATTTTATATAATTGATAAACCATAAAGAATGGACAAAATGTTACTATACAGAAAATGTAGATATCTTTAAAACAGAATATATTTTATACCATCAACCATTTCCCTTGTTATTGCTTTGAATTTGCAATGCATTGTCATTTTTGAGCTGGTGTCGCTATTCAGCTATTTCTCGCGATGCCATAGAAAGAGTGTGGAATTTCAAGACCAGCATATAGCGAGCCCCTTTGTAACATTAGACTATCGCTTCGGTTTGCCTGTCTCTCGTGTACGCACAACGAAATGTATAATGAAACTATTTCTGCAAACGTTCTGCATTAACATGAAGTAGATAGAAAAACAAGGTTTTGTGAGAACAATTTGCAGAAGCTATATAGGAATGAACGATATTCCACAGAGGATGTCATTTGAATGTCTCTCTTTTATTTAGAATTTCCCACTACCAGATGTGGTAGCTCTTCGAACTAAATATAGTTTTTAGGCTCCTGGAACTAAAACTAAAACTTTTATGCCACTCCATTGTTACCAACTCTGGTTTCAATTCCAATCACATGGCAATTACCCTTGTATTTGCACATGTTTAATAACTCGATTTGGTTTGATTAGGTTTTGCTTTTCATGTGTCGTTTTACATGATTAATTTCTCATGGCGGTCGTATTATGTGTTCACAATTCAAATCGTCATACTTCAATTGATCGCAATGCGTTGTCCAGTTAACCTGTTCCTGTACTTTATTTGTTCTGAATCGTTATTCTTTTATCTATGGCCAGGACAATGATAAAATGGCGAATAGGGTTGAAATTCCAAGAGCGGGACGAAATTCTGAAAGCTGCCGAAAGAGTAATATTGGAATTGCAATAAAAAATTCCAGAAAATAGTACGATAATCGCTTCATTGGTTGGTGTAAGGTAAGCACTGCTAGCTAATCAACAAAACATGTACATTCTCGATGTACTCGTCCGTTGATCTCGCTCTAGGCGGCATTTCTCTTGGTTGCCAGGACTCAATATGACATTATTTTATTGTTATTTTACAAATTTCAGGGCTGTCTAAAGAATAGTGTATGTCACATATGTTAAAAGGGATTTTATTTTGCGAGTAGCAATCCTACGAGCAAAATAAACCCAAGTTATCAAGTTTCATCCCAACGTCATCTAGGGCTGCTCGGGTGGAACCCCTACTTTCCGAGGACGATGCATTTTTTCGGGCGTAAAAATCCTTAGCATGTCTTCCTTCGGAAGGGAAGTAAAGCCGGTGGTCCCGTGTCGTAGATTTACGGCACGTAAAAGAACCTCAAGTCTGATAAAGAGGCCTCTGAGCAAAATCTCCGCTCTTTCACGCCCAATATAGAATGAGACGCTGAGAATCACAGTAGTTAAAGATCCTCCATAAATAAAACTCAATTTAATTCGGCTGGAACCCGCCTCTGGGTGCCTTCGTAAGGGAGCTCCTTAGGGGGACCCTCGGAGGCTCGGGGCACAATAGACTGGGCAGGGGTGGCTTTGAATCTGGAAACATTAAGGACCCCGGCTGGGCTTGCGCCCATCGTCATCCGGACCTGGTCGCCTTCGAATCTCTCCCCTCATCCATCCCTCCCTCCCGGGGTCACTGGTAGAAGCACAAGAGGCCTGCATGAGGTGTTCTGCCCCTGTTTCGTCACCTCCCCCCGTTCGTCCGTACTATTACCTTTAAGCCTACTTTAACACCTGTTTCATAAGTAACTATTACCTCCTCTGCAGATAAAGCCTGAATCATAGTTTCATTAATTCCATTTGTCATCTAAAATGGCCTAGGGAAACCGACGGGACGTTTAAACATTAAAAAGAAAAAAAGAAATTAGAATTTCTATCTTCTACGCTGAACGTGTTATGTATGTAACGGCGGTGCTTCAAGAATTATACACATTAATTAAACATTAAGAGAAACCAGCCGTGTTACGTGCAGTAAGTACAGATGCTTCAGCTCCATTTGAACCCGGATGGAGAGAGGGGTGCCTTTAATGGCTATCTCTTGTAGTGGAAACACACGACCAGAGATTAAAGCTGGAAACGAAGACAGTCCACAGTCACTAATGCGCCATTCATTTCACCAGAGTGCTCTTTACACAAGAGCCCGACCATTACGTATACTCTTACCAGATGGCGTACAGTTCGCTGGTGTAGAAACACCAACAAATATGTTTTCACCTCCAAAGAACGGCTAGAGGTATCTTGGTCACTTTCACTGTCCAAAACAATTACATAAAATTGGGTTTTAACGAGTTTGGTCTTGCTAGTGCCTTTCACGGTTTTGCTGAACAGGATCTACAGAACTGCAAATTACATGAATGGGGTCGAGTGTCGGTGTTGTTATAATGAGCATATTTAGCGGAATGCAGAATACTTATTGGCGATGCAGTATCCATAAGCAACAGGGCACGGAATTAAATACTCTCTGATTTCTTACACTCGCATGATTTCTCTACTCACTATCGTGTACTTTTATATAGCTTCTGCAAATTTACAAAAGCTCATTTTTCCATCTACTTCACGTTAATCCAAATAAACGTTTACAGAAATAGTTTCATTACATATTTCGTTGTAGCCAGAAGAGGTGTACAGGAGGCTGAAGCTATATTCAAATGCTTAAAAGACGGTCGCTTTATGATGGCTTTGAAGTTCCATAGCTGTTCCATGACACTGAGAAAAACAACTGAATGTTGACAGCACTTCAAAAATGACAAAAGTACAGAAAAATTCAAATCAATAAAAGCGGATATCTTGAAAATTGCTGCTGCCACAGCAAAAGTTATTCGAAATAAATTGTTTTTTTAAAATAGATACGTTTTTGTGTACTTTGTTTTTGTCTATCTCTTATGGTTTACCAGTTACACCAAATTATACAAAATTCCTTCGTAGTAGGCCTTTACAGGCTATCCCCAGAAAATTCAACATATATATATTTCGTCATTTAAATGCCTTCAATATGTGGCAATTTGATCAAAATGTTAGATCTATTTCTGAGAGAATAAAAAAATTGCCATGTAATGGATAGTTTGGAGTGGAGGAATGTTCTTAAAAATCTTGGTGTCGTATGTTTGGAAGATACTGAATTTAAATACCAAGTGTGATATTTATCTGACATTTTGGCTTAACGAGAATTTTCTTGGCACCGGGAAGTGCGCTGTTTGCCGGCGAAGTCGGATATTCAGAGCTCCTTCAATTCAGGCGCATAGATTTCTTTTGCAAATTATGACTACAATAACCACATAACCTCGACATGGAGGATGTTGAAAATGATGTCCTTGTACCACCACGCATCTCTCACAACGTTTAACAAAATTTCCATTAACACTCATTAATTTTTCATGGACCGACAAATAAAATCAGGTTTCATCTATAGAGCGATCATTAATCGTATCCAACAACCAATTGCAGAAATTGCATTATCGCGTGTTTGCAATTCCTGAACTACAATTATCTTAGAAGGCCTTAATTTAAAACGTTTAGTATCATTCCATGCCAAGGTTTGCGAAATTCTGATTCCTGTGTAAGCTTTCTCAGAGATTTCTTTGGACTTGGTTCTAACTTTCTTCCAGATTTCGTTCCCCGATGTCATTGAAGTTTCCCTCTGTAAGAACATTGCGATTTAATTTCGGCCTGTTATCAAGAACAGATCCTGTTTCCCTAAATCTATTTATAAGATTACGAGCCGTTTCTCTGCGAGGCGCACGAACAGCAGGAGTCTGCTGTTACATAGGAATGATACATAAAGATTCTCTGTGCTAAACTACACGGACTTTTTGGCGTTTTAACAGCACTAACACAGTATAACACTGAAATATGTAGTCTCACAGTATATCAGCTGATTAGTCGGAACACTAAGAGGGAGTAAAATGGAGAGGAAACAGAAAGAGCGCAGTGCAGGGCAAGAAATTACCCGTAGTATGGCCACGCGTGGAAACGAAGGCTCTGTAGTACAATACCCGTGATGTACTTGACTTATTATGGAACTGGAACGGTTGGAAATGTTATTTACTTCCACTTCGGGGGTTTTAAAATCTCTGTTTCTATAAAAACTTGATATCGAATTCTTGGATGGAAATGAATACTTCCTCTATCAGAGGTAAGCGATAGAGAAAGTAAAACATTATTTAAGATATACTAAATAAATTAAAAACAGTATCCATAATTCCTCTATATATTACACTATCTGGTTTACCCGACGTTGCACGGGTAGCTTTCGAATGACGAATCAATTAATTTCATTTACCTTTCCCGCTCTTTATGAAATTATTGCACTGTTCTAGAGGATTTTTATGGTGCATCCTTCCCTTTACCCCTTATAATTGTAATTTCGTGCAGACCT
This sequence comes from Deroplatys truncata, assembly GCA_030765065.1. Taxonomy (NCBI): domain Eukaryota; kingdom Metazoa; phylum Arthropoda; class Insecta; order Mantodea; family Mantidae; genus Deroplatys; species Deroplatys truncata. Next base: position 27,043,535 of record CM060985.1, on the reverse strand, counting down.
GACTATTCCAAACAAATCCCCCAATGTTCACGCAAAAGGTTGTGAAACATCGGCGGAACCTCTGACATCCCTAGGCAGTCTTCCAAGTTCTGCAAATGCTGTACAGCGCATGGCGGTGGAAGAGTCTTCGGTGGTAATAGTCTGGTATTTTTTTAATTATAGCAGGTGAAATTTTAAAACTGTTTAACTTATTTTTGTTTGGTCCTATAGTTATTTAACAACATAAAGGCTACATCATTTTCACATAATGCAGAAACCCTTAACATACACAACGAAAAAGATTCCGCACTCCCAGGCCGCCAAGTTAACGGCTTCTCAGTTAATACAAAATATCGGTTCACTGAATTCTGATGTTAGCAGTTTTCTCTCTGTATAGAATTATTTAGCACGTGCTGCTAACGAGATTCATTAACACATAAGTAAAAAGGAAATAAAACAAAACCTTCTTACATAAGGGTTATTAGAAGAATTTGGCATGCAGAAACTTTAGTACATACATCTATAGAATTAGAATAAAGATTCTTCACAGATGTTGGCACTGTTTCATTACATACACATGCCCTATTTTTACTTTCTCTACTACGTACAGTAAGTAGGGGAAGTATTGCATTCCACCCAAAAATTCGATACCGAGATTTCACCGAAAATACATGTTACATGTCCGTGTGTCTGTCTGTGTTTCTGTGAACAGCATAACTCACAAACGAACAGTCGGATAAACACCAAACTTGGCATTTAAGTTCAGTATCTTCAGAGATGCGACACGAATGTCTTCAAGAAAATCCCCCCAGCCGAGATTACCCTTTACATGGAACATTCTTCGAAAATTTTAATTTTCTCAAAAATGGCACTATCGATTTTGATTAAATTATCATATGTTTAAGATATTTTCATGACAAATGAAATGTATATCTCGATTTTTCTGGGAATATCTCAAAACGTATTCTTCATTGTGAACGACTTTTGCATAACTAGTAAACCATAAGAGATAGACAAAATTTTACTACACAAAAAATGTAGATCGCGTTAAAATATACAATTTATGTCATATACATTTTTTTTGTTGAGTGAACCATTTTCGAGATATTGCTTGTTATTCCCTTAAATCTTCCAATACTTCTACTTTTTCTCAAATTCGTTATTCATTTTTTTGTCCTGGAGAGAATGGAATACTCCACATAGCAACCACCTCTTAAAATATTTGACTATCACTTAAAGCCTACTAATTCCCCTTTCATTTACAAGAAAATTAGCAATAAGATTAACATCTCGATATCTTGATTAACATGAAGCATATGGAGAATAAGCGTTTGTAAAAATAGTTTGTACAAGAGTAGAGAAAGTCATGTGAATGTAACACATCAAATTTTTTTATGTCCTTGACATACAAAGAGGGTGTAATGCGCCACATAGCAACCAGCTCTTGAAATATTTGACTATCGCTTAAAGCCTACCAATTCCCCTTGCATCTACAAGAAAATTAGCAATAAGATTAACATCTCGATTAACATGAAGCATATGGAGAATAAGCGTTTCTAAAAATAGTTTGTACAAGAGTAGAGAAGTCATATGAGTGTAACACATCAGATTTTTTTGTCCTGGACATACAAAGAGAATGGAATGCTCCACACAGCAACCACCTCTTAAAATATTTGACTATCGCTTAAAGGCTACCAATTCCCCTTGCATCTACAAGAGAATTAGCAATAAGATTAACATCTCGATTAACATGAAGCATATGGAGAATAAGCGTTTGTAAAAATAGTTTGTGCAAGAGTAGAGAAAGTCATGCGAGTGCAACACATCATATTTTTTCTCTACTTATTGATAACTAAAATCTCTTCAACGACTATATACAGCAATATTTTATTAATCAGTTGCAATATTCAGATTCTTCTTCTATTTAATTGTTCAGTATCTATCGATTTTATTACACAGTAATCACTTTATTTATATTTAATATAATTAAAACAGTATTTTATTTTTCTTCCTTTGTTCTTCTTGTTTTTCCTCGTTTATTTAACACTTCTTCATCTAATCGGGGTGTTGTTTTTCTAATGAAAGCATGCTATATTTTGTGTATTGAAGATGTTTTTTGTTTCATTTGTTTCAGTGGGTTTATTACTTCTTATATAATGTTTTCACTTTATAAAACTTTACTTTAACTTCAATAATTACATCACTTGAATGAATCAACACTTTGTTTTTACTTTTTTTACTACTGATGGTGAATTAATAGTATTTTTGGATACTTAAATTTCTAAACTTTTCCTTGAAGCAAATAATCTTGTTTCGTTTTACGAAAGACAATTTCATTTTCCAAATTTTACCAAACCATTCTCAGTATTAATTGTGCATACTCTTTGAGCCATTCTTCTTCTTTATGAAATATTCCGTATTGCAAATTTAAACATTCAAATAAATCTATTCCAAACACTTTTTCACTTCCAAATTGTTAATTACTTCACCTTTGCCAATAAGAACACAACTCTTCTTCATAATATTAAATACAGCCCTCTCAGAGGTGAAGCAACACAATGAACTGCAATCAGTACTTTTCCAATTAGTTTCTTGCCGTTTTCTGATAACATTCTATCACATAACATAACCTTCCTTGCTTCACGTCTAATAGGTTCAGGCCCGCTGCCCTTTCGTAACAGTTTCGCACGTTCCACGCCGATAATTATCTACCTGCTCATTTAATATTTTAATTAGATGTTCTTTCTTATCGATCCCCATTTTCTTTCCGTAATGAGCTCCTTTTCTTTCAGCCACTAGCGCTCATTACTAATCATATATTCATTTGGCCTGCATGACGATAATTATAGGATGCCAGTTACTTCTGCCACTACCACTGGTTTTTATAGGCATCCAAAAAGAGAGGTGTTGCGACTTTATCTGATAGAGGACGGTCTACTGCTGAAACTGCAGCTTTTATTAAACCAATTTTTAATAATTCACAATTTATATTCAGGAATCCTCCTCTTACTTTCCTGCTCGATACCTTTGATTGACAGTGGAGGAGGTATGGCATTCCACACAAAGATTCGAGGTCGACATTTCACTGGAAATTGAGGCAGTATTTGTAACACTTAAATGATATCAGTCTAATTATGTAAAATAAAATATAATAACAGCCGCCTTTAGGCAAGATGTGTACAATATAATATATAAAATGTATATTACAGTCATTGTATCATGTTTATGTTATTATGTACATGTATAAAAATGTTATGTGAATGTATCACGTAGTTTAACAATGTAGGAGCTGTGAGAATAGAAGCAAGCTGCTTTTCGTAGCAAACAGAATTACAAAGTAAAAGCCGAAAGTTGCTAACAATAAAGTAACCTTGAGGTAACAATAAATTAGAAAGTTGAAAAAGGCTACTAATAGTTCTTGGAACAATAATAATGTAATATTTAAAATAGTTTATAAATAGCCAATCAAAAATAGAAACGCTTTAAGTTAAATAAAAGTATTCTATTGGAGTAGGCTTAGCCAATCAGAGACTTGAAATAGTGAAAATATACAAATTCAGACGGTAGACGCTACAAGAAAACGTAACCAAACAGTTCGGTATGGTACGGGTTCAGTGTGAGACATGAACATTTTATTCCGGTGAGAATAAAAAAATTTTACCTGTTAAAAAGTGCAATTAACAATAATCTCACAGCTCTATAGTAGGATACATCAATGAAGTGTTATTTAATCGGTGAAGGATTAATAAAAAGGTACAATACAATTATAAATTGTGTAAGCCTTGTTCTTTAGCCATACCAACCCTGTTAAGAGATACGTGTTCTACAAATTACTAATGACGCAGCCGAGGTCATATAATATTTAAATAAACATTAAAATATAAAGTTGATTCGTAAACTGGGGCGAAGGCCACCGGAAAGTTTGTACCGTACGTGGGGCGAACGCTCTTAGAAACAATCTCACGCAAATTGGCATCCTTTATGTGCGTGGTCTAAAACAGCTTCAAATTGACGCCTAAACGTGGTGTAACCACAACAAATAAACCCCTGCAAGTTTGGCTCCCATACGTGGGGCTGTAACTACTTCAAAATACATGTCTTGAAGCCCCTGAATCCAAAGAACAAAACGTTCTTATTAAAAGGTGCGTTTTTGTAAACACCTTGACTCAAAAACGAAAGTACAGAAAAATACCAAACGTGGTATTTAACTTCAGTATTTTCAAAAGATGCGACGAATTTTCTAGAAAATCCCCCCACAAACCACCCTTTGCATCGATAACTTTGCAATATTTTTTATCTTCCCAAAAATGCCTCTAACGGTTTTAATTAAAATACTAGATATTTAGCATGGTTACATGGCAAATAAACTTTATATTTGAACTCTTTGGGGATAGCCTGTAAATGTTGTTTAATTTATGTAAGTAGTAAAGAATTAAGAGGTAGAGAAAAACGTACTATACAGAACATGTAAATAACTTCAAAACACACAATTTATTTTAAACAACATTCGTTTTAATTGGCATTAGCCATTTCTGAGATATTCATTATTATTGGTTTGAATGTTTTAATACTTTGTCATTTTCTTAAAGTGCTGTCACTTCAGATGTTTCTGGCGATATCATGGTGCAACTATGGGATTTCAAGGCCGATTTTAAACATCTGACTATCGAATTTGGTTCCTGTAATCTCTTGGTAATAAATACAACGAAATGTGACATGAGAATATTTCTGCAAACTGTATCTGCGTAAATATGAAACAGGAAGAAAAATAAGTCTAATTTAGAATAGTTTGTAGAAAATAAATAAATTATAGTGGGTAGAGAAAGTCGTGTGACTGTAACATGAAAAAGGCCTCTCCAGTCTTAACTAGTTCGTGAGCAGTAGAAAAAAAAGCAGTGTCGTGTTTTATTCCTAAGTATGGTTTGTAATATTTGCCGGAAACGTAATACGAATAAACAAACTTGCGTTCTAATACGAAAATCAGGTGCGTCTAAATTAATTTCCAACACTATCTGTGTGCGAGAACTAAAGGCCAGCTCCATGAACATTTATCATCCCAGAGAACCCAAAATGGAATTTCTGGCAGCCGACGACAGCTTAGTATCATTCTAACATCTTATTGAAAACACGCAAGTTACAGTAAATCCCTTGTTTACAATAGTGTGGTACGGTGTACAGCAAACAATAATGTGATTCTTACCTGTGTGGGATTTAAAACAGAAAGTGTATGTAAACAATCCACACATTCTTCAAGAACTTGAGAATGAAATAAGGCGAGTGCTCAGTGAAATACAGATACAGCGTTGCGGAAAGTATTTCAGAGTTTTCTAGGTCGTGTGTGATCTTTGCATCCAGAAAACTGGACATCACTTTCAAAGCATTATGCTTTGGTAACAGGTAAGATCAACGTTAGCTTTCCTTATTACCTCCTACTGCCGTATTATTTGCATGAGATGGTAGGCCCGATTCCACCATTCACCGCACTTGAGTTTTCGTATGGTGCGAGAACGCGCCCGCATCTCCCCAGTAAATGCGCAACATAGTCCGCTAGAATGCAGGAAGGCTTGAAAAGGTCCGCACTGTAGAAGCTTTAAAAGCAGAATTCTCCCAAATTTCAAGGAAATCGTATGCTACTTATCAGAAAGAGTAAGAACGATTTCTTAATTGGATCGAGAGTAAAAATGTTACATGCTGGGGTAAATGCCAAAACGTTCCCAGCAAATTATTAAATTTTGATCACCCCAGCACGCACATGGGGGAAGCGTAGCTACAAACAGCGAGAGGAGCAGGACCTTGGTGACTACATTCCGATGAAGACGTGGGATTTTTAACAAATTATACACAAATTTCACATCATTCACATTACCTGTGGTTTATTAATAAAACAATTTGTTGCCCTACATTACACACAGGGAATAAAGGATTGAGGGGAGATGCCTCACACGCGCGACCTACTCCTTACACACCTTCTCAACAAGTGACGCTCAAACACACAAAGAAGTAACGCTAACATCTATCCACCCCTCTCCAACCCTGGCTAGGCACGTTGGCTAGAGCTGGCGAGTGTCAAACCAGACGGAAATTTCAGCAAGCCGAAAGAAATAACAAATCACCACAATGAAACCGTCGACAATGCGACGCTAGAATGTGTCTGGTAGGACAATACCCGCTCATACACCACAATAATATTCTGGATATTACGACCCGGGAAGTACCCGGTGCCACACAGGGGACTAACTTAAAGGTAAATCGATCTCCTAGTGTGAGGGAGAGCGTTCGGGAAGGGGGTTAGGGTTCCGGCGACAAACAGAACTCCAGGTAAAGTTACTGACCATGCCTTGAGCCCCATATTCTACTCTAAAGGCCTACGGACCAGTTCGTAAGCACCTCAACTTGTCACATACTTGACTGGCGGTGAAGTTGCTTCTTATGCACAAATTATAAAAATACTTATCGTAATCAGGACTGGCGTTTTTTGGGGGGAGGTTTGTTTAAGGGCGCTCAACTTCTAGGTCATTAGCGCCCTTCTATAACAGATCATGGCAAAGGCCAGAGATAAAGCTGAATAAAAAAAAAATTAAAGTAAATAAATAAAATGTAAGCAAAAGTCAGAGATAACTGTCAATATAGAAATGTAGCACATGTCATATATAAATATAGATATATAAAATTAACCGATCAGTATAAAACACCTTCTATTAAGATGACTAAATCCGCATTTGGAAATTTACTTTCGAAACAAAATTAAAAATCCTATCAACCGCTTGCTTATCATCCACTAAGACCTCTGGAAGACTGTCCGGCAGTTGCAGAGAGTCCCGAAGATGTGCTAGAGCAATACACTCTAGCAACACGTAATGGACCGATAGACCTTCGCCACATAGCGGACAAATAGGAGCAGTGTCGCCCTTAAAAAGATAACCGTGCGTAAAATTGCAGTGGCCAACACGCAACCGAGCCAAAATCACCTCCTCATAACGAGATACACGAGAGGAAGTTACCCAGTTTATCGGAATGTGCTTCACTACTCTAAGCTTATTTCCGCGGAGAGCTAACCACTCCTCGCGCCAGCACCGCTCTCCGCACTGGCGTAGAGATGTTCTGTATCGGGTGTCAAGTGTCCGCTTTGACCCTATTTTCAACACTTTCACCTGATGGTCTACCATATGAATTTTACAAGCACTGTTGGCGCTATATTCGGGAAGAATTACTTCAGGTTTTCCAGGTAATGTGGACCTCAGAGCGATTGCCGCACACTTTTGCAGATGGGATAGTGGTCCAGCTTCCGAAGTGTGCGCAGCCGAAGACTCCACAGGATTATCGGCCGATCACGTTATTGAACTGTGACTACAAGTTGTTTGTTAAAATCATTAGTGGTTGTATGCAGAAGATTCTACCCTATATACTTAGCGAGATGCAGGCTGCCGTACATAAGGGGACGGCCATTCATCATACGCTGGCGGCATTGAGAGGTGGTATATTGCACTGTGCACAGGAACACCACTCCGCTGCAGTCATTAATTTAGATCTTGAGAAGGCCTTTGACAACGTCGTTCACGGGGCACTATGGAAACGTTTGGTTGCCTTGAAAGTGCCCGATAAGCTCCGTAATCTTGTCCGAGCCCTATATGATGTTGCTTCGTCTAAGATTCTCTGTAATGGGTATCTCACAGCTGCTATACCGGTTAAACGTTCCGTCCGACAAGGTTGTCCCATGTCTATGATACTATTTGCCTTGTATGTTGATCCTTTACTTCGACGTCTTCAATCTACTCTTACCGGAATCGATGTGTATGGTCAGAGACTGGTGGTACGAGCCTACGCTGACGATATTACTGTAATGGTTACCACACCCCGTGATATTATACGCCTAAAAGATTGTTTACAGCAATATGAGGAGAATACCGGAATGACATTTAATATGAGGAAGTCCGAGATATTGCCCATTGGGTTACAACCTCCGGATACATCAGTTTTGGGCATACCTGTTGTGCAGCGTACGAAGGTTCTGGGGATCTACTTTAGTACTGACGCAGAGGATATGCGGGAATACAACTGGACGTCTCGTATTAATATCTTACGTGGTGTGATGTATCAGCAGAAAACCAGGATGCTGAATTTGGTACAACGTATATAGTTTTGTAATAGCTTTGCGCTCAGCAGAATTTGGTTCCTTGCATCTGTTCTTCCGCCCTCAAAACGCCATTGCCAGAGAATAGAACAGATATTAGGTTATTTTATCTGGACAGGAAAGCTTTATCGCATTGCGCGTACGCAACTCCGTCTCCCTAAAGGTCAAGGTGGCTGGGGATTATTAGAGGTGGTTCGTCAGTCTCAGGCCTTGACGATTCGAATGCTCTTGCTTGCCATGAATAACAAGGGTGACCCCGTGGATATTGCGCTACAACGACAATACTCATCCTTTTTGAATCGGGGCGAGCGTGACAAGGTTCCCCAAATGTTACGTGAAGTTTATCAGGTCTTGGAGAAGTTACCACCGCAGAAAGTGGGGAATGGTGACTTTAGTACGGTGAAGAAGATTTACACCTTTCTTGTTCAAGCTACTCCTATTATCCCTCATGTCCAGCTGAAATACCCACAACTGCCCTGGAGACGCATTTGGAGATGTTTTAGCCTGCCACAGATTAACTTCGATTGGATGGCAGTAACGTATGCGGTGGTAAACGAAATCCTTCCAACGGCGGACAAACTCTATCGCCACCGGATGGCTATTTCCCACAACTGCCCACTTTGTAATGCCGCAGATTCCCTTCCTCATCGACTGATGGAATGTTCCGGTAAAACGGTGGTCTGGACTTGGGTTTTAGGATATTGTCGTACTTGGATACCTACCGGATGGATTCCTCAACCCTTTGATATTTTGCATTTGAACCTTCCTAAAGTAAGCCCCCCATTGTATAATTCCCTACTCTGGCTGATTATGGGCACCTTTACTTGGCTACAAACGTTGGACGATGCAGCTGATTGTGTACTGCCTCATCTACGACAATTTTTACGTGCTGAGAGATGGCAGATGATTCGGCAACACAGAACAGGGCCATTCCAGCCTTGGATATTCAGATTTAAGCTCCACTAGCAAAGTAATACCCTTTTCCCTTTTTGTTAGGATCCTGTTCTTCCTTGCTTAAATAATTGTAAAATAAAATAAAAAAAAAAACACTTTCCCGTTGCCTCACTCCGATACCTAGGGTTCATTTTCAGCGCTGGAATGCTACAATATTTCGGAAGCATTGGCTTTGTCATACATTTCAGAACAGTTACTATTCTTAAATTCATATTTTGTGACTGTTTTATGATGTAACTGTTAGTATATGCTAAACTAATGTAATAATTTAGCATTTACTAACGATTTTGACCAACAAAAAAGGCTGCTAATAATTAGATATACACAAACATGTTTATAGTCTCGAAATAGTTAGATTACACTGAGCAGAGTTTTTTTTTTTTTTTTTGTTCACAAAACACGGTATGTGAGTTATAGTGCGTAAGTAGAAGGCGACCGCATTGTAAAGCAGGGACACGAGGAGGAGAATTGATTTTCAGTAACGCTGCACTCTCTAATGAACCCGAGCTGCACGTGCTGGGCGCGTGTAACACACTTCCGGCGATTTATATCGACTGTAAAACCGGGACATGCGGGTTGTCTCTTCCCTTTTTATGGATCACTGTCATTGCTAGGTAAACCTTTTATATTATAAATCGTACAGCTGAAATTCTACGATAAATTCCAGTCATATCAATGGTAGTAAACAATTAGAAATAGAAGTGTTCGTCTCTCACTTCCAATCTGTTCCTCCATTCTATTACACACGTAACATGCATATTACACATTGTTTTTGGACGATCGAGATAATTATGTTAATTGTAATGTTATCTATGTTACTCATTAACATTGATTAAGCACCAAAGTACCAACCTTAACAAAATCCGCTGCGTTACATTCACATGACTTCTCTACCCACTATCGTTTATTTTTATATACCTTCTGCAAACTATTCTTACAAAGTATATTTTTCTACTTACACGTTAATCGACGTAAACCTTTGCAGAAATAGTTTCATTACTTAATTCGTTAAAGATTCAAGAGTGATAGAGTAAGCAGAATAGATAAATGTTTAAATGCGAGTTGCATACTGGCCTTAAAATTCCATACTCTTTCCATGACATCGCGAGAAACAATTGCATAGCGACAGCATTTTAAAAACGACAAAGTGTTGAAAAATTCGAACCAATAACGGATATTTCATAAATGGCTGATCAATTGTGTTTTTAAAGATATCTACATTTTTTGTGTAATGGTTTTTGTCTACCTCTTAAGTTTTACAAAAAAGTCATACAAAATTATACAAAATTCATTCCGAATGAGGAGGACTTCACAGCATATTCCCAAAAAATTCTAGATAAACACTTATTTTGTCATGTAAAATATGTCATTTTAATCAAAATCGTTAGAGCCATTTTTTAAACAATCAACTATTTCGAAAATTTGTCCATATAAAAGAGAGTTTGAGGTGGGGGATGTTCTTGAAAATCTTTATAAAAGATTTTGAACTTAAATACTAACTTTGCTATTTATCCGACTTTTCGTTTTTGAGTTATACGCTCAAAGATACACACACACACACTCAGATTTTTCTAAAAAGTCCTTTTTTTAATTCAGTGGGTCTCAAAACATGTATTTCCGGTAAAATCTCGATATAGAATGTTTGCGTGAAACACAATACCTTCTCTTCCTACTATGTACGTGATAGAGAAGGTAAAAATACTGCATATGAATGCCTGATTCATGACCAACTTTTTTCAAATAAATGAAACATCGGGTGCAGTCGAGCCACGAAAGTTCGTTGTAACCGATTACTTTTGCCTGATATTACGAAAACATTAGGCAATACAAATAGTGTGTGCTTCTTTGGTTCACTAATAAATCCAAATAAAGGTAGGATAAAAAATATTGCTAAATTCCAAAAAGGTTAGATGAAAAGAACGAGATCAAATGGAAGGTCATTCTGCTAGTTTTCCCGGTGTGCTGATGTGAAAATGAATATGAGCGCAAACTTAAATGCATATTAAGAAATAAAAAAAAGCATACGTAAGGTCGGAGCAAAGACTGAAATGGTAAAAATATAAGTAAAATTTTACTACACTCCGTGCGTATAACAATAGAAACATCTAACGCTTATGGTTGTAATGAGTGGTGCTTAAAGGCTACAGAAACACAAAAGAGGTGGGTAGGTTAGATTGGCTGCAACGAATATGGGAAAACTACACCAGTCATGTCGTTATGAATGGTAAGTTCATGAAAAAACACTATAAATGAATATGACACGGCTAAAACGCATACATGATTGAAAAATAACCTTTGGTAAGAATACTTGTAGAAGTTATATAAAAATAAACTATAGTGGGTAGAGAAAGTCATGTGAAAGCACACATAAGATATTTGTTTTTTTAATTTCTAATAGGGTTTTAGTTTGACTGCTAAGCATGCTCCTGAAATTTCCTTTTCCAACAGGAGTTAAATCTTTTAGAATGACTAAACGAAATTTGCTCGTTTTCTCGAAAACGATATCTGGATGCCCAAAAGGCGAGATACAGGAGTATCGAGAGCATCATTCTGGAGAACAAGTAAGGGAGGACAGAGTTTTGCTTCTCAAGCTACCCGAAGACTTCAGCCCCTTGTACACGATCACATTTTTGTCAAATTCAATACTTTACAAGATCTTTCAAGAGTTGTCACAACTTTACAGCTTTTCTTGTCAAATTGCTTCGAATACTTTTAAACTCTTTTAAAGTCTTGAAAGCAAATAAGGAAGTGCTCTAAACGATCAAATATTTGACATTAATTTGATGGCTTTAGCCAATGAAATGTGAGTATTTACAGTACGTCACGAAATCTGCAACGTAGCGAAAAGTAAACAAAAATGGCTACCCGGCCAAGGTAAAGGGTCTTTCAACAAGGGTGTCCTATCTTTAACATGTGATAGCTGCCGTTGTTATTGAGTTACAGCAGTCATTTTTTTCATGTGGTTACAGTTATTATTGGCAAATAGTCATGGAACGTTACAGCATTCAGCGTAGAAATTGTGAAAATTTATTATCAAAATGGATCATATGTTCGCCAAACCTTCCGTGTATTGCGTGAAATTTACGGTGTGCATAATCGTCTCTGCGAGAGAACGATCCTGCGTTTAATCGATAAATTTTAAAGAAGATCAAAGAACGCCTTACGTAATCGACGTAAGCGCTCCAACGAAAACATAGGCGCCGTTCGTGAGAGTGTACGCGAGAACGGAAACAAATCAATTGCTCGTCGAGCGCAAGAATTGGGGCTTTTGCTGGCCGCAACTTGGTGAATTCTGCATCTGCACTTGAAGTTTCGCTCTTACAAAATAGTGTTAACTCAAGAACTAAAGCCCAACGACCATAGGTTGCGCCGTGCATTCGCTGACTGGCCTATGGAGCAATTGGAAGCTGACCCGGATTTTTATCGAAAAATCATCTTCAGAGACGAAGCCCACTTTTGGATGGATGGTTGTGTTAACAAACAAATTTGCCCCTATTGGAGCAATCACAATCCAATGCAGATTCAAGAAAAACCACTTCATCCCCTAAAGGTTACTGTGTGGTGTGGCTTTTGGTATGGTGGAATCAGTGGTCCATATTTTTTCCAAGATGAAGATGGAGAAGCTCTAACTGTCAATGGAGAAAGATACCAGGTTCTTATAAGTGACTATTTTTGGCCTCAATTGGATGGTATGGATCTCAGAAACATCTTGTTCCAGCAAGATGGTGCCATATGTCATACTGCTCTCGAAGCAATCGATATTTTGAAGGAGAAGTTCAGAGGTTTCATCATTTCCCGTGGTGGTGATGACGTTAACTGGCCGCGGAGGTCATGTGATTTAACGCCGTTGCATTAATTCTTGTGGGATTATGTTAAATCTCGAGTTTATGTCAACAAGCCAGAAACAGCAAATGATCTTATGAATAACATCACGCGTGTTATTCGTGAATCTAATTTACGTTCTTCTGTCATTGAAAATTGGGTCAACCGTATACGCGCAACCCAACGAAGTCACGGTGGTCACTTAACTGATGTTCTCTTCCACACGTAATGACATTAATTATGTTCCAAAATATAAAATAAATAAACCCGTATCATTTATAGAACGTGTTTTATTTAAGTTCAAAGATAGGACACTCTTGTTGAAAGATCCTATATATTGTATGCGAACTGATTAGGTTATACATAAGCTGGTCATGCCCGTATGTCTACGACTCCGTGGAGTCCTTATCACAAGACGAAGCAGATGAAGGGATATGAAGAAATAATCACCAGGCACATTTCCGAACTAAGTATGCATTAATGCAATGTTACATAGTGTTATTTGATGCTATTTCCATTGTGTTCCATAATCATAATGTGATTTCATTGAATATAATACGTGAAAGTACTACATAATATTAGTAAAGAACAGTATTTCATTGCAAACTGTTATACCGTGACGCAAATAGTAAACTACTTTGTGCGTGAAGGGTTTCAGTTTCAAAACAGACAATTTATAAATACACATTTATGACATTGCCAAGTCTTGTCCAATCTTGATACTATTGAAAAATGTTTGACAATTTTTCATGCAAACTCTTGAATTGAAAAAAGTTTGATCGTGTACAAGGGGCTTTACACCCTCAGAGAGCCAGTGAACCAGAAACATACAAGAGAGAAATTCTCTCCAACTATGCTTTAGCCTCCTGAAAGTAGTTATAGGAGCCCCACATGTGAATGAAGCAAATGTAACAAGCGTAAATGTAAAATAGAAATAAAAACCACATTATTCGTGGGCCTTTTCTTATTTTTGTCTCAAAAGATTTTTATGCCTCAATGGATTTAACTTGTAGAAGAAGAAAGAGGTTTTGATCAGGTTTTCGGGTCTCTGGACCACTGCGCCCTGGAACCGTCTCTGTTTGCAAGGAATATGAACAAAACTGCGGGATGTTTTCACTTCCAACAAGCGTCTAGCACTTCGTGCTAGCAAAACTAACGGGCATGGACTAGAAAGCGAATTTATTACCAACAAACCTCGCAAGAGGTGCCTGTATGTCCCAGCTGGGGAAGCAAGTTTCGCGATAGTATTATCGGCAGAAACAGTTTCGAACTTACGTTTGGCGAATTAACTTAGTACATTTCTTAGAAACATTCGATAGTGATAGGCTGAAGAAACCATACAGATCTTCGGTCAAGATGTACTCAAAAACAAATACTCACTCATCAATACCAGCTGCTGCAAGTTAATTCTGCAACTCACCTGAAAAAAAAATAAAAATACATTGTAAATGCCAATCAAGCGTAAACTAAACCTTAAATGGAATTAATGCAGAAAGATGCGCAAAGCTGAACTGACAGCAATTTCACAACTCTCACAGGAGTTACACCAACTGTTTGATTTCTTTCCATTGCCCCAAGGAAAGAATACTGCCATATTTAATCTGTTCTGCTTGTTTGCCCATGATAAGTAATGTGAAAGCATGAGCGCACACAGAATGCAACACTTTATTCCTCTACCACGTATAGTAAGTAGGAGTATCTTGTATTCCACCCAAAAATACGATGTCGAGATCTTACGCGAAATATATATTGTGAGGCCTCTGAAACCAAAAAAGTATTTTTAGTACAAGATCTGTATGTGTGTCTAAGTGTGTGTGTGTGTGTGTGTGTGTGTGGGCACGCATCAAAAATGAAAAGATGGATAAATATCAAACTTGTTATTTGTTTAGCATCTTCCAAAGATGCGACACGAACACGTTTCAGGGAAACCTCCCGTACCCCAAACCTTTAAATGAAACATTTTCGTTATTTTGGATGTTATAACAAGTAGCTCTAAGGGCTTTTATTAAAATATCATTTGCTCAAAAATGCTTACATGAAAAATAAAATGCATATTTTGAATTGTCTGCGAACAGCTTCTAAAGTTCTCTTCACTCTGAAGGAATTTTGTATAATTGGTAAAGTGCAACCCATAAACTAAAACCTACAACACGAAAATGTAGATTTCGTTAAAATATACACTTTATGTCAAATAAGTCCTTTTGTGGCATTAACTATTTCCGAGATATTCGTTGTTATTGGTTTGCACTTTCTAATACACTTTTGGGGAGATGCTATCATCATTCATGTGTTTCTCGGGATGTCATGAAGGAGTGAGGCATTTTAAAGCCATCACAAGCGACCCACTTTTTAAAGATTTGACTGTGGCTTCAGCCTTGTATCCCCGCGTGCTTCGTAAAATCAAATGTGTAATGAAACAATTTTTGTAAACTTATGTCAATTAACTTGAAGTAAAAAAACGCTTTGTAGGAATCCTTTGGAAAAAAATCTGATGTGTTACACTCACATGACTTTCTCTACTCTTGTACAAACTATTTTTACAAACGCTTATTCTCCATCTACTTCATATTAATCGAGATAAACATTTGCAGACTCTATCGTATTGCTAATTTTCTTGTGGATGTAACGGGAATATGTATTTACAAGGGCAATATAGAAATACAGTAGTCTTTAAGCACATACATATCTCTTAATAGCTGGTTGCTAAGTGCAGCACCATTCCCTTTGCCACAGATTAATACTCTTTGCATATCCAAGACAAAAAAATGAATAACGAATTCCCATTTAAGAAAATAAGCATTGAAAAATTTAAGGGAATAACAAGCAATATCTCGAAAATGGTTCACTCAACAAAAAAAATGTATATGACATAAATTGTGTATTTTAACGTGATCTACATTTTTTGTGTAGTAAAATTTTGTCTATCTCTTATGGTTTACCAGTTATGCAAAAGTCGTTCACAATGAAGAATACTTTTGGAGACATTCCCAGAAAATTCGAGATATACATTTTATTTGTCATAAAAATGTCTTAAACATATGATATTTTAATCAAAATCGTTAAAGCCATTTTTGAGAAAATTAAACTTTTCGAAAAATCTTCCATGTAAAGGGTAATCTGGGGTGGGGGAGTTTCTTGAAAACCTTCGCGTCGCATCCTTGGAAGATACTGAACCTAAATACCAAGTTTGGTGTTTATCCGACTGTTCGTTTCTGAGTTATGCTGTTCACAGACAGACACACACACACAGACAGACAGACACAGACACACACGGACATGTTTCCAAAAATGCTTTTTTTGGATTCAGGGGGTCTCAAAACATGTATTTCTGGTGAAATCTCGGTATCGAATTTTTGGGTGGAATACAATACTTCCCCTACTTACTATACGTAGTAGAGAAAGTAAAAATGAATAACGAAATCCCATTTGAGAAAAATATAAGTATTGCAAATTTAAGGGAATAACAAGCGATATCTCGAAAATGGTTCACTCAACAACAAAAAATGTATATGACATAAATTGTATGTTTTAACGCGATCTACATTTTTTGTGTAGTAAAATTTTGTCTATCTCTTATGGTTTACCAGTTATGCAAAAGTCGTTCACAATGAAGAATACTTTTGGAGACATTCCCAGAAAATTCGAGATATACATTTCATTTATCAATAAAATATCTTAAACATATGATATTTTAATCAAAATGTTCCATGTAAAGAGTAATCTGGGGTGTCGGGATTTTCTTGAAAACCTTCGTGTCGCATCTCTGGAAGATACTGAACCCTAAATACCAAGTTTGGTGTTTATCCGACTGTTCGTTTCTGAGTTATGCTGTTCACAGACACGCACAAATACACACGGACATGTTTCCAAAATTTATTTTTATTCAGGGGGTCTCAAAACATGTATTTCCGGTTAAACCTTGGTATCGAATTCTTGGGTGGAATACAATACTTCTCCTACTTAAAATACATAGTAGAGAAACAAAAAATAAGCGACAGTGGCTAGAGAAAGTTGTTTAAACGTAACACATCAGAAGTTTTCTGTGTTACCGCTTCCAAAAGCAGCTATTTCCGGAGCAGTGTTGATGGAGTATAAAGATTTAAAGTCAAATTAAATAAAAATTGGATTCCACTTCGGAAAATTCACCATATTTCCAACGATGAAGAAATGGACTGCAGTGTTTAAACGTGGCTGTTCTTCCAATTTTCATGACGAACGTCTACAACTGAAGAAAACATTGCAAAAATCAACTGTACATGTTAAACCACAGACGAATCAAGTCACTTGCGCTTGTTGACAATACAACTCTGTTAACGAAACATGAGACTCATCAGAGACGAAGGATTAGTCCAAACAATCGGTTCAAGAGAGCGAAAACGCCCCAAACAAGGGCAAGTGTGATCCTTCAGCAGGAAAGGTGATGGCCACTGATTTGAGGGATGTCCGAGGTATAGTGTTGATGCACTACCTGGAAAAGGGCAGGGCCATTAAGGTAGAGTGCTATATGCAATTTTGCTGAAGGTCAAACCTCCGCTTCACCGGCACACTCTCCTTGAATAGTTGCATGTGTTGCACTTTGAATTGCTGCACCATATTCACCATATTTGGCTCCCAGTGAATTTTATCTCTTCCTTTATCTGAAGAAATGGTATTTATCTCGGTTGCGGAGATCATAAGTCTCACAAATTCTTATTTTGCATAGTTCGTTAAATCATTTTATATCGAAGATATAAAGAAGTTAAGACTGTTGTTGCCTCTCTCATACATGAACCTGCTCGTATTTTTGTTGGACAGTTTATATTTTTTGTAACGAAAATAGTCTACAATTCCGGTATGTTACTGAGTAGAAATTGTGATTCTCTGGATTTGCAAGTCTGACATTACATAGGTTCCAGTATAAGAGATATCTCACAAAGACACGACGGTTGTTAGAGTATGCATCAAGTAGTTTCCTAGCAGGAGCTTTCAATTTTCTCCACAAATGCCGGGGGTAAGATGCTCCATTCACAGGCGCTGTCGCTGCTTTCAACGACAGAAACTCGCTCCTGCAATAGGGAAAGTCAGGATACATTTTATCACCTGTACAATCCGTCACTCAACAGGTTGAACTGAGTAACAAAGTTCATCCCTCGATAAATGTTTCTCGTCAGGCACTTACCGAGTCGTTGGGCTTTTTAAGGGTGGTGTGAGGGAAAAGGCTAGCATTTCGAAAATCCCTTCTACCGTCACTTGCGACGTGACCCGGTTAGTGAGGAACAGCAGAATACAAGAGCACCTCCCCCTGAGGACGTGAGGAGCACTCGAAGTGCTGCCAAACCAAACTCTCGCCTGCCTCAAGTCTGCTCAATCAATTCCTAAATCGCAAAACTTTCCTAATTACAAATAATCATTAATATTCTTAACAAGGCAGCACTAACTTCTTCTTCGGCTGAAAACACGTCAATGTAATCATCACAAACGGAATAAAGACCATGCTCTGCAAGAGGATTTCTTAACACAGACAACAGTCTCTTCGAAACCTTGTGCACGTATATGGTTAGATATTTGATTTACAGGTATCAGCTCTGTGCAACATTTTCAGATACAAAACAGATAAAAAGTATAACTCCAAACATGATATTATGACCAGACCATTTATTTTAGTTATATACTACGTATCAAAAGCTTTGAACGTTAATGGTTTTCTTAAGCCACATGTAGTATGGTAACACACAAACCCAATTATTAAGATAGGCATCCATAGAAGCACTCATGCTACCTTTCTTTTTATGAAAGATGTAGACTTGGTAGCAAAAAAAGAGACTCATTTCTCTAGATCCCTTTTTTCTTCCGCAAGGTTTCCACATTTGTCAACCAACATTAGATACCACGCAGTCCTTATCACATTTCTGTAAGTTAGTTTGAAACAAATTTCAAAGTATAAGCGAAGTGATGCTCAGTGTGAAACAAAGGGCGGTCAGAAAATCTAACCTCTCTTGATGAATCCTATTCGATTCGTGTAAACGGGTACGGATGGCTAGCCCAAAGTAACAAAATTAACAATCGACCTTGTAGAGGGAGAGTGGGTAAGAAATGAGTTACCTGCAGCGCTCAAATCTACAACAATCAAATATTTATGTCCAAGTTTTTTCGAAGTACACATGGAAACGGAATTATAAATGATTTTCGTCAAGACGATATTATTTCGATGTATTTGCCAATTTCAATAATTCCTTTCACCCATAAGCATTTATATTCCAGAATATAGTACTATTACCACTACTACTACTACTACTACTAATAATAATAATAATAATAATACCTACTCCGACTTCAACATGTTCGACTGGTCCTGCCGTTTCGATATGTTTTCCTATATTCCTCTTGACTGGTACAAAAGCAGAACTTCTGGTTTCTGTGTCATTATGTAATAATAATAATAATAATCAAGGATTAGGCAAACTGACCTACTCCGACTTCAACATGTTCGACTGGTCCTGCCGTTTCGATATGTTTTCCTATATCCTCTTGACTGGTACAAAAGCAGAACTTCTGGTTTCTGTGTCATTATGTAATAATAATAATAATTAACAGCAGACGTCGTTAAATAAATTGACTACTAATGACAGCCTTATTGACATTATCATAATTAACTTCACGGTACCCAACTAACAAGAACACAGAAAGCAGTGTTACCCTGTTCATCTTTTGGGATGACGTAAGCAACAATCATGTGGCTAGAACTATGCAAGGGAGGTACAAAGGTGACGCTTGGAGCTACGCATGTCAGTACAAATTTAAATACCTTCGTTCTTAACTGGGTCACTTTTTGTGCTCCCAAATGTACATTTAGCATGATGAAACATTAATGAGCCTTATTGGAACACTCACTCTAAGGTTATTTTGGAAAATAGAGCGTCTGTAATTTACATGAATGTGTTCACGCGAGCCAAGTGCGTAGACTGTCTGAAGGTTAACATTGTATTGGGTAAACAAAACCGTAAAGTACACAATGCATTACATTTCAGATACGTTCGCAACGTTTTGTGTCTAGCAGATATTTTTGGCAGACTCCCCGCAAAAACCACTCTTAATATTTCAAATAAATTATTTCCATGAATATTCTCTTTACATTTTGTGAACATTTTTTATTTAACACCTTCTCTCGTCATTTACGTAACACCAACATAAGAATACATTACATACATCAGTAAGCAGTTTGCATCTCTGCTAGCTTACCTAAATAAACCCTTACGTTATGTGATGGGTTGTTTTTAATTAAAAGTAAATATTAGTAACTTATGTACTATTTGACTTGTGAGGATACCTTAAGGGGTTCTCAGGAAATGCTAGAATTTCCGTGCGCTTGACAATGGATCTGAGATAACAGACGTAATTATATCCTACACTCATGTATTAATAGGTTGGAAGAATATTGTAAACAATGGTGTTTGGTGATAAACATTAATAAAACAAAAACAATGGCTTTAAAAATGGCTATGTGTATGGCAGGGATGAAAAATGGTAATACAAGGGGCTAGAACTACAAAACGTTAAACATTTCTCCTATTTAGGAGTAATGTTTGATATGAGAGGAAAATGGAACAAACATCTATCAGTAACTAACTACAAAGCACGAGGGCAGTTAAATGAATTATTGCGTACCCTCTCGCGGATACCTGATGTACCGGTAGATACATTAGAAAAGATGTATAACTCTATGATAAGGCCGATTTTGTTATACGGAAGTGAAATCTGGGGATGGGAAAGAGCAGAGCATGTAAATAAAACACAGGTAGCATTTTGGAAAAGAGTTCTTGGAGTTTCATAAGGCACATCCAATTCAGGGGTATTGAGGGAGGTGGGATGTTATGAAGACACAATACACTGTAAAATAAGAGCAGTGAAGTACTGGCTGAGGCTGATGCAGGGGGATAACATTACCATCCAAATGTTATAAATACCAGCGAGAAAACCTGTCTCGTAAGTTTTGGGCAGCTGATTTGGAAAGGGGTGAGGAGAATAGAAATGAGGTCAGTATGGCAAAGAGCTGAAACAAATGACAAAAACATATGGAAAGGTGTCAAAAGAACACTAAGAGACATCAAGCAACAAGAAATAGAATCAGATTGTAAAATTAAACCTTCTCTAAGTCTAGCAAATGAAATAAAATTGAACTGGGGTAAAGAGGCATATATACTTAATTTAGGAAGAAAGGAAAAATCAGGAATGGCATGGTTTAGACTAGGGGGATGGAGGGCACAGAAAATGACTGACGATTCTGGCAGGAGAATCTGCCCATTCTGCGATTTGGATGAGGACTGGGTACATGTTTTGGCGGAATGTGCACAGTGGGAGAACCAGCGAGCGATTACACTCAAGGAAAAATTCTTAATTCTCTCAAGAAAGAGATTGGCATGTTGGGAGCTACTGGCTGACCAGAGGAACTGGCAAAACATGGACAATTTTTTGGCTAAAGTGCGCGAAGCTAGGTCAGATTTGTTCAGTTAGACAAAGGTAATTTATCTCCATTTTCCTTTTTGTTTTGTTTTGTTTTTCAGTTGTTTATTTTGTCACCCTACTTGTATCTTAAATATGCATGTACGGTCAATGATCCATGCACTAAATACTTGTGTAATAATTTCAATCATTTGAAACCAATAAAAGTACCTTACCTACCTACCTGCTATACTGGCTTATGAATAGCTGTTCGAAAGTTTGTCCCTGTTGATGGATACGAAGTTCCAACCGGCTCCGTGTATCCATATGGGCGTTTCTGAGAGCAGCTGGTGTAGTAGTGGTGGTGCTGGGCCTTAAGGGCACTACTTTTTTTTTTTTTTTTTTGCTCTTTAACTGCTGTGGACCTTAGCGTCCCATTCTATGTTGGGCGTGAGAGATCGGTAATTTTGCTCAGAGGCCTCTTTATCAGGCTTGAGGTTCTTTTACGTGCCCTAAATCGACAACACGGAACACTGGCTTAACTTCCCTTCCGAAGGAAGCCATACTAAGGATTTTACGGTCGAAAAAATCCATCACCCTCCACTGACTTTGAACCCATGACCTCGGAAACTAGAGACTAGCATGATAACCACTACACCACGGAGGACGACAAAGGGCACTAATGCGCCAGTCCCCACTGACCTGTGTTTACTTGGAATTGCCCCGTTGAGCTCTGCAACTGTTTTAACGTAGGAAGGGATATGTGCACACGTAAAATACGGCGCAGTTGGACCACCTGGTATACTTCACTGCAGTATTTCTTTTAGTAGGAAAAGTTTCAGTGATTTCACTCAATCCAGAAATATCCGGCTTTAAACTTGATTCGAAGGTTCTTTAAGTAAACCATCTTTAATTTTATACCTATTTCAATCATGTTTTAGAAAATCAAAATGAATAAAATGTTTCCATATAAAGGCTAATCTGTGATGGGAGAATGTTCTTGAAAGTTTTGGTGTCGAATCCTCAAGTTGCTTGACTTGAATACCAAGTCAGAGAACCTCAAAACGTGTATTTTTGGTGAGATATCTATATTGTGACGCAGCGGCTATTGCCTTAGGTTAATGGCGCCAGGCAGTAGAGATAAAGAAAGAAGTCCGCTCTTGCCCGCCTAAACAACAGAAGTGCTATAGGCAGATAACCAGAATTCTCAGGAAGTTTCGTTCCCCCGCCCCAGAACATGGGTCGAGATAGTTCTACAATGTTTTGTTGAAAATTCCACTATATAAGCGAGCGTTCTCGCGAGAGGAGCTAGTGAGCGAGTGTTTCTATTGCGACATAAGTGCGCTTCTACAAGTGAGTTTGTACGACAGCTGTGACGTGCAGTGAGTGCTGCTGTTGCAGGAGAGATTGCAGAAGTCTTGTGTTCGACTCCCCAGCGAGTAAACCGTCGGGAAGAATTGGCTACGTCGTGCGTATGCCATTCCGCTGCTACGTCACGAAAGAATGAACCGACAGAGAAACTTAAGTAGTTCACATTAGTGAAGTGACTGTGAAGTCCCAGGGAACTGAACCACATTAAAACAGTGAAGTGGCATTGAGGACTTAGAGAAGTGACGGTTTGAAAAACTGGACAGTCACAATATGGAAATGTTGGATGGAATAAAACATTTTCTATACTTATTATGGGTAAGTGGTAGGGAAAGTAACAAATACAGCTGCAGAGGAGTTTTCGCTGAATGAAGGACAGAGGGAATAAAAACTAACAAATAAAACAACATTATTCGTTATTCCCTGTGTGTTTGAAGTACGCTGGCTTGGTTTCTTTTCGGGAACGAACATAAAACTGACATAAATAGGACACAACCTGTATTTCTGGAGAAGGAAGACCAACCAAACAATCGGTCTTGAATTGCCATCGCAATAATATTTACATTTGCTGTGTGGCGATGTAAATGTTTATATGGTGCTTAAATCAAGAATCGCACGACCATGACCTTTTGTAAACGCTACTCTTGACTCTTAGATAAAACAGACGCGAAGTGTTTGGATTTTACACAAATACTTCAATAAAGTATCAAATGCCATGCCACTGTGTTTATAACTTCCTCTTCCTGAAAATTCTCTGTTTTACCTCCCCGTGCGGTGTGACTGTTGACCGCTCTACGAGAGGCAAGGTACAGCAAGTATTGCACTCCATCCAAAAAGTCTTATTGCGATTACACTGGAAATACGTGTTTTGAAGCCCTTTGAATAAATAAACAATTTTTAGAAAAGTATCTGGTATGGTTGTGTGTGAGGGAGAGAGACGGAAAGAGAAATAGAGAGAACTTGATTTAAGTTCAACATCTTCTAAAGATGCCACACGAAGGTTATCAAGAAAATCAGCTCATCCCAAGCTACTTTGCATGGAGAAATTTTTGTTGCCTATTTTTTTTTTTTCTTTCTTCGTTGATTACAGTAAAGCGTCCGACACCGTGCCCCGAAGACGGCACATGCAAAAGTTGTTGATCTTGCAGGACGGACATAGACTCGTCTTGGAGGTAAGCACTTTAACACCGTGACGAAGATCAATCAGAAGTGAACAGCTGGTTACGAGCACAGGACCCGACTTCTTGTTCACTTCTGAATTATCGTCGTCACGGTGTTAAAGTTCTTACCTCCATGATGACCTTCTTTGAGTCAGGGAACATGTGAAAATCACTTGGGGCAAGCTCCGGTGAATACGGAGGATGCGAGGAAACTTCCCAGTTGAATCTTCTAAGCTCCGCCTGGGTCAAGATTCAATTTGAAAGTTTTCTCGTATCCTCCGTATTCACCGGAGCTTGCCCCAAGTGATTTTCACATGTTCCTCCAACTCAAAGGTAAGCACTTTTAACATCGATGATGAAGTCAAATCATTGAACAGCTGGTTGCGAGCGCAGGACCCGACGTGTTACAACACTGGCTTGAAAAAATTGTGTCACGTCCCCAAAAATGCTTGGTAAAGCATGTTGACTATGTAGAAATGTAACAGAAGGATTGTACAATATGAATAAAATTAATTCAATATGATTAATTGTGGGTAATGTTTTTTATAAAATAGGGAAACTTACTTATTGGACGACCCTCGTAGATAAAATTTTACTACACGATAAATGTATAGCTTGTATTAAAATACAAAATTTGTTTCAAATTAAATGTTTCGTAACCTTAGCTATTTTTTCTTTGAAATGTATATGTTGCAAGTTTACGCTTTTTCTGAATGTGAGTACTTAGACGTGGAATTCTTCGTTCACAAATGTTCTTTTCCAATTACCTCTCATTTCATTTATCAGACAGTAGTATGCACTACTCCTCAATATAGAGTGACATCGTTCTGTTTCTGAGGTCTGGTAGTTAGCATACTAAGCTCCAAAACCCGAGATCCCGGGTTCGACTCCCGGCTGGAGGGTGATAATTTTGATTTTGCCGGTATTACTTCCTAACCTCCCTAGAGTCTGGAAGTATGAATGAGAGTGAGAATGTGTGAATGAGTTTAATATAATAACCAAAAGTAACATCACCCCAAATATTAACACCACTGTAAGCGAGTGCAGATCATTGCTGATGAGCAATTGTTTTAAAGGTAAAAAACCGCCGACATGACCTGAGTTGTTAAAGACGGCATATAAATGGAACATTTAAAAATATAATATCTAGTGACAGAAATACAAGTGAATGCCTTGCAGCAAGTACTGAACAGTTTAGAATATCTCGTACTTCATCTTCCAATCAGCCTGGTAACGAATTCGAATAAATGAATAAACTGGCGTCTCAGATGTTCGACAATCGTAATGTAACATGTGATTTATGTGGAAATAAAATGTGTTCGGCAATACTAGATCAATAAATAAACACACTTTGTAAGTGACATTTTTAATCTGAAACTACATTTCTTTTATTGTTAAGCTACAATATTGGTCCATAATTTATCTTGTACTGTGATCCGTCGCTATAACCCTGTCAGTTACAGAGTAGCTGATAACTTTCCTAAAGCTCGTTTTTTCTAAGCTTACTCCGTATGCAAACACCCAATTTTTTAATTGTTCCATTTATACCTCGCCTTTAACTGCAATGCTCATATCGACGGCCCTTTTACCTTGGATTGGATTGGCACGGAGGGGACTCGGCACTGATCCACATAGGGAATATTGTACCTACGTCCCACATGGGAGCGTCCCCGGGAGGATGGATGAGGCGGCCAGAACCAGGAGTGACGGCACAGGAATGGCAGGATCCCTAAGTTTCCAGATAGAGACTCCCCGGCAGACGGACAGGCAGATCGAGGACCCCATGCCGCACAGAGGGGGTCTAATACCCCCGAAAGCCGAGGGATGGAGAGTCACAAAGAGCAGCCTTTTCCCTTGCCACACTGCACCGAAACACCATCGCCTACACTTCCAAACCTGAAAAGACTAACGGATGAAAGATGAGGAAATGAGAACGGAAATGTAATGGAGAGACAGGAAAGTTGAGAGAAAGGGGAGTTGAGAATGCTTCCCAGCATTCGACTGCCGACCCGGGAAAGTCCCCGAAAAAAACCCATGGATCAGGAAGACCGGCCAGGAGGATCGAACCCACGATCTCCCGAAAGCTGGTCACAGTCGAAACCATCTGAGCTATTCCGCTGGTATTGTTCAGGTTCCATGGGCAATACCAACAAGCAACATTTGACGCGCTCGCATGCAATGCATGCCAGCTAAGTAGCTATTCACATACTAACCGGGGTGCTATGCGGGACCCGACTAAAAGCATGCAAACACAAATGCACGATACTACTCAGCAATATACAATTAACACGTGGTAGGGTTTTTTAGTGGGTATTCCGCTTCTGAGCGGCGATCCCCACATATCCCTCCAGTCATTGCACACCGCTGGGGGTCGAATGCAATAATGCATTTTTCCCCCCACGGAAAAAAAAAGGCTATCGGCATTGGTGTTAACTCGTATACCGTTGTCATTGGATTTGTGGTGTTTCTTTGAGTTTTATACACTGGATCACACATACACATTCACACTGAAATTCATACTTCCAGACTCTGGGGAGGAGATAGGGAGTAAACTTGGCCAGAGAAAAATTCCAAACTCCCAGCTCGTTCCCTTCTCTCTCATTGGCTAAAACTGTTTGCGCCAAAAGTGCGCCTTTCCTGGTATGCGGATCAATTGATAAGCTATGAGTGAAAAACAACAAACACAAGTGTCTACACTAGTGTAATTTAAGTGTTGAAAGCAAACAGGCGTATAATAATACAAATAATAATAATAATAATAAAAATAAAAAATACTCAGCTTACAGTTAGCAGGGCAATCGCCTCTATGTTGGGGTCTGGTTTTGATTGTCAGGTTCACTTTGTTTATTCTGGCAATTACATTTTCAAAGAAAAACCGATGCACATTAGCTTTAACGAAATATCGCAGCTGCCAGGTGCAATTTTTCTTGTGGAAACCAAATAGAAAAAGGTCCGTGTGTGTGTGTGTGTGTGTGTGTGTGTGTGTGTGTGTGTGTGTGTGTGTGTGTGTGTCTGTGCGTCTGTGAACAGCAGAACTCGAAAACGAAAAGTCTGAAAAATAGTAGACTTGATAATTAGATTACAGCACCTTCCAAAAATGCGACACAAAGATTTTCAAGAAAATTCCCCACTCCAAACTACCCTTTACAGGGGAGATTTTCCGATTTTTTTTTATTTTTTGAAAGATGGTTCCAACGTTTTTTTTATTAAAATGTTATATATTAAATATATTTACATGACAAATAAAATGTAGATATGCCTTGAATTTTCTGAAATCCTCTTCAAGGAATTTTGTGTAATCTTGTATAACTGATAAATATTAAGCGATAGGTGAAAAAACTGAATTTACTCGAAATAACATTTTTTCTGTCTTAAGCCATTTCCAATATATCCGTTACTAATGGTTCGAATTGTCCAATGCCTTTGTCATTATTTTAACATCCTTCCGATATTCAGTTGTTTCTCCAGATTGTATGGAGAGGGCAGGAATTTTAAGGCGTGCATATAGTGTCCAGTTCTTGGACATTTGACTACCACTATTCCCTTTGTACGCATCTACAACGAAATGTATAATGTAGCTATTTCTGCCAAGGTTTACCTCAATTAAAATGAAGTATATGGAACAATAGACTTTCTTAAGAATAGTTTGTATGCCCATTAATAAACAATAGAGATACAAAAGTCATGCGGATGTAACACATTAGATTTTTTTCTCAACTTTACAGCTGCGACGTTTCAACTATACCTACAGATTTTGTCATTATGTAGCAACTACATAGCCTATATGAAAAACTCACGCAACTTTAACCAGCTATGAATAGCATTACTCTTTTGGCAATACAGCCGCATGCGTGACTGAGCTCCAAGTGATAAACTACGCATTATTCAAAGATGACGTGCGTCGCCATGAAGAAGCAAGTTTAAACATGAGAGGTAATGATTTTGATATACAGATGAGCCAGTACCTGCCAGGTGGCCCAGACAAGCCGTCCTTTACAGTTTTATGTTTCCCGCATACATATGGGCAAAAGAAGTTGCCGCACCATTACTGTTCAAAAGGGCAGTGCAGGTACAAAGTGAAAGGTCACTGACGTAGTGCTGCTATCTACAAATGTTTACGTGGTAGTTTCGTACTGATAAGCGTCGCGTGGTCGCCTGCATACAGTTCGACCAGGTCTTTCAGACAAAAAGGTAACCTTCACCAATAACGAACACACAGATAGGTTTTGAACCGTGCGGAGACGCACCAAAATGTAGCTGAGGCTCGAAAGCTGTGTTCTAAACATTGTCAGAGATTCTGTTCTCTGCGCACTTTCTCTTTGTGGGGGGCCATACAGAAATAATATTAAGAAATGATGGATCATTCCAGGTAGAACTGGGACATCAATTTGTCCACCAAGGCGTGCATGTTTTTGCACATGCTTATTATGAATAAATGTCCTAGTAGAAAACAATTTAATTCTAATGCACCTTTAAGGGTACATAAATATAATAAAAACAGAAATTTGTTTAATCTTGTTAACCTTGAGGCACCAATTGGTACCAAGGTTGTACTGGTTGCAAATGAACTGTCGTGAAACTAAATGACTAAACAATGTGCTCAGGTTTGTGTCAAGCGGCAATCCTGAATTCTTGTTAATAGTGATTTGGTTATTAAATAACCGATAACACCCCCCCCCACACACACACATAGGTTCTCTAATAAACACCAGACTCTGGATATACCGTGAAATGTTTTTGTTTAATGGAGCTTTCTGGAGCCTAGCCGGGAATCGAACCCGGGACACCTCATATGGCAGATAGCTTCTCTACCGAATGAGCTTTGAGACCAGTAATAGCAGTTAAAGTGTTCGTTAAGAAGCATTGGTCTTTCATTTAGCGGTCTTCTCTCTGTCGGTATGGACTCCCCTTTGCAGTTCTGCTTAGGCAAATCTTTTAGCATCTGCGCTATCAGGTATAAGCTAACTTCAACTAAGGACGGCTTGTGTGGGCCACCTGGTGCATCCATGTACTTATTCCTTATGTATGCTTGCGAAAAATCATTAAATTTTCCTTGATATTTTTCGAATGTATGAGGGCAAGTAACTGTTTTAAGTACAGAGCTTACTTATACTGAATTAAGTGGCTCTGCAACCAATAAGAGAAGAGCAGAAGCACGTGCTGTTGCTAACAGGTGGAGCAAAGTAAGGGAAAACTGGATATAGTAACGGTTACTGTCATCAGTAACACTACAAACTAATATGTTACCGTAACAGTTAACGAAAATAGCCACTATGGCTTTAACCGCTGCACTGTCTCCAAGAGATGGATTGTCGTTTATCTGGAGAGGAGAATCTTGATGGTTTTCTGCTTCCAGTCGCTTTGAAGCAGAAGATAGAAATGTCAGAGTATTGATCACGCAGCTTTGGATATCACTGAGGAGCACGTGTTCTTTATATGTTTCCTATTTTTGCAGAATTCACAGCTTCAAGGCACAGAGACATACAGACGAAACATATTTGATGTTTACCCAACAGAGGCAGTTGAAATCACATGTATCTAGAAAGTCAACAGAGGATTCCTTACAGAGAAAGCTATTTCTCAGTTTCTATGAAATGAAAGAAAGAGACATACTAAACATGTGGCGTAAAAATGAGCTGCTTCGCTCTCATGAAAGAGAGACAAAGTATAGGTCGTAATTCATGCTGGAAAAAAACATCCGTAAAAGCAGAAATAAAACTATACACCTGAGCCAACAATTAAAAATTACAAGGAAAAAAGTATGCGCATAAAGCGCATTCAACGTTCAAAATGTTCCACGTTTGCTTAATATCTATACCAGATGGCCCAACCGCGCCGTATTTTGCGTGTGCAGATAACCCCTCGGGCGTTAAAAGAGTTGCAGAACTCAATGGGGCAATTCCAAGTAAATACAGGTCAGTGGGAATCTGGAGCATTAACGCCCTAAAAATCTGCCACCACCACCACTACTACACCAGCGGTTCTCAGAAACGCCCATATGACTACAATGAGACTGTTGAAACATCCTATCAATCAACAGGGGCAAAATTTCTAACCCCTATTCAATGAGCGAAGTCAGCATAACAGTACTGTTAATGTTAATGTTGATGATAGTAATAATAATAACATTTACAATAGCAAGCGAAAAAATGGCATTGAAAAACTGTGTGCTATCGTGTTTGTTGCTTATAGTCCGTAATGTTAGACATAAACAGGGTAAACACAATTAAAAATAGCTATGGGCGATATGGATAGGTCAAATCGACATTTTAATTCTTCGTTAGTCTAAAAAGTGAGTATATTCCCTCGAAAACAAAGGCTGTGTAACTGAAGTGGAAAATATTCCAAGATCCTCTCGGTCTGTTTTTGTCTGTCATCACACGGACAGTATACCCTATGCAAAGGTCTGTTTTTGTCTATCACGGATTGTCGCTCTTTACAAGCCTGGGAAGTGCCTTTCAATGGGCACAATCCTCTCATCGTCTTTGTTGAGAAGCAAGAGGAGTAGAACGAAGTTCGGCTGGCCCAATAGCTCAGTCGGTAGAGAACCTGCCTGCTGTGCTAGGGGCCTCAGGTTCGATTCCCGGCGGGGGAGTTTTCTGCAGTCAAGATTATTTCCTATCCTCCCCAAAGTCTGAAAGTATGAATGAGAGTGTGAATGTGTGAATGAGTGTGTGTGTGTGTGTGTGTGTGATCTAATGATTAAAGCCCAAAGTTTACTAGAAACCCAAATACAAGCGAATACGAGTAAACGCCATTGCCTATAGGTAAGAATATGTTCCAAAGGAAAGGCCGCCGATAAGACCATTGAGTTAAAGGCGGGATATAAATCTAACTTTAAAAAAACGAAGCTCCCTCACGCTAATTCACCAGTTCCCCACTGACCTGTGTTTACTTGGAATTACTCCATTGAGTTCTGCAAATCTTGACGCAAGAAAGGATATCTACATACTTGAAATACGGCGTGGCTGGGCCACCTGGTATTTCTGAGAACTATATTTACTTTGAAAGACGTTTTCGCTAGCAATTCATAGGCTTGTTTAAAACTGTCTAATGCGTTACATTCACATGACTTTCACTACCGACTGTCGTTTATTTTTTAACTCCTCTACAAACACTTGTGCAAAATCTTATTTATCTATTCAATTCATGTTAATCGAGGTAAACGTTTGCAGAAAGAGTTTGATTACACATTTCGTTGTGAGTATAAGGGACAGAAGCGATAGTTAAATATTTGTAAAAAGTGTTACTAAGTGCAGCATAACTCAAAAGCGAAATTTTGGATGAATACCATACCATATGTTTAAGTTCAACATCTTTCAAAAATGTGACACAAAGATTTTCAAGAAAATCCTCTTTACCTATCCCTACCCCTTGTATGGAAAACGTTCTGTTATTTTTCGCTTTCTCAAAAGTGGCTCTAGCGATTTTGTTTACAATGCCACATGTTTAAGATATTGACATGACAAATAAAATTTGTATCTTGAATTTTCTGCGAAAGGTATAATACTCTCCATTCAAAGACGTTTTAGCTAGTGGGGTCGGGTGGGGTGGCTTATCTCTCAGGTAAAGCTTTAACTAGTGCGGGGGTACACAATATGCTGAAATGGTACCGCGCGTATCGCGTACAGTGGAAAACAGCCAACAGTCTTTCATTATCACTCGTCTTTACCCATCACTTACCTCAGACCAAGTAAACATTACCACCTCCCAGTAGCTAAACCTCTACCTTCTTGGAAGAGCTCCCCCATCCACTAGCCAAAATGTTGATGGATAGACAGTATGTCCCATTTATTTGATCAAGTTGTGAATAATATAGTATAATTAGCAAATCATAAGAAACGAACAAAGACTTAGAGTAGTAAAAATGTGCAGGTCATTAAAATGCACAATTTGTGTCAAATATTGCAGGTTTAGACTTTTCTTAACAGGGGAAGTATCAGGTCCGTCACGCCGAAACCTGCTCTGAATTTTCTGTAACAGAAGCGATATAGTATACGGAGACCACACTCAAAACATCAGCTGTCATTTTAATTGCAACCCCTTGAAAACGAACGCCAAGTGCTCCATATAAACTACAGGAAAATAATATTTCTACTAACTACACTGCCGTTTTGGGAAAATTGCAACACCAAGGAGGAAACGCATGAATTTAATACCACAGGTTAGGTACATGACAAGCAACAAATGATAAACTTTTCAAATCTATACATGGCCTTTGAGACCTAATATTCAGTATTTGATGTGGCCTCCATGCGCTGCAATTAGAGCTGCTATACGCCGTGGCATTGACTCAAAAAGGTTCTGAATAAGTTCCTGAGGGATTTCCCACCACGCAGTTTGTATTCAAGCTCACAAATCCGTGACACTGGTTACTGCAGGACCGTGACGCACCAGGTGCCGACCAACCATATCCCAGACATGTTCGAAGGGCGACAGTAGTAATAGTCCCGGATGAGCCAATTGTTTTAACGATAATCCTGCCGCTAGGGGCGCTAGTGTCGCTAGTGTCGCTGCGTGCGACGGCGGCGGCGGTAAGTTTGAAAAGCGCCCTGAGCGTTAGGATTATCGTTAAATCGGTTGGCTCATCCGGGACGAGTTGAAAGAATTGAGGAAGTGACGTGGAGTGTTTTGATTGGTTCGTTAATTTGGGGTGGGAGATGGAGGAAGGGAGATGGAGGAGTATGGAGTTGGCGTGATGGAGAGGAATTGGGTGGCGAGGTGTTGTCTGTGCGGAGGTCGGTACTGAAAGAGGGGTAAAGATGGGTAGCGAGGGATAAAAAGTGTAACAGAAAGTGACGTGTGAAGTTGTGATTGGTGGGAGTAAGAAGTGATTTTATTGGTGGAAAGGAACAAATGAGAGTTGTTGATTGGTAGGAATAAGAGGGATTATGATTGGTGGAAAAGAAAAAGTTGTGGGAGTGGGGTATGTTGGAGGTGATGGGAAAGGTGAGTTTTGCTAGCAGCAAGATTTGCAAAAGCCTGTCTTGAACTGATCAGCAATTTTTGAACGTCGGATGGTAGTTTTCTTGAGTGGATAGAGAGATGGGGGCGATATGAGATGCGGTGGCGAAAATGGGGACTAGACAAGGTTGTTGAGACAAGAGGTTTAAGGACGAGGAAATTTGGAGGTTAGTGGTGAACACGGCGGTCGCAAGAGGTGGGGGTAAGGAGATGCAGTGGTGAGAATGGGAACTAAAAGAAGATGGGGTAGCAAGAGTTTTAGAAGAGTAGATTTTGAGGTTAAAATAGTGGGAACTAAAAATGGCGGAGGGTCTACGACAAGGAGATGCGGTGAGAACTAAACAAGATGGCGGTCGCAAGAGGAGGGTAAGGAGATTTGAGGTTACAGTACGAAAACACGAAAGGATATATTCCTACGCCAAGCAGGTCCGAAAAATAATTATGCGTGTGGTACTTACCTGTTACCGGTGTGGATGCGTCACCAAAAGCGCGGCACGCGAGGCGGAAAAATAAAAGCAAACTGTTTTTGAAAATGCTTAACCAGCTTTAAGATCAACCAACATCACTACGCACTGATATACCTAGGTTTTTAAAGCGGTACAGACACCCTTTGCAGAGGCGTAATTTAACTATACCAAAAACCTGGTACTGGACCATCGTGATGGTCGCTAGCGTACGTAGGAGCAGGGTTCTCAAGCCGGTCGAAAGCGGTCAAAAACGTGTACGACGTAGGTGTTGACAGTAGCTGCTGTCGAGTCAACGGTCGAGGTGTGAATAAACAAGATCTGTTCTCGCCGGCAATTTGGTTCGGAGATGTGAGCAGCGGCGAGGTGTTGTGTGTGCGGAGGTCGGGACTGAAAGAGGGAAAAGATGGGGAGCGAGGGATAAAAAGTGTAACAGAAAGTGACGTGTGAAGTTGTGATTGGTGGGAATAAGAAGTGATTTTATTGGTGGAAAGGAGCAAATGAAAGTTGCTGATTGGTAAGAATAAGAGAGGTTATGATTGGTGGAAAGAAAAAGGAGTGGGGTATGTTGGAGGTGATGGGAAAGGTAAGTTTTGCTAGCAACAAGATTTGCAAAAGCCTGTCGTGAACTGATCAGCAATTTTTGAACGTTGGATGGTAGTTTTCTTGAGTGGATAGAGAGATGGGGCGATATGAGATGCGGTGGCGAAAATGGGAACTAAACAAGGTGGTTGAGACAAGAGGTTTAAGGACGAGGAAATTTGGAGGTTAGTGGTGAACATGGCGGTCGCAAGAGGTGGGGGTAAGGAGACGCGGTGGTGAGAATGGGAACTAAAAGAAGATGGCGGTAGCAAGGGGTTAGAAGAGTAGATTTTGAGGTTAAAATAGCGGGAACTAAAAATGGCGGAGGGTCTGCGACAAGGAGATGCGGTGAGAACTAAACAAGATGGCGGACGCAAGAGGAGGGTAAGGAGGTTTGAGGTTACAGTACCAAAACACGAAAGGATATATTCCTACGCCAAGCAGGTCCGAAAAATAATTATGCGTGTGTTACTTACCTGTTACCGGTGTGGATGCGTCACCAAAAGCGCGGCACGCGAGGCGGAAAAATAAAAGCAAACTGTTTTTGAAAATGCTTAACCAGCTTTAAGATCAACCAACATCACTACGCACTGATATACCTAGGTTTTTAAAGCGGTACAGACACCCTTTGCAGAGGCGTAATTTAACTATACCAAAACCTGGTACTGGACCATCGTGATGGTCGCTAGCGTACGTAGGAGCAGGGTTCTCAAGCCGGTCGAAAGCGGTCAAAAACGTGTACGACGTAGGTGTTGGCAGTAGCTGCTGCCGAGGCAACCGTCGAGGTGCGAATGAACGAGATCTGTTCTTGCAGGCAATCTGGTTGAGAGATGAGAGGCGCGGTGGTAAAAATGTGAACTAAATAAGATGGCGGAGGCACGAAGTTGAGGTTAAGGAGCGGCGAGGTGTTGACTGTGCGGCGGTTGGGGTCTGAAAGAGGGGGAAAGATGGCGAACGAGGGATAAAAAGTATAACAGAAAGTGACGTGTGAAGTTGTCATTGGTGGGAATAAGAAGTGATGTTATTGGTGGAAAGGAACAAATGAAAGTTGCTGATTGGCGAGAATAAGAGAGCTTATGATTGGTGGAAAGAAAAAAAGGTGTGGGAGTGGGGTATGTTGGAGGTGATGGAAAAGGCAAGTTTTGCTACCAACAACATTTGCAAAAGCCTATCCAGAACTCATCAGCAATTTTAAATAACTAGTGTTTCGGGGGTTTTCTCTGGTTGGTAGACGAATGCAAGCTGTTTCTACCATACTTATATTATTCGTCTTTTTCCTTTTTTTTTTTTTAAAATGACTAGTTTTTTTTTTTTTGGGAGTTTTCTGCGGATGGTAAACAAATGCAAGCTCTTTCTGCTTTTTCATAGGTTTTCCCTGGTTGGTAGGCGTTTTCTGTACTGGTTGACGAAGGCGTTTCTAATTTTGGAGGTTTTCTCAGGTTTTTAGCGGTTGTCCCTGCCCGGTAGGCAAATGATGAAGTTTTACCTTGTCGGCGCACGGATACTAGGCACGTACTGGCGCGCACACACACACACACACACACACACACAGAGACAGACAGACACACAGACAGGCACACACACACGGACATGTTTCCAAAAATGCTTTTTTTTTTTTTTTTTTTGATTCAGGAGGTCTCAAAACGTGTATTTCCGGTGAAATCTCGGTATCGAATTTTTGGGCGGAATGCAATACTTCCCCTACTTACTATACGTAGTAGAGAAAGTAAAAAAGTATTGAAAAATTTAAGGAAATAACAAGCAATATCTCAAAAGTGTACTATCTTGTTTTCAAGGGTTTTCCAGATCGGTAAGCGTTAGAATACTCTTAGAGCTTTTTTCAGGTTTTTTAGCGGTTGTCCCTGGCCGGTAGGCAAATGATAAAGTTTTTCTATAACGTCGTCGTTTTGGCTTGTGGCGCACGGTTCCTAGGCACGTACTCGCGCGCGCGCACACACACACACACACACACACACTAAAATAGTAGCGTATAAAAAAAACTGATTTGTTACACTCACATGACTTTCTCTACTCTTGTACAATCTAATTGGTAGCTTTTAAGCGATAGTCAAATATTTTAACGCTGGTTGCTATGTGGCGAATTCCATTCTGTTTGCATGTTCAGGACATAAAAAAAATGAATAAACGAATTTGAGAAAAAGTATAAGTATTGGAAAATTTAAGGAAATAACAAGCAATATCTCGAAAACGGTTCACTCAACAAAAGAAACGTATATGACATAAGTTGTGTATTTTAACGCGATCTACATTTTTTGTGTAGTAAAATTTTGTCTATCTCTTATGGTTTACCAGTTATGCAAAAAAGTCGTTCACAATGAAGAATATTTTTGGAGACATTCCCAGAAAATTCGAGATATACATTTTATTTGACATGACAATATCTTAAACATATGATGTTTTAATCAAAATCGTTAGAGCCGTTTTTGAGAAAATTAAAATTTTCGAAAAATGTTCCATGTAAAGGGTAGTCTGGGGTGGGGGGATTTTCTTGAAAACCTTCGTGTCGCATCTCTGGAAGATACTGAACCTAAATACCAAGTTTGGTGTTTATCCGACTGTTCGTTTTTGAGTTATGCTGTTCACAGACACACAGACACACAGACACACAGACAGACACACACACGGACATGTTTCCAAAAATGCTTTTTTTTTTTTGGATTCAGAGATTCTCAAAACATGTATTTCCAGTGAAATCTCGGTAACGAATTTTTGGGTGGAATGCAATACTTCCCCTACTTACTATACGTAGTAGAGAAAGTAAAAATGAATAACGCATTTGAGAAAAAGTATAAGTATTGGAAAATTTAAGGAAATAACAAGCAATATCTCGAAAATGGTTCACTCAACTAAAAAAAAATGTATATGACATAAATTGTGTATTTTAACGCGATCTACATTTTTTGTGTAGTAAAATTTTGGCTATCTCTTATGGTTTACCAGTTATGCATACTGAACCTAAATACCAAGTTTGGTGTTTATCCGACTGTTCGTTTTTGAGTTATGCTGTTCACAGACACACAGACGCACAGACAGACAGACACACAGACACACAGACACACAGACAGACACACACACGGACATGTTTCCAAAAATGCTTTTTTTTTCTGGATTCAGTGATTCTCAAAACATGTATTTCCAGTGAAATCTCGGTATCGAATTTTTGGGTGGAATGCAATACTTCCCCTACTTACTATACGTAGTAGAGAAAGTAAAAATGAATAACGCATTTGAGAAAAAGTATAAGTATTGGAAAATTTAAAGGAAATAACAAGCAATATCTCGAAAAACGGTTCACTCAACAAAATAAATGTATATGGCATAAGTTGTGTATTTTAACGCGATCTACATTTTTTGTGTAGCAAACTTTTGTCTATCTCTTACGGTTTATCAGTTATGAAAAAGTCGTTCACAATGAAGAATTCTTTTGGAGACATTCCCAGAAAATTCGAGATATACATTTCATTTCTCTCGACATTATCTTAAATATATGATATTTTCATCAAAATCGTTAGAGCCATTTTTTAATACAAAGAGAACGGGATTTCACAAGTGAAACAGTACTGTGATAACGATACCACTGAAACAAAAAAAAAATCTGATGTGTAACACTCACATGACTTTCTCAACTCTTGTACAAAGTATTTTTACAAACGCTTATTCCCCATCTAGTTCATGTTAATCGAGATAAACATTTGCAAAATCTATTTTATTGCTAATTTTCTTGTATAAAAAAAAATCTGATGTGTAACACTCACATGACGTTCTCTACTCTTGTACAAAGTATTTTTACAAACGCTTATGCTCCATCTAGTTCATGTTAATCGAGATAAACATTTGCAAACTCTATTTTATTGCTAATTTTCTTGTAGATGTAGGGGAAAATATATTTACAAGGGGAATATAGAAAAACAGTAGCCTTTAAGCACATACATATCTCTTAATAGCTGGTTGCTATGTGCAACACCATTCTTTTTGCCACAGATTAATACTGTTTGCATATCAAAGACAAAAAAAATGAATAACGAAGTCCCATTTGAGAAAATAAATATTGGAAAATTAACAAACAATATCTCGAAAACGGTTCACTCAACAACAAAAATGTATATTACATAAGATGTGTATTTTAACGCGATCTACATTTTTTGTGTAGTAAAATTTTGTCTATCTCTTACGGTTTTTCAGTTATGAAAAAGACGTTCACAATGAAGAATACTTTTGGAGACATTCCCAGA
The DNA here is from genome assembly GCA_030765065.1 of Deroplatys truncata. Classification (NCBI taxonomy): domain Eukaryota; kingdom Metazoa; phylum Arthropoda; class Insecta; order Mantodea; family Mantidae; genus Deroplatys; species Deroplatys truncata. Next base: position 27,005,440 of record CM060985.1, on the reverse strand, counting down.
AAATTCGAGATATACATTTCATTTCTCACGACATTATATTAAACATACGATATTTTTCATCAAAATCGTTAGAGCCATTTTTTTTAATACAAAGAGAACGGGATTTCACAAGTGAAACAGTACTGTGATAACGATACCAACAAAACTAATTATTATTCACCCACTGAAACACATAAAAAAAATCTGATGTGTAACACTCACATGACTTTTCTCATCTCTTGTACAAAGTATTTTTACAAACGCTTATTCCCCATCTAGTTCATGTTAATCGAGATAAACATTTGCAAACTCTGTTTTATTGCTAATTTTGTTGTAGATGTAGGGAAAATATATTTACAAGGGGAATATAGAAAAACAGTAGCCTTTAAGCACATACATATCTCTTAATAGCTGGTTGCTATGTGCAGTACCATTCTTTTTGCCACAGATTAATACTCTTTGCATATCAAAGACAAAAAAAAAATGAATAACGAATTCCCATTTGAGAAAATAACTATTGGAAAATTTAAGTAAATAACAAGCAATATCTCGAAAACGGTTCACTCAACAATAAAGATGTATATGACATAAGTTGTGTATTTTAACGCGATCTACATACTTTCGTACTCACCTATAAGATATAGAGGGTAGAGGTCGTACGAACGTAGCACTTTGAGAATTTATATTCAACAGTTGGTGTTACTCCTTAGAAAGGAAGTATCTGCTGATTTTTATTTAATTCTTTACATTTTACATAACACGTATGCACTGGCACAACACAAAAGCACTACACACGATACTCAGTTTTAATATTTGCACTAATAACATCAGGAATAACTGAAGTCTGCAAACAGTCATTTCCCATGTGCAGCCTTACGTACAGAGAACGTGTGTGGCTGATCTATGTGTAAAAAGAGCCTGAGAGCGGATGTACGTCAGCGGTAAAATCTTTTAAATGCATTTTTATTGGCGATGGTAGAAATCGTGCAGTGGTGGATCGTGAAAATTCATATAAATGGATGTATCACCTCATAATAAGCCTCTATATACCAAGAATATTGAGTTTTTAAAAAGTCAGCAACTGTACCTGTGTTTCTATACGTGAACGTCAGATGGCAGCTTCGATACGTGTCCACGGAGACCTTAGTGCTAGGCAACTGTACCTCTGTTTCTATACGTGAACGGCAGATTGCAGCTTCGATACGTGTCCACGGAGACCTTAGTGCTAGGCAACTGCACCTCTGTTTCTATACGTGAACAGCAGATTGCAGCTTCGATACGTATCCACGGAGACCTTAGTGCTAGGCAACTGCACCTCTGTTTCTATACGTGAACGGCAGATTGCAGCTTCAATACGTGTCCACGGAGACCTTAGTGCTAGGCAACTGTACCTCTGTTTCTATACGTGAACGAGAGATTGCAGCTTCGATACGTGTCCACGGAGACCTTAGTGCTAGGCAACTGCACCTCTGTTTCTATACGTGAACGTCAGATTGCAGCTTCGATACGTGTCCACGGAGACCTTAGTGCTAGGCAACTGCACCTCTGTTTCTATACGTGAACGGCAGATTGCAGCTTCGATACGTATCCACGGGGACCTTAGTGCTAGGGAACTGCACCTCTGTTTCTATACGTGAACGGCAGATTGCAGCTTCAATACGTGTCCACGGAGACCTTAGTGCTAGGCAGCTGTACCTCTGTTTCTATACGTGAACGGCAGATTGCAGCTTCGATACGTGTCCACGGAGATCTTAGTGCTAGGCAGCTATACCTGTTTCTATACGTCAACGGCAGATTGCAGCTTCGATACGTGTTCACGGAGACCTTAGTGCTAGGCAACTGTACCTGTGTTTCTATACGTGTCCACGGAGACCTTAGTGCTAGACAACTGTACCTCTGTTTCTATACGTGAACGGCAGATTGCAGCTTCAATACGTGTCCACGGAGACCTTAGTGCTAGTGCTAGGCAACTATACCTCTGTTTCTATACGTGAACGGCAGATTGCAGGTTCGATACGTGTCCACGGAGATCTTAGTGCTAGGCAACTATACCTGTTTCTATACGTGAACGGCAGATTGCAGCTTCGATACGTGTCCACGGAGACCTTAGTGCTAGGCAACTGTACCTGTGTTTCTATACGTGAACGTCAGATGGCAGCTTCGATACGTGTCCACGGAGACCTTAGTGTTAGGCAACTGTACCTCTGTTTCTATACGTGAACGGCAGATTGCAGCTTCGATACGTGTCCACGGAGACCTTTCGCTTCAGGTGACAAAATAACACTAGGCACTTGTGTGCCGTGGTGTAAGCCGCAATCACGGTATTGGTAGCGTGGATCTCCTTGGGGCTCTCCTCGGAGTTACCTCAACACCACGTACATGACCTGGTTCGTCACGGGTACGCAGGTCTGCACTACCACTTCCTCGGCGTTGAGCAGGCCCAGGAGGCGATCGTACCGGTACACCAGCTAGCACGTGGACATGTTATCGCGCTGTGGTGTTGCGTGTGCGAGGTATGGAAACTCAAGGACGCAAAACATGCACGACCGAGGGTTAAAAAGCAGAACAAGTAGTGACGTGGAGCGTTGTGATTGGTGTAAATAAGACGATCTCTGATAGGTGGACAAATTGAAATAACGTGATGTGATAGGCGAAAATAAAATCAAAGGTGATTGGATGAAAAATGACGAGAAGGAATTAGCGGTGAATTTGTGAACTAAGATGGCGAAGATTTTTTTTTTTAAAAAAAAGGATAATATAAGTACGGCAACTGTAACGGTTTACGGCAAACGCGCGCCGCGCAATGCGTCACGCCGGGCATCTTGCTCAATATGATTTTTGTTTTATTGCCCGGGCGTGACGCATTGCGCGGCGCGCGTTTGCCGTAAACCGTTACAGTTGCCGTACTTATATTATCCTTTTTTTTTAAAAAAAAAAATCTTCGCCATCTTAGTTCACAAATTCACCGCTAATTCCTTCTCGTCATTTTTCATCCAATCACCTTTGATTTTATTTTCGCCTATCACATCACGTTATTTCAATTTGTCCACCTATCAGAGATCGTCTTATTTACACCAATCACAACGCTCCACGTCACTACTTGTTCTGCTTTTTAACCCTCGGTCGTGCATGTTTTGCGTCCTTGAGTTTCCATACCTCGCACACGCAACACCACAGCGCGATAACATGTCCACGTGCTAGCTGGTGTACCGGTACGATCGCCTCCTGGGCCTGCTCAACGCCGAGGAAGTGGTAGTGCAGACCTGCGTACCCGTGACGAACCAGGTCATGTACGTGGTGTTGAGGTAACTCCGAGGAGAGCCCCAAGGAGATCCACGCTACCAATACCGTGATTGCGGCTTACACCACGGCACACAAGTGCCTAGTGTTATTTTGTCACCTGAAGCGAAAGGTCTCCGTGGACACGTATCGAAGCTGCAATCTGCCGTTCACGTATAGAAACAGAGGTACAGTTGCCTAACACTAAGGTCTCCGTGGACACGTATCGAAGCTGCCATCTGACGTTCACGTATAGAAACACAGGTACAGTTGCCTAGCACTAAGGTCTCCGTGGACACGTATCGAAGCTGCAATCTGCCGTTCACGTATAGAAACAGGTATAGTTGCCTAGCACTAAGATCTCCGTGGACACGTATCCAACCTGCAATCTGCCGTTCACGTATAGAAACAGAGGTATAGTTGCCTAGCACTAGCACTAAGGTCTCCGTGGACACGTATTGAAGCTGCAATCTGCCGTTCACGTATAGAAACAGAGGTACAGTTGTCTAGCACTAAGGTCTCCGTGGACACGTATAGAAACACAGGTACAGTTGCCTAGCACTAAGGTCTCCGTGAACACGTATCGAAGCTGCAATCTGCCGTTGACGTATAGAAACAGGTATAGCTGCCTAGCACTAAGATCTCCGTGGACACGTATCGAAGCTGCAATCTGCCGTTCACGTATAGAAACAGAGGTACAGCTGCCTAGCACTAAGGTCTCCGTGTACACGTATTGAAGCTGCAATCTGCCGTTCACGTATACAAACAGAGGTGCAGTTCCCTAGCACTAAGGTCCCCGTGGATACGTATCGAAGCTGCAATCTGCCGTTCACGTATAGAAACAGAGGTGCAGTTGCCTAGCACTAAGGTCTCCGTGGACACGTATCGAAGCTGCAATCTGACGTTCACGTATAGAAACAGAGGTGCAGTTGCCTAGCACTAAGGTCTCCGTGGACACGTATCGAAGCTGCAATCTCCCGTTCACGTATAGAAACAGAGGTACAGTTGCCTAGCACTAAGGTCTCCGTGGACACGTATTGAAGCTGCAATCTGCCGTTCACGTATAGAAACAGAGGTGCAGTTGCCTAGCACTAAGGTCTCCGTGGATACGTATCGAAGCTGCAATCTGCCGTTCACGTATACAAACAGAGGTGCAGTTGCCTAGCACTAAGGTCTCCGTGGACACGTATCGAAGCTGCAATCTGCCGTTCACGTATAGAAACAGAGGTACAGTTGCCTAGCACTAAGGTCTCCGTGGACACGTATCGAAGCTGCAATCTGCCGTTCACGTATAGAAACAGAGGTACAGTTGCCTAGCACTAAGGTCTCCGTGGACACGTATCGAAGCTGCAATCTGCCGTTCACGTATAGAAACAGAGGTGCAGTTGCCTAGCGCTAAGGTCTCCGTGGACACGTATCGAAGCTGCAATCTGCCGTTCACGTATAGAAACAGAGGTGCAGTTGCCTAGCACTAAGGTCTCCGTGGACACGTATCGAAGCTGCAATCTGCCGTTCACGTATAGAAACAGAGGTACAGTTGCCTAGCACTAAGGTCTCCGTGGACACGTATCGAAGCTGCAATCTGCCGTTCACGTATAGAAACAGAGGTACAGTTGCCTAGCACTAAGGTCTCCGTGGACACGTATCGAAGCTGCCATCTGACGTTCACGTATAGAAACACAGGTACAGTTGCTGACTTTTTAAAAACTCAATATTCTTGGTATATAGAGGCTTATTATGAGGTGATACATCCATTTATATGAATTTTCACGATCCACCACTGCACGATTTCTACCATCGCCAATAAAAATGCATTTAAAAGATTTTACCGCTGACGTACATCCGCTCTCAGGCTCTTTTTACACATAGATCAGCCACACACGTTTTCTGTACGTAAGGCTGCACATGGGAAATGACTGTTTGCAGACTTCAGTTATTCCTGATGTTATTAGTGCAAATATTAAAACTGAGTATTGTGTGTAGTGCTTTTGTGTTGTGCCAGTGCATACGTGTTATGTAAAATGTAAAGAATTAAATAAAAATCAGCAGATACTTCCTTTCTAAGGAGTAACACCAACTGTTGAATATAGATTCTCAAAGTGCTACGTTCGTACGACCTCTACCCTCTATATCTTATAGGTGAGTACGAAAGTATGTAGATCGCGTTAAAATAGACAACTTATGTCATATACATCTTTATTGTTGAGTGAACCGTTTTCGAGATATTGCTTGTTATTTACTTAAATTTTCCAATAGTTATTTTCTCAAATGGGAATTCGTTATTCATTTTTTTTTTGTCTTTGATATGCAAAGAGTATTAATCTGTGGCAAAAAGAATGGTACTGCACATAGCAACCAGCTATTAAGAGATATGTATGTGCTTAAAGGCTACTGTTTTTCTATATTCCCCTTGTAAATATATTTTCCCTACATCTACAACAAAATTAGCAATAAAACAGAGTTTGCAAATGTTTATCTCGATTAACATGAACTAGATGGGGAATAAGCGTTTGTAAAAATACTTTGTACAAGAGATGAGAAAAGTCATGTGAGTGTTACACATCAGATTTTTTTTATGTGTTTCAGTGGGTGAATAATAATTAGTTTTGTTGGTATCGTTATCACAGTACTGTTTCACTTGTGAAATCCCGTTCTCTTTGTATTAAAAAAAATGGCTCTAACGATTTTGATGAAAAATATCGTATGTTTAATATAATGTCGTGAGAAATGAAATGTATATCTCGAATTTTCTGGGAATGTCTCCAAAAGTATTCTTCATTGTGAACGTCTTTTTCATAACTGAAAAACCGTAAGAGATAGACAAAATTTTACTACACAAAAAATGTAGATCGCGTTAAAATACACATCTTATGTAATATACATTTTTGTTGTTGAGTGAACCGTTTTCGAGATATTGTTTGTTAATTTTCCAATATTTATTTTCTCAAATGGGACTTCGTTATTCATTTTTTTTTGTCTTTGATATGCAAACAGTATTAATCTGTGGCAAAAAGAATAGTGTTGCACATAGCAACCAGCTATTAAGAGATATGTATGTGCTTAAAGGCTACTGTTTTTCTATATTCCCCTTGTAAATATATTTTCCCCTACATCTACAAGAAAATTAGCAATAAAATAGAGTTTGCAAATGTTTATCTCGATTAACATGAACTAGATGGAGCATAAGCGTTTGTAAAAATACTTTGTACAAGAGTAGAGAACGTCATGTGAGTGTTACACATCAGATTTTTTTTTTTTATACAAGAAAATTAGCAATAAAATAGATTTTGCAAATGTTTATCTCGATTAACATGAACTAGATGGGGAATAAGCGTTTGTAAAAATACTTTGTACAAGAGTTGAGAAAGTCATGTGAGTGTTACACATCAGATTTTTTTTTTTGTTTCAGTGGTATCGTTATCACAGTACTGTTTCACTTGTGAAATCCCGTTCTCTTTGTATTAAAAAATGGCTCTAACGATTTTGATGAAAATATCATATATTTAAGATAATGTCGAGAGAAATGAAATGTATATCTCGAATTTTCTGGGAATGTCTCCAAAAGAATTCTTCATTGTGAACGACTTTTTCATAACTGATAAACCGTAAGAGATAGACAAAAGTTTGCTACACAAAAAATGTAGATCGCGTTAAAATACACAACTTATGCCATATACATTTATTTTGTTGAGTGAACCGTTTTTCGAGATATTGCTTGTTATTTCCTTTACATTTTCCAATACTTATACTTTTTCTCAAATGCGTTATTCATTTTTACTTTCTCTACTACGTATAGTAAGTAGGGGAAGTATTGCATTCCACCCAAAAATTCGATACCGAGATTTCACTGGAAATACATGTTTTGAGAATCACTGAATCCAGAAAAAAAAAAGCATTTTTGGAAACATGTCCGTGTGTGTGTCTGTCTGTGTGTCTGTGTGTCTGTCTGTCTGTGCGTCTGTGTGTCTGTGAACAGCATAACTCAAAAACGAACAGTCGGATAAACACCAAACTTGGTATTTAGGTTCAGTATGCATAACTGGTAAACCATAAGAGATAGCCAAAATTTTACTACACAAAAAATGTAGATCGCGTTAAAATACACAATTTATGTCATATACATTTTTTTTTAGTTGAGTGAACCATTTTCGAGATATTGCTTGTTATTTCCTTAAATTTTCCAATACTTATACTTTTTCTCAAATGCGTTATTCATTTTTACTTTCTCTACTACGTATAGTAAGTAGGGGAAGTATTGCATTCCACCCAAAAATTCGTTACCGAGATTTCACTGGAAATACATGTTTTGAGAATCTCTGAATCCAAAAAAAAAAAAGCATTTTTGGAAACATGTCCGTGTGTGTGTCTGTCTGTGTGTCTGTGTGTCTGTGAACAGCATAACTCGAAAACGAACAGTCGGATAAACACCAAACTTGGTATTTAGGTTCAGTATCTTCCAGAGATGCGACACGAAGGTTTTCAAGAAAATCCCCCCACCCCAGACTACCCTTTACATGGAACATTTTTCGAAAATTTTAATTTTCTCAAAAACGGCTCTAACGATTTTGATTAAAACATCATATGTTTAAGATATTGTCATGTCAAATAAAATGTATATCTCGAATTTTCTGGGAATGTCTCCAAAAATATTCTTCATTGTGAACGACTTTTTTGCATAACTGGTAAACCATAAGAGATAGACAAAATTTTACTACACAAAAAATGTAGATCGCGTTAAAATACACAACTTATGTCATATACGTTTCTTTTGTTGAGTGAGCCGTTTTCGAGATATTGCTTGTTATTTCCTTAAATTTTCCAATACTTATACTTTTTCTCAAATTCGTTTATTCATTTTTTTTATGTCCTGAACATGCAAACAGAATGGAATTCGCCACATAGCAACCAGCGTTAAAATATTTGACTATCGCTTAAAAGCTACCAATTAGATTGTACAAGAGTAGAGAAAGTTATGTGAGTGTAACAAATCAGTTTTTTTTATACGCTACTATTTTAGTGTGTGTGTGTGTGTGTGTGTGTGTGTGTGCGCGCGCGCGAGTACGTGCCTAGCAACCGTGCGCCACAAGCCAAAACGACGACGTTATAGAAAAACTTTATCAATTGCCTACCGGCCAGGGACAACCGCTAAAAAACCTGAAAAAAGCTCTAAGAGTATTCTAACGCTTACCGATCTGGAAAACCCTTGAAAACAAGATAGTACACTTTTGAGATATTGCTTGTTATTTCCTTAAATTTTTCAATACTTTTTTACTTTCTCTACTACGTATAGTAAGTAGGGGAAGTATTGCATTCCGCCCAAAAATTCGATACCGAGATTTCACCGGAAATACACGTTTTGAGACCTCCTGAATCAAAAAAAAAAAAAAAAAAAAAAAGCATTTTTGGAAACATGTCCGTGTGTGTGTGCCTGTCTGTGTGTCTGTCTGTCTCTCTGTGTGTGTGTGTGTGTGTGTGCGCGCCAGTACGTGCCTAGTATCCGTGCGCCGACAAGGTAAAACTTCATCATTTGCCTACCGGGCAGGGACAACCGCTAAAAACCTGAGAAAACCTCCAAAATTAGAAACGCCTTCGTCAACCAGTACAGAAAACGCCTACCAACCAGGGAAAACCTATGAAAAAGCAGAAAGAGCTTGCATTTGTTTACCATCCGCAGAAAACTCCCAAAAAAAAAAAAAAAAACTAGTCATTTTAAAAAAAAAAAAGGAAAAAGACCAATAATATAAGTATGGTAGAAACAGCTTGCATTCGTCTACCAACCAGAGAAAACCCCCGAAACACTAGTTATTTAAAATTGCTGATGAGTTCTGGATAGGCTTTTGCAAATGTTGTTGGTAGCAAAACTTGCCTTTTCCATCACCTCCAACATACCCCACTCCCACACCTTTTTTTCTTTCCACCAATCATAATCTCTCTTATTCTCGCCAATCAGCAACTTTCATTTGTTCCTTTCCACCAATAACATCACTTCTTATTCCCACCAATGACAACTTCACACGTCACTTTCTGTTATACTTTTTATCCCTCGTTCGCCATCTTTCCCCCTCTTTCAGACCCCAACCACCGCACAGTCAACACCTCGCCGCTCCTTAACCTCAACTTCGTGCCTCCGCCATCTTATTTAGTTCACATTTTTACCACCGCGCCTCTCATCTCTCAACCAGATTGCCTGCAAGAACAGATCTCGTTCATTCGCACCTCGACGGTTGCCTCGGCAGCAGCTACTGCCAACACCTACGTCGTACACGTTTTTGACCGCTTTCGACCGGCTTGAGAACCCTGCTCCTACGTACGCTAGCGACCATCACGATGGTCCAGTACCAGGTTTTGGTATAGTTAAATTACGCCTCTGCAAAGGGTGTCTGTACCGCTTTAAAAACCTAGGTATATCAGTGCGTAGTGATGTTGGTTGATCTTAAAGCTGGTTAAGCATTTTCAAAAACAGTTTGCTTTTATTTTTCCGCCTCGCGTGCCGCGCTTTTGGTGACGCATCCACACCGGTAACAGGTAAGTAACACACGCATAATTATTTTTCGGACCTGCTTGGCGTAGGAATATATCCTTTCGTGTTTTGGTACTGTAACCTCAAACCTCCTTACCCTCCTCTTGCGTCCGCCATCTTGTTTAGTTCTCACCGCATCTCCTTGTCGCAGACCCTCCGCCATTTTTAGTTCCCGCTATTTTAACCTCAAAATCTACTCTTCTAACCTCTTGCTACCGCCATCTTCTTTTAGTTCCCATTCTCACCACCGCGTCTCCTTACCCCCACCTCTTGCGACCGCCATGTTCACCACTAACCTCCAAATTTCCTCGTCCTTAAACCTCTTGTCTCAACCACCTTGTTTAGTTCCCATTTTCGCCACCGCATCTCATATCGCCCCATCTCTCTATCCACTCAAGAAAACTACCATCCAACGTTCAAAAATTGCTGATCAGTTCACGACAGGCTTTTGCAAATCTTGTTGCTAGCAAAACTTACCTTTCCCATCACCTCCAACATACCCCATTCCTTTTTCTTTCCACCAATCATAACCTCTCTTATTCTTACCAATCAGCAACTTTCATTTGCTCCTTTCCACCAATAAAATCACTTCTTATTCCCACCAATCACAACTTCACACGTCACTTTCTGTTACACTTTTTATCCCTCGCTCCCCATCTTTTCCCTCTTTCAGTACCGACCTCCGCACAGACAACACCTCGCCACCCAATTCCTCTCCATCACGCGACCTCCATACTCCTCCATCTCCCTTCCTCCATCTCCCACCCCAAATTAACGAACCAATCAAAACACTACACGTCACTTCCTCAATTCTTTCAACTCGTCCCGGATGAGCCAACCGATTTAACGATAATCCTAACGCTCAGGGCGCTTTTCAAACTTACCGCCGCCGCCGTCGCACGCAGCGACACTAGCGACACTAGCGCCCCTAGCGGCAGGATTATCGTTAAAACAATTGGCTCATCCGGGACTATTACTACTGGCGACATGTCAGGCGAACGTGCAGGTCAGGGAAGCAATGGTACCCGTCACTCTTCGAAAAAGGCTTGTACATTACTCGCAAAATGTGGCCGGGCATTGCCCTGTTGAAATGTGGCCTGTGGAGATGCCTGAAGCAGGGGAAGTACCTCAGGCTCTACAACCACCGTTAGGTACCATTGCTGTTCAAAGTGCCCTCAATTCGTAGGAGGCGAGATCAGTTGTTGTGACCAATGGCGCCCCAAACCATCACACCTGGTGTTTGTCCACTATGCCACTCAACAATGCAGCATTCCAGGTTGCGCTCACCACGGTACCGCCGGACGCGTATGCGGCAATCACTGAAGGACACGTTGAAGCGGGACTTGTCCGAAAAGCCTACATTTTGCCACTGAGCACTCCAGTGACGGTGTTCACGTGTCCATTGCAGTCGGAAGAGCTTGTGGTTTCTGGACAACGGAAGCCAAGGTAAAGAGCATGCATGCAACCAGTGCAACCTGCAGCAGAAGGCGACGAACCGTTAATGCAGACAAGTTCACACCTGTTGCAGTTCTCCAGCGTCGAGCCAGCACTGTGAATGAAGCTGTATGGTCCGTTATGACCATGCGGACAAGATGACGGACATCCCGTGCTGTTGTCCAGTACCCGCTCTTCGCTGCGTACGACCTTCATCTATCCACTGCTTCCACACACGTATCACTGTCCTAGCAGCATGTCCTGTACGAGCCAATATGTCACGGTATGACAAACCCGCTTCCCGGAGACCGATCATTCTGCCCCGTTCGAACTCACTCATATGTCCATATGACTCCCTTTGACGTCGACGAGGCATACTGGCACTCACTTTATTGTTTCCACCTTGTTTGACAGCTCTGCAGTGACTACACTGGGCGTAACACTGACCTTGTCGGACCGACACGTAAGGGCTCTGCTCAGCCTACGTGCACTCCATCTCTCTACAAATCTAATCACCTATTGCTTACAAACTCTTCTACACTTCCACCAAGTTTGGAGTTATTCAGGAAATTCTTTCTTGGTGTTGCAATTTTCACAAAGGGCAGTGTATATGTGTGTGAATTTTTGATTGATAAATAAAGCAGTGTGAACGATCACATAATTTTCTTCACTACCTCTACTGTAGAACACAACGTAATCTATGCTGAGAATATCTGTGTTTCCATGGTATCGCAGTTGAAGCCCCTGCGCGGTAGGCCACCCATTCTAGTGTCAGCCTGTACCAGACTTACGGAGTGTTATTTATTTGCTCATCTTTGCATGCTGAACATCCTTAGTAGCTTTCGTTGTGCATCAAAATCATTAAATATTCATGCTCGGCAGGCCAAAAGCTGGTTGCATCGTACTAAAGGAATTTAATTAATTTCCGGCAAGGATAAGAGAAGGAAGGCCATTCATAATTAATGTAGGAGCAACATGGGCTCAATAGATAAACTTAAGTGACAATTAAGACTGAATTTAATTTTCGCTCGGAGAGGAGGGTGGGAGCGAGTGTTGACTTGGGGATAATTGCAGTACTTTCATAACTACTTGGCTGTAACCGCGGGATTAACTCGACACTCATTTAAACCGTCAATTGGCTATATATTTACATGAAATTACTGCGCTCTTGTACCAGATCAGTTAAAACTCGTCTCTAGAGTGGTAATGTGCACACGAAAGCTGGTTAATTACCGTTTCACATTAACCCAGTTTCGGTTTCTATAAAACTTGCATCATACAGGGTAAGTTATTATGGTAGCGCATACACAAAGTTAAAATTAAGTCACTATTTCTTTCTCAGATACTCCCCTGTAGTAAGTAGAGGAGGTATTGTATCCCACCCCAAAATCTGATATCAAAATTCCACCGAAAATGCTCAATTCTGCGGTGCCTTAAATAAGAAATACATTTAGAAAAATGTTCGCGCGCGTGTGTGTGAACATAACTCAAAAAACATTATTTGTTGCACTCACATGGCTTTCTCTACCCATACGCGCATGTGTGTGTGTGAGAACATAACTAAAAACAACCTTATTAGTTGCACTCACATGGCTTTCTCTACTCATACGCGCATGTGTGTGTGAGAATATAACTAAAAAAAACATTATTTGTTGCACTCACATGGCTTTCTCTCCTCATACGTGCGTGCGTGTGTGTGTGTGAGAGAGAGAGAGAGAACATAACTCAAAAACCCTTATTTATAGCACTCACATGGCTTTCTCTACTTATACGCACGCGTGTCTGTGTGTGTGTGAGAACATAATTCAAAAAACCTTATTTATAGCACTCACATGGCTTTCTCTACTCATACGCCCGTGTGTGTGTGTGAGAATATAACTAAAAAAACCTCATTTGTTGCACTCACAATGCTTTCTCTACTCTACGCGCGCGTGTGTGTGTGTGGGAACATAACTAAAAAAAAGCTTATTTGTTGCATTCACAAGGCTTTCTCTACTCATACGCCCGTGTGTGTGTGAGAGAATATAACTAAAAAACCTTATTTTTGCACTCACATGGCTTTCTCTACTCATACGTGCGTGTCTGTGTGAGAAGAAAACTAAAAAAACTTATTTGTTGCATTCACATGGCTTTCTCTACTCATACGCATGTGTGTGTGCGTGTGAGAACATATCTCAAAAAACCCTAATTTGTTGCACTCACACTGCTTTCTCTACTCATGCTTATACAAACTATTCTTTCAAACTATTATTCTGCGGTCTACTTCATATTAATCCAGATAAACATTTGCAGAAATTGTCTTATCGCTTATTTCCTTGTAGGTACAACGAATTAGGGGAATACAAAATCTTTTAAGAGCGAATCGCTATATGATGGCTTTGAAATTCCGTGCTCTTTGCAGAGGTCAAGAAATAAGAAAGAAAGAAAGAAAGAAAGAAAGAAAGAAAGAAAGAAAGAAAGAAAGAAAGAAAGAAAGAAAGAAAGAAAAACCACTTCTCATTTCAGAAAAGTAAAAGTATTTTAAAATACTAACCAATAAAAGGATTATCTTGGAAAATAAAATCCACAAATAAATAATTATACTGTTATATACTGGGATGAGGCCGAAAGGTTGGTAGCTAGATATAACATTTTCGTTACCCCAGCATATACATTGGGAGGCATAGCATTAGAGGTAGCGAAAGGACCAGAAACTTTAACTACACATTCCGGAGCAGGCGTGGGATATTTATCACAAGAATACACAGAATTTCACATTAATCACATTACCTGTGGTTTATTCAGTATAACACGCTGCCCCTACATCACACAAAAATAACGGAAGGAATTGAAGGGAGATGCTACACACACGCGGTTACATTCACACAATTCACATAGACCTTCCACGCCAGACACTCGACCAGAAGTGACGCTCAACACACAACACACAAAGGAACCAACGCCCACTTCCGCCACTCTAACCCTCGCCACGCCAGACGAAACTTCAAAACCCCAGTCGAAAGAATTACCCTAACAATACTGTTGCCAACGACGCAATAATGTGTTTGGCGTGACAATACACACACATACCCGCCAATATATAATTTAATTTAAATTGTAACTCAAATTGACTCTAATTGTAGGTTCCCATTTTAATATATTAATTGTCCCTAAAATGGTCGTCTTAATGTCTTCCAAGCAAAACACGACTAATGGCATTAACTTTCCTCCATAATATCAAGCAACTTTTATTAAAGGCATTTGTTTCTACAACGCTTAGTTTTGGACATATTGTACAGTCTCAACATAAATGGTCCACCCTGTATATTGGCTGTTTTAACGAGATACACATATCTTATGTTTACCAACTATGCCAAAGTCATCCAGAATGAAGCGGACTTGAGGCTGTTCCCAGAAAAGTCAATATACAAATGTAATTTGTCCTGGAAATGTCTTTAAAATGTGGTATTGTAAAGAAAATCATTGGAGCCATTTTTGAGAAAATCAAATTTCCATGTAAAGGGTAATTTGCGTTGTGGGGATTTCATTGAAAATCTTCGTATCACATCCTTGGAAGATGCTGCACGTAAACACTGGTTTTGGTATTTATCCGACATTTCTGTCTTGAGTTGTACTGTTCAGAGTCGCACACATTTCTAATTTTTTAATTGAAGCGACCTCAAAACGTTTATTTCTAGTGATTTCGCTATATAATTTTTGGGTTAAATATAATACTTGCTCTACTTACTACAGGTAAGCGGTAGAGAAAGTAATTTTGGCTATTTTGGACATTTAATCTTCCTTTATACAAAACACATTGAAGCTATAATAAGCGACGTATTCCTAGTGCGGCATGTGTTGAGTCACCGATATTCTTGCTCTATTGTTCTATTGCATACCACATGCCCACCCGATCAATGCCTCAGTCTCCGGATTAGATCTGATTTCCATGTAATGCTAATGCGCAGTGGCTGGGCTGTGACGTAGTTTCGCAGCAAATAAATTAGCCAATGGCATTTATACTGCCTGACTTTTCCGAAAGCCACAGGCAACACTAGCGGATGGGGAACTCAATTAGTGCTAAGAATTTGATTCGGTATTGCAATCAATACGCTCCCTTTCTGTTCTGGAAACATTCTTCTAGATTCAGGCATGCCTCGATGGCTCATTTATCAACAGAAACAACCTAATATACACGTTTTAAAGTAGAGGAAATGTTGTATACTACCCAAAAATTCGATATCGAGATTCCACCTGAAATACATGTTTCGAGCCCCTGAATCCAAAGCAAACACTTTAGGGAAAGGTCTGTGTCGGTGTGTGTCTGTGAACAGCATAACTCGAAAAAGAAAAACTTGGTGTTTAAGTACAGTATCTTCCAAGGAAGCGACATGATTTTTAACAAAATCTTCCCATCCCAAAGTACCCTTTACATGGACATGTTTTCGTTTAGTTTTCGATTTTCTCAAAAATGGCTCTAACACCTTTTATTAAAATACAGAGAGAGCCAAAAAACTACGAACCGGGTGTGCGGTGTTTTTCCTGTCCGCGTCCTCGGCGCTCGCTGCCGTCTGCCGCTATCATAGAAAGGCGCTGATGAAACCATACAACATTTTTAAAACTACTTTTAAAGGCTTTACTTACCAATTTAATGAAAGGAGATGCTAAAACTGGCCACCGTCGTTGTCCATACATTTTTGGCACCTCTTTAGGAAACTATCCAACACTCGTGTACTTCACGTTGAAAATGCTGGCAATTTCCTGGCGCATATTTTGTTTTAATTCTTCCAGGGTGTGTGGGTTTGTCTTGTACGCTTTGTTTTAAGTTACTTCAGAGATAGAAATCGCAGGGGTTTAGGTCGTGGGACCGAGGGTGCCACAAATCTCTACTAATAATTCTGTCCTCAAACACACATTCATAAAGTTGTTAAGTAAAGCCTTTAAAAGTAGTTTTAAAAATGTTGTGTGGTTTCATCCCGCCTTTCTGTGATAGTGGTAGACGGCAACGAGCGCCGAAGACGAGGACAGGAAAAACACCGCGCAGCGGGTTCGAAGTCTTTTGGCTCTCCCTGTACACACATTAAAGATATCTTTGTACGACAAATACAATCTAGGTATACCTCTGCAAATAGCCTGTGAAGTCCCCTTCATTCTGAATGACATTTGTAATAATTGCTAAATCATAAGAGATACTGCACAAAAATGTAGATCTGGTTAAGTCACACAATTTATGTCAAATAAAATATTTTGTGGGTTAATCATTTCCAATATAGTAAGCCACCACTAGTTTTTTTCTCGTAATCAAGCAAATTTCAAAGCCATCACAGCGACCTGCTGTTTAAAAATCTGACTATCGCCTTAGCCTGTTGTATACTTCTTATACCTACAACAAATATGTAAATGTGTAAGAAAGTTTATCTCTATTAACAAGAAGTAGAGAGGAGAATAACCTTTTGTAAGAACAGTTTTGTGGAAGAGTGAATAGAGAAAACCATATGAATGCAGCACATACGATTTTTAGAAAAAACCTCGTGTATATATGAACAGCATAGGCAACTCAAAACTGAAAATTCGGACAAATACCATGCTTGGTATTTATTTTTAGTAACTTCCAAAGATGGGACACGAAAATTTTCAAGAAAATTCCCCACCCAACTACCCTTTACGTGGAATATTCTTAGTTATTGTTTACTTTCTCAAAAATGGCTGTGATAATTTTGATTAAAATACTTCATATTTAAGATATCCGCATCACAAATCAAAAATATACCTTGAATTTTCTGCTAATAATCTGTGAAATCCTCTTAATCTGAATAAATTTTGTGCTATTTTGACTGGTAAACCATAAGATATGCACAAAAAACGACATTAAAACTGTAGACCTCTTTAAAACACGCGATCAGCCATTTCAGAGATACTCGTTATTGATTTGAATTTTTAAATATAATTTTTTTGAAGGGTTGTCACTAGGCAATTGTTTCTTGTATAAATTTTGAATAAAAAGTTCTGTTTGAACTGACGTCCTTCCGTTGTAAGAATACCCCCATAAGTCTCTTTTGGAAGGATTAGAATTAGTAGAAGAGGGAACACCCGCAAGCGAACTTTTGTGCATACACCCCTGGGAGGAACGGATGAGATAAAGGAACCGCAGGAGATGTATGGGCCGCTCGACCTGCTGGCGCAGACGACAGAGACGCGCAGAGTTCCCTAATAGTTACTGGCCTGACCACCCGGCCGAAGAGCGCTCGGCGGCGACCCTCCCAAGCCACTGGAGGGCGGCCCACAGGTTCCCCTCCAGCGGAGACGGAGAAACCTCGACCCAGCAGTGGAGGCTCAAACAGCTGCCATGTGACGGGACCGAGGAGATCCAAAGCGCAAGCCCCTGTGCCATCTGCCCGCCGCCGACCGACACACATTCCCGAAGTCAACGTGTAACGTGAAAGAGGGAGATGAAATGGGGGAGAGAGGAGAGCCGTGTTAGACGACACCACTACTGCATTCGCCTCGTCAACCAGTGAAAACCACATCCCTTTTGGAAATATTTTATAGCCTATATCCGTGGTTTTCAGTGCTGAAAGAATGACCACACTCGGTTGAGCGGTTCCCGAGATTGTAGATATTTAATTGCAGGAACCTGGTGGCGATTTCTGGGAACATATTTCATGTTGGAGGAGATAAAAGAGACATTCCTCACAGAAACCTAATGGTTCAGCCTGCAGTACACTGCTGAGATAAAGTAGGCGGGAGGGAACGCTCTCGGGCAAATGGCAGCTACCTGTGGAAGTTATCTGCACCATCGAATATTGTTTCATGACGTTTTTTATTGTTATGCGGATTGCTGTGGACGTGCAGCGGCCGTAAATCAAGGCAGGGAGTTTAGCGCTCCACCTACCGCCCAACGCTGCCGAGCGGGGATTTTCACGAAACGAGCAAAAACGTTCCACGCTTTTTAAACAGTTATTTTATGAGCCAGGGTTGTACAGTTTCATTCATTTCAATTCAATGCTTCTTTCCCCACTGGTATTCGCCGCAGTAATGCTTATCGATATCAAACTGTTTCAAAAGCTAGGGATAGAATATTGAGTTATAATTTTGCAATTATCATTAAAAGTCAGAAACAACCAGAAAACAGAGTTTCAGCAGAATGCTCGATTTCCTGTTTGTCGCTAATGATACGTATAAAATACTAGAACGGATCGAAAAGTCACACACAATAATTTTTTTTACAAAAAGGTTTAATAGTTAAAACAACGAAAATCACAAATGAACTTATACCTTTTACCCAATTTTCGACATAGTCACCAAGTTTCTCAACACATTTCTTCCATCGTGATAACAGTTTCAATATACACTGTTCATAGAAGTCCGTTTACTTGGAGTATAGCCATCTGCGGACTGATGATTTCACTACCGCAGCTGTTGCAAACCGTTGGCCGGTCAGGAATTTCTTCATGGGACCAAACAAATGAAGTCCGACGGTGCAAGGTCCCAAACAAATTTGGTTATTTTCTGACGAACAACAGCAGCAACATGGGGGCGAGCATTGTCATGAAGAATTTTGACACCGTCAGCATTCATGTTGTGGCGTTTGTCACGAAGGACACGACGCAACTTCACCAAAGCTTTCATGTAGGCTGCAGCATTCACAGTGGTCCCGTGTTCAGCAAAGTCCACCAATACAACACCATCCATATCCCAGAACACCGTCACAAGCACTTTCCTAGCAGATTGAGTCGCTTTGAATGTTTTCTTCACTGAGGAACCAACATGTTTCCACTCCATACCTGCCTGCTTGGTTTCGGGCGTGTAGTGGTATGCCCACGACTCATCACCAGTGACGATTCCTTTCAAAAAGTCATGCCCTTCTGCGGTGTACCGCGTTAGGTGATCCAAGCTCGTCACCCTTGTGGTCGTCTGTCAGGTTCTTAGGCACCCAGCGAGCACTAACTTTACGAAATTTCAACGTGTCATGAACAATATCGTACAATGCACCATAGGAAAGGTTGAACCGTTGTGATAAGGTACGTAGTTGCACACGCAGGTCGTTTAAAATTGCCGCCTCAATGCCTCTGACATTCTGCTGGGTTGCAGCTGTTACCCGCCCCCCGGAGCGTGGCGAATCACTAACGTTTCATACCGCCCTCTAGGAAGAATGCACACTACCTGGAGACATTGCTACGGTCCATACAATCATCCCCATACACGCCACGCATGTCCCTGTGAATATCACTAGTTTATGCTCACAAATATCGGACCACAACTTTCTGCTCTTCACACGTGGACGACAGTACCATGCACAACATTTTGTTGGTAATTCATGCTTCTCTCGCTAGAGCTGCACATGAAACAAAAAATACTCTCTATAGTGAAAACTTCAAACTATATTTGGCTGAAATTACAACATTTCAGCTGCAATACTAAGGCAGAAAAAATTATTGTGTGTTACTTTTCGATCCGCCCTCGTAGTTGCGTCATCTCTAACTGAAAGTGTGCGGTAGGTATATTACGTTTTGCTAAGTATTATTGTTTTACACCTTTAAGTTACTTTCGAGGGAATCTTTACATCCTTAGGTATAGTTTGTAGAGGAACTATTGCATTTCACCGAAAATATATGTTTTGAGGCTGCGTGAATAATTTAAGAGGAATGCCCATTTGTGTCCTGGTATTTTGGTTTAGGTTATACAACGTATGGGTACACTTTGCGCACTTCAATCTACATATATCTGTGTGGATACCACCCTCCAGGAGGAAGGGATGAAGTGAAGGAAGCGCAGGAGGCTACAGGTTGCAGACAGACCACAGACACGCGCAGGGGTTGTAGGCTCGAAGACCCGTCCCACTGCTGGAGCTGCCTGGAGACGGCGCTGAAAGACCCGTTGATCAAGCAGCCCTCTAGTGCCCCGGGGAGTACAGTTTCGTTTGAGCAAGCATCCGCGTGATCTGTCCGCCACCGCCATACGCCGCGAAAGCTAGCACCCCTGAAAAATGCGAATGAAAGAGAAGTTATGGAAAGGAAATCATTATAGACGAGAAACCACTTCAGAATTTGCCTACGACCAGGGAAAACCATGAAAAACTGAAGGCCAGTGTTCGGTCCACGGGAATCGACCCGGTGTCCTCCAAACGCGAGCCTCAAAGGTTACCGCGGAGCTATCTCGCTGGACAACTTTGTGTTTACGCTCAGCATCCTAAGGATGCAACATGAAGTTTTCAAGAAAATTCGCCCCTCTCCAAACTAGCCTTTAGATGAAAGAATTAAGTTATTTTTGAAGTGAAGCTGTTTCCAAATTAGGATTTTTTAAAACAAATTGTGTGCTTCTTAAGGTGCAATTTTCCACCTTTACCATACAATTTAAAAGCTACTCATGATACCAAGCAGGACAGTTCAGACGGTAACATCTGTGACCCGCATTCAGGAGATCTCGGGTTCGATTCCCGGCGACCGCCCACCCTGACTCATGGTTTTTTTCGGGATTTTCCCTGGTCGTCAGAAGAATGCTGGAGTGGTTGCTTTCATCCCCCGAATTTCCTGTCCCTCCATTTCGTTCCATAAGCAATTCAATTCATTATTCACCACGTCTGATCTGTTTCGCGGTTTGAAGTGTCGGCGATGGTGTTTCGGTGCAGCGTGGCAGAGAAAAAGGATGCTCTCTGTAAATGTTCTCCGTCCCTCGGGCTTCGGCTAGCTGCTGGGGTATAAGAACCGTCCCCTGGGAGAGCGTTGGACCTTTTGTGGGGCAAAGTCCCCAGCCTGCCTGTCCGACTGCTGGGACATCTCATCTGGAATCTGTAGGGAGTCTGTCATTGTTGTACCATCACTTCTGGTTCCGGTCGCCCGGTGTTTCCCTTTACCTCGTCCCTTCCTCCCAGAATCACCCCCTCTTGGGGCGTGGTACAATATCCTCATTCCTGGGTCGGTGCCGAACCCCCTCCGCTTACAATCCAATCCTAGTATCATGATTAAGTCACTAAATGCATAAGAATAAGTGACACAGAGGAAACATGTTTTGCCCAAAAATGTATAATACAGAAAACTCAGCTTAATGCTAAACCACGATAAGAGCTATTTATATTGCCACGCAACGTGATGAGCTGAATTTCATATATACAGGGCGATTTATGAAGAACTGACACATTTATTTCTTTAATTATTCTGTGAAACAAGAATGATCTATCTGCATCAGGTGTCTTCAACTGGGTGCGCGGACACAGGGTAATCACTGCTGCGTACAGTGACAGGTTCGCTGAAAAATCTGTGTAATGTTATAAAGAGAGAATCTCGGAAATCACTCTATCGATTATGGTAGTTCTTTTACCACTGAAAACCTTTGTTCTTCCCAACGGTCATAGCCATAAGACAGCTTCTAATTTCAATTCCTAAATGAACAAAAATACCAAGTAAGCACTATAATGTGAATACGATGGAGTCGCAAAAGAGCATGCACGAGCGAGATAACTGAAGCGGTAGTGTCTGTGCCTCGCATTCGGGAGGTCTCGGGTTCAAACGTTGCGTATCGACCAATCTGATTAGGGTTTTTCTTGTGTTTTCCCTCAGGAGGCCAGGTAAGTAACGGATTGAATATTCTGTACCGCGATTTACAGAACAAGCAAAATAAAATGAAAATACGTGGTACAGGAAGGCGACTATGCAACATCTCAATGATTCAGTGTACACGACAACGGCCAAAGGTTCCACGATCCCACAGTCTTCATTCCCCCAAGGTTATCTGTCTGGCATACATAACCCAAGTGAACAAACGAACTACAGTAACAGCTACATATGACGAGGGGACTTTTGGGGGGGGGGGTCTTGAAGTTTTAACGTTCTTTAACCTGGTAGGTCACATCAGAAGATGAATGAATTAAATGTCTGAAATGATGCCAAACGAGAACGGGGTCCCTAGAGCTTAGAGTTCTCGAGATTTCAGGATAAGGGATTACTCCGGAAAAAGCCTTATCGGGGTAATCACCCTAACCGAGATTTGAACTCAGTATCTCTTCAATGTGAGACAGTCGTGCTACCCCCACACAACAGAGGTGGGTCAAACATGGGGATCAAGCGTCAAAAAATTGAGTTTTACTTTTGGACGCCCTTTAACTGCTGTGGTCCTTAGCGTCCCATTCTATATTCAGCGTGAAATACCGCTAATTTTTCTCAGAGGCCTCTTTATCAGGGTTGAGGTTCTTTTACGTGCTGTAAAGAGGATCAAGCGTCGTTAAACAAGGAGGAGAAGGCGGCTTTGACTTCTCGTAGAGAGTGCAATGTAGTAATTGTATAAAAATAAGACAAAAGTAGCGAATATTTCATTCTAAGCAGATGTATCAGGATTTAGCATTAAAACATTCAATAACTGTTTTTACTTGGAAGTATAGTATTCCACCAAAAAATTCGATACCGAGATTTCACTGGAAATACATGTTTTAAAGCCACCTGAATAAAAAAATAGCCTTTTTAGAAAAAGGTCCGTGTGTGCGTGAACAGCAGGAAAAGTCGGATAAGTACCCAACTTGGTATTCAGGTTTACTACCTCCAAGGATGCGACACGAAGATTTACAAGAAAACTCCCCACCCCAAACTACCCTTTACATAGAACATTTTTCAATTTTTTTTGTTTTAAAAAATAGCTCTAACGATTTTGATTAAAATACCCATATATTAAAGATATTCACATGACAAATAAGTTGTAATCTTCCTCTTCACTCGGAAGGAATTTTGTAAAATCTTTTATAACTCTAGTGCAACACAGAAGGCAGAGTTTAAAAAGCGACAATCGATCCTGTGTTATATTTGTTTCATTAATTGCCATTTATCAAATACTGCAGATGTGTGGGTAATGAAACAGTGTCGAAACCTCTGAATAACCTTTATTCTAATTCTATAGATGTATGCAGTGAGTTTCTGGATGCCAAAAACCTTCTAATAACCCTCATGTGAGGAAATTTTGGTTTGTTTCCTTTGTAGTTATGTTGTAATCAAGTTCGTTAGGAGAGCGTGTTAAATAACCGTATAAAGAGAGAAACTCCTAACTTTACAAATCAGTGAACACATATTTTAGATTAACTGAGATTATTATTTTCCTCGATGGTCTTCCAAAGTGGTTAACTTCGTGGTCTGGGAGTGCGGAATCTTATTTCGTTGTATGTGTTAAGGTTACTGCATTATGTGAAAATTGTGTAGCTCTTGTGTTATTAAATAACTACGGGACCAAAAAGAAGATTTAAAATATAACCTACTATAATGATCTAAAAGGCTACTCGGCCATCCCGACCGAAGATGCCTCCACCACCAAAGGGTACTTATAGGCTATACAGCATTTCCAAACTTGGAAGACTTTCGTGGGAAGTTTAAGGAAGTCAGACGTTTTGTCGATGTTTCGCATCCTTTTGCGTGAATATCCGGGAGTTTTTCATACGTTATAGGAAAAGCCTGGACTGTGCGAAATAACTACAATAAGGGTTAAAGGGGGAGGATTCACTGTGCACACCCCCCTCTCTCTAGCGTGCGCCGTACTAAATGAGTTATCTACAGGGGAGGCAAGAACTACAAAGGAATATTCGGACCATGGCTAAGGAGTAAGTTCCAAAGTAGGAACTAGGCTTGCCCCCCAAAGCACTTGTTGAAAACTGTTAAGTCTTACAGTCTGGGTTTATTTGCCAAAGCCTCTCACAGATTATAATATACCTTGTTAGATACAGCATACGTTGAGAAAGATGTTTTTTTAGCCCCACATATGGGCGCCAATTTGATGAAGTTTTATTTTAGGAGGAGTATTGTATCGTATTTCAACTGTTGGGGAGCCGAACTTGAAATTCGTTGCAATTGCGCGTATAGTACCCGGTTTCCGGTAGCCTTCGCCCCAAGTTTAAAAATATTAGCACCGTAATTTGACTGTTTCTTTATGTTTGCCTCGGCTGCGTCAGTATTATTGTTAGAGACATGGAAGTCTTGGCAGGGCGTGATGCGACAAGAATATAGGCTTACACAGATTTTAAGTTTTAATTCACTCCTTTTTATTAATCCTTGGCACAAATTAAATAGCACTTCACTGATATCGAGAGCTGTGAGATTCTTTTATTTAATACTTGCATTTTTTAATACGTATACTGTTTTCGTCTCACACGAATACGTATTATATTTCTCGAGGACGCATCACGCATCCAGTTACAAACACTGTCCGCAGGCAACTGAATATATTTCAACCGTCTAAATTGTAAATTTCTGTATTTCAAGTTTCTACTCCAATAGAATACCTGCATTTAAGTAAAGCTTTTTCTGGTTGTTAATTGGCTATTTTTAAACTGTCACTAAAATTACATTATTGCTTCCAAGAATCACAAATAACATTTAAACTCTCAAACTCATTATTGCCTCAAGATTACCTCATTGTTAGCAACGTTTAACTTATTATTCTCACAGCTCCTACGTTATTAAATTACGTAAATTACATAACATGTTTACAATAATATAAGCATATGCAATGACCGTTACATACATTTTAAAAATTATTACATACACATATTGCTTCAAGGCGGGCTGTTATTGAATTTACATATTATATAATTTGACTGAAATTATTTAAGTATTAAAAATACTGCCTCAACGTTAAGAAATTATCAGTTCTCGGGTGGTTGAAAATCGTAGTGAAGTATTATGTAAGATTAATGAACAGAAAGGCAGGATCACGCCACGTAACTTATGCTGGAGTTACAGACCCTTTTAACTGTATATTCACAGCTGTTCCTCTCACGCTAGCCTAAAAACAATAAACCCGACTCCGATAAGTTCCCCCGAGGCGTTAAATAAGTAATTTAAGCTTTAGACACATCAACAATTAACTATTAAAGATAAAAAAACAATTTAATAAACTCTGGGGAAAAACTAACAATTTTAATAAGCAGCCAAATTTAACATATTCACATAAACCGTCAAACATTTAGCAATTATATAAAACTTATGGACATAACAGTTATTTAATAGCACTAAAATACTCTGAGAAGATTATCTGAAACGGACAATGGAATCCAGTAACTGCGTACATTAACCCACATCACCAGAATACAATTATAACAGCAATTAAATTTAATAAACATGAATCACGTCTCTGGCCCCGTTAAGTATTCCCTTTCATACAAGACGGCAGGCTTCAGATTAAATAAAACCCAGCAGGAGGGCTCAAGAGGTAACGTCTGTGGCAAGGGTTCAAATCCCGTGGGCCGACCAATCTGACCGAGGTGTTCTCGTGGTTTCCCTCAGCCGCTAAAATAAATACCGGATTGGATATTTAATACCATGACCCAAAGTTCCGCCTTAAGTCTAACACAATAGTAAAAATCTGATGTGTCACACTCACATGACTTTCTCTACTCTTGTACAAACTATTTTTACAAACGCTTATTCTCCATATGCTTCATGTTAATCGAGATATCAATCTTATTGCTAATTTTCCTGTAGATGCAAGGGGAATATAGTAGGTTATAAGGCATAGTCAAATATTTTAAGCGCTGGTTGCTAGGTGGCGCATTCCACTCTCTTTGCATGTCCAGAAGATAAAAAAAAATGAATAACGAATTCCTATTTGAGGAAAAGTATTGGAAAATTTAAGGGAATAACAAGCAATATCTCGAAGATAGTTTACTCAACAACAAAAATGTATATGACATAAATTGTGTATTTTATCGCAACCTACATTTTTTGTGCAGTAAAATTTTGTCTATCTCTTATGGTTTACCAGTTATGCAAAAGTCGTTCACAATGAGGAATACTTTTGGAGACATTCCTAGAAAATTCGAAATATACATTTCATTTCTCATGAAAATATCTTAAACATATGATATTTTAATCAAAATCGTTACAGCCACTTTTGAGAAAATTAAAATTTTCGAAAAATGTTCCATGTAAAGGGTAATCTGGGGTGGGGAGATTTCTTGAAAACCTTCCTGCCACATCTCTAGAAGACACTGAACCTAAATACCAAGTTTGGTGTTTATCCGATTGTTCGTTTCTGAGTTAGCTGTTCACAGCCACACACACAGATACACACACAGACACACACACACGGACATGTTTCCAAAAATGCTTTTTTTGGATTCAGGGGGTCTCAAAACATATATTTCTGGTGAAATCTCGGTATCGAGTTTTTGGGTGGTATACAATACTTTCCCTACTTACTATACGTAGTACAGAAAGTAAAAATGAATAATAGGTGGCAATAGAGAATGTTGTGCCATCTATCCACATACAGCGAAAGCAAGTAGACTGGACGGCATCCTAATGTCATCTGCACGGCACGAAGCAGAAGATACAGTTGCTATGCACTAAGGTCTCTGTGGACACGTGATGAAGCGAGTGGCTACAGAGATGAGACTTAGAAAACTAACTGTCCGCCACACATCGATCTAAGAGTTACTCACTAACAGATCCGTCGTGATATGACCATTTTTTTTTAATTTATGGACGCTCTTTAACTGCTGTGGTCCTTAGCGTCCCATTCTATTTTGGGCGTGAAAGACCAGCAATTTTGCTTAGAGGCGTTTATATCGGCTTGAGGTTCTTTTACGTGCCGTAAATCTACGACACGGGACCACCGGCTTACTTTCCTTTCGAAGGAAACCATGCTAAGGATTTTTATGCCCGAAAAAATCCATCGCCCTCCGCCGAGTATGACACCACGACCTTGGGAGCTAGAGGCTAGCATTGCAACCACTACACCACGGAGGACGACACAATATGACCATGTAGTTAAAGTGACATAAAATAAATAGAGTAATAAAAAAAGAATAAATAATAACGGACTAGCCTTGCGAAATTTCCTTTCAGAAACCCTATAAAAGGATACAACATTTCCCAGTTTAGTAAACCAATCGGAACTCACCAGACTCAAGAAGTGTCCCATAGTAGTGGTCGACCTGCAGTAAAGCAATTCAACCCAAGCTGGAAAAAGCACCGATACGCAACAAGCAGGGAAAAATCAAATTACCAAGAAAATATGTCACCTGCCGGAAACTAGTATAATCATTTAAAGTTCACGAAAGAAAAATGTGCGATCAGTACAACTGTATAAATCTTATAGATCATTGTAGAATAATTTCACAAAGGCCAGTAAGTTGTCATTCGACTTTAAAAGCAACCTTGGGCAGCAGCTAGTAAAATTTTAAAGCAAGAAAGATAAAACTTCAGAAAATTCTCAATCAATATTCATAATCAACGAGTGAGAATATAATTTTCTCGTTAGTTGAAGGATGTGGCGTGTATGTGTGTATATTGTCACGCCGGACCCATTATTGCTTTGTTAGCGGAAGTATTGTGGGTGTAATCCTTTCGGCTTGGGTTTCTAATTTCGTCTGACGTGGCATCTCTCCCAACTTCCTGGCCAGAGGTGGAGAGAGAGGGGGAAGTAAGCGTTACTAGTTCTTTGTGTGGTGTGTGGCGTGGCGTCAGTGAATTCAAATCTAGTGTTGGCATGGGCGGATATGTGTGAATCGTGTGAATGTGACCTCGTGTGCGTAATATCTCCCTCCAAAGTCTTTTAATCTTTTGTGTATGATGTAGGGGCACCGTGTTTAATGTTCAATAAACCACAGGTAATGTGATTCATGTGAAATACTGCGTATTTTTGTGATGACTATCCCACACCTGCTCTTGAAACGTGTAGTTAAGATCCTGGTTCTCTCGTTGCCTCTGCAGCTACGTCTCCCAAGGTTTATGCTGGTGTAACTAAAATTTAATATCTAGCTGCAAACCTTTTGGCCTCACACTGGTATATAACAATATTTCGTTGAATAATGATGTCGATAGTTGCTGTGTTATGTTAAAACTGTAGCACCATTGCATTATAAAATAACCACGGGCCATATAGAAAGTAAACAAATTTAAAATTTCATACAGTCATTATCTAAAAGTTACTGGGTCATTCGAATAATTGTTTCATCGCCAAAATATACAATATTTCAGAATTTAGAACACCGTTGAAGCGATTTTATCATCCGTTATTAGGTTAACAGCAAGTTTGCGAAACTACAGTTAAAAGGAGTAATGGGGAGGATTTGCCAGGAATATACGAATACGGGGGAGGTAAATTAAATTAATTAAATTATCAAACCCACCGATTATTATTAATTTTGGTATATCGGCTATAAGGCATGTTAATTAATTTACCAAATCGCGCAGTTTAATGAAGCACGAAGTAAAACAAACACGTAAAACCTCTCTTAATTAAATTGAGTTTTATTTATGGACGCTCTTCAACTACTATGGTCCTTAGCGTCCCATTCCCATTGAGCGTGAAAGACCCGTAATTTTGCTCAGTGGCCTCTTTATCAGGCTTGAGGCTCTTTTTACATGCCGTAAATCTACGACACGGGACCACCGGCTTTACTTACCTTCCGAAGGAAGCCATGCTAAGAATTTTTACGCCCGAAAAAAATCCATCGCCCTCCGCCGGGTTTGAACCCGCGACCTCGGGAACTAGAGGCCGGCATGGCAACCACTACACCACGGAGGACAACCCTCTCATACTGGTTACAACAAAGCATAATGTTTATAACAAGTTTTTTTATGTACATGTTTCGTTATTATTATCTGTGTACGCAAAACAGGTCTCTCAAGAAACGGTACAGTTCCAGTCGCATTACAAGTACAGTGCTTTCTCTTCACACAGTGGCCACGGCACGGCCATCCGCGCGCCGGCCGCTGCAGCTCGGAACCCCGCCGAAACAATCATAACATCCCCGCAATTGCCTCGCGTTCTCATATTTACAGTTTTATTTTGGGGGAGGGTGGGAACAGGAATAAAAGTCTGAGGAAAAACAAAAATATGTATACAGGTATTAGAAAGGAAAAAGGAAGAGGAATAGAAGGATTTGATCTGTTGTGGCGCTATTTATTGGGGGCATAAGTGGTGTCATGGTTGCTGGTACCGTCGTAGCAAACCCGCTGCTTGTGAGTGCATAGTATTGTGTGGCGGAGTTCTCCGCTGTGGGGATAAGGTAACTGACATGGCCGAAGCCCTGTCAGGGACCTTGGACGGTGGTGATTTGTGGTCAATGAGTGAAAATTTTGGGTACCGCGCCCGGGCCTGTTACCTCCAGGCAATGGTCATTATGAGGTGGTGTCGGTGGTGCTGTGGCCTCCGTCTGTTGCGGCGTCTGTTGTGTTGAGCTGGTGGTTGTTGCAGGACATGTTGCTCGATGAAGTTGCGTTAAAGTAGATAGCTCTCCTCCAGCTTGTGGTGGTTGTCCGGTAGTTGGCGGAGGCTTTTGGTGATCTCTGTGTTGGTGCGTTGTTGCTGTTCCCGGATGCCGGCGATTGAGTCACAACTACAATACTAATAAGCATATACCTTATCATGAGAGATGCTGGAGAGGTTGTCCTTCTGTGTTCGCATACTTCTGGCATCTTCTCAGGAAATTTTCATTCACACTGGAGAGTTCAATATCCGAAACTGAGAGAATTTCTCGCCTACTGTTCTCTTTTACCTTTTACAATTTTTGCGGGTGTGTTGCACACACCTCATTTTTTGTTCCCGCATAGATAAAAAGCATATGCGAGGGCTGAATTAATAAGTCAATGACTTTGACGAGAGATAGCGTTCTAATCACAGGTTTCTTGTTTGCACCCAGGTCTTACATCTATTCTGGGTATAATCGCATAAATTCGTCATTTGTTTCTTAGAACATCGTTGAGAGCGTCTAAAATAAGCAGATGTGTGTTGCTTCGTAGAAAATGGAGAAATGTGAATTTCGTGTTCTGATAAAGCACTACTTTTTGCGTGGTAAGGCGGTAAATGAAACGGAAGAAAAGCTGAACAAGTATTACGGGGACTCTGCTCCATCACATGGCATGGTTCACAGAATTTCGATGTGGCCGTTCGAGCACAAGATATGCCGTGCTCACAGGACGGCCGGTTGAGGTCACAACAGAAGAAATGGTGAAAAACGTTCACGATATTGTGTTGGAAGACCGCCGAGTGAAAAATCCGTGAGATAGCCAAGACCGTAAACATCTCGAGTGAACGGGTGTATAACATTCTGCACGAATTTTCGAGTATGAGAAAGCTGTCAGCAAGATGGGTGCCGCGACTGCTCACAGTTGAGAACAAGCGGAATCATGTGACCATTTCACAGGGATGTTTGAACATGTTCCAGCGCAACCCAAATGAGTTTTTGCAGCCTTATATCACGGTTGATGAAACTTGGATCCTTTATATCAACCTGAAACCAAACAACAATCAAAGCAGTGGATTTCCTTCGGCGAACCTGCTCCAAAGAAAGAGAAAGCGATTTCGTCAACAGGAAAAATCATGGCAGTGTCTTTTGGGATTCACAAGGGGTGATAGACATCCACTACCTGTAAAAACGTAAAACGATCACAGGTTCATATTACGTCGCAATGCTGGATCAGTTTCACAAGGAATTGTTAAATAAACGACCCCATTTGGTGAAGAAAAAGGTTCTCTTTCACCAGGATAATGCACCCGCACACAAGTCAGCCTTTGCCATCGCAAAATTTGTGGAATTGGGCTAAGAACTGCTACCTCACCCACCATATTCTCCAGATTTGGCTCCGAGCGACTTCTTCCTCTTTGCAAACCTGAAAAATTGGCTCGCTGAGAAGAAATTCGCGTCCAATGAACAGACCATGGCAGAAACAACCTCATATTTTGTAGACTTCGAAAAATCATAGTTATTAGAAGGATTAAAAAAATGGAGAAACGTTGGATAACGTGTTTGAATTCAGGGAGACTATTTTGAGAAATAAAATTGATTTGTTGGAAAAAATTGTTACTTTATTTAAAAAGTCTCTGACTTATCAATCCACCCTCGTACAGTTAATTCAGGAAATCGTAAGGGCCATAATTATCTCCTAATTTCCTGAATTGTATTTAATGACTCATTAGCTGTATGCGCGGTACTAAATTCTTGTTGGAAAAATCCAGACTGGTATTCAACGTCGGTCAGCTGTTCAAAAAATATAGGTCCTTTTGTTCTGTATGCATTTACTGCACACCGATTTTCGCACCATGCAAGGGAGTCTCGTGTGTAAAATCAGGTTTCTCTGTACTCCAATATATGTTATCTTGCGACGAAATGCATTATAAACTGACCCATGCTTCGTCAGAGAAGAATATTAAGCGTGGGTCAATTACTATATCATTTCGCAAAATCAGCTACAAAAATTTACCTGACTGATGATACATGAAAAAATACTAAGTACTACCGCTCGGTTGCACGCCACTTATGGATTTCGGGAACTTTCTCGTATGTTTAAGATATTTGCATGACTGATAAAATGAATGTATATAAAAGTATATATTGAAGTTTCTGTGAATAACCTTAAAGCACCATTTAACTAAATGTTGTGTAATTTTGTAATAACAAGATAAGCATATGAGGTAGACAAACACCACTGAAAAAATGTGCAGCTAGTAAGCCAAATAGTCATTTTTTCGTAGCATTAGCCGTTTTACAAATAATTCATGTTGTAAGTTTACACGCTTCCCAAGTGTCAATGCACCATCTGGTGGATAAGCTTGAAAGCTTGCGATTCTCTTTTTATCTTTTCGTTGCTTTTTCTTTCCATTGCAAGAGCTTGTTACCACAATAAACGATATTGTTTCCACACGTTGTACTAAGTAATTATTTTAAATAATTCCTAAGTAAAAATTCATCTTGAGTAACATAATGTGGTTAGAAGAATCACATTTTACGTGGATATTATAATTATAACAGATATGCGTAAATTAGCCATTGATGTGTAAAGTCTTTGAATGTATCATATGTTTTTGTCAAAACAAAATATAGCTGTCCCGTAGTACAAGCTATTTTGTCGCATTAGTGCAGTAAAACACGTCACAGCATTACTTTGAGTTTCATTATGTTTCATAGTGCGTAACCAAAATAGATAATAAATATAAGTGGGTTGCATATCATGTGAGGATTACAACGAACTTTCAACGCGTATACCAGGTACTATTTAATATACCATATCGTAATGTAACTTATTTTATTTATTATAATCGATTTTAATTCGGAAAGTTAAAAAAATCGACACCTAGAAATTTCGAGTCCATTAATATTTCTTTATATGTTTCTACAGTAATGTATTATTTTGGTGATTTATTGTTTTCTTATTTCACACAAGCCGTGTGGGTTTGTTTTATTTTGACGCAGTAATTTGTATCACAAAAATGTAAATGTCAGAGTGATTGTAGTGTGAATATGCATTGTTGTGTGACATTGATTTGAGATGTTTGTTGATTGTAATCATTGTTGAGAAGTGGGTTTATACGGCCTTACTGAAACTGACAATAATAGCGTGCAATAATGTAGCGAGGGGGTGAGCTGTTTATCATTATTAGAGACGAGCAAATGACGTCAGAGTGGCGTGTTTTTCTTAGAATTTGCTGGAACATTTTCCCCAGAGCATATGTTTTCGTAATTTTCATTGGATATAAATATAGACGCTAATGTTGGCGCGTTTTATTAACCAATAGCAGCTCGGTTATAATCTTTAGGCGTATCGGGCGAGGTAGTATAAATTCAATGTCAGATTCAAGTTTCACGTAGTTCAACGGAGGCATTCATGGAGTATACATCGCACGCAGTTTATCGATTTGCAGGTTACGCGTAGCAAATTTATGAAAAATCTCTCGTGTCGTAAAGTTAATTACACAAAAAGTTGAAGTACGCGAATTAATAATGGGCAGTAAAGAAGTTATTATAACAGTTTCAGTTTGGCGAGTGTCAAGATTAATAGGTGAAAGTGAATAATGTGTTACGACAATAAAGGTGTAAAACAAATTCTTTTATCAGTGTTATCTTTGGATAAAAACTCCTTTCCGTTTACACACCTGTACAAGATAAGTGCTTGACCGAGAAATCATAGCTAGCCGGAGGACAGTGACCCCAAAATTAAATACAATAACAGGCGCTCAGTAAAAGATAACACGAAGTGACCGCGACAAATTGTCTTTCATACGTGCGGCAAATAAACAATAGCATTTTCAATTACAAACATTAATACCACTACATATTGTTTCCCCAATGTGGGGCGAACAACAATAATACCCCCGCATATTTGGCTCCCAAACGTGAGGCTAACAAACATTAATACTACCACTGCAATTTAAGGGCGCTCAACTGCTAGGTCATTAGCGCCCTTGTTAAATGGATCATGGCAAAAGCCAGAGGTAAAGATCAGTACAAAATATTATGGCAAACGCCAGAGATAAACTTCAATATAAAATTCAAAGCAAAGGCGATAGATAAATATCAATATAAAAACCATAGCACAAGTCATAAATAAATATAAATATATAAAACTAAACCTATCATATAAAAAAACCTGCTATTAAGATGAGTAAATCCACATTTGGAAATTAACTTTTGACACAAACTTAAAAATTCTATGAACCGCTTGCTTATCATCCGCTAAGACCTCAGCAAGACTGTCCGGCAGTTGCAGAGAGTCCCGCTGATGTGCTAGAGCAATACGCTCTAGCAACACGTGACGGACCGAAAAACCTTCGCCACAAAGCGGACAAATAGGAGCAGGATCAAGCAAAAAAAAACAACAGATAACCGTGCGTAAAATTGCAGTGGCCAACACGCAACCGAGCCAAAATAACCTCCTCATAACGAGATACACGAGAGGAAGTTACCCAGTTTATCGGAATGTGCTTCACTACTCTAAGCTTATTTCCGCGGAGAGCTAAGCACTCCTCGCGCCAGCACGAGCCGTGTGCAGGACAATCTGAGAAGGTAGATTCAGACTGAAAAATTCAGCGACATAACAGGCATTTCACCCAAGCATCTTCCAGTTTCCATCCTGTGACTACTAACTAACTGAGCTACTATGGCAACATGCCCGTACATTAAATTCCCAACTGACTAGCATTTTACGCTAAACCATTGGAGATTTCAATTTATTTTAAGATGATATGCCCCAATGGCGACTTACAGTGTCGTAAATACTTTAAGTACCGGCCTTCATAGTCTAAAAAGCTATAGTCAATCAAACGTATTACTTTATTATTTACTGGTATTTGGAGATCACCAGAGGTATATGTGTACGACTCCGTGAACACTAACATCGAAATCTGCACTAGAATTATAGGAAAGGATTAGTCATGTGATGAAGAGAGCAATACCTATGAAGGTTTGTACACGTACAGATTCTGGTATTATTGATTATGTTCCAGCAATTACTTTAACTCAGTATAACCCTGCAGTAGAGCGAGATAACTCCGCGGTAACATGTGAAGCTCGCTCCCGGGTTCGATTCCATCTGAGCCGGCCACTTTCACCTTGGATTTTCGCGGTTTTCCCTGTTCGGTAGGTCAATGCTGCTGTGGATTATTAAATGCTGCGAATTTCCCTACCCTCCCTCCCCCATTTTCCTTATCATCCTTCAGGTTTGAAGAATCAGGCGACTCGATGGCGGTGGAGTTTCCTTTATGGAATTGTCTGACCTGGCGTTCTATGTGTGACGAAACCTCAGAAAGACCTCTCTGTGGGGTCCCGCGGGCGTCAGAATGTAATATCTGGAAACGTTAGGGACCCCGCCTATCACTCCAGATCTGTTTGCCCGCTGCGTCCTTCACTTCCTCCTGGAGGTTTCCAGAAGCACGATAGGCAACTCAAGTGACGAAATGCTCCTCCGCTTCCTCACAACTACCTAATCTCCTACAGTATAACTCTTCGTATTAATCGTAAGCCATTTAAAATCTTAGAGAAAATCGTTAAATTCTTCTATTAAATTATCAGTGGTGAAAAATTGCTACACTAATCTTCAATTGTTTTATTCCAGTATCGCAAGACTGCTACTTTCAATTCTAAAATCAGATGCGCAACGAAGACATTATGATATGGCAGAATAAAATAGTATAAAAAGCGCGAAGGGCTTCATTGCAAAACGAGTGCGAAATGTTGTAATGGATCTTCCTCGCAAGCGTCTTACACGCTATTTTATAAGAAAATATTATCTAATTAAATACTCTGAAAATTGTAAATCTTAATATTGTTATATAACGGGATGAGACAAAAAGGTTTGCATCAAGATATTATATTCAAGTTACCACAGCATATACATTGGGAGACATAGCTGCAGAGGTAGCAAGAGGACCAGAATCTTAAACTACGTATTCCAGAGTAGGCGTGGGATAATTATAGCAAACTACACAGAATTTCACATTAATCACATTACCTGTGGTTTATTCAGTATAAACACGGTGCCCCTACATCACACACAAAAGATAAAAAGGAAGAAATTGAAGGGAGATGCTACACACACGAGGCTACATTCACACAATTTCACATACAGCCTTAGAGACCCAAAACTCAGACAAAAGTGAAGCTAACACATAACACAAAGAAGTAACTCACACTTCCCCCACTCTCCACCGCTAGCTAGGATCATCAGCTGGAAAGTGGCGGGTCGCCACGTCAGACGAATTTCAAAACCCAAGCCGAAAGAATTACCCCAACATAATTATCGCCAGGACGCAATAATGTCTCTGGCGTAACAATACACACACGCTACAATATGCAGGATGGGCCATTTAAGATAAGACTGTGCAATATCTCCAAAACTAAACGTTTTAGAAAGAAATGTCTTGAATAAACGTTGCTTGATATTGTGGGGGAAAGTAAATGCCATTAGTCGTGTTTTGTCTCAACTTAAATGGTCCACCCTGTATACAAATGTCAGTGGACGCGCGCGAGTGTGTGTGTGTGTGTGTATGTGTGTGTGTGTGTGTTCCTTATGGGCTTCTACACCGTGCACCGATTTCGAAAAGAACTTGGCACAAATAAGCTTTGATACAGGGCAAAAAGTACTGCCTAACTTAGAAATTAAATTATGCCCCATTTCACATGACTAGTTCTTTAATTTTAAGTAATGTCTACAAAAGCTCGCAAGACCATCTATACCTTTCCAAACGATAATACTAATATATCAAATATTGCCAACATAGCAAGTATTGTATTCCACCCAAAACTTCTATACCGAGATTTCACCGGAAATATATGTTTTGATGCCCCCTGAATCCAAAAAAGAATTTTTGGAAACATGTCCGTGTGTGTGTGTGTGTGTGTGTGTGTCTGTGAACAGCATAACTCAGAAACGAACTAATCGGATAAACACCAAACTTAGTATTTAGGTTCAGTATCTTCCAGAGATGCGACACGAAGGTTTTCAAGAAAATCTCCCCACCCCAGATTACCCTTTACATGGAACATTTTTCGAAAATTTTAATTTTCTCAAAAGTGGCTCTAACGATTTTGATTAAAATATCATATGTTTAAGTCCTTTTCATAACAAATTAAATGTATATATCGAATTTTTTGGGAATGTCTCCAAAAGTATTCTTCATTGTGAACGACTTTTGCGTAACTGGTAAACCATAAGAGATAGACAAAATTTTACTACATAAAACATGTAGATCGCGTTAAAATACACAATTTATGTCATATACATTTTTTGGGGGGGAGTGAACCATTTTAGAGATATTCCTTGTTATTCCCTTAAATTTTCCAATAACTATACTTTTTCTCAAATTCGTTATTAATTTTTTTTGTCCTGGTAATGCAAAGAGAATGGGATACTCCACATAGCAACCAGCTCTTAAAATATTTGACTATCGCTTAAAGCCTAGCAATTCCCCTTTCATCTGCAAGAAAATTAGCAATAATATTAACATCTCGATTAACATGGAGCATATGGAGAATAAGCGTTTGTTAAAATAGTTTGTACAAGAGTAGAGAAAGTCATGTGAGTGTAACACATCAGATTTTTTTTAAATTTATTTACTGTCGCGCTAACTACATGGTCATACACATTAATTCATAATTAGACAAACAGTTATATGTTCACAAAATTAATAAAACAAACGAATTGTAACATGGTATAATACAAGAAGTGGCTGAATATGAAGAGAACATCAAATATATAATGGAATTACAGCGTTGATTTTAACATGGTCAAATAAATATTTATATTAAGATTGTTATTCAGGTATGAAGGACAAAATATGAAATATTACACTGAAACATTTTATATTTTGTTAAAAAGACCGATATTCTGCAGGAATTGCTTCAGTTTTAAGTAGGCCACTTGAGTATCAATTGCAGTGTGGAGGTAAGAGGAAATCTATTCAGTTCTGCGACAGTTATCATATTGTTGGCATTTGCATAGTAGATGCTCAACAGTGAGTCTTGTAGTAGAGAAACAACATTCAGGAGGTGGTTCTTTGGTGAAGAGGTAGAGGGGAGTGAGTTTTGTGTGTCCGATTCGTAATCTAGCAGCAATTGTTTGGTCTTGGCGGTTCAAGGCAGTGTATGGGAAGGGACTGGTGTTCTCCTGTCTAGTAGCATGCTTGGGTCCATTGATGCTTCCAAAGGCTGTGGATCGCTCTTTTAAAGTGTGATGCAGCATCCTGACACGGAATTTTGATGGATTTGTCAACCAATAAATGGTGAGTGGCTTCTTTGGCTGCTAATGTCGATGTGTGTTGGGACCCAGACAAGAGCTACAGAACGATCTTCTGTTTGAATAGTTTGAAGAGTATGCTGAATGTCACGTACCAGTGGGTGAAATGTGGATCGATCTTGAAGAGCTTGGAGAGCACTTTTGGAATCAGTAAAAATTACGAAATTATTACTATGTGTTGAACGAATTAGTGTTATTGCCTTCTGAATTGCGATTAATTCACAAGAAAAATTGGAATGCATAGCTGACAAACGGGAAGAAACAGTTTGATTTGCATTTGTAACAAATGCATATCCACGTATGTCTTCTGTCTTTTATTGAGGCAGTACTTTTAACACTTAAATGATTTCAGTCAAATTATATAATATGTAAATTCAACAACAGCCCGCCTTGAAGCAATATTGTATGTAATAATTTGTAAAATGCATGTAACGGTCATTGCAAATGTTTATATTATTGTATCCATGTGTAATAAGGTTATGTGAATGCATTACGTAATTTAATAATGTAGGATCTGAGAGAATAATAGGTTTAAAGTTGCTAACAATGAGGTAACAATGAGGTAACCTTGAGGCAATAATGAGTTTGAGAGTTTAAATGCTACTAGTCATTATTAGAGCAGCAATAATGTAAATTTTGAGACAGTTTAAAAATAGCCAATCAACAACCAGAAAAAGCTTTAGTTAAATGCAGGTATTCTATTGGAGTAGGATTAGCCAATCAGAGACTTGAAATACAGAAATTTACAAGTTTAGACGGTTGAAATCAATTCAGTTGCCTGAGAACAGTGCTCATAACTGGATGCGTTGCTTGTGCGTCCTTGAGAGATTTAATACGTATTCGTGTGAGACGAAAAATAAGTTTACGTGTTAAAAAGTGTAATTAATTTAATAAAAATAATCTCACAACTCTCTATATCAGTGAAGTGCTATTTAATTTGTGTCAAGGACTAATAAAAAGGAGTAAATTAAAACTAAAAATTTGTGTAAGCCTACATTCTTGTCACATCACAACCCTGCCCAAGATATACGTGTCTCTAACAGTAATACTGACGCAGCCGAGGCAAACATAAATAATATCTAAAGATACAGTCAAATTAAAAAGTTAATATTTTTTTTTAAACTTGGGGCAAAGACCACCTGAAAGTACATTTGGGGCGAAGGCTACCGGAAACTGTTTAACATACGTGCAGTTGCAACTACTTCAAGTTCGGCTCCCCAACATTTGAACTATAATACAACTCCTTCTATACGTGGAGCGTAACAAACCATCGTCTTCAAATTGTCGTCCATACGTGGAGCTAATAAAATAACCTTCTTCATTATCCATCGGTGAATATATGATTTTTAGTTTGATAAAAACCAATAACTTCATGGTATAACTGCATATACATTGCTGTATTACTATCCGACTTCACATTTTTGCTGAGATCTAAATTTACATGAGGAAGTTGAATTCTTCATGTCGGAAAATCACGTTTATAAATGTTAAAACGCATATACACCTACGTCAACAGATTGGTTGCCTTGACGCTTGTAGGAATTCATTGTTGATTTAAACAGCTGTTCATTTGGATGACATTTTGTATGCTTAACGTTCTGAATTATGGATTATGAAGACAGAAGGAAGCCGAAGAGTTTATGGGCACGTGGCAGCAACAGCGAATAATATATCTTCAAGAGAACTGCTGCCTGAAAGATCTGATGGTAGTTACGGAGTGATTTATGTAGAACTAACATGATATTCTCTTGGCCTGATGCAGAGGGTTAAGGTGACCATGTTTGTACGATGTACAAACAAACATTTTTGTTGTAAATATCCGTGTATTTGTATTATTTTTTTCACACTTTCAGCCTTGTTTTATCAAATATTTTAGCAGCTGTTTATAACAATTTAATTTGTTGCCCACCTCCATGGTGTGGGGTAGCGTGTCTACCACACATTTGTCGATCTAGATGGCTCAGTTGGTTAGGCGATGGCCTTCTGATTTCAAAGTATCGGGTTCAAACCGATGGTTTTTAATTGTGCTTAAAAGCAACAGCCTCATGTCCATAGATTTACTAAAAGAACTCCTGCAGGACGAAATTCCGGCACAACAGTGACACTGATGTGATCGTGCCAATTGACAGCGTCGTTATCAAACAAAATATGTATTCACCTCACATTCAAGAGGTCCCCACCTCGAATCTTGCTTAGATAAGTTCTTTTTTCGAAGTATTCCCTTATTCTGAGAAGACGAATGTCGGGTAACTTTAACCTCTAGGGACTGCGGGGTCATTTGAGCATACTTTCAACAATTCCGCTCATTCACCGTCCAGTATGAACTTCTCCGTTAAAGGGCGTTAAATTTCAAGCAAAAAGAGAAAAATTAATTAGTTATTTGTACTAAATTGATAAAGAGTAGCTATCAAAGGTGGCCGACCAAGTGAAGCAGATGAATT
Source organism: Deroplatys truncata (assembly GCA_030765065.1). NCBI lineage: Eukaryota > Metazoa > Arthropoda > Insecta > Mantodea > Mantidae > Deroplatys > Deroplatys truncata. Next base: position 26,965,322 of record CM060985.1, on the reverse strand, counting down.
TTTCACCTAATATTTCTTGCTTACTGCTTATTGTTTTGCTTTAAATACAGCATGCAACAATCAAACGTATCAATAGTTGTGAAATGTTTAGTCCGCAGACTTTGAAGTTGCCCACTTTCTCTTCTCTTGTATCTTGATTTTGGAAAGCAAGCCCGGGGCCTGTCACCCAAAGGGAGGGGAGGCCACAAGAGCTCAACCCTCCAGCAATTGAAAATTTCGGGACACAGGGTTCAGTATTTCTCCTGTTTGGGAAGGTTGCCATGGTAACGTGATGTCATTACCGCTTGTCTAGCTATGACAGTGAAAACCTTCTGTCTCGACACTGAAGTATTTCTTTTGCACCCTCAGGTAGCAGCTTGTAAAGAGCTTTAGATGAAGTCAGTGAGTGAGTTGGTGTAACCATGTGAACACCAAATGTTCCTGTTCCTTCTTTTTTGTGTGTGTGTGTGTGTTTTTAACAAAATAAAACACGATATCGTGTGTGTTTACGAGTAGTCAGTAAGTAGTAGGAGGTGTGAATATTGAATACATGTAAATTTGTGCCTCTTTTCTTTTGTTTCCAAATCTGTCGACTGTATTTTGTTTGAAACTCCGTTTAATGCGTGGAATGATGAGGAAAAGAAACACCTTTAATTACTGGGAAGCCAATTAATTCATTGTAAATTTCTATAAAGAAACAAATTAAAAGCCCCGGGATATCATATAATATAAAATTTAAGGTTTTATTGTTTTCTGAACTTTGTTGCTATACCTTCAAATAATAGATAATGTTGCTTCCTTAAAGAACAGGAGGTTTGATTTAGTCTGAAAAAAGTAGGTTAACTAATATTAATAGTTATTTCATTTTTATCGTGCACTTTTTTTTGGGGGGTTATACAACACGTGTCACTTATTTCTACATCGCGAGCCGCCACTGATCGCTATCTCACATTTTTAAACTCTAAACTTGTACTAAAACAGTCTGTAGTATATAAGGGATGTACCCTTGCACATTTGTTTAAATTTATAAGAGTAAGGGGTTGAAAAATTAAAATACTTTATAAACTTTCTTCAAATTCAGATTAGCAAAATTGTATAACAAATTATTAAACTTACATTGGTTTGCTAATGCATATCTGCTAGGGAACATGCAAACATGCATTACCTCGAATTAAAAAAATTAACGTATATATTGCATTCATATTACTTTCCCTACTCACTCTTCTAAAGCTATTCTTCTATCTACTTCTTGTTAAATGAGATGAACCTTCATTACACATTCCGTTTTAGGTAGGTATATGAAGGATACACTGGACTAAAGTGACAGTCACATTTTTACTTTCTCTGCTACGTATATTAACTAGAGGAAGTATTGCATTCCACCATAAAATTCGATATCGAGATTTCACCTGAAATACATGTTTTGAAACCCCTGAATCAAAAAAAATCATTTTTAGAAAAAGGTCCTTGTGTGTGTGTCTGTGTGGATGTGTGCCTGTGAACAGCATAACTCAAAAACGGAAAGTCTGATAAATACCAAACTTGGTATTTAGATTCAGTATCTTTCAAAGATGCGACACGAAGATTTTCAAGAAAATCTTCCCATCCCACTCTTCGCTTTTTATGGAACATTTTTCGAAAATTTTGATTAGCTCAAAAATGGCTCTAACGATTTTGATTAAAATATCATATTTTTAAGATATTTTTATGGAAAATGAAGTGTATATCTTGAATTTTTTGGGAATGCCCGCAAGAGTCCTCTTCATTCTAATGGTTTTTGCATAAGTGGTAAACCGTAAGAGATAGACAAAATGTTTCGACACAAAAACTGTATATTTCGTTAAAATACACAATTTATGTCATATACAATTTTTTTTGTTGAGTGAGCCATTTTCGAGTTATTACCTTAAATTGTTCAATACTTATTTTCTCAAATGGGAATTCGTTATTCATTTTTTTTGTCTTGGATATGCAAATAGTATTAATCTGTGGCAAACAGAATGGTGCTGCGCCTAGCAACCAGCTATTAAGAGATATGTCGATTCTTAAAGGCTACTGTATTTCTATATTGCCCTTGCAAATACAAAACAAGGGGAACATAGTAGGCCTTAAGCGATAGTCAAATATTTTTAGAACTGGTCGCTATGTTTAAAATGTAATTCTCTTTGCATGTCAAAAGATCGTTTCTGCAAATGTTTATCTCGATTAATATGAAATAGATGGAGAATAAGAGTTTGTGAAAATAGTTTGTGCAAGAGTAGAGAAAGTCATGTGAGTGTAACACATCAGATATTTTATTTTTTGTCCTGGACATACAAAGAGAATGGAATGCGCCACATAGCAACCAGCTCTTAAAATATTTGACTATCGCTTAAAGCCTAGCGTATTCCCCTTGCATCTACAAGAAAATTAGCAATAAGATTAACATCTCGATTAACATGAAGCATATGGAGAACAAGCGTTTGTAAAAATAGTTTGTACAAGAGTAGAGATAGTCATGAGAGTGTAACACATCAGATTTTTAAAAAGCGTGACGGTATGTGTTGGGTTTGGAATTCTATGCTCTTTACATGGCCACGAGAATAAAATAATAGCGACCTACCACTTGAAAAAAATGTATAAGTATTTGGACCGAAGCGAACAACAAAGAATATCTCCGAAATGGTTGACGTAAACTGTGTAGTTTAACGAGATCTACATTTTTTGAGTAGTGTTTTGTTTTTTACGGTTTATCAAATACACAAAGGCAGTCAGAATGAAGCTCACTTTTCCTAGTAAATTCAAGATATACGTTTTATTTGTCATGAAAAGATCTTAAATATATGGTATTTTAAACTAAATCGTTGGAGTAAGTTTTGGGAAAATGAAAAATAAGCAATAATTGTTCATGTAATTTGAAAATCTTCATGTTGAATCCTTGGAAGATGCTGAATTTAAATACTAAGTTTAATATTCATACAACTTTTGTTTTGAATTATGTATGCTGTTCACAAACACACACACGGACCTTTTTATTCGGGGAGCCTCTAAACATGTATTTCCGATGAAATCTCGATATCGAATTTGAGGGTGGAATGTAATATTTCCTCAGGAAAGCGGCATTTTTATTATAACGCTTTTTTTTCAAAACAGAGAGAGAGAGAGAGAGATGACAGGGAGTGAAGGGGCGATGGATGGGAGAAGTGAGAGATTGGAAGCGTGAGAGAACGGGAGATGGGGAGGTAGGAGGAGAGAGAAAGCGAGCAGGGTTGTTCTGAAAGCGTATCGCTCTCTGGCATGAAGACATCACCATTTTGTATCACATCTGTGTGAAAGAGGGTGCAGTGAGGCAGCAACAGGCTTGTAGTACGGAATTGCTGGTTGCTTTATGGAAAAGCCGAGGTAACATGTGATTACAAACATCGATAACAACATGGGTTTGGCATTGACATCACGTCACCTGCTAGCTTCAGGAAAAACTGTCCAAATTCCACCTCAAAGAGAAGCAGTTTTAACAAAACGCGACACAAATGTATATCTTCTCTCCTGGGAAACGTTAACAGACAATTTCCCGTCTTCAGTTTAACGACAGAACGTATGGTAACCTTCAAACAAAAATGTAATCAACTTCAAAACATAGCGCTGCGGTAAGTGCATTTTAGCAGTAACCTTGAAGGTAACACAACTTGCCTGTTTCTGTAAATGGAACTGCTGTGTGACTAAAGGCGCAATTACCGAGCGAGATGGCTCCGCGGTAGCGCGTGAGGATCGCATGCGAGAGGTCCCGGGTTCGATTCCTGTCAGGCAGCCACTTTGACCATGGGTTCTTTCTGGTTTCCCAGGATCGGTAGGCGAATTCAAATTTCCTATCATCTGTTTCAGGGTTGAAGGACCAGGCGATGGCGTTCGGCGTGTTGCGGCTGCGCGGTGGAGATGCGCTTTAGAAAGGTTTCTCCCTGAGGTCCATTGGACTACTGATGGACCCACCTTCTGGAGCGGCTTCTTTGGGCAGGGCTGACCGGCGTCGGATTCGTTCAATTTGAACCGTTAGGGACCCCGTTAATGCCTGCGCAAATTGTCGCCTGGATCTAGTCGCCTTTCTGTTCTCACTCTTATCCCTTCCTTCCAGGTATCTGGAGATCCTGGGAATGGTTTTATTGCGGGTTGTGTATTTGTTATGAGCCGGAGAAAACGATTTTGAACTGTCTGTACTCTTTTCATCTGCGAATCAGAAGCAGTACCCCAAATTCCACACCCATACAGGTCAAATCACGAAGAGATAGGTTATTATTTTGTACTGCAATTTGAGAGGCGGTGGGTCCCGTATTAAATACTGTAACTGAAGGATTTTATTCACTATATCGGCGATGTGTGGTTTCCATGTTAATTTCTTATCCAAACTGATCTTTAATTATGGACTCTCTTTAACTACTATGGCCCTTAGCGCCTCAGAGGCCTCTTCATTATGCTTGAGGTTATTTTACATGCTGCAAATCTACGACACGGGACCACTGACTTTACTTCCCTTCCGAATTAAGCTATCACCCCTCACCGGGTTTAAAACCGCAACCTCGGGAATAATTTCTTATTTAACATTAGTCCAAGGTTTTGGGGACGTCCTCATTACAGATGTTTGTCACATTCATTTTATAGGTATATTGCACTGATTTTAACTATTTTACTTAGTGTAACTGAATACAACATGATTTTAAAGGGAGCAGGAACAAATGCCCTGCTTAAGTTGTGACTATTTTGGCATGTAAGAGTTCGTAGCATTTCTTGGAATTATTCCTAGAATAAATTTAATATAATTGAAAATGGAAAGTAAATTTGAAATAACATCACCAGTTTAAGGCTGCCACCTTTAAAAAGGAGAAATAAAATCTAAAATAGAAGCATTTTTCATTAACAGCTCTGAAGAAGTACACGACAAGATGAGCGAAATGACCCATGAACGACTGAGGTCTGTCTGCCACACACAGAATTCTGTGTATCAAATAACTTATATGTTGCTTTAGATATGACCTTGCCGGTTGGCATAGGCTATAAGACGCCTTCTGTTTATCTATTCTATTTTATTTTACGTCGCTTTAACTCCTTGGTCATATCGCGACGGGTCTGTTGCTGGATATCTCTTAGAACGATATGTGATGGACAGTTAGTCTTCTAGGTCTCATCCCTGTAACCCCTGCTTCGTGCCGTGCAGATGGCATTAGGGTGCCTTCCAGTCTAACTGCTTAAATTGTCTGTAGATAGATGGCATAGCATTCGCTATTACCACTTATTTTTTATTTTACTATTGTTTTAGACATAAGATGGAACTTTGGGTCGTGGTATTAAATATGCAATTCGGTATTTATCTTGGCGACTGAGGAAAACCATGTTATAATCTGCAGAATTTATGAAGAATTGACAGATTTCTTTCTTTAATTATTCACTCAATGCCCCAATTTTAGCACCAGATTAAGCAGAATGTTCTGGAGTTTCGATTCCCTGTCACTAGATTCGCAGGTGTTCATGTTTTATTCGTAATTGTTAGTTTTATTGTCGGCAGTTGTTTTTGAGGTATTGTTGTAGTCAACGTGAAAATGGAGTACACATTAAATGAACGACCCTTCCTTTTAAAGCAATACTGGATTACGAATTCAATTACAGATACTCAAAGGACATGCTAGAGAGAATTTTGTGTTCGGAATCCTCCCCAAAGAAACACAATACGGGACTGGAAAACAAATTGAAACAACTGGATCTCTGGTGAGTGAAAAAGGCAAAACTCGTTCATCTAGGCTTCCCACGGTTGTTGTTGACGTAAAGGCACGACTGGATCAGTCACCCAAAAAATCATTAAGACGTTTGTCGCAGGAGACAGGGTACAGCTACTCAATGTGTCAGAGAGCTGTGAAAAGTGCAGGCCTAAAGCCGTATAGGATTACGGTTGTCCATCAGTTACAGGAACCAGATAAGGATAGACGACTGAATTATTGGCGTTGGTTTCAGGCGTTCATTGTGCAAAATCCTGCCATATTGTCCATCACATGGTTCACAGATGAAGCATGGTTCCATTTATCCGGCTATATGAACTCAAATAACTCACGCTATTGGGCCAGTGAAAATCCACATGTTATTCATGAAGCACCTATACATCCGGTTAAAATCGGAGTTTGGTGCGCAATATCCGTACAGAGAATACCGGGACCAATTTTTTTTAAAACAGTGTGAACACTGCAGAGTACCGACGGATTTTCATGGAGTTTGCTGAGCAGGTAGACGATGTAGAGCTGAGTCAAGGATATTTTCAGCAGGACGGCGCTACATGCCATGGCACTAATTGCAAGTTTCTTTGACGACCGTATAATTTCCAAGAACCTGTAGCCACCGAGATCTCCGGATTTGACATCGCCGGACTTCTTTCTATGGTGTTACTTAAAAGACAGGGTTTATGCCGCACGTCCCCAGACATTGGACGATCTAAAGCACATTACACAGGAGATTCAAACTATTGACAACAGAGTCCTCCAACGAGTGGCCAGTAACATGGAACGACGTGTTGAGCTGTGCCTTATGCAGGTTGAAGGACGTTTTCAACATTTGCTATAGAGGTGAATAATCTCCCAAAATTCCTCTGCATTTCCGGTATAATAAGTTGTCGCTAAAAGAAATAAACGTATCAGTTCTTCATAAATCATCCTGTATATTAATATTATAAAGAGAAACAATCTGTATATACGTATGTGTGTATGTATTGTGGCAAGCACGTGGGGTTTAGTTTGGTAGACCTGACTTGAGGCGACCCTCCTGGAATAGGCTGATAGTCTTGGACCGAAAGGGTCGGCTCAAGTCTGGCGGTAATGGAACTTTCCAGTAGATTCAGACGCGTTGTCAGAAAGTAACGGAGGGGACGGGAGAATAATAAAACGGTTAGTTTGGTTTGAATCGGCCTCTCAGCATGCGGACCACTGGTGTGTTAAGAGGTAGTGTGCTCGCTGTTTCTACCTCGTGGCGAGGATGTAGCTTGGCTGATTTTTCTGTAAAACACCCAACATGTAAACTACAGGTAAAGGATCTTGGTTATTAAAATGTGACGTGCTAAAATTGACATAATTTCTTCTTTTGGTATTTTCTTGTCTTTCCTGGTACATCTATAAGTTGAAATCCTTAGTTATACTTACTGATGCCATTTTTAGCTACGTCCCCTGATTGCCATTGCCCCAAGTGAATATCTTCAATTAGTGCATGACCGTGACAAGATTGATGGTTAGGCGCCGGTTACACTAACTGTTTTTCTTATCAGTTTCAGAAATGATTTTGGGTTAGAAATTGTGTGTAATAGTCATCCTTCGCCGCGTGGAAATTATCTCTTCTCTCTTCCTTTTCAGTGTAGTTTTATTGTGGTATGGTTTTAAACATTTCAATCTTGCAATTCTATTATTTTTGCTGTTTTGGTGCGATACTTGTACAATTTTCTTTTGGAGGCGTTTCTTGCTTCGCACGTGTTTTATTCTACTCTTCTAAATTATAAAATATCATTGTGCTCTTCTATTCATCCCAAGTTTTAAAAGAAGAAGGTTAAATGCTTATTTTGTTTTACCATTTTCTCATTTTTTCCTTTTTTTGGAGATAATGAACTTGTAAAATTTTCTTTTGTTAGCTTATCACGTGTTCTTGATTTCCAAGTATATATCTTTTCATGTTTCACATTTACTTCGTTTATTAACAAGAGCTTTAAAATCAACATTTGTCGTTGTCTATTGTGTCACAATTTTTCTTTGAGATTATTCGGTGCAGAAAACTAGAAATTTCCACTCATATTATTGCAGTTTTGTGTTTCCATCACCCTTTTGAGTTTTGCTGCCATTTCTAGGCATTATTTGTGCAGTGCTTAGTGTAGATTGGTTAATAGGTGCTATACGTTGTGTTTTATGTGAGAATTCAGTAATTTCAGTTTAGTAAGTTAGTTTATCATAGTTGAAACCATGACAATCAGGGAGATTAGCTAATAACGGTATCGGTAAGCATACATAACTAACTTCAACTTATAGATGTACCAGGAAAAGCAAGAAAAATACCGAAAGAATAAGTCATTTCAATTTTAACACGTTCATTTTTAATAACCAAAAGATCTTTTACTTGTAGTTTACATTTGAGCGTTTTACAGAAAAATCAGCCAAGCTACATCCTCGCCACGAGGTAGAAACAGCGAGCGCACTACGCTCTTAACATTCCAATGGTGCGCACGCTGAGAGACCAATTCGAACCAAACCAACCGCTTCTTACTCTTCTATCCCCTCCCTTACTTCCGCGTCTCGAAGCTACTGAAAAGTGTCATTGCCGCCAGACTTGAGTCGATCCTTCCGGTCCAGGACTACCGACCTATTCCAGGAGGGTCGGCTCAAGTCAGGCCTACCAAACTAAACCCCGTGTGCTCGCCACAATATGTATGAATGTAGGATACCAAAAGCTATTCAACTTGTTTCGTTAAATCGTAACTCGGTACTGGGTAAGTCGGTTATGAATATTAGGGGAATAATTCTAAGTCGTCGGGGGATCTATTAGAATTTCCGTTAGTTTCGTACCAATTTAAACGAAATTTCAGACGTGTGCACAAGGTTTTTTTTTCCTTTAAATTTTACGTAAAATATAAATTTCCCACGTATGCTTAGCTTAAAGAAATAATAAATTTCTAGACGGCACTATAGAGTACTCTTAATTTCGTCCCTATTTAAACAAGATTTATGATAATCTAAACTATTTTTCTTAATAGCAACACAAGCAGCGAACGCACCTAGTAAAATCGAAATAAAACCATATATTCGAATTTGTATGCATGAACTGATTTGACAGCTCACTCTCCTTGTAGACGCTGAAGAGGATGGATATCCTGAAATTTCAGTAGGGTTTGTCCCCTTATCTTAATACTTATATTGAAGTGCTCTTCAAAGAAGAACCATAAAACCTGCTCACGCGGTATAAGCGCTTTTTCTTTGACGTAATGCCTACGTCAAGTGCTTACGCGGTAGCCATGGATTGGGGTTAGTCACAATGATGCTAAAGATCAGTAGAGAACTCCGTGCTGCAATCAAAGCTTTAAGGGCACTAAAAGTCGTAACGGTGTTTGATTTGAAATTAAAGTTCATGACCCGCGGTAAAACTGAAAAATCTTATGTGAGAGGATACGAATTTATGTGATAAAACTTGTAACCTCGAATGAGATTTATTAAGACTATTCCATGAATAAAACACAACACATTATGTAAATCATAATTACTTTCTTACTTGTGTTGTTTAAAGTCAGATCACCATTATGCCAGCTGTGAGATCCCGGCATACTAAATGAATGAACAAGTGAATGTTTCACGGAACCTAACCAATGCCTCCAACAGTGGGAATGAGGAAATATAGGGTAGTTAAATTATATTCGAACCCACTCTCTATAGCGCGAGACAGCCGGCAGTCGCCGGGAAAATTACGCCGGCAGAGGCGGACTAAAATGCTTACCTTATAATAGATGCTGGAAATGTTGACCTTCTGCTCTCAAACAGGCAGCATATCTCGCGTAAATATTCTCGCTCACTCTCCGAAGCTCAGCAGCAGGAATTTTTGTGATTTCTTGCACAATGTTTTCTCTAAGTTCTTGTAGTGTGCAAGGATTGGAACGATACACTTTGTCTTTTAAAGCACCCCATAAATAAAAATCTCAAGTCATTAGGTCAGGAGAACGAGGGGGCCACAAATCAACATTAATTATTCTGTCATCAAACACCTCTCTTACTGCATGTAATAATTCGGCAGCGTATGTGCCGTTGCAGAATCTTGCTGGAACCAAACATACGATTTCTCTTCTTCTGTCAAGCGATTGCAAAATGGCCTCAGAATTAACCTCTGATATCGCTCTGCATTTACTGTTTCATCAAAGAATATGGGCCCTATTATTCTTCTAGCACTTATCGCACACCACACTCCAATTTTCTGATCATAATGAGGCGTTTCATCACAAGAATTCCTGCTGCTGAGCTTCGGAGAGTGAGCGAGAATATTTACACGAGATATGCTGCATGCTTGAGGGCAGGTCAGTATTTCCAGCATCTATTATAAGGTAAGGATTTTAGTCCACCTCTGCCGTCGTAATTTCCCCGGCAACTGCCGGCTGTCTCGCGCAGTAGAGAGAGGCCGCGAGTGGGTTCAAATATAATTTAACCTTATAGTTAACCTCATATTTAAGGTAAGATGAAATCAGAATACAATAAAGCCACATTATTTTTCAAATAATATACGGGTTAGTCTAGGAAGTAACCACCGTTTGGCTTTAATATATTCAGATAAAAACAGTTTATTTAAAAAGCAAGTCACTTACAAATTGAATTTTCTTTATTTCTCTACATAATCACCTTCGCTATTTAAGTATTCTTCATGTATGTGAAGAGATTTAAAATTCCCGTGTTGTAGTCGCTGTCGCTAGTCCATTAAGTCGAGATTTACAGAAACAATTTCACCAAATAAAGAACGAGAAAAATTGCAGGAAAAAATGCAACTCATCTAGGGTTATATATAACGAAGGGAGACATCCCGCACACTTAGACTAGATCCATTGCGGCTACCACCCCCAAGAAGGAAGGGATGAAGTGAAAGAATCACAGGAGGCTACAGGCCGCCAGCGGACGGGCCACAGATACACGCGGAAGTCCCTAACATTTCCAGGCGCAAAGACCCATCCTACTGTTGGAGTTGTCTACAAAGGGCAATGAATGACCCGTCGACGAAGCAGCCCTCTAGCATCCACGATAGCATTCTTTTCTTTGAGCAAGCATCCGGCACCGCCATACGCCACGAAACCTAGAAGTACACCTGAAAGATAAGAAGGGGACGGAATGAAAGGGAAATTATGGAAAGGAAATCGTGGTAAATGAGAAACCACTCAGCATTCGCCTACCGAGCAGAGAAAACACGAAAACTCCAAGGTCAGAGTGAAAGATCGACGGGAATCGAACCTGGGACCCTCAGAATGCGAGCTTCAGACGCTACCGCGGAGGCATCTCCCTAGGTAGGTACTCATCTAGGGTTACGCGTCTGTCTTGTACGATTTTGTTGTTCAGTTGATTCTTCAAATAATCTGTGATGAGTGACGAAGGACCGCATCGAGTTTCTTTATGTACATTTATGCGTCTGTTGTTGGGCATTTCACACCACTTTCCCACTATTATTTCGTTCATTGCTGTGTCACCATACACTTCCTTTAGTTGACGGTAAATTTATGTAGGTTTCAACTTCTAAGCATTCAAAAATCCAATACCTTTCACGTCACAGTCGGCGGGACTTGTATTGCACAGTTCATTTTGAACAATCACAGAATGCACAACTTATTTCCACTGAAACTCGCGTTACGCCGAGGCAACCATTCGACCTAGAATACAACACAGCGATCCTTGCAGCGGGAATGCGCAAACGGTCGTTACTTCCTGGATGAATCTCGTAATTTATTTGAAAATGTACACTATTCATAGTGCAGAGATTACAAATAAAATTTTCAAAGTTGAAGGAATCTGCTTGTTTTCGGAAACAAGCGAATTGTACTGGGATTACTTATAATACATACGCGATTTCCAAGTTTAGATTGTGAACTTTAGACCAGAGTTCGAACATAATCCATCGTCCTCCTTCCATATAACTTGTACTATAGAAAGAAATAAACGGCCATCGGTTGGATGTACGATTATATATTCAACATCCTTGCCATCAGCTGATTCATCTAGCAATATAGCATCTTTGTGAGCACTCCATTAATCACACAGCAGAATATTCTTTTGGTTGTGACCTTCCAGACCTTGTTGGGAAACTTCAACATGCTCTAGCGGACAAACGGGGTTTTACACGGTCGAATGGTTTTGCAGTCTTCCTCAGTATATTATGGTCAGTCCGTGTATAAATTTTAAATAAAAATTCCTGCTCGAAACGAGGCACTTCTCTTATTACAGACATGCCACCGCGGGATGGGTAAACGGGAGTCCCGGGTTCAGATCCCGTGGGCCCACGAAACTGACTGGACTTTTGCGTGGTTTCCCTTAATCACCAACGTGAATACCAAATGGGATATCTAATACCACGACTCAAAGTTCCACCTTAGGTCTAAAGCAAGCGTAAATGGTTATATAAATTAATCTCCCTTCTAAAGATAGATGCCACTCAATGCAATCTTCCCGGCACGTAAAGAAGAAGAGGTACAATTGCCTAGCACTAAGGCCTCTGCGAACAGTGTCGAAGCTGCCATTTGCCCGTCGTATAGAAACAGAAGTACAGTTGCCTAGCAAGGCTTCTGCGGACACGTGTCGAAGTTGTATATCCGTCACGTATAGAAGCAGAGGTATAGTTGCATAGCACTAAAGCCTCCGTGGACACGTCGAAGCTGCCATCTGACGTCACATATAGAAGCAGAGGTGCAGTTGCCTAGCACTAAGGCTTCTATGGACACGTCGAGGCTGCCATTTGCCTGTCACGTATAGAAGCAGAGGTGCAGTTGCCTAGCACTAAGGTCACTGCGGACACGTCGAGTCTCCCATTTGCCTGTCACGTATAGAAGTAGAGGTACAGTTGCCTAACTCTAAGGCCTCTGCGGACTTGTGTCGAAATTGCCATATGTCCGTCACGTAAGAAGCAAAGGTACAGTTGCCTAGCACTAAGACCTCTACGGACACTGTCGAAGCTGCCATCTGCCCGTCACGTATAGAAGCAGAGGTATAGTTGCCTAGCACTAAGGCCTCTACGGACACGTGTCGAAGCTGCCATTTGCCCGTCACGTATAGAAGTAGAGGCACAGTTGCCTAGCACTAAGGGCTCTATGGACACGTGTCGAAGCTGCCATCTGCCCGCCACGTATAGAAGCAGAGGTACAGTTACCTAGCACTAAGGCATCTGTGGACACGTGACGAAGCAAGATGGTATGGCACAGGAATGAGACTTAACTGTCCACCACACACCGTACCACGAGGTATGTCCGAACACATCCGTCGCGATGTGACAACATAGTTAAAGGGACGTAACAAGTACAGAGAAGAAATACGTGCCGCATGTTAACCTTACGAGCGCGATAGTAGCACTACCTTGCGACAAGGGGAACATTGATTTAACGAAACATGAAGTGATAGTTGCCATACCGGAAGGTGGTGATGACGTCACAAGCTTACTTCAGCGGTGCATTAGCTGCCAATTTGTGTTGAAATCTATATGTGGAAAGGGGGTGGAGATCTAATTAGACCACGCTAGAATGATGATGGAATTAATTTTGCCTTCAGGTATGCTTGGAGGTGCTTGATCAGCTACATGTTAAATTATGCATTTCCGATATCCAGGGCAGTATCGGCGCTATCCAGATGTCAAATATTTACATTTATCAGGTCCACAAAAAAGTCCCATTATCACGTTTTTCATCAGATATATTCAATGAGTAACAATCACAGGACCTTCTCTACCCACTTTAATTTATAGTTAGAGTTGATCTATAAAATAATTCATACAAAGCGTTGATTTTCTATTTACTTCCGGTTAGTTAACCCTGATAAAATTATTTCTATTAAATAATGTCACGGAAATATCAGCCTTTTTTACCTTCCCAACCACGTACGTAGTAGGCGCAGAAGGTATTGCATTCCACCCAAAAGTCCCATACCGAGATTTCACCAGAAATACATATTTTGAGGCTCTCTGAATCCTAAAAAGAAAAACACTTTTACAAAAATCTGATGTGTTACACTTACATGACTTTCTCTACTCTTGTACAAACTATTTTTGCAAACTATTATTCTCCATCTATTTCATATTAATCGAGATAAACATTTGCAGAAACGATCTTTTGACATGCAAAGAGAATTACATTTTACACATAGCGACCAGTTCTAAAAATATTTGACTATCGCTTAAGGCCTACTATGTTCCCCATGTTTTGTATTTGCAAGGGCAATATAGAAATACAGTAGCCTTTAGGCATAGACGTATCTCTTAATAGCTGGTTGCTAGGTGCAGCACCACTCTCTTTGACACAGATTAATACTCTTTGCATATACAAGACAAAAAATGAATAACGAATTCCCATTTTAGAAAATAAGTATTGAAAATTTTAAGAGATAACAAGCAATATCTCGAAAATGGTTCACTCAACAACAAAAAATGTATATGACATAAATTGTGTATTTTAACGCGATCAACATTTTTTGTATAGTAAAATTTTGTCTATCTCTTATGGTTTACCAGTTATGCAATAGTCGTTCACAATGAAGAATACTTTTGGAGACATTCCCAGAAAATTCAAGATATACATTTTATTTGTCATAAAAATATCTTAAACATACGATATTTTAATCAAAATCGTTAGAGCCATTTTTGAGAAAATTAAAATTTTCGAAAAATGTTCCATGTAAAGGGTAATCTGTGGTGGGAGGATTTTCTTGAAAACCTTCGTGTCGCATCTCTGGAAGATACTGAACCTAAATACCAAGTTTGGTGATTATCCGACTGTTCGTTTCTGAGTTATGCTGTTCACAGACACACACACACAGACGGACATGTTTCCAAAAATGCTCTTTTTGGATTCAGGGGGTCTCAAAACATGTATTTCCAGTGAAATCTCGGTATCGAATTTTTGGGTGGAATACAATACTTCCCCTACTTACTATACGTAGTAGAGAAAGTAAAAAGATCCGTGTGTCTATGAACAACATAGCCCAAAAATTGGAATAAATAACAAATTTTGGTATTTAGGTTCAGTAGCTTCCAAAGATGCGACACTAAAGTTTTCAAAAAAATCCTCCCCACTACTGTAAGGTTTTTCGAATTTTCATATTTTATGAAAAGTGAAAAGATTTTGATTAAAATGCTATATATTAAAATATACTTACAAGGAAATAAAACGTTTATCTTGAATTTTCTGGGAATAGCCTGTGAAGCCGTTTTAAATTGGAAGAAGTTTTATATAATCTTGTAAAAGTACGTTAAGCAATAGACGAAAACTATTACACAAAAAGTGTAGATATCTTTAAAACACGCAATTTATTTAAACCTGTAACATCCCTACCGGGGATGGTTACCCCGCAGTAGTTGGTTACTCTAGGGGGTGATAGCTCAGATATAGGGGAATGCGTCGGTACTGGGGTGGTAGGTAGGCCGGGGCGGCGCTTCAGGGTATGGGTAGTTAATTAATGCACAGGGGGTGCATGGACCCAATAAATTGTATTTGTTTTGGTGTAAGTACATGTGGCCTGTAGTTGGGCTACTTAGACTGGGTAAAGCCCGTGCAAGCAGATGCATCCTTACCTTTATAACTGTTGTTACGATGGCGGCTCGCTTATGGCTCTCGGTTGAGGGTGGACGTTAAGCGGGCGCCTAGTGATAGAGCCCGTACATAGATGGCACGGATAGACGACATGCAAGATAGACCACAGGTCGTCCACGATACAAGTCCTCCTCATTTACTATTCACAAATTCTCTCCAGCGCTCCTTATACCAGCACTCCTCTTATTCTCACGATCTTCTATTCCAGCCAGACACCCGCAGTATAAATACCTTCGGAAGTGCTGACTTCGCATTCCTTAGCGCGCACGTGTTGAGGTAACCGGTTTCAACACTTTCTGCTCGGTTACCTCATCTGACGTAATCCCCAGCGCTCAACATGATCCACTACATCATTAATGGCTAGAATTGTTCAAAACATCCATTCTTCAAAAGACCTGTCGATTTTCAGGTGTTTCTCGGGATTGCATGGAAACAGTATGGAATTTTACAGCATATAGCGTCCAGTTCTTAAACATTTGAATATCGCTGTTCTCTTTGTATCTATAAAAAAATGTATAATGCAAAGATTTATCTCGATTATAATGTATTAAATAGGAAAATGATCTTTTGAAAGAACATTTTGCATACCCAATAATAAACGACGGGGGTAGAGAAAATGATGTGAATGTAACATATAAATACTGTAAATTCTGCCGTAACAGAAATAAAGTTGACACATTCAGTATTGACTGTGTATTATATTTCAGCAGTTTAAACATAACATCTGAAATGAAAGTTAATGCTTCCCCAGAACAAAGGTGTTCACACAAGTGTCCCCTGGAGCGCTCTTTTGTTCTCGCATCTGCAACAACAGCGAGGAAATTCATATTGATATCCCGCTGAATGACTCCACATTTAATACAGTGTTATTTTAAAACCAGTTATAGCCGCAGGAAATATGCCTTATAACACAAAAGAAATTATTTAAGCGATTTCGCTTTGTGGTATTAAAATGCAACGATTATAGTTACTTGGTCAATGTAATGGAAAGCAATATTTTGTCGTATAAGTTGAAAATGAATATCAAAACGAGTTAGGCAGCGGCAAAACTTAGAGAAATGGCTCCGCGGTGACGTGTGAGGCTGGCGTTCGGGAGGTCTCGGATTCGATTCCCGTCGACCGCACATTCTGAATTTGGGATTTTCATGGTTTTCCCTGGTTGGTAGGCAAATGATGGGGTGGTCTCATATACCGCGATTACTTGTCCATCATTTCGCTTCTCATCTTCCAGGTGCTATTCTAGTTTTCGTAGCGTAAGGCGGTGCCGGACATATGGTGCAGATGCTTGCTCAAAGGAAAGAGTAGTCCCCGTAAACACTAGAGAGCTGCTTGGTCAACAGGTCGTTCTTCGGCAGCTCCAGCAGTGGGATGGGTCTTAGAGCCCGCAACATTTAGGAACTTCCACGCGTCTCGGTGGCCTGTAGCCTGCTGTGATTCCGTCACTTCATCCCTTCCTTCTGCGGGGTAGGCACAATAGATCTATGCAGGTCGCAGTGTGCGAGGTGCCCCCTCCTTGTATCACCTATTAGATGGGGTAGTATAAACCTCTCGACTTCTCAACACTGCGACCTTCAACACATCTATTGAGACTACGCTGCTCTGTAAGTCCCATTTTAATTTAATGCTTTTAATATAATCTACCACTTTCTTGGGTGATGTTAAGCGAATCTGTCCTGGAGTTGGAAAAGCAAACTCCAGGTACTTATTGTCTGTCAGGCAATTGCCTTCGCATTCGCAAAGTACGAGGGCTGTCCTAGAAGTACCCGAACTAACAAAGAAAACACAAAAATTTGGGGGAAAAACATCTTTATTTCTCTACATAGTCTCCTTTCAGCTCGATGCACTTTTCCCAGCGATGTTTAATAGCTTCGATACCCTGTTTATAATGAGAACCGTCGAGTTCTACAAAACAGACATCAACTGCAGACTCCACCTCTTCATTGCTGGTAAATCTTTTACCACCAAGCCATTTCTTCAACTTTAGAAACAGAAAATTATCAGAGGGGGCTAAGTATGGCAAATAGGGTGCATGAGGAAGCAATTCAAACTTTAACTCATTGATTTTGCCCATGGCGATAATGGATGTATGAACTGCTGCATTGTCTTGATGAAACAGAACTTTCTTTTTCGCTAAATGCGGCCGTTTTTGTTTAATTTCATCTTTCAAACGCTGCAATAAGTTTGCATAATACTCATCATTGATTGCTTTTCCTTTTTTAAGAAAATCAATGAAAACTATCCCACGCGCATCCCAAAAATCTGACGCCATGACCTTGCCTGCATATGGAACTATCTTCGCCTTCTTTGTAGCCGACTCTCTCCGTTCAATCCACTGTTTTGACTGTTCCTTCGTCTCAGGCGTGAGTTAATGGACCCGTGTTTCATCCATGGTTATGAATCGACGCAAAACATCTCCCAGCGAAACATCGCCAAACACTTGACTGAAACATCCTCATGACGCTGCTTTTGTTCCATTGTGAGTAAACGCGGCACCCATCTTGCGCACAGCTTTCTCATGTCCAAATTTTCAGTCAGTATGCGATGTACAGAACTTTTTGAAATGCCTACAATATCTGCTAGCTCGTGCACTTTCAGTCGACGGTCATCCAAAACCATTTTGTGATTTTGTTCACAATTTCTGGCGTGGTCACCTCATTTGGTCGACCACTGCTATGTTCGTCTTGGCAGCTCGTACGGCCTCGCTTAAACTCTGCCACCCAATATTTTACTGTTGTAAACGAAGGAGCAGACTCCCCCAGAGTAGAATCTAGCTCAGCTTTAATATTAGTTGGACTAAGACCTTTCAAATGAAACTATTGTATCACATAATGTGCCCATCTTGTAAAGATGATCCTTGAGAAGGCAGTCTTCAGCAAGGAGGCCATTTAGCATCCTCAGCTCCTGTTTGCTGTGCATAAGAATCTTTTTTTATCTTTTCGCACAAACTTCAATGTACTGTTTTGCATGATTTAGCTTAGGTACTTGTTCCTATAGCTAATTACTTTCCTGTGTTCACAGGCTTTTATCTTACCTTAGGTACAGCCATCTGGTACTCCACAGAATGCTTCTGGGTCAATGAATTAGTATTAGCTCCTTCCTTGACTAGGCGATTGCCCGCAGTCCTTCGTGTCCTAGCACCCACATTAAGGTAACGTTATTGTGTTTCGCCAACTGATTTAATATCTGCAGACGGTTCTCAACAAGCTTTGACTCAACAGTGTAAGCACTGAGGGCCTTTAGCGCTGTTTGACTGTCCGATAAAGTAAGATGACATTTACATAGGTATATGTTTCTATAGCACATACTTCAGCTTGCAATGTGGTGGGTTCTTACCAAAAGCTTTTGCTAGGGGAAAGGTAGGCCCATAAGTTCCTATGCCGGTTCTCCCATTCATGTAAAGACAATTTCCTTAGGAGTTTAGAATAGTTTCTATACCGTGTTACACCTTTTGCTTAATAGTTATAACGGGATAAATGTATGTGTGTGTAGGTTATTTTCGGAAACAATTCTCTCGCTGTTGAAAAGCACTCGTCTTCCCGACGGACAGAGGCTATATGATCTATTCAGTTTCAACTCCTAAATGATTAAAAAGATCAAAATCTGATGTGCTTATTTCACATTACTTTCTTTAACCACTCTTCTACAAACTGTTCTTATATAAGCTTATTCTTCTATCTGTCTCTTTTTAATCGAGATAAATTTTCATTACACATTTGCACGTAAGAAGCATACAATGTGGCTAGGGTAAAGCGGTAGTCAAACGTTTGAAAACCAAATCACTTTTAAATTCCATGTTCCTGGCATGACCACGACAAAAAAAAATATATATATCGACTTAACGCTTGTAAAAATAATTTGAAAATTAAAAACATACAAGAAATATTATCTTGGAATAACGCCACAAAAATATTATTTCACACAAATTGTTTGCTTTAAGGATATATACATTTTTTTTCTGTATAAAATTTCGGCTATCTCTTGCGGTTTACCAATTACACAGAAGTCAAGGATTTGCAGGCTATTTCCAGAAAATTCAACATATACATTTCATTATTTATCAAAATATCTTAAACATGCTATATTTTAATCAAAATCGTTGGGCTATGTTTGGGAAAATAAATATGATGTAATACATTCACTTGAGTTTCTCTACCCTCTATCATTTATTAGTCGGTATACAAACTATTTTTACTAAAGTTTATTTTTCTATCTACTTCATTTTAATCCAAATAAACCTTTGCAGAAATAGCTACATTACACATTTCATTATAGATACAAAGAGAACAGCGATAGTCAAATGTTTAAGAACTGGACGCTATACGCTGCCTTAAAATTCCATACTGTTTCCACGCAATCGCGAGAAACAACCGAATGCTAAAAGGAGTTTAACGCATGACCAAGTAATGGAGAATTCGAGCCTTTAATAACAGATATCTCAGAAATGACTGATGCCACAAAAAAATTATTTGAAATAAATTGTGTGTTTTAAAGACATCTACATTTTTTGTGTAGTATGTTTTCGTCTATCGCTTAACGTTTAGCATTTGTACATTATACATTTCTCCCAACTGAAGTGGACTTCCCAGGCTATTCTCAGAACATTCAAGATGTGTATTTTATTTATCATGTACACATATTTAATATATTGTATTTTAATCAAAATCGTTAGAGCCATTTTTTTAGAAAATAAAGAATTTCGAAAAATGTTCCATGTAAAGGGCAGCTTGGGGTAGAGGGATTTTCTTTAAAATCTTCGTGTCCCCTCCTTGGAATGTACTGAATCTAAATACCAAGTGTGGTATTTATCAGGCTTTTCGTTTTTAAGTTATGCTGTTCACAGGCACACAGTGACACGCGCGCGCGCACACACACACACACACACACACACACACACACACACACACGGACCTTTTTCTAAAAATGAATTTTTGAATTAGAATGCCTCAAAATATGTATTTCCGTTAAATTTCGGTATGGATTTTCTTGAAAATCTTCATGTCGCATCTTTGGAAAGTCTTGAACTAAAATTGAAAGTTCGGTATTCAACAGACGTTTCGTTTTTGAGCCGCGTTGTTCACAGACACGCGGGCCTTCTTAAATGTAGAAACCTGCAAAAGAAATGTCTAAATCTTTCGACACTCAGTTATGAGTCGCTTTAAGTTTACAACTTGTAGTTTTTTTTAATTACAGAATTTAATGAATAAATTTCAGGATTGGAAAGTTGTCTAAGAGAAAAGGACAAGAAAATGCTATTTTCGTGCGCATTATTGTAATTTGCACTGTCATGTATATTCTGTTCATGAATTTTATAATTCTGTCTATTTCAATATGCTAATGCCCACGGGCACTATGTGTATATCATGATGCTCTTCATCTCTTCAGTCAAAAAAGAATCCTTATTCTTGTTAAACTTTTAAATTTATTTTCCGTAACCTCATACCAAAGACTCACAAGTTAAACGCAATTTTAATTTACTGTGATGGAGTTTCTAATTCAATTGGAAAGACCCCTTTTAGGTTAATTCATTTCGAGGGCGTACCCTTTCTTGTTATTATATTTGTTTCTCTCTTTCTCTCTCAGGAGAACGTGTCTCTGATGTCCCCAGGGGGTCCTTGATGCTTCTCATGGCAACAAAATAAGAGTAAAAACCTGGTGTCTAAAACTCACACGACTTTTGCTACCCGCTACCCTCATATAATATATTATTCCATTTATATAACAAGTTGCAATATCGAATTGGTTGCTTTCACGATATAAAAACACAACTTCTAATATTACAAGGCATTTACTTTAGGAAGTGAGCTTACGCGCAAAAATATCTCTTGCGTTACTTTCCATTCCCGCTCTTCTATATACAAATTATTCTTATCAAATTTTTTTTCCATCTACTTCATACCCATTGAGATAATACTTTGAAGAAATAGTTTCATTGCACATTTCGTTGTAGGTAAACGTTTCCATTTATGTCGTCACCGCAGTTTTAGGAGATATTCTACTGGTCTTCACAGGTATGTATAGCAAGGAGGCGGTGCGTGTATCTGTTTATCCTTACCTTTTGCGCATGCAGTGGCATCCTGTTTTACGTGCACAGTTCTAGATTATTCACATATGAATATATAGGGTAGTTAAATTATATTCGAACCCACTCGCGGCCTCTCTCTACTGCGCGAGACAGCCGGCAGTCGCCGGGGAAATTACGCCGGCAGAGGCGGACTAAAATCCTTACCTTATAATAGATGCTGGAAATGTTGACCTCCTGCTCTCAAACAGGCAGCATATCTCGCGTAAATATTCTCCCTCACTCTCCGAAGCTCAGCAGCAGGAATTCTTGTGATTTCTTGCACAATGTTTTCTCTAAGTTCCTGTAGTGTGCGAGAATTGGAACGATACACTTTGTCTTTTAAAGAACCCCATAAATAAAAATCACAACTCTTTAGGTCAGGAGAACGAGGGGGCCACAAATCAACACCAATTATTCTGTCATCAAACACCTCTCGTATTGCATGTAATGATTCGGCAGCCGTGTGCGCTGTTGCAGAATCTTGCTGGAACCAACCATTCGATTTCTCTTCTGTCAAGCGATTGCAAAATGACCTCAGAATTAACCTCTGATATCGCTCTGCATTTATTGTTTCATCAAAAAATATGGGCCCTATTATTCTTCTAGCACTTATCGCACACCACACTCCTATTTTCTGATCATAATGAGGTGTTTCATCACAAGAATTCCTGCTGCTGAGCTTCGGAGAGTGAGCGAGAATATTTACTCGAGATATGCTGCCTGTTTGAGAGCAGAAGGTCAACATTTCCAGTATCTATTATAAGGTAAGGATTTTAGTCCGCCTCTGCCGGCGTAATTTCCCCGGCGACTGCCGGCTGTCTCGCGCAGTAGAGAGAGGCCGCGAGTGGGTTCAAATATAATTTAACTACCCTATATAACTTTGAGTAATAGTTTTACTCGTCAACGCTTATAATAACAATGTTAAAATATTATATAGGTAACTAAATAAAACCACGTTTTGCACAATATTTCCAGAAAAATATGTCCGATGGCTACACAATGCAAAACTGAGGTAAATTATACTTTTTACTCTCAAAAGGGACCCATTTACTAGATATTGTTGAAATCGTCTGTCCAGTCTAAATATACAACTAACAAAGCACTGTTTTGTAGAATTTCTCCATAAAAAAGTATTTTTATTGCCAGTATAATGTAAAACAAGTAAAGTAAGCGTGGAACCATCTACAGGGTGGACCATTTAAGTTGAGACTGTACAATATTTCGAAAACTAAGCCTTGTAGAAAGAAGTGTGTTTAATAAATGTTGCTTGATATTATGGGGAAAGTAAATGCCATTAGTCGTGTTTTGTTTGGAGGACATTATGATGGTCATTTTAGGGTCAATTTATTTTTCTTTCTCTAATACGTATAGTAAGTAGGAAAATATTGCATTCCACAAAAAAATTCGATATCCATATTTCCCCAGGAATACGTGTTTTGAGGCCCCCTGAATCAAAAAAGCTGATGTGTTACACTCACATGACTTTCTCTACTCTTGTACAAACTATTTTTACAAACGCTTATTCTCCATCTACTTCATGTTAATCGAGATAAACATTTGCAGAGTCTATCTTATTGCTAATTTTCTTGTAGATGTAAGGGAAAATATATTTACAAGGGCAATATAGAAATACAGTAGCCTTTAAGCACATACATATCTCTTAATAGCTGATTGCTAGGTGCAGCACCATTCCCTTTGCCAAATATTATTACTCTTTGCATATCCAAGACAAAAAAATGAATAACGAATTCCCATTTGAGAAAATAAGTATTGAAAAATTTAAGAGAATAACAAGCAATATCTCGAAATTGGTTCACTCAACAAAAAAAATGTATATCACATAAATTGTGTATTTTAACGCGATCTACATTTTTTGTGTAGTAAAAGTTTGCCTATCTCTTATGGTTTACCAGTTATGCAAAAGTCGTTCACAATAAAGAATACTTTTGGAGACATTCTTAGAAAATTCAAGATATACATTTTATTTGTCATAAAAATATCTTAAACTTATGATATTTTAATCAAAATCGTTAGAGCCATTTTTGAGAAAATTAAAATTTTCGATAAATTTTCCATGTAAAGGGTAATCTGGGGTGGGGGGATTTTCTTGAAAACCTTGGTGTCGCATCCTTGGAAGATACTGAACCTAAATACCAAGTTTGGTGTTTATCCGACTGTTCGTTTCTGAGTTATGCTGTTCATAGACACACACACACGGACATGTTTCTAAAAATGCTTTTTTGGATTCAGGGGGTCTCAAAACATGTATTTCCGGTGAAATCTCGGTATAGAATTTTTGGGTGGAATACAATACTTCCCCTACTTACTATACGTAGTAGAGAAAGTAAAAAGAATAATGAATTCCCATTTGATACAAAGTATTAACTATTAGAAAATTAATACAAATAATAAGGAATATCTTCAATGTGGTTCACTCCACAAAAAAGGGTACATGGCATAAATCGTGTGTTTTAACGAGATCTACATTTTTTGTGTAGAAAAAGTTTCTCTATCTCTTACGGTTTACCAGTTATGCAAAATTCATTCAGATAGAAGAGGACTAGGGGACATTTCCAGAAAATTTGAGAGATACATTTCATTTGTCATGAATGTATCTTAAACGTATGATCTTTTAATCAAAATCGTTAGAGCAATTTTTGAGAAAATCAGAATTTTCAAAAAATGTTCCATGTAAAGGGTAGTCTGGGGTGAGGATATTTTCTTGAAAATCTTCGTGTCGCATCTTTGAAAGATACTGAACCTAAATACCAAGTTTAGTATTCATCCGAGATTTCGTTTTTGAGTTATGCTGTTCACAGACACACACCAGACCTTTTTCTAAAAATGTTTTTTTTTTTATTCAGGGAGCCTCAAAACATATATTCCTGGGGAAGTCACGTTATCGAATTTTTTGGTGGAATGCAATACTTTCCTACTTAGTATACCTATTAGAGAAAGTAAAAATAAATTGACCCTAAAATGACCATCACAATGTCCTCCAAACAAAACACGACTAATGCCATTTACTTTCCCCCATAATATATGCAACTTTTATTAAAGCATTTCTTTCTACAGCACTTAGTTTTGGAAGTATTGTACAGTCTCAACTTAAATGGTCCACTCTGTATAAGGATGTATTTAACGTTTTGCGTAAACTAGATCTATATAAATAACGATGTTACCTATAACGGGCATTATAATTATTGATTCGATATTAATTATTCATCTTCATGTATATAAAATATAGACTAGTATCAAGGTGAATTTATCGCCTATATGGATGTGCTTTTATTTTTTATACTGAATCTGTGTAAAATTTATGGATTATATTTTATAAATTCAAATTATGTAAATTTATACAAAATGCATTGATGGTAACCTCCGTCATGTGGCAATTTGCTAAAGCCAGCGCCTCCATTTTTTGTTCTCTTTTGTTCTTTTAGTTAATAAACTGTTTTCTTCTTTTTTATTCTCAAAGAGGATACATTTAGTAGATATTATTTTAATAATCTGTCCAATCTCCAGTCTTTCCAATACCCGCCTAGGCACCTAATCGCTTAGGTGCTGGAAGAATTCTGACTAAACGCATATACTCCCACATTTCATGACTGTGTCCCAGTGGGTGAAGAGTGATTCTTGCCTAGGCAGCTTAATCAGTAAGGATAAGAATGGAGTGTGGACGACTATTAAAATAATGTTCAGTAAACGTACCCTATTTGAGAGTAAAAAGTATGTATTTCAGTTTTACATTGTGTTGCGATTAAAAATACTTTTCATGGAAAAAAATTGTGCAAAACAGGGTTTTATTTAGTTATATATTTAAACATGGTTATTATAAGTGTTAACGAGTAAAGCTATTGCTTAGTTTATATTTATATGTGAATAATCTAGAACTATGTACGTAAAACAGGATGCCTCTGCAAGCGCGAAAAGGTAAACAGATACAGCACCTCCTCCATGCTAAACATATCTTTGAAGGCCATTTGAATGCCTCCCAAAGCTGCGAGGAGGGCGTAAATGGAAGTCAGTGTACAAGAACCATATAAGAGACTAAAGTGATAGATGTTTAAAAATATGGTCGCTGCATAGTCCATACCATGAAATTCCAGCCATTTTACCAATTTAATTGCAACGATGATTACTCTCAACAAATCATAAAGACACTTTAACGCTATATATTTTAATTTCGGTGTTTGAGGCAGGAATACTAGAAATATCTCTAACAGTTACTTTGTGTGACATGGCCAGAAACAATTCATTGGCGACAGCACTTCAAGAAATTAAAAAGTATTGACAAATTCAAATCAATACTAATAGCAAATATCTCGAAAATAGCTGAAGCCACAAAAATAGGTTAATTGAAATTAACTGTGTTTTAATAAGATCTCATTTTATGTAGTATGTTTTACTTTCTCTACTACGTATAGTAAGTAGGGAAAGTATTGCATTCCACCCAGAAATTCAATACCAAGAGTTCATCGGAAATACATGTTTTTAGGCCCCCGGAATCCAAAAAAAAATTTTAGAAAAAGGTCCGTGTGTGTGTGTCTGTGAACAGGATAACTCAAAAACTAAAACTCTGATAAACACCAAACTTGGTATTTAAGTTGTTTTTTTTCAAACCTGCGACACGAAGATTTTCAACTTTAACAACCCCAGACTACCATTTACATCGAACATTTTTCGAAAACTTTAGTTTTCTCAAAAATGGCTCTAACGATTTTGATTAAAATATCATATGTTTAACACATTTTTATGGCAAACAAAATCTATGTCATGAATTTTTGGGGAATATCCCCAAAAGTCCTCTTTATTCTGAATGACTTTTGCATAACTGGAAAACCGTAAGAGAAGACAAAATTCCACTACACATAAAATGTAGATCTCTTCAAGCACACATATATGTCATATACGTTTTTTTGCCAAGTGAATCATTTCCGAGATATTTCTTGTTACTAGTTTCAATTTTTCAGTACTTATACTTTTTCCTCATATGGGAATTCGTTATTTTTTGTTTGTTTTATTTTTTTGTTTTTATGTCCTGGACATGCAAAGAGAATGGAATGCTCCACATAGCAACCAGCTCTTAAAACATTTGAAATGAGATGGTTTCTGCAAATGTTTATCTCGATTAATATGAAGTAGGTGGGAATAAGCGTTTGTAAAAAATAGTTTGTACAAGAGTAGAGAATGTCATGTGAGTGCAACACATTAGATTTTTTTTCTATCTGTTATGGTTAACGAATTAAACAGCACTCATTCAGATTGGAGAGCGTTCGTCAGGCTATTCGCAGAATACATCAAATTCTACTACACAAAAATGTATTTATCCTGATAACACACAATTTCAGTCAAATAAAATGCTTGAGGCATTTACCATTTCCGAGTTGAGGCTGGTTTACAATAACCCGGGAACGGTAACTGAAACGGTAACGAGAACGGAAAGCAATGCAGCATACAAGACTTTGGTTCACAACAGCTTGGTAACGAGAACTGGAATGCATATCGATCATAAATTGGAACGTCGATTTGCGCATTGGGATTTCATTTGTTTTTCACTGGCCAATGTCATTTTTTCATTTGTTTTCAATTCAGCCAACATAATGTGGGATTGCTAACATCAAAATTCGATTGAGTAAACATTATCTAAATACATATCCATCACTTTCCGATTCCTCAAGTGTACCAAGCTTTCATTTCTTTATTTAATGATGCACATTAAAGTTGTGTATTTGTTAATTTCTACTGGTTTTTGCTGTTATTTATAGTTGTTGCTATGGTTTTGAGGCAATAGCCGGTTTTAAGTTGCATACAAACTACAGATGAGCCTTTCACTACAAGAACAAACGCTCAATGGATATGCGAGTATCAGTATATGAGGTCAGGCCGCACGTATGCTAGGATTTCCTCCAGTTTCACGTTTCCAGCTTGCGGCTACAGAGAGCGCTAGCGGCTGTTTCACGTCTCGGCCGCCTAGAATAATCTCTAGTGAAGAGTTTAATTAGCACAATATTGGTCTTAAGCCCTATCCACACTGATTAACATTTAACAAAACTTGTCAAGTGCAACATGTAAACAGTTTGCATGTTGGCCAAATTTCGATCACAGAATTGACTTAACATGTTAACCGAAAGAGTTGTGCTTGACACTTTTAACATGTTGGATGTTTTCCACTTTTAATGGAAAACTTGTTAAGTCAATTCGCTCTCTGTGTATGTGATTGGGTGAACTTTGGAAGTTTTCAGACTGTAAACATGGCAGTTATTGTAATTCCTTCATGCTATTGTGTTCGGTAGTTCCGTGTTGACTCGTTCTGTGTTTATATCTTTGATTTGGTTTGCTTCATGTGAAGTTATGGAATGGACAAAAGAAAAGACACTTTCATTAATAAAATCTTTGTTGAGGCTATCATTATAGAACGTTGTAATATATGTAATAAAAAGGATGGACAATTATACCAAACTATGTGCAATTTATTGTTGTTCCAGAGGCAGTATCAGGAAAAAAAAAGAAAAAAAACCTCACTTTGCTAGAGAATTTCAAAAAGGCTCAAGTCTGGCAGCTGGAATGGCTGCTCTCAAATGTGTGTCCTTTTTGTGAATTATAGGTTAGAAACCTTGCTCAAAACAAAGTTGAAGTCACTTTGACTTGTTCTCAAGAAATTGAAGTCAAACTTGCTCCGAATTTTAAACTCATTCAAAATATTTTCACAGATGGAGCTTCATCACCTTCCACTTTTCTTTTTATTACATAGCAGATACAAATAGCAATTGTCAAATCCTAATCACTGGAGTCCATTTTGCTTTTAGTTAAGAGATTTTATTGTCCCAACAAGTCAACTGGTGTGGATAGAATGTTAAACGTTCACAGTTACAACATGTTGAAGGCATTTAACATGTTGAATGAGACATTTTGTTAATTGTTGAATGTTAACTGTTGATATGTTGAACAGTGTGGACTCACCTTTATATTCCCTGCCTGGGAACGAGAACGAGAAAGGTAAAACTTTACCAAGTCTTCTTTCCCGTTTCCGGATTCCGGGAACGCTTACCGTCAATTGTGAACGCTTCCATTTAAATACACGTCGTTCTCGCTTGTTGTGAATCAGCCTTTATACTTTGCTATTAGTTTCAATATCCAAATGCCTCGCCCCCCTCCAAGTGCTAAGTCACCATTCGTTGAAAAGATTATACTATCGCGTAAGGGGGGATTCCGACCACTTCAGCTGCGTGGTGCGGGTGCTAGCAGCAGTCGTGGTACTTTTGACGTTACTAGAAGTACGCCGGGCCGACTATACGAACCCCTCCCGATAGGGAGTTGTTCGGATTGGGTTGGACTCGGCGGGATAGTGGTTCCCGATACCTATGGGAGATTGGGTACGCCTGGCTGGTTTTCCGCTCAGGCGGGGTTGTGAGACGCCCGATGTTCTCCGGCACCAACCATGAGTGAGAGCTGGTAGACAGTAATTAGATGTACTATAGGCCCCACCGAGGTTCGGTAGTGTTCCCTGAGAGGGTTTTCCCTATTGGGGCTGACGCGCTTAAGTGGAGCATCCACTTCCGTCCCTGCGTGGCAGGAGACGAGGGGAGGTAGCTGTCCTGCCCCAATTTCGGCCATGCAAGGGGGGGCAGAATATAAAATAGATGCTGCCGTAATGGAAAACCCCGCGAGCATGACTCCCGGATTCCGAGGGTGCGAACTGAGTTGTCGGTCCCGGTCCCGTTGTTCCTTATATCGCTTAAGTCTGGCGTATCCATTCTACCTGTAAGGAAATACGTAATAATGCCATTTCTACAAATGTCATCTCGATTAACATGAAGAACATAGAAAAATAAGCTTTTGTAAGAATAGCATGTTGAAGAACGGGTGGAGAAAGTAACGTGAATGTAACACTTTTTTCACCATAGCTTTAACTTTTTCTTGGTCATGTCGTGAAAGTTACTTTATAATCGTTGGTTTACCTGAGCCAGTGTATGCCAAATAGATTACCTTAGTTGCACACCTACTTGTCTTCCTGCATCAGCTGCTTGAGTAACTTGGTAACAGAATCCCATAGGTTTGCTGATAGATGGCCTTAGTTGCTTAGTCAAACTCGGTATACATATATAGTAAAAGGATTTTATTCTCAGAGGTTTTAATCTACACAACATGGGCCTCATGGCCCGTACATGATTTTTCTGTCCCTCGAAACTTACAGTAAGAGTACACTACTAAATATAGGCATTTAGTTACTGATTACTTACATAACGGAGAGAGAAACAGTACAGAAAAATCTGATGTGTTACACTCACATGACTTTCTCTACTCTTGTACAAACGATTTTTACAAACGCTTATTCTCCATATCCTTTATGTTAATCGAGATATCGAGATGTTAATCTTATTGCTAATTTTCTTGTAGATGCAAGGGGAATTGGTAGGCTTTAAGTGATAGTCAAATATTTTAAGAGCTGGTTGCTATGTGGAGTATTCCATTCTCTTTGCATTACCAGGACAAAAAAATGAATAACGAATTTGAGAAAAAGTATGAGTATTGGAAAATTTAAGGGAATAAGCAATATCTCGAAAATGGTTCACTCAACAAAAAAAATGTATATGACACAAATTGTGTATTTTAACGCGATCTACATTTTTTGTGTAGTAAAACTTTGTGTATCTCTTATGGTTTACCAGTTATGCAAAAGTCGTTTACAATGAAGAATACTTTTGGAGACATTTCCAGAAAATTCAAGATGTACGTTTTATTTTTCATGAAAGTATCTTAAATATATGATATTTTAATCAAAATCGTTAAGAGCCATTTTTGAGAAAATTAAAATTTTCGAAAAATGTTCATGTAAACGGTTGTCTGGGGTGGGGGTATTTTCTTGAAAACCTTCGTGTCGCATCTCTGGAAGATACTGAACCTAAATACCAAGTTTGGTGTTTATTCGACTGTTTGTTTCTGAGTTATGCTGTTCACAGACACACAGACACACACACGGACATGTTTCCAAAAATGCTTTTTTTTGGATTCAGGGGGTCTCAAAACATATATTTCCGGTGAAATCTCGGTATTGAATTTTTGGAATACAATACTTCCCCTACTTACTATACGTAGTAGAGAAAGTAAAAATAATAAGAATCATCAAAGTGAAACAAAATTACAAATGTAGCATTAAATATATACTGTCCTCTGACCCTTAAGAACAACAGAACCCCCGTTCTTATGTATCCACCCCCCTATTCCGCTCACCATGGCAATTAACCTTCTAAAAATCGACGTGTTACATTTACATCACTTTCTATACCCTTTATCGCTTATTAGTGGATATACAAATTATCCTTACGAAAGTTTATTTTCCATTCTACTTCATTTTAATTAAGAAGGCCTTTCCGGAAACAGCTGCATTGCACATTTTGTTTAAAGATGAAAAGGGAATAACGATAGTCAAATGTTTAAGAACAGGACGCTATATGCTGGAATTAAAATTCCATACTGTTTCCATGACATAGCGGGAAACAACTGAAAATCGACAGCTCTTTAAAGAACGGCTTAGTACTGAACAATTCGAACTATTAATGAGGGATATCTCGGAAAAGGCTGATGCCAAAAAAAGCTATTAAAAATAAATTGTATATTAAAGAGGCTACATATTTTTGTAGACCACGTTTTTGTCTATCGCTTAATGTTTACCAGTTATACAAAATTCCTTCTGAAGAGAACTTCAAAGGTTATTCCCAGGGAACTCAAAATGAAAATTTTATTTGACATGTAAATATCTTAAATATATATTTTTTAATCACAATCGTAGAGCAATTTTTTAGAAAATAACACATTTTGAAAAATGTTCCATGTAAAGGGTAGTTTTGGGTGGGAGTATCTTCTTGAAAATCTTCGTGTCGCATCTTTTGAAGGTACTCAACCTAAAGAGCAAGTTTGGTATTTATATGACTTCTCGTTTTTGAGTTATATTGTTCGACACTAAATCCAAGCAAGCCTTCAATGCTCTACTGGAATCCTGAAACTATGGTGGTTGGTCAATAATGCTTGCTTAATAGTTCTGTTTATCTGCACTCAGCCAGAATATGACTTTACGTTTCCCGTTCCCAGAGTGGTCATATTCTCTCGGTGCCATCGATTAATTTGGTGCCTTTCCAGGCGTCCAATCTCACCCACGTTAAATCGCTTGATTGTTCTCGTGTTCTCTCCCCCTGACCCGCGGTATTTGACACTGAGTTAAGTGAAATTTTAACCGCACACTGTGAATCCAAATTTTGTCCGTCAATAACACGCAGTCCTCTCTGAATGATCTTCCAGCGCTACGCCCCATGTCCCTCCCACATAACCAAATGTACCCCATTCCAGTTTCTCCTAAGCAATTTCGTTGCGTAACACGGATCCCAATCTTTCCGTACTTGTTCCATGAAACAACCCGCACGTTGAAGTGCCTGATCTCCCCGTACTACAGTATTTAACTGCCCTTCTTTTTAGTTGTACGGCTTCATTGTATATGCCAAATTCTTTAAAAACTCCACAATTTGCTGGTACTCCTTGTCACACGGAAAATTCGCCTCAAATGGTTAAATGTTTCCCACGCCCAAATGTCTACCCCATATTATGAACTAGACCTAACAACCATTCGTTATATCATCTCCGTTGTCCTCACTTGCGATGGTTTATTACTTATAATGTTTGTGTATTTGTGTTTACTTCACGCGTTGAAGCCATCTTGTGACGTGATTCATTTGTTAGGTTTGTTAGCTCCATCTGGTGTTAGCAATTTGCGGCAGTATTAGTTTTTTTTGTTTAAAAAAAATGCTACTGTTATTTTATTTAATTTTGCTTCTTTGTCCTCCGGCTAGCTATTATCCTTTTGGTCAAGCACTTCTCTATATACAGGTTGTGTAAACGGAAAGGAATCTTTTATCCAAAGATAACACCGATGAAGAAATTTGTTTTACACTTTTATTGTCGAACACGTTAACTATCACATTTACACATTGATCTTGACACTCGCCAAACTGAAACTGTTATAATAACTTCATTACTGATAATTCTTAATTCGCGTACTTCAACTTTTTGTATAATTAACTTTATAACACTTGAGATTTTTCATAACTCTGTTACGCGTAACCTGCAAATTGATATCCGAAGTGTGCCGTACAAATACTTTCGACGAACTAACTGAAATGCGACGTGTAGTGTACAAAGAATTTTGATGAACTGACAGGAATGCGACGTGTAGTGTACAAAGAATTTTGATGAACTGACGGACCGAAGGACTTTACCTCTAACCTACTCTTTTTATACTCATTCACCCAGATATGCCTAAAGATTATAACTGAGCTGCAATTGGCTAATAAAACGCGCCAACATTAGCGTCTATTTTTATATCCAATGAAAATTATGAATACATATGCTCTAGGGAAATGTTCCAGAAGATTCTAAAAGAAAAAAGCGCCAACATTACGTAACTTCCTCGTTTCCAATAATGATAAACAGCTCACCCCCTCGCTGCATTATTGCACGCTATTATTGTCAGTTTCAGTAAGGCAGTATAAACTTACTTCCCAACAATAATTACAATCAACAAACATCTCAAATCAATGTCACATAATAATGCATATTCATACTATAATCACTCTTTACATTTAAATAATTTGTGATACAAATTACTGCATCACACTGTATGTCAGGAACGTTCAAGAGACTTTAATGACTAGGGCTAGGATTTTTATGATAGGGCATATATTTTTTGATAGGACTGACATGCTCCTTAAATACATATAAATGCTTCTTATGAAACAGCGAAATGAATTAACCTAATTTGTTAAGTCGTATTTTTGCATATATGGCCATCTCTCTCTGATAAAGCATATTTTAGTAAGTAAATGGTCATATTCGTCATATTTTCGCTATTTCAAGAAGAAAAGAACTTTCTCATGCAATTTATTTATTCCGTGTTATATTTCCCAGAATTGCGCACCTCATTTTGTTTCCTGGAAAATGGCAAGTATCTACATTCCTTCCCTGTTTCCTTCGAATTCACAATATGGACTTCACCCTTACGCATCAGTGAGTGTGTAAGCTATTGTTACTCTATGAGCAGGTAGCTGATTAAGTCATTCTGGACCCTGGACTGCAGACAAGTCTCTAATTCACTCGTTGTGTTATTCAGTCTTATTGAAGTCGTAAGCGTGTACAGTACAGTTCAGAAAAAATGCCTAAAGTGAAGCAAAATGTTGAAGTAAAACTAAAAAACTTGTGTCTCAATATGGTGAGAAAGTGTTTTCAAGTGATAGTAAAATACTGTATTGTAAACTGTGCGACGTAAGAGTAAGTGCATGTCGCAACAGATAAACACAAACGTGGAGTACAACGGATTGAAAATGAAAAAACACTACAGCAAATGCTCCTAGGGGAATTCCGCCAGTCTTATTCACCATTGTGCGAAGAACTTTGTACAGCTTTCCTTTGTGCTGATATTCCCTTAAGTCAACTAAACCATCCAAAATTTCGTGAATTCTTAGAAAAATACACAGGCAAATCTGTTCCTGATTCTTCCACATTAAGAAAGAACTTTGTCAGCCGAAGCTACGAAACAGCAATACAACAAATCAGACAATAGCTTGTAAATAAAAAAAATTGGGTATCAATTGATGAAACTACAGACTCTATGGGAAGATATATTGTAAATGTCATTGTGGGAACTTTGGAAGAAGATGGTCCAGGCGATCATTTCTGATAAACTGTGAACATTTAGAAAAAGTAAACTTTTTCACCATTTCTAAGTTGTTCGACAGATCTATGGGTGCCATATAGTCCGAAGGTGTTAAGCATGACAATGGATGCTGCGCCTTATATGGTGAAAGCTGCCGTTCTCTAAAAGCATTGTACAGTAAAATGGCGCATGTGACTTGTTTAGCTCGCGCCTTGCACCGAGTTTCAGAGGAGATTCGTAGTAAATTCAGTGACTTGACAAATTTATTGAGTGTGTCAAAAAGGTATTTTTGAAAGCCCCTTCACGTGTTGCAGCATTTAAGTTGTTAGCTCCAGACATTCCCTTGCACCATCTCCCATTTTGACAAGATGGCGGTCCTGGATTGATGCCTGCAACTATTACTGCCAGAACTTCAACATTGTGAAAAGCATCATTGATTCATTCGATAGCAGTGAAGCTACTTCAATTGGACTAGCTCAAGAATTAATGTCTAATGGTGAAAGTTTAGGCAAACTTTCATACATCAAATCAAATTTTGGATTTATTTCCTGCTGTCATAACTGCTTTGGAGGAATCAGAAGTGCCACTAGTGAAGCAGATAGAACAAGGGAAAACGTTTTGAATAAATTAGAGGGTGTTTGTGGTAAAGTGGGAAAAGAAGTGTCAAAGAAAATGGAAAAGGTGTTAGAAAAAAAGAAGGGTATCATACACTGTGTTCCATTTCAATGATCTTGTTGGGTGAAAAGTTCTCTCTTAATCATTCAGATTTAGATTCAAATAATATTGTTCATTTTAAATATGCTCCTCTTGTGTCAGCTGAAGTAGAAAGGAGCTTTTCGAAATACAAGGCTTTGTTGGTTGACAATAGGAAATCTTTTTCATTTGAAAATTTGCACAAGGTATTCATTGTGTATTGCAACTCAGAGCTTATATGAAGTAGAATGAGGATGTAAAAAGCACATAGGTTAACTATGTTCCTATAATGTTAATAAAATCATACTGGAATGTCAAATTGCATAGTTTAGCTTGCTTCTCATGTGCTTTTTATTCTCAAATAAATAGTCCATTATTCAAACTGACTTACTAATTTATTTTACAATAGAAATTTTACCTCCTTTTAGTATTGTTAGGTCATATATATTATGTTATTGTGCATATTTTGGTAAATGTTTGGCCATAACGGCATATTTTTGTGCATATTATGGTGGTTTTTGGGTCATAAATATCCCAGCCCTATTAATGACTAATGGCTATTTTTTTTACTTTCTCTGCTATTTACTTACCGGAAATACACTTTTGAAACCCCTAAATCCCAAAAAATCATTTTAGAAAAACGTCCGTCTGTGTGTGTGTGAGAGAGAGAGAACAGCATAACTCGGAAGCGAACAGTGAGTTAAACACCAAACTTCGTAAAGTTTGGCATCTTCTAAAAATGCGACACGAAGATTTTCAAGAATATTCTCCCACTTCTAGCTACCCTTTACATGAAAAACTTTTCGAAATTTTTTTTTCTTCAAGAATGGTTCCAAGATTTGTATTAAAATACCGTATGTTTAGGATATTTTCATGACAAAAGATACAGCTGAATTTTCTTTCTTCTCTCCTAATTATCACATTCTTTGATACATTTTGACGTCTTATTTTACGCAGAACTCAACTTTCCTGTGTATTCCCTGCAGTGCCCTAATGATTTTCCCTGGCAAACGCTTCGTCCGTAATTTTAACCAGAGTGCTTGTTTATCAACACACTTGAGCGCTTTATAAAAATCTATAAAGGCACAGGATAGTTTTTCCTTGTTCTTCCGCGCTAATATACATTCTGTAGGTAAATATATTATCTATACTGTATTTTTTCCCGAACCCCGCTTGTAATACCAGTAGTTTGTTTTTGTTAATCCACTGTCTCAGTCTCTCATATATAGTCCTATAGTAAAATTTACTCATTACTGAAAGAACCAGTACACCCTATAGTTGTCTTGAATGTTTGTACTTCCCTTCTTATACATTTGGACATACAATTGCCGTCGTCCATTCCTGTGGAAATGTGCCCCCATCAACTCTCTCTCTCTCTCTCTCTCTCTCTCTCTCTGTTCATTTTACTTCGCTTTTACTACGTGATCATATCGCGACAAATCTGTTAGGAGATACCTCGTGGCTCGGTGTATGGGGGACATATAGCCTTCTAGGTCTCATTCCTGTACATTACCATCTTACTTCGTTTAGTCTCCATAGAGGCTTTAGTGTTAGGCAGCTGTACCTCTGCTTCTGTACGTGACGAGCAGATGGCAGCCTTGACACGTGTCCACAGAGACCTTAGTGCAACTGTATTTTTCTTCTACACGTGCAAGGCAGATGGCATTGGGGTACCGTCCAACCTACCTGCTTCCATCATCCGTTGATAGATGGCAGAGCATTCGCTATTATCATCTATTTTCAGTTTTACTATTGTTTTAGACTAAAGATGGAAATTTGGATCGTGGTATTAAACATCCAATTTGGTATTTACTTTACCGACTGAGGGACAATGTTGAGCAAAGGTCTACAAGGACAGAACCGTAGCTCAGACCCCCTCTGAACCCAGGGATAGCGCCAACCGAGTGGCTCTCCATCCGTGGGGGTTTCCCATGAGGCCAATGCCTGGAGTCTAACCCCCCCCCCCGCTTACGCGGAGATGGAAGTGGATACGCCACTTACGTGCGTCATCCCGAAAGGGTGACTGCCGATAACCTCGGAGGGGCCGTCAGCAATCTAGCATGCCGTCTACCGGCTCTCCAGGGCGGTACCGGAGGACATTGAGGCGTCTTACAACCCTAGCTGCATGGAAACCCATACAGTCGTACCCAATCTCCCACGGGTATCGGGAATCACTGCCCCATCGAGACCAACCCAATCCGAACAGCTCTCCAACGGGAGGGGCTCGAACGTTCGGCCCGACGTACTTCTAGTAAAATTAGAAGTATCACGAGTGCTCGGGTTCCGCAGCGCCCGCACCACGGCAACTGAAATGGTCGGAACCCCCACCCGTCAGATTCGTCGGCGCACGGATTTGAACCCGGGACCTCCCAGGCCACAGACGTTACTACCTGAACCATTCCAGTCTATATTAAAATTTTTGTTCAGTACTTTTAGCGCCAAATTTCTGAAGAGTTCAATTTTCATTCCCCGCTTAAATAGCTAGGTTGGTATTCCGTCTCGTCCCGATGCGTTTGTACTTTTTAAGCTTTTCGATTTTCGGCGCCCTAGCATTGCTTTTCAGCCAGCGTTGCCCCCTCCCAATTCCCCCCCCCCCACCGCCCAATATTTTCTGAAAATGACTCTTCCTTTGCCCTGGTATTACACATTTATGCACAAAAGAACTCTTCCTAACCTTTTTCAGAGTCCTGGAACACCGCCTCTATGACTTCCTGTTTCCCTTCCTCCTCCTTACTGACAAGTAGCTCCTTGTACGTTTTCCTTAACAAAACGAAACTTTGCCGTCTTTCTTCAAAAAGGCTTTTAGAGCTTGCCCTTTTACTCCCCTTGCATTCTCTGCTGCACCAAACACAGGTAGCAAATGGCTTCCCCCAGTTTTTATTTTCATATTATTCCCAGCCTCCCATGTCGCAGAGACCGGTAGGTGTACAGTGGCATCTTCAGTGTTACCCAGAATCTCTCTCAACTTTTCTCCCCTTCATTCTCCCCTTGGTATCGTGTTATTAGTTGGCCTGTGTTGTCAGTATTACCAACCCCCGGAACGTTCTCTCACTCTCTCTTTCTCTACTGTAGGAAAATGGCAAGAGTCAGTCCTTCCCCCTACCAGAAATCCCTAATTGACGTTATATTGGCTGCAGATAGCAATCCACTACAATCCCTCCATTTGCATCTTGACCACGATATGATATGACTAGGGAACGGAAGGGACACCTCGCACCTCAGCCCAACGCGAATCTTTTGTGCTTACCACCCCCAGGAGGAACGTCGTCCTCGGTGGTGTAGTGGTTACCATGCTAGTCTCCAGTTCCCGAGGTCGCGGGTTCAAACCAGGCGGAGGGTGATGGATTTTTTCGGACGTAAAAATCGTTAGCATGGCTTCCTTCGAAAGGGAAGTAAAGCCGGTGATTCCGTGTCGTAGATTTACTACACGTAATAGAACCTTAAGCCTGATAAAGAGGCCTTTGAGCAAAATTACCGGTCTTTCACAACCAATATAGAATGGGACGCTAAGAACCACAAATAAATAAATAAATAAATAAAATCTGAATATACTATCACGCCACCTTGGTTACTACACCGGGACATACACTCAAACTTTACATTTATTCTCACAAACACATTTATATTTTATATTACATCAAATGTTTTCAGGTAAAATAACTACAAACTAATAATAATATAATAATAAATAAGGAAAAATAAATAAAAGAAAGAAAAATAGAAATTATGGAATTAGAGTAAAGGTGTAAAAAAATTAATTACAATTCTAAATTCTATATTTATATACACTTGCTGGAAACCAGCAAACTTAGTAACTGGTAACCAGCTACTATCTACTCCTATACAACTATATTCACTGGAAACCAGCGAAAATGTACTGGTAGCCAGCACAAAACCTTCTACTAAACTACTAATCATTTTAATAAATTTATTTATATTTAATTTAAAATTTCCTTCACTAAAATATTTTATAAAGTTAGAGTTATTATTTATAACATTCCATTATTCTCATAGTAATTATTTAATTTATAATAATTCAATATCTTATTTCATTCACTTATATCTTTATTTATACATTTGTGGTTTTTCGTTTATTTATTTACCTTATAACATTTTATTTAATCTCAATCTTAATTTTCTATTATATCCCTTTTAAGTTGTTTTATATCAATTTTGTAAATGTTATCACTATATATTAAACCTTTACCTCTTTTAACCAAACACTAAACCTTCTTGCTTCTTTCTTCTATCACCAAATATCTACTCACTTTACCCCACAAAATATCACTTCACTCACATCCTCCTAAGGACCACAGCAGTTAAAAAGCGTCCATAAATAAAACTCAATTTAGTTTCCCCAGGAGGAACGGATGATTTGAAGGAACCGCAGAAGGTTATAGGCCGCAGAAATGCCGGCGACAGAGGTCGCTGATTTTTTCAAACTTGAGGACCCGGTCACACCGGCGGAGTGCTCAGAGAAGGTTACCTTCGTGGAAATGGGGAGAACTCGACACACCTGAGGTGGCTCAGAGAAGGTTGCCCATCTGACAGGGCCGAGAAGAACTTTCCAACGAACAAGCACTTGCACCATCTGTACGACATCGACCAACACTGCACAGCCTGTCTGAAGCATTAAAGCATAACCAAATGAGGGAAGGGAAATTTGTAGTAGAAGACAAACAATCCCTCGCCTTGCCAACTAGGGATGATCAGTGGCCGGCCCCAGGACCTCTCCGAATGCGATCCTCTCACGTTACCACTTAGCCATCTCGCTCGCCATCTTGACCATACTTTCCATTGGGAATTTCTAAGCTAGTGTATTACAAACTCAAGTGCTCCATTCCCTTATCTTCCCTCTCATTCTACATGTTAGCCTATATTAGAAGTTTCTCCTCCTTTCCCCAGTGGTCGAAAGAGACCTTTTCGCTCCCTATCCGGCCATATAATATATGTATAGTTGTGAACAAGTCTCTCCCTGAGCCCAAGGGGGTGCTAGGAATTTGCCATTAACTGTAGTAATATGATAAAGTTAGAAACTTTGTGTGAGTGTGTGTTTGTGTATGTAGCGTAATCTCAAAAACCAATCAACCGACTTTTGATGATTTTTTTTATTCTGTTTTATCTTACGTCGCTTTAACTCCTTGGTCATATCGCGACAGATCTGTTGGTGGATAACTCTTAGAACGATATGTGATAGACAGCCTTCTAGATCTCATCCCTGTAACCACCCGCTCCGTCACGTGTCACAGAGACTCCAGCGCAAAGCTACCGAATCTTCGGCCCCGTGGCGTGCAGAAGGCATTAGAGTACCGTCTAGTCCAATTGCCGCCCCCACACAGAAAGGCGGACAGTTAGTCTTCTAGGTCTCATCCCTCTAACCACCTGCTTCATGCCGTGCAGATGGCATTAGGGTACCGTCCAGTGTAACTGCCGCCCTCACACAGAAAGGCGGACAGTTAGCCTTCAAGGTCTCATCCCTGTAACCACCTGCTTCATGCCGTGCAGATGGCATTATGGTACGGTACCGTCCAGTCCAACCGCTGCCCCCACACAGAAAGGCGGGCAGTTAGCCTTCAATGTCTCATCCCTGTAACCACCTGCTTCTTGCCGTGAAGATGGCTTTAGGGTGCCGTTCAGTCTAACTGCCGCCCTCACACAAAAAGGCGGACAGTTAGCCTTCTAGATCTCATCCCTGAAACCCCTTCTTCATGCCGTGCAGATGGCATTAGGGTGCCGTCCAGTCCAACCGCTGCCCCCACACAGAATGGCGGACAGTTAGTCTTCTAGGTCTCATCCCTGTAACCACCTGCTTCATGCCGTGCAGATGGCATTAGAGTGCTGTCCAGTCCAACCGCCGCTCCCATATAAAAGCGGACAGTTAGCCTTCTAGGCCTCATCCCTGTAACCACCTTCTTCATGCCGTGCAGATGGCATTAGGGTGCCGTCCAGTCTAACCGCCACGCTCAGACAGAAAGGCGAACAGTTAGTCTTCTAGGTCTCATCCCTGGAAATGCCATCTTGCTTCCTCACGTGCCCACAGAGACCCCGAGCGCATGGCAGCCGGATCTTCTGGACATTGATAATTTTTTAACCACTGAAAAACCGAATTCTTTCTGATGGGCATGAGACTGTTAAGCACCTTCTAATTTAATTTCATAAATTATTAAAAGATTAAAAAGGATTTATAAAACCCTTGTATTTGAATACAGACACATTGGAGTTATAAACAACATACTTACGAAGAAGGCCTTGACTTTTAGCCTTTGCCATGGAATAGAAACTGCTGTTACTCCACAGAATATAAAAATTTACTTATCTCGGCAAAGAATAAAAACAAAAATCCAGTTTCATTTTATTGTAAGGAATATTGTTAGATGCTGGGGTGAGGGCCAAAAGGTTTCCAAAAAATTATTAAATTTAGTTCACCTAAACACGCACATGGAGGAGCGCAACTCGCTACAGCAAGAAGACCGTGACGTTGGTGTGTAGATTTAGAGGAAGGGAGGGGTTTTACATTACACAAAAACATTACATAACACACATTACCTGGAATTTATTAACAAACGTGTCGCAACTCTACATTATGAATTAGGTAGAGAGGATGGAGGGAGATACCTCGAAAAGCCGTAGACTGACTACACCCACGTCTCACTCAAGACCGCTCTCGCTCAAGTGACGCTATCTATATCCCCCCTGGCGTCATACCAGAACATTTCAAACAGAGCCCTCCCTTTGTTGTGGTCCGTGCCAAAAGGAGGGATTGTTAAGTCGAACTCAAAGAAACCCAATACTACTATGTTAGTAGCGACAATGTAACACGAGAGTGTGTCTGGTAATGACAATGGACTTACTGATACGCCACATCATACTACTAGATGGCCGCGATGAAACGCTTCAGCAAACACAATACAGAGTTTAAGAAGCGACATCATCATGCTTGTTAACGACTTAAATTTAGCTTTTTTTTATTTATGGACGCTCTAACTGCTGTGGACCTTTGCGTACCATTCTAAATTGGCTTGAAGGACCGGTAATTTTGCTCAGAGGGCTCTTTACCAGCCTTGAGGTTCTTTTACGTGCTGTAAATCTACGACACGGGACCACCAGCTTTACTTCCCTTCCGAAAGAAGCCATGCCAAGGATTTTTACGCCGAAAAAATCCACTGCCAGGATCGTATCAGCGCCGCCGGTGTGTCAGAACTTTTTTCCCGCAGGAGTTCTTTTACATGTTAGCAAATCTACTGACATGGAGCTGCTTTTTTTAAGCACACTTAAAAACCATCGGTCTGAGCCGGGTTTAATCCCGCCACCTTAGGATCAGAAGGCCAGTGCCTAAACAACTGAGCCACCCAGATCGACTGGGACAATTGATCCTGCCTTATATTTGTTTCCTTAATTGCGTTTATCAAATACTGTAAAGAGTATGCAATGAAACAGTGTCGAAACCTTTATTGTGCTGGTATAGCTGTATGCGTTGACATGCGACTTGAGCGTACATTTTGCTGGATGTCAAAATCTTTTAAAAGCCTCATGTAAGAAAGTTTGCTTTATTTCCTTTATATTTATGTTGTAATCAAGTTTGCTAACAGGACATGCTAAATAATTGTATAAGGAGAGAAAACTGCCAACATTAGAAGTCAGTGAGCCAATGTTTAAATAAGGTCAGAAGATTATATTTCTGGATGGTCACAGTCTGTGTGCCTTTTCCAAAGAGTTGGTGCCCTGAGAGTGCAGAATCGTATTTCGTTGTATATGCTAAGAGCTGCATTATGTGAAAATCACATACCCCTTATGTTATTAAACACCCTCGCATCAAAAAGAAGGTAGAGGAGATTTAAAATTTAATCTACTATAATTATCTAAAATAAATCTGATGTTACACTCAACTGACTTTCTCTACTCTTGTACAAACTATTTATACAAACGCTTATTCTCCATCTACTTCATATTAATCGAGATAAACATTTGCAGACTTTATCTTATTGCTAATTTTCTTGTAGATGTAAGGAGAATATATATTTACAAGGGCAATATAGAAAAACAGTAGCCTTTAAGCACATACATATCTCTTAATAGCTGGTTGATAGGTGCAGCACCATTCCCTTTGCCACAGATTAATACTTTTTGCATATACAAGACAAAAAAAATGAATAACGAATTCCCATTTGAGAAAATAAGTATTGAAAAATTTAAGGAAATAACAATCAATATCTCGAAAATGGTTCACTCAACAACAAAAATGTATATGACATAAATTGTGTATTTTAACGCGATCTACATCTTTTGTGTAGTAAAATTTTGTCTATCTCTTATGGTTTACAAGTTTACCAAAAGTCGTTCACAATGAAGAATACTTTTGGAGACATTGCCAGAAAATTCAAGATATACATTTTATTTGTCATGAAAATATCTTAAACATATGATATTTTCATCAAAATCGTTAGAGCCATTTTTGAGAAAATTAAAATTTTCGAATAATGTTCCATGTAAAGGGTACTCTGTGGTGGGGGGATTTTCTTGAAAACCTTCGTGTCGCATCTCTGGAAGATACTGAATCTAAATACCAAGTTTGGTGTTTATCCGACTGTTCGTTTCTGAGTTATGCTGTTCACAGACAGACACACAGACAGACAAACACACAGACACACAGACAGACAGACATGCACACGGACATGTTTCCAAAAATGCTTTTTTGGATTCAGGGGATCTCAAAACATGTATTTCCGGTGAAATCTCGGTATCGAATTTTTGGGTGGAATACAATACTTCCCCTACTTACTATACGTAGTAGGGAAAGTAAAAAATACTCGAGCTTTCCGACCGAGAATTCTTTCTTCGCCTAAGGGCCGGTTCTACAATGTCCCGATAAGCCTCCATATAGTTACTCTTCAACTGGCCGATAAACAACGCTCTCGTTCTACAGGGTGATTTATGAAGAACTGTCACATTTATTTCTGTAATTGTTTCAAACCAGTTATACTAGCAGCAAATTACTATACCTGAGATGCAGAGGAATTTTGGGAGATTATTTACCTCTATAGCAAATGTTGAAAATGTCCCCTATCTTGCAACACGTTGTTCCATGTTACTGGCCACTCGTTGGAGGACGCTGTTGTCAATAGCTTGAATCTCCTGTGTAATGTTGTGCTTCAGATCATCCAATGTCTGGGGACATGTAGCATAAACCCTGTATTTTAAGTAACCCCATAGAAACAAGTCCGGCTATATCAAATCCGAAGATCTCGGTGACAGCAGGTTCTTGGAAAGTATCCGGTCGTCAAAGAAACTTGCAATTAGTGCCATGGATTCATTTGATGTATGGCATGTAGAGCCGTCCTGCTGAAAATATCCTTGACTCAGCTCTACATCGTCTAGTTGCTCAGCAAACTCCATGAAATTCCGTCGGTACTCTGTAATGTTCACATTGTTTACAAAAATGGTCCCACTATTCTCTGTGCGGATACTACGCACCAAACTCTTTTAACCGGGTGCGTAGGTGCTTCATGAATAACATGTGGATTTTCGCTGGCCCAATAGCGTGAGTT
Organism: Deroplatys truncata; assembly: GCA_030765065.1. Classification (NCBI taxonomy): domain Eukaryota; kingdom Metazoa; phylum Arthropoda; class Insecta; order Mantodea; family Mantidae; genus Deroplatys; species Deroplatys truncata. The sequence continues at coordinate 26,921,046 of CM060985.1, read as the reverse complement.
ATTTGAGTTCACATAGCCGGATAAATGGAACCATGCTTCATCTGTGAACCATGTGATGGACAATATGGCAGGATTTTGCACAATGAACGCCTGGAACCAACGACGGTAATTCAGTCGTCTATCCTTATCTGATTCCAGTAACTGATGGACAACCGTAATCCTATACGGCTTTAGGCCTACACTTTTCACAGCTCTCTGACACATTGAGTAGCTGTACCCTGTCTCCCGCGACAAACGTCTTAATTATATTTTGGGTGACTGATCCAGTCGTGCTCTTACGTCAACAACAACCATGGGAAGCCTAGATGAACGAGTTTTGCCTTTTTCACTTGCCATGGATCCAGTTGTTTCTAATTTGTTTACCAGTCCCGTATTGTTTCTTTGGGGAGGATTCTGAACACCAAATTCTCTCTGGTATGCCATTTGAGTATTTTATTGTTAGCTCCACGTATGGAAAGTCAGTTTGAAGATGATGTATTATATTTCAACTGTTGGGGAGCCGAACTTGAAGTAGTTGCAACCGCACGTATAGTAAACAGTTTTCGGTAGCCTTCGCCCTAAGTTTAAAAGAAATATTAACTTTGTAATTTGACTGTTTCTTTAAATATTATATATTTATGTTTGCCTCGACTGCGCCAATATTTTTGTTAGAGACACGTTTCTCTTAGCAGAGTTGTGATGCGACAAGAAAGTAGGCTTATACAGATTATAATTTTACTTCACTCCTTTTATTAATGCTTAACACGATTTAAATAACACTTCATTGATATAGAGAGCTGTGAGATTATTTTTATTATTAAATACTTGCACTTTTTAACACGTAAACTATTTTCGTCTCGCATGAATACGTATTAAATTTCTTGAGGACAGTTTTTGCGTCTGCAAACAATTGACTTCTAGATTTGTAAATTTTGCTATATTTCAGCTTGGCTAATTGGCTAGATTGGCTAATTCTACTCCAATAGAATACCTTCATTTAACCAAAGCTTTTTCTGGTTGTTGATTGGCTATTTTATAAACTGTCACTAAAATTACATTATTGTTACTCCAAGAATCACAAGTCGTACTGTTAAACTTTCTTACACGTTATTGACTAAAGGTTACCTCATTGTTAGTAACTTTTAACTTATTATTCTCACAGCTCCTACATTATGAAATTACGTAATATATTCACATAACATTATTACACATGGATACAATAATATAAGCATATGCAATGACTGTTACATACATTTTACAAATTATTACATACACATATTGCTTCAAGGTGGGCTGTTATTGAATTTACATATTATAGAATTGGACTGAAATTATTTAAGTGTTAAAAATACTGCCTCACCTTTGAGTAGCTGTAATTGAATTCGTAATCCAGTTTTGCTTTACAAGGAAGAGTCGTTCATTTAGTGTGAAGTCCATTTTCAGGTTGACTAGAACAAGATCTCAAAAACAGTTGCCGACAATAAAACTAACAATTACGAATAAAACATGAACATCTGCGCAGCTAGTGGCAGGCAAGGGAAACTCCAGAATATTACGCTCAATTTTGGTGCTAAAATTGGGGCATTGAGTGAATTTCGAACAGAATAATTAAAGAAAGAAATGTGTCAGTTCTTCATAAATCACCGTGTACTGTACAATTAATAATACACAAACAGTATGTGGATTAGGTCGAGGTAACAATCAGAACTATAAATTAGTACACCAAATCTACGAAGGTAAGGCAATAGGGTTGGCACATCATTTTCTAAATTTATTATAACAAGAATAGAATCTTACAATTACCTCATTTTTTAACATAGTCCCCTTGTTTCTCAATACACATGGTCCATCGTTCACAAGGTTTCTGATGCTCTCAGGAAAAGTTTTTGCGTCTTAGTAGCAAGCCATATATGCACCGCTTCCTTCGCTTCTTGATTTTTATTATTATTATTTTATTTATTTATGGACCCTCTTTAACTGCTGTGGCCTTTAGTGTCCCATTCTATATTGGGCGTGAAAGACCGGAAATTTTGCTCCGAGGCCTCTTCATCAGGCTTGTGGTTCTTTTACGTGCAGTAAATCTACGATATGGGACCGCCGCTTTACTTCCTTTCCGAAGGAAGCCATGCTAAGGATTTATACGCCCGAAAAAATCCATCGCCCTCTGCCGGGTTTGAACGCGCGACCTCGGGAACTAGAGGCTAGCATGATAACCACTACACCACGGAGGACGACATCTTGGTCTGTGGTGAATCGACGGCCCCTTAAGGCATTTTAAGAAGACCAAAATAAGATGTTTGCCACCTCATCGCCAGTCAATCTTCGGTTCTCTGAATCACCATACAGACTTGCTCATTGTTGGCGTCACTAGAGGATATGGATAGACGTCCTGTCTTTCCTCGTCCTTCACAGTTGTCCGACCATTGAACTTTATAATCCATTCGTACACATTTCGCCCCGGTAAAACATTACCCCCATATTGTGCGAAAAGTCTTCGATGGAATTTCATCTCCTGGTACGCCTTCAGACGACAAAAAACGGATAACCGCACGCTGTTTTTCTTTGCTGCAAACGGTGAGGGGTGAAGCAATGCTTATTATGCAACAATGCAACACTCACTAGAGTAATAACGGTCAAACATTCCACAAGCGGAGACAAAGGAACAACATGTTGACATGCGCACGCGCACAAACCGATTTAGCCAACGTACCAAAAACCAAAACTATTGACTTACCCTCGTATTTTCCTCGTACGCGGTGACAGTGTTAGCAATACTATAACGCTTTTAAATAAAATAAGTGAAACAGAAGCAAGCAATCCTACGTAATGTAATGATAAAGTAGTAGAGATACTTTACTATCCCTGATGTCATTTAGGTTGCCTATTCGAACACAGTGGCCGGCGATTCGAAAACACCGTGTACATATTCTTCGCAAGACAACTACTAGCATTTTATTACCTGCGAAGAGAAAAAAATCTGATGTGTTACATTCATCTGACTTTCTCTACCCTCTATAGCTTACTAGTCGGTATACAAATTATACTTACGAAAGCTGGTTTCCTATCTACTTCATTTTAATCCAAATAAACCTTTGCAGAAATAGTTACATCACACAGTTTGTTGTAATACAAAGGGAATAACGATAGTCAAATGTTTAAGAACTAGGCTATACACTAGTTTTAATATTCCATACTGTCTCCATGACATCGCGAGAAACAACTGAATGTTGACAGAACATTGAAAAAGCTATTTGAAATAAATTGTGCGTTTTAAAGCGATGTATATTTTTTGTGTAGCACGTTTTGTGTATTTCTTTAACATATACAGTTATATAAGATTATACAAAATTTCTTCGGAATGAGGACTTTTTAGGCTATTCCCAGAAAATTTAGGACAAGCATTTTATTTTTCAAGCATTTTCTTTGATGTATACATTTTAATCAAAATCGTTACAGTCAGCCTTTAGAAAATCAAAAATTTCGAAAAATCTTCCATGTGAAGGGTAGTTGGGGTGGGAGGAGTTTCCTGAAAAACTTCGTGTCGCATCTTTGGAAGGTACTGAACCTAAATACCAACTTTGTTGTTTATTAAACTTTTCGTTTTTGAGTTATGTTGTTCACAGACACACGGACAATCACACACGGCCCTTTTTCTAAAAATGCTTCTTTGTATTTAGGGACCTCAAAACACGTATTTCCGGAAAAATCTCGGTATCGGAGTTTTGGGTGGAATACAACACCTTCTCCATCTACTATGTGCGTGGTAGACAATGTAAAAATATTCATAAGAGGGAACTACGATTGCTTAAGAATTGGAGAAATGAGAAAACGTTCCAGGCCTAAATGAAGGTATCTCACTAGCATATATCTCTAATGCGGCAAAAATGTGTCACAAAAATAGGAAACTTATAACCCGCAAGCATAGAATACGATTAAGAAATTTACGTGAGGGAGTTGGCTTTACAAGTCACGTCGTCCATTACTGAATGTTCGCACCCACTTACTGCTGGTTACTTGAAGTCACTACTGGTGCAATCAAATTTTAAGTCCGCACGCTATGCACGAGGATCATGATCGTGATGAAGGATAGACACACACATAAGCTTTGGCTTATCATAGCACTGTATACCAATTAACACAGTAGTTCAGTGGGTAATCTTAAGCTGCAATATAATGCAACGGAATTTAATGCTTTGCCATGTCCGTGAAGGTTTCTAGCACTTTGAATATGCTCCAGCGCCGTAAAAACGCCTCCTTTACCGTACATTTTAGTTGGACCCGTAATGCAAGCTTGTTGCTTTTCTGAAGGTGAAGTCCGGATCTGATTTTGTTGAAGTTTTTAGAGCATTGGTTGCCACAGCAACGAGTGGGTACTGGGAATTTTATGGAGTCGTTGCTCTTAGCAACCATGTTAATAATTTTCCACGAAGCACTATTAAGCATAGCCGCCTGTTGGTTTGCTTTAAGGCACTTCTCTCAATGAAAGCGCGTTGTTACAAAGCAAATTCTTCCGGTCTATTGGCGAATGAGATGTGAGGTTTATATTGCTCTTGGGGAGATTTGGAAAACAGAATTCCGGCAACAAGTTTACTGTCTATAAAGGATGCAACGACATGAATATGGCCATCCCTTCGCCCTCCAGAACGGCCAGTAAAGTGATAGCCATTTAAGGCTAAGAATAAAGGAGACGTCGTTTATGTTTCCACTCTATACTAACATCATAAAGAAAGGAAATTTGTATGTGTGGTACCCTACGGTAATCTCAAAAACCACTACACCGATTTTGATCATTCCTTTACCATTGAAAAACCCTATTCTTTCTGAAGGACATGGGCTATAAGTTACTAAAAGACTAAACAAGATTTACAAAGCCATCGTTGAGAATGTTATGGACTAGTAAGTAGTTACTGTACTTCCTAGAGAATGCGTGCAGAAATAAAAGTCGGTTACACTTTATTGTAATACTAGGTGGCCATATTTAACGTGAGCAGATAGCCCTTCGAGCGTTAAAAGAGTTGCAAGACTCAACGGGGTAATTCCAAGTAAACACAGGTCAGTGGGAAACTGCACCCCAAAGACGCAACACCGCCGCCGCCAATACCACCACTACTATCACTACTACTATTATTATTATACCACCACCCGGGGATCACCACCACCCTACCCTTTGCTTGTTGCACCTCCTGGTCCCGCCGACCTGTGTCACCTCCTCCCTCCCGGAGCGCCCCGTCAGGGGCCTCGGTACAAAAGATATGCGTAGGTCGACGGGCTAACCCGCTCCCCGCCCCGCTCCTAGTCCGCTCTTATCCTATCATACTTTGGTGCTTTTGAGAGAGTTAGGAAGAGTTTAGCAAACATAAAAACGTTTTAGAAAGTATTTATTTACCATTTCACGGAAATAGGCCTATTCAGTTTCTTAGCCTTTAAACTCCTTTTTCTCTTTGGATTGTTGGCTCTTTCACTTTTCATTTGAAAAAACAAAAACATGCGATGAGGACCTAGTCCATGAAATGTTCAGAGTATAATCAATATGCCTTGTACTTGTACATGTATAAAGCGGTCCTTTCTTCCTAAAAATTGTATACAGATCAGTTCTCCTGCAGAAACGGATCCATAGATCGCAAATATAAAATATTTACCAATATTAATCTTAGTAGTAACAAAAAAATACGTCACCAGTACAATCTGAGAAAGAAACTTTGAACTGGGCCGATGGTTGCTCGTAATGCTTGCAATGATATGAGACACATACTTTACCCAAATACGCTTTTTTTTTTCGTTCCATATTTCACTCAATACATCTTGAATGAAATTCAACATACAACAAGTATTAAGTTTTGTGCTTCGGGCCAAACCGATAGCATAGCCGTTCCTCCGCACAAAGCGCGAGTGTGTTTGCAGCCAGTATATTTAAAACTTCTGTTCGGCAATGAGGTGTGACCCTCACATGAGCCCTGGTCATAGTGGAAATAGCGTTTTGCACACCCCCATTCCATGGAGTGATTGCATAACAGTTACTGCATCCCCGCTGGTAAAAGGGAGATAACCACAGCGGGGTTGTCCGATTCCCATGCTAAACGTTACTCTTCTTCCGTGTACAATTAACTGCCTTATGGAACGGCGATAACACAGCTTTATGCGAATGCATGTGCACATTATACACAATAAAACAAATGTATATCACCGGAATTACCACTGCGACATCGTCTGTATGACCCAGTTGGTTTTCCGCGACTTTATGAAATATCTACGAGGTTCGCATCCTTGGGCTTCCTGCCATTCGTACTAATTAGTAAAAGCTCCTCTGTAACACGTGGCCTTTTATGTCAGGCAGATTAATCAAAGCTAACGAAGTAATGAAATGCAGATAGAGACTGGAAATTCTGAACGCAAGACTGCCATTAATCATCTTGGCGGATGTGTTGTGTACAGAAAGCGATTCCGTCAACGATTTATCTCAATTACACAGCTCAAGCAGAAACAATGCACTGTAAACAAGCCCACACTCGTTTGCTGCTACACAGCTTTTTGTCACAGTTAAGTAAACAAGCTCGCCTTTTAGGGCAACAACCACTATTTTGTTTCTATAAGCCGAGTGGGTTGACATTCTGGAGGCCGCAGGTTGAGGCAGTATTTTTAACACTTAAATCATTTTCAGTCTAATTAAATAATATATAACTTCAATAACAACCCGCCTTAAAGCAATACGTGTATGTAAAAATATGTAAAAAGTGTATATTACAGTCATTGTATATGTTTATATTATTGTATACATGTTCAATAATGTTATGTGAATGTATTACGTAATTTAATAATGTAGGAGCTGTGAGAACAATAGGTTAAAAGTTGCTAACAATGAGGTATCCTTGAGGCAATAATGAGTAAGAATGTTTAAGAATGCTACTAGTCATTATTGGAGCAACAATAATGTAAATTTTGTGACAGTTTGTGAAATAGCCAATCAACAACCATAAAAACCTTTAGTAAAATAAAAGTATTCTATTGGATTAGGAATAGCCAATCAGAGACTTGAAATACAGAAATTTACAAATTTAGGCGGTAGAAACCAAGTCAGTTGCTTGTACACAGTGCTCATAACTGGACGCGTTGCTTGCAGACAGTGTTCGTAACCGGACGCGAGATGTGTCCTCGAGAAATTTAATACGTATTTTTGTGTGAGACAAAAATAATTTACGTGTTAAAAAGTGCAAGTAATTAACAAAAGTATCTCACAGCTCTCTATATCAGTGAAGTATTATTAAAATGGTGTCAAGAATTAATAAAAAGAAGTGAATTAAAAATTATAATATGTGTAAGCCTACATTCTTCAGCCGCATCATGTCTCTAAAAATAATACTGACGCAGCCGAGGCAAACATAAATATATAATATTTAAAGAAACAGTCAAATTACAAAGTTAATATTTTTAAACATTTGGGGCAAATGCCACCGTAAAGTACATTTGGGGCGAACGCTACTGGAAACTTTTTACCGTAAGTGCGGTTGCAACTACTTCAAGTTCGGCTCCCCAACAGTTGAACTACAATATAACTCCTACAATTGGCTTTCCATACGTGAAGCAACAATCTACTTTAAATTGGCTCCCAAACCGTGGGGCAAATAAAAATACAACTCCTTCAATACAACCTACTTCAAATTGATGCCCAAAGCGTGGTGCAAATAATGTAAAGATACTATCTACTTTAAATTGGCTCCCTAAGCGTGGGGCAGATAACGTAAAGATACTATCTACTTCAAATTGGCTCCCAAAGCGTGGGGCAAATAAAAATACAACTCCTTCAATACAACCTACTTCAAATTGATGCACAAAGCGTGGTGCAAATAATGTAAATATACTATCTACTTTAAATTGGCTCCCAAAGCGTGGGGCAGATAACGTAAAGATACTATCTACTTCAAATTGGCTCCCAAAGCGTGGGGCAGATAACGTAAAGATACTATCTACTTCAAATTGGCTCCCAAAGCGTGGGGCAAATAAAAATACAACTCCTTCAATACAACCTACTTTAAATTGATGCACAAAGCGTGGTGCAAATAATGTAAAGATACTATCTACTTTAAATTGGCTCCCTAAGCGTGGGGCAGATAACGTAAAGATACTATCTACTTCAAATTGGCTCCCAAAGCGTGGGGCAAATAAAAATACAACTCCTTCAATACAACCTACTTCAAATTGATGCCCAAAGCGTGGTGCAAATAATGTAAAGATACTATCTACTTCAAGGTACAAACGACTGGTCTCACCGAAGCATACGCCCCGTTTCTAGAATTGAGCCTCCATCTAGGTCATCTTTCCCATATCTTCTCTTTCTACCGATGGTGGCTGGACGTCCAAAAAAAAAAAAAAAAAAAAAAAACATCAAGGGCTATTCCATTCATACATCACGTATTTGAAATTGGCCAACAAGGTTTAGCAATGCCTCCGATTCCGATATCGACCAATCACGGTGGCCGCGAGAAACGTTTTACTTTCTCTACCACGTACATACAGAGTGAGCCAAAAGACTCCGAATCGCCTCTGCGGTGTTTTTCCTGTCCGCGTCCTCGGCGCTAGTTGCCGTCTGCCGCTATCATAGAAAGGCGCGGATGAAACCATACAACATTTTTAAAACTACTTTTAAAGGCTTTACTTACCAACTTTATGAAAGGAGATGCTGAAACTTGCTGTCCATACATTTTTGGCACTTCTATAGGAACACTCGCGGTAGTTCACGCTGAGAAATTTCCTGGCGGATATTTTGTTTTAATTCTTCCAGGGTGTGTGAGTTTGTCTTGTATACTTTATGTTTTAAGTTACCCCAGAGGGGTATTTTATGAATATTACCGGCTGTGCGGTGTTTTTCCACTGGGTGTGTGGAAATATGATAAAAACATGAACACACACTGCTTCTATAAACAAAGTCACGCTGTTGTGGTTTTGCTGTACAGTGTGAAGTGCAGTATTGAGTTGACGGTGATGTGACATGGTTCAGTTATTACGAGTTATTTGTTATTTTGTCCTGTACTTAGTCACAAAACATATTATGGCTCAGGATATGTTTTCTACTGCACAGAGTGTATTTATTTATGATTCGTAAGTGTTAACTCGGTCAGCTCGTCAAGTGAAAGTACGATTTGCAGAAAGATTTCCAGGTGTAAAAGTTCCAGGCCGTACAACAATCCATGAACTTTACAGTAAATTTCAGGCCGTAGGAAGTGTTCAGGCTAAGAAATGTAAAAGACGGCGTTCGGTTCTTACCGAAGAAACATTAGACGACATCGGTCATGGTGTTCATGCTGAGAATTATATGTCTTATTACATTAATGAAGTATTGTATTAGCTTGTCCGTAGCTAGTAGTGTATGTTGTTTCATTCTTGAGCTCAAAATGAATATGAACACTATTCTAAATTGGCGTCAGAAGAACAGTGTATTATACCATAAGTAAAATTAGAATGGTTTTAAACTAGAATATAGATTTGGTTATAATTAGTTATCGTGCGTGCACTTTACATGTTTACATGTTTGTATAAGAAGAAGCCGATGTAGCAGCAATCAAATTACGTGCTTGCGATACCATAACCGTGAGGAGAGTAGGCGTGTTCCTCGGACCCTGAATGGAGTGATACTTATCACAATATCCTATGGCGAAATTCCCGATTAATGGGATCACACCTGCTCCGACAGCTTTAAGCCAGTGTTGTAGGATATGTTATATACGAGGGCTGTCTCAGAAGTACCCGACCTAACAAAGAAAACACAAAAAACATCTTTATTCCTCTGCATAGTCTCCTTTCAGCTCGATACACTTTTCCCTGCGATGTTCAATAGCTTCGATACCCTGTTTATAGTGATAACCGTCGAGTTCTGCAAAATAGTCATCAACTGCAAACTCCAGCTTTTCATTGTTCGCAAATCTTTTACCACAAAGCTAATTCTTCAACTTTGTATATAGAAAATAATCAGAGGGGGCTAAATCTGGCGAATAGGGTGCATGAGGAAGCAATTCGAACTTTAACTCATTGATTTTGGCCATGCCGATAATGGATGTGTGAACTGGTGCATTGTCTTGATGAAAAAAAAAGAGTTTCTTTTCCACTAAATACGGCCGTTTTTACTTGAATTCATCATTCAAACGCTGCAATAAGTTTGCATAATACTCGACATTGATTGCTTTTCCTTTTTGAGGATAATCAATTAAAATTATTCCACCACATTCCAAAAAAACTGACGCCATGACCTTGCCTGCAAATAGAACTGTCTCACCTTCTTTGTAGCCGATTCTCCCCTTTCAATCCAATGTTTTGACTGTTCCTTCGTCTCAGGTGTGAAGCGATGGACCCATGTTTCATCCACGGTTATGAATCAACACAAAAAGTCGGTTTATTGCAGCAAAACATCGCAAACACTCGACTGAAACATCTTCACGATAGTGTTTTTGTTCCATTGTGAGCACCTATCTTGCGCATAATTTTCTCATGTCTAAATTTTCAGTTAGTGTGTGATGTACAGTACTTTTTAAAATATCTGCGATGTCTGCTAGCTCGTGCACTTTCAGTCGACGGTCATCCAATACCATTTTGTGGATTTCCCTCACAATATCTGGCGTGGTCACCTCATTTTGTCGACTACTGCGATGTTCATCTTGGCCTCACTTGAACTCTGCCACGCAATATTTTACTGTTGTAAACGAAGGAGCAGACTCCCCCAGAGTAGAATCTAGCTCAGCTTTAACATTAGTTGGACTAAGAACATTCAAATGAAAGTATTGCATCACATAACAATGACCAGTTTTATCCATGTTTACAAATTTGCTGAGAGCGTTCACTATCGATGGCTGCCAAACAATTACTAAACGACGTAGCAACATCAAATTTCGGACTTAAGATTTATAAGTTTGGTACTTTCTACCACAGTCATTTTTTGAAAGAATAGCCACTATCTATACATCAGGTCGGGTACTTCTGGGACTGCCCTCGTACTTTCGTTACATCAACATTAGTTTTAGACCAAGTCATAGCAGCTTAATCAAGTCATGACTTTTCAGCGATGTTTGGTGTACCTAGTAATACCAATTTGTCACTAACAACGTCCGACAGGCCCAAAAATTAATTGCATTAAATATTCGTTTAAGCAGTAATCTCTCTGCTTCCATTTTCCATTGTTCTTTACTTGAAAAAGTTGGCAAAACCATGAGTTTGACAGATGCTGTGTATGGAACATAGGTATAATACGGTATAACACTGCATAATACGAAAGTGAGATGTAAACTACTCACTTTACCCCGTATTATTGGTACAATTCGATGCCACCTGCATAACACTTAACGTTTTGTATACACCTCAGGCGACGCGTTTGCAGTTCTTGGCTGTTCCTGACATCACAAACGTTCTAGTAACAGCATCCGGAGTATTTAAGGTATGAGATGATTATAAATTATTGGCTTAGTTGTCAAGCGTCAAGTGTGATATAAAAGAAATTCATTATTGTGTTTCCTTTCTTTATCCATTGTGTTGTAACACTTCAAATTGTCCACAAATGCTTCGTTAATTATTCGGAACCTTTGGTAACATTCATGTATTACTCAGCTGTGTAATTAAAACAACTACGCCTGTATTTTCGATTCACTTGGTTGACACAATGTACACTATGACAGGAAAACGCCGTAGTAGGGAATACAGAATTTAGTATCGTTTACTTCCATTGAAATCACGAATCCTACCATGTATACCAGTCTCACCAGGTATTACACCAATAACACCCCTAGGGTATTATACTTCGCCGCATCATGGCGGCTCTGGCCTCAGCGAGGCAGACAGCATTGCTGCCCTGTGCTGGAGAAAGTATGACGCACGGCACCGACCTGCTAATGAGGCAAGGGTGTGCTGTATCTATGTATACAGCAGCCCAGAACCACGTGACTCCGCATCCCTTATACTGCTCCTAGAAATATTCTTTACTGTCTCCGTTATAGTTCAATGGCCCACACTATAGCATATCTTGCAGACAGCGGGGTTCAGAATTTAAAAAGGTGTTACATTCACGTGACTTTCCCTACTCACTATCATTTATTTTTATAAGGCTTCTACAAGCTATTCTTACAAAAGATTGTTCTTACCTATCCACTTCACGTAAATGGTGATAAACGTTTGCAAAAAATAGTTTCATTAGCAGGCAGGTTTTAGTAAGTAAACGGAGCAATCCTGTTACCGCACGCAGTATAGGTGACTTCAGGTACCTCCCCTTCCCAACAGCCGATTTCTTTGCGACTGTCATTTATTCGCCGCACATACACCAGTGGAGAACTGCGGCAATATCCTAATGCAAAGAAGGGTTTATACATCAAAATTAGCTTGTGACGTAATGTGTCAGGGAACACTTCAATAAAGTGGCGAAACTATCACATGTAACAGAGCTCAAAAGACGTTTAAAACATCATGTTAAACAACGCTGCAATTCAATGAAACATGGAAGATGTGACATTATTAGAAAGGAACAGTTAAGAAAATGGACCTTCAACCTCCTGAGCCCCAAATTATAAATAAAAAATTTTCAGGATCTGTTTCATACACTAATAAGAGCGGATATTGCTTTTAAAAATGTACAGCTTTCGCAATCCTTGATTACTAGCATTTATTACACAAATTGAACGCTATCAATAGTGAAATATATACTACGTACAGTAAGTAGGGGAAGTATTGTATTCCACCCTAAAATTCGATACCGAGATTTCACAGGAAATTTATGTTTTGAAGACCCCTGAATCCAAAAAAAAAAGCATTTTTGGAAACATGTCCGTGTGTGTGTCTGTGAACAGCATTACTCAGAAACGAACAGTCGGATAAACACCAAACTTGGTATTTAGGTTCAGAATCTTCCAGAGATGCGACACGAAGGTTTTCAAGAAAATCCCCCGCAGATTACCCTTTACATGCAACATTTTTCGAAAATTTTAATATTCTCAAAAATGACTAACGATTTTGATTAAAATATCATATATTTAAGATACTTTAATGACAAATAAATTTTCTGGGAATGTCTCCAAAAGTATTCTTCATTGTGAACACTTTTGCATAACTGGTAAACCATAAGAGATAGACAAAATTTTACTACACAAAAAATGTAGATCACGTCAAAATACACAATTTATGCCATTTTTTTTGTGAGTGAACCATTTTCGAGATATTGCTTGTTATTCCCTTAAATTTTCCAAAACTTATACTTTTTCTCAAATGGGAATTCGTTATTCATTTTGTTTGTCCTGGTAATGCAAATAGAATGGAATACTCTACATAGCAACCAGCTGTTAAAATATTTGACTATCGCTTAAAGCCTACCAATTCCTCTTGCATCTACAAGAAAATTATCAATAAGATTAACATCTCGATTAACATGAAGCTTATGGAGAATAAGCGTTTGTAAAAATAGTTTGTACAAGAGTAGAGAAAGTCATGTGAGTGTAACACATTAGATTTTTTTTAAATGGGAACCTACCTTTTTTGTATTGTTTTCTTACTCCTCATAAAAAACTAAACAACATTTGTATAAATCACTTTGCAGTTGTTCTTACACCAACGTAAATAACCACAAAAACTCTGAATGGCTGTGTACGAAGAACGCAATGAATGGTTGGATCGTCCATGGAAGGTCATTTGACGGTCAAGTTACGTTTCGTAATTGGGAACCAATTTTTATTTTGTTTCGTTGTTCTTCATCACAAAATAAACAGCTTTTATAAACCATTTTTCTAATGAGAAAACAACATACAAAATGTAGATTCCCATTTTAAAAAATTAAATTGACCCTAAAATCACCATCAAAACGTCCTCCAAATAAAACACGGCTAATGACATTTACTTTCCTCCATAATATCAAGGAACTTTTATTAAAGACATTTTTTTCTACAACGCTTGGTTTTGGAGATATTATATAGCCTCAACTTAGATTGTCCACCCTGTATATCATATTTGTTTCCAGAGAACTATGTAAGGGCACAAGCGCTTGCAACTTCTCTCGGTGCTTTCCTAACTACTGACGTTTTTGTTATTGAGTTTACAACGGGGACCAAGCGAGAGAAAATTTGAAGGGGGTTGGAGACAGTTTTTAAAGAGGCCGGAATCTTTAACTTCTTGCATTCATTGTGTATGACAAATAAAGGTAACCCATCTATTCAGCTAACAGATGGCAGGCAGAAGGTAGCAAAGGTTTACATTAGTTGTAAAGAAGTGTGTATGCTTATAGCGTTTCGTATGAAACAGTGTGTTATTTGTTTAACATTTTACGTAAATATTTATGGTTATGGAGGTTGAAGCTGGTAAGAGACGAAATGTTTGTAAACTAAGAAGAAATGCAAATTAATAGCGAATGTGTTAGACTAATCAAATAAAATAAGCGTTAGTAAGGCAGTAAAAGAAACAGCTAAGGCTATCGGGTGTACAGAAGCAGTAGTGTGTAGAATAAAATAGGAACGAATGAAAGGACCTCTGTGGGCGTCATGAAAAATGAAAGCAAAAAGGGCGGGGAAGCAAAAGCACGCTAGGATAACGCAATATGATGGAATAGCGCAAAGCAGAGTGCGGCGTATCATTCATTCTTTGCTGTTTGGAAGCATTCCACGCACACTGACTGTAACTTTGTCAAGGGTAAACAGTGAAAGCCTTTATTTTATATCTTCATATTGCTTTGATAATATATATTGTTATGCTCGTAAAATCCTATTTTGAAATACTAAAAATACAGAGGGGAGATAAAGTGCTGGTGAAAATTAAATGGCTTACAACAGCCTTAAATAACAGAATAGATATTTCACTATTTGGTTTCGTATTAAGATGACATTAAGTTGGCAGACCAAGTTGCGAGCGTACGTGTAATACATGTAGCAACAGTGCGCTCCATTTAACCTGTACTATATTTTAAGCGTGAGAAGCGCTATTGTTATAACTATTAAACAGACTCACATTCAAACTTCCAGACTCTGCGGGGGATAGCGAATGATCCTAGTTAGAACAATGACAACGACCATGGAACGGAGGAAACTCCTCGCACCCCGACCCAACGCGTATCTTTTGCGCTTACCATCTTCAGGAGGAACGGATAAAGAAACCGCAGGAGGCTATAGGCCAGCCAAAGGAGATGCGCACAGGTCCCTAGCGATTCTAAGCTTGATGACCCGGTCACACCTGGTTGTTTAGAGAAGGCTTCCCTCTGCGGGAACCGGGAGAACTCTGTCCGCCTGAGGCGGCTCAGAGAAGGCTGCCAGCTGGCAGGGCATCTGCGTCATCTGCCCGACACGGCCGACACCACGCAGTCTCTAAACCTATCTGAAACGTCAAAGGGGAAGCAAATGCTGGGAAATGACGTTAAGGAAATTCGTGATAGAACAGAAACCACCCCAGCATTCGCCTTGCCAACTAGGGAAAACCACAAAGAACCTATGGTCAGCATGGCTAGCCCAGGAATGAAACCCAGGACCTCCCGAAAGCGAGCCTGGCACGCTACCACGGAGCCATTTTACTCGGTCATCCTAGTTAAACTCTGTGGCAACATACAGTACCAGCCACGGACAAACTAATACGATAAATCATTAATGTAATAAGATATCTAATTCACAGCTTCTCAGCATCAACACATCAATAATTTCTTTCTTTAATAATTTTTGTTCTAAATTTTACGTGTTCTTTGCTAATGCTGTACGTATAATAATTAAGAGGATGTTAAAAACATATATATTCATAATGTACACATGCTAGAGAACAAGTATATAACGTAATAACATATAGAATATGATATGAGAGGGAAGGGCCATTGTTAGCTATGCAACCAATAATAAAAATTACGAGAAATGCAGTAGCATCTACGTAAGCATGTAACGAACCTTGGATTCAAATTAAGACAATAGAAGTCTGTATATATGTGTAACAAACTGTTATTGCATGTTATTGGACAGTAGCACCAATCAGGTACATTGATAAATGCCTATAATTCAAAGAAAACGGTTGAAGGGAACGCTAACAGAAGCTTTCAGACTTCGAGAGGAAGGTAATGTATAAGCTCGTCTCTAAATAGACGCTAAAACTACGTATTTATAAGTCTACCAGTTGTACATAATTTAACATGACAAGGTGATAGTGAATTGTGAATATTTACATGTGGTTTATCTAAAATACAAGTGAAATAGTTAACAGAATATGTGTGTGCAAAAACATGTCAAAATTCTCCATACCTAACCCTGACAAGACACAAGTGCTCTCCGACGCAAATACAGCAGTCGTGGCTCAATTATAAATTAATAATTGCAACATACTAACGCACATACACACACAAGAATATAGATATACGATCATCAGATTCCAGTCTACGAGAACGTCGTGATGCATCACAAGAGTACGGGCATCAAGAACATGTACAGGTACGTAATACAGCATCCATCATCATCAACTTAGTGGGGTTGAAAGGGGATATACCACACATATAATATATACATATTCACATAGACATATAAATCAATATTAAACAAGAATTATACATAATAATATAATTCACCAAGAAAGATGTTAGAATATCTAACAACCAAGACTTGTACAAAAGCTGATTGTAACTTAGATAAGTAAGAAACAGGCAAGCTAGGTAATTCCAGGTAAAAGATTATTCTATGTAGAGCCCACCTTTCACCAAGCTAATGTGCAGGGAACTGTAGCAGTAAGGAGAAATAGAAAGAGAGAGAGATATATATTGAATCTGCTTCCGGATGCGTCACTGGGACGCGTATGCGAAATCTTTTGGAGCAGAATATTGTCATACATAATAAGGTAACGTGGTCTGAGGACCAATTTGAAATCTTACATTTTGAGGCGCGGAGGTAAGCGTTACTAGGTTTAGGTATAAAAAGGGGAAGAAAGCCCTAGATTTTCGCTCTCTTATAGAATCTCGTCGACACACAGTGATACTCTCTTGGCGACAGATGCACGTGTGTGCATTGGGGTGGGAAGCGTGTGCAGTTAGATTAGGCTCCTAATTTATTGTAATGGTGGGAATTGTTACAATGGGAAAAGCTAGCCGCCCATAAGTATTTTTTTGATAATAACCCACATTCTTAAGGGAAATGCAGTGCATTTTAACTTGCCTCCCGTACGAAAACTCTGAGACCCGTGAAATTAGTTAGGTAATTGATTAGGAATGGAGAATACAGCAGCCGTAGCCGAAGACAAGAACACTGAAGCAGAGGGCATCAACCAGAGGAACAACGTTTTCCAGCTACAGGGTCCTACCACGTAGGAACCGCTACAACTCGAACCCGTTACCTCTACACTGAGGAGCCAGAACTTTAACCACTCGATCACAGAAGAAGTCATTTACGATCTTGTTGTAGTATTTTAACAGCGTTAATAATGTGCCTTGGGAAGCCGATATAAATCGCATCCTGTCTGTCCTTGTTTAGTCGATAAAGAATTAATATGAGCATAAGGTTGCACAGGTTGTAGAGCGCTGCAGAAAAAGAAGATGAACAGAGGCACGACTAACGAAAAAGAAAGGAAAAAAAGCAACTTGCAAGACCGAGAAAAATGGCAGTCGCAGATAAGAAGTGAGGGTTATTGGAAAGAAGGAAGAGCCAGCAGCAGATATCTTTTATTGCCTTCCCCATGATATCTCAAGTTAATATCTCAAAATTTTCCACAGCTATCCTGTGAGCAGTTCCCTTCCTCGTCTCAAATTGAAATTAATTGGGAAGGAAGGAATACTGATCACATTCAGAACGAATAAATCCAAATGGGAATAAGATCAAACAAATTGCAAGCTCTCTTGAAATGAACACAGCTTCTATCAAAGATTTTCATTACAGAGTAGTACGAAGATCTCTCGTATGCTTTCCATAAAAAATTGTCTTCCATTCATATTACTTTCTCTGCCCCCTCTTGTACAAACTGCTCGTAAAAAGCTTACTCTTTTACCTACTTTATGTTAATCCAGATAGACAATACAGGAGGCCGAGGCGGTAATCAGATCTTTAACAAGAACATCGCTATACGTTAGATAGCGTATCCTATGATATCGCGAGAAACAACGATGAGTAATACCCAACAAAATCTGATGTGATTCATTCACATGACTTTCTCTATCCTCTATCTTTATTATGGGTATACAAACTATTCTTAAAAAGATTATTTTCCTATCTTCTACATTTAATCCAAATCAACCGTAGCATTTACCGCACGTAAAAGAACCTCAAGCCTGATAAAGAGGCCTCTTAGCAAAATTACGGTCTTTCACGCCCAATATAGAATGTAAGGACCACAGCAGTTAAAAAGTGTCCATAAATAAATCTCAATTTAATTTTCGTAGCAAAAATAGCTACATTACACATTTCGTTATAGATACAAAGAGAACAGCGATAGTCAAATGTTTAACAACTGGACGCTGTACGGTGGCCTTAAAATTCCATACTGTTTCCATGACATCGCGAGAAACAACAGAAAATCGAAGGGACTTTAAAGAATGACAAGTACTGAACAATTCGGACCTTCCCGGGTTCGATTCCCGGCTGGGGGTGGGCATTTTTCTCAAGCCAAGATTAATCGCTATCCTCCCCAAATTCTGGGAGTCTGAATGTGTGTATGATCCAATTATTAAAAAAACAAAGTGCAAGAAACCCAACGATAAGAGTTACACGAGTTAACATCATCGCCAACAGGCAATAAGTTCCAAAGGAAAGACCGACGACAAGGCCAATGTAGTTAAAGGCGGGGTATAAATGGAACTAAATAAAAATTCGGACCTTTAGTAACGGATATCTCAGAAACGGCTTATGCCACAAAAAAATCGTTTAAAGTAAATTATGTGATTTAAAGAGATTTACAGTTTTTGTGTGGTACGTTTTAGTCTATCAGTTAACGTTTACAAGTTATACAGTATTATACAAAACTCTTTCCGAATGGCGATAACTTCCTAGGCTATTCCCAGGAAAGCAAGGTAGGACATTTTATTTGTCATGTAAATGTCTTTCATATATGGCATTTTAATCAAAATCGTTAGAGCCATTCTTTAGGAAATCAAAATTTTTAAAAATGTTTCACGTAAAGGGTAATTGGGTGGAGGGGAATTTCTTGAAAATCTTCGTGTCGTAACCTTGGAAGATACTAAACTCAAATACCAAGTTTGGTATTTATCCGGCTTTTCCTTTTTGAGTTATGCTATTCACAGACATACACATACGGGCCTTTTTCTAAAAATGCTTTTTTCTATTCAGGGGGCCTCAAAACATGCGTTTCCGGTGAAACCTCGATATTGAATTTTTGGGTGGAATACAATACCTTCCCCACCTAGTATGTACGTGGTAGAGAAAGTAAACATATAAAAAGCTCGAAAAATGCAAACAAACAGCAACGAATATCTGGAAATGATCAAGGCCACAACAATTATTTAACATTAATTATGTACCTTAACCACCGAACGAGGTAAAAACTCTTTGTGATTTACCGGAGAAAATGGTTTGAATTTAATGTCGTGCTGACATTTTGCCATGGTGGTTATTCCGTGGTTCAAATTCCGGCTATAGAATTAAATTTCTCAGTCTGTTCTACCTTTACAAGTGTAAACACTCTTGGGAAATATTTATTCTAATGCGGTTTTGCTCCATTGTTAACAAAAGCGGCACCCATCAAGCGGAACGCTTTATCATACAGAAAACTTCGTGTAAAATATAGTGGACACGGCTATAGATGTCTTTGCAACATCAGCCAAGTTGCCCACCTTCAATCGGCGATCAATAGTAAGTTGTGAATTTTTGTCACAATACCGTCGGTCGTAGCGGTTGTGGGACGCCCTGAGGCTCGTCTTCTTGAATGGATGTACGACCACATTTAAATCCAGCAACCGACTTTTTAAACCGTCGAAAACGAAGGGGAAAAATCCTTTAATGTCGAATCCAATTCCTTTTGTATTTCTGTTGGGGCTAAATCCTTCAAAATGAAGTACTTTATCACAGCTCGTATTTCAGTTTTATCCATTTTGTAGAAAATGTTAACAGTAGTTTCTTTACACCAGGGTTTGCCAAACTATGACCTGAGGGCCGAACCCGGCCCGCGAGCTGCTTTAGTTTGGCCCGTTTAAAAAGAAACGCTGTACCTGTAGTCGATTAGTTTATTCACGAATTTCGAACGATTAAATAGAATTAAGTGCTCATATTTTTAATTGGGACATAGTGTAATGACCAACTGAAGTACAAATACAAGGAAATTAATTTTGTTGATTTTTAAACTGTTTGCGGTTACACATCTCCTGATTTGAGAAACTTTGCACCAGGACAATACCAGTGTACGTATCAAAGAATATTTATGAAAACTCGTCTTCAAAAATGAAATATGTCAAATTGAGGCATCGGAGATGAAATTGCTGCGTCCAATGGCTGGGTACTCTGTGCTGGATCATCAAAGGAATGAAGATATAAGGAAAGAACAAGGAATTACAAATGTAGTAGAACCGGTAACGTCTGTGGCCCGCATTCGGGAGGTCCCGGGTTCAAGTCCCGTGGGCCCACCAATCTGACTGAGGTTTCTTCGTGGTTTCCCTCAACTGCTAAGGTAAATACCAGATTGAATATTTAATACCACGACCCAAAGTTCCACCAAAGTCTAAAACAATAGTAAAAATGAAAAATAGGGATAATAGCGAATGCTGTGCCATCTATCCACAGGAAATGAAAGCAGGTAGACTGGACGGCACCCTAATCCCATCTGTACGGCACGTGACGAAACAAGACGGCATGGTTACAGGGATGAGACCTAGAAGGCTAACTGTCCGCCTTTCCATATGAAAGCAGCAGTTAGACTGGACGGCACTCTAATGCCATCTGCACAACACGAAACAGAATATACAGTTGCTATTCACCGAGATCTTTGTAGGCATGTGACGAAGCAAGATGGTATGGTTACAGGGATGGGATCTAGAAGGCTAACTGTTCGCCTTTCTTTATAAAGGAATAGTTAGACTCGACGGCACACTAATGCTATCTGCACGGCACGAAGCAGAAGTTATAGTTGCTATGCACTAAAGTATCTGTGGACAGGTGACGAAGGAAGATGGTATGGTTAAAGGGATGAGACCTAGAAGGCTAACTGTCGGCCATACATCGATCTACGAGTTATCTACTAACAGATCCGTCGCGATATGACCATGTAGTTAAAGCGACGTAAAATAGAGTAATAAAAGAATATAGTAGAAACGATGGAAAATAAAAGAGATGAATGGTACACGAATCTTCGTAGTATGGACTCACACCGTAGGTTTCTCTAAGTATTAAATTACCGTCCAACTGGTAGAAAAAGTGTAGGAAGATCCAAAAAGCGATGAAGGGATCAGCTGTAACTCTGTGTAGCCGGAACGGCTCTTAGAGGTACAAACCTTGTAGTGCATGATGATGGTGATGAAGAAGTAAATCAAATCAAAGTATAGGTCCACTGTGACTGATGAAAATATAGAGTCCGCTTTGGTGTTAGGCAACACAGAAGAGTCAGCATCATTCTTCTCGTTGAATATGAACTGCTATTAACGTAAAAATACTTCATGTAACAGCTGTAATGCCTATGCTATGTATCACATTGTCTTGAGGCTGTGGTCAAAAGACTGATCATTTGTTAAATATTTAATTACATCAGTTATTAATATGAAATTAATTGTTCTTCCACACAAGCCGTGTGTTGGACAAAGTTGGAAAGGTAGAATCAGACGACTGAAAAATTCAGTGCCATAACCGGATTTCAAACACGGATCTCCCGGTCTCCGTCCGGTTGCTCTAACCACTGAGCTACCATGGCAACACGCCGGCACGAGATTAAATTCTCCAACTGATTCGCACTTTTACCGGTAAACCACAAGGAGATCTCGAATTGTATGGAGATGACATACCCCAATGGCGACTTACAATGATGTGAAGACCTTAAGTTCCGGGCTTCATAGTTTCAACCACTATTAGGCCAGTTAATGGAATTAATTGTTCTTCCACACAAGCCGTGTGTTGGACAAGTTTGGAAAGGTAGAATAGGACGACTGGAAAATGTATTAAAAATTTATTAATATGTAAGCGTAGATATTAGTTCAATAAAATACTTGTGATCTTGAAGTAGGTTAATTTTATGGTGGTGTTGTATTGTATTTCGAGCATTGGAGAGCCGAACTTGAACTAGTTGCAACCGTACGTATGGTAAAAAAGTTTCCGATAGTCTTCGCCCCAAATGTACTCTCCGGTGGCCTTTGTCCCAAATTTAAAAAATATTAACTTTTTAATTTTGACTGTTTCTTTAAATATTATATATTTATGTTTGCCTAGGCTGCATCAGTATTTATATATATATATATATTTTTTTTTTTTGTTTAGAGACATGAATGTCTTAGCAGGGCTGTGGTGCGACTGAAGAATGTAGGCTTACACAGATTTTAAGTTTTTCTTCACTCCATTTATTAATATTTGACACGATTTAAATAACACTTCACTGATATAGAGAGCTGTGAGATTTTTCTTTTATTAATTACTTGCACTTTTTAACACGAAAAACTATTTTCGTCTCACACGAATACGTATTAAATTTGAAGTAGTATAGTGCTTACGTAATATGTTTTTACGTAAATTATTAGAACTTGAAGATCTTATATTGTGCTGCTTTTGTTTTGTTTGGTTACATAATTTTAACTGCCTCACGTATGGGAGCCAATTTTCGAGTGTATTTCTTATAATGTTTGTGTATGTGTGTTTACTTCACGCGTTGAAGCCATCTTGTGACGTGATTCATTTGTTAGGTTTGTTAGTCCATCTGGTGTTAGCAATTTGCGGTAGTATTAGTGTTTGTTTGAAAGAATGCGACTGTTATTTGATTTAATTTTTTGTTTACTGTCCTCCGGCTAGCTATTATCTTTTCTTGGGTCGAGCACTTCTCTTTATACAGGTTGTGTAAACGGAAAGGAATCTTTTATCCAAAGATAACACTGATGAAGAAATTTATTATACACTTTTATTGTCGAAACACAGTCACTATCACATTTACATATTGATCTTGACACTCGCCAAACTGAAACTGTTATAATAACTTCATTACTGATAATTCTTAATTCGCGTACTTCAACTATTTGTATAATTAACTTTATAACACTTGAGATTTCATAACTCTGTTACGCGTAACCTGCAAATTGATATCCGAAGTGTGCCGTACAAATACTTTCGACGAACTGACGGGAATGCGACGTGTAGTGTACAAAGAATTTTGATGAACTGGGGGGGGGCGATCTACCTCTGACTTGGCTTTTTATACTCCTTCACCCAGATATGCCTAAAGATTATAACTGAACTGCAATTGGCTAATAAAACGCGCCAACATTAGCGTCTATTTTTGTATCCAATGAAAATTATGAATACATATGCTCTAGGGAAACGTTCCAGAAGATTCTCAAGGAAAAACGCGCCAACATTACGTAACTTCCTCGTTTCCAATAATGATAAACAGCTCACCCCCTCGCTGCATTATTGCACGCTATTATTGTCAGTTTCAGTAAGGCAGTATAAACTTACTTCTCAACAATAATTACAATCAATAAACATTTCAAATCAATGTCACATAATAATGCATATTCATACTATAATCACTCTTTACATTTAAATAATTTGTGATACAAATTACTGCATCATATGCCCCACTAGAAACATAATTATAAATATTTACAACTTGTTTGGAAATTTTATAATTGGGTTTTTAGTCTCCTAAATCTTGGAACACACGCTATCACTTTCACTTAACACATCACACGTATTTAACACACGACATGTTTTTCCTCTATCTTGCCACTACTTACTGGCTCTAGTTTAATGTGTTTTGACATTAATCTGACATTACAAAATTTTTTTAGAGCAAATACTGTACCCTGAATTATTTAGTTATTGTTACAAAATTGTTTGCTTTTTTAAGTTGTTGACAAAAATTTATACATTTAAGAATTTTTGTAATTATTAAACATATTTACCAAAAATATTCACCCTTTACATAAATATATTTACATCTCTTAAATCTAGACACTGTTTCACATTTTCTGTTTGCTACATAAGTATTTGTTTTTTTTAAATTATTTTTAACCCATTTTTGTTATTTTGTACTTTATTTTAACAATACTCTTGGAATTGTATTTACGTACTTTTACTTTAATATCATATTAAGTTTCAATCTTTACATTCTTAATTTTCAATTACTGTTATAGTTACTAAAAAAAATGTTAATTTTCCTTTTTTTTTTTAAACATTTAATTTTTGTCCAGAATTTATTTCTCTTTTCACATGACATATATAAATAGTTAACCCTCTTACGTTCCAATACATTTCTCTGCAGGTCATCTTTAACTATCCAGCATTTACTTTACATCTCATTGCTATTTACCCTCCTGGATCAAATTGTCTGTAGCTAAGCATTACTCGTAGCCGTATCCTAACCTTCAAAAATTTGTTCATGGATAACCTCTTAAAGTATTCATATGATATTTCATCCCAAGATATAATTTGAAAACAATCTGAAATTTTCTGAACAACACATCTTTTGACAACTATCATTTTCAATTCTTGCGGTATCTTTTTAACTTGAGAATACTCTGACAAATCTGTACTAAACTGTACTGGATTGGAGTTTTCATTTTGAAAAGCTTGGTACTTGTTAATTTCAGAAGTTAACTTTTGATTATTTACAGGCAAAACTTTAACTTCTTCGTACAATTTATTTCTTTGCATTACTGATTCCTTCTGTATTTCTGATATCTCCCCTCTGAAATTAGCTTGCGCCTGATTCACATCTACATTCATAACCTCTTTCATCTCTCTTATCTCAATTGAAATGTTACTCATTCTACTACCTAACTCTGTACATTCTACATCAACATGTTCACTTTTAGTATTAACCTCACTTTTTTTGTTACCTATTTCCCTGCTCATGTCTAGCATTTTCTTTGAAATTTCTCCTATCTCACTTGCTATCACTTCCTGATTTTCATCTCTCATTTTTGGCATACTTCTATCTAGCTTCATAACTTTCTTTTCAATTTCTTCCCTGCTTTGATCTACTTTTTGCTCTAATATCTCATTACTCCTACCAATATCTTCAATTAATTTCCTATGATTTTTTTTATAGCTTCTCTCAATTCCTCAAAACTCTGATCTATTTTTTGTTCTACACTCTTAATAATATCTTCCCTCAATTTCTCAATATTCTTATTTACTGTTTCGCCAAAATTTCTCATCATTTCCATCATCATACTAGCATCAAAATGAACATTTCCTGCTATTCTATTCTGACTTTCTTCACTAACATTTCCTCCCTCAAATTCTACATTGTTTGAGCTATTTTCTGTAACCTGTATTGAATTACAGATAACTGTTACACTATCCCCTTCCATCATTATTTCTTCTGTATTATTAGTGGACATTGTTTTCTTTATCCTACCGCTCCTAAGGTACATTTAAATTTTGTTACCCTTTTTTTTTAGAATTAACATAACACTTTTCTAACCTTTCTGATGCTATCTGCTGATGTAGCTTTGATGTCCAGCTTTCTGCCCCTCTCTCCTAGATTATATGTCGCTTCTGCGTTGTATTACGATGAATCTACGTCGTTTTGTTGTTTTGTAGTTGAATTCCCCTGTTGCCTTTTAATCTCGGAATTACGATGTCCAATCATCCGCGTAGTCTGTCGTCCCTTTTGTTGTTTCTGGAATCTGCGTCTTGTAGTTCAGTTCACTTCTCCATTCGCCCCTTCCTGGTCATCTCACTTCTTCCTGGTTAATTCTGTCCCTTCCTGGTTATTCTGCCCCACGTTCTGGGTGCCAATTTGAAGTAGTATTTATGTTGTATTTATTTAACATTATTGTAGCCCCACGTTGTGGTAGCCAATTTGAAGTAGTATAGTGCTTACGTAATATGTTTTTACGTAAATTATTAGAACTTGAAGATCTTATATTGTGCTGCTTTTGTTTTGTTTGGTTACATAATTTTAACTGCCTCACGTATGGGAGCCAATTTTCGAGTGTATTTCTTATAATGTTTGTGTATGTGTGTTTACTTCACGCGTTGAAGCCATCTTGTGACGTGATTCATTTGTTAGGTTTGTTAGCTCCATCTGGTGTTAGCAATTTGCGGTAGTATTAGTGTTTGTTTGAAAGAATGCGACTGTTATTTGATTTAATTTTTTGTTTACTGTCCTCCGGCTAGCTATTATCTTTTCTTGGGTCGAGCACTTCTCTTTATACAGGTTGTGTAAACGGAAAGGAATCTTTTATCCAAAGATAACACTGATGAAGAAATTTATTATACACTTTTATTGTCGAAACACAGTCACTATCACATTTACATATTGATCTTGACACTCCCCAAACTGAAACTGTTATAATAACTTCATTACTGATAATTCTTAATTCGCGTACTTCAACTTTTTGTATAATTAACTTTATAACACTTGAGATTTCATAACTCTGTTACGCGTAACCTGCAAATTGATATCCGAAGTGTGCCGTACAAATACTTTCGACGAACTGACGGGAATGCGACGTGTAGTGTACAAAGAATTTTGATGAACTGGGGGGGGGCGATCTACCTCTGACTTGGCTTTTTATACTCCTTCACCCAGATATGCCTAAAGATTATAACTGAACTGCAATTGGCTAATAAAACGCGCCAACATTAGCGTCTATTTTTATATCCAATGAAAATTATGAATACATATGCTCTAGGGAAACGTTCCAGAAGATTCTCAAGGAAAAACGCGCCAACATTACGTAACTTCCTCGTTTCCAATAATGATAAACAGCTCACCCCCTCGCTGCATTATTGCACGCTATTATTGTCAGTTTCAGTAAGGCAGTATAAACTTACTTCTCAACAATAATTACAATCAATAAACATTTCAAATCAATGTCACATAATAATGCATATTCATACTATTATCACTCTTTACATTTAAATAATTTGTGATACAAATTACTGCATCAAATTTCTTGAGGACGCATCTCGCGTTCGGTTAGAAACACTGTCTACATGTAACTGACTTCTGATTTTGTAAATTTTGCTCCATTTTACTTTCTGATTGGCTAATCATGGTCCAATGGAATACCTTCATTTAACTAAAGCTTTTTCTGATAGTTGATTGGCTATTTTATAATCTGTCACTAAAATTACATTATTGCTTCCAAGAATCACAAGTAACATTATTAAACTTTCAATTTCATTATTGCCTCAAGGTTACCTCATTGTTAGCAACTTTTAACCCATTATTCTCACAGCTCCTACATTATTAAATTACGTAATACATTCACATAACATTATTACACATGTATACAATAATATAAACATATACAATGACTGTAATATACACTTTTTATATATTTTTACATACACATATTGCTTTAAGGCGGGCTGTTATTGAATTTATATATTATATAATTTGACTGAAATCATTTAAGTGTTAAAAATACTGCCTCAATCTGTGCTCCTGTCCCTGTCTTAAACTCATATGCCTTCGCCCGAGATTCATTCTCTGAAGGTTAATATGACACTCTTACGAAAAGTTTAGCAACCCCTGGTTTACACGATCGTTAAAAACAAGTGCCTACACTCATGCATCTGAAATTTTACAGAGCGCCATTTTAAGGATAATACATGACAACTATCATACTAATTTGGTCCTGTTACGATATTTCTGAGAACTTTAGAACGGCCCTCTATAGCAGACTGGCTGTAAAGTTGGCCAATACTGGTGTATATGCCACGAGCGATATTTCCCTGGGGTCGTTATATACACCCGCGACGCTATGGTTTCTTTACCGCCGGTGATGTCGCAGGAGTTTATATTTTGTTTCTCGGGTTTGGCATTCAAATATTCAGAGCCGCCTCACTACCGCTCTCATGTTTTCCAATAAAGTTACACGACTAGTGCCACAGCATTGGTAGTGGGAAGAAAGATCAGCCCTATTGTCGACCTCTTTTATGAATATGTGGGAGGAATTTCAAACTAGGAAAGTATCCTAGAACGAATCTCGTAACAGATAACACGTCCTCCATCTCGATAGTAACATTTAAGGCATGGACGAACGTGCTTTAAATCTGTATTAAAATCCTCTTGCTTGTGTGTACGTGAGCATGCAATTCTCGAGAACCACTGGTCTATATTCTTACTTTCTCTATCACGTATGTACCTAGCAGGTAGAGGAGGTATTGCATTCCACCCAAAAATTCGTGAGGTCGGTGAGCGCGTCTGTGAACACTACAACAGAAAATGTAAAGTAGGATAACTACCAAACTTGGTATTTCGGTTCAATACCTTCCAAATATACCTACAAATATAAAGGGTAATCGCCATGTGATTGTGTTTGAAACCAAAATTGGCCACAATGGGATGGTAATAAAATTTTATCACACTAGTGCGATAATGCAAAGCTTTTAGTTCGTGTGCACTAAGTAAAAAGTTCTACTTGTAGCGGTTCCTCCGTGGTAGGACTCCATTAAATTGATGATGATGGACCGTTGGGAGATGATGGATGCTGTATTACGTAGCAGTAGGTCGTCTTGATGCCCGTAAACTCGTGATGTATCACGACGTTCTCGTAAACTGGAATCTGATGATCGTATATCTGTATTCTTGTGTGTGTGTGTGTATGTGTGTGTGTTTTTAATTATTAATTTATAATTGTGCCACGGCTGCTGTTAGGTATGGAGAATGTTGACATGTTTTTGCACACACGTATTCTGTTAACTATTTCACTTGTATTTTAGATAAACCACACACACACACATATATATATATATTCACAATTCACTATCACCTTGTCATGTTAAAATATGTGTAACTGGTAGACTTTAAATGCGTAGTTTTAGCTTCTATTTAGAGACGAGTTTATACACTACCTTCCTGTTCGAAGTCTGACAAGCTTCTGTTAGCGTTCCCTTCAACCGTTCTCTTAGTGTAGGTACGTATTTGAATTATAGGCATGTATCAATGTACCCGATTGGTGCTACTATCCAATAACAGCATATGTGTGCATGTTTACAGACTTCCATTGTCTTAATTATGAATCCAAGGTTCGTTATATGCTTACGTAGATGCTACTGCATTTCTCGTAATTTTTATTATTGGTTGTAAAGCTAACAATGGCCCATCCCTCTCATATTATATTTTATATGTTATAATGTTATATACTTGTTGTCTACCATGTGTACCTTATGAATATACGTGTTTTAACATCCTCTTAATTGTTATACGTACAATATTAGCACACAAAAAATACATAACACGTAAAACTTAGACAAAATACTAAAGAAAGAAATTATTGATGTGTTGATGCTGAGAAGCTGTGAATTAGATATCTTATTACATTAATGAGTTATTGTATTAGTTTGTCCGTTACTAGTACTGTATGTTGCTTCATACTTTTAGGTCATGCTGTCTAAAAATATACATTTTCACACATATTTATAATAAAGCCCCTTAAAGCACATTATTCAAAGGCTAAAATTATAACTCCCATTTATCGCTTCCATTTATATACTACTATTCGTTTTGAACCTCAATGCTAATTACAATTATTGCTACATACTTGTCTATTTCACCGGAAAAGGCCCCATATAGACTCGCCTGATATCATTTCGCTACATTTGCAGTTGACTTGTGGGTTTCTGTAGCAGCGTTGTGGAACGTGTGTGCGATTGATTTGAAATATGATACTATTTATAGATTATTACAGCAGAGTTGGTGAAACTTTTAACGTCATTTCGAGGACATTCAGAAATAGCTTGTACCTCCAACTATTGTTTTCAAAACATGTGTGTAATAACCATTTCGCGAGAAACTGCCTGTCGTACTTTATACATTAATTTCCTATCGCATAAATCACGCATTCTCTATAGGCTAACCGTTAAGCTTCCGTGATTCGTGTTCTACGAGATGATACAGTGTTTGCTTTTCCAAATTGTGTTACAGCAGATGGGTGAGTACTTAAAACTGTATTTTTGTTGTCGTCACTGAGATGGTGATTTTTTCGCCGTATTAAAGTATAGGGTCTTTCAACAAGAGTGTCCTATGTTTAACATGTGATAGCTGCCGTTGTTATTAAGTTACAGCAGTCATTTTTTTCATGTGGTTACAGTTGTTATTGACAAATAGCCATGAAACGTTACAGCATTCAGCAACGCGTAGAAATTGTGAAAATTTATTATCAAAATGGATCATCTGTTCGCCAAACCTTCCGTGTATTGCATGAAGTTTACGGTGTGCATAATCGTCCCTGCGAGAGAACGATTCGGCGTTTGATCGATAAATTTGAAAGAAGTGGTTCTGTCAGCGATCAAAGAACGCCTGTACGTAATAGACGTAAGCGCTCCAACGAAAACATATGCGCCGTTCGTGAGAGTGTACGCGAGAACGGAAACAAATCAATTGCTCGTCGAGCGCAAGAATTGGGGCTTTCGCCGATCACAACTTGGCGAATTCTGTAACTGGACTTGAAGTTTCACGCTTACAAAATGGTGTTAACTCAAGAACTAAAGCCCAACGACCATAGGTTGCGCCGTGTATTCGCTGACTGGGCTATGGAGCAATTGGAAGCTGACCCGGAGTTTTGTCGAAAAATCATCTTCAGCGACGAAGCCCACTTTTGAATGGATGGTTGTGTTAACAAACAAAATTGCCGCTATTGGAGCAATCACAATCCAATGCAGATTCAAGAACGCCACTTCATCCCCAAAAGCTTACTGTGTGGTGTGGATTTTGGTATGGTGGAATCATTGGTCCATATTTTTTCCAAGATGAAGATGGAGAAGCTCTAACTGTCAATGGAGAAAGATACCGGGCTCTTATAAAAGACTATTTTGGCCTCGATGGATGGTATGGATCTCAGAAACATCTGGTTCCAGCAAGATGGTGCCACATGTCATACTGCTCCGAAACAATCGATCTTTTGAAGGAGAAGTTCAGAGGTTTCATCATTTCCCGTGGTGGTGATGTTAACTGGCCTCGGAGGTCATGTGATTTAACGCCGTTGGATTACTTCTTGTGGGGTTATGTTAAATCTCGAGGTTATGTCAGCAAGCCAGAAATAGTAAATGATCTTATGAATAACATCACGCGTGTTATTCGTGAAGTTGGAACTAATTTACGTTCTTGTGTCATTGAAAATTGGGTCAACCGTATACGCGCAACCCAACGAAGTTGCGGCGGTCACTTAACTGATGTTCTCTTCCACACGTAATGACATTAATTATGTTCCAAAATAAAAAAGAAATAAAGTTTTATCATTTATAGAACGTGTTTTATTTAAGTACAAAGATAGGATACTCTTGTTGAAAGACCCTATATTATCGAAAGTGTGATAACTGTTTATCACATCTCATATATCACGCTCTTTAAGCCTTAATGCACACACGCATACTTACAAAACCTAACTATAATCGTTTCAGTATACTTTTCCCATATGTTACAGTGTGTAGTTTCTTTCACATTAATGTATGCCTTTAAACATTCATTTAACATCACATAAATCATTCGTCCCCACAAACCTTGTTAGTATGTTAATGATGAGAGTTTACGAATAGCATTTTTAATTAATTTAACGGAGGTATATCACGTACAGCTTTGACCGGTCGAATGTTGGAGGTCTCCCCCTAGAGGGTTGTATAGTACTAACTACATCTCGGTAAGACAAGGCTACAGCATTTGCTGTGATGTGAAGGCGGACTATACCTTCTAACATTCCTGGTTGGTATAATATGTATACCTAGAATATAACCATTCAACTCCAATTTCCTAGAATACATCCTACACCCTACACTATAAATTATACCTCCCATCTCTGTCACCCATCATCCTCCCCGTATCAACCTCGGGGGTTCAAGCCAATACACACAGCTGCAGAGCGCCAATTCTACCTTACTATATCTTGGGGGGGGTGTCCATTCCAACTTTATCCATTTAATTACGTTAATCTTTTAAAATTTTTCTCGATATTGTAGGAACAATACTTTCTACACTACAGTTTTAACCAAGTAGGGGGTCGAACTAATGTCCCCCGCGAGCATTCAGCATACCAGCAACGGTCCAACATTTTTCTTTTTCACATCACATGCAATTAATTAGAAATACCGCGAGGATACTGGATATTGTTATTATCTTTTATTGGGGTGTGGTCGATTAT
This sequence comes from Deroplatys truncata, assembly GCA_030765065.1. NCBI lineage: Eukaryota > Metazoa > Arthropoda > Insecta > Mantodea > Mantidae > Deroplatys > Deroplatys truncata. The sequence goes on along the minus strand of CM060985.1, from coordinate 26,888,873 downwards.
TTTATATCGATGATTAAGAAGTAGTAATAAAGTATTACTGCCTTGGAATTTGCGCTCAGCTGAAGGGGGTCCATTTTAACTTCATTTTAATTACATTTTTTTAATTCTTCACGACATTCTACGAACAATACTTTCAAAACTACATTTTTTAGCCATGTAGGGACTCAAACCAAGGTCCACCTTGAGCACACAGCATCCCTGCAACGGCCCAACGTCATTTTTTTCACATAATTCGTAATTAATTTAAAAAAATTATTGGGGCGTTTTTTATTATTTTATATCAATGATTAGGGAGTGGCAATTAAGGTGGCCGTCATCTGTAATTTGGAAACTGCACTTGCTTTCCCTTTTTCTACCTGCTTATACAAAATTACTTCAGAATCAAGAGGACTTCAATGGCTATTCCCAGAAAATTCAAGACATACATTTTATTTGTCATATACATATCTTAAATATATGGTACTTTAGCCAAAATCGGTTGAGTAATTTTTGAGAAAACAAAAACGAAATGGTTTGCATGTAAACGATATTTTAGAATGGGGCATTTTCTTAAAACCCTTCATGTCGCATTTTTTAAACATACTGAACTTAAATACTAAGTTTGGTGCACATCCCACATTCCGTCACACACACATGCGCGTGCGCACACACCTTTCTCTAAAATACTTTTCTTTATTCAGGCGGCCTCAAAACATGCATTTCCAGTGAATTCTCGGCAAATTTTTGGATGGAATACAATACTTCCTCTCTGTACTAGATACATGGTAGGGAAACTAATGATTGAAACGTCCTCGGCCAATATGTATCATTGTAATAGAAGGTAGACAGAATAATAAATATTTATGAATGATTTGTAGAACCTATGAAAACCGAGATGGCGCAGACGGTAGCGTGTGTGACTCGCATTTGCGAACTCGTCGATTCCCGCGGGCGACTTTCTTGACCCATGTTTTTGTTTCGATGTTTCCCCGGGTCGCTAAGCGAATGCTGCGAAGTTAATTATCCCCCGAATTCCCCGACCCTCCAATTCACCTCCTTTCTCATTTCGCTTTACCTTTCATCTGCTTGGTTGTATCGGGGCTGCAAGTGTCGGCGGGAGTCTCGGCGTTGCATTGCAACGGAAAAGGATGTTCTCTTTGAAACTTCCTCCCCCGAAAGATGGCGGTCTCCGAGTCCCGGGCCCTCCCAGTGGGATTTGTAAGCCTGCAGCGCGGAGGAGAACCGGTTTTACCAGCTGCCAACGGGATGTTTTAACTTGGAATTTGTAATGACCTTGCCCTCTGCTCTACCGTGTCTCCTGATCCGGCCGCTCTCTATCTCCTCTCATTTCTCTCCTGCCTCCCGGGGGCACCCATTAGGGGCTTAGGGACAAAAGATCTCCTTTGGTCGAGGTGTTAAATCCCCTTCCACTCCTGGTCATACGTAATAGCTATGAAAATGAATAACAGTGGTTACAAAATGCCATGTGATTGTAACACAATTCAGAATTTTTTTTAAATATAAGTTGCGACTGCATACTTCGGATGTGTTTTTATTGTTAAATATTTCTGCTACTGTGCATTCTATAAATTAGTTCTTATCTCAATGTGGCATTCATTAATTGAACCGTAACATGTACATCACCGAGTTTAAAAAATAACTGAAAAAAGGTGAGGTGCGAAATTTACTCATTGATTTGCTTGTATAACACATTTGTGTTTTGTTTGTTTCACAGGAGGCCTTGATCAAGAGGTTGGGCCCCAACGCCCACCCCTTTACCATGGAAGTTACCCCTCTAGCACCCCCCAGTGTCCAACTAGTTCCTGCCAAAGAGTACAGCGGCGCTCCTATCGGTACCAGCTATGACGTCAGAGCTTACGTAGGTGTGTATACTTTTACATAAGTGCATGACCTACATTGAAGTTGCAGCACGAAGGTATTATACTAGCTATGTGTACATCTACTCTGATATAATACGCTGTAATGTAATTGATCACGTGACTAGCCTTGTCGAGACATTCGTAATTTGGCCAAAGGCTGGCCAGCTGTTCGGTCCTGACTACCCTTTTATCTACAGGTTATATTGCAAACATGTGGTTTTGTTGCTGGCCTTTGTGTGGTACCAACTGTCTGTCCACCACTCGTGATCGCTGACAGGAACGCACCCAGTCGTCAGTTCAGTAAATAACTCCGATCTATATCTGACATGCTCCCCTAGCTATGCTTACGGCAGCAGTACCAACTTTGGATTACGTATTCCCGCTGCATTAAAGCGAAGAATTCAGTAAATAATCGTCAAACTTAACGAGTTATACCTTCTGATGTATTATATTTAAGTTATAAACAAGATGAACTCATACCAAAACAAGTGATATAGTTAGCTCTTCGGGGATGGACTCGTTTTCACTGGAGGAGGAAGAGGAAAATGCTGTCATCTCTCAGCGAAATTATAATGCTGCTGATAAAGCTTCTACTATACCGTCCTTCTCCCGGTAATTATATTGTAGCGGACCAGGTTGAGCACCGAGTATTGCAACATATGTCGTAAACCAGCGCAAGTGTGGAAACCAGGTTAACAGAACACGTCCACGCTGCACAACGCCGAGTCAGCGCTTCTGTATGTATTTATACTACAGGGTTTTGACTCGGTCGCGAGAGCTGCCAGAGAGTTATGCGAGCAGTTATCAGAGAGTTGCCAGGCAGTTATCAAAGATTCGTCAGATCAGTTGTCAGTCTCGAGACCCGTCGCCACCAGTTAACCAGGTAAACATGCGACTCATCTGAGTTCTGTTTATTTGCCGGGGCCTCACCCCAAACCGAATGTACTCACTTAAGGTAACAATATAAATTATTGGGTCAATGCATCCCCTGTGCTTCATTTAAATACCCCCTATCCTGGAACGCCACCCTGGCCTGCCTACCATCTCAGTACCGACGCATCCCCCTACCTCTGAGCTACCAACCCCCCCTGTGTAATCACCTACTGCGGGGGTAACCACCCCCGTGGGGTGTTACAATATTCCACCTTCTCTACATGTTTACAAAAACCCTGCCAGTCTGTTTCAGTCAAAGCGATATACCCTAAAGCGTTACATCACAGTCACTTACTACTTTTCTTTCCCTAAACATCCGTTTCACCTTGACCCAAGCTGGTTCTATAGGATTCAGGTCACAGAAGCATGGTGGCAAGTGTGGGCCAAAGAAACCAAAAATACGTCCACTTTAAACACCTTATATTTAGGTTTGTTTACTTCAATCAGCTTGTATAGTTCTGATTTACACTAGAATTGAAGCTCCTTGTTTTGTAATCATGATATCATAGTACGAAACTCCTAGAAGAGGGTTTGTGATATGGAGAATTATCTAGCACTACAAGAGAAAAAGAGGCGAATTATGGCTAGCTTTCTCGATTTCACTCTTCAAAGTTGTTGTTGTTGTTGTTGTTGTTGTTCACCAATGGCACTGGGGATTAATTGATCTGCATCGTTTTCCCTCTGGCTTCCCAATATAAAGTCTGTAAGTTATCACTTTTAAGGCCTTTGCATTTGGCGAGTTGTTGTTTGTTCAGGATGACATCTTCTTCACAGAGAGTGCACTTGGGCGTAGGTAAGCATCGTATCTTATAGAGATGTTCTGCGAGGCAATCGTGGCCAGTTGCCATCCTAAATAAGGCCACTGCAGTCTTCCTTGGCATTTTTGTATATCAACTCTATCTTTAATAGTCTTATAATCTTTATCCTTTAATCTTCATCAAGTCTCTGCTGTCTTTTGAAATGTTGTTTAATGTTATTTAATTGTTTATTTATTTCTATTTGTCCTACAGATTTTATTTGTTGTACTGCATCTTTCTTTGCTAATTGATCCGCATGTTCATTGCCCAAAAGTCCAACATGAGCTGGGATCCATTGTAGAGTGACATGATTTCTAGGTTCAACTGCTTTAATTAGGCTTATTATTTCTTTAATATTTCTTGTTGTTTTATTATTGTAATTTACTATTCCATCTATGGCTGACATTGAGTCTGATAAGATGACTACTTTTTGTTTTATGTATGGACTATATAAAATGTTCTGTAATGCTGCTTTTATAGCTGTTAATTGTCCATTATAGTGGTTTGACGTTTCATCTAATGTTAGATACTGTGCAAAATGTTTACAGTATACTCCTGCACCAGCATTCTTTTTTATTGATGAGGGATCCATCTGTATATATTCTGTATATAACTCTTCAAAGTTCACCTGATTCATTTACCCTTGTTAGTCACCTTTAGTTGTCCCGGCCTTGAAAACAAAAAGAGAATTTTCCAGAAACCCATTTACCCTATCAGCATAAACTGTTCCCTGCATTAGTGTTGATATATGAATACCAAACTCCTTACTTTTCCAGCACTTGCACTAGTTCCGCGTAAGAAGTTACAAGTGAACCTGAGAGATATAACATGCACAATTATAGCGTAAACTACATTAGTAGCAGCATTAAGAAACAGCATTCTCCGAAAAACTTAACCTTCTGGACAGGCATTAGATATCTAAACAAGGGAGACAAATTGTCGCTTTTTATTCGATATTAATTTTTTATGTTTCTCTACTGCCGTGATACTAGTCAGGTAGAGGTAGTATTGTATAGATTTAAGTTGGGGACGGGAAGAATTTCAACACTGCAGACAGTAGTATCTACGAGGAGCGTCCAATAAGTAAATTTCCCTATTTTATAAGAACATTACACTCAATTGATCATGTTGAATTAATTTTATTTACATTGTACAATCTTTCCGTTACTTTTCTGCATAGTCAGCATGTTTTTCCAAGTATTTTTGGGGACGTGACACAAGTTTTTCCAAGCCAGTGTTGTACCAGATCGGGTCCTGTGCTCGCAACCGGCTGTTCACTTCTGATTGATCTTCGTCATGGTGTTAAAGTGTTTACCTCCAAGATGACCTCTGAGTCAGGGGAACATGTGAAAATCACTTGTGAAAAGATCTGGTGAATATAGAGGATGCGAGAAAACTTCCCAGTTGAATCTTCTGAGCTCCACCTAGGTCAAGATTCAACTTGGAACTTTTCTCGTATCCTCCGTATTCACCGGAGCTTGCCCCAAGTGATTTTCACATGTTCCTCCAACTCAAAGGTAAGCACTTTTAACACCGATGATGAAGTCAAATCAGTGAACAGCTGGTTGTGAGCACAAGACCCGACCTGGTACAACACTGTCTTGGAAAAACTTGTGTCACGTCCCCAAAAATGCTTGAAAAACATGTTCACTATGTAGAAAAGTAATAGAAGGATTGTACAACATAAATAAAATTAATTCAACATAATCAGTTATGTGTAATGCTTTTTTACGAAATAGGGAAAATTATTTATTGGACGACCCTCGTACATGGCGTCCGGTAGGAAGGTCTAATAGATAACGGACTGTTAGCGTCAAGCACAAAGCAGCGTGGTGTATAACGTTTCCAGATGGTGCAATCCAGCAGAGCGCCCCTTCAATGCCTCCATCAATCGAACAAGATATCGAAACATATTTTCAAGGATATCGTATGCCGTATGCTCACACCACCGCCCACCCTTGAATCTACAATGAAATGTGTGTAGTTAAGGACAGAAAATAGCGACCATTCTCGGTAACTTAATCATCCCCCATGCTGCTGGCCACACAGTAAGGTTCATAATGTGTGTTTTAAGAGAGCTGCCAAGTCCTTTATTTCCTTCCAACTGCTCTAACTAACCGTTTGTTGGTTTATATAGCCCATTTATATTTAATTGTAGAAAGGTGATATGCCGGCTTCTGTTCATCATGGACGTATATCTGGTCCATGCAGACCATTGGGCTAGTTAATGAGGAATAGCCACTTCCCTCTCCAAGTGGGTTTATCATCGGTACTATGAGTTCTGGTATTGGCCAGTGAACTTAATTGCAAAGGAGATATCCAACAATGCTGAATGAAGTCCGTCGTGAAGATTGCCATCTCAGGCAGTAAATTAACTGGGGACGCGTAAGAAGCACATGGGGAGGGGGGGATGATCTAACCAATATACTGAGGTTGGAGTCTAACGAAAGCATTGCCACCCCCAGGGGAGCTGGACCTCGTGCTAGTTTGTAGACAGTGATGTAGCTTATTATACGTGATGTTTTGACCTTAGCAGGTTGTTAGTACGATACGCTTAACGATGAACCGGTGTGATGCCTGAAATATTGCTTAACCTTTAATGCATTGCATTCCACCATAATATTTATATACAGATTCACCCCGGAAATACACTACTGAAAAAAGTGAAAAACATTTGATGTATTCCATTCACACGACTTTCTCTACTCATTCTTCTACAAAATGTTCTTACAAAAGCTTATTCTTCTGTAGGTACACTTCTTGTTAATCGAGATAAACTTTTATTACGCCTATTTTGTTGTCAAATAAGAAGTATACAGTAGACTAAAGCGATAGTCAGATTTTTAAAAATCTTATATGATACATTCATATGTCTCTCTCTCCCCTCTATCGTTTATTAGTGGGTATACAACTATCCTTACCAAAGCTTATTTTTACATCTTATACAGTTTAATCCAAATAAACCTTCACAGAAACAGCTACATTACACATTTCGTTACAGATACAAAGAGAACAGCGATAGTCAAATGTTTAACAACTGGACGCTATACGCTGGCCTTAAAATTCCATACTGTTTCCATGACATCGCGATAAATAAATAAAATCTGAATATCTATCCCGGCACCTTGGTTACTACACCGGGACATACACTCAAACTTTACATTTATTCTCACAAACACATCTACATTTTATATTACATCAATTTTTTCAGACAAAACAACTACAAACTGTACAATGTCCACAAAGTAATAATATAATAATAAATAAAAAGAATGTGATGTGTTACACTCACATGACTTTCTCTACTCTTGTACAAACTATTTTTACAACTTATTCTCCATATGCTTCATGTTAATCGAGATGTTAATCTTATTGCTAATTTTCTTGTAGGTGCAAGGGGAATTGGTAGGCTTTAAGCGATAGTCAAATATTTTAAGAGCTGGTTGCTATGTGGCGTATTCCATTCTCTTTGCATTACCAGGATAAAAAAATTTGAATAACGAATTTGAGAAAAAGTATAAGTATTGGAAAATTTAAGGGAATAACAAGGAATATCTCGAAAATGTTCACCGAACAATAGTTTTACCAGAGTAGAGATAGTCATGTGAGTGTAACACATCAGATGTTTTTTCTATCTACTTCATTTTAATCCAAATAAACCTTTGCAGAAATAGCTGCATTACACATTTCGTTTATAAATACAAGAGAACAGCGATAGTCAAATGTTTAAGAACTGTACGCTATATGCTGGCCTTAAAATTTAATACTGTTTCCATGCAACCGTATAAAGCAACTGAATGTAGACAGGACTTTGAAAGAATAAGCAAGTAATGAACTATTTGAACCATCAATAACGGATATCTCAGAAATGGTTTATGATACAAAAAAGTTATTTGACATAAATTATGTTTTAAAGAGATCTACAATGTTTATGCAGTACGCTTTCGTCTATCGCTTGACGATTAGCAGTTATACAAGATTATACAAAATTCCTTCCGAATGAAGGGGACTTCAAAGGCTTTTCCTAGAAAATTCAAGATATACATTTTATGTCGTGTAAATATCATTAAAATATGATATTTTAATCAAAATCGTTAAAGCTAATTTTTAGAAATTCCGAAAAATGTTCCATCTGAAGGGTAGTTGGGATGGGGGGGGGATTTCCTTTAAAATCTTGGTGTCGCATCTATGGAAGGTACTGAGCTTTAAGGCAGTATTTTATATCACAACATGCTGTGAATGCCAGATTAATTATAGTGTAAATTACAAAATAATTCTTCAACCAATTTTGTGTGTACAATATTATAATATACACATACTTTTAGATGTTTGTTAACTTTAAGGACTTGTTAGGAAATAAGTTTGCACTGCATAATTGAAAATGAGAATAGAAGTTGGGTAACAATAAACCGAGAGGATGAGTTGTTTGTCACCAAGAAGAGATAGTCGAAATTGAGGTCACAGGGTAGCGTGTCTTTTTCAGAAATAGGGGGAATATCTTGCCTGAGTATATACGAGATCTGTTGAAAAAATTCCAGAACATGTTCTATGGAGTGTTGGAGCGAAATGCGGTTGGCATCCCTTCACACGCCTGTGTTTAATGTTTAACTGCCTGAAGTTTCATTATTCTATGTCTGTTAGTTATTGTTCAGTGTTGTATTGGGTAGAACGTTGTGTTGCATTGTTTGCGAACTCCGAGATGACAGAGTTAGAGGAGCAATGTGTCTGCATTAAATTTTGCGTGAAATTCAAGAAAACCTTTACAGAGACACACCAAATGATGCAGGAAGCCTACGGTGATGAGTGCTTAAGCTGTAGTCGGTGTTACGAATGGTTTAAAAATGACCGGATGGAAGTTAAAAATGACCCTCGTTCAGGAAGCCCTTCGACGTCTACCGACGACGCTCATGTTAGAAACGTAACGAAATTGTGCGTGCCAATCGTAGACTCACTGTCCGAGAGATTGCAGAAGAATGTGATATTTCAGTTGGATCATGTCATGAAATCTTACAGCATCTTGGAATGCATCGTGTTGCAGCCAATTTCGTCCCACGGCTCATGAGTCAAGACCAGAAAGACCATCGCCTCGCAATTTGTGAAGAGTTTTTGGATCGCGCAAAGGAGAACGAGATGTTCCTTAAGAGAATCATAACTGGTGATGAGACGTGGGTCTATGGTTATGATGTTGAGATCAAGGTTCAATCTTCACAATGGATCGGAAAGGGTTCTCCAAGACCAAAAAAAGCTCGTCAGGTCAAATGTCAAAGCCATTTTGATAGTTTTCTTTGACTTTGAAGGATTAGTTCATCATGAATTCGTGCCACAGGGACAAACTGTTAATCGATGGTACTATCGGCACGTGTTGCGACGCCTGCGAGAAAATGTGAGAAGGAAACGGTCTGAAATGTGGCGAGACAATTCATCGCTCTTGCATCACGATAAAGCACCCGCACATTCATCCCTGTTGGTGCGTGACTATTGCACAAAAAACGATATCACTGTGCTGCTTCATCCTCCGTACTCTCCAGACCTGGCCCCTGCGGACTTCTTTTTATTTATAAAGTTATAAATTCCATTGAAAGGAGGAAACTTTGCAGCGATAGACGAGATAAAAGAAAATTCGCAGACGGCGCTTCGCGCCATTCTTAAAGAGATGTACCAAGACTGCTTCCGGAAGTGGAAACGTGTATCAATTGCGGAGGAGAGTATTTCGAAGGAGACCATGCACAATAAGTAAAAGCTAAGCGTCGGAAAATGTTGTAGACAAAGTTCCGGAATTGTTTGAAAGACCTCGTATGTCGGAAGTAGTGATTGGCTGACCAAAAGAGTATATATTCTCGAGCCATAAGGAAGTGTCACACAGTTCTGAAGAATCTCACACGAGGTACACGTCGCAGAGTTAGTTACAAATGTAAAATACGCGAAGTAATTGGTGGGCGGCAACTAAAAGGACTGTAGTTACGTTTAGAAATACAACAGTTTCAGTCAGGCATGCAGAAAAATGAAATATATCAATTATTACTTAAAACTAAGCGTTACGGCAATAGAATTCTACGATTCAGATATTCTACATCAGTGTTATCTTTTAGCAACAACACCCTCTCTCTAAATACGTGCTCGACCGAGTTACAATAGCTAGCCGGAGGACAAAGAACCCAAATTTAAAAATAATTATACAATAAGAGCCCGACAAATAAAAATAACAAAAGTCAATGAGATACTGCGACATCCCAAATATCAAGCTTGGTGTTTGTCCGACTTTTTATTACTTTCTCTACTACGTATAGTAAGTAGGGGAAGTATTGTATTCCACCCAAAAATTCGATACCGAGATTTCACCGGAAATACATGTTTTGAGACTCCCTGAATCCAAAAAAAGCATTTTTGGAAACATGTCCGTGTGTGTGTCTGTGTGTGTGTGTGTGTGTGTGTGTGTGTGTGTGTGTCTGTGTGTGTGTCTGTGTGTCTGTGAACAGCATAACTCAGAAACGAACAGTCGGATAAACACCAAACTTGGTATTTGGGTTCAGTATCTTCCAAGGATGCGACACGAATGTTTTCAAGAAAATCCCCCCACCCCAGAGTACCCTTTATATGGAAGATTTTTCGAAAATTTTAATTTTCTCAAAAATGGCTCTAACGTATTTGATTAAAATATCATATGTTTAAGATATTTTTATGACAAATAAAATGTATATCTTGAATTTCCTGGGAATGTCTCCAAAAGTATTCTTTATTGTGAACGACTTTTGCATAACTGGTAAACCATAAGAGATAGACAAAATTTTACTACACAAAAAATGTAGATCGCGTTAAAATACACAATTTATGTCATATACATTTTTTTGTTTAGTGAACCATTTTCGAGATATTACTTGTTATTCCCTTAAATTTTTCAATACTTTTCTCAAATGGGAATTCGTTATTCAGTTTTTTGTCTTCGATATGCAAAGAGTATTAATCTGTGGCAAAGCGAATGGTGCTGCACCTAGCAACCAGCTATTAAGAGATATGTATGTGCTTAAAGGCTACTGTATTTGTATATTGCCCTTGTAAATATATATTCCTCTTAAATCTACAAGAAAATTAGCAATAAGATAGAGTCTGCAAATGTTTATCTCGATTAACATGAAGCATATGGAGAATAAGCGTTTGTATAAGTAGTTTGTACAAGAGTAGAGAAAGTCATGTGAGTGTAACACATCAGATTTTTTTAGTTACACTGTTCACACACAACGATCTTTTTCTAATGCTTTTTTTATTCAGGGTGTCTCAAAACATGTATTTCCGTTGAAATATCGATGTCGAACTTTTTAGTGAAATACCTACTATGTACGTAGTAGAGAAAGGTAAAATTCCTTAAATAACGGAGCTGATTATGTGAAAAAATAAGGTAATCTTCAATTTTGTAAATGATATACTTGTTTAATATTTTTTTCTGAATACATTAAAGCCAAGCCAAGTAACTTCCTGGATTACAGTCGTATTTATAGCCACTATCTTATCTAAAAATGGCTTCTGAAAGATATGTTCTATGCAAACCCCGCAGAATTTCTCATTTCCACTGTCCTAGGAACCAGAACTTAATTTAAAACATGTAAAATATCAAAATGAAGCAATGCCACATGTTTAAGAATTTGCCTTTACTCACCAGTAGTTATGCCACATTCACTGTAACACTTACCTGAAATGAAAAGAAAAGGTCTGTCAGCCAAATACCAGTAAGACATAAACATAAAACAGAACCTGAAATATAATCGTGTTCTAAAAAATACCCAACATTCCACCGTTGGAAAGGGGGACAGCTGAAGGCAATGTACAGTATACATCATCGAAAAACATCAAAACAACATAACACAAGAGATTAATTTCTAAAACATCCAACGGTATCACTAGTCTCATCGGACAACGACTACTGAGTTATAAAGACAATAAATGCTATACCAGTTGAAATGTTACAAAAGCCGTTTGACGTTATCACTGCAGGCTGGCAGGTTGTCGTCGGGGTTGGTTAACTGTTGAGCACAGAAATCGTAAAGCATGGACATTACTATTTTTTAGAATAAAAAATACAGAGCCTTCGTTTGGACGCGTGGCCGTCCTAACGGGAACTTTTTTGGTACCACGAAGCACACTGTTTGCCGGGGGATTTAAATAATCATAGCTCCTTAAATTCAACACATACATTTTTCCATAGCCATGTAAATAAAACTATGCTTCGGCCATAAAAAAGGATATCTGATGTACTACATTCACATGACTTTCTCTACCTTCTAGCGTTATTAGTGGATATACAAATTATTCTTACGAAACTTTATTTTCCTATCTGCCTTATTTTCATCGAGATAAAACTTTCCGAAAATAGCTACATTATACGTTTTGTTATAGATATAAAGGAAAAGGCGATAGTGAAATGCTTTAGAACTGGACATTATATGCCGGCCTTAAAATTCCATATTCTTTTCAAAACATCCCGAGAAACAACTGATAATCAACAGGACTTAAAAGAATGACAAAGTATTGAACAATTCGAACTATTAAAAACGGATACCTCGGAAATGGCTGATGCCCAAAAAAAGTTATTTGAAATAAATTAAGCGTTTTAAAGAGATCTATATTCTTTATGTAATACGTTTTTGTCTATCGCTTAACGTTTACCGGTTATGCAAGATTACATAAAATTTCTTCCGAAGAAGAGGACTTCACAGGCTATTTCCAGAAAATTCAAGATATACATTTTATTTCAAATGTAAATATCCTTAATATATAATATTTTAATCAAAATTGTTAGAGCCATTTTTTAGAAAATAAACAATTTCTAAAGATGTTCCATGTAAAGGGTAGTTTCGGTTAAAGGGATTTTCTTGAAAATCTGCGTGTCGCATCTCTGGAAGGTATTGATCCTAAATACCAAATTTGGTGTTATCCTACCTTTCGTTTTTGAGTTATGCTGTTCACAGACACACAGACGAACTTTTTACTTTCTCTACTACGTATATTAAGTAGGGGAAGTATTGTATTCCACCCAAAAATTCGATACCGAGATTTCACTGGAAGTACATGTTTTGAGACCCTCTGAATCCACAAAAAAGCATTTTTGGAAACATGTCCGTGTCTGTGTGTGTGTGTCTGTGTGTCTGTTTGTCTGTGAACAGCATAACTCAGAAACGAACAGTCGGATAAACACCAAACTTGGTATTTGGGTTCAGTATCTTCCAGAGATGTGACACGAAGGTTTTCAAGAAAATTCCCCCACCCCAGATTACCCTTTACATGGAACATTTTTCGAAAATTTTAATTTTCTCAAAAATGGCTCTAACGATTATGATTCAAATATCATGTGTTTACGATATTTTCATGACAAATAAAATGTATATCTGGAATTCTCTGGGAATGTCTCCAAAAGTATTCTTCATTGTGAACGACTTTTGCATAACTGGTAAACCATAAGAGATAGGCAAAGTATTACTACACAAAAAATCTGATGTGTTACACTCACATCACTTTCTCTACTATTTTACAAACGCTTATTCTCCATCTACTTCATCTTCGTCGAGATAAACATTTGCAGAGTATATCTTATTGCTAATTTTCTTGTAGATGTAAGGGGAATATATATTTACAAGGGCAATATAGAAATACAGTAGCCTTTAAGCACATACAAATCTCTTAATAGCTGGTTGCTAGGTCCAGCACCATTCCCTTTGCCACAGATTATAACTCTTTGCATATCCAAGACAAAAAAAAATTAATAAGGAATTCCCATTTGAGAAAATAAGTATTGAAAAACTTAAGGGAATAACAAACAATATCTCGAAAATGGTTCACTCAACAAAAAAAAATGTATATGACTTAAATTGTGTATTTTAAAGCGATCTACATTTTTTGTATAGTAAAATTTTGTCTATCTCTTATGGTTTACCAGTTATGCAAAAGTCGTTCACAATGAAAAATACTTTTGGAGACATTCCCAGAAAATTCAAGATATACATTTTATTTGTCATAAAAATATCTTAAACATATGATATTTTAATCAAAATCGTTAGAGCCGTTTTTGAGAAAATTAAAATTTTCGAAAAAATCTTCCATGTAAAGGGTAATTTGGGGTGGGGGGATTTTCTTGAAAACCTTCGTGTCGCATCCTTGGAAGATACTGAACCTAAATACCAAGTTTGGTGTTTATCCGACTGTTCGTTTCTGAGTTATGCTGTTCACAGACAGACACACAGACACACACACACACACACAGACACACACACGGACATGTTTCCAAAAATGCTTTTTATGGATTCAGGGGATCTCAAAACATGAATTTCCGGTGAAATCTCGGTATCGAATTTTTGGGTGGAATACAATACTTCCCCTACTTACTATACGTAGTAGAGAAAGTAAAAATGTAGATCGCGTTAAAATACACAATTTATGTCATACATTTTTGTTGTTGAATGAACCATTTTCGACATATTGCTTGTTATTCCCTTAAATTTTTCAATACTTATTTTCTCAAATGGGAATTCGTTATTCATTTTCTGTCTTGGATATGCAAACAGTATTAATCTGTGGCAAAGAGAATGGTGCTGCACATAGTAACCAGCTATTAAGAGATATGTGTATGCTTAAAGGCTACTGTATTTCTATATTGCCCTTGCAAATACAAAACAAGCGGAACATAGTGCACCTTAAGCGGTAGTCAAATATTTTTAGAACTGGTCGCTATGTGTAAAATGTAATTCTCTTTGAATGTCAAAAGATCATTTCTGCAAATGTTTATCTCGATTAATATGAAATAGATGGAGAATAAGAGTTTGTAAAAATAGTTTGTACAAGAGTAGAGAGAGTCATGTGAGTGTAACACATAAGATTTTTTCTATAAAGGCTTTTTTTTAATTTATTCACGGGACCTCAAAATATGTATTTCCGGTGAATTCTCGGTTACGAATTTTTGGGTGGAATGCAATACCTTCTCTACCTACTATATACGTGGATAGAAAGTAACAAAAAAAATTAAACGCGTATGTGTATCAATAGAGCAATCATTAACATTGTCCAACACTCAACTGTAAAAATTAACTCTACTCACATCAATGTGTGGGGTTGCTATTTTTGAACTACAGTTATGTTATAGGGCTTTGTTTTTGAAAGTTTAGTGTCATTCCGAACCGAGGTTTACAAAATTCCTGATTCTTGTGCAAGCTTTCTTAGAGATTTCTATGGACTTCTTTCTAACTTTTCTCCATTGTCATGGAGTTTCTCCTCTTTAAGAACGTGGCGAATTACTTTCGGTGTCTTATCAAGGATATATCCCGTTTCCTTAAATCTGTTTCTCTGTGAGGAGAACGAATAGCTGGCAATCTGTCACCATTTCGCTTCTCTACAGGACTTTGCTGACAGCATCTGTGGTCCGGTGGTTAGCATGCTGAGCTCCAAATCCAGAGTTCCTGGGCTCGATTTCTGTCTATAGGGTGGAAAGTTTTAAGTGAAACTTATTTAGGCGCGGGGGGCAAACTGGCCTAGATCAGACAAAAAGTGAAACGCCTGAGTTGGCCTGATGTGAGACTCCAAGAGAAGGAGCATTTCTACTCTCTCCGTTGCATACGTCATACACAGTCTATCATGCTTCACATGTACTGTGTTAATACGTAGCATAGGGAACCAGTAGCCGCCTGTGTATTATACTGTATATTAGCTGCATACATTGCAATAACATTATCGTATTATTGAGCTTCCTGTTTTAAACTAATCGAGTACTGGTATCTTTTACACTATTATTCCGCCCCATATAACCATCTTATTACAGCTATATTTCTTCCAATAAATAAAAGTAAGACACTTTTTTCTGAACTATTTAGATTTTATTTACAAGTGCCTGCTTGACATTCACCATTCACAAATCTCAAGGAGGGAGTTTTAGTCACGTTGTATATAAGTATGACAAAACTGAAACACAGCAACTGGTACAGTGAGTAAACAAATTATTGGGACACCCAATAGTATCCCTTATATAGCTGTATAACTGAAACCTGAAACTGAAAACCTAATTTCGTTTTCTATAAGCCCAGTAATCTCGGTAGATGGATTTATAATTGTTATACGTCTTATTTTTATAACTATAAGAACTGTATATTCGAATATTCACATAATTTTAAGCAAAATAAATATTGGGACATTTCATTTTGTACACTCTATTATACGAGGGCGGATCGAAAAGTAACCCACGCTAATTTTTTCTAACTTGGAACTGCAGCTGGAATATTGCAATTTCACACATATATAGTTTGAAGTTTTCACTACAGAGAGCATTTTTGGTTTATGTGCAAGTCTAGCTAGAGAAGCGTGAACTACGCAACAAAGATGGCGAGCATGTTACTGTCGTTCACGTGTGAAGAGAAGAGGGTGTGGTTCGATATTTGTGGACCAAAGGGCATAAACCGAGTGATATTCAAGAGGACATGGGTGGCGTGTATGGGGATGATTGTATGGACCGTATCAATGTCTATAGGTGGTGTGCATTCTTCCTAGAGGGCATCGTGAACCTTAATGATTCGCCACGCTCCGGGAGGCCGGCAACAGCTACTACCCCGCAGAATGTCAGAGGCATTGAGGAGGCAATTTTGGACGACCGGCGTGTGGAACTGCGAACCTTATCGCAACATTTCAACATTTCCTATGGTGCAGTGTACGATATTGTTCATGAAACGTTGACATTTCGTAAAGTTAGTGCTTGCTGGGTGCCTAAGAACCTGACAGACAAGCACAAGGGTGACGAGCTTGGATCACCTAACGTGGTACACCGCAGAAGAGCATGACCTTCTGAAAGGATTCGTTACTGGTGATGAGTCGTGGGCATACCGCTACATGCCCGAAACCAAGCAGACAAGTATGGATTGGAAACATGTTGGTTCTCCAGTGGAGAAAAAATTCAAAGTGACTCAATCTGTTAGGAAAGTGCTTGTGACGTGATCTGGGATATGCATGGTCTTGTATTGGTGGACTTTGCTGAACACGGGACCACTGTGAATGCTGAAGCCTACATGAAAACTTTGGTGAAGTTGTGTCCTGCCCTTCGTGACAAACGCCACAACATGAATGCTGACGATGTCAAAATTTTTCATGATAATGCTCGCCCCATGTTACTGCTGCTGTTCGTCAGAAAATCACAAAATTTGGTTGGGAGGTGCTCCAGCATCCACCATACATGCCGGACCTTTCACCGTCGGACTTTCATCTGTTTGATTCCATGAAGAAATTCCTGGCCGGCCAACGCTTTACAACAGATGCGGAAGTGAAATCGGCAGTCTGCAGATGGCTATACTCCAAGGAAACGGACTTCTACGAACAGGGCGTATTGAAACTGGTATCACGATGGGAGAAATGTGTTGAGAAACTTGGTGACTATGTCGAAAAGTAGGTAAAAGGTGTAAGTTCATTAGTGATTTTTGTTGTTGGTAGTAAACAGTCTTACGTATGTAATCCAAACAAATAGTTCAGTTACACAAAAATGAGACGTAGAGGTAAGAATATGATCTTTGAACAAAGCAACTCGTCATCTTTCATTATGAAAAAGGTATAGCTATAGAATGACTTCCGATATGTTAAAAATGAAGAAAAGTACAGTTGTAAATATAATTAAGGACTAAAGCATACGTAAATGAAAACAGAATCGACTTGATACCTCAAACTGGTGGTCCAAAAAATTTACAGACCGAGAGAAAATAAACATTGTTATGAGTGGAAACAAATATCCTAAATTGAGTGCCTCCAAACTGTGTGCCGAGGTAGGCTACATTACTG
The DNA here is from genome assembly GCA_030765065.1 of Deroplatys truncata. NCBI lineage: Eukaryota > Metazoa > Arthropoda > Insecta > Mantodea > Mantidae > Deroplatys > Deroplatys truncata. Next base: position 26,871,493 of record CM060985.1, on the reverse strand, counting down.
ACAAGAAAGTAACCCCCCAAAAGATTCGGAATGTACTGGAAAACGAAGGGTTTCCATGGTCGTGTGGCCAGGAAGAAGCCATGTGTAAATAAAAAAAACAAAAGGAATAGGCTAAAATATGCAAAGGACTTCATTCATAAAGAAAACTGTTGGGAGAACGTTCTTTTTGCAGATGAAAGCAAATTTAACGTTTGCGGGTCAGATGGAAGAACAGTGGTCTGGAGGAAACCTAATACGGAAATGGGGAAAAACAATCTTCGACCTACTGTAAAACATGGTGGTAGCAGTTGAGGCAGTATTTTATATCACAACACTGTGAATGCCAGAGTGATTGTAGTGTAAATTAACATAATTGTATGACAATGATTTTAGATGTTTGTTAGCTATAAGCATTGTTAGAAAATAAGTTTACACGGCCTCACTGAAACTGACAATAGGAGTGGGTAACAATGAAGCGATGGGGTGAGTTGTTTATCACCTAGAAGAGACAAACAAATGACGTCAGGGTAGCGTGCCTTTCTTTAGAAATGGAGGGAATATCTTCCCTAGAGCATATGTATTAGTAATTATGATTGGCTTATAAAATAGACGCTAATGTTGGCGCGATTTAGTAACCAATAGCAGCTGTATTATAATGTTTAGGCATATCGGGGTGTGGTAGTATAAATTCTTGAGCCAAAAGCAAGTATCGCGCAGTTCTACAGAATCATTCACAAGGTAAAGGTCGCGCAGTTCTAAGAAATCTCTCTCGCGAGGTACACGTCAGGCAGTTCTAAGGAATCATTCGCGAGTTACACATCACGCAGTTCTACAGAATCTCTCGCGTCGTAAAATTAGTTACAAAATGTGAAGTATATACGCGACAACTATTACGACAGTAATTACATTCGGAAATATAACAGTTTCAGTCAGGCGTGTATCAAGATTAAAGATGTGAAATTAATTAAGTATGGCGGCAATAAAAGTGTGAAAATAAATTCTTTTATCAGTCTTATCTTTTAGTAACAACTCCTTTCCGTTTACAGGCCCTGCTTAGAGATATTTGCTCGACTGAGTAATAATAGCTTGCCGGAGGACAAAGAACCCAAAATTCAAAATAGTAAAACAATAACAGGCGCCATCAAATAAGATAACACGAACATATTACTGCGACACAGTGTGATGCTCTTGGGTTGCATGGCGGCATCTGGAGTTGAATTGGTTTTCATCTAGGGAAAAATGGATAAAATGAAATACTTAAACCTTCTGAACGAGATCCTTCGCAGGAGTGCAGAGAAAATTGGTATCAGTGTTACTTTTAAGTTCTATGAAGATAATGACACCAAACATACTTCTCGACTGTGCAAGAATGGCTGTCCACGTATCCTTCATCCACCTCCACAATCACTGGACTTAAATCCATTTTAGAATTAATGGGATGAATTGGATACTAGAGTCTGCATCAGCCAATATCTTCAAAGAAGCATTTGAAAAGGAGAGTCAGTGGGGTCAAAATTTCAGCTGAATATACTGCTAAACTTGTAAGCAGCATGCCCAATCGTCTGAGAGAGGTCATAAAACTCAGAGGAAATCCAACAAGATACTGAATCTTCTGGTTTGGTGCACAAGATAGACTATTTTTCTTCAGGTGTCCTAATATTTATTTTGCACAGAAATATGTAATTATTTATGTATTTATATTTGCAGACTTAAATATATCAGAACATAAATGTTATTCTGTATTTTTGTTATTTGTAAATAGCTTGTTATGCATTATAAATAATTTGTATGCTTTCTGATTATAAACCATGATGTTGAGAAAGTAACTTAGAATTGCAAGTTGCCCAGTAGTTTATTTACTCACTGTAGTATATGTAGCCTTATCACAAGTTAAACATCAATGGACTCTCTATTGTTACGAAAGACAATAATCCCGATCTTATCAAGGACGTAGAGCAGCTTCAGTGAGTGATTTTGCAAACTGAGTTTCGTAGATTGCATCTCAACCAATTACAGACATTGTACAAAGTTTTAATCGATTTTATGACGAGCAGAAGGGGAGTATCATTTTGTTCATTTAATTATTGTCAAAGTCTGTGAGCTCATGTTCTGGACACGGTGATGCAATCCAACTTCTTACTGCTAACAGAAACCTGATTGCATAATGACGAGACGCTGGACGTCCCTAATTCCAATTTTGTTGTGCAATTTAAACGTCCAAATGTCAGCGCTGGAGGAGCAGGTATCTACAGAAACGCCAATGATAGGGCGAATATCGCGACCCCTAACATAGATATAAATTTACATCAAACCGATGCACTGGGCTTACTAAATACGGGAATTGGTGACATTTGTACAGCCAAATATCAATTGGAAGATGGTCACGTGATTATGATGGTGGCCATCTACATGTCAAACAATGCAAGAGTTAATGACATCACTGAACTCATTCATTGACAACTGATTCTACACTATTGAACGTGCAGCATGTTGGAAAAATATCTGAACAACATTTCAATGATTATGAGTGGTGATTTCAACACCAACTTTAACTCACACGAAGCTCAACCGTTGATAAGATTTTTGGATTAAAAATTCAAGTTAAACTTGAATAATGACAAATCTCAGTCCAAAACCAGATCAAGCACTACCATCGACGCAACATTCTCTTGAAATTCGAAAATGTACAGTCTAAATTATTTGTACCATACTTCAGCTATCATAAACCCATAATTTCTTTCTTAGAGTATGAGTTAATGGAAACTGATGAATGAAAGAAATATTTCATTTAATTAACAGAGATTTTCTTCAATCATATTCAACATAACCATTTCTTAATCCTGAAATAATAAAATCGCCAACAAGAATCTAAGAAGTTTCACTTTTAATGCGCGAGTGTTTCAGCATTGTTTTTTTCTTTAGCCAGTATTAGTCACCACCATTACAGCCTGGAAGTATGAATGAGAGTGTGAATGTGTGTATGATCTAATGATTAAAAAAAGTGCAAGAAACCCAACGACAATAGTTACAGGAATTAACACCATTGTCAATAATAATAATAATAATAATAATAATAATAATAATAATAAGCTCCAAAGGAAAGGCCGCCAATTAGACCAATGTTGTTAAAGGCGGAGTATAAATGGAACTAAAAAAATCTGATGTGTTACACTCACATGACCTACTCTACTCTTGTACAAACTATTTTACAAACGCTTATTCTCCATATGCGTCATGTTAATCGAGATATCGAGCTGTTAATCTTATTGCTAATTTTTTTGTAGATGCAAGGGGAATTGGTAGGCTTTAAGCGATAGTCAAATATTTTAAGATCTGGTTGCTATGTGGAGTATTCCATTCTCTTTGCATTACCAGGACAACAAAAATGAATAACAAATTCCAATTTGCGAATAAGTATAAGTATTGGAAAATTTAAGGGAATAACAAGCAATATCTCGAAAATGGTTCACTTAACAAAAAAAATGTATATGATATAAATTGTGTATTTTAACGTGATCTATATTTTTGTGTAGTAAAATTTTAACTATCTCTTATGGTTTACCAGCTATGCAAAAGTCATTCACAATGAAGAATACTTTTGGAGACATTCCCAGAAAATTCGAGATATACAATTCATTTGTCATAAAAATGTCTTAAAACGTATAGTATTTCATTCAAAATCGTTAGAGCCATTTTTGATAAAATTAAAATTTTCGAAAAATGTTCCATGAAAGGGTAATCTAGGTTGGGGGGATTTTCTTGAAAACCTTCGTGTCGCACCTCTGGAAGATATTGAACCTAAATACCAGGTTTGGTGTTTATCCGACTGTTCGTTTCTGAGTTATGCTGTTCACAGACACACACGGACATGTTTCCAAAAATGCTTTATATGCACTCATTGCACCTCAAAACATATATTTCCTGTGAAATCTCGGTATCGAATTTTTTGATGGAATACAATACTTCCCCTACTTACCACACGTAGTAGAGAAAGTAATAATGTAAATAAAACGTTCTAGCAACGAATCATATTATTGTAGCAAGCAGTTTATAGTTTTGTAACATAATAGCTAATAGTTTTGAAATTATTAATTATTTTCGTTCACTAATTAATTGCCTAACGAGTCGGTACAGCCAATACGTTTATCACCAGTATTGCAACAGCTTTATAACATTTCAAACATACATCTAAGTAACCTTTATAATTAATTAAAGGTAGGTAGCAGAAAAATAAAAAATTATAGGATAAGTTTAATTTTGAAATTTGAAGACTTTCAAAAAATTAAACTATAACAACTAAGAAAAATAGCCTTAGAGAAATGAAACCACATCAACCCTTTGCTTCCTGCATCCTAAATAAATAAATAAAAGATTAAAGTTGTAGTTTCACCTCCCCACCCTCCCCCACTTAAAGCCTGATGACAGCGTTACAGTAACTTGACTTGTTGTCACGTACATGTGTCTGCACGAGGTGAAACATGCCGTCTTTGCATGCGATGTGAATTCAGCGGCATAGCTATCGACGAATCCATCAATCACAATGACCCAATTATAACGTGCAGCATGTTGCGAGGAAATATGAATACGTTGTTGTCCATCATTGTTCAGAGAGCAACAAACGGACGCTGTCAGATTGCCTTTCCCATTATCTGCCTCGTGCAATCAAACCACATTAAAATATTTACATTCTGCTTGCCAAAGAGAGAAGCAAAAGCATTAACAAACACTAAAGGGCTATTTCTTTTTTATCATCCCCCACACACACCCACAGAGGAGTTCAGAAGTTTCTCTGGTGTCCATTAACTTTGATCCTAATACAGGATGATTCAATGAAACCTGTAGCGGGAACTACGAGATCATTGTGAATGTTAATGTGATATGAAATAAGGTAACTTAACATTGTAACACACACATGTAAGATGTGAAGGAAGGCCAGCTAGCCGTGAGAAGGGTAAGAATGCAGGTAACAAGAGGATGACAGATTTGCAACCTTGATAAACTGGTCACAGGCACTTGCAAGAGATGAGTGAGAGAGATAGCCATACGATAGAAAGAGGGGGGAAAGGGATCTTGACACTTTGGGGATTTCTAAACTTGTCAGGACTTCAGATATGAGGGACAAATATTCTCATACCACGCGCAGGGGAGAGCCAATAAGAGTAAAGCTTTTAAAATAACTAGGCAAATGTAGCGTCTCCCTGTGATGGTATAAAAGGGAGCACGTGTAAAGCTTTGGCGTCATATCGCTTTGCTGATTCTGGAGAGGAGATAAAATTCACGCCATGTTTGTGGCGGTGCGTGTGAAGCCAGCAATAGGAAATAGATTTAGCTTGGGGAGGTAAATGTCTGCAGAATTGAGTATTAAACAAAGCACACGGCTAGTGACGTTATAAAGTACTGCTATTATTATTATTATTATTATTAATAATAATAATAAAATTAAACTTAAATCATCACGGAGTTTCATTTCGTCTACTGTTACCACGCCCTGGGAAAGAGTTTAGCAATAGGACAACACACAAGTGTACTAGGCTTGCAATTTTAACCTAGACCAACCACCCACAACTCCATCACAGAAGGAAGGAAGACGACTCCACGAGGAGGTCCGTCGCAAACCAAATATTTACTTTCTCTTGTCTGTCTGTAGAAAGCATGACTCAAAAATGAAATGTTGAAAAATGCCAAATTTAGCAATTAACTTCAGTATTTTCCAAGGATGTGACACGAATATTTTCAAGAAAATCCCTCCATGCACTGTGACCTATTGCAACCAACACCCACCAGGAGGAAGAGATGAAGTTAAGTAATCATAGGAGGCTACAGGCCGCAGGAAGACCGACTGCAGAGACGCGCGGACGTCCCTAAGAGTTCCTAGCTAGAGATGCCGATGAACGAGCCGTCGAGCAAGCAGCCCTGTAGAGTTGATAAGGAATGCTCTTTCCTTTGTACAAGCATCCACACCATTTGTAAATGGACAGTCATACACAACGAAATCTAGAAGCACACTTGAAATATGAGAAGGAAATTGTGATAGATGAGAAACCACCCCAACATTCGCCTACCAACCAGGGAAAACCACGAAAACCCCAAGGTTAGAGTGAGAGGTTTAACCGAATCGAACCCGGAAGCTCCCGAATGTGAACCTCACACGTTACCGTGGAGCTCGGTACGGCAAACTAGCTTTATATGGATAAAAAGGTTCGTTATTTTTTATTTTATCAAAAATAACTGAAGATATTGATTAAAATACCATATAGGTACTGTATAGCCTCTTCATTCTGAATAAATTTTGTATAATTTTGTATAACTTGTAAACCTTAACAGATAACTTACTCCCCCCGCCCCAAATGCAGATCTCATTAAAAAATCTGATGTGTTACACTCACATGACTTTCTCTACTCTTGTACAAACTATAAGAGTATAATGCAAGAATATTTTTTCTTAGCTAGAGTAAATTAGTGTGCTGATACCTGTCCAGTTTGAATTCTCTATCTTTAATAAGATGAAGGTTATCAGTTTTTAAATGATATACATTTCAGAAAATGCTCTACCTCTGCAGTAGAAAAGTCAGGCAGCAAGAAACTTTTTTATTACTGGATTTACAACGGGAACCAAGCGAGAGAAAATAAGGAGGAAGCTTGGAGACATTTTTAAAAGGAACCTAACCCTGTAACTTCTTGCATTCATTGTGGGTGACAAACAAAAGTCATCCATCTATTCAGCTAACAGGCGCCAGGCGCGAGGCAGAAGGCTATATTACTTATAAGGAAGTGTCTGCGTTTATAGCGAGTGGAACATGAAGTGTTATGTAGATTATTTATTTAACATTTTAGTAAATATTTGTGGTTATGGAACGAGAAACTAGGAAGAGACGAAATGTTGGTAAACTAAGAAGAAACGCAAAGTAAAAATGAATGCGTTAGATTATTTTTTCAATTAAAATGAGTGTTAGTAAGGCAGTAAAACCAACAGCTAAGGCTTCCCGGGTGTCAGAACAGTAGTGTGTAGGATAATAAAGGAACGAATGGAAGGACTTCTGAGGACGCCATCAAAAATGAAACCAAAAAGGATGGGAGAAACAAAAGCACGTTGGGTTAACGCAATATAATGGAATAGCGCAAAGCGGAGTGCGACGCCTCGTTCATTATATATATGCTGTTTGAAAACATTCACGTGGAATGTGATTTTGTCAAGGGTAAACAGTGTTGATACCCTACCAAATTATAGTTTTAGCAGTTAATATCTCCATATTTCTAAAATAATACATATTTTTATGCCTGTAAAGTCGTATTTGGAAGTACTAAAAATACAAAAAGGAGACACAAAGTGCAGGTGAAAATTACATGTCTTACAATTGCCTTAAGTAGCAGTTTCACTATTTGGTGATGTATCATTCACAAGATGACATTAAATTGGTACACCGATCGCAACTGGGCGCCAAAGTTGCCAGCATATTGTGTTAATACTGGGTAGATGGCCTAAAAGTTCACATGAAAATTAAATTAATTTTGAGTAACCAGCACGTACAATGAGGGGGTGTATACTTACTTGGCTGCGGAGGACCGAAACGTGGTGTGGAGGTTTAGAGGAAGGCGTGGGTTTTTACTGCACAAAATCCATAACACAAATCTACTCACAGATTCCTAGATTTATTTCCCAAACGTTTGGGGTTCCTACATCATTAAAAATGGAAGGTGGGAGGAGATGTTCACCGATCCAAAGCCCGGCTCACACGCGCGGTCCGTTACTGACGGAATTCTAACTGAGAGTGACGCTATCCCCCCACCACTCGTGGCTAGCAAAGCTACCAGCCAAGAGTGACGTAAACAACAATATTTCTGGTAATGACAATGTAGAACAATAATGTAGCCCCCCAATTACATTAGTCTGCATGATATCGAATGGCTGAAAACTAATAAGTGATTCTGACCCACTTTTTATGCTGATTTCAGAACTGCCTTTAGGTTTTTTCTATCACGTACAGTTTTTTTTTCACAATTTCACTTCAAAAATATAGAGATATAAAGATATTGCTTCCGCCACTACACATAAAATTGGGCTTGATGAAGCAATTTGTAAGGGCTCTACCACAGGATGGACCCTGCTTCAAGTACCTTTCCAAGAATTTACCTTCATTACACAAGACAAATTAAAGGCTGGAATTTTTGTTGGTCCTCAAATAAAGAAATTGATGAAGGATGACGATTTTGAGAAGTCAATGAATGAGAGAGAAATGGAAGCATGGACCGCCTCCCGATCATTTACTGAAAACTTCTTAGGCAATACCAAATATCATAATTACAAGGCCATTGTCGAAACAATGTCGGAAAACTTCAAGAAGATGGGTTGCAACATGAGTGTAAAGGTGCATTTTCTGCATTCACATATCGACTACTTTCCAGAAAATCTGGGACATTATAGTGAAGAGCTGAAACTATGATGGCCGACTACTGTTGGATGTTGAGGAGGGACAGTCATCCCTAAGGAAGTCAAAGAAGAGAAAGTTTGAAAAAAATTGAATCAAACACTTTGGCTTCTTGTTTTGTTAAAATGTAGCCATGAAATATATTAGGGGAGTTCTTGAGAGTATTCTTAAAATGTTTCTTGAATAAAAACTTACCTTGTGTGAAATGGTATTTGAATACCTTTCTACGCTCATTAGTAAAATTGTCAAAACATTACTTATTTTGTGTAAAAACCTGACGTGATTGAAAAAAGGAAAGTTATTTCTGGAATCAGCATAAAAACTTGATTCAAGAACACCGACTTTTAAGAAATCATCTGACAAAAAGTTTGAAAATGCAGACTAGTGTTATCAATGCGCCACAATACGTAGGGTATATGTGGCAACAATGCACTCCATTTAAGCTGTACTGTCTTTTAAGCGTGAGACGCAATATGGTCACTGTCTGATATGAAACCTAGTGGATGGTACAGTACTCATCAGTTGAGACAGAACGTACACACTTGTCGTGTGAGTTACATTTCATTTTGTTCCTGCAGCGCTCCTGTTATTATACAGCATCTGTGACCGCTTGCTCCTAACCCCAAAAACTGTTTTTCAGCGCCCTGTATTCGTTGTCATTGGTTTGAATTTTTCAACACTTCGTCATTTTTTAAGTGTTGTCACCATTCAGTTGATTCTCGCGATGCCAAGCAAAGAGTATGGGATTTAAAGCCAGCATATACCGACGCTCTGTTTAAAGATTTTACTATCGCTCCAGTCTCCTGTATCCTTCCTGTACGTACAATTAAATCCGTAATGAAACTATTTCTGCAAACGTTTATCTCGATTAACTTGAAGTAGATAGAAAAAATAAGCTTTTGCAAGATTAGTTTGTAGAAGCTTTATAAAAATAAACGACTGTGGCTAGAGAAAGTCGTGTACAATAACTTATCATATATTTGTTAAAGGAAACTATGCCATAAATTAATTAGGACCGTGTGGGTTATAGTGGCGCAGGGAATTAACAAATGAAATGCTCTTTGGGCTGGTGTTTCAAACAGTTGAAGCATAAACCGCTGTGTTACTCCGAATTATTACATAAACTTAATCGCTTTTGCTGCCCTCTAATCCTCTTAAGAGCTTTATTATCACGAGAACTCGCTTATTTCCCCCGCAAAGTGAACAGGTGGAAAGCTAAACAATGCCACTGTGCGCTTCTCATTCTACCCACCATGCACTCGGGGCCCATGGGTGAAATCCACTCTTGATGTGTAATTTCATATTCATTCTCTGCTTTAAGTGAGGAAACTCATGGGTGAAATTGCTATTTTCCACTATTTTACATGAAAGGGTTAATTTTTTTGCACACGATAACCCTTTATCATTCGAATTAACAGGCTAAATTTTCATTGGTATCGGTTTAATGATTTTTTTTAAATTATTGAGAGTTGGTTTATGAAAAAAAAGTGTTTTTTTTTCTTCAAAACGTATCTATCTACTCGTATAAAATATACGCCACAAGACTAAAAACATTCTGAATCGATACATTCACATGCCTTTATCGTTTACTGCTGAGTATACAAACTATTTTTACTAGCGCCTGTTTTTCTGTCTACTACATTTTAATCCAAATAAACCTTTACAGAAATAGCTACGTTATACATGTCGTTATAAATACAAAGGGAATAGCGATAGTCAAATATTTAAGAACTGGACGCTATATGCTGGCTTTAAAATTCAATACTCTTTCCATGTCATGAGAAACAACTGAATGTCGACAGGATCTTAAAAGAATGGCTAAGTATTCAACAATTCGAACCATTAATAATGATATCTCGGAAACGGCTTATGGCACAAATAAGTTATTTGAAGTAAATTGTGTGTTAAAGAGACATGCATGTATTATGTAGTGTGTTCTCGTCTATCGCTTTACAGTTACCAGTTATACAATATTACGCAAAATTCCTTCCGAATGAAGAGAACTTCAAAGGCTCTTCCGAGTAAACTCAAGATATACCAGGTGAGTCAGCTGCCCCTATTTATTTTTGAATGTATGCAACGTGCTAAGCGACATATTTGACTCAGGCTTTTCTTGAATGCCTTCTAATGGCTGATTTGCATAACACTTTATAGAGGAGGGATACATAATTCAGTGCATAAGTGTGTTATAGGACAGAATGCAATCGCTATGTATGTCGATACAAAAAACATTCTACGCTGACACTGGGAGTTGCAGCAACACTTTCAGCCAATTTTACAAGCTTTTATTATTTAGCATACCTTTGAAAACGCCCCTGAAGGAACAACATATCACATGCATCTGTTGAACAAAACCATTTGAAAATAACATGGCCTATCTAGGCAGGGCGACCAATTGGATTTAAGCCGTCAGTCAACGCTGTACAGCCTTGTCAAAAAATGTTAAGTATTAGGTAAATAATTTCTCATATGTCACAAACTATGGCGTATTTCAGATCATACAGTAATTGAAATGACTGAAGCACTTTATTTGATTGAATTAAAACTACCAAATCAAGCTCAAAACACTGTATGGCGTTGCAAAAAGCGTGTAAAGATTCGAGGTGGGGCCAAAGTTCTGTGATTGCTAATTCGTATAGGAACCTCAGCTCGCAAGGTAGCATTGCCAGAATGGTATTATCATGGTTGCTTTAACACTGTGCCACTTGAGTTCTGGTTCAAATCCTTCGTGTTAAGTTCAAACTTTTTATTACCTTTTGTTTTATCTCTTTGAGCCTATAATTTGATATTATGATATAAATGAAATTTTTATAACATTATAAATGTGTACAAAATTGAATAATCACCATGTTTACTACCGCAAAGAAGAAGAACCGCAAAGCCCAAATCATCTACGGGCACTCATACGTGAAGAATGCAGGCAGATTACACCGCTTATGTTATAGCATGCAAGAAGGTCTCTCCGGCAACGTACACAAATGTGCATTGATGAAGGGGATCGTCATTTTGAACATTTATTCTTTGATGAAATCCACGCTCTTTAACACCTTATTATTCTGTTTACCCGTGAACTTAACACATTTACAATCCTTTGTCAATAGAAGAAGTGAAACATAAGGTTTAAACATGAAACAAAAACTGTTAGATTTAATATCGTCGATATGCGCCCAAAAGAATGAAAGCTAATTACGTAACACGCTTTACAACACCAGATACGGTACAGATTACACATTTGATACACAACTATCTAATTGTAATTCTTGTGTCTTTGGCTCAAAGGAGAGCCAATAACAAAAAGAAAGAAATTAGCACACTAAAATAAAGATAATAAACATAAAGAGAAAAAAGAAACAAAAGCAATTTGATGTTTATATCAAATTCGAACCTCCGAAACTAACCTTTGCTTCACCACATTCCGGCAGCTAACCCACTCGGCCAGAACCCACGTAGTCTATCCCACTCTTCGGGAAACTATTCCTCTATCTCCTTGCAAGCATTATATCTCTGAAGACTTTTGCAGCTCTTTTGTTCTCATTCAAGCCCTTAATCATTAATATTAGTTGCGTATAGTACAGAATAGAAGGGTAGAGCTACAATAACAGTTTTTCTGCTAAGAGGGTCACTGTTTTCACATTTGACTACAAACTACGGGTTGCATACATACGAATACCTAGGGGCAGTTGACTCACTTGGTATATTTTATCTTTACTTTGTCTATTACGTATAGTAAGTAGGGGAAGTGTTGCATTCCAACCAAAAGTTAGATGTCGAGATTTCACCAGAAATACATGTTTTGAGGCCCCTGAACCCAAAAAAGCGTTTTTAGAAAAAGGTTCGTGTGCGTCTGTGAACAGCATAACTCGAAAACGAAAAGTCGGATCAATACCAAACTTGGTATATAAGTTCATTACTTTCCAAGGATGCGACACAAAGATTTTCAAGCAAATTTCCCCAACCCCAGCTACCCCTACATGGAACATCTTTCGAAAATTTTGATTTTCTCAAAAATGGCTCTTTTATTAAAACGTCATATATTAAGGATATTTACACCACAAATAAGACGTATATCTTTAATTTTCTGGTAATAGTCTGTGAAGTTCTCTTCATTTGAAAGGAATTTTGTATAATCTTGTATAACTGGTAAACTTAAAGCCATAACAAGAACATACTACACAAAAAATGTAGATATCTTTAAACACACAATTACTTCAAATAACTTCTTGCAGTATAAGCCGTTTCCGAGATATCCGTTATTAATGATTCGAATTGTACAATACTTACCCATTCTTTTAAAATCTGTCGACATTCAGTTGTTTCTCACGATTGGATGGAAACAGGATTGTACGGTCAGTATATAGCGTCCAGTTCTTAAACATTTGACTATCGCTGCTCCCTTTGTATTTATAACCAAATGTGTAATGTAGCTATTTCTGCAGACCTTTCTCTGGATTAAAATGAAGTAAGCTTTCGTGCGAATAGTTTTTATACCCATTAATAAATGACAGTATAGAGAAAGTCATGTGAATGATACAGATCAGATTTTTTTTATTCTATTTTATTTTACGTCGCTTTAACTCCTTGGTCACATCGCGACGGGTCTGTTTGTGGATATCTCTTAGAACGATATGTGATGGACAGTTAGCCTTCTAGGTCTCATTCCTGTAACCCCTGATTCATGCCGTGCAGATGGCATTAGGGTGCCGTCCAGTCTAACTGCTTACTTTGTCTGTAGATAGATGGCATAGCATTCGCTATTACCACTTATTTTTCATTTGACTATTGTTTTAGACTTAAGATGGAACTTTGGGTCGTGGTATTAAATATCCAATCCGGTATTTACCTAGGCGACTGAGGAAAACCACGAAAAAACCTCAGACAGATTGGTCGGCCCACGGGATTTGAACCCGGGTCCTCCGGAATGCGGGCCACAGACTTTATCGCCTGAGCCATCCCGCTCGGATCAGATTTTTTTGTATATCTTCTGCGAACTATTTTTACAAATAAAACTATTTTTCTATTTGCTTCATGTTAATCGAAATAAACGCTAGAGGAAATAGTTTCCACGCGCATTTCGTCGTGGGTACGAGGGCGACACTGAAACGTTTTAGAAAGTCAAACAAGGATTAATGTTAAAAAATTTAAATGATTGTATTGTTTTTTAAAATATTCCTCTTTAACATCTATACATTTTTGCGTTCGAGGAAACCAGTCATTAAAGCCACTCTTCCTGAGGCACTTCAGAAACCAGGTTTTATAATGCTCCACTGCTTCATCTGATGACGAAAAAGTTATTCCATACACTTTATGTTTAACTTCTTAAAACAAAAATAAATCACATCGTGCTAGGTCAGGGCTGTATGGTGAAGGGTCCATGGTGCTGACCTTTAGGGAATCCAGATACTCAGTTGTTAGTTTTGTTGTGTGCGACGAAGCGTTGTCATGATGAAGCATTTTTCCTTTAGGGCGTTTTTCATGAAGTTTTTCAAACATTTGCGGTAAACAGACATTTATGTACCAACTGGCAGTAATGGTACGTCTATCTTGTTATGCTATAGTAGCAGTAAGGCCCGCTTTAGAAAAAAAAACCTAGCAATCATTTTACCAGCACTGCGAATTCGTCGGCTTGGGTTCTGTTCGTAGCCCCATTGAGCCGACTGTCTTTTCTTTTCGGGATGATAACAATAAATCCAAGATTCATCGCCAGTAACGATATTCCAAGTCAAATTTGAAGTGCTGCCTTGGAATTTTTGCAGAGTTTTTCTGCACCAATCAATACGCTGCTGTTTTTGATCCGGAGTGAGTTATGTGGAATCGAAAACAAAGTTTTCTCACGTCTAACTGTTGATGTAAAATGTTTTGGATTTGATTCATAACAATTCCCAATGTCTCCCGAATAAATTCATAAGATGTTCGTGGATCTTCTTCAAACATTGCTCGAACAGCGGCAATATTTTCATCGGTAACAGCAGTTCTTGGGCGTGGTTCGAAATTCATCACCAAGAAAAACCCAATCTCTTTTGAATGCGCTGTACCAATTATAAATTGCTGCCTTAGATGGGGCTTCTTTACCAAATTCATTTCTAAGCTCATCTTCCATTGCTTTAAAATCATAAAAAAAGTCATAGCCTTGAAATGTTCTCTAGTCAAATTTATTTTTGGGTGAACACAAAATCTTTAAATGATGATAATTAACAAACGATTACAGAATATCGAACAATCAACTCGCAAAAAAATAGAAAGTAGCTGTCAACTATAAAGAAATTTCATTTGTTTTTAGAAACATGCCATTCTAAAAATTGTCAGTATCTCCCTCGTACAGTAGGCTGAAGCGATAGCCAAGTCTTTAAAAAGCTGACTGCTATGTGATGACATTGACATTCCACTCTTTGCATGATCGCGAGAAAAAATGAATGAATAGCGACTTAGAAATTTAAAAATGTATTTGAAAATTTAAACCAATAAGAAATAATATCTAGAAAATAGTTAATACTACAAAATTGTTTACTATAAATTGTGAGTTTTAATAACATCTCCATGTTGGTGTACTAAGTAACTGGCTACATCTTAGGGCTTACCAGTTAACACAGAAATGTAGAATACCATACTGTGACTTCCTCGGATACATACCTGTCTATGCAGCTATCCATGTTACAATAATAATATTAGTAATCACAGAAAGTACGTTGTATAGATGCAACAGCCCCGATTGAGCTGCCAACGATTACTGCAAATGTGTGATTATTGCAAATCTCATCGCGAGCCAAAATTAGCAGCTAGTACCTCTAATTACAGCCAGGAATATGAAACGTAAACTAGCGCGTAATTGCATCGATAAATGACTGCCCTGGACCAGTGGAACGAGGAGCACATACAGAGAGTGGCGTTTCGAAAGCCTGCATCTTCCAAAATGATTACCATTCGTTAAAAATTGTTTATTAAAAGCTTAACAACTTCGTTTGTGGTGCTATAAGACATTCCCAACTGCAGAACGCAACTGTAATGTTAGGTCAAACTCGTGACTTGATGATCAACACACATGGTCGATTCTCCGAACGGTTTCCATGGTAATCGCCGTCACTTTGTTAGATTAGGTTAGTTTCCAGGTTCGTCTTTACCCTCAACCCCGCAGAGCTGACGTAGCCGCGCCTTAGAGCCCACCGCCACGTACCTCTTCCATCACCAATAAACATGGCTTCCAACCAGTAAAATCTTGGTGTTCTAATAGATACGAGGGCAGTCACAGAAGTACCCGACCTGAGGTATATATAGCGGTTGTTGTTTCAAACAATTGACTATGGTAGAAAGTACCAACCTTATAAAGCTTAAGTTTGAAGTTTGACAATGCTACGTTGTTTAGCAATTGTTTGGCAGCCATTAATAGTGGACTGTCTCAGCGAATTTGTAAACATGGATAAAACTAGCCATCGTTATGTGATACAATACTTTCATTTGATCTGATATTAAAGCTGAGCTAGATTCTACTCTGAGAGAGCCTGCTCCCTCGTTTACAACAGTAAAATATTGGGTGGCAGAGTTTAAGCTAGGCCGTACGAGCTGCCAAGACAAACATCGCAGTGGTCGACCAAATGAGCTGACCACGCCAGAAATTGTGAAGAAAATCCACAAAATCGCATTGGACGGCCGTCGACTGAAAGTGCGCGAGCTAGCAGACATCTAGGCATTTCAAAAAGTGCTGTACATCGCAAACTAACTGAAAATTTAGACATGGCAAAGCTTTGTGCTAGATGGGTGCCACGTTTACTCACCATGGAACAAAAGCAGCGTCATGATGATGTTTCAGTCGAGTGTTTGGAGATGTTTCACTACAACAAAGCCGAGTTTTTGCGTCGATTCATAACCATGGATGAAACATGAGTCCATCACTTCGCACCTGAGACGAAGGAACAGTCAAAACAGTAGATTGAAAGGGGAGAATCGGCTCCAAAGAAGGCAAGGACAGCTGTCAGTTTTTTGGGATGCGCGTGGGATAGTTTTCATTTATTAAATTCAAAAAGGAAAATCAATCCATGGCGAGTATTATGCAAGCTTATTGCAGCGTTTGAATGATGAAATCAAGCAAAAACGTCCGCATTTAGCAAAAAAGAAAGTTCTGTTTCATCAAGAAAATGAACCAGTTCATACATCCATTATCGCCATGGGCAAAATCAATAAGTTAAAGTTCGAATTGCTTCCTCATGCACCCTATTCACCAGACTTAGCCCTCTCTGATTATTTTCTGTTTCCAAAGTTGAAGAAATGCCTTGGTGGCAAAAGATTTGTCAACAGGAAGAGCTGGAGTCTGCATTTGATGGATATTTTTCAGAACTCGACGGTTCTCACTATAAACAGGGTATCGAAGTTATTGAACATCGCTGGGAAAAGTGTATCGAGCTTAAAGGAGACTATGTAGAGAAACAAAGATGTTTTTTCCCCAAAATTTTTGAGTTTCCTTTGTTAGGTCGGGTACTTCTGGGACAGCCCCCGTACAAAACTGATCTGGAATGCATATATTACTTTCACAGTCTCACTTGCTTCTTCTCGAGTCACCAAGTTATATATGTTGGTCAACAGACGTTGCAAGTTTGGACTGGAGTGCTCAATGCCGTTATAGATCACTGATCCCTCCACACCTCACATATGCTGCTCCTGTGTGGGTTACAGCCAGCAGAACACACTTTCATTGATTACAGGTTCTTCAAAATAATTTATTCGAATTGTCATAAATGTTCCTTGGTTCATAAGAAACAGTCAGCTCCATCAAGAGCTTCTTCCCTTCCAGCAATACTGCAGGCAGCTAGCAAAACATTTCTGCAACTACCTCAAGTCTCTGAGCTCAGTGTATCACCTTGGAACAAACACCTGGCAGAGCAGGATTGAAAAAGAAGATAGATTGCCCCCATGGTCGAGTGGTCTGTGAGCTCACTTCTCACCCGGAGGTGCCGGGCTCGATTCCCAACACGAGGGGTGAGAATTTTTCTTTAATAAGGATTATTCACCACCCTGCATAGAGTCGAGGTGTGGATGTGAGAGTAAATGTGTGTGTGAAAATAAGTTAAAAACGACAAAAGCTTAGAGTAACCTAACCTAAAAACCCAGAGAGTTGTTGTTGATGATGATGATGATGACGATGAATTTAATTTGAGTTTTATTTATGGACGCTCTTTAACTGCTGTGGTCCTTAGCGTCCCATTCTATCAGGCTTGAGGTTCTTTTACGTGCCGTAAATCTGCGACATGGAACCACCGGCTTTACTTCCCTTCCAAAGGAAGTCATACTAAGGATTTTTACGCTCAAAAACATTCATCGCCCTCCGCCGGGTTTGAACCCTCTACCTCAGGAACTAGAGGCTAGCAAGGTAACCACTACACCACGGAGGACGACAATGTTGATGATGATGATTTGTGTTTAAGTGCGCTCAACTGCTAGGTCATTAGCACGCTTGTTAAACAGATCATGGCAAAGGCCAGAGATAAAGAGCAATATAAAAATCATAGCAAACGTCAGAAATAAATTAGAACATATAAAACTAAAGCAACAAGTATGAAACATCTGGTATCAACATGATTAAATCAGCATTTGGAAATTTACCTTTGACACAAAATGAAAAATGCTATCAACCGCTTGCTTATCATCCGCTAAGACCACTGCAAGACTGGCCGGCAGTTGCAGAGTGTCCCGAACATGTGCTAGAGCAACAGAAAGTGTAAAAGTACCATTAAATGTTTCAGTCAAAAGCCTCCGATATGACCATAGCAACGTGGGCTGTAGAAATGAACAAGATTAAAAAGCAAGTTACCTCTTGATACTCTCACAAGTAAACTTAAAGATATAACTTTAAGAGTAAATCACTGGTGTGACTCTAACATATTAATACTTAATCAAGATAAGACTGTGGATCTCAGTTCTGCTGACAGTCAAATTCTTAGGCATTTATCTTGAACCTAAATTAGGGTGGAAATCCCACATAGACTACATCTCAGGGAAACTGAGTAAAGGACTGTTCATGCTACGTGTACTGAGCCAAACAATAAATAAAAATCTGATGTGTTACACTCACGTGACTTTCTCTACTCTTGTACAAACTATTTTTACAAACGCTTATTCTCCATATGCTTCATGTTAATCGAGACGTTAATCTTATTGCTAATTTTCTTGCAGGTGCAAGGGGAATATGGTAGGTTTTAAGCGATAGTCAAATATTTTAAGATCTGGTTGCTATGTGGAGCATTCCATTCTCTTTGCATGTCCAGGACATAAAAGCGAATAACGAATTCCTATTTGAGAAAAAGTATAACTATTGGAGAATTCAAACAAATAACAAGTAATATACTGGAAATGGTTCACTCGACAAAAAAAAGTATGACAAATTGTGTGTTTTAACGAGATCTACATTTTTTGTGTAGTAAACTTCTGTCTATCTCTTGCGGTTTGCCAGTTATGCAACATTCATTCAGAATGAAGACGACTTCTGGGAGCATTCCCAGAAAATTCAAGATACACATTTCACGAAAATATCTTAAACGTATATTTTAATCAAAATCGTTAGAGTCATTTTTGATAAAATCAAAATTTTCGAAAAATGTTCCAAGTAAAGGGTAGTCTTGGGTGGGGAGATTTTCTTGAAAACGTTCGTGTCGCGTCTTTGAAAGATACTGAACCTAAATACCAAGTTTGGTATTTATCCGACTTTTCGTTATTGAGTTTGCTGTTCACAGACACAGACTCACAGACACATATCCACACAAACACACACACGGATCTTTTTCTAAAAATGCTTTTTTTTGGATTTAGGGTGCCTCAAAACATGTATTTCCGGTGAGATCTCGGTATCGAATTTTTAGATGGAATACAATACTTCCCCTACTTACTGTACGTAGCAGAGAAAGTAAAAACAGTGTGGAGGTAAATGGGATATCTCTGTCTCTATCTAATGCATAATGTTGCCATTAGCTTCATCCTTTTCTACTGTCGCCAATCTGCTAATAACATGGTGTAAATATTCAGTTGTTATAAATTTCAGCTTTGAACACATAATCCTGTGCAGAATATTTTTCTCTATCAGATTATATAATTTTTAGAACCCTTCTAGATCTTTGTTGGCACAAATTTCTAAAAAAAAAAAGTTTCTCGGCAAAAGTCCGATATTTACTGTTTCTATGCTTACCACGCAGTAACTAATAAACTAAAGGGTTAGAATGCAACAATATATTTTCTTAGTTACAGTAAACTAGTGCGTTGATACCTGCCCACTTTGAATTATCTACCTTTAATAAGATGAGCGTTATAATTTTGTTTTAAATTAAATATTTTCGAAAATTCTATACCTATGGAGTAGAAAAATCAGCCAGTGAGAAATTGTTTTGTTATTGGGTGCACAAGAGGACCAAGGTAGAAAAAATGTTGAAAAGAGTTGGAGACAGTTTCTAAAAGAATCCGGAATCCTGTAACTCCATGCATTCATTGTGTATGACAAACATTCAGCTAACAGACCAGACACGACGTAGAAGTCAATAAGGGTTAACATCAGTTGTAACGAAGAGTGTACGTTTATAGTGTGAAATGCTATGTGGGTTATTTAGCATTTTACTAAACATTTATATATATATATATATATATATATATGGATAGGGAAGCTGGGAAGAGACGAAATGTTGATAAACTAAGAAGAGTAACAGTGAATGTGTTAGATTATTAATCAAATAAAATTAGTGTTAATAAGGTAGTAAAAGAAACAGCTAAAGCCACCCGGGTGTTCAGAAACGGTAGTATATAGGATAAAAAAAAGGAACGAATGAAAGCACCTCAAAGGACCCACAAAAAAGAATGCAAAAAAGGATGGGGATAACAAAAGCACGCTAGGTTAACGAAATACAATGGAATAGCGCAAAGCGGTGTGCGGCATCATTCATTCATCCATCCTTTGCTGTTTAAAAACATTCCAACCAGTTAAATGTAAATTTGTCAAGGGTAAACAGTAATAATCTCCTACCAAATAATAGATTTTATCACTTTATATCTCTATATTTCTTTGATAATATATATTTTTATGGTCGTAAAACGAATTTCGAAGTACTAAAAATATAAAGAGGAGACATAAAGTGCAAGTGAAAATTAAATGCCTTACCACAGCTTTAAATAGCGGTGCAGATATTTGACTATTTGGTGATGCATCATGCACAAGACAATATTACATTGGTATATCGATCGCAGTTGGTCGCCAAATTTGCGAGCGTTCGTATACTACAGTGCCTTCGTTTTATACCAAGGCCACAACCGCTTTATATCCGTATCGCCCAAGACAGCAGTCCACTGAAATGCCTGCCAACAAATTCACGCTGGAACAGCGTATTACTTTCTCTACTACGTATAGTAAGTAGTGGAAGTATTGCATTCCACCCAAACATTCGATACCGAGATTTCACCGGAAATATATGTTTTGAGACCCATTGAATCCAAAAAAAAGAAGCATTTTTGGAGCATGTCCGTATGTGTGTCTGTGTGTGTGTGTGTGTGTGTGTCTGTGAACAGCATAACTCAGAAACGAACAGTCAGATAAATACCAAACTTGGTATTTAGGTTCAGTATCTTCCAGAGATGCGACACGAAGGTTTTCAAGAAAATCCCCCCACCCCAGATTACCCTTTACATGGAACATTTTTCAAAAATTTTAATTTTCTCAAAAATGGCTTTAACAATTTTGATTAAAATATCATATGTTTAAGATATTTTCATGACAAATGAAATGCATATCTCGAATTTTCTGGGAATGTCTCCAAAAGTGTTCTTCATTCTGAACGACTTTAGCATAACTGGTAAACCATAAGAGATAGACAACATTTTAGTACACCAAAAATGTAGATCGCGTTAAAATACACAATTTATGTCATATACATTTTTTGGGGGGTAAACCATTTACGGGATATTGCTTGTTATTCCCTTAAATTTTCCAATACTTATACTTTTTCTCAAATTCGTTATTTATTTATTTTTTGTCCTGGTAATGCAAGGACTATCGCTTAAAGCCTAGCAATTCCCCTTGCATCTACAAGAAAATTAGCAATAAGATTAACATCTCGATTAACATGAAGCATGTGGAGAACAAGCGTTTGTAAAAATAGTTTGTACAAGAGTAGAGAAGGTCATGTGAGTGTAACACATCAGATTTTTTTATGTGTGTACGATACATACGTGAAAACCGAATCATATAGATAGGTGTGTAGACAATTTTCTGGTTATCCAGTTCCTTGCGAGACACTGTTAGATGTTTGGACAATAAATTTGAAACAACGGGATCGCTAAATGCTAAAAAATAAAGTTTATAGGAACAATCCCCACAACACAGACGAACTTAAGCGTGTGAACTTACAACAAGGCTAGTACTCATTACATATATGTTACTAACACTCGTGATTAAGCAACGCGGGAGTTACGGAACGGAAAACCCTGCAGTGTAGTAGATTGCGTGCGGAGCATATGCGGACTTGGCATAAAATGAAGGCACTGTATACACGTGGCAACAATTCGCCCCATTTAAATTGTACTGACTTTTAAGCGTGAGACGCGATATAATTATATACTTTAATTTTAACTTCAATCTTTTAATATATGCGTACATGTATATTCTTCTATAATAGTTTCATTTCTTATCATATTTCGAAACGTTCTCCCCTCATAATATTAATGTACATTTACATCTTCGCCACATTTATTCTAAACATGTAGATATTTACACGTTTACCCCACTCTCTTGATTCACTCTGTCCCTTACTGTACACACTAGCGCATACAATGGAGGGAAAAAAATGAAAAAAGCCACATACGACAGGAAAACAAATGACGTGTCGTTATTACCTCGGTGGCAAAAGAGCACAAACCACAGCGTACTCTTTAGAGAATTTGCTGAACGCGGCGCTCATTAACCACCATTTGTTTTCATTACATTTTGCTGTTAAAGGCTGCAGTTCGCACTCTGGATTAGCCAGTACTATGGTATAACGCGAAACAGCCGATGAGACAATCAGCGTCCGAAACGCACAAATCTAATCATCATCGATTGCGTGTGCCGTCGTTTAATGAGTGATCACCAGCCATTGGAATCGTAGGTATTACATTCACATGACTTTCTCTGCCCATTCTTATACAAACTACTCTTACAAAACTATATTTTTCTATATATTTCATGTTAATCGAGATAAACGTTTGTAGAAATAGTTTCATTACGCTTTTCGTTTAAGGTACAAGAAATGCTGAAGTTATAGTCAAATGCCTAAATGCGGGTCGCTATATGGTGGCTTTGAAATTCCCTACTCTTTTTATGGCATCACCAGAAGCACACCAACGGCGACTTATAAAGTATTTGAAAATTCAAACCAATAACAAAGAATATCTCGGAAATGGTCAATGCCCGAGAATACGTTATACTGTACCACCGGCCCGGCCCCGACCGTCTAATTTTGATTAAATAAAATTACTTTGCATTTATTATTACTAGTACTGTTAGTCCACGTAACGCTGCTACCTGTTGAGAGAAGAGACTCGACTTCGATTTCCGGTACTGCATAAGTATTTTTTCCCCTGCTGGGACGTGTGATAAGGGATGCACTTAGATCGCTGGGACCATTTGAGGAGCCCTTTCACAAAAATTGTGGGGGTAGAGACCCTGAAACCCCCATGTAGTAAGCGGCCTTATTGACCACATGCTGGCCCTATTACTGCACTCTGCCCAGGATGTCCTGGGTGTGACTGGACGGAGGGAGGCGGAGATTGCAGTTGCCGTGCTGTTGTGATGTTATCGCAATTGGCTGAAGCTAATATTTATTTATTATTACTACTATTTCTATGTACTGCTATGGGTTCTGTGATAATTGCGCTATTCCGGGCTTCTCAACATCGCAAGTAAAAGAATCTATGATACATTCACATAACTTTCTCTGCCCTCTATCTGTATTAGTGGGCCTATACATACTATTCTTACTAAAGCTTACATTTCTATCTACTACATCTTAATCCAATTAAACCTTTACAGAAATAGCTACATTACGCATTTCGTTATAGATACAAAGAGAGCAGCGATAGTCAAATGTTTAAGAGCTGGACGCTATATGCTGACCTTAAAATTCCACACTGTTTCTATGCAATCGCGAGAAACAACTGAATATTGACAGGACATAAAGAGAATGACCAAGTAATAAACAATTCGAACCTTAATAACGGATGTCTCAGAAATGGCTTATGCTACAAAAAAAGTTATTTGAAATAAACTGATGTTATATAGAGATCTACATTTTTTGTGAAGTACGTTTTCGTCTATCGTTTATCGTTTACCAGTTCTACAAAATTTTACAAAATTTCCCTCGAGTGAAGAGGACTTCATAGTTATTCCCAGAAAGTTCAAGATATATATTTTATTTGTCATGTAAGTATCTTTAATATATGGTATTTTAATCAATATCGTTAGAGCCATTTTTAGAAAATAAAAATTTTCGAAAGATTTTCTACGTAAAGGGTAGTTTGGGGTTAGAGGATTTTCTTTAAAATCTATGTGTCGCATTTTTTGGAGATACTGAACACAAATACCAAGTTTGGTATTTATCCGACTTTTCGTTTTTGAGTTATGCTGTTCATTCACAGACGGACAGACACAGGGACATGGTTCCAAAAATGCTCCAGCACCTAATACCCCTTACATGGAACATTTTTCGAAAGTTTTTATTTTCTAAAAAATGGCTCTAACGACTTTGATTAAAATACCATATA
Organism: Deroplatys truncata; assembly: GCA_030765065.1. Lineage (NCBI taxonomy): Eukaryota > Metazoa > Arthropoda > Insecta > Mantodea > Mantidae > Deroplatys > Deroplatys truncata. The sequence goes on along the minus strand of CM060985.1, from coordinate 26,847,332 downwards.
TGACAGATATTTACATAGCAAATAAAATGTACATTTTGAATTTTTGGGAATAGCCTAGGAAGTCCTCTCCATTCGGAAGGAATTTTGTTATAATCTTCTATAGCTTGTAAACGTTAAGCGATAGACGAAAATGCACCACACAAAAATTGTAGATCTCTTTAAAACACGCAATTTACCAAAGATAAGATTTTTGTGGCATAAACCGTTTCCGAGATATCCGTTTTTAAAGCCTTGAATTGTTCAATACTTATTCTTTTAAAGTCCCGTCAATTTTCAGTTGTTTCTGGCGATTGCATGGAAACAGTATGAATTCTAAGGCTAGCATATAACTTCCAGTTGTTAAACATTTGACTATCGCCGTTCTCTTTTTATCTATAACGAAATGTGTAATGTAGCTATTTCTGTAAAAGTTTATTTGGTTTATATGTAATAGAAAGAAAAAAAGTTTTAGTAAAGATAGTATGTATACTCACTAATACAGATAGAGGTTAGAGAAAGTGATGTGAATGTATCACATCAGAATTTTTTTGTAGTCTTAATTGGAATTTTCTCTTTAATTCGATATACATATTTTATCGTTGTAGGAAAACATATAATATATTAATATATTTTTAATGGTGCTGATCTGCCATTTCATGTTGTGAATTCTGCGCTACTTTAAGAAAAAAATCATAACTGCAACGCCCTTTAGAATCCACTGTTAAACTTAAGCACATCTTTTAGGAGAAGCTTTGCTCCATAAGCTGTTAATACTATTAAGTATAGCAGCTTCTGTGTAATCGAGCCACGTAGTTCCTTTGCAGATATGTGCGAATTTGCTTTCTACATTTTTTGCTTTGAACACCATTGATATTGATATTTTCTGGCATAAATTGCCCATTTTTACTTTCTCTACTACGTACAGTAAGTAGGGGAAGTATTGTATTCCACCCAAAAATTCGATTTCGAGATTTCACCGGAAATACATGTTTTGAGACTCCCTGAATAAAAAAAGCATTTTTAATAAAAGGTCCGTGTGTGCGTCCGTGTGACTGTAAACAACATAACTCAAAAACGAAGAGTCAGATAAACATAAAACTTGGTATTTAGGTTCAGTATCTTTCAAATATGCGACACAAAGAATTTCAATAAAATTCTCTCACCCCAGACTACCCTTTACTTGGAACATTTTTCGAAAATTTTGATTTTCTCAAAAATGGCTCTAATGATATTGATTAAAATAACATACACTGAATATATTTTATGACAAATGAAATGTATATCTTGAATTTTCTTGGAATGTCCCCCAAAAGTCCTCTTCATTCTGAATATCTTTTGCGTAACTGGTAAACCGTAAATAATAGACAAAAGTTTACTATACAAAAAATGTTGATCTCGTTAAAATACACAATTTATGTCACACACACACGCACATATACATATATTGTGGAGTAAACCACCTCCCAGATATTCCTTGTTATTTGTTTGAATTTTCCAATACATATACTTTTTCTCAAATGGGAATTCGTTATTTGTATTTTTATGTCCTGGACATACAAAGAAAATGGAATACTCCACGTAGAAACCAGCTCTTAAAACATTTGACTATCGCTTAAAGCCTACCATATTCCCCTTGCATCTACAAGAAAATTAGCAATAAGATTAATATCTCGATTAACATGAAGCATATGGAGAATAAGCGTTTGTAAAAATAGTTTGTACAAGAGTAGAGAAAGTCAACAAATGTGCAACAAATCAGATTTTTTCAGAAGCTATTGGTGATAGATGATTTTGTCATCCAAAACTTTTATTTCGTTACCTGATGTGGGGGATCTACTTTGGCAATAATAACTTGGTTATTTTTGCTTTCTGTACTACGTATAGTAAGTAGGGGAATTATTGTATTCCACCCAAAAATTCGATAACCGAGATTTCACCGGAAATACATGTTTTGAGGCCCCCTGATTTTTGGAAACAAGTCTGTGTGTATGTCTGTGTGTCTGTCTCAGTGTGTCTGTCTGTGAACAGCATAACTCAGAAACGAACAGTCGGATAAGCACTAAAGTTGGTATTTAGCTTCAGTATCTTCCAGAGATGCGACACGAAGGTTTTCAAGAAAATCCCGCCACCCCAGTTTACCCTTTACATGCAACATTTTTCGAAAATTTTAGTTTTCTCAAAAATGGCTCTAACGATTTCGAAATAAAATACCATAAGTTTAAGACATTTTATGGCAAATGAATTGTATATCTAGAATTTTCTGGGAATGTCTCCAAAAGTATTCTTCATTGTGAACCACTTTTGCATAACTGGTAAACCATAAGAGATAGACAAAATTTTACTACACAGAAAATGTAGATCGCGTTAAAATACACAATTTATGTCATATACATTTTTTTTGAGTGAACCATTTTCGAGATATTGCTTGTTATTCCCTTAAATTTTCCAATACTTATATTTTTTCTCAAATTGGAATTCGTTATTCTTTTTTTTTGTGCCGGTAATGCAAAGAGAATGGAATACTCCACATAGCAACCGGCTCTTAAAACATTTGACTATCGCTTAAAGCCTACCAATTCCCCTTGCATGTACAAGAAAATTAGCAATAAGATTAATATCTCGATATCTCGATTAACATGAAGCATATGGAGAATGAACGTTTGTAAAAATAGTTTGTACAAGAGTAGGGAAAGTCATGTGAGTGTAAGACATCAGATTTTTAAATAATTGCCCATAAAGTTTTATCTAAACATGTATAATTAAGAAAATAATCCTTTCTTAATAAGCTAACTTATGGGATAAGTGTAGTTCATGTGAACTTAGAAGGCATATATCTACATCCTGTAAAATTTTCAGTCTAACATCTAAAATAGTTACTGAGATAATGGACTCATTTAACATTGAGGGATAGGACATTTAATCCCCCCTTAACTGGAGTAGGAACGCGATTTCTGGCGCATTCTCTTGCTGAGCAACGATCCGTAAAAATGTCTCGTTTTTCAATCAGAAGAAAGCTGGCAAGTGATCGGAGAGCAGGTGTGAGAGTATGTGAATCCCATTACAAGTCTTCCTTCTGCTTTTTCAACTTTGCCGCTTGGTTCTCCTGGGAGATATTTACACTCGGAGCTGTTTTCGTTGCACTTTTGTTTTCAACACCCTCACAGTGTTTCAGGAGTTACCAGCTCCGTACTCTCCACATCTTTTACAAGAGGTAGGTAGATAATGCATTCCATTCAAAAATTCAGTTCGCGATTTCACCGGAGATACGCTTTTTGTGGAGTTTCCATAATCAACCTCCAAAAACGAAACACACGCTTGTAATAAAATCTCTTTGTGTGCGTTTGACTAAATTTTCATGACTTTGACATATTGTTATGGCGCATACTTGCCAACTTCCTGAAACAGAATCCCCTAAAACTATCTCTACCGAGCGAAGTGGCACCGTGGTAACGCGTGCGACTTGTATTCGGGAGGTCCCGGAATAGATTCCCTACTGGGGTGGTATCTTACAGCCTCCGAATTTCTGTCCCTCCATTTCGTTCCACTCATCATTTCACTCATCCTTCACCCCATTAGGTCTGTTTCAGCAGGAAGTGTCGATGATGGTGTTTCGGTGCGGTGTGGCAGGGAAAAAGTATACTCTCTGTGGAACTTTCTCCGTCCCTCGGTTTTTGGCTGGTTGCCGGAGATAAACGGTCCTTTCTGAGGGAGATGTTGGACCCTCTGTGTGGGGCGGGAATCCCCGGTCTGCCTGTCCGACTGTTGAGGAGTCTCAATCGGGAAACTGTAGGGACCCTGGCATTGCTGTGCCGTCACTCGTAGCAGCGCCGAGTCTCTCCGATAATCAGGTTCAGCAAAGTGAAATAATTTTGCGAAGGCATGAAATTTGCATTGCGTAAAATGTGCAGTGGGGTTAATGTACAAATATTAGGTGTAAAACAAATGGGAATTATTTTTATAGAATCTTATAAAGACCTGACAGTAATGCTTCTTTCTGCCACACATGCTAAAATTCTTCCTTGTACAAATAAATACGTACTAAAGCAAAGTACACTACTTTTTACGCTATACACAAATTTCTAGTCCATAGTTTACGTTTCATAACATCAACTATAAAACAAAAACTGTAAAAAAAATGGAATCTTATATCCCGCAGGGATAAAATGTAAATAAAATAAATGATTTACGTCTGGGAGTTTTTCTTATTTTCATATCGTCAATTACTGAATGTTCGCGCCCATTTACTGATAGTAACTAGGGGCCACTAGTGGTGGAAATGTTTTTTTGTTATTTTTTATTTTCTCAAAAATGGCTCTTATGATTTTGGTTAAAACAATATACTATGACGCAGCTGTAGGTCTTAAATATTGACTACATAGCATCGACCGATCGACCGACATACTGGCCGGTTGAAGACATAAGGGGAAGAGTAGCGCTCCCCCCACCCAACGTAAATTCCAGAAGTTGTACGTAAGCGAGCGAGTCGGTCAGTGAGCGTATAAGATAGTGAATTGCTCTTGATGCGATATAAAGTGCTAGTTCTAAGACTAAGGTTGTGACGTACAGTGAGTACTGCGAGAGATTAGAGAGGGTTGTGTCTGACGCCTCAGCGAGTAAAGCGGAAGGAAGAAGAGGCTACTTCGCACGCGCTTCATTACGCCGCTACATCGCGAGGAGACGTGAAGCGACTGTGAAAACTGAACAAAGTCGCAATAGTTTAGATATTTGTATGTCCAATAACACGATTATCTTGAATATTGTCTGTGAAATACTCTTCATTACGAATGGATTTCATATTCTTTTGTATAACTGGTAAACTATAAGAGAGAGGCAAAATACGAAAAAAGTAGAGCTCATTGAAAGGTGCAACTTATTGGTGTTATATAACTCTCTCTGGGCTTTAAGCTTTTCCAGGTTGAACTACCATGTGACATCTATAAAACATCTTACGCAATTGTTCACTAAGAACGAAAACTGATTTACTATATGCACACAGTTCTGTTTTTTTCCCATATTCTACATGCAACCAAGTAAATATTGCTTAATTTGATACTATTTCTAGTAAAAAATATACAGTAACATAAATTTAATAGAATAAAAAGTCTCTATATGAATACTATAATATAATATAAGGGACTGTATGAAGCTTTAATGAGTAGAGAAAGTCGTATAGCTGTTCAAAATAGATGTTTGCTTTCTTCACTTCGTACTTACAGTATGTAGAATAAGTATTGTATTCCACCCAAAAATTCGATGTCGTGATTTCGTCGGAAATGCCTGTTTTGAAGCTTCGGAACCGAAAAAAAGCATTTTAAAAAAAGTCCGCGCGTGTGTGTGTGTGTGTGTTTCTTTGAACAATATAGTTAAAAACGAAAAGTCCGATAAATACTAAACATGGTATTTAAATACAGCACCTTCCAAGAATAAAACACGAAGATTTTCAAAAAAATTCCCAACCTAAACCATCCTTTACATGAAAAACGCTTCGTTATCTGTTATTTTCTCAAAAGTGGCTCTGACGATTTTGATTAAAATACCATTTATGTTTAAAATATTTTCATAACAAATGAAATGTATATATGAACTTTCTGGGAATAGTCTGACTAGTCCTCTTTATTTTGGATGACTTTTGTATAATAACTGATTAAGCGTAAGAGGTAGACAAAACCATACTGCACAAAAACTGTAGATCTCGTCAATGCACTCAATTTATTTAAAATAAAATTCTTTGTGGCGTTAACCATTTCCGATATATTCTTTGTTATTGGCTTCAATTTTAAAATGCTTATACTTTTCTCAAGAGGTAGCTCGCTATTTTTTTTCAGTCATGGTCAATCCAAGAGAACGTAAATACAAAGCTATCACCTAGCGACCCTCTCTTAAAAGATTTGACCATCGCTCAAGCCTACTACATTCCCTAATTCTCTTGTAATATGCAATAACAATTTATTAAACTATTTACCTTGACGAATATGAAATAGACGAATAAGCTTTCGTTGTAATAGTGTGTTGAAAAATGGGTAGAAACGTCACGTAAATGTAATAAATATAATATATAAATTTTAATGTCTTCCCTTAAATTTCTTGCCATAACTCGAAAACTGAACATACTGTTGATATTTAATTTTCTAAAACGATTTGGATTCTTCATGATAAATCATTCCAAAGCAGGATTTCAACATTTTTCCCGTAACCTTTAAATAATGTAATATCAGTATGTCATAATATTGTGACGTCCAGTTTTTCAACTGTCACTGTTTCGTTTTTATGTGGTTCACCTTCACCGGGAGTTTGCCAAGGGGGAGAGGGTGTTCCCACCTTGGTTACGTGCAACATTTCACGTAGATCTTGGGATGACGGTATACCGGAAGTCTACGATGCCTACGTTTAGTATCCGCACCTGGTTTTTTTTTTTAGAATTTCTGTCCGGTTACAGTGACCGAATTTTGATCTACACCGATGGATCTAGAGCACCAACGGTGTTGGATGTGCTTATGTTCATGGAACCGAACCCTATACATTGGATTTTCATGATAGCACATCCGTTTTTAGTGCAGAGCTGTAGGCCATATACCGAGCCATTTTGCATGTGCGCCGTCGAAAATTGAGAGACTATCTCATTTTGAGTGATTCCCTAAGTGCACTTCAGAGTCTTCGTGAGCTGTACAACTACCATCCCATTGTACAGTGAATCCATGCCCTCCGTGTTTTATACCTTCTGGGGTTAATGTGGGGAATGTTTAGATACCTGGTCATGTTGACTTGCCGGGGAATGAACTTGCGGATTTGGCAGCTAAGGCGGCAACCACAGAACCCAGTGTTACAATATCTCGAGTAACGTCGGAAGAATTTAGGCTTGTTTTGCGGAGAGCGGTGTTGTCCTGCTGGCGCGAGGAGTGGTTGGCTCTCCACGGAAATAAGCTTAGAGTAGTGAAACACATTCCGATAAACTGGGTAACTTCCTCTCGCGTATCTCGTCGCGAGTTGGTGATTTTGGCTCGATTGCGTATTGGCCACTGCAATTTTGCGCACAGTTATCTTTTCAAGGGTAACCCTGCTCCTGCTTGTCCGCTTTGAAACAAAGGTCTGTCATTCCGTCACGTATTGCTAAAGTGTATTACTGTAGCACATCTTCGGGACACACTGCATCTGCCGGCGAGTCTTAACGGATGATACGCAAGCGGTTGATAGCATTTTTAATTTCGTGTCAAAGGTAAATTTCCAAATGCGAATTTAGTTATGTTGCATTCTTCTTGGTTTAGTTTTATATATTTATATTTATTTCTAACGTTTCGTGTCTTTTATATTGACCTTTATTTCTGGCTTTTGCTGTAGTTTTTTATATTTATGTTTATCTCTGGCCTTTGCCATGATATTTTATAGTGATCTTTATCTCTGGCCCTTCCCATGATCTGTTTTAAAAGGGCGCTAATGACAAAGCAGTTGAACGCACTTAAACACAAACCATCATCATCATCTTTCACCGGGGACTCACTTCACCAATGTCACTTCGCTAAGGTGAACTAGTTCAATTCTCCGTCCCTTCACTTCTTCCTTCATGACGCAGCCTCTTCACTTCACTCGGGAGTCGAGGACAAGACCTCCACAACCCATCGCTCCGCTGTAGCACTCGCTGCACATCACAAAAGTCGTCACCAATTCGCTAGGAGAATCGCTCACTGACTTACTCACTTGAACTTCTCAACAACCACAAACGTTGCAAGCACACTCCCTTATATACGGCTGCAGAGTTCTGGGAGAGTCATACTGAATGTCCTGGAAAGCTCGAGAACAACAGGAAGACCCACAATGATCACTTTATGGCTAGAAGGCTTTCCTGGAATTGTTTACATCAGCTGGAAACTCTTCCTACTAATCTACTGGCTAGCTTGCGTTGAGGGTCACGACACCTGCGGCTGGCTTCGTCACAATATGGTGCTATCTGTCGAAATGTCTGTTTCTATATAGGTTGGGACGCCACGTGGGGCATTCAGGAGATCGCTATAACGACTATGACTATCAGAAATGGGACGCAATCGTTTACCGGATAATTTGCAACTACTCTGCCTTCTTAGCATTGATTACGAGAGATGGAAGAAAATGCTTGCCGAGTTCTTTTACGAACTCGTGAATGCACTGTTTTCTTTCTTTCTCTTTCCTTGCTCTCCTCTGGAGTACTTGAAAGCCTGTTGCAGTGAATATTTCCGGCTGGCTCTCGTATCCTAACATCGACTTGCAAACACTTCACTACGTCCATTTCACCGCGACATAACACTCAAACCTACACGTTAAAGAGAGTAACCATAAAAGCCAGAGCTGTGTAAAGAAAATAAAGTCACGCGAAGTTGGAGCCAGGATCTCCCCAGAGGCGCGCACAACAGCGAAAATAAAAGCTATGTATTTGGGGATATATAGCCTCTCTTTGCTCACACTGACGACCGAAATTCCTGGTTCTGACCTAATTCAATGCGCTGCGAAAATGCTGTTAAATTCTGTTGCTTCGTGAACGAAATAAATCACTCGTGATAACCTGGACTCTTCCATTCTTCACTCTTTTCCCATTTAACTTCGTCTCGGCATATGAACCACACATCTTAACATACGAGGGCAGTCCCAGAAGCACCCGACCTGACGTGCATATAAAGCGGTTTTGTTTCAAACAAATGGCTATGGTAGAAAGTACCACCATTATAAAGCTTAAGTTTGAAGATGCTACGTTGTTTAGTAATTGTTTGGCAGCCATTAATAGTGAACTCTCTCGGCAAATTTGTAAACATGGATAAAACTGCCCATCGTTATGTGATACAATACTTTCATTTGAAATGTCTTAGTCCAACTAATATTAAAGCTGAGCTAGATTCTACTCTGGGGGGGGGTCCGCTCCTTCGTTTACAACAGTAAAATATTGGGTGGCAGAGTTTAAGCGAGCCGTACGAGCTGCCAAGACGAACATCGTAGTGCTCGACCAAATGAGGTGACCACGCCAGAAATTGTGAAGAAAATCCATAAAATGATATTAGATGACAGTCGACTGAAAGTGCGCGAGCTAGCAGACATCGTAGGAATTTCATAAAGTGCTCTACATTGCATACTAACTGAAAATTTACACATAAGAAAGCTGTGCACAAAATGGGTGCCGCGTTTTCTCGCAATTGAACATAAGCAACGCCGTGAGGACGTTTCAGTCCACGTTTGGCGATGTTTCGCTGGAATAAAGTCGAGTTTTTGCATCGATTCCTAACCATGGATGAAACATGGGTCTATCACTTCACACCTGAGACGAAGGAACAGTCAAAAAGTGGATTGAAAGGGGAGAATCGGCTCCAAAGAAGGCGAAGACAGTTCCATCTGCAGGCAAGGTCCTGGCGTCAGTTTTTTGGGATGCGTTTGGGATAATTTTCATTGATTATCTTCAAAAAGTAAAAGCAATCAATGACGAGTATTATGCAAACTTATTTCAGCGTTTGAATGATGAAATCAAGCAAAAACGGCCGCATGTAGCGAAAAAGAAAGTTCTGTTTCATCAAGACAATGCACCAGTTCACACATCCATTATCGCCATGGGCGAAATCAATGAGTTAAAGTTCGAATTGCTTCCTCATGCACCCTATTCGCCGACTTAGGCCCCTCTGATTATTTTCTGTTTCCAAAGTTGAAGAACTGGCTTGGTGATAAAAGATTTGTCAACAATGAAGAGGTGGAGTTTGCAGTTTATGGCAATTTTTCAGAACTCGGCTGTTCTCACTATAAACAGGGTATGGAAGCTGGGAAAAGTGTATTGAGCTGAAAGGAGACTATGTAGAGAAATAAAGATTTTTTTCCAAAATTTTTGTGTTTTCTTTGTTAGGTCGGGTGCTTCTGGGACAGCTCTCGTATGTTATTACAGGCACCAAATTTATGTTGGTAGACATGGGCTTTCTTGGAAGCGAATTCATGTATTGGAATTCTAAATTTCCTTTTGTATAAATATAATTGGGAAGACGTGAAAACACATGATCGTGCAACAATATACTGAGTGGAAGGTGGTCTGTAAATCATCCTTTTAACAATGAAAGAGCATGTTGTTTTGAGTGTTTTTCCTTAATAATCTTTTTCCATAAAGCTTTCCGTTCTTGAGGTAACTACTATTTTATTTTGCACAATATTGCAACACTGCAAATATGTCACTTTACATTCAACAGGTTAGCTTTTAATTCTTCAGCTTCTGCTGCTACGACAACGAGCAAATAAACACGTCCGGTATACAAATAAACAGAAAGCTACACATGATTGTAACGTAACCTAAATATCGTACGGAACTGAGGAAGCATTTACAACATTACGCAAATAATTACTAGGAACACTGAGGCAGTGTTTTAACACTTAAATGATTTCAGTCAAATTATATAATAAGTAAATTCAATAACATCCCGTCTTGAAGCAAGATGTGTATGTAATAATTTGTAAAATGTATGTAACAGTCATTGCATATGCTTATATTATTGTATCCATGTGTAATAATGTTATGTGAATATATTACGTAATTTAATAATGTAGGAGTTGTGAGATTAATAAGTTAAACGTTGCTAACAATGAGGTAACAATGAGACAACCTTGAGGCAATAATGAGTTTGAGAGTTTAATAATACTACTTCTGATTATTGGAGTAGCAATAAAGTAAATTTTGAGACAGTTTAAAAATAGCCAATCAGAGACTTGAAATACAGAAATTTACAAGTTTAGACGGTTGAAATCAATTCAGTTGCCTCCAAACAGTGCTCATAACCAGACGTGTTGCCTCCAAACAGTGCTCATAACCAGACGCGAGATGTGTCCTCGAGAAATTAATTACGTATTCGTGTGACACGAAAATTGTATACTTGTTAAAAAGTGCAAGTATTAAATAAAAGAATCTCACAGCTCTCGATATCAGTGAAGTGCTATTTAATTTGTGTCAAGGATTAATAAAAAGGAGTGACTTCAAACTTAAAATCTGTGTAAGCCTACATTCTTGTCGCATCACGCCCTGCCAAGACTTCCATGTCTCTAACAATAATACTGACGCAGCCGAGGCAAACATAAATATTTAATACTTAAAGAAACAATCAAATTACAAAGTTATTTTTTTTAAATTTGGGACAAAGGCCACCTAAAAATACATTCTGGGGCGAAGACTACCAGAAACTGTTTACTATACGTGCTGTTGCAACTACTACAAGTTCGGCTACCCACCAGTTGAAATATAATACAACTCCTTCTAAAATACTTCAAGTTGGCGACCATACGTGGGGCTAATAAATAACAATAAAAGCAACTTCTTAAACACTTATTTGGTAAATAAAAGATTGAGGAACCTAGATTATAAGATCATGCTTCATTGTTTGTGAATTATAAAACTCTGTGAATAATTAAAGCAAGGCAAGAACATAAAATCAATGAGAACTTCTTTTTAGTGTTTAGAGACATTCTTCAAAATGTACAACTCTCGCTAAAAGACATGTTTCATAACGTTTTCTTCAATCCTGCTGCATTCTACGAAGTACGTTCTGATTGTATTTTATTTCCTCCGCTGCTCGAAATATTCTTGCAACGTTACCACAACAGATATTTCTGTAATGTATACGCTTTCCTATCGTCCCAAAGAAAAAAATAGATTGGATTTAAATCTGGCGATCTCGGCGGCCATCTTATTGGTCCATTCCGAGCTATCCAGAGTTCTACGTAAGTGTTGAGTAGATGGCCACACACGGTTATACTTATGTGCGAGGTGCGCCGTCATGTAATAGCCACGTGTCATTTCTTACTGCCAGGGGAACTTCCTCAAGCAGAACTGGTAACGCTTCTTGAAGAACTGGAAAAACTCGTGGAACAATCCAAGGACCGATTAATGTGTTTCCTATGACTCCTGCCGAAACATTTACAAAAAATCTGTACTTAAAGCTGTCTTGTATTATGTGTGGATTGTCGTAAGCACAAGTGTGTGCATTATGGTAATTAGTACTCCACTTTTGGTAAACGTTGTTTCATCCATTGCAAGGGGAAAGTCCCCTTCTTGTTGAAGAAACCATTCGGAAACTGTTAGGCTTGGCGCATAATCTGCTTCAGATAAATATATTGAACGCGCTGATTGTGATAAGAGCGTAGCAATTCTTCTTTTAATGTTCCTAAAACAGTCCAATAGGATACGCCGATAGTACGAGTTATAACACAGCTACTGTTTCCAGGACCTTCTTCCACCAAGTCAAGGAATTCTTCTTCTTGTGCGACATTTCTTTGACCAACTTCAACATGAGGAGATACACTTCCTGTATGTAGAACTCTTTGAGAGATGAAAATGTCGTATGATATGGCGCTCATCTATTTGGAAACTTTCTCGATAAATTCTTGCCGCAGCTGCCACATTATGATGCGTTTCACCGTAAGTGAGTAGCGTTTCAAAATACTCGGTATTAGTAAAGTGAGACATTTTCTAAATGATAATCTGCTTGTTTCAAAAGTAAGCCATAAGCGCAATAAACAACATTTGAAGTGCGTTTCTTTATAAACAAATAGATGAAGTGTGCTTCTTTCGATCTTAGTGTTGTCATGTTGTATAGTCTCGTTAAATTAAATACGAGAGTAAGTCAATAAGTATCCGCATATAATTTTTTACTTTCTCTACTACGTATAGTAAGTAGGGGAAGTATTGTATTCCACCCAAAAATTCGATACCAAGATTTCACCGGAAATACATGTTTTGAGGCCTCCTGAATCCAAAAAAAAGGATTTTGGAAACATGTCCGTGTGTGTGTGTCTATGAACAGCATAACTCAGAAACGAACAGTCGGATAAATACCAAACTTGGTATCTTCCAGAGATGCGACACGAAGGTTTCAAGAAAATCCCCCCATCCCAGATTACTCTTTACATGGAACATTTTTTGAAAATTTTAATTTTCTCAAAAATGGCTAAAACGATTTTGATTAAAATGTCATATGTTTAAGATACTTTTATGACAAATAAAGTGTATACCTTGAATTTTCTGGGAATGTCTCCAAAAGTGTTCTTCATTGTGCACGACGTTTGCATTAGATAAAATTTTACTACACAAAAAATGTAGGGCGCATTAAATTACACAATTTATGTCATATACATTTTTTTGCTGAGTGAACCATTTTCGAGATATTGCTTGTTATTCCCTTAAATTTTCTAACACTTAAACTTGTTCTCAAATGGGAATTCGTTATTCATTTTTTTTTTGTCCTGGTAATGCAAAGAGAATGGAACGCTCCACATAGCAACCAGCTCTTAAAATATTTGACTATCGCTTAAAACCTACCAATTCCCCTTGCATCTACAAGAAAATTATCAATAAGATTAACATCTCGATTAACATAAAGCATATGGAGAATAAGCGTTTGTAAAAATAATTTGTACAAGAGTAGAGAAAGCCATGTGAGTGTAACACATCAGATGTTTTAAATTATTACAACAGCAATAGAAACTTACAATTCCTCATTTTTCAATGTAGTCCCCTTTCATGGTCCATCGTTACCAAGTTTTCTAATGACACCAGAAAAAAAATTTTCGGCTGAGCAGCAAGCCATATGCACCGCTTCGTTCACTTTTTGGACTATGGTGAATCGACGGCTCCTTAAGGCATGGTTTGCCATTTCATCGAGTCAATCTTAGGTTTTCTGAATCATGATAAAGATTTGCTCAATGTTGGCGTCATTAGTAGATATAGATGGACGCCCTCGTCTTTCCTCGTCCTTCACAGTTGTCCGGCCATTTTTTAACTTTTCAATCCATTTATATGCATTCCGCCGGGGTAAAACATTGCCCCCATATTATGCAAAAGTTTTCGATGGATTTCAGCTCCTGGTACACCTTCAGGCGACAATAAACGATTAACTCCACGCTGTTCTTCGTTGGTGCAAACGGTGACGAGTGCAACACTCACTGGAGTGATAACGGTCAAACATACCACAAGCGGAGACAAAGGAACAACATGCAGACGTGTGCGCGCACAAACCGATACAGCCAACCTATAAAACGTTAAAAATAATGTGCGGATACGTATTGACTTATCATATTTTGTTTGTTGACGACACTGTCAGTTGCCAGGATCATATCAGCGCCGCCGTTGTGTCGCAATTTCGTCCAGCAGGGATTCTTTTACATGCTAGTAAATTACTCACATAGGGAGTCGCTTTTAAGTACACTTAAAACCATCGGTCTGGGTCGGGTTTGAACCCGCGACCTTGGGAGCGTTAATCTCTGGCTAACGATGTAGATTCAACTGAGACAAATTTCGAAAACTTATAATAATAGTAGGAATGCGAATTGTTTTAATTTAAAATGCATTTAAACATGAAGAAAATATTTATCTTTCAATCTACTCTAAGAAATTTTTTAAAAATTATTTAAGTTTTGTAAAATCTTCATTTAAAATAGCGTTAATATTAAGCAATTTTCGCTTTTTATCAAAAACTACTTTTAAAACAGCAAAACTGCAAGAACACTTTTTGTTCTATTCATTACAAAGCGTCATTCTATTCAAGGATGATCATAGGTCACCTTCCATCCTACATATGTTACAAGACTGTTGGTAGATAACATGTGTGCAATGTAATCATATTTTGTTTGTAAACCCATGCCCAGAAACTCTTTGTTTACGCGATAGAGTCTCCGAAACGAAAAGAGGGATGGCTGTGTAAACAAACCCTATACTCCGTGACACGCAATAGATGTCGCATTAATTAGTTAAGAGTTGTTTACCAGCATCAGTGTTATTACTCGCGCAAAACTTCTGGAATCGTGACCTTGATTACCACCCCAGCTGCCCAGCCTAGGAATGGTTTATGTTTAGCTTTATCAATGAAAGCGATATAATACCTTTGCCTACTCACAGTGCGTAACACATACAGTCTGCATAGAAAGTGTCTGCATCTGGTTGTAATTTTAAAGAGAGCAGTACCTAAATAGTACTTACATTATATTTGTTATATTTATAACCATGGCTCCTATGTTTTCAAAGTTAAGTGGTAAGGTGTTACATAGTCAAAGTAGGGAAATAATTGCAAATGTCATCGACTTCATGAAGCAAGAAGCAGAGATGAAGGAAGAAATTATATCCGAGTTCCACAAAAGCCTTATGAGAGTGAAAGAAAGAGTAGTCAAAGCAACTGGTGTTTCACCGAGTTCTGTTTCCAGAGTTCTCAAAGATAAGAGAAAAAAACATATGGATGAAAGAGTACCATTTGACACACCTGGGAAGAAACATAAGGTCCCTAAACGTATTACAGAAGTAGACGATTTCGAATGCGTCATTCGGCGCACGGTTCACAATTCCTATGTGGAAGAAAAAACTGTGCTAACAATAAGCAGATTGCTCATCCAGCTGAAAGACAGCAGAAACTTTCAAGGTGGTGCTACAAATCTCAGAAAAATTATTAAAGATTTAAGGTTCAAATGGAAGAAACCGAAATCAAATAGAAGAGTTCTAACAGAAAAGCAAAATAAATAAATAAAATAAAAAAATAATAATAAAATAAAAAAATAAAAATAAAAAGTAAATGTTGCCATGATAGCTTAGTCGGTTAGAGCAACGGCACGAAAAGCCTAAGATCCGTGGTTCAAATCCCGGCTATGGCATTGAATTTTTCAGTCTGATTCTATCTTTCCAAATGATTATAATTTTATATGTACTTATATCAGTGTGTACTTATATCAGCATCAATTTTCAAGGTGGTGCTACAAATTTCAGAAAAGTAGTATAATGTATGAAGATGAGTCATACATACACAGCAGTCATACAGCATCTAAAAGTTGGAGTGACGATAGCGAATTTGGTTTGCAGGCACCTGTTGCCAAAGGACAAATACTTATTATCGTTCATGCTGTTGGAGAGATCGGCTTCGTTCCAAATGCCCTTCTTTTACAAGTCGCAACAAACAACAGGAGATTTTCATCAAGAAATGAACACAGAAAATTACATGAAGTGAATCAACTGTTGATACCTAATATGTCTGCTGGGTCTGTTCTGGTCATCGACAATGCTTCATAATGCGTCAACACTCAAATTCACAAACCACCTACCTCAACTTCCTTGAAAGAAGAAATGAGAGCTTGGTTACTTAGACATAAATAGCTTTAGATGAAAGCACGAGTAAAACAAAGCTATATAACTTAATTAAAGCCAACAAACAGCTTCAGAAGTCATACATACTTGACCAGATAGTAATACAACATCGCCATAATGTAACTTAGATTGTCCTCGATCACCCATTCGAATTAACCTGGGCTGATATCAAAAAATGGGTGGCAATGCAGAAATATCACTTTTAAATTAAAATATGTGGAGCAGTTATAACGCCAGCAATTTGCTGAAATTGGAAGGCCAGAATGGGAAAATGTATGGCGACATGCTGAATAAATTAAGAATCATTATTCCGAAAAATACGGAATTGCAGAAAATCAAATAGAAATAATTCTCATCCAGGATAATGGTGCAGAAAGTAGTGACAGCAGTGATGACGGCAATAATGTGAGTGATTCCGCAGAAGAGGAAGGGTTGTTAGATGTGGAAGAATTGGAGGCAATGATTGACAGCGTTTTTTATATTAAGCGCTTTTTACAGCGTGGATTTTAATATACTGTATATAACTAAGTTTATCAGCGCAACGCAGTGCATAACCGGTGTGGATATTTGACGATGACTGTCCCCACGCACTCCTGCAGCATGCAGTCGACCGGTCACCACCTGATCTGGTAAGCAACTCGCATCATAGCTCTCATTAAGATTTTCACGTGTCTAGAACTGTTGCGCCGATTATACGTGATGCGCACCATATCTCAGTCAACTGTAGTGTTTACTGTATTATCTGTTTAGTAGTTTCATACTTACTTTACAGTATTACTTTGTGTGATTAGCGTCAAGTGGAACGAACAGTGACAGAGTACACAGAGATGATTCTCATTCACGGGGAAGCCCGAAGGTATGGGAGAAAGAATTGCCGGCTCTATCAACAACGTTACTCTTAACTGGCATCACCTAGCCCACACCATGTTTCTAAGATTGGAGAGGCGTTTAAGTGAAGCAGGCAACCTACGTCCTAATAAACATCCATGTGAACCTTGCGGACATGCCGTACACCAAGGTTTGAACTCTTTCCAAGAGTTCGACATCAAATAACCAGGTGATGCACAAAATGTATCAAAGTTTGCAGCATTGTACCTTCAGTATTGGTTAAAACGTTCTCTCTTTTACAGTATTTTAGTTTTTGTTACTTATTTCCTATCTTTTGTGATCCGTACCGTCCACCTCCTTCTGCATATCTCAGAGACACTAACACGTAAAGAAAGATTTGTGGACATGGATTTATTAACAAAATATGATCACATGGTAATCATCTACCTACCACCAAGACTTGTATCATATACCTATTTATTTGCACCCTGTACTATCTCTTGTCTGGCATGTTTTTCTGCACTAAACATTTTTTTTCATTCACCATTCTTTCCAGTGCATCTCTTGGAAGGCACTTTTTATTCATCCAAAGTTCCCTTCTGGTGTTGAGGATCGGTGATTCTAGGAGGAGCCGAACTTGTAGTAGTTGCAACCGCACGTATGGTACCCGGTAGCCTTCGCCCCAAGTTTAAAAATATTAACTTTGTATTCTTAGTGTTTCTTTAAATATTATATATTTATGTTTACCTCGGCTGCGCCAGTATTATTGTTAGAGACATGAATTTCTTTGCAAGGAGTGGTGCGGCTAAGAATGTAGACTTACACAGATTGTAATTTTTACTTCACTACATTTATTAATCCTTGACACGATTTAAATAACACTTCACTGATATAGAGAGATTATGTATTAATTGCTTGCACTTTATAACTCGTAAACTATTTTTGTCTCACACTGAATACGTATTAAACTTCTCGAGAACGCGTCTCGCGTCCGGTTAAGAACGCTGTCTGCTAGCAACTGAACTCTGAATTTGTACAATTCGCCTTATTTCAGTTTTCGATTGGCTATTCCTACTCCAATAGTATACTTTTATTTAACTTAAGCTTTTTTTCTGGTTGTTGATTGGCTATTTTATAAACTGTCTCAAAAATTGAATTATTGTTGCTCCAAGAATTGCCAGTAGCATTATTAAACTTTCTAATTCATTATTTCCTCAAGGTTAGCTCATTGTTACCTCATTGTTAGCAACTTTTGACCTATTATTCTCACAGCTCCTACATTGTTAAATTACTTAATACATTCACATAACATTACTACACATGTACACAATAATACAAACATTTATAAAATGACTGTTACATACATTTTATATTATATTATACACATATTGCTTTAAGGCGGGCTGTTATTGAATTTATATATTATATAATTTGACTGAAATCATTTTAAGTGTTAAAAATACTGCCTCAGTGTTTAGTTCCAGGATTGTTCGTTCCTAGTTCATATTTCTAAAACAGCTCCAATATTTGTTTTGCCTGTCCCTTACACACCGTTTATCTTTCTTTCAAATGCTTTCAATAATTACTTTCTCTACCACTTCATAACAGATGAAATATTACATTCCGTACAAAAATGCCATATCGAGATTCCAACGTAAATACATGTCTTTAGCGAAACAAAATAGGATTTTTAGAAAAAGTCTGTAAAAGCATAACTTAAGAACAAAAAATCGTATAAATACGAAACTTGATATTTAATTTCAGAATCTCACAAGGATGCAACACGAAGGTTTTCAAGAAAATTCTCTATAGCAACATATTATGTTATATGAAAACTATTTCGTAATTTTGTGCTTTCTCAAAAATAGGTCTAATCCCTTTGATTAAAATACCGCGTGTTTAACATACTTGCATAGGTAATAAAATATACGTCTTGAGTGGAATATTCCGTGAACTCCTCTTCATTATGAATCAGTTTCATACTTTTGTATGGCCAGTAAACCCTAAGAAATAGTAAAAAAGAACTTATGTGATAATTCACATCACTTTTTCTACCCCTCTATCGTTTATAAGTGGGTGTACAAACTATTCTCATTAAGCGTATTTTTCTACCTACTAAGTTTTAATCCAAATGAACCTTTGCAGAAATAGCTACTTACACGTTTCGTTACCAAGAGAATAACGATAGTCAGATGTTTAAGAACTGGACGCTATATGCTGGCCTTAAAATTTCATACTGTTTCCATGCAATCACGAGAAACAGCTGAATGTTGACAGGACTTAAGGAGAATGACCAAGAAATGATAAATTCGAAACATTAATAATGGATATCTCAGAAATGGCTTATGCCACAAAAAAGCTTATTTGAAATAAACTGTGTGCTTCAAAGAGATCTATATTTCTTGTGTAGTATGTTTTCGTCTATCGCTTAACGTTTACCAGTTACACAAGATTATACAAAATTCCTTCTGAATGAAGAGGACTTTACAGAATATTCCCAGAAAATTCAAGATATACATTTTATTTATCATGTAAATATGTTTAATATGTGGTATTTTAATCAAAATCGAAAGAGCCATTTCTTAGAAAATCAAATTTTTTAAAACATTCTCCATGTAAACGGTAGTTTGGGATGGGGAAAATATTCGTGCGCATCTTTTGGAAGGTACTGAACTTAAATACCAAGTTTGGTGTTGATCCGAGTATTCGTTTTTGAGTTAATGTTGTTTTCAGACAAACACACACACACACACACACACACACACGGACCTTTTTCTAAATTTGTTTTTCATTCAGGAGGCCCCAAAACGTATATTTCCGGTGAAATATCGCTATCGAATTTTTTGGTGAATGAAATACCATCTCTACCTATTATGTACACGGTAGAGAAAGTAAAAACTTGCTTTACAAAAGTGTATCTCGTTAGAGTAGAATTTATGTGAAATAAATTTGTTGTGGCCTCAGATTTTTCCATTAAGTTTTAATTTTCAAATACTCTCAACTTTCTTGAAGTGGTAATTTTACATTCGTTTGTTGTCATGCAAAGAGTGGAATGTTAAAGCCAGGCATATAGTGATCCGTTTTTATGAACATTTTAGTATCACTTTAGCCTCCTATACCCCTTTGTGCCTACAATGCAATGTTACGAAACGATTTGTACAAACATTTATATCGATTAACATGAAGCAGACCGAAAAAGATCCTTTTATAAGAATAGTTTGTACAGGACGTCTCAATGAAACAACATCTTTTCGTTGCTTTAAAAAGAATTCGGGTAATTTTACTTACATAATGTCAATTGTTTGGATATTTTATGCCGCTGTGTTTAATGTCTGTAGCTCAATGTACGACAGCCGTAAAATTGTTTTGTAAGAACAATGACAGTCGAGCTGCTGCAAGAACAGAGTTCCGATGTCACTACAGTTCATTATGGACGACTTGATGCAGTGCCGTCAACATGGGTGAGAAATTTTGGACAAACAGCTTCAGCACAAAAAAAGAAGCCACCTAAGCAGAGAACCATTAGAACACAAGCAAACATTGAGACTGTAAGAACAGAGTCATAAACGTTCATCGCGGCAGTTTTCAGCGCTACTGAACATATCCTGTGCCAGTGTTCAAAAAAATCTGAGAAAAGACTTGCGCTTTCATTCATACAAGTTGCAGATTGTCCATCAATTAGACAAAGTTAGATTATAATGAACAGATGTACTTTTTATTGTGATGTTATCATATGATAATTTAAACTGAGTTGTTACTTATTAATTCCCATCACATTAGTGCTAGATGTTAACTAAGAAGCGCTTTCGGGAGATATGTTTCTTCCATCATCAGCTACGGCCGACTAACGGACCGTTCTTTCCCCCTAACCCCAAGAAGTATTTCATTAGACGATTCTTCTGCCCTCTGTTGTGAAGAATTGGAAACTGGTGGTGTTGGATTTGTTGCCATCTGTGGTGAAGGTTGGGAATTCATATGTCTTCTTGCTTCTCTCTTGTAATCAGATTGGATCAGCTGCATTAAGTAATCTGTAGGCGGTATTTTTCAAAATTCAAAGCATTCTTAATGTTCAGATGAATAAAAATATTTTCCCAAATTTCCAAGTCTGAAAGAATCTGTATACATTTTAGTAGTTTTATCTCTTGTCCTATTTCATAGTTACTGTTCCAAAAATGGTTGGCCACTGCTGATTTATCTATTTGTTTCAGTTTTATATTTCTTTGGTGTTCACTTAATCTTATTTTTAAATTCCTTTTATTTCTTTGTATATATGAGCCTTGGCAATCATGACATGAGATCTGGTAAATTCCTGATTTTTTAAATTATCAGTTGTATTAGTCAAAGGTGTACTCAGCATATTTCTTAAACTGTAGGTATTCTGAGGTACCAGTTGGATCTGATATTTTCTGAATAATTTTTCAAAAACTTTGAACAACACTGGGTGGTATGTAAACTTCTTGTATATTAAATCCTTTTTATTCGGATTTTGTAGGGTACTAATCATATGTAAGCTAGCAAAGACAAAGTTAACCGGATTGAATTCGTGATCAAATTGTCACCAGTTTTCGGGAAATTTGATGAATTTAACCAATTTCTAACCAAACTATGGATCTCCTACGAAGCCCATTTTCATTTAGATGGTTTCGTAAATAAACAAAATGTTCGTTTCTGGCAACCAGTCAACAACTGCATCATAGACCTTTACTCAGCCAGAAGGTAACAGTGTGGTGTGCAATCTCTCCACAAAGGGTTATTAGCCCCCTTTTTGTTAAAGATGAGGAAGAGCGAAAAACAATAGCGACTTATAATTGAAATGACCATAGGCTTGAGACTTTTCTTTTGCCGAAACTGCAGCCAACATGGTTACAGCAAGATAGGGCTACAGCACACGCAGCTGTGCATCAACTCTTCGAGAATCCCGTAATCTCTGAATACGGGGATATTACTCCATTTCCCAGATCTGTCTGTATGCGACTATATTCTGTGGGAATATTTGAAGATCAAGGTATATTCAACTCGTCTACAAAACCTTGAAGAACTGCAGGAAATGATTCGCAGAGAAATTACTGCTATTCCTGTTGATATGCTGCAACATTCATTTCACGATCTGCATAGGAAGCTGGCGGAATATTATCACAAAAATGGAGGGCATTGGAAGGACATAATCTTTAAAAAAAATAAAATAATCATCTTTGTAACATAAAAAGGTATACTATTGACATTAATTTTCTACGTTTGTTATTTTCCTTGTTTAGTGTTTAACAAATATTGTTTTATACTTAAACTTCGTTTCATTGAGACACCCTGTAAAACAGTGCGTAGAGAAAGTTAAGTGAATGTAACTCTAAAGATTTCTGGACACAAAAATCCTATCATCCAATAATATATCGTCTAAGGATCATTACACGTGGAATATCTATTTCATTTAAGGCTTGTAATCCATAATGAAACACTGAAGAAATCAAAACTATAGGTACAATACGTTGTTACGTCAAATGCCCTTGATGTTTCTAAATGTGTTTTTGAAACTGGTTGGGAATAAAAGGGTGGTTGATGGCTTTCCTCGTTCAGGCGTAAAAGTGGCTTCCTCAGTATCATTGTTTACTGCACTAAGTTAATATGTCCAGCCTTTATTTTCAGTTTCAGCCCCGAAGGTTGTGAAGTGAGGAAATAACGAGAATGTATATCGCTGCACTATCAAGAGAAAGCTATCAAAAACACCGTGACTACGAAAATGATCTTTTACTTCCTCGGCATTGACATGCAGGATGCATGACAGCGCCTTGCTGGGGCGGAAACTTCTCGACTTAACTGCACAGCGTGATGTCTATGTGTCAGGCGTTTTCTCTTAGATTTGCTTATTGAAAGGAACATTCTTATAAACTGCTCTTATCAGGAATCGCAGCATTTCTCTCGTTGCTACGTTATATGTTGACATTCTCATCTGTCTTTCGCCTTTCTGCAATGCCTTTCCCCTCACACTTACTCCTCTCATTCTCCTTTCTCTCCATCACCTAATCTCTCTAGTCTCTGTGTAACTTAAAGGTCATATGATATCTTGAAAACCGGTATAAAACTGACTTCCGGATTATTATTAAAAATCTGATGTATTACATTCATATCATTTTCTCTAGCCAATAAGAACAACGAAGAATTTGAAAACACAAGACAAAGTCAAGTATTTTGTACTCCAGAGAATCTCCAATGCAATTAACATATGTGTATTGCATATTATTTTTTCGAACGATAGTGAATAGTTGAAATAATATTTACACGAAAATAAAATTAATTACTAACAAATGTTGAACATGTTGTTCCATTAGCAAGGTTGCCAACATTAACGTTGGTGATGAAACAACGATGGATTGTCCACGCTTGGTTGTTGACAAAAATATCAACAACTTGCAGCTCATACTTATCTGCTACATGAATTAAATCGTAACTAAATATTAATAAGTAAACAGTAAGTAAAGACCCAGGTAAGGTTTAAATGGTAAAATTCAACCATCAAATAATATTATATTCCATGTCTGTAATAATAAATGTATCAAAAGTTAGAAGATTTAATGTAGTTCATGTACATACGTGCAGTAAAATATATAAAACATACAAGTAGGTTAGGTCACCAGCACTGAATGCAAGAAATTCAACTTTACACCATGGCGGTAGGATAGGATAGGACTGGGTACGGAGGGGGGACTTAGCACCTTGACTTACGCAGATCTTTAGTGCCTAGGTCCCTGACGGGGTGCCCCCGGGAGCGAGGGATGAAGTGAGAGGAGACAGAGGACGGCCGGACCAGAAGGCAGAACAGGCAGAGGACAGGGTCCCTACCTTTTACAGATTTGAACTCCCAATACTGGCTGGTGCAGCCGGCCCCCCTCCCCCGTTAGGCTTACACATCCCCATGGAGGTCCAGGACCTGGAAACCGCCCACAGTCCAGAGGCTCCCTTAGAGCATCCTTTTCCCCTGCTATGCACATGCCGAGACTTCCCGCCGACACTTACAACCCTGAAAGAGACCAAGCAGATGAAGGGTGATGTGAAATGAGAATGGAGACGAAATGGAGGGACAGGAAATTTGGGGGATGTAATGATCCTTCCCAGCATTCGCCTGATGACCCGGCGAAAACACGAAAAAAAACATGGGTCAGGAAGGTCGGCCAAGGGAATCGAAACCACGACCTCCCGAATGCGAGCCACAGACGCCTTAGCCATCCCGCTCGGTCACCATGACAATATGAACGGGAAGTGGATCGGAAAATACTACAGCTGAAAAAAACACAATTATTCGAAAATTCAAACCAACAGCAACGAATATAATTCATTTAGAATGAAGAGGACCTCACAGGTTATTCGAAAAAAAATTCAAAATATCTGTACATTTTATTTGTCATGCATACAAATCAAAATCGTTAGAGCCATTTTTAAGCAATAAAGAATAAGCAACAATTTTGCACGCAAATGATAGTTTTGGGGTGGGATATTTTCTTGAAAATCTTCATATCACATTCTTGGAAGGTATTGAATAAGTTTCGTATTTATCTGACCGTTCATTATTTTGAGTTATGCTGTTCAATGTTTTTCTAAAAATATTTGTGAACCTCAAAATGTGTATTTCTGGTGGAGTCTCGATAGCAGATATTTAGGTGGAATACAATACTTCCTCTAGATGGAAGAGAAAGTAAAAATGGTCAAAGCGATTGGAACCCGCGACTTCCCCAGTGTGAATAATAGAGGCAACCGCCTGAGCCAGACAGGTGCGCGGAAACTGCGCATTTTGATCCGGAAACTGCACAGCGATTTTTGACGGTCCCACTAATACTATCCGGATTCCGCACACCGATTCAGAAAGGTTAATCCTACTCGGAAACTTCACTGTGGTTTTTGACGGTCCCACTAATCCTATCCGGATACTGCACACCGATTCAGAAGGGCTAATCCTACTCGGAAACTTCACTGCGGTTTTTGACGGTCCCACTAATCCTATCCGGATACTGCATACCGATTCAGAAGGGCTAATCCTACTCGGAAACTTCACTGTGGTTTTTGACGGTCCCACTAATCCTATCCGGATACTGCACACCGATTCAGAAGGGTTAATCCAATTCGGAAACTACACACCTATAAAAATCTGATGTGTTACACTCACATGACTTTCTCTACTCTTGTACAAACTATTTTTACAAAATCTTATTCTCCATCTATTTCATATTAATCGAGATAAACATTTGCAGAAACGATCTTTTGACATGCAAAGAGAATTACATTTTACACATAGCGACCAGTTCTAAAAATATTTGACTATCGCTTAAGGCGTACTATGTTCCCCTTGTTTTGTAATTGCAAGGGCAATATAGAAATACAATAGCCTTTAAGCATAATAGCTGGTTGCTATGTGCAGCACCATTCTCTTTGCATATCCAAGACAAAAAAATGAATAAAGTATTGAAAAATTTAAGGGAATAACAAGCAATATCTCGAACATGGTTTACTCAACAAAAAATGTATATGACATAAATTGTGTATTTTAATGCGATCTACATTTTTACTTTCTCTACTACGTATAGTAAGTAGGGGAAGTATTGCATTCCACCCAAAAATTCGATACCGAGATTTCACCGGAAATACATGTTTTGAGACCCCCTGAATCCAAAAAAAGCATTTTTAGAAACATGTCCGTGTGTGTGTCTGTGTGTGTGTCTGTGAACAGCATAACTCAAAAACGAACAGTCGGATAAGCACCAAACTTGGTATTTAGGTTCAGTATCTTCCAGAGATGCGACACGAAGGTTTTCAAGAAAATCCCCCCACTCCAGACTACCCTTTACATGGAAGATTTTTCGAAAATTTTAATTTTCTCAAAAATGGCTCTAACGATTTTGATGAAAATATCATATGTTTAAGATGTCATGAGAAATGAAATGTATATCTCGAATTTTCTGAGAATGTCTCCAAAGGTATTCTTCATTGTGAACGACTTTTGCATAACTGGTAAACCATAAGAGATAGACAAAATTTTACTACACAAAAAATGTAGATCGCGTTAAAATACACAACTTGTGTCATATACATTTCTTTTGTTGAGTGAACCGTTTTCGAGATATTGCTTTTTATTTCCTTAAATTTTCCAATACTTATACTTTTTCTCAAATACGTTATTCATTTTTTTATGTCCTGACATGCAAAGAGAATGGAATGCGCCACATAGCAACCAGCGTTAAAATATTTGACTATCGCTTAAAACCTACCATATTTCTCTTGCATCTACAAGAAAATTAGCAATAAGATTAACATCTCGATTAACATGAAGCATATGGAGAATAGGCGTTTGTAAAATTAGATTGTACAAGAGTAGAGAAAGTCATGTGAGTGTAACACATCAGATTTTTTGTGTAGTAAAATTGTATCTATCTCTTATGGTTTACCAGTTATGCAAAAGTCGTTCACAATGAAGAATACTTTTGGAGACATTCCCAGAAAATTCGAGATATACATTTCATTTGTCATGAAAATATCTTAAAAATATGATATTTTAATCAAAATCGTTAGAGCCATTTCTGAGAAAATTAAAATTTTCGAAAAATGTTCCATGTAAAGGGTAATCTGGGTTGGGGGGATTTTCTTGAAAACCTTCGTGTCGCTCTCTAGAAGATACTGAACCTAAATACCAAGTTTGGTGTTTATCCGACTGTTCATTTCTGAGTTATGCTGTTCACAGACACACACACGAACATGTTTCCAAAAATGCATTTTTTGGATTCAGGGGTTCTCAAAACATGTATTTCCGGTGAAATCCTGGTATTGAATTTTTGGGTGGAATACAATACTTCCCCTACTTACTATACGTAGTAGAGAAAGTAAAAATGTGGGATTTACATTGGTTAAGTCAAAATTTAATTACATCTACTTATCAAATCGTGTATAGTGATTCGGCAACCTTATGTGTCCGAGTGATACAGGAGCATGCTACTACCAGGGATGCTGTGCACTATCACGTGCTTCACTGGCAAACATAAATATCCGTTTTCTTCTTTGTAGTGTAGTTGCAGACTATTGGAAACGAATGAAATCGCCCACGTTATAATGCAGTTGAACATTAAAATGTTGATAAAAACTAGTTAAAAGTTTTCAAAAATTCTGCACATTCATGTCTGTCAGTAAATGAAGTACACACCTACTCGCCAGTACCACTGAAGTGGGACACGTATTTCACTAACTGCATACGGGATATTTGCGAAGAGCTGTGTAATTCGATTCTCCGCTGTTTCTTAGGCACTTAACTGCCTTCACATTAAAACTTCTCTTACTTCCTACATTGCTTTGCGGTTTAATATAAATCTCAGTGCGTATGTTGAAAAGTTGATTCACGAATTTATAGAAAAAAGGATGACGGTGTAAAAACTGGCATTTAAGTTCTTGTAAAATAATTCACAGATATTTGTTGTCCGAAAGATAGATGCAGTGTAGGCTGCCGGGCGAACTAACAAGCGCTTCATCTCAAATGAAATTAATTTTTTTTTGGTAAATATGTGTGTTTTTCATATAATTATAATCGAGGCAGAGTGCAGTTTCCACATGACTAGAAACGCAGAAATGTTGGTGTGCAGTTTCCGATGCCCGAGCCATATTTTGTTCCCAGCGTTTGTTTTGATGAAAGGTTTGAGAACGTATAGATTATATGAGTGGACCCACAAGATTAGTTCACATTTTAGCAGTAATTTAGTATTTTTATTGTGTTACATTAGTTCATGAGACATTGTTTATCCCGCAATGGGCGGTGGAAAATCAAATAATAAATTACATTTCATGCATGTTTTGTTTACGTGAGTTTGTATAGCAATAAGGAAGAGTAATGCCGTTGAATATACACATTTATTGTGCATAAAGCAAACGCAGACTGTACGGATGATAGATTAAACTGATAGAACATGTATATAAAAGACTTAACTACTGCATGGTTAATTAATTATTTCATATTTTGTGTACCTAAAAATTTTGTGATTATAGAAAGACCACCGAGAATTACGATATTCAAATGCTATTTTAGAACATTCAGGACGCGAAAGGTGTTCTTTTTAACTTTCCAGTTATTACCTTGAAAGCAACACGTTTTCAAGAAAAAAAATTATAGTGAATGATTCTTCGCTTCAGGGGGAAAAATAATATTAGCTACATTTTATTTACATCATATTTTCAAGGTAATTTCATAGTCAGATAATATTTTTATATTCCAAATTTTTAACACATTTGGGTTTTACGCATAAAAGCAAATAACCTTTGTCTGCAACATTTTTTTATTGAGCCATCCATTATTTTATAAACCATTTATGAAGTTTGAAAAAATTATTAACGGTAATACAATGAGACTAACTTAGATTTAATTTGTTTGAATTTAACAAAACACACACGCAGTTTAAATACAGACATTAGATTTCTTTTCAAATACTTCAATAACTTATAAAATGATGGTCAATTTAATATGAAAATGCTTCACACAAGCGGGTTTTGTTTTATGTTAAAAACTGGGGCGCTCATTTTTAAAAATTAGTTTATTTTGTGCTCCCATGACTTTCTCTACTTATTATTATACAGACTATTCTTACAACAGCTTATTATTCTTGCTGCGTTTTGTTATTCAAGTAAAACCTTCAATTCACATTTACACATTTCCCATGCTCTTTGCATGACACGAGAAAAAAAAATATCTGATGTGATACATTAACGTGACCTTCTCTAACCTCTATCGTTTATTAATGGGTACACAAAGTATTCTTACTAAAACTTATTTTTCTATCTACTACATTTTAATCCAAATAAACCTTTGCAGAAATAGATGCATTACACATTTCGTTATAGATACAAAGGGGAACAGAGATATGAAATGTTTAAGAAGAGGGCGCCATATGCTGGCCTTAAAACTTTTATACTGTTTCCATGACATCCGAGAAACAATTGAACGTTCACAAGACTTTAAGAGAATCACCAAGAAATGAACATTCAAGCCATTAATAACGGATATCTCAGAAATTGTTTATGCCATAAAAAACTTATTTGAAATAAATTCTGTTTTAAAGTAGGTATCTACATTTTTTGTGTAGTACGTTTTCGTCTATCGGTTAAAGTTTACCAGTTATACAAAATTATACAAAATTCCTTCCGAATAAAGAGGACTTCATAGGCTATTCCGAGAAAAATCAAGATATACATTTGATTTGTCATATAAATATCTTTAATACATGGTATTTTAATCAAAATCGTAAAAGCTATTTTTAGAAAATACAAAATTTCGAAAAATGTTCCATGTAAAGTTAGTTTGGTGTGGGGGATTTTTCTGAAAATCTTTGTGTCACATCTTTGGAAAGCACTGAACTTAAATGCCAAATTTGGTGTTTATCAGACTTTTAGTTTTTTAGCTATGCTGTTCACAGCATACACACACAGACCTTTTTCTAAAAATTTTTTTGGATTCAGAGTGCCTCAAAACAGGTATTTCCCGTGAAATCTCGGTATCGAATTTTTGGGTGGGATGCAATACGTTCTCAACCTACTAGGTACATGGTAGAGAAAGTGTACAAAAAAAATATCTGATGTGTTACACTCACATGACTTTCTCTACTCTTGTACAAACTATTTTTACAAACGCTTATTCTCCATATGCTTCATGTTAATCGAGATATCGAGGTGTCAATCTTATTGGTAATGTTCATGTAGATGCAAGGGGAATATGCTAGATTTTAAGCGATAGTCAAATATTTTAACGCTGGTTGCTATGTGGCGCATTCCATTCTCTTTGCATGTCCAGGACATAAAAAAATCTGATGTGTTACACTCACATGACTTTCTCTACTCTTGTACAATCTATTTTTACAAACGCCTATTCTCCATATGCTTTATGTTAATCGAGATATCGAGATGTCAATCTTATTGCTAATTTTCTTGTAGATGCAAGGGGACTATGGTAGCTTTTAAGCGATGGTCAAATATTTTAACGCTGGTTGCTATGTGTCGAATTCCATTCTCTTTGCAAGTCCAGGACATAAAAAAATGAATAACGAATTTGAGAAAAAGTATAAGTATTGGAAAATTTAAGGGAATAACAAGCAATATCTCGAAAACGGTTCACTCAACAAAAGAAATGTATATAACATAAGTTGTGTATTTTAACGAGATCAACATTTTTTGTGTAGTAAAATTTTGTCTATCTCTTATGGTTTACCAGTTATGCAAAAGTCGTTCACAATGAAGAATACTTTTGGAGACATTCCCAGAAAATTCGAGATATACATTTCATTTCTCATGGCATTATCTTAAACATATGATATTTTAAACAAAATCGTTAGAGCCATTTTTGAGAAAATTAAAATTTTCGAAAAATGTTCCATGTAAAGGGTAGTCTGGGGTGGGGGGATTTTCTTGAAAACCTTCGTGTCGCATCTCTGGAAGATACTGAACCTAAATACCAAGTTTGGTGTTTATCCGACTGTTCGTTTTTGAGTTATGCTGTTCACACACACACAGACACACACACACACAGACACACACACACACAGACACACAGACACACACACGGACATGTTTCCAAAAATGCTTTTTTTGGATTCAGGAGGTCTCAAAACATGTATTTCCGGTGAAATCTCGGTATCGAATTTTTGGGTGGAATGCAATACTTCCCCTACTTACTATACGTAGTAGAGAAAGTAAAAATGAATAACGAATTTGAGAAAAAGTATAAGTATTGGAAAATTTAAGGAAATAACAAGCAATATCTCGAAAACGGTTCACTCAACAAAAGAAATGTATATGACATAAGTTGTGTATTTTAACCCGATCTACATTTTTTGTGTAGTAACATTTTGTCTATCTCTTATGGTTTACCAGTTATGCAAAAGTCGTTCACAATGGAGAATACTTTTGGAGACATTCCCAGAAAATTCGAGATATACATTTCATTTCTCATGACATTATCTTAAACATATGATATTTTCATCAAAATCGTTAGAGCCATTTTTGAGAAAATTAAAGTTTTCGAAAAATGTTCCATGTAAAGGGTAGTCTGGGATGGGGGGATTTTCTTGAAAACCTTCGTGTCGCATCTCTGGAAGATACTGAACCTAAATACCAAGTTTGGTGCTTATCCGACTGTTCGTTTTTGAGTTATGCTGTTCACAGACACACACACACAGACACACACACACACACACACACACACACACACACAGACACACACACGGACATGTTTCCAAAAATGCTTTTTTTGGATTCAGGAGGTCTCAAAACATGTATTTCCGGTGAAATCTCGGTATCGAATTTTTGGGTGGAATGCAATACTTCCCCTACTTACTATACGTAGTAGAGAAAGTAAAAAAGACAAAACGAATATCGAGTTCCCATTTGAGCAAAAGAATAAGTATTTGAAAATTCACACCAATAATAAAGAATATCTTGAAATTATTAACTCCATAAAAGAAAAATATCATTTGACATAAATTGAGAAATTATAAATTTGATATTATTTTTGAGAAAATAAAATTTTCCAAAGTATGTTTTTTGTAAAGAGTACTTTGGGGTGGGGGATTTTGTTGATAATCTTCATGTTGCATCCTTGAAAGATGCTGAATTAAATACCAATGATATTTAACCAATTTTTTTGTGTTTGAGTTAAGCTGTTGGCATACACATACGTATGGATTTTTCTTCTAAACATGCTCATTTGGGATTAAGCAACCTCAAAACATGTATTTCCGGCGAAATCTTGATACAGAATTTTTGGTTGCAATGCAGCACTTTCTCTACCCACTAGGCACGTGGTAGAGAAACTGGAAAGCAACACACAACGTTTGAGTGGATGCAGGCCGCCAGCTAGCTTGGGGAGAACGGGAATTGGATCCAGCGCATGCAGGTGTGGGAGGCTGTTACCATGTCCGAGTTAGATTACTAATGGCCCTTAGGGTGCCATCACTCGAGCCGTTTCTTGCTTCTGATTAAGATATTAAGGGCACGTTTTGAACTCAGGTGGTTGATATTATAAGCGCAGCATGGGGAGTTGCTAAGGTTTCAGGCTCTAGGCCCGTCCTACAATTAAGCCGGTGGTACCTATATACAAAACCTGGAGAAGTTAGATCACTATCAAAGATCGAAGAACTAATGTGAAGGAAGCTTCTTCTATCCTTCAAGATTATTGCAAGTTTCAGAGATGCACAATATACGAGGACGCATCGAAAAGCAACGCACAATAATTTGTTTACAAAAAAGTTTAATAGTTAAAACAACAACAAAACCCACAAATGAACTTACACCTTTTAGCTACTTTTCGGCATAGTAATCAAGTTTTTCAACGCATTTCACCCATCGTGATACCAGTTTCAACATGCCCTGTTCGTAGAAGTCAGTTTCCTTGGAGTATAGCCATCTGCAGACTGGTGATTTCACTTCTGCATCAGTCGCAAAGCGTTGGCCGGCCACGAATTTCTTCATGGGACCAAACAGATGAAAGTCCGATAGTGCAAGGTCCGGACTGTACGGTGGATGCTGGTGATTTTCTGAGGAACAGCAGCAGCAACATGGGGCGAGCATTGTCATGAAGGATTTTGATATCGTCAGCATTCATGTTGTGGCGTTTGTCACGAAGGGCACGACGCAACTTCACTAAAGCTTTCATGTAGGCTGCAGCATTTACAGCAGTCCCGTTTTCAGCACAGTCCACCAATACACCGTGCATATCCCAGAACACCGTCACAAGCACCCTCCTAGCAGATTTAGTCACTTTGATTTCTTTCTTCACTGGGGAACCAGTATGTTTCCACTCCATACTTGCCTGGTTGGTTTCGGGCGTGTAGTGGTATGCCCACGACTCATCACCAGTGTCGATTCCTTTCAGAAAGCCATGCCCTTCTGCGATGTATCGCGTTAGGTGATCCAAGCTCATCATTCGCTGCCCCTTGTGGTTGTCTGTCAGGTTCTTAGGCACCCAGCGAGCACTAACTTTAGAAATTTCAACGTTTCATGAACAATATCGTACACTGCACCATAGAAAATGTTGAAATGTTGCGATAAGGTTCGCAGTTCCACACGCCGGGCGTTCAAAATTGCCGCCTCAGTGCCTCTGACATTCTGCGGGGTTGCAGCTGCTACCGGCCTCCTGGAGCGTGGCGAATCACTAAGGTTCACATGGCCCTCTAGGAAGAATATACACCACCTGGAGATATTGCTACTGTCCATATAATCACCCCCATACACGCCACGCATGTCCCTGTGAATATCACTCGGTTTATGCCCTTTGGCCCACAAATATCGAACCACAGCTCTCTGCTCTTCATACGTGGACGACAGTAATATTCTCGCCATTCTTGCTGCGTAGTTCACACTTCTCTCGCTAGAACTGCATATGAAGCAAAAAAAACACCCTCTGAAGTGAAAACTTCAAACTATATCTGTGTGAAATTGCAACATTCCAGCTGCAATACCAAGGCAGAAAAAAAGTATTGTGCGTTACTTTTCATCCGCCCTGGTATTATTAGGTTGCCTCATAAGAATGTCGGTTTTTAAGTTTGGCGTTTCATAAGATAGAATTGCTATTTAAAGGATGCCATAGCTAGTATTGCGTATATTGTGAGAATGTGTCAGTCGTCAGTTGTTAATACACAATCACAAAATGGAAGTTACAAAGTTTGAGGTTAGAGTCCTTCTAAAGCACTACTGGAAACTGCCGCGGCTCGAAAAATGTGTGAAGTGGAAAGAGAAATTGTCGTTAGTGAGCGTGTGGCACAACGATGGTTCCAACCTTTCAACACTGGAGAAGAAAACACGTTCTGGGAGACCTAAATTGTGGAATATTAAGAATACACGCAGAGTTTTGTAAGAAAATCCGCAAAACAAGTGTTCGCAGCTGTCAGAAGAACTTGTCCATCAAAAGATACCATACATCGCCAGATTAAGAAACTTGGAAAATCAAACAGAAGCTGTAGATCTGTACCTCATGAACTGACACCTCAAGAGGCTCAACGTAGAGTGAATATCTGTCGTCAGCTTATCGGTAATCCCGTGGATGATACATTTATCAGGAGAATTGTCACATGTGATGAAAAATGGATCTATTACCGCAACCCTGACGACTCGAAACAGTGGTTCAGTATCCGTCAACCTGCCAAAGTAATGTTGTGTGTCTGGTGGAATTTTGAAGCAGTGGTTCACTGGGAGTTTATTTCCAAAGTGCGTGCAGTCAATGCGGATCTTTATTCTCAACGACTGGAACAAGTTAATGATATTTTGAGACGGAGATACCCAGCATTAGTTAACCGAGGGTTCTCTTGCAGCAGGAAAATGAAACACCCCACACTGCACGAACAATCATGACAAAAATTCAGGTACTGGAAGGAGTCGAACTGTAACACACCCAGCATACAGGCCTGATCTTGCGCCTTCAGATTAACATCTGCTTCGATCCGTGGCCCATTTCTTGTGTGGAAGCAATTTCGAAAACATTGAAGCTGTGGAAGTGGCCGAATTCTTCGCATCAAAAACCAGAGACTGGTACCGTCGCGGGATAAAACACACGATTTGTGTGATATATAATGTTATTGTCGAGTGAACCATTTCCGAGATATTCCTCGTTATTTGTTTGAATTTTCCAATACTTAATACTTTTTCTCAAATGGTAATTTGTTATTCTGTTTTACTTTCTCTACTACGTATAGTAAGTGGGGGAAGTATTGTATTCCATCCAAAAATTCGATACTGAGATTTCACCGGAGATATATGTATATATATATATATATATATATATATATATATATATATATATATTGAGACCCCCTGAATAAAAAGAAGCATTTTTGGAAAAATGTCCGTGTGCGCGTCTGTGTGTGTGTATCTGTGTGTCTGTGTCTCGTCTGTGTATAGCATAACTCAGAAACGAACAGTCAGATAAACACCAAACTTGGTATTTAGGTTCAGTAGCTTCCAGAGATGCGACACAAAGGTTTTCAAGAAAATCCCACCACCCCAGATTACCCTTTACATGGAACATTTTTCGAAAATTTTAATTTTCTCAAAAATGGCTCTAACGATTTTGATTAAAATATCATATGTTTATGATATTTTCATGACAAATGAAATGTATAGGTATCTCGAATTTTCTGAGAGTGTCTCCAAAAGTATTCTTCATTGTGAACGACTTTTGCATAACTGGTAAACCATAAGAGATAGACAAAATTTTACTACACAAAAAATGTAGATCGCGTTAAAATACACAATTTATGTCATATATATATTTTTTGTTGAGTGAACCATTTTCGAGATATTGCTTGTTATTTCCTTAAATTTTCCAATACTTCTTCTCAAATGGCAATTCGTTATTTATTTTTATGTACTGAACATGCAAAGAGAATGGAATACTCTACATAGCAACCAGCTCTTAAAATATTTGACTATCGCTTAAAGCCTACCAATTCCCCTTGCATCTACAAGAAAATTAGCAATAAGATTAACATCTCGATTAACATAAAGCATATGGAGAATAAGCGTTTGTAAAAATAGTTTGTACAAGAGTAGAGAAAGTCATGTGATGTAACACATTCGATTTTTTTATGTCCTGGATATACAAAGAGAATGGAATGCTCCACATAGCAACCAGCTCTTAAAACATTTGACTATCGCTTAAAGCCTACCATATTCCCCTTGTACCTACAAGAAAATTAGCAATAAGATTAACATCTCGATTAACATGAAGCGTATGGAGAATAAGCGTTTGTAAAAAATAGCTTGTACAAGAGTAGAGAAAGTCATGTGATTGTAATACATTAGATTTTATAGTGCAGCTTCTTTTCCATGTAAAGGATAGTTTGTGGGGACGTATAGCATCCTTGGAAGATGCTGAACTTAAATACCAAGTTTGGTACTTAACCAACTTTTCGTTTTTAGTTATTCTGTTCACATACACACAGGTATAGAGGGGGGAAGTGTAGTAACAGATGGGAATAGAAGAGAGAATCTCCCTAGTTTACGCAGCTGCAGATTGTCTTCTAAAATGAAGACGTCTTCATTTAAAGCCTGTGAGAGTACCAAGTTCATTATGCCGAGATAGACACATTAATGACCGCGGATGAACTGCACACAAGATTAACAAGGAACAGTGACAGCGAGGTGGGCAACGAAGACATAGCTTATGTAAAGTTGGGGTTGTTTGCGGGGTAGAACGGAGCTGTGGACATAAGGACGGTCTCCTTGTAATCACATAATTAATATACGCAGCTAGTGGTGTGTGCCAGTTGCAGGCACACCACACTAACCGCATACCGGATGTTGGGACTAACTCCCTCCTGTAGTTCCACCTAGCGTCTAGCACGTCCATAAAGATGGGTATACATTCACATGACTTTATCCCCTCCTCTAGCGCTTAATAGTGGGTATACAAACTATTCTTACGAACGTTTATTTTCCTATCCACTTCATTTTAATAGAGAAAAGCTTTCAGGAAATAGCTGCATTTCATACTTCGTTACATACAACAAAGGAACAACGATAGTCAAATGTTTAAGGATTGGAACGCTATATGCTGGCCCTAAAATTACATACTGTTTCCATGACATCGCGAGAAACAACTGAGTGTTGACAGGACTTTAAAAGAATGGTTAAGTATTGAACAATTCGAACCATTAATAACGGATATATCGAAATGGCTGATGCCTCAAGAAAAAACTTATTTTAAATAAATTGTACAGTTAAAGAGATCCACTTTTTTGTGTAGTACGTTTTCGTCTATCGCTTAACGTTTACCTGTTATATAAGATTATACAAAATTCCTTCCAAATGAAGAGGACTTCACAGGATATTCCCATAAAATTCAAGATATACAACTTATTTGACATGTAAATATATTTAATATATGGTATTTTAATCAAAATCGTTAGGCATTTTTTATAAAATGAAAATTTTCAAAAAATGTTTTATGTAAAGAGTAGTTGAGGTGGGGAGATTTTCTTGAGAATCTTTGTGTCATATCTTTGGATAATATTGAACTTAAATACCAAGTTAAGTATTGTCGCGTCGGACACATTATTGCTGTGTATAATATATTGTTGAACTAATTATTTCGTTTGTAACTTTGAATTCTTGTCCGGCGTGGAAATTCTCTTCAATTCCTAGTCAGGGGGGTTGAAGGCAATTGAGGGAAGAGCCTTATCTGATAGCGTGGGTCAGTGAGTCAGTGGCGTCAGTCTAGTGTAGGTCTTCTGAGTGTTTGGTTGCGTGTGCGAGATGGGTGTGTGTGCGTGGGGCATCTCCCTCAGTGTTCGTTTGAACCTTTTGTGTATAATGTAAGGCACCTTGTTAATTATAATAAATCAGAGGTAAATGTGAATTTGTGTATTTTTATGTTCTAAAGATCCCACGCCCGCTTTAGCTTTGTGCAGCAAGTTCTCGGTATCTCTCGCTGCCTCAGAGCTACGTCCCCCAATGTTTATGCCGAGTAACTAAATTTAATATTTTAGCTGCAAAAATTTTGACCTGACCCCGGTGTATAACAGTATTTATCCCACTTTTCGTTCTTTTTTGAGATATGCTGTTCACAGACACACACATACATTTTTTATAAAATTGCTTTTTTGGGTTCAGGGGGTCTCAAATCATAATACCAGTAAAATTTCAACATCAAATTATTGGATGGAATGCAATACTTCCCCTACTTACTATACGTAGTGGAGAAAGTAAAAATTATTTGTGTGTGTGTGAACACTATAATCAAAAAAAGAAAAGTCCGCTAAACATCAAACTTGGTATTTAAGTTCAGGACCTTCCAAGGATGCGACAAAAAGATTTTAAAGAAAATCCCTTCACCACAAATTACCGTTTACATAGAAAATGTATCGTTATTTTTATTTTCTCAAAAATGGCTCTAAAAAGGGGGTTGATTAAAATATCATATATTTAACTAATTTTCATGAAAATAAAATGTATATTTGAATTTTCTGGAAACAGATGTGAAGTCCTCTTCGTTCGGTATGATTTCTGTATAACTGGTAAACCGTAAGAGATAGACAAAATCTTAGCACACAAAAGTAGATCTCATTAAAGCACACAATTTATGTTGTATTAAAGGTTTGTAGCGTTATCCATTTCCGATATAATTCTATTATTGGTTTGAATTTTCAAATAACTATTCTTTCTTCAAGCGGTAACTCGCTATTCGTTTTTTTCTCGTACTTATACAAAGAGCGTGGAATTTCAAAGTATTCCCATAGCGACCCGCTTTTTAAACATCATAACTATCCCTTTAGCCTACTGTATTCTATTTATACCTAAAATCTCTCACTGTGGAACCCCCGGCAACGAAGCAGCGGATTTCCTGGCGAAGAAAGGATCTTTCGTAAAACAATTACCAGCCTCTAAACCCAAATCGTAGGTATACTTCAGTAAAAGTCTCATAAAAGTAATCAATTCAAGTCCAAACAACATTAGTCTCCGAGCAGCAGCAGAAAACAAAGAATCTGGTGTGTTACGCTCACATGACTTTCTCTACTCTTGTACAAACTATTTTTACAAACGCTTATTCTCCATATGCTTCATGTTAATCGGGATGTTAATCCTATGCTAATTTTCTTGTAAATGCAAGGGGAATTGGTAGGCTTTAAGCGATAGTCAAATATTTTAAGAGCTGGTTGCTGTGTGGAGTATTCCATTCTCTTTGCGTTCAGGACATAAAAAAACGAATAACGATTTCCATTTGAGAAATAAGTATTGGAAAATTCAAACAAATAATAAGTAATATCTCTGAAATAGTTCACTCCACAAAAAAGTATATGACAAATTCTCTTTACATGTCCAGAACATAAAAAAAAATCTGATGTGTTACACTCACATGACTTTCTCTACTCTTGTACAAACTATTTTTACAAACGCTTATTCTCCATATGCTTCATGTTAATGGAGATATCAAGATGTCAATCTTATTGATAATTTTCTTGTAGATGCAAGGGGAATATGGTAGGTTTTAAGCGATAGTCAAATACTTTAACGCTGGTTGCTATGTGGCGCATTCCATTCTCTTTGCATGTCCAGGACATAAAAAAATGAATAACGAATTTGAGAAAAAGTATAAGTATTGGAACATTTAAGGGAATAACAAGCAATATCTCGCAAACGGTTCACTCAACAAAAGAAATGTATATGACATAAATTGTGTATTTTAACGCGATCTACATTTTTCGTGTAGTAAAATTTTGTCTATCTCTTATGGTTTACCAGTTATGAAAAAGTCGTTCATAATGAAGAATACTTTTGGAGACATTCCCAGAAAATTCGAGATGTACATTTTATTTGTCATGACAATATCTTAAACATATGATATTTTAATCAAAATCGTTAGAGCCGTTTTTGAGAAAATTAAAATTTTCGAAAAATGTTCCATGTAAAGGGTAGTCTGGGGTGGGGGGATTTTCTTGAAAACCTTCGTGTCGCATCTCTGAAAGATACTGAACCTAAATACCAAGTTTGGTGTTTATCCGACTCTTCGTTTTTGAGTTATGCTGTTCACAGACACACAGACACACAGACACACACACACACGGACATGTTTCCAAAAATGCTTTTTTTGGATTCAGGAGGTCTCAAAACATGTATTTCCGGTGAAATCTCGGTATCGAAATTTTGGGTGGAATACAATACTTCCCCTACTTACATACGTAGTAGAGAAAGTAAAAACGAACAACGAATTCACATTTGAGAAAAAGTATAAGTATTGGAAAATTCAAAGAAAAAACAAGGAATTTCTCTGAAATAGTTACTCGACAAAAAAGATATATGACGTAAATTGTGTGTTTTAACGAGATCTACATTTTTTTGGGCTATAAAATGTTGTCTATCTCTTGCGGCTTACCACAATGAAAAATTCATTTAGAATGAAGAAGACTTTTGGGGCATTCCCAGAAAATTCAAGGTATACATTCCATTTGCCATGAAAGTATCTTAAACATATGATATTTTAATCAAAATCGTTAGAGCCATTTTTAAGAAAATCAAAATTTTCGAAAATTTTCCATGTAAAGGCTAGACTGGGGTGGGGGATTTTGTTGAAAATCTTCGTGTCGCATCTGTGACAGATACTGAACCTAAATACCAAGTTTGGTATTTATCTGACTTTTAGTTTTAGAGTTATGCTGCTCACAAGCACACAGACACACACACGGGTCTTTTCCTAAAATGCTTTCTTGGATTCAGGGAGGGACTTCAAAACATGTGTTTCCGGTGAAATCTCGATATTGAAGTTTGGGTGGAATACAATACTTTCCTACTTACTATACGTAGCAGAGAAAGCAAAAATGGGAATGCCTGTTGCAAAATCCAGAAACTATAACCACATCTGCCATGGAAAACAACAGTCGCACAATTCAGGCTAATAACAGTACATGAGTGCCTAGCCAATCTCTGCATCGGATCAACATCTTCACATCTCCTAAATGCATCTTATGCAACAATACAAGAGAGGATCTGGACGACTGCATTGCATTACTAAGTGAAGACTGCAGGACGGCAAAGTACTGGAGAGCAAGACTGCTAATGACTTTGGTGTCAAAAGCAGCACATTAGAAAACAACACAATGAAATGCGTAACTGTGTGGATTATCAAGGTATATCTCGATTAATAAGAAGTAGACAGAGAATAAACTTTCATAAGAATAGTTGATAGAAGAGTGAGTAGATACAGTCATGTGAAGCAACACATTAGATTTCTTTTCTACCTATTTCATGTTAATTCAGCTTTTTGAGTTATAATGACTTATTACACATTTGTTATAGGTACAAGAGGGATGTAGCAGGCCTGAAGGTATAGTCAAAAGTTTAAAAACTGTGTCACTATTTGCTGGCTTTGAAATCCCACACTCTTTGCATGACATCACGAGAAACAACTGAATGCTGATGTAGTACTTAAAAAGAATGTATGATATTAGAAAATTCAAATCAATAGAAAAGAATATCTCGGAAATGACTAATGCTAAAAAGTTATTTGGTTGTTATCCTCCGTGGTGTAGTGGTTACCATGCTAGCCTCTAGTTCCCGAGGTCGCGGGTTCAAACCCGGCTGAGGGCGATGGATGTTTTGAAAATCTTAGAGTCGTATCCTTGGTAGATGCTGAACTTCTCGTTTTTACTTTCTCTACTTACGTATAGCAAGTAGGGGAAGTATTGCATTCCACCAAAAAATTCGATATCGAGAAATATATGTTTTGAGGCCCCCTGAATCCAAAAAAAAAGCATTTTTGGAAACATGTCCGTGTGTGTGTGTGTGTGTCTGTAAACAGCATAACTCAGAAACGAACAGTCGGATAAACACCAAACTTAGTATTTAGGTTCAGTATCTTCCAGAGATGCGATACGAAGGTTTTCAAGAAAATCCTTCTACTCCAGATTACCCTTTACATGGAACATTTTTCGAACATTTTAATTTTCTCAAAAACGTCTCTAACGATTTTGATTAAAATATCATATGTTTAAGATATTTTCATGACAATGAAATGTATGTCTCGAATTTTCTGGGAATGTCTCCAAAAGTATTCTTCATTGTGAACGACTTTTGCATAACTGGTAAACCATAAGAGATAGACAAAGTTTTACTACAAAAAAAATGTAGATCGCGTTAAAATACACAATTTGTCATATATATTTTGTTTTGTTGAGAGAACCATTTTCGAGATATTGCTTGTTATTCCCTTAAATTTTCCAATACTTGTTCCCAAATGGGAATTCGTTATTTATTTGTTTTATGTCCTGGACATACAAAGAGAATGGAATGCTCCACATAGCAACCAGCTCTTAAAATATTTGACTATCGCTTAAAGTCTACCAATTCCCCTTGCATCTACAAGAAAATTAGCAATAAGATTAACATCTCTATTAACATGAAGCATATGGAGAATAAGCGTTTGTAAAAATAGTTTGTACAAGAGTAGAGAAAGTCATGTGAGTGTAACACATCAGATTTTTTTCCAAAAATGCTGTCTTTCTTGAATTCAGGGTTCTCACGACGTGCAATTCGGGTGAAATCTCGATACTGAATTTGTGGGTAGAATAAAATACTCTCTCTACCTACTGAAGGTAGATAGAGAAAATAATAAACCGCACGATGAATAATAATAATATTTAATGTAACGTTCTCATTGCAGATCACTTGTGTCCTGTTGTGCAATACTCCATCCTGCGCGAGACATAATCTTGGATACAGCCAACGCCTGCACCTTCCTTATAACGATAAGCCATTACATAGATTGCCTTTTCACGTATCGCGGCAGGGATGCTGTGCGGCCATAAAATATGGTTCGCGTCTGTGTGAACACCGCTTATACGACAATCCCCGGGATCCCGCCTCCTGCCCGCAACTTAATGAAGTCTCCTCGGTAAGCGTAGCGGCCTCTGTGTGTTCACACAAAGCTTCCGAGAATGCCGGGAAATTAACGCAACAGCAAACGTATCTTAGATGCTGAATGAGGTATCCTTCCCGGAGATTAAGTTTCGCGTCCCGTGATGTCACTTCGCATCCGCAGAGAACAGAAATGGTGCAGTAAAACACTTGCCGGAGAGTGGATATAACTGACCTAGGTAAATTCGCTTTCCGGTTCAGTGATGGGCAAGCGTTCTGGATAGAAATTATAACTGAACAAGTAGGGAAAATATTGTACGAGGGGGATATTGAAAAATTTTAAAATGCTGTTTCTAAAAAAACAAATGAAATTTCTTTATATTTGAAAGCTACTCGGGGTTTTCTTAGTGACGGATTTCGTGGAGGACGCCCAAAAACCGCTGTTACTGCTGAAAATATTGCCGCTGTTCAAGCAAC
This sequence comes from Deroplatys truncata, assembly GCA_030765065.1. Lineage (NCBI taxonomy): Eukaryota > Metazoa > Arthropoda > Insecta > Mantodea > Mantidae > Deroplatys > Deroplatys truncata. The sequence continues at coordinate 26,804,596 of CM060985.1, read as the reverse complement.
GCTTGAAGAAGATCGACGGATATCTTATGAATTTATTCGGACGGCTTTGGGCATTGGTATGAGTCAAATCCAAAAACATTTTACATCAGCAGATAGACGTGAGAAAACTTTGTTGTCTATGGATTCCACATAAAGTGACCCCCGATCAAAACCAACAACTCATTGATTGGTGCAGAAAAAAAAGCTCTGAAGAAATTCCAAGGTAGCACTTCTAATTTGGTTTGGAATATCGTTACTGGTGATGAATCTTGGATTTATTGTTATGATCCTGAAAAGAAAAGTCAATCGGCTCAATGGGGCTTTTGAACACAACCTAAGCCTACAAAAGATTTATTAAGAACCAAAGAAGCGCATCTATTTGCCATGTCCCTTCAATTTCCGGCTCAAAGTTGTTCGCTCCAATAGCAATTTTTTTTTCTAATACCAGGCGAAAGTAATCGACGGCAATGAACTTTCCTGAATCGACTTCAATCGATCTGCATGCTTGCCAACTACTTGAAACTGATAACCCGTATAACTTCCCCTCGTCCAGCAAAACTTAATAATTTTGCAATGACAATAAATGTAGAATGCATAAAATGCTCAGTGCAGTAAATGTATAAAAACTAAATGCAAAATACATGGGAATTATTCCCTTTTAAAGCGGACGCAGCCTAGCTCAAATTACTAAAAAAAATACAGATGGTTGGTGCCGCATATCAGAGCGACTTGAGTCACTAGATAAATATAACCAGAGAAATCACCAGACATACTATTTACAAAAGACGCACTATTTCGGTTTTCTGGTAGTATTATGAATCATTGGCATATTATATATACTTCTCTGTAATGTTCTTTTCTTCGGTCATCATCTTCCTTCTCCGCCATAATCGCTGATTATCTATAACCTGGATGCATCTTAAAGATACGTATCACGGAGGGGCCCACCGCACGCAGGCTAGTCGGCCCATTGTGCTTCCAACGTGACCCCTGGTAGGGAAGGATGAAGGGAGAGACCCGAAGGGCGACCAGATCCGGATATCGACGAGCGCAAGCATGGATGGGGTCCCTAACGTTTCCAGATAGAACGCATCCACCGCCGCGCGGTCCCTGCCCACAAGCCACCAAACCCCAGGGTACCCCGGAGCGGAGCTCCGCGCTGAGGAGAGACCTAACTGAGCGGTACTGCAGCGACGCCAGGGAAGAAAACTTTACAGAGCACAAACCCGCCGAACACCGTTGCCGTCCTACAACCCTGAAACAGATGATAAAGAAGATTATGGGTACAGGAAATGACAGGAAGGAGAGTCGCGGTAGAAGATGAACAATCGCAAAATTCGTCTGGCGACCCGGGAAAACTACGAAAAACCCATGGGCCAGAGTGGGCGGTCGCCGGGAAGCGATCTCGGGGCCACAGACGCAACCGTTCTGAGCCATCCCGCTCGATTGGATGCACCAAAACGTTGTAAATTACTGTACTGTAATAATATGAAGAATAACTTATAGGTTCCGTTTTAATACGATTTCGGCGTAGGTATTTACCTAAACCAAACAATTAAAATTCTTGATTTTCTCCTACGGGATCTTCTTCCTCTAAAATTAAAATCCTGCATAAACACACAACGCTTACACCAAAAATTGCAAAAACAAATCAAAATTTTAGTTAACTGCAACGGTAAAACCTAATGATAAATAATAACTTTAATAATTAAATGCCCTTATAATTAATTCATATAATTAATATAAGTATAACTAAACTGTTATATATTGTAACATAATTAGTATAATAATATAATCATTGCGTCATTTGGTGACTAGATGGACGGTGTACAAAGTTTGAACATCTGGGAATATAAAAACAAGACACCAACGCAACAGATACGATATAACTAACGTTCCCAATATATGCGATAGGTGGAAAAATGTCAAGTTGCACTTTAGTAACCTCTCGTATATTGTAATCTCTACAGGGTGAACCAGAACTCCACCGACAAACTTTCAGAGGTTGTTGAAGGATACCTTCTGAGTATTTTAGTGTACGGGACCCGCGGTCTCCGGTGGCTCGTTACAGAGTAGTTACATTACGTTTGGTTTGTTGCTCCAATTAGCTCTGTATCTGTATTGCATTGAAAATACTGCACAACAGTGCAAATGTCGACGGTATGCACTGTGTGTCTTGTTTGTAAACAAATTGTTTCCATTCGCTCACGGTACCCGCTATTGACAACAGTAATCCCCTCTTCAACTCGTTGCCCTCAAGCTTGCATTTAGTACTGCCCCATTCTGTCTAGAGTTTTGTTTTTCCGACAGTGTTAGTTGTGCGTTAACAGTGATACACAGTAGTATGGATAGGTTTACTGAAGAAGAGATGCTTGATATGTACCTTGTGTAAGAGTTCAATGAATGCAATGGAAGAGCGGCACAACGACGCTGTTATGAGCTGTTTCCGCACCGACGGCAACCACATCATAGTACTTTTGCATTGTACACAAGCGCTTATGAGAAACTGCATCCTTCCGTGTTAGAGGGAAGGTACTGGCCGTACAAGGTATGCCAGAGCATCCGATCTGGAAGAGAATGTGTCACACGCGATTGGTGATGATCCTGTAGCTAGAATCGGCGCGTTGCACGAGCTCTGAACACAAACCAATCAACTGTTTTGATAGTCGTACATGAACAACAATTGCGCCCGTATCATCCACACAAGGTGCAGTGATTGCAGCCAGGGGACTTCCCAATTTGAGAGGAGTTTGCAAATTGGCTCCTACAGCAATGTGCAGAAAACCACAATTTTCCTGCTTTGGGGTTGTGTACAGTTGAGGCCAATTTTACAAGAAAGGGCATTTTCAACGTAGGAATAGACATGTTTTGGATTACGAAAATCCACTCGCACTGGTGTGTAGACCCTATTAACAGCAGTTTGCTGTGAATGTACGGGCTGGTATTGTCAACGATTTTATGATTGAAACCTTACGTACTTCCTGATACATCGGAACGTTCCTTCAACATGACCTCCGAAGTTCTTAGAAGATGAGAATGCGCCAGCTTATGTGGTTTCAACGGGGCGCCGGCACACTTTGTACTCGATGTTAGGAACCACAGTACGGTTTGGACGACATGGATTGGTCACGGTGGTCCTGTTCCATGGCCAGCTCGGTCACCAGACATGACGCCAATGGACTTCTTCTCAGGATATGTGAAGAGCCTAGTTTACGAGACTCCGGTCGATACTCGCATGGACCTGGCTGCTAGGGTTATCGTAGCTGCGGAAGTAGTACACCAAACTCCTGGAATGCTTGAGCGTGTAAGACAGTCGATGGTGCGTCGCTGTACACTGCCGTGATCGTGGTAGACGACATTTTGAACAATATTTTTTAGGGAACGGTTATGCATTTATTACGTCCTGCACTGTACACTCACAGATCAGACTGAACACACTGTGATAAAAGTGTACATGTTTCGTCTGCTGTATTTTGCATTACTCTGTGTTTGTGTTGTACCTTTTGGTTATTCCATATTATACGGGCTTCTTCGCTGTTGTGAGGTACTTTCACAGAAACAAGGGTAATTGGGGTAACAGCCCGAATAAATTATAATTACATTATTACTCTGTAACAGCAGCCGGAGACCATGGGTACCTTACACCAAAGTACTCAAAAAGTATCCCTAAACAACCTCTGAAACTTGTCGGTGGAGTTCTGATTCGCCCTGTACATAAAAATCCATAAAGACCTGGTAGTACTGTTTCTTTCTGTCAAACATACTGAAATTCTTCCTGGTACCACAATAAACACGTATTAAACAAAGAACACCACTTCCTAGACTATAGAATATTTCTAGTCCATATTTTACATTTCAAAACAGGAACTATCAACAAAAATTGTTACAATAATGAGAAACATTATCCCGCAACCATAAAACAGAATAAGATAGACAGACAATTTACATGGGGGCGTTGATTTCATAATTCACATTGTCCATTACTGAGTGTTTGATACGCCAGATACACTCCGCCTGTCATAGCACTGTGTACCAATTAACGCGGTACATTCACTCTATAATATTACGTTACAATATAATGGTTTGTCATGTCCGTCGTGAAAATCTCTAACGCTTTGAATCTACCCACAAAGCTGTAAAAACGCCTCATTTTCGGTAAAGTCGTAAAAAAGCCTCCGCTGCTGCACACTTTACGGGAAAACCGTAAAAGTCGGCAAGTACCTATGGATGTGGCGTTGATTTTAAAATAATTAAAGTTGGTATGGAGCTGCTTATAGACAGTATTTTTAAGATTAGTACTGACCAGCCATTTTGAACCACCTGTTAATGAACAACTGAGTAGATAACATTATAATTTACACAGGTTTCTCTCCCTCTATTTTGCGTCGCTTTAACTACGTGGTCATACCTACGACGGATCTGTTAGGAGATACCACGTGATCGGTGTGTGGCGCACAGTTAGATCTCATCCCTGTACCATACCATCTTACTTCCACACGTGTCCACAGAGACCTTAGTGCTAGGCAACTGTGGTATTAGGGGGCCGCCCAGTCTTACCTACTTTCACTATATGTGGATATATGGCAGAGTATTCGTTATTACCATCTAATTTCATTTTTACCATTATTTTAGACTTAAGGTGGAACTTTGGGTGGTGTATTAAATATCCAATCCGGTATTTACCTTGGGGATATGTCTGAAAACACGAAAAAATAAGTTAGATTGGTCGACCCACGGGATTTGAACGCGGAACCTCCCAAAATGTGGGCCCCAGACATTACCCCTGACCCATATCATTTATATTATTATGCTTTTCCTCGATTTGTTTTGAATCACTTGATATTGTTTCACAGCGGAGAGGGCTGACGAGAAGCTGCACAGGCGGAGTACGGTGAGGATGGGGATCCGGGTGGTACAACACTGCACTCCCTCAACGCCCCCGCACGGAGCTCCCCACGCGGCCGTCGACAAGCCGTTTCTCCTGAGTGACGGTAAAGTGGAGCTGGAGGCATCTCTCGACAGGGCTATCTACGCTCACGGGGAACCCATCCTCGTCAACACCACCGTTCACAACAAGAGCGGCAAGACTGTGCGTCGTATCAAGGTGAGCAGTAGTTGGGGTAGTCCAACTACATAGTTACTTCCAGGCCATGAACCCAGACAGATGATAGTGCAGGTATGTTGGTTAGTTTAGCAGGGTTAGCGAATTCTACTTCTTTGTCGCCTATTCACATAATTATTTAGTACACTAAATACCTTCTATTGAACTCCAAAACTTATAAAAATGCTCATTTAACGAGCACTCAAACGATTGTGGAATTCTTTCACGATTGAAAAGCACAAGTCTTTCTGACTTAGGTACATGCTCCATAAAATATCTTCTAATTCAATTCCGTAAATACCTAAAAGGTTAAAAAGGATTTAAAAAGCCCTTGATTTTTAGTTGAGAATGCCATGGAGTCAAAATACTTGTTGTTACAGCACAGAAAATGCATGTAACACCATAGCCGACTAATAACAGTCGAATAGCAGTCGGCCATGATAAAACAAAACAAATGCTGCGTATGTATATTTAATTCCAAGCAATATACCTAACATGTAGGTTATAACTATCTAGCAACTAAAGACTAGCTTACATGACGACACTAGGTTTTGCAACTAGTTTTCGTGAAATCATTTTCTGTTAACTATTTGCCCAAGATGTTGTTTACATGGTTACACTCGAGTATACTGTAGTTTCATAGATGTCTATCATCTTCCTGCAGAGGTAGTTTGTAAAAATGGATGTTCAAGATATTGTAGTAGCTTAAGTAGTGGCAGAAATGTTATTACTGGCCTTAAAATATGAGAGAAAGCAAAAGAGACAAATATGTTTTAGATCTTCGCGAAGGTCATTTTAAGATGTTTGCAACTTTGTTGGAGGAAACTGTTGTAGAGGATCCAAAAAGTTATCACAATCATTTGAGAATGACTTCGGAGGAGTTTAGCTTTCTACTTGGGAAAGTAACAAATGAAATAAAGATACTATACTGTGTGAAGAATGACCCCAGAGCTGAAGTTGCCAATTACATCGAGACATCTTGTAGGTGGTGGCTCATATTCATTGCTACAGTTTTTGTGCCGTGCCCCAAAAAACATAATTTCAAAATTTGTTCCTGAGGTCAGTGCCACTTCCAGACTCCTTACTCTTTTCGATCATGCGTATTTCATTTGTGTAGATAGCTTCTTATTGAATGAATTTTCGCGTTTTAAATTCTTCTATTGTCATTTCATCCAGATTAAGTTAATTTAAAATTAACTCAAGCACAGCAGCACGTTTCGCTTTATTTTTAAACTTTATATCATTAAAGTCCCATAAGCACTTCTGCACTGCACATAAATCCAAGCATTTAATTATTTCTTCACTTCCCCATTTCATTTTGCAAACAGCAATCGCAACATAATCTCAAAATCAAGCGCTAGCACTAATTTCGTTTCACCAAAAGTTGGTAAGTAGCGGTAACTAACTTTCACGCATGCGCACTGAAATAAAAGATAATTTCATAACTTACTTGCGAAACCTAGTGTCGTCGCGTAAAACTAGCCTTAAGATCAGCAAAACAAAACAGAATCGAATCTGATTATAACGGTACGATACGCATACCCAATGCCACGTAACCTCAAGTAAGAACGTTTTCCTCTATTTCATTTGTATGTTATACTCAAGTCCGTTAGCACGTAATGTTAAATAATTGTATAAAGAGGGAAAATTGAGTCCAGCTAACATTAGAAATCGGTCAACCGTTATTTTATAATTAATATATCAGAATATTTATTTCTTTCGATGGCCGTAGACTATGCAGTTAACTTGGTGGCTTGGCATGGGGAAATATTCATACTCACCAGCTTCACCTCTGTTTTGTTGTATAATGTTAAGGGACTGTGTATTATGTGAAAACTATGTAGCTTTTGTTATTAAATAAATATGGGATCAGAGGGAAGGTACAAAGGTTTAAAATATCACCATCTGTGAATATCTGAAAACCGACCTATGAATGTTTCACCACCTAAGGATAATATACGCTACGCAGCATTTCCAGAACTTGAATGACTATTGGGGAAAGTTACGGAACTCAGACGTTTCGCCGATGTTTCAGATCCTTTTCCGTGAATAATGTGACGGTTATTGTTTTATTTTAAAAGAACGTGGTAAACATGATTTGATAAAGTTCCAGATATTCAAGACAAACTTTAAGTAAATGCAGGAAATTGGTTTTATATTTCTTGCGAGCCATTTCTCGGATGCTGATGTAAGCAGGGGTTTGGTGGCACGATGTTTAGGGGAAAGATCACCTCATGTGCGACACGTGGGTGAGTTTCTGTTGACATACGCTTATGTCGGTTACTAGCTAGACACTAATCAGCTTCTATTGGGTATTTAAACTTAGAAATTTTTGACGGCTGGCGCTCGGCCGATCACTTGCCTAGCAGGACCCTGTGCTGTCAGTTCCTTAAATTGACTTAGTGCTAACTGGCAACCTTGGCATAGGCCTCAGGCGCGACACCAGGTAGTAGGAGTAAGGCTATGTATGGAGAAGGACTTAGCACCTCCACCTACAAGATCTTTTGTGCCTAAGCCCCTAACGGAAAGCCCCCAGGTGGGAGATGTAAGGTGAGAGGAGACAGAGGGTGGTCGGTCCAGGAGGCATGACGGACAAAGGGCAGGGTCCCTGCCTTTTACAGACTGAAACTCCCCGGATGGAAGCTGTGCAACCGACTTCCCTCCCCTCTGCAGGCTTGTACATCCCACTGTGGTCCCAGTACTCGGATACCACCCCATTCCAGGGATACGAAGTGTTACATAGAGTACCTTTTCCGCTACCATGCAACGTCGAGATTCCCGCCGACACTTGCAACCCTGAAATAGACCAAGCAGATGAAAGGTGAAGTGAAGTGAGAATGGAGGTGAAATGGAGAGAGAGAGAGACGGAACATTCGCGGAATGTAATGAACCTTCCCAGCATTTGCCTAGCTACCCGGGGAAACCCCCAAAAAACCCTATGGGTCAGGAAGGTCGACCGGGAATGGAACCTACGACCTCCTTAATGCGGGCCGCAGACGTTACCGCCTGAGCTATCCCTCTCGGTGTACACCAGGTAAACCCACAAACTATCTCTCTTCCTGATGACATATTGTTTAGTTCGTTACTAGAAAGATTAAAGTTTCTCTTGGGAACAGAGTTAGACAGCTTGTGGGTTTACCTGGCGCACAGGCGTCCAGCGTCGTCCTATCTGAGACCTGCGTCGATGTTGCAAGTTAGCACTAAGTCAATTTAAGGAATTGACAGCACAGGGTCCTGCCAGGCAAGTGATCGGCCGAGCGCCAGCCGTCAAAACATTCTAAGTTTAAATACCCGACAGAAGCTGATTAGTGCCTAGCTAGTAACTGATGTAAGTGTATGTCAGCAGAAACTCCCCCATGTGTCGGACATGAGGTGATCTTTCCCCTAAACATCGTGTCACCAAACCCTGCTTACTTCAGCATCCGGGAAATAACTCACAAGAAATACAAAGCCAATTTCCTGCATTTACTTAAAGTTTGTCTTGAATATCCCGAACTTTATAAAATCATATTTATCACATACTTTTAAAATAAAACTATAACTGCCGTAATATCAAGGGATTTTTCATCCGTTATTAGTAATACCCGAACTATACGAAATTAAAATTATAAGGGTTAAGGTCAATATTCAACATAAGACATTTTAGATTACTGTACCATAATTTTAAAAAGAAAAGGATAGATAAATTAAATTAATTAGATTACCATTCGAGTTCAAAAAGCCACCCGTGTAACGTCGGGTAAGCTAGCTAGTTTACATATAAAGGTCAAAATTAATGTGAATTTTCTAATGTAAAACCTTTTCTGCTAGGGATCAATGACACAGTGAAAGTTAGCACGGAATGAGTTGAAGGGGCAGCTGCATGGCAGCTTACACGAGTCATTGGAGACTAATGTGAAAAGCAATTGAAGAAGCAGTAGCAAATTTGCTATGCCCCTCCTAGTACTTTGCTCTCCAACCGTTGCCTCCTGCGCGAGCTTGCTATCAAGACTCCGTAACCGCATAAGAGCTATAAATTATCCATGTGAAATTAATTATGTATAGAACACTTATGTTTTGCTTGTTTTTGTTTCAGGTTTTCATTGTGCAACACGTGGATGTGTGCATGTTTTCCAACGGTAAATTCAAGAACGTAGTAGCGTTGGAGACCAGCAAAGACGAGTGCCCTCTTGGTCCTGGAGCGTCTTTGAACCGCGGCTACACACTATATCCTGCTAAGGGCGCCACTAAGAACTGGATAGCACTGGAGGACTCCTTCAGTCGAGCAGGAGCATCGCTAGCCTCCACCGTCACTTGTTCCTCCAACTCTCCTGAAGACCGAAACGTCTTCGCCATCTACGTCTCGTATTACGTCAAAGTGAAGCTCCTGATAGGAGCAATGGGTGGAGAGCTCTCGGTCAAGTTACCTTTCACGCTCACTCATTCTTTGTCTAGCGAACCGACCGAGGTTGTGTCCTCGCCCGCTCGGACGATCCCTGCTTCGGAGGATGCACAGCAGGACGATAACACTCCCACGACTACTACCGCCCCCACGGTTACCACGACGACTGCAACAATCACAGCGACTACGACTTCCTCGACGCAGTCGCCGAAGCCGCCACCCAAGAGCGAGAAGAAGAAACCGAAGCAGCGAGAGGATGAAGATGTCATCCTCCAATGCGACGAGGAGCCCACCTGAGATACGGCCAGGCAGAACAGTAACCACCAGGTGCAGCAGTTGCCCCAGGGAGGCGGCGGCATCACCGGGAAACTCGTCGTGCGACGCGTGCTGTGCTGTTTCTCTGACAAGAACGGCAAGTGACATCGGCTCTGCACCGGCCATCACCGCTTCGTCAAACTCGCACGCATTCTGCACAAGGTCAAACCCCTCAAGCGCACCACTGAAGGCGAACTGCAACTCCTGTCCTTGCTCTTGCATGACGAACAAGATGCTACATGACATGGCCAACTCTAATGTGTGTATAAAAGAACGAGGCATCATATTTTCTTATAGAAAACTGAATACATAATATATAAAAATGTTTTTAATATGTCCCGACGAAATGATATACGTGTATTACCATAAAAACGGCAAGTAAATGTCTGTTTGGTGCTAACACGTTCACTGTAACTGTGTCTTCGTTTTGGTGCTATTTTCTGATGCCTGTCCTAAGGTAGGATTAGGAAGCGATTTGTTCTAGTCACAGAAAAGATATGATTACTGGCAAATGAACTGCAATTTCTTCATTTCTCTACCACTCACATATAGTAGGTAGAGGAAGTACTGCACTCCACCCAAAAAGTCAACATCACATTTCAGTGGAAATACATGCTTTGTGTCAAAAGCCTACTCTTCTACCTGCTTCTTGATAATCGAGATAAACTTTTCATTACAAATTCGTTGTAGGTATAAGAAGGAAACATTCACTTGGATACAGTAGGCCAAAACCATAGTCAGATTCTTAAAAAGCAGGTCGTTATGCTACGGCTTTAAAATTCCATGATCTCTTTGCTTGACCATGAGAAAAAACGAATAGTGACTTACATTTGAAAAAGCTATAAATATCTGAAAAATTAATTAACAAGAAAGAATATTTCGGGAATTATTAATGCTAAACAAATCAACTTTAACGAAACCTATATATTTTGTGTAGTAAGACTCGGTCTTTCTCTTACGGTTTACCAGTTATACAAAAGTAATCCAAAATGAAGAGAACTTCACAGTCTATTATTCAAGATGCACATGTTATTTGTCATGAGTATACTTAAACACGTGATATTTTAATTTAAAAAAATTAGTCATTTTTTATAAAATAACGAAACTTTTCCATTTTAAGGGTAGTTTGTGATGGAGGGCTTTTCTTAAAAAATGTTTGTATTGCACGTTTGGGAGATGCTGAACTTAAATACCACGTTTAGTATTTATTAAACTTTGTTTTTGAGTTATGAGACACACGCGCACGGACAGAAAGACATCTTATTCTAAAAATACTTATTTTTACTCAAGGGGCCTCAAAACGTGTATTTCTAGAGAAATCGCGGTATCAAATTTATGGGTCAAATGCAAGGTTTCTCCTACTCACTATAGTTAAGTAATAAAGAAAATAAGAATTAAAAGTTTGATAAATAAGGGATTTCCTATTTGAGTCAGACATTGTTTAAGCATACCAGGTGACGTTTTTCAAGAACATTCCATCCGAAACTAACCTTTACATAGAAAGCTTTTATTTTTCATTTTCTCAAAATTGTCTCTAATGAGTTTTATGAAAATCCATGTGCACATGTCAAATAAAATCAGGGTTACCAAATATCTGAAATCAAAACATTTCATTGTCCACCATGTGCAATATTTACGACATACTTTGTACTTATTGTCACCATTGCATACTAACTATCACCATAAATTCAGTTTAGTTTTCCCAATTCTTACGAAAAACAGACAGAAAAACATATTTTCTTAACAACCTATCTACCTTTGTGTTTCAAATTCCTGTTCCTATTAATTTACTTCCTGTTAGCCAACAAAATAACCACGTGTTCGTGTTCCTTTAACAAGCTTCTAACAAGCATCCTTCATTGTTGACAGATATCAATCAAAAGGACACAGCAGTTGTTAATTATTAGGTATATCTGCCAGGCTGCCCCCCCCCAACAATCGCCAAATTTGTAGACAATGAACCGGTTGTAAGTGGATCAGTACCAACACCACCAACGGAAAACGTACGATATCTATGGCTTCGCTAAATAGCGTTAAAAAGCGTAAAATAATTAGTAAGATTACCTCAGAATTATGTTTCCTAGTAGATATTGACGTTTCCAAAGCCTGTGACCCAGCCATTCATTCTTTTAAGGATCCTTTATTTTATGGTAAAGTTCTTGGTTAACGATAACAAACTTCGCCATTTTGTTGATAATACCCTTGCACGTAGGGAATTACCAACCTATCGTAATTACCTATCGTAAAACCGCTAAATTACCGATGTTTTGATTTTATCGATATTCTTCTTATTGTTCTCTTCCCATTCACATACAGTTAAATGCTAAGGCAGTGCATTGTTGTTAATGTATTACACCAAAGAAAATCGCTTGTGGAGTTAAGCCATGCTTCGCTCGCGGGCTTTGGTATAACTACTGGTTGCTAATTAACCTAAGTTTATGTAAAAAAAAGAAAGAAAACCTAACCTTACACTCCCTGAATCACTAGCTGCTGATTAACCTAAGTTTATATTTAAAAAAAAAACTAAACTTAGCCTAACCTCCCGTGAATCACTCGTTGCTAGTTAACCTAAATTTATATTAAAAAACTAAACATAACGTAACCTCCTGTGAATCACTGGTTGCTAGTTAACCTAAGTTTATATTAAAAATAAACATAACCTAACCTCCCGTGAATCACTGGTTGCTAATTAATCTAATTATATATATATACACATAAACTAAACCTACCCTAACCTCTCGTGAATCAAAAATCTAAGCTTATATAAGTAGTGAATGATATCCTTAAAGAAAGCGTGCTTTGGTGTAAGTATTGGTTGCTAACCTAAGTTTATATATAAAAAATTAATTTAATCCAACCTAACCTCCCGTGAATCACTGGTCGCTAATTGGCCTCAGTTTATATAATAATTAAAAAAACACTAAACCTAACCTAACGTCCCGTGAATCACTGGTTGTTAATTAACCTACGTTTATATTTTTAACAAAAAAAGGCTAAGCCTAGCCTAGCCTAACATTTTGTGTGCCAGAAACCTAAGCTTATATAAATAGTGAATCATAAATATTGTTAAGGAATGCTCGCTCATTCACTTGCATGCTTTGGTGTTTTTAATTAACCTAAGCAGGGAGTACTAATATTAAGGCCACTCTGCGAATAAAGGATGGCAAACCGATGATGCTGTTTGTTAGTCATATGTTGGCACTCTGCAGTCCTAAAAACATGATAAAGTAGGCTCAGGAAGATAGAGGAAGTGGCACCTGTCGAGAAACTGCAAATACTACCGAAGACATAGATACAATACTTTATTGCTACGAACTGTTATAACAGGGTAAAATTTACCGGGAATTATTACTTCTAGCAGTATAAAGAAATATAGAAGTCGGTTTCACCAACTCCAGAGGTGAAAACATAAACGCTTTTTTTTTTTTTTTTCCAAGTTTCAAAATATTCCAAAATATGGAACAATTACCATCCCAGATAAGAATTGTATGGGACGCAGGACATTTAGCACAAACCCGGAACTGACCCATAAAATCCGGGACGTCTGGCAACCCTAAATAAAATCTATATTTGAATTTCATGTGTTGAACCTGTGAAGGCCTCTTCATTCTAAGCAAATTTTATACAATTGATAAACCATAAAAGAAAACGAAAAAATATAGGGCCTATTGAAATATAAAATATACTTCATTTTTTTTAACATAACTTTTTTAAATACTTTTTGTTGCATCTTTCCCAGGTCCAACTATCGTGCAGCATTTATAAAGCATCTCATATAATTTGCTTTTATACCCACATGAGTTCATAAGTAACAAAAATTGACTTGTAATATGCTAACGGTAGGTTTTTTTTCCCCCCTGTATTCTGAATGGCAACAAGTCCAATTTCATTAATTTGAGATTATTTCTAACCAATCATTTATCCTGAGTGATGTAACATGAATATAAGAACCACCTTTTATACAAATGCCAGGGATTATGTAAAGTTATCATGGGTAGACAAAGTAATGCGAGTGTGACACAAGATTTTTCTTATATACATAAGATCAACTGGTTTATTCATCTACAGGTTACTCATATTTTCATATGAGTTTTCAGTTCCTCTATACTCACAAAGTCCATCACATTTTTACTTTCTTTACCATGTACATAATAGGTAGAGGAAGTTGTATTCCACCCAAAATTTTGATACAATTTTCACTGAAATATATGTTTAGAGGCCCCTTGAATAAAAAAAAGCACTTTTAGAAAACGGTCTCTGTGTATGTGTGTGCATGCATGTGTGTGTCTGCCTGTGAACAGCATAACTTAAAAACTAAAAACTCAGAAACAAAAAACTTGGTATTTAAGTTCAGTATCTTCCAAAGATGCGACACAAAGATTTTTCAAAGAAAATTCCAACTACCCTTTACATGGAACATTTTTAAATTTTTTTTATTTTCTCAAAAATGACTCTTAATGATTTTGATTAAAATACCATATATTAAAGATATTTACAAGATAAATAAAATGTATATCTTGAATTTTCTGAGAATAGTCATTTCTATTTGGAAGGAATCTTGTATAATCTTGTATAACTGGTAAACGCTAATCAATAGACAAAAATGTACTACACAAAAAATTGTAGATATCTTTAAAACACACAATTTATTTAAAATTACTTTTTTTGTGGCATCAGTCATTTCTGAAATATCCGTTATTAATGGTTTGAATTATTGAATTCCTTGTCATTCTTTTAAAGTCCTGTCAACATTCAGTTGCTTCTCGTGATTGCATGGAAAGAGTATGGAATTTTAAGGCCAGCATATAGCATCCAGTTCTTAAACATTTGACTATCGCTGTTCTCTTTGTATCTATAACGAAATGTGTAATGTAGCTATTTCTGCAAAGGTCTATCTCAATTAAACTGAAGTAGACAGAAAAATAAGCTTTCATAAATGTAATTTGTATACCCATTAATAAACGATTAGAAGGTAAAGAAGCACATGATTGTAGGTAACACATTTTATAGTTGTGAATTTTATTTAAGCAGCCTTGTACATGCATTTCTGGTAAAATCTCTGTATCAAATTTTTGGGTTGAATACAATACCTCCATTACCAACTATAAGCAGATGCTTGAGAAAGTAATAAAAGGTGAATTTTAGAACTTTTATGTATTTGCTAGTAATCTTATCTTTCCTCTATGGTCTGGATGAAACAAAGGGTAAAGACAGGTAGACAATATGAGGGGTAATCAGAAGATGCACTTGCTATGTACGCTTGAATGCAAACTTATTCACAGTATAAATAATAAAAATATTATTATGGGCAGCTAAGGAATAAAGCATTGTTTGTATCCAAAAATTTGAAATAATTCAAAATGTCCATAAAACAAAAGCAGTGATTTTTCTGTAAATTTGTAAAGAAAGAGAAATATTTCTACACTGTAACCAACAGAAATGACATGAATAAAAACATAAGAGTTCGACTAACAGCTGAGGTCAATGGTTATCTGCTTTAATGAAGCAGCATTTGTTATTTGTCAATTAGAACCTGATCAGACTGTTTAAGGGGAGACTAAATAGTGGAAATTGCCCAAAAATGACATCTTCAGCCTTTTGTGCAGCCTTATTACTGGAATTTCCTCTTTAATTTGGTATATACCTTATTATTATTATTATTATTATTATTATTATTATTATTATTATTATTATTATTATTATTATTATTATTATTATTATTATTATTATTATATACACAATATTTTAAATATATTTTTAAAAATGGTATCATAACTCTTACGCACTTGAAGTAGAGAGACAGTGCCAGCTCCAGGAGTTTTACCACCCCGTGTGATAATTGCAAGTGCTACCCCCCTCACTGGGGATGTTCATCCCCCCAAAACAATCATCCTCCCTCCCCAATTTTTCTGAGAGCTCATTTAAAGTAATTAGTTCCTTTTCTGTGTTGCTGGAAAGCTTTGCATAGACATTTCAGTAGCTATTGTGATACTGTACACAATAAAAGCTTAAACAAATAATTGGAAAGCTAAAATCAATAAAAAAAATCATAATATTCACACCAAAAATTACTAACAAAAATATTTGGCAGGTGGTGTATTTTATTACTTGGTAATTGTATCCTATTGCATCTATCTAAACAACCAACAGTGTAATAAGATTCTGAACAACTACATACCTACCTATAATGTTATGGCTTCTTTTATACATTTCCAAAAATTATGATTTTGTATGCCACATTATACCATACAGTATGAATTGTATTAAGATTACTTTTGGGGTGATACAGCACATTTAGATTAAAAAACTGAGAAAGGTTATTTTTATTGCAGGAGTTGTATCATATTTCAATTGTTGGGGAGCCGAACTTGAAGTTTCTTTGCAACCGCACGTACAGTAAACAGTTTCCAGTAGCCTTCGCCCCAAATGTACATTAACTTTGTAATTAAACTGTTTCTTTAAATATTTTATTTATGTTTGCCTTGGCTGCATCAGTATTTGTTAGAGACATGGAAGTCTTGGCAGGATTTTGGTGCGACAAGAATGTAGGCTTACAAAGATTTTAAGTTTTAATTCACTCCTTTTTATTAATCTTTGACACAAATTAAATAGCACTTCACTGATATAGAGAGCTGTGAGATTCTTTTATTTAATACTTGCACTTTTTAATACGTATACTATTTTCGTCTCACATGAATACGTATTATATTTCTCAAGGACGCATCACATCACACATCCAGTTATAATTACTGTCTGCAGGCAACTGAACTGATTTCAAGCACCTAAACTTGTAAATTTATGTATTTCAAGTCTCTGATTGGCTAAAGCTTTTTCTGGTTGTTGATTGGCTATTTTTTAAACTGTCTCAAAATTTACATTATTGCTGCTCTAATAATGACTAGTAGCATTTAACCTTCCTAACTCATTATTGCCTCAAGGTTACCTCATTGTTAGCAACTTTTAACTTATTATTCTCACAGCTCCTACATTATTAAATTACGTAATGCATTCACATAACATTATTGAACATGTTTACAATAATATAAACATATGCAATGACTGTTACATACATTTTACAAATTGTTACACACATTGCTTCAAGGCGGGCTGTTATTGAAATTACATATTATATTATTTGACTGAAATCATTTAAGTGTTAATAATACTGCCTCAAAACTTAAAGAGACAAACTGAGTTAACAATTACAGTACTCAATTAAAAACTGTAATAAGTATTCCCCCCAAAAAATATCCCTGATGGCGCAACTTGTACCATGTTTCTGCTCTGCCTCTCATGCTTTCAGACATAACCCAATTTTTATCTGCAATGTCAATCCCTTATGGCTACTTATTATCACATGCAAAATCACACCGTAAAAATGTTCAATATTTTGGGTTACCCCTTAATCACGAGATTATAAGATTAAAAACACATGCAACATGAAAACACAACTTGACAATCAACTGCCTTGGTTTTGTGTTTATTAGCACTCTTCCACTTTTCTACTGTCACTTACAAGTAAATGTACAAATATTACTTGTAAAATAAATAGGAATTTTGTCTTATAAGAATCCTTAGAGACCTTAGTATTGCTTCTTTCTGTCGTCACAGATACTGAAATTCTTCCTGGTGCTACAATAAACGTGCATTAAAGCAAACACCACCACTTGCTACACTATACACAGATTACTAATCTATATTTTATGCTTCATAACACAAACTATAAACAAAACCTGTCACAAAATGTGTGAAACATATTATATACTGCAACCATAGAACACAAATAAGATAAATAATTTTCAAGAAAGGGTTGAGTTTACAATTCACGTGATCCATTACTGTGAAAATTTTACTGCTCATTGGCTACTGTTGGTTATCACTAGAGGCCACTTAGTAGTGCAATAAAATGTTTTACCATAGAAAACAAAGCACATATATGTTGCAGCCCATTGAAGGGAGAGTATCATGTAGGATAGATGCACAAATGAGTTGTGCCCTATTATAGTACTGTATATTATTAGCACAGTGCATTCAGGCTGTAATCTTAGCAAGAAGTCTTACATTATTATCATAAAAAAATTACAATACAATGCAATAGAAATTAATGTTTTGTCATGTGTATGATGAAAATCTGCAAGAGTTTGAATCAACCCCAGCCCAAAAAAAAACTGTATAAAAGGCATCCATTGCCATAAAGTTGTAAAACATCTCCGTTCATGTAAACTTTATGGCTAAAGCATAAAAGCCAGCGAGTATCATCCTATTTGTTTTATGTTCTGCATATAAGTATTGTAAAAATTTCAAGTTAAAGAAAACTGTGGGTTTTTAGTTTTGGCAGATGAATTTTCTTAATAATAATCATTAATATATTGAAAATCATGAAAGGAATAAAATTAGTTTGTTTAAGTATCCACAGACATATGCAAAACGTAATCTACATGACAGCTAACCAGTAAATTATTCTTGATGAGTTAACAATTGTATTTTTCATATCTATCCAATGTGATGCACTTGTTTCAAACATTTGTGTGATGGTTTTACTTTAACCTCATATTTATACTTTCTAAGTCTGTAGATGAGGCAAATTGTTTACTTTTTGTATTCTATCTTCTCAGCAATGCAAAACTTTATGGCTGCAAAAACGTTTTGAGGCACTTAATGTTAGTATTCACGTCACTTTCAAAGAAGACATTTTACAAGTCTTTCCTGTTGGTTATATTGTGGTTTACTAGCTCTCTTGTCTTCTTACAAATTGTTGGGTACATACAAACATTTCAGTATTTATTTGAATCTTATATACTAGCAGACATATGTGTTTAAAGCTATGTTGATAAACAACCTCCTGCTTACATTGCAACATTTTTTTATAAACATCTGCATTGGGTATAGAGGTATGATCAAATTTATCTGGACTTCCCAAAATGTTATATTAAAGCAGTAATATGAGTGCTGATAGTTTTCTAGTAATTTTGTTGTTGAGATAATACTTTGAGGCTGAAAATTGTGAAATAAATATCTTATGAGCACAAGCTTGAGTTTAAGGGTGAAATTAATCATGATCATCATGGTAGTGATTTACCTATTTGATCTTTCTTAACAAAACACATACAAGCAGAACCAGGCAGATACCAGAAATTTAATTACATCAATAACACTGAATATTTGAGCTTATAAGAATATATGACCTTGTCAAATGCATAGGGTGTGGGGCAAAGGAGTTCATTACTCCACTTCAATGTTACCAACTTGTTAGAGATTCATTTTGAGTTACTTTAACCAAAACCATACAACTATATTTTATATTTAAATTAATAGAGTAGTTTTCAGGTAAAATATCTGTTCATTATAAACTTTTATCACAGTTACTATACAGAGTGAACCAGAACTCCACCGACAAACTTTCAGAGGTAGTTCAGGGATACTTTCTGAAAGCATAAGGTATAAGGGACCCATGGTCTCTGGCAGTATGTTACAGAGTCATAATCAAAACATACAACACACAACACAGAGTAATGCAACATCCCACAGACGAAACACATACACTTTTATCTCAGGGTGTTCAATTTGATCTGTCAGTGTACAGTACAATACGTAACAAATGCAGAACTGTTCCCTTACAGGTATTGTTCAAAATGTCAACCACCATGATCATGGCAGAGTATGGCAGAGTGTACAGCAATGCACCATCAACTGTCTTACATGCTCAAGCATTCCAGGAGTTTGGTGTACTACTTCCATGGCTATGATAATCCCAGCAACCAGGTCCATGTGAGTATCGACTGGGGTCTCATAAACCAGGCTTTTCACATGCCCCAGATGAAGAAGTCTGTTGGTGTCATGTCAGTGACTGGGCTGGCCATGGGACAGGACCACCATGACTAATCCATTGTCATCCTAACTGTACATCAATGTGGTTCCTGAACATTGAGTGCAAAGTGTGCTAGCATGTTGAAACCACATAAACTGACAAATTTTCAGCAGCACATCTTCTAGGAACTGTGGGAGGACTTGTTGAAGGAACGTTTTGTACATGACTCCAATTACAAAATCATTGACAATACCAGCCCATGCATTCACAGCAAACTGCTGTTAATAGGATCTATACACCAATGCGTGTGGATTTTCATAATCCAATACATGGCTATTCCTACTGTTGAACATGTCCTCTCTTGTAAACTTGCCCTTGTCTGTAAACAACACCAAGGCAGGAAAATTGTGGTTTTTTGCACATTACTGTAGGAACCAATTTTCAAACTCCATTCAGATTGGGAAGTCCACTGGCTGCTACGACTGCACCTTCTGTGGATGATACAAATGCAATTGTTGTTCATGTACGACTCTCAAAATAGTTGATTGGCTTGTGCTACGTGATGACTACTAGTGGTAGGGTTGTCGCCAATCAAGTGTAACACATATTCTTCCAGATAAGGTGTTCTGGCATACCTTGCATAGCCAATATCTTCCATTCTAACATGGAAGGATCCAGTTTCTCATAGGCGCCTATGTACAGATGCAGAAGTACTATGATGTGGTTACCATCAGTGCAGGAACAGCTCAGGGTAGCGTCGTTGTGCCGCTCTTCCATTGCATTCAGTGAACTCTTACACAAGGTACATATCAACCATCTCTTCTTCAGTAAACCTATCCATACTGCTGTGTATCACTGTTAACACACAACTAACATTGCCAGAAAAATAAAACCCTAGACAGAACGGGGCAGTACTGACTGCAAACTTGAGGGCAACAAGTTAATAAGGCATTACTGTTGTCAACAACATGTACCATGAGCGAATGGAAACAATTTGTTTACAAACAAGACACACAGCACATACCATCAATATTTGCACTGTTGTGCAGTATGTTCAGTACAACAGGTACACAGCTAATAGGGGCAGAAACCAAATGAAATGCAATTACTCTGTAATGAGTCGACAGAGAGCATGGGTCTCTTATACTAAAATACTCAGAAGGTATTCCTGAACAACCTCTAAAAGTTTGTCGATGGAATTCTGGTTCACTCTATATAATGATAAAGGAACTGAATTCAGTGTTAGCGTATTTATATTTCTGCATCACTAAGCTGGCAGCAACCGTTTTCTGCCATGAAGTAGGTGCTATATTGTAATATGTTCTGGAATGCCAATGTTGTAGTGGAGGTTTGCAGACCATCTGTTACTTAGTTCCTCTTAAGAGTTTGTAACATCGTGGCTGATACAATTACATGTTTGTGTCAGCAGACAAATTGTGGTATTAAGTATTTAAAGATATTTCTTAATATTTATGATGAGTTACAGAAAGTACAATAAAATAAAATTTTAAAAATCTAGTGTGCAACATTTACATGACTTTCATTATCTACTATCATTAATTTTATATAGCTTCTACAAATTATTCATAAGAAAGCTTATTTTTCCATCCACTTCATGAGAATCAAGAGAAACATTTGCAAAAATAGCTTATGTACATTTTGTTGTAGTTACAGGGAGATACAGAAGACCGAAGCAACAGTCAGATGTTTAAAAGTGAGTCACTATATGCTGGCCTAGAAATTGCATACTCCTTCCACGACATCGCAAGAAACAACTTAATGGTCGCAGCATGTCAAAAACTGACAAAGCATTGAGAAATTTAAAACAATAGCAACTGATATCTTGGAAATGGATAATGCCACAAAAAAGTTATTTGAAATAAATTATGTGTTTTGAAGATATCTACATTTTTGTGTAATAAGCTTCTGTCTATGTCTTATGGTTTACAACTAACACAAAATTATACAAAATTCCTTGCAAATGAAGAGGACTTCAAGGTTATCTCAGAAAATCCAAGATATACCTTTTATGTCATGAAAATATTTAAATGTATGGTATTTTAATCAAAATCTATAGAGTTATTTTTGAGAAAATTGAAAATAACAAAAACATTTCCATGTAAAGGGTAGTTTGGGATGGGGATACTTTCTTGAAAATCTTTGTGCTGTATCTGTGTAAGATACTGAACTTAAATACCAAGTTTGACATTTACCCAAAATTGCATTTTTGAGTTACGATGTTCACACAGACAGACACAGACATATGCTCACACATACGGGCAGTTTTCTAAAAATGTTTTTCTTATATACAGCGGCCTCAAAACATGTATTTCTGGTAAAATCTCAGTATTGAATTTTTGGATGGAATGGAATACTTTCTCTACCACCTTATTTGGAATAACAGTGGCAGAGTCAAAAGGCTTGCTCTTCCAATCTGCCAGAAACACCAAATGCACAGCAATATTACCACAACCACCAATATCTCTAAGGTTGGTTGCCATGTTAGTAGCAGTTGAAAGTTTGAATATTCCATGGCTTTGTTAATAATTCATGTGATGGGAGGTGAGAGTGGGGGTGGGTTGCAATAATAGTCACTCTCAATCACTCTGTATCATATTCAGTGGAGGGTTGCCTATCATTAAAGAATATTAGAAATTATCTTCTGTCAAACTTTAATGAAGTTTAATGAATTATTGATATTCTGTTGTTTTCCTTGAAAAGAACTCCCTGTCAGGAAATCCAAATGTGGGACTATTTTAGTTCTGGAATATTCTCATTCCAAGAAGACATCATGATATTCTGGAGTGCTTCAAACATATTCTGACTTTGTCTAGTTTTTCTGTCACTTTCTCTCTAAGTTCTCACTGTCACTGCTCTAAGTTCTAATCTAGTTCAGCTTCACTGGAAGCTCACTTCATTCACACTATCACTTCACTAAGGTGAACTAGTTCAATTATCCGTCAGTTCAGTTCCTTCGTAACGAAGCCTCTTCTTGCCAAAAGATTTACTTCACTTGGGAGTTGAACACAAGACCTCCACAACCGTCACTTCACAGTAGTACTCACTGCACGTCACAACAGCCATCACCAACTCACTCAGAGAATCGGTTTTGATGTCACACAGAGACGCACTTGCTAACCCGCTCACAACTCACACAAGACTCGACCTGCACTGACTCAACTCCTGTACGAATGCACACTTATATAGTCAGTGGGAGGCTCTTGAATGTTCTAGAGTTATTTTGTCACACTTCTTGGAGGAAGCAGGGAAGCAGCTTCCAGAAGGTTCTAATTTCTGCCAATAGCACAACTGGTGTTTACGCTGGCAAGCGGCAGTTATCTTGTTTACTCTGACCGCCCGGCGCCGACCTCCCGATAACCTTGGGCCATAACCACTGCGTCACAATATTGTAACCATTTAAGAATGGGCACCATGTTTGTCGTTACATCACCCTGAGGAGAGAGAGGTATGGACAGCAAAGAAGATGAAATGATCCCCTAGGCTTCGAATACTCCAATACCATCGGGGTCAAAGAAAACAAGAGTTGAGTCAAGGAAGACTGAATAGAAAAGGTTAAAAAGGGAATCTGATGTCTGGAAAGGAAGGAATATAAATCCAGGTCTGCAGCTCACCAAGCTCACCAGTGCTTACTGGTGAGTAGCCCCTTCCTTTAGAGCACCACATGATTTTGTTCAGAAAGGTTCCTTTAAGCCTTCAAATTTCAAAAGGAATTAAAGGTTCTCCTTTCTGTTAATAACAAGATTACCATGTGATTACTACAGAGTGAGCCAAAAGACTCCGAACCGCCTGTGCGGTGTTTTCCCTGTCCGCGTCGTCAGCGCTCGTTGCCGTCTGCTGCTATCTTAGAAAGGCTCGGATGAAACCATACAACATTTTTAAAACTACTTTTAAAGGCTTTACTTACCAACTTTATGAAAGGAAATGCTGAAACTAGCCACCGACGTTGTCCATACATTTTTGGCACCTCTTTAGGAAACTATTCATTACTTGTCGTAGTTCACGTTGAAATTTCCTGGCGGATATTTTGTTTTAATTCAGTGTGTGGGTTTGTCTTGTATTGTACACTTTATGTTTTAAGTTATCCCGGAGGGGTATTTTATGAACAACATTACCGCTGGACGTGTGGAAATATGATAAAAACATAACACACTGCTGCTATAAACAAAGTCACGCTGTTGCGATTTTGCTGTGCAGTGTGAAGAGGAGCTTTCAGTTGACGGTGATGTGTTGTAGGTCAGTTATTACGAGTTATTTATTATTTTGTCCTGTACTTAGTCATAAAGTATATAATGGCACAGTATGTGTTATCTACTGCACAGCGTGTATTTATTTGTAATTCGTATGTGTTAACTCGGTCAACTCGCCAAGTGAAAGTACGATTTGCAGTAAAGATTTCCAGGTGTAAAAGTTCCAGGCCGTACAACAATCTATGAATTTTACAGTAAATTTCAGGCCACAAGAAGTGTTCAGGCTAAGAAACCTAAAAGTCGTTCGGTTTTTACCGAAAAAACAGATGACATTGATCATCAATTGGAAAATTCCCCCCAAACATTCCATGATGGATAGTTTCCTAAAGAGATGTCAAAAATTATGGACAACGATGGTGGCCAGTTTCAGCATTTCCTTGCATAAAGTTGGTAAGTAAAGCCTTTAAAAGCAGCTTTTTAAAATGTTGTTTGGTTTCATCCGTGCCTTTCTATGATAGCGGCAGATGGCAACGAGCGCTGAGGATGCGGACAGGAAAAACACTGTGCAGGTGGTTCGGAGTCTTTTGACTCACCCTGTAATAGCTGCACCACAAGAAGGTGAGGAATTGCACAGTAGGCTTTTGTTCACATTGGTTCCTTTAAGCCTTCAATTATCAGAAGGAATTAAAGGATCTGCTCCCTGTTAATAACAAAAGCCTTTTCCGTAGCAGTTTTTAGATTATTAACTGGCTATGACTGCCTCAACAAACATCTACACAGGATTGGCATAGCAGAATCTCCTATATGCCCTTCCTGTGAACTTCAAGAAGAAATAGAGAGAAACCACCTACTCCACTGCCCAGCTTTCAATCAATATACTAACCTCTTGTCAAAATAGTGGCATGTATGAAAGTGAATGGCTTTGTTGACAAATGCGCAACATTAGATACTAACCAATTTTAATGAAGTTAAGTTTCTTTTAGTTGCTATGTGAAGTATATTTAGACCAAGCATTCAATTTTGCATTCATTTTGTCTAATATAATTTTTCTGTAGGATTCTGGTAGGGGAAGTGCCAACCCTCAAAATATTGTCTTTGCTGCACAACTAGCTTTATATGTATATATACTATATAGGAATGCAATATGAGAAATGCCTCTTAAGTTGTATGATTTCAATGTCTTTTTATTTGCTCCTGTTGCATTCTTAAATTAAGGACTTTTGTTTAGGGAACTGTGTTTTTATTGTTTTTGATACTGACAGAGGATAAGATATTTCCTGAATTATAGCCATTTTAATATAAAATTGCATAATTAAATATTTGAATGATTTAAAGCATTTGCAACAGTTGTAACACAGGAGAAATGCATTTACGAATTGGCATATGACATTTAACAGCATTCATATAGTTTTGATTTCTCCAATGCTTAAATATCTAGATTTCACTGGCATTCTTGTTAAAGGTCCCATGAATCCTTCCACCCCCCCCCCCCAAAAAAAAGGATTTTTAGAAAATGGTACCATGTACACGTTTCCGTGAATAGCATAACTCAAAAACAAAATATTGAATTAATACCAAAGTTGGTATTGAACTTCAATATCTTCCAAGGATGCAACTAACCTTTTACATGTAAAATTTCTCTTAATGATTTTGATTAAAATGCCATATGCTTAAGATTTTTGCATTACAAGTAAATTGATATCTGGTATTTTGTGCAAACAGCCTATGAAATAATCTTTATTCTGAATGAATTTTGTATACTTTTGTAAAACTGCTAAACCATAAGAGATAGGCAATACTTAGATACAAAAATTCTAGATTTCATTAAAATACATGATTTATGTCAAATAAATGTTTTTGTGGTATTAACCATTTCTGGGATACTCATTGTTGCAGGTTTGAATTTTCATACTTTACTGACATCTAAGTCACCATTCGTTTGTTTCTCATGGTCATGCAAAGAGCAAAATTTCAAAGCCAGTATACGAGCCACTTTTTAAAGTTTTTACTATCCCTTCAGCATTCTGTAGAATGTGTAATATAATTATTTCTTCAAATATTTACCCTGATTAACATGAAGTGGATAGAAGAATAAGTTTTTATAAGAACGTATGCTTGCAGCCTTCCACGGCCATTGTTGCATATTTCCTTCTTGACTTCCTGTTTGGGCCACATCATCTTGGCTGTTAAAATTATGCCAACATTTTAACAGCTAAAAGGGCATACCTAAAAAGAAAGTCAAGCAGGAAACATATTTTGTAAGAATACTTTGTATAAGTGAGATAAAATAAATTACTATGGGTAGAGAAAGTCATGTGAACATAACACATCATTTTCTTTTTTAATATGAAAGCACGATTTCCATGCTGCTGGTAATGAAGTAGCCAAACTATGTGAAACTGTGCATCATTATCTATTGAAGGTCCAAGGATGCAAATACTCTGTTGGTTTTTGTATCCTCCAATGGGTCCACTGCCCTCTGAGAAATTCATTGCACCCAATTAACACTTCTTCAGGAAAAGGAATTATATCACTAATGAACTGTAGATAGTCCAAATAAATTTGATCACCTCGTATTGCTTTCTTCAGTTTGTTTCTAAGTTTGAAATAATGTATACTGTAGAACAGGGATCACCAATTAGCAGACCATTTTCCAACTGATCAAACAATATAAAATCTGACGTTTTAGTAAATGGTTACTTTATTCACTGTATTAATTTAGACTAAATAAATAGTGATTAGAACTAAACATTGTCACATTATACTTTATGTTGTCATGTATTAACAACTTCAAATACACTAATAGAGCAATCTATGTACAATTTTTGGTTCAATGTACGCTTGGAAATCTGCATTTCTAAAAATGAATTTTGTAAAGCAGTAATCAAACTTCCGTATTGGATTATGGTCAAAATAGAGGCATTTTACTTACAAAATTGGGGTTTTTTTGCTATCCAGATTAATCCTTGTTTAATGAGGAAAGTTTTAGTGTAGTAGATGTTGCTCCAGTGGTAATGCTTTGCCCACCCACCCACCCTTTTATGCGACTGTTCTTATATAGTCATTTTTGGCGGGTTTTGACAACATATAGAAGGAATTGCTGCCAACGTGAATCATTCAAGTTTTAGATGTGCAAATCCATCAGCTACACGCTGTCATCGCTTCGCAGTTGCGGCCAAAAACTATCTACTCCTCTCCTTCTAAAAACCATCCCTCGGCCACATTTTGAGGCTGAGGGCCCTCAATCATACTTTCAGCTATGTTGGGATCTCAAATGTTGGCAGCGGAAAGACAATGCAACCAACGTTCCCAAGATGCCACGGGCGAGATGCATGCGATGCAACTTCTAGTAGTCAGTAATATGGAACAAAAGTGACAAAACATGCCACAAATTCATGAAAATAGCTAAAACACCAGGTTCATTGTTGTTTATTATGTTTAATGATGGTATTAAAGAAATGAAATTAGTGCACTGTATGCATGTGTTACACGTAAGTAGTGATTTCTCCCATAATCTGATACAGAAGAATGGCCAAACTAATTTAGATCATAATTAGGAAATGTGCTGAAAATAACTTGCACTAATTTACATTATAAATTTCAGGCAAACTATCAAATTTAAAAACATCTCTTTTCACCCTTGGTAATGAATGTTTAAATTATTAATATGAATAATTTTGTGTGAATTTATGGTTTAGAGTCAATTGTATACTGTATTGCTTTTAATGTATTTTATTTAACTTTTTTAATTTGTTCCGATAATATAATTTTCTGGGCATTAATTTTAAGATTATTCTATATTTAGTATTACATGCACCAAATTCTTTTAAAGGTTTAAGGAGCCCAAGGACTTGGATTTTGACCAAAATGACAAAATTATCCAATTTAGATTTTCATTTAAACACATTAAAATCATATGATATTATAGTTTTTATTTCTGCCATTTTTAAAGTTGAAATGGGCAGTAACATTTAAAGGTTTGCATCATGTCTTATTTTTTTTTAATTTCTCCAAAATGCATTTCTTAAGATTATTGTTCCTTTCACATCAGTCTTGGTCCAATTTTAATGAAAACAAGTTATACTTCATCTTTATTGGCATATTCATAACTTTAGATATTATTTTTTCTATGATATTATTAACTTCTACAAAAACATTTTTAATTATGGAAAAGGTATGAATTTTTATTGAAAAATTTTGAAATTAAAGTAAAATCAATAGCTCAGTTAGTAAATATATAATTTAAAAACTAATAACTATTTCTATTCTTTTATGTTTAAAAACGAATTTAAAAGTTGATGTATTCCTTTAATTTAAGTTTATATTGCAAGGAGTCCTCAAACTTCTATAAATATTCTCTATTATTTTTATAAAATATTTAATACATTGGAATGTAATTATTATATCAAATTCAAGTTTTATGCATGAACTATCTTAACCCTTTCCAGCCCAATTTATATTTGGCTGAAATTGATTTTTCACACCTGATGGTATATGGTGGATAATTGCGCCCCAGAGCTTGCCTTAATCTCAAATTTGTAGCTCAGCAATGAACATCATTAGCCAGGATTTCAAACCCTTGCTGCACTGTTATCAAGTCTGTGACAAAGGATGGGGTGGACCCATGTAAGATAAATGACATTTGACATCTGTGAGTGTTGCTAGTACTGCATCTGAACACATGTTTTGAATTTATATTAAAATAAGGAAATAATTCTTCTTCTTTATTATTTTAGGCTATACTAAGATAAAATTGAAACAAGTATATACATAGAGATAGAGAATTACTGAAAGTTAACCCTAGCAACACAATTTTTTTATCCAACTTCCAAAAACAAATATACATAATGATACCATATGGCAGCATTGGGCTGGAAAGGGTTAAATCATAAGAAACAATGTTACAAACACCAGCAAGAAAACCTGGCTCCTAAGTTTTGGGCACCTGGACTGGAAAGAGGTTTGGGGAGAATAGGTATGGAGTCAGTATGGGGAAGAGATGAAATAAATTATAGAAAGGTATCAAAAGAAGACTAATAGACATTAACCGACTGGAAATTGCATTGGATTGTAAAATTAAGCCTTCTCTAAGACTAGCAAATGAAGTGAAATTGAATTTAGGGTAAATAAGCATATATACTTGCCTTAGGAAGAAGGGAAAGATCGGGGACCTGTTTCATAAAACTTTTATGCTAATATTATTAGTAATTAAGTAATAATATCAACTAATATTATAAGCATTCTGCTTCATAATCTATTACCTTATAATATTAGCACCTTTTACTAATAATATCAGGTGAATTTTTTCATAAAAGAGCAAGGGTACTAAAACTGATTGATTTATGAATACCTAAGTCGACTCTAATAATAATTGTGTTAGTAGAAGTTGTTGTATGTTTGCACAATAGTACTCACAAAACCAGTATAATGTGTAATTCTGATTCAAATAGTGAAGAGGATATGGTAACTGTCCATCGTGCAAGAAATTTAGACCAAGAATCAGCTATAATTGGATGGAGAAAACTTATGAGTACAACGAGAGGTTTCGATTAAATGCTGAAACATTTGATTATGTGCTTGAAAGTGTAGGTTATGCTCTAGACCATTCCACAGCAAGAAATAAGGCATTATTATCAAAGCAGCAACTCCACTGGTTAGGAAGTGTCATGCAATCTCAGTGTGTTTCTGACATGCACAGAATTTCTAAAGCAACAGTGTACAAGATTGTGCACCAAGTTGTTGATGCTATAAATAACAATCTGCTTTGAAAGGTCATCATTTGGCCAGCTGACTGTGGTACAGTAGTAACTAGCTTTCATGAGTTTGTGGGATAATAGATAAAATTAAATTGAATTTTATTTATGGATACTCTTTTAACTACTATGGTTATTAGCGTTCCATTCTATATTCAGCGCAAAAGATGGAAATTTTGCTCAAGGCCTCTTTATGAGGCTTGAGGTTCTTTTACAATATGCGACCAACAGCTTTACTTGCCTTCTGAAGGAAGCCAAGCTAAGGATTTTTACACCCAAAAAAGTCCATCAACGTCTGCCAGGTTTGAACCCATGACCTCAGGAACTAAGGCTAATATGGTATCCCTAGACCATGGAGGATGACAGGATAAAAGATGTAACACAAATTAATATTGATGCACTAAGTATGTTTGAACTTGTTGATCATCACGGGAAGCATTCACTGCTTGTGTGTGGACCATATTTAGAATTTTACCATGGTAGTGCTAATTGGCCTGGTAGTGTCAGCTAGAGTTCTAAGACTGAGTGGCTTGAACAATATCCTAGAAAATAGCTGGAGACCTTTTCCTGATGAGTTCTACCCTTTGAAATCTTGGCTGATACCTCCAATAATTCAAAACTCTGAAAACACTTCTCAGCAGAGATTTCTAAGAGAATGTGCAATTGATGCCTTAAAGAAAAATGTCCAATTCTCAGCAATAGTATGTGTGTAAATCCTCCATTTGCTGGTAAGATTATAAATACATGTGTAGTCCTTTGTAATCTGTCCAGAGGTGACTTGGACAACTATTCAGTACATAAACAAGAAAAAAACCTTACAAGATAAGATGTTCTGGAGCAGGATGATGGTGGATATATTCCAGTTCAGGAACAAGAAAAATTATGGTTCTTATATAATCACTTTAATATATAATGTACAGAAATATAATGAAAGAAGTGGCAATAAATTAACAGAGAGGTTAGAAAGATGTAAATAAATGTGTCAGTAGATTTAGTTTACATAAAAAAATTGGTCTGTGAACTTTAAAAACATTATTTATATTGATGAAGATTTGTCAGCAATAACAATTGTCCCTACCTTATCTATAACACACTCATTAGTACTACTTATACTACTGTCCTCTCTTTCAAATGTATTTTAAATGAGGTGGGAATGCTTTATATTCAGGGTTTCTTCTTTCTCCCAAGCTTCAAGCTCCAATTGCCTTATCTCCAATTCTAGCTTCATCCTCTTTGGAGCTTCTAAAACTTTAATTTCATTAGAACGAGGACCTGTAAAACAAAAGAAAATAGATATTAAAAACTGCATGAATATGTTAGGCAATACTAAATATCACTAGACATTATAATATTTTGGATCCTTCTACAAGTAACAACTTATAGAATTACACATTAGTAAAGACAAATTTCTAGTAACCTCTTGATTTTACAGATGTTCATTTTCCTAGGCAACCATTTTCTTCAGATCTTTCATTAACATACTCGTCTATTGAAGGCTACCTTAAAGAACTCAAAGGAAAATTTTGAATTTACCCCAGAGAGTCCCTGACCCCACAACCTTGAAACACAGGTGACTCTCTGCTGATTATTTCTAACACTACCTTGTCAGCATCATCTAGTGCCATCTTAGCACCTCCTCCTCTTTCTGTTTTGGAGGCGTTGTCAGCCTATGTCTGAAAAAGAATAAAAATTCTGAACTATGGCACAAAGAATATAACCTTAACAGAGCCATAAATGAATGCACATTTTAGATGTCTTATTTTCTGGAGGAAACAAGCATTGATAAAATTTATCATGCAACATACTTTGAGAAATAATCCTAAAAAGCCCAAATATTCAGAAAGTTTCTTATATAAAGTTTCATTTGCTTCAAATTGAACAATGTAATTTGAAATCTCGCAATAAGTATTCTTCAAAGCTTTATATATAATTTCAGCTACATGCTGCACTTGTAATTGGAAATATTTCAAAACGTTAGGGTGCTCTCCATGTAAACTATTTTAATTTTGTAGCAACTTTAATCAATCTTGAAATGTGCCAACAAATACTATAACTTTTATATACTTCAACTCCACACTTGCAGCTGTTAACTTAAATATTTTATGTTTTTAGAAAACTCTCCATATAAACTATCCGCAACTTTGAACTGATATTAATCCAAAGTTAAAATTTAAGGTGATATTTTCCCAATTTCGTTTCTACAGGTTCATGAGTTATTTACATGCATAGGGATAGTCAGACAGACAGACAGATGAACAAAAAACAATGCTAATAGGTTCTCCAAAATAGCAAACATACATCAAACCAAACAACTAAGAAGAAGTGCGGTTATATGATGTTTGTAATCTTCATCCCAATGGAAACATTAAGTTAGGCAAACCTAAGTCAGTTAAATAAACACACACAATGCATGTATATAAACCATTAAATAATATAAAACTTACCACTAGTCCTCAGGTTCAACCATGTCACATTGTGTACATAAGCAAAATCAAGGCAATTGATATTGCAAAATCTCTTACTTCCATCCAAGCCTTCCTTTTTATTTCTTTCATTATTGTAGAAGAAAGCTGTCCAAAAAGTTAAGTTTTTAATTCAAGCACCTTCCATAGAAAAGATTACCTTTACAAACTACTTTCACTCCATTTTCCATTTTCATTAAAAACATAAAAGCTTGTCAACAAAAACTATACCAAGATGCCCAGTATGTAATGAAAACAGAAACAAAGGAAAGTTACAAACAAAACATAGTCATATAACAACAACTAATAATATTAGTGAGGTTCTTTCAGTTGCCAAGAATATTTATGAAACAGAATTTTGTTAAGCAATCATTCTTTCTTCCATTGTGAAGAAGGATTGTTCTTCAACTGTTGTAGTTTATTGTTTATTTATTTAACTCCACGTATGGATGTCAATTTGATGTAGGTGTTGTTTACGTAGGAGTTACTGTTGTTGATGGAGTTTGTTTGCACCACACTTTGGGAAACCAATTTGAAGTTGTTGTTTACGTAATATGCTGCTACGTATGAGAAGCCGATTTTTGAAGATGTATTTTTTGTTGTTACGCTCCAAGTTTTAAAAAAAATGTTCTATTTTTAACTTTGTTATTAAACTGCTTCTATAGATAGTATTTATGTTTATGTTTGCCTCAGCTGCGTCAGTCTTACTGTAGAGACATGTTTTTCTTAATCAGGGCGTGGTACGACAAGAATGTAGGCTTACACAGATTTTAAGTTTAAATTCACTTCTTTTTGTTAATCCTTGGCACAAATTAAATAGCACTACACTGATATTAAGAGCTGTGAGATTCTTTAATTTAAAACTTGTGCTTTGTTAACAAATATATTTAATTTCACGATTCACACAAATACATAATATTTCTTTAGAGAACACATCTTCCATCCGGTCACTACCAAGGTCTGTCAGCAACTGTACATATTTCAACCATATAAACTTTTAACTTTTTGTATTTCAAGTCTCTGATTGGCTAATCCTAGTCCAATAGAATACCTGCATTTAATTAAAGCTTTTTCTGGCTGTTGATTGGCTATTTTAAAAAATGTCACAAGATTTACGTTATTGCTGCCGTAATCATGACTAGTATAATCAAACACTCAAACATTATTGCCTCAAGGTTAACTCATTGTTACTTCATTGTTAGCAATGTTAAACTTATTATTCTCACAGCTCTTACATTATTAAACTACACAATGCATTCACATAACATTATTAAACATGTTTACAATAATATAAGCATTTGCAATGACTGTTACATTCATTTTTACAAATTATTACATACATATTGCTTCAAGGTGGGCTGTTATTGAATTTACATATTATATAATTTAATTAAAATTATTCAAGTGTTAAAAATACTGCCTCAATTGGTCAAATAAAATCAGCCAAATTATTATTGAGTTTTATGAAACAGGCCTCTAGAACGGAATGGTTTAGACCGGGAGGCTAGAGGGCATAGAAAATGACTGATGATTCTGGCAGGAGAATCTGTCCATTTTGTGGTGGTGATGAAGAATGGACACATATTTTGGCGGAATTATGCACAGTGGGAGAACCAGCAAAAACTTAAATTCACACAAAAATTCTTAAGTCAGCTAGAAGGAGATTGGCATGTTGGGATCTACTGGCTGGCCAGAGGAACTTGCAAAACATGGGCAATTTCCTGGCTAAAGTTGCAAAGACAGATCAATTTTTTCAGCTAATTAGAGATTTATGTCTATTGTTTTTCTTTTCTTCACATATAACTTGTGTCCTAAATATGCATGTATAGTCAATGATCCATGTACTAAGTATTGTATAATAATTTTAATAATTTGACACCAATAAAGGTATCTTATCTATATACCTAAGAAACATGTGTACAGATTTTAAATCAAATAACTTCAAAATTACAGAAAATGGTAATTTCTAACCCAAGGTCCATTAGTTGCTTTACGTGTTAAGGTAGTACACAAGAATCAAATTTATCCAGAGTAGGTGAGACCAGAGGTAATCCAGAACAAAATTCTGGGTAATCCTATAAAAAAACTTAATGAATACAAGCTTGATTTACAATAGTAAAATTTGGATCACTGCAAAAGCAGAAGAGAACATCTACTATCAGTCTCAGGAACATAATTTCACACACTTAGTTTTATTGTTCTGTGATATTGAACGTGGTAATGGTACTTATTGTTAGCTTGAAGTGTGCGACCAACAGCAATCTCTATGCCAACATTGCAACCTTATACATTCATGTGTATTTATGAAGGATGCACATATCTTTGTGGTGGGAAAACTACACAAAAATAAATCCAGATAAACTGGAAATCCACATTAATGAGGACCAAATGAACAAGGTTCTTGTGTACTACACATCACTTCATTTAGTACAAATGGACACCTCGATGAAACCTAATTGGTGACCCCTGCCAAAGAGCTATTTATTGCCTGTTGATATTCTTGTATGGAAATGAATCAACAGTTTCATTAAATTCTTTCCGAACATTTATTAGGGATATGATTATGTATAAGTAGACTTCAGATTTAGCCTGATATGCAAGATGTTCATGTTTGGTGTGAGCAGATAAAGATCATCTTTTGTACTAGTATTATAGAAAATATGTGTGCATTTGGTTTTGTAATATCACTTCAGCATTACTGGGTTTTGATAGGCATGTTCTAAAGCCTTCTTATGGTAAAATAAGATTTTGTGGTCTGTCGATGGCAAATGTAAATAACTTGGGCTGCATCCATTAACAGTGTTTCAGAAATAAGAAGAGAACACAAATATTTTATAACCATGGAAAACAACATGTGTATTTTGTGCTGCTCAAAACTACTTCATATCAATATTATGGTGGTCCAGTTGGCAGTACTGATAAAACATGACCATGGCTTTGCTTGCAAATGAATAATGTCAATGTAAGTAAATGTGAACTTCAGTATATTTTGTGTGATGTTATTGTTATAAGCTGGCAAAACAATGTATGCATATCCAGTTGTAAATCTGTGGAATAATGATCGGACAGCATATTTTTGCACTGTTAATATTTATTTTTTAATTGCACAAGATTAAATCTGTCATATTGCAATGCTAAGGGATTGAAGAGGGGCATCCAAAATGTTCACAAGTAATTTTAAAGAATATTTATAGGAGGACACCATAAGATTAAAACTAGGTAGTTAACATATAAGACTGTTGCTGTATATTTCAAATTCTCTCTAATTACTCTGCTCCGTAAAACATATTACTAGTGTTAAAGTATGAAATCAGGAGAGTCAAACTTTGCCATTGTACAAGCTTTAACAGCTGTTTGTCACTCTGATTCCTGAATGTCCAATATTCCACCTAGGATTAAGTTTGTAACATTCCAAAATTATACTAGCGTTAGATGGATTCAGTTTCATTAATTTTAATGTATGAGGTGTGCAAAAAGTCATTTTTTCAATGCTCCAACAAACCAGCAGACTTATCTGTGTATGATTCACGAAGGTTGATTCCTGAATTTGAGACTGTATGGTTTCAATAAGGTGCATTGGTTCACATTAGCCATGGCCATCAGAAAACCATGGGGCATGTTTTACAATCTTTGTAAATTGTAAACTTTGTAATTTGTAAAAGTCTGTTTCACAATGGAAGTTTGTAAAGCTGAACTTCACATACTTAAATATTTACAAATGAAAAATTATACAACTTACAAATGTTTTGTTTGATAATCATATAGTAATTTCACACATTTGTGAAGTGTATTTCTAAAGTAAGCAGGGTTAAGGTTTGTAAAAGAAGATATACTTTAATAATGTTTGTGAGGGAAAAAACAGATAAGAGGGTATACAATTTTTGAGTAAGACAACAGCAAAATATTGCTGAAAACCAGATAAAATGTTAAATAGCAGTACTTCCTGTGATTCAGATAATGGTGAAGTTCATGAAGAGAACGTGGAAGATGTAAACATTTTAGGCTCAGAATTAATGATTTCACATCTGTTTATGAATATAGTGAGAGGTTTGGAATGTATCCTTTAGCAATTGAATTGCTATCGCAAGATATTAGACATCAGATATAGCAAGCAACACACAAGGTGAAGCCTTAACCTCAAAAACAACAACAGTGCTATCAGTTTAATGCAAGAGCCGACATAACACAGTGTAGTTGTTAGTTCAAAATTGTTATATTGAGGATTAGTGGATAGCGACCAGCATATTGAGATATTACAGTGCTTTTCCTTCACACTGCGGCCACTGAATAGTTGCTGCTGCACAAGCTGCCACAGTTCCAAGTCCTGCTAAAACAGTTATAATATCCCTGCAATTGCCTCGCACTCCCATAGTTACAATTACAATGATAAAAAATTAAATTAAATTCAGTTTTATTTATGGACACTCTTTAGCTGCTGTGCTCCTTAGCGTCCCATTCTATAACAGGCATGAAAGACTGGTAGTTTTGCTCAGAGGCCTCTTTATCAGGCTTGAGGTTCTTTTACGTGTCGTAAATCTATGACACGGGACCACCGGCTTTACTTCCCTTCCGAAGGAAGCCATGCTAAGGAGTTTTACACCTAAAAAAATCCATCACCCTCCACCGGGTGTGAACCCATGCCCTTGGGAACTAGAGGCTAGCATGGTAACCACTACCATGAAGAATGACACATTGATAGTAAGCATATACCTTATCATAAGAGATGTTGGAAATGTTCTCCTCTATCCATACATTTCCAGCACCTTCTCAGGAAATTTTCATTCATACTCGAGAGTTCAATATCCAAAATTGAGTGTATGAGGGTTGTTACATACACCTTATTGTTCATATGATCATCAGAGTCAGGTAAATTTCCGTAAATTGGATTTTGCAAAATGATTGACTCATGCTTAATATTCTTCCCTGACAAACCTTGATTCCACTGTATGGTTATGTTTCATTGCAAAATAACAGATATTGGAGTACAAAGTAACTTGATTTTGACATATCAGCTTCCCTTTCATGACACAAAAACTAGTGTGCAGTAAATGCATACAGAACAATATGACCTATATTTTTTGAACATACACAAATTCAGAGAGATCGCTATTTTTTGAGCAGCTGACCAACATTGAATGTCATTGTGGATTATCCCAACAAGAGCACATACCACTAATGAGTTGTTAAATTTAATTCAGGACATTTTTGAAGATAGAGTAATTAGTAAAGGATTATGGCCCTCACAATCCGTGGTGTAACTGTATGTGGTTTTTGTCTATGGAGGAACTTGAAAAATGCAACAAACCTCCATGCACTGGAAGAACTAAAGAAAACATCAAGTGAGAAAGTCACTCAATCTCAGATACTGAACTCTCGAGTGTGAATGAAATTTCCTGAAAAGATGCTCGAAACGTGTGGATAGAGAAGGAAATTTGCAACATCTCCTTTGATAAGGAATGTGCTTATTATCATTGTAATTTTAACTGTAAATATGAGAATGTGAAGCGGTTGCAGGAATATTATACCTCTTTTGGTGGTAGACCAAGCCAAGATTGCCGGCACACAAGCCACTTAGCAATTGCTGCAGTGCGAGAAAAAAGCACTGCATAAGTGAGATTTATCTGCTATTTTTTATTGAATACTTCAAAAGATATGAGAAACAGAACAACACTTCTTTTGCATGTCCATTCTTTTTCGGTCTTCACCAATCCTATGGCCTGTGCCATATTGTGGAATTTCCTCCATTTATTAATTTTAATATTTATTACTTTCTCTACTATATATAGTAAGTAGGGAAAGTTGTATTCCATGCAAAAATAAGATACCAAGATTTCGCCGGAAATACATGTTTTGAGACCCCCTGAATCCAAAAAAAGCATTTTAGGAAACATGTCCGTGTGTGTGTCTGTGAACAGAATAACTTAGAAACAAACGGTCAGATAAACACCAAACTTGGTATTTAGGTTCAGTATCTTCCAGAGATGCGACACAAAGGTTTTAAGAAAATCACCCCACCCCAGATTACCCTTTACATGGAACACTTTTCGAAAATTTTAATTTTCTCAAAAATGGCTATAACGATTTTGATTAAAATATCATATGTTTAAGATATTTTCATGAGAAATGAAACGTATATCTCGAATTTTCTGGTAATGTCCCCAAAAGTATTCTTCATTGTGAACGACTTTTGCATAACTGGTAAACCATAAGAGATAGACAAAACTGTATGGAAATAATTGTTTTTTCACACAAGCCGTGTGTTGGACAGAGTTGGAAAGGTAGAATCAGATGACTGAAAAAGCTGGAGAACTTAATGGCATGCCGGCATGTTGCCATGGTAGCTCAGTGGTTAGAGCAACCGGACGGAGACCAGGAGATCCGTGGTTCAAATCTTGGCTATGGCATTGAATTTTTCAGTCGTCTGATTCTACCTTTCCAGACAAAATTGTACTACACAAAAAATGTATATCGCGTTAAAATACACAATTTATGTCATATATATTTGTTTTATTGAGTGAACCATTTTCGAGATATTGCTTGTTATTCCCTTAAATTTTCCAATACTTATACTTTTTCTCAAATTCGTTATTAATTTTTTTTTTTGTCCTGGTAATGCAAAGAGAATGGAATACTCCACATAGCAACCAGTTCTTAAAATATTTGACTATTGCTTAAAGCCTAGCAATTCCCCTTGCATCTACAAGAAAATTAACATCTCGATATCTCGATTAACATGAAGCATATGGAGAATAAGCATTTGTAAAAATAGTTTCTACAAGAGTAGAGAAAGTCATGTGAGTGTAACACATCAGACTTTTTTTATTATTTTGGAAAAATCATCTAAACAATGTGGATTTTATATCCTGTAAAACTCTTCAACTATGCTCCACGTTTCCGAATTTTTTACTAACAGCTTGCCTAATTGAAGTAGGATATTTTTCAACAGCTTTCTGTTTGTGTTTCTAGTCAGTGAGGTTGTTGGTTTTAAAGTGTGTTAGCCATAATGAGTGCAAGGTGATGAGCATCTTTAAATATATATTCTTATTAAACATTTGACCATGCTGAGAGACTTTGCTGCAAGTATATGACAGTCACACATGCTAGAGTCATGGAATCAGCAGTTTCATATAATAACTGATCAAACTGCAGTTGACAAACACTAGATGTTACTACTGGATGCATAGATTTATTTTGGTTTAAAGGCACATTTGGACCATAGTTGTGCTCTCCCTAATTTTTGCTAAAATAGCAATTTTCTTTTCGTTTGTGCCCTTAAATATGCCATGTTGAAAATACATGCAAAATAATAAATCACATTCTGCAAACAACGTATTAAATCACAGATGATCAGTGTAGCCAATATACTACAATACAAAAATTTATAATTCCATGTTTTTAATATTTGATATCTTTGAATATCTTCATATATAATTAAATAGCTTTATATCATATCTTTCAGATTAAGGAAACAGAATACTTATTGAATAAGCTAGAAGTATGTAGACGTAACAAAAATCTTTAATGGTTTTCATATAATGAATTTGAAATGCTTCCAAACAGATATACAACAGCATACAGATAATGTTTACATTTGTCAATTGTATCTGAATTTGTGAAGTTCCTCAATCGTTTATTGTGAAGCAGAGTTTAGAAAAGGTTTTCCTTGTTATTTCCAAACTGTTAATATATAAATTGTAAATATTGTAAAACAGGACCCAGAAGTTGCCATGCGAGACAATGCATCATAAAGAATCTGTCCACAAAAGGTACTTTGTTACAAACAATGAGCTAAAAAACAATCATTTTACAACTGTGATGCCACAAATGATAATGAAGATGAACAAATGGACCTAGAGATCATACTTTTTGGATTCATTATACAGAGCTAAATTTATTCACAGAGGTATACAGAATTATATTGGCTTTTCATGCATACCTATGTATTTATCCATGTAAAATTATACAGGATGAAAGAAGTATAGATGTCTTTAAGCATCATTTTTACTTTCTATTCCACTTAACTAGGTAGGAAAATAAAGTAATGCATTTGCCCAAAAAATATGGAATCAGGATTTCACCAGAAATACACATTTTGAGGTCTTCTGAAACCTGAACCCCGCCCCCAAAAAGAAAGCAATAGAAGCACATGCATGTATGTCCATGAACAACATAACACAAAAACAAAAATTTGGATAAATACCACTCCTGATATTTAGTACAGCATCTTCCAAGGATACATCACGAAGATTTTCATAAAATTGTCTCATCCCAAACTACACATTGAAAGCCTTTTATTCTTTATAATGTTCACAAAAATGGCTCTAACAATTTTTATTCAGATATCATATAGTGACATGCAAAATACAATGTACCTACAACCCCTCAAAAAAGTATTTGTCTGCATTTTAAAAAACTTGAGTCAAATTAATGGAGGGAAAATCTGATATATTTGTTGTTTTTTACTTTCTGTACTATGTATGGTAAGTAGGGGAAGTATTGTATTCCACCCAAAAATTCGATACCCAGATTTCACCAGAAATACATGTTTTGAGACCCCCTGAATCCAAAAAAAAGCATTTTTGGAAACATGTCTGTGTGTCTGTGAACAGCATAACTCAGAAACAAACACTCCGAAAACCACCAAACTTGGCATTTAGGTTCAGTATCTTCCAGAGATGCGACACAAAGGTTTTCAAGAAAATCCCCTCACCCCAGATTAGCCTTTACATGGAACATTTTTTGAAAATGTTAATTTTCTCAGAAATTGTTCTAACGATTTTGATTAAAACATAACATTTTTAAGATACTTTCATGACAAATAAAATGTATATCTCGAATTTTCTGGGAATGCCTCCAAAAGTATTCTTCATTGTGAACGACTTTTGCATAACTGGTAAACCAATAAGAGATAGGCAAAATTTTGCTACACAAAAAATGTAGATCGCATTAAAATACACAATTTATGTCATATACATTTGTTTTGTTGATTGAACCATTTTCGAGATATCGCTTGTTATTCCCTTAAATTTTCCAGCACTTATACTTTTTCTCAAATTGTTATTCATTTTTTTTTGTCCTGGTAATGCAAAGAGAATGGAATACTCCACATAGCAACCAGCTCTTAAAATATTTGACTATCGCTTAAAGCCTAGCAATTCCCCTTGCATCTACAAGAAAATTAGCGATAAGATTAACATCTCGATATCTCGATTAACATGAAGCATATGGAGAATAAGCGTTTGTAAAAATAGTTTGTACAAGAGTAGAGAAAGTCATGTGAGTGTAACACATCAGATTTTTCTTCTTTTTTTTTTTGCGTGTATTACTTGATTTTGCAGTGAAAATAGGATTTTATTTGACGGAGGAATAAAATGTTAAAGTTGGAAATATTCAACACTTTTGCCTTCATTCCTCATTTTGGCTTACTTTTTATGACTTGGTGAATTTATTTCTCCACCAGTTTAAGTCACATGTCGATAAAAGTGTATGGATGTATGCAAAAACAAAATATTCACATGACTTTCTCCATCCTGTATCTATATTTGTGGGTATACAAACTATTCTTAGTAAAGCTTATTTTTCTGTCTACTACATTTAATCCAAATAAACCTTTGCAGAAATAGTTACATTATGCATTTCATTATAAATACAAAGAGAATAGCGATAGTCAAATGTTTAAAAACTTGATGCTATATGCTGGCCTTAAAATTCCATACTGTTTCCATGTAATCGCAAGAAACAACTGAAAATCGACGGGACTTTTCTTTCGCTTAACAAGTTATACAAGATTGTACAAAATTCCTTACGAATAAAGAGAACTTCCTAGGTTAGGCTATTCCCAGAAAATTCAAGATGTACATTTTATTTGTCATGTAAATATCTTTCATATACAGTGTTTTAATCAAAATCGTTAGAGCAATTCTTTAGAAAATCAAAAATTTCAAAAAACGTTCCATGTAAAGGGTAGTTTGGGTTGGGGGGGACTTTCCAGAAAATCTTTGTGTCACATCTTTGGAAGGTATTGAATCTAAATACAAAGTTTGGTTATTTATCCAACATTTCATTTTTGAGTTATGCCGTTCACAAATACACGTACAGACCTTTTTCTAAACATACTTTTTTTGGATTCAGGGGCCTCAAAAATCTTGGTAACAAACTTTTAGGTGGAATGCAATACCTTTTCTACCTATTATGTACGTGATAGAGAAAGTAAAAACGTTGGTTAAATACCATACTTGGTATTCAAATTCAGCATCTTCCAAGGATAAGATACGAAGATTTTCAAGAAAATCCCCTACCCTAAACTAGCCTTTACTGTAAACATTTTCATTATTTTTTATTTTCTGGAAAATGTCTCTAACAGTTTTGATTGAAATACCAAAATATTTACAACACAAATAAAATGTATATCTTGAATTTTCTGGGAATAGCCTATTTTCATATAATTGGTAAACTATAAGAAATAGACAAAAGCTTACAACATAAAAACTGCAAACATTGACTATGTTAAATAAAGTTTTGGTGACATTAACCATTTCCAGATATTATTTGTTACTTATTAGTTTTTATTTTGAAATACTTAATACTTTTTTCAAATTCTAAGTCACTATTTGTTCTTTTTTCATGGTCATGCATGGAGCAGAATTTCAAAGCCACTTTTTAAACATCTGACTAATCTCCTGTATCCTCCTTGTACTCACAACAAAATGTGTAATGAAACTATTTCTGCAAACATTTATCTCGATT
This sequence comes from Deroplatys truncata, assembly GCA_030765065.1. Classification (NCBI taxonomy): domain Eukaryota; kingdom Metazoa; phylum Arthropoda; class Insecta; order Mantodea; family Mantidae; genus Deroplatys; species Deroplatys truncata. The sequence continues at coordinate 26,761,843 of CM060985.1, read as the reverse complement.
AACAAGAAGTAGATAGAAGAATAAGCTTTAACAGAAAGAGTGGGTAAAGAATGTCATATGACTGTAACACAACAGATTTTGTTTAAAAATTGTTCTGTTTATGTTTCAGGTTATATAAGAGTGGGTGTGAATTTAAAAGTAGTCATGAAAATTTAAATGTTATGTGTTTTCTGATACCAACACTATAGCCCACAACTATTCAAAGAAAATCTTCAGTAGTTAAAATATACAAGGCATGTTCTTAAAGTAAGAACCGATAATTGTTTTAAAAATAACAGAACATTATTTTCCAAATACTTTATTATCATTTACCTTACCTACTTCTCCACATAGTCACTGCCGTTATTCAGGCACTTGTCGTAATGAGAAACCAGTTTTTGTATGCTTTTGTCAAAGAATGATGCCGTCTGTGACGAAACTCAAGTCTGCACTTCTTGCTTCACAACATCATTGTGTTGAAATGTTTTCTACCAAGGAATTTCTTCAGATGAAAATCACTTGGTGCCAAATCCGGTTGTAGAGAGGGGATCGAGTTGTTCCCAACCAAATGATGCAATCAGATCTTAAGTTTGTTTAGTTGTGTGTGGCGGGGATTGTGACTTATTATTGTTTACCCACAAACCTCAAACAATTAGCTATTAATATTTACTACCATAACATTTCTCACATACAAAAAAAGGAATCACTGATCTGACTTCACAGAAGGTGGCTCATTTGATTGTTTTGAACATTTTGAAGCACTCTAATAATAGGCAAACACAAAATGACGATCACTCACAGCTATGTCTGGCTTCCTAATAATTGAAGGAAGTGATTGCTCATGCTTAAAATCATTACTGCCGTGCTGCAGCAGCAAAATCTTAAAACAGTACTTACTTTAAAAAGATGCCTCATATTATATTTATCTCTGGATCTAAGTTTTATTTTGAAAATTGTTTTAACGTAATTACATCATTACAATTAAAATTACTGAAACTGAAGACTGTTTTAACTGTAAGAACTAACACAGTAGGACTTTTAATTAGATGTTATTTTATGAATAAGCTAATTATCACAAACATTTCTGCTGTCTGATCGATGCTGCCTAAAAACACATTTATTTAGATTTGTTCCCAATATCTTTCACATTACAGTACTTAATTTTTTACTCATACTCTGTCTAAATATTGTACTACAAAAATTTAAAATTGTGGCTAACTTATAGACTGAAAATGATTAATTTGTAGAACTGCCAATAAATTTTAAAGGAGAGTGGAACAGGGGAGAATCATCTCATTGCACCTATGGAAGCAGAAAGCTATTGCAAGATGAATAAAAGCAATGCTTTTACAACAAAAAGGAATGTGATAACACACATTAACTAGTAATAAAAAAAATAAAGGATGATCTGTTTCAAGATTCTTGTACCCGCTGAACCACATGTTCTTATAAATGCAGGGTGGGCAAGAGTAGGTAAACAGTAGGAATACTGTAATTGAATACAAAGTATGCCAAGAAACCCTAGTATAATATGGCATAGATTTATGAAGTAACACACAGAATATTGAAACTGTCAGTCTTCAGTGTTTACACACTGCTCTTAATCTTAATTTGACACTCAAGGGTATTTTACTACTCAGCTCCTTATTTGTACCAATTTCTTGGCATGTCTCCCTAAAACAATGAATCACGTCATCAAAATTAGGACATGGTCTTCTTGCAAAAGCCTTATTATATATATCCCTAAGAAAAAAAATCTATTGAGGTAATATCCGAAGATCTTATGAGTAAGTAGTTTGATAACATACGTGAACTGGTTTATTGATACTGCATTGCTTACTTTATTTAAAATGTAGGAGCATGGTGTCACTTTGCTAGATATTGTTACGCTATTGTCATCCTCTGGTGGCCTTTCAAGGAATTTCTTGCTGAGGTTGTTGCTTGGCAGTAACTCAAAATTGAAACCTCATTTTTTTTTTCTCTCAAAATGAAAGGGTTCTCCCAGACTGTTAGTTATTTTATGTTTGAAATGATTTTTAAAAGTACCAGTTCTGGTTTAATTTCATGGTTTTTTGATATCAAAAGTGAGCTGCTACTGTGGATTTTCGTTCTTGTTTATACTTAAGATTCCTGAGATGTTCCTTTGCTCTTGTATCCAATTTCTTTTTTGTTTTTCCAATAAAGATTTTGTTGGAGTCTACAGTTAAATTGGTATATTCCTGATCTTTCTATTGGTGGTATGGTATCTTTTAGTTCTGAATATAGTAGATTTTGGATGGAGTGTGGGTTTTTGAGTGCTAGTATGATGCTGTGCTCTGAATATTTTTTGGAGCTCTCATGAGCTTTGGGGTGGTATGTTAACTTCCTGTATGCATATGTTTCTTTTCCTGCTGACAATTTGGTGGTTTCTTGCATTGTCTTCCATTTTTTTGCCTTTTGGGAATCTTTTATTTTGGGGGGGGGGGGGGTATAGTTTTTCTACTGAAAGTGGTAGGTGAAAAAGCCTATGTATTAAACCCATAACCGTCGTCCTCCATGGACTACTGGTACCGTGCTAGCCTCTAGTTCCCAAGGTTGCGGGTTCAAACCCGGCGAAGGGCGATGGATTTTTTCAGGTGTAAAAATCCTTAGCACGGCTTCCTTTGGAAGGGAAGTAAAGCTGGTGGTCCCGTGTCGTAGATTTTACGGCACGTAAAAGACCCTCAAGCCTGATAAAGAGGCCTCTGAGCAAAATTACCGGTCTTTCACGCCCAATATAGAATGGGACGCTAAGGACCATAGTATTTAAAGAACGTCCATAAATAAAACTAGTTTAGTTTAAACCCATAACCAATTCTAAAAAATATTCAAAGAGCACAACATCATTTAGCACCCAAAAACCCACAATCCATCCAAAATCTACTACATTCAGAACTAACCATAACATCAATAGAAAAATCAGGTATATACCAATTTAATTGCAAAGATGGCAACAAAATCTATGTGAAAAAACAAAAGGCAAATTGAAAATAAGGGCAAAGGAACATCTTAAAAATCTGAAGTATAAACAATAACAAAAAACATGAAATTCATGCAGAATTGATGCTTTTAAAAAGCATTTCAAACGTAAAACAACTAACAGTATGAAAGAGCATTTTCATTTTAAAAAACAAAGATTAAGTTTTCAATTTTGAATTACTGCCAAGTGACAACTTCAGCAAGAAATTTCTTTGAAAGCCACCAGAGGACAACAATGGCACAAGAATCTCCAGCAAAAGTACACCACACTCCGGGAGTCACATCAGGTTGATGATGGGAGAAATCGAGCTCTTGAAACATGTCCCATTTTAAATAAAGTGATGTAGTATGAATAAACCAACTCACATATGTTATCAAATTGTTTAATGCATCACTCCATATAAACTTTCATTCAAGAAAGTGGAAGTAAGTAGTTTATTTACCCAGTTAATTGTATAAGTACACCAGCACAATGAATGTTGGACACATTTATATATCTATATTTGTACATGAGTGGAAAGTCAGTTCTCTACAATCATTTAGCAGGAAATCTTGGACTGAGTAAAAGCAGTGGTTAATTAGATATGTCTTTAGGGATAGTTTGAATATCTTATCTTGCTGCATTGCATTTAAGCATTTTAGAAAGTTGTTGTATGGCTTTTTACCAGAGTACAATTTGCTTTTTGTTACAGAGAGGTGAACATGCTAATTTGTGTTTTGTCTTGTACAATGTTGATGAACTGCTTCATTCTTTATAAAGAGTGAATGTGTAAAAATTACTTTTTCAAATATATAGATGCAAGGGAAAGGAAAGATGTCTAGTTTTTAAAAAGAGGTTTAGATGATAATCTTGGGCTGCTCCCACCATGCCTCAGGTCATTCACCATTTTCACTTATTTAGAAATTGTTCAGCTAAAAATTTTCACATAAATCATGCTTAGTGAGCAGGAGCCCCATCTTGCTGAATATGTGTGTTGCCCACCAATAACATTACATATATAAGTGTATACCTACTTTTGCCCACACTGTGCAGACTTAACTCTGTGAATTCTGTACATTGGATTGATTATTTTGACAGTTTGAACCAAGCTTTAACACATGCTGTATTAATGTTTTGCTTGTTTAAACATGGCAGCCATAAATTTAAATAGCATTGGCTATAGATTTCAGAGATATTCTAATAACAGCTGATAAAGCATTACTCTTCAATTTTAAGCATTTCATTCAATGTATAAAAAAAGTTGGTAAACCAAACCTAGACTCCATTTCCTCTCAAATGACAGTAGCAAAAGAAACATAAATGATAACAGCAAGGAATCAGAATCATAAAGTTATTTGAATGTCAATATTTAATATAGTAATGCCAGTTTCTATTTGCAAGCTCTGGCAAAAAGATGAAAGACTAACTAAACTGGTGTCCTCTGCCCTTATCTTTAAATTACATTGGATGTGGTAGACAAATAGTTAATGAATGAAATGGTAGATACATAGAGCAAAATTCTAACTGATTTCTAAATTCAGGTAAACAGAGAATAATTCTATGTGTAAATGATTTAGACATTAATGAATATGTACCCATTATATAAATAAATATTAACATTGTTTAAAACAGCTTTATCATTTTCTTAAAATAAAGTTTTCTCCAATTTCTTCCTATTCCCAATTTTTCACTTTGCAGCACAAATTTCTTTTGTGTAACTATGAAAAAGCACAAAAGAAAGTAAAGGTGAGAGGCTCAGAAGCAGTGTCTTCACTCCTAGCGAGTTAACGATTGTAATGAACTAACAACTTTTACGCAAGTCTTATTACATTCTCTACTACCTACCTATGATAAGTAGAGAAAGTTTTGAATTCAACCCAAAATTTTTATATCAAGATCTCAGCAGAAATACGTCTAGCCGTAACTAGAAATGGAGCCAGTGTGTATCACTTTAAAATTCCAGATGGGTGTGGGGGCCAAATAGGGTACCATTAGATAGAGCTCTTTAAAATACTAATTTCGTAGGAAGTGTTTTAATTAATTGATACTCTTTGAAGGAGAAAAGCATGAGTCTGTGGCTACGCTGCAGTGGTCCAGTTGCTTGTACATTAACAGCAACTCACCTGATGAGCAGGTACATACATTCGGCAGCCCGATACCATCACATTGTCATACTTTTATAATTATTTTATTACTCACAAAAATAAAGAAAACAAAACGCTTGTTCATCATTGTATTGTACAAGGCCATCTGAACTTCCTTTGCCAACTTTAATTTTAATTTCTTTTCATAACATTTCTCAATACAAATGGCAATGCTATCTGCATATATTTGCGGTTCAAGTGTGCTGTCTTTATATATGCTTTTCTCCTTGAAGGAGTAAGAATTAATAAGGTTATTTGAATTAATAAAAAAAAACTTATCTGTTTTGAATAGCTCTATCTAATGGTACCCTATTTGACCCCCACTCGCATTTGAAATTTTAAAGTAGCAAGCCACTGACCCCACTTCCAGTTATGGCTGATGATGAAATCAAGCTCAGATGAAAGTTCACATGTGCGTTAGTTATATTTTTACTTTCTCTACTATGAACAGTAAGTAGGGGAAGTATTGTATTCCACCCAAAATTTCGATACCGAGATTACACCGGAAATATATGTTTTGAGACCACCTGAATGCAAAAAAAGCATTTTTGGAAACATGTCCGTGTGTGTATCAGCATAACTCAGAAACGAACACTCGGATAAACACCAAACTTGGTATTTAGGTTCAGTATCTTCCAGATGAGACACGAAGGTTTTCAAGAAAAGCCCCCCACCCCAGATTACCCTTTACATGGAACATTTTTCGAAAATTTTAATTTTCTCAAAAATGGCTCTAACGATTTTGATTAAAATATCATATGTTTAAGATATTTTCATGACAAATGAAATGTATATCTCGAACTTTCTGGGAATGTCTCCAAAAGTATTCTTCATTGTGAACGACTTTTGCATAACTGGTAAACCATAAGAGATAGACAAAATTTTACTATGCAAAAAAGTGGATCGCGTTAAAATACACAATTTATGTCATATACATTTTTACTTTCTCTACTACGTATAGTAAGTAGGGGAAGTATTGCATTCCACCCAAAAATTCGATACCGAGATTTCACCGGAAATACACGTTTTGAGACCTCCTGAATCCAAAAAAAGCATTTTTGGAAACATGTCCGTGTGTGTGTCTGTGTGTGTGTGTGTGTGTGTCTGTGTGTCTGTGTGTCTGTGTGTGTGTGTGTCTGTGAACAGCATAACTCAAAAACGAACAATCGGATAAGCACCAAACTTCGTATTTAGGTTCAGTATCTTCCAGAGATGCGACACGAAGGTTTTCAAGAAAATCCCCCCACCCCAGACTACCCTTTACATGGAACATTTTTCGAAAATTGTAATTTTCTCAAAAATGGCTCTAACGATTTTGATGAAAATATCATATGTTTAGGGTACTGTCATGATAAATGAAATGCATATCTCGAATTTTCTGGGAATGTCTCCAAAAGTATTCTTCATTGTGAACGACTTTTGCATAACTGGTAAACCATAAGAGATAGACAAAATTTTACTACACAAAAAATGTAGATCGCATTAAAATACACAACTTATGTCATATACATTTCTTTTGTTGAGTGAACCGTTTTCGAGATATTGCTTGTTATTTCCTTAAGTTTTCCAATACTTATACTTTTTCTCAAATTCGTTATTCATTTTTTTTATGTCCTGGACATGCAAAGAGAATGGAATGCGTCACATAGCAACCAGCGTTAAAATATTTGACTATCGCTTAAAAGCTACCATATTTTCCTTGCATCTACAAGAAAATTACCAATAAGATTGACATCTCGATAAACATGAAGCGTATGGAGAATAGGCGTTCGTAAAATTAGGTTGTACAAGAGTAGAGAAAGTTATGTGAGTGTAACACATCAGATTTTTTTTTTTTTTGTTGAGTGAATCATTTTCGAGATATTGCTTGTTATTCCCTTAAATTTTCCAATACTTTTTCTCAAATGGGAATTTGTTATTCATTTTTTTATGTCCTGGACATACAAAGAGAATGGAATGCTCCACATAGCAACCAGCTCTTAAAATATTTGACCATCGCTTAAAGCCTACCATATTCCCCTTGCATCTACAAGAAAATTAGCAATAAGATTAACATCTCAATTAACATGAAGCATATGGAGAATAAGTGTTTGTAAAAATAGTTTGTACAAGAGTAGAGAAAGTCATGTGAGTGTAACACATCAGATTTTTTCTGTAACATTTTAATGCTGTATTTTCTAAAATAAATTACTGTTACGGAGTTCTAGTTCCAAGGCTAGCTTCAGGAGTTTTGTTGCCCCTTATGCTAATTTCAAGTGCTGTCCCCCCTCATGCTTTTAAACAACTAATTTTTATCCACAATGTCAGTCTCATTCTTGCACAAAGTATATATATGAAGGGGCAATCAATAAATAAAACTCAAGAAGAGCTATATGTGGTGAAACAATGAGATTGTTCTAAGTGAAAGATAAAACACAACTTCATACAGTAAAAATGTTTATATTTTGGATTTACCCCTCCATCAGGAGATTAAAAAACTAAAAACACACTTTACGGTCAACTGCACTGGTTAATAATCCACATGTTGAGCCTGGGCTTGTTTTCATTTATATACATATGAGTAACAGAAGTTAATAAGTTCTCCTTATTTCATTGTAAGGTTAAATGCCACATTATGTGAGTGAGCACTCTACTATTTGTACTTTAGTGTCACTTTTAGTGTATGTTTATCTATTTAGGTGATATGGTATTGGAACTTGTCTATAACAAAAACACATGATGTTAAACAGTAACTGATCCTTAAAACATCTATAGAAATGTCCATGGTTACTGTAAAACCAATAATTAAAATGTAGTGTTTAAAACAGTGGAGCATGTCAATAAGATGTTAAAACACTGGTCAGCAGATTAAGCAACAAGTGTTTCTAATCTGCTGACCAGTGTTTTAACATCCCATGGTTACTGTCTTCATGATAATTCCCAGATCTTGAACTGAAGAGCAGTAAGTGGACATAAAAAATGAGATTTTCCAGTAAGGGTAATAATAAAGTCCTGCGGGTGGCCTCATGGAGCTTTCAATTCTGTCATCCGTCCAGCACTTTGATACAGCATGGACAGCGTTTAATCGCACTTCAGCTAACCATATTATTTCCCCCAAATTCTTATTTTGTATTTATCTTAAACATAATGTTCTTAGGCTTCATATCACATCTTTTGAGTACAAATTTTCTCTTACTGATTGTCTTGAGCTCAAATAAAGATCATGAAGGATCTTGTTCAAAGAGCTAAGGCTAAGTTTGTGTGTTTTAGGATGCTCATTTTGGATGTAAATTGCCTCCTTATTGCATTTAATTCCAAGTTGTTGAATTGACAAGTTAAATGCAGTAGTTATTAAGAAAGTAAGCTAACAACACTGAGCGCACAAACAAGCAGGACTTCCAGGATACCTCTACTGGCCTGAGAGGTTAATGAGTTGCAAATCTAAGCAAATAAACTAAAGTTAGTAGCTTGATGAAATACTCTTGTTTATTGTTGAACACCTGATGTGCACAGGATGTTTTGACAATCATCATTAATGCAGGTTGCATCCAAACCATCCTTGCTTCATTTGTCACTAGTTTTATTACAAAACATCTCCAAAAAGTCACCAGATTTTAAGCATGATTTTTAACTCTGTCATATTTTCACTAATCTTGTTTGTGTTTTAAGGTTTCACCACCCTGGGTGGTGGCATGGCTCAACCACTTCTCCCTTGAGCTGGCCCTGTCTAGTTTGCCCTTTATATTATAATGAACTTGTTTATGACATTCACAGGAAATACAGCAAAACTTATACCTAATTATAAGGGTTTATAAAGCGTTTTGGCATAAAGAAAATGAAATACACTTCCATAGTAATTCCTAAATATTATTTCACTAAGGATTGCAGGCAACTTCAAACATATATTAAGGAAAGTACATAAAAGAATGACATAAATAAGCATTAATTAGAAGTGTTGATACACAGGGCATTTGAAAAATTCATCAATTCAAAATTTTATGACTCAAGATAATAATAAACCTGAATTAAAATATATTTCCAAGCTTTCGAACCTTGTAAATCCTTTATTGGTTCTTTGACCATTTATAAGTTGAAATTATAGGCTGTCATAGCCTATGTCCATCAGGAAGAACAGTGTTTTTCAACGATGAGAAAATTTTCAAAATTAATATAGATTAAGAAATAATATTAAATGTTCTGATTTGGGAATCAGGGACACTATATTTTGCTCCCTTACCGTGAAATTTGCCCGATTTGAAGCCCCTTACAATGGTCTTCACATCCTGTGCATCGCTGCTCTTTGTTGATCCATAAACCTTGATGAGCACATACTTGAAGGTTCCTTCAGGATCAATTTCCACTTCAGGAACACTTGATAGCTTCTCAGCAGCCATTGAAAACACTCTAGGATTTACTCGCACAAAATCTGCAACAGAGAGTTTTGTTTTAATCAGTACTTGTACTCTTTCTTCTTAATATAGTCACCTAACATAGCTTCTCACCCAATAGCTTCTAGTGAAAACCTCAGAAAACACCCTCATGCAGGTATCTCTCCCCAACCAAGATTCAAACTCGGGACTTTTTGAACATGAAGCAGACATGCTATCTCCAGTGGTGTAAAAAATGCATACATGCTCCCATGCTCCCTCTTCATAATTTATACTTCTTGATTTACTTACTTCTTAAATGTAGATATGGAAAGCAACATGCCAAAAATTTATTTCAACGTAAGTCTTATAAGGTAAGCTATTGGTTTAGTTTGCAAACTGTAGAAGTGTGAAACAACTATACATTAATCACATATAGTACTCACAATTCAATGGAGAGGTTCAGAAAAGTCACTGCTCTGACCTTCAGCAAAAGAACCACCCCTTTTATTTCGTCTTCAACCTACTTATAGTAGGTAAGGGGGAGTATTGTATTCCACTCAAGAATTTGATATTGAGATGTCACTGGACTTTAGGGATCCTTTACAGATCCCCTGAACAAACACAAAAGAAACAAAGAAAACAAAAAACAGAAAAAGTGTATGTGTGAAATTGAGTTTTATTTATGGATGCTCTTTAACTGCTGTGGTTCTTAGTGCCCCATTCTATACTGGGCATGAAACATTGGAAATGTTGCTCAGATGCCTCTTTATCAGGCTTGAGGTTCTTTTATGTGCCATAAATCTATGACACAGGACCACCAGCTTTACTTCCCTTCCGAAGGAAGCCTGCTGGGATTTTTATGCCTGAAAAACTCCATCACCCTCCATCGGGTTTGAATCCGTGACCATGGAAACCAGAGGTTAGCATGGCACCCCTAGACCATGGAAGATGACATGCGTGTGAGTGTGTGCATGCATGCATGTGTGTGTGAGAGAGAGAGAATGGCACAACTCAAAAACAAAACTTTAGTTAAGTACCAAACTTGGTATTTAAGCTCAGCATATTCTAAGGATAGCATGAAGATTTTCAAAAAAATCTCCCTACCCAAGCTACAACATTTTTTAAACATGTTGATTTTCTTAGAAATGGCTCTAACAACCTTGATTAAAATACTGTATCTTCAAGATATTTTCATGGGAAATGAAATGTATATCTTGAATTTTCTGGGTATAGCCTCTGAAGTACTCTTCATTCTGAATGACTTTTACATAATCATAAGTAATAGACAAAATCTTACTACAGAAAAACTGTAGGTTTTGTTAAAGCACACAATTTATGTCAAATAAACATTTTTGTAACATTAACCATTTCCTGTATATTCTTTGTTATTGCTTTGAATTTTCAAACACTTATACTTTTCTCAAGTGAAAAACTGCTGTTCATTTTTTTCTCTTGGCCATGTTCAAAAAGGCTTCATTTCCCTGATGCAATTATATACTAAACCAGCACTGAAAATTGTTGTACCATTCTCAGGAAACTGCACAAAACTGAAAGGAAAGCAAGATTGCAAAATACAGAACTACACTATAATTTAACTAAAATAAAGCTGTTTAGAATGCATACCAGCACAAGTGTTACTTCCCTGCATTAAAACTGAGAAGATATAGAGTGCATGAGAAATAATATTTCCTGCTGATTAAGACAAACTGCAGACTGGACAATATGAGAGAACACACTACAAAGGATTTTTTAATCTGAACATTAATAACCTCTCCTCATCCCACTAATGTTTTCAAGTTAGTTTTAATAACTGGAATATTGCTCCTCTGAAAAGCATTTTATCAGAAATAAAATATTTTAAAATTCCCTAAATGCATGCCTTTAGCTGACATTTCGTGGGTACTCACACCTATGCCACTGATTACCCCATACCTGATACCAGTTTATGAAGTACAATATGTGGTTAAAACACAAGCAGTGTTACTCCAATTTTTACTTCCTCTACTACATATAGGAAGTAGCAGAAGTATTGTATTCCACCCAAAACTTATATATCGAGATTTCACCGAAAATACGTGTTTTGAGGCCCCTGGATAAAAAAAAAGCATTTTTAAGAAAAGTTGTGCGTGTGTCTGTGAACAATATTGCTCAAAAACGAAAAGTCGGATCAACACCAAACTTGCATTTAAGTTTAGTACCACCCAAGAATGGAGACAATTTTCAAGAAGATCCCCCACCCCCTTTACATGGAACATATTTTGAAAATTTTTATTTTCTCAAAAATGGCTCATACAATTTTGATTAAAATATATGTTTAAGACATTTTAATGCAAATCAAATGTATATCTTGAATTTTCTGGGAATGTCCCCAAAAGTCTGCTTTCTGAATCACTTTTGCATAACTGGTAAACCGTAAGAGATAGACAAAATTTTGTTACACAAAAAATGTAGATCTCATTAAAATACACAATTTATGTTACATGATTTTTTTATTTATTTATTTATTTTTGAGTGAACCATTTCCCAGATATTTCTTGTTATTTGTTTGAATTTTCCAACACATACTTTTTCTCAAATGGGAATTCGTTATTGTTTTTTTGTTTTTTTTTTTTTTTTTTTTGGTGGGGGGCATTTTAATGTCCTGGACATGTAAAGAGAATGGAATGCTCCACATAGTGACCAGCTCTTAAAGCCTACTGTATTTCCATGTTTCCCTTGCACCTACAAAAAACGTTAGCAATAAGATAATTTCTGCAAATGTTTATATCGATTAACATGAAGCATATGGAGAATAAGCGTTTGTAAAAATAGTTTGTACAAGAGCAGAGAAAGTCATGTGAGTGTAACATACCAGATTTTTTTTCTTTTTACTTTCTTTATCACGTACATGGTAGATAGACAAGCTAGTGCATTCCACCCAAAAATTCGATACCGAGATTTCACCGGAAATACATGTTTTGAGACCCACTGAATAAAAAAAAAGCATTTTTACAACAGGTCCGTGTGTCAGTGAACAGCATAATTCAAAAACGAAAAGTCCGATAATTAACTTGGTATTTAAGTTCAGTATCTTCCAAGGATACGACACAAAGATTTTCAAGAAAATCCTCACACCCCAACTACCCTTTTCATGCAACATTATTCGAAAATTTTTATTTTCTAAAAAATGACTCTTACGATTTTGATTAAAATACCATATATTAAGGATATTTACATAGCAAATAAAACGTATATCTTGAATTGTCTGGGAATATCCTGTGGAGTCCTCTTCATTCGGAAGGAATTTTGTATAATCTTGTATAACTGGTAATCGTTAAGCGATAGACGAAAATGCAGTACACAAAAAGTGTATTTCAATTAATCTTTTTGTGGCATAAGCCATTCCTGAGACATCCGATATTAATGGTTCGAATTGTTCATTACTTGGTCATTCTCTTTAAGTCCTGTCAACATTCGGTTGTTTCTTGCGATGTCATGGAAACAGTATGGAGTTTTAAGGCCAGAGCATCCAGTTCTCAAACATTTGACTATCGATGTTCTCTTTGTATGTGTATCTATACTTTGGTGTTCTGTGCGTAATGTAGCTATTTCTGCAAAGGTTTACTTGCATTAAAATGTAATAGATAGAAAAAAAATCTGATGGGTTACACTCACATGACTTTCTCTACTCTTGTACAAACCATTTTTACAAACTCTTATTCTCCATCTATTTCATATTAATCGAGATAAACATTTGCTGAAACGATCTTGTGACATGCAAAGAGAATTACATTTTACACATAGCGACCAGTTCTAAAAATATTTGACTATCGCTTAAGGCGTACTATGTTCCCCTTGTTTTGTATTTTCAAGGGCAATATAGAAATACAGTAGCCTTTAAGCATAGACATATCTCTTAATAGCTGGTTGCTAGGTGCAGCACCATTCTCTTTGCCACAGATTAATACTGTTTGTATATCCAAGACACAAAAATGAATAACGAATTCCCAGTTGAGAAAAAGATTGGAAAAATTAAGGGAATAACAAGCAATATCTCGAAAATGGTTCATTCAACAAAAAAAATGTATATAACATAAATTGCGTATTTTAATGCGATCTACATTTTTTGTATAGTAAAATTTTGTCTATCTCTCATGGTTTACCAGTTATGCAAAAGTTGTTCACAATGAAGAATACTTTTGGAGACATTCCCAGAAAATTCGAGATATACATTTCATTTGTCATGAAAATATCTTAAACATATGATATTTTAATCATAATCGTTAGAGCCATTTCTGAAAAAATTAAAATTTTCGAAAAATGTTCCATGTAAAGGGTAATCTGGGGTGGGGGGATTTTCTTGAAAACCTTCGTGTCGCATCTCTGGAAGATACTGAACCTAAATACCAAGTTTGGTGTTTATCCGATTGTTCGTTTCTGAGTTATGCTGTCCACAGACACACGGACATGTTTCCAAAATACTTTTTTTTGGATTCAGGGGGCCTCAAAACATATATTTCCGATGAAATCTCGGTATCGAATTTTTGGGTGGAATACAATACTTCCCCTACTTACTATACGTAATAGAGAACGTGAAAAGGAACCTAAGGATACATATCTACACATGGCAAAACCTTTGCACTCGCATAGTATATGTCGGCAACTTTCATGTATTTCTTCCCATACGTCCTGCATAAAGGAGGGTCTTGTATAAGTCCCATTATGTGCAAATATCTACGCAGTGTGCTATTGACCATAAGATAGCCAACAACACCTCGAGTTTAGGTGTACTTAAACTCAAAAGAACCTTACCCTACTTACCGCCTTAACTAGAAGTTAAGTCTATTTGGCTTGCTAGACGCTAGTTCTACAGGGACCGTACGAATCGAAGCACTATCAAATTATATAATACGTCCAGTGCTTTTGCATGTGATTGACAGGATTTTTGACCAGAGATCTCCTAACGGAATTGACGTAAATGACTGGTGGGTGTTTCAAGCTGCAACATGACTGCATTGTTGTAATTTAGGTTAGATGTGAAAAATCAGTTCAATGTAAATTCTTTATAAATTTCAACTAACTAAATAATGAACAACGGCTTCTATTATCGGCGCAGATTTCCAGAAAATATTTGCACTGTAAATCTTTTTGAATTTCCATTCTAAGCTCAGCACCACAAACATCATATAAGGTTCAAATAAAGGTAAGAAAATTTAGTTCCTGATGGACTGTATTCATAACTCTAATTGCAGTCAAACATTGACCTTATATGCGAATTAATATGCTTGTCATTCAGACCAAATTTGGAATCCATCGAATAGTTTGTTTCTTTAAAGAATTGTGAAACACAAACAACTCACACCAGTTCATGAAACCCCCCCTCCCCCCAAGGTATCCAATATAATTTGCTCACAACAGCTAATTGCGCTAGTTCCCGCTCATCAGATTAGAGCACTTGATTATCACGGTACCCATTGGTCTAATTTTCTATTTCTAGCGATCCATAACAAACCCGATTTTTAACTCCTTTTAAATCATTGACACTTAGATTTCTAATTTATTCGTGCACTTATCAATGCCAACAATGAGTCCAAACTTCACTGTCTGTCATTTTGATTTCAACTCTTTCCAATTCCTTTCTGATTCATATCCCGAATTCTGTCATTATGGTTTACCCTGCGGAGGGCAATGGACTTTTTCGGGCGTAAAAATCCTTAGCATGGGTTCCGTCGGAAGGGAAGTAAAGCCGATGATCCCATTCGTAGATTTACGGCATGTAAAAGAGCCTCAAGCCTGATGAGGAGGTCTCTGAGCAAAATTCCCGGTATTTCACGCCCAATATAGAATGGGACGCTAAGAAACATAGTAGTTAAAGAGCGTCCATAAATAGAACTGATTTTTTCGATTTCAGTTGAAATGACTTAATTATAATCCCTTTTCGCCAAACTAAACTGTCGTATATCTCCTACATGGCAGCGTTCCATTCCCATGCACTTCATAAGTATGATTAGCTGACCGCATCACTTCGCTCCATTGTACGTTTTGTTGTTATTATTATTAAAGGGCTGCGCTTTCAGGTCATAATTTAAAGACACCTTTTGTAACTTAATCAACTTTCAAATGTTAAACATTTAATTGTGTTATAAATCTTTTGTCACCATTTGTAATAGCACATCCAAAATATATTTTTACTTTCTCTACTACGTATAGTAAATAGGGGAAGTATTGTATTCCATTTGTATTGTATTTGGAAACATGCCCGTGTGTGTATCTGTGTCTGTGTGTGTGTGTGTGTGTGTGTGTGTGTGTGTGTGTGTGTGTGTGTGTGTCTGAGAACAGCATAACTCAGAAACGAACAGTCGGATAAACACCAAATTTGATGTATTCATTTTTTGTTTTGTCCTGGACATGCAAAGAGAAGGGAATACTCCACATAACAACCAGCTCTTAAAACATTTGACTATCGCTTAAAACCTACCATATTCCCCTTGCATCTGCAAGAAAATTACCAATAAGATTAACATCTCGATTAACGTGAAGCATGTGGAGAATAAGCGTTTGTAAAAATAGTTTGTACAAGAGTAGAGAAAGTCATGTGAGTGTAACACATCAGATTTTTTTGTAGCAATTGCTGTCAAGGAACTGGCCTTACTGCTCCTAATATTGATGCATTTGCCCTTTTTTCGTTTCAAGGCCCTTGCACCATTTTCCTCCAGGTCCAAAATTCAAAAGAGTCTAATGATTTTTTATCTTAATTACGAAGAGTCCAATTGTTACTACCATAATAATCCGACTGGGAATACCATTTTGTACTGAGAACTAATAATCAGGGGTAAATAGCTTAAAACTGATTATTCTGCAATAAACATTTATAATAACCTTCCATGTTACTTAAAAATATTAGGTAATTTCAATCAACATAAAATCTTCAAGAAACATTTGAAATCTGTTTTATATACTCACTCCTCATATACTATGGAGGAATGTTTTAATATGTCGTGCAACATGTAAATTAAATATTCACTACTTAGGATAGATTGCATGTGAATGCTTTTACACTTATTCGTTGTTGTCCTGCTGTAATGCAAGTTGAGGAATTGACTCTTGAAATGATGATGGTTTACAAATTTTTATCTTCTCTTAGATAATGCATTTTGGGGGGGGGCAGTTATTCGCGGTGATAGGTATGTTATTAGTTCTGCTGCATATTTCACAGTTTATGGCATCTTCAATGTCCCTTGCGTTGTCCACAGTGGGGCCAAATGAACAAACACAAACTCATTCCTCTTATGCACGTTGTGGGCACTTTCTAATTTATTATTAAAATACACAATTTGTGTTTAAACCTTTTAGTCGCGTTTGCCATTATAAATTATAAATTTACACCTTGCCAAATATGAATGCCTCGTGTTTAAGGATATGCTTGAAAGTTCGCAATTCTTGCCCCTTTTCCTATCAGAAGAGATTACTACGAATAAATATGGATGGTGTTTCTGCATGTTTTTAAGTTTCTTGTTTAATTGAAATCATCGATACAAAAACAGCTTATAAGTTCATGGAATGGTCCAAGTGCAAGCCCTATTTTATAATTTTGGCATTTAAATAAAGCGGCCCCCATTTAACGTCTGTGATTACCGACCCGAGAAAGGATTATCATTTGCATCCCGGCTCGGGTCCGTTGGAACAAACTTATGAATAAATTACGAAGTAAACTGACAAATCTAGCCTGAACATATCGTCATAATTGTAGTCTATTTCCAAAATTATGATGTCTTTTTTTATTAATGCCGAATCTGATCAATTCGCGGGCCCGGAGAGAGCAGACCTATTTATAGAGTTTGCACCTCCCTCAACTACCCGCTCTTTATGAGCGTGATCACGCTTACGCTGTAGCAAACTTAAATAATAATAATAATAATAATAATAATAATAATAATAATAATTACTAACGAAATAATAGAACATTCTTAACCCTTAGCCGTGCTGGTGTTTTCAAGTTGCAGTAACATGCTGGTATATATACCCTTATATACCCCTTATATACCCAAAATTTAAAAAATCATAAAAACATAAAATACTAACAAATATTATTTAAAAAGCAAAACATTATGAAAAAATACAATATAATTTCTGGTGAGATAATGATATTAACAAGTTTCTCATGCAAAATGGCCAAGTTGGCCATAAATGCACTTTTCGCGCTGATTTTTAGCTTTTCTGACTGCCTGCCATGGACATACCTAATTCACGTCTGGAGTTTATTTTTATGGATCTTCATTGAGGTCACGTGTAAGGTAGACTAGGTATTCCTAAGAATTTGTGTTCGATGGCTTGCAAGTGTCGAGGAAAATGTTTCAAATATTTGCATTCCATATATACAGGTGAATAAGAAAGAAAAAAGGCATGCTGGGGTCCAAAGGGTTTAAACATTTTGATATTTCACCTTTGAGTAGCAATTATATTATTCAAATATCAAATGACAATGCACGATAAGATTACAAAAAGCCCCAACGAGATCCGGCACTGAACTCGTGAAATATTAAAAAATAAAAGAGGCTCGGGGCTTCACAGACTCGACCAGCACAGTTACTGTTTTTTTTTCCAAAGTGAATTGAAACACCACATCGAATTTACCACTCCCAAATTATCTGGTCCACGCGGGTTCATTTCAGCCCGCCTCTGACGCTTGGACCAAGTTTAGAACAACATACAAACAATATAAGAGTAGGCATTATAACAATTTTAGCTGCAATTCATCATTACCTCTGTGAATTTTAATAAATTGTAAAATTATATTTGAGTTTAAATACACGTACTTAAAGAGCGTCAAAAATTATTATAACTGGTGTTTGCTAGAATTCTAAATTTGCATACCATTAAAATTAGATGCAATCTAACCTCGCAACTACCATTATCAAGCTCGTTGTCATTATCCAGACTAAAATAAAAAAAATACGACCCCCCACCAAATGCAGCTAAAATATTAATGCAAAAAAGTCAATAAAATTATGCACACAGCATGCCATCACGAATAGCATTCAATAAATTATTAAATTACCTTTTAATACACCTCCAAGCAGACGACCGGCACACAACATAGGAACCTATTTCGATCACTCTCAACAATCAACACAACAGAACAAAGTGAAACAATTAACAAACTAAATTATTGTCAGCCAGCGTAAAGTAACACTCTAAAAAGCTGCAGCCTTGCATACAGTTTCCAGAACTTAAAATTCATTTGAAACATTTTAATAAAAGTAAAATTAATTTTATTACATTTGGCGTTTTATATTTTCAAGTTCAAGGCGAAAAAACTCAAATTTGAGTTGGTGCACCTGAAAAATTCTGCGGATGTGCACATTCTAGACGAGTCAAACAAGCAACTGAATTAAGAATAACGTAAACATGCGAGTTAATGCTCGGGATATGCACAAGGTTGTGTTAATATACTTCGGTGTTCTGTGATGGTAATCAGAAATGGTAGTCTTACGAGATGCACCTACTGTATGGAAACTGCTTAAGGGAATAATATGCTTGTACAAGCCTTATGGAGTGACTGCAGCACATGTTAGAAGTACAGTAATTGGAAAGCTGTGCAAAGGTAAGTGTTCGTAATGAAGAATTCGTTGTATTATTTATGCTGTCTTCCCATTTTCAACAAAAACCTACTTTTGTTTCCTGTATGTGCGACGCTTGATTACAGAAAATTTTTACAAAAGCTTTCCAGAATATAAAAAAATAAGTAAGCACTGTGGATAGCAAATCCTATAAAATAATTCAGGACGATAAATCGAAAGGATAACTTGACCTAACCTAAACTACTTGCTCGGTCTCTTGGCTGACTTTGGAGAAGTTGTGCACACATAAGAAATAGATCCATGCTCCTTAATAATTATATTAATCGTACTCTTCTACCAGAATTCTACATTCAATTTCTTTTAGTAAGTTTAGAACCATTGTCTTTGATTATGGCATAATCACAGATACAGTAAGTTTATCTTAACCCACAATTTTATCAAACCTAGAAACCACAATATTCAGTGATTCCACTGTGGGTTGCCAAGGCCTGTGACGGCCTTGAACGTATCAGATATTGTCACTATAATGAGGTATGCAATTACTATTACATACATTGTGGGAGACATAAACACCTTAACTGGAGCAAATATATGGCACATAGATTTATTAATAGTAATATCGTCATATTTTTTTTGTCATAGATCTGTGTGCACTTGAATGTCGACCACCAATGAATCATGTTTTTATAGAAGGAAATCCATCAAAGTCACTGAGCGTTGAAGTGGCACCAAGCTATGCAGATCATCCTTTAGTTGTAGGACCTCGTTACCAGCCTCAGGATTTTCGACTCACTTGGAGTGCACATCTGGGAAAACATGTTTCTGGAGTTTTTGGTAGGGTATTTTAAGGCATGAGGTAGATTGTTACAGTTCTTTAAAAACTTAAAACATTTTCATTTGATGCTCTCAACATTTCTGCAATAGTGAAACAAAATGGTCATTCTATGCCTTTAATGTAAGCAAGCTAGGATTTTGATGGCCAGAAACTTAGCAAAATAAGTATTTAAGAACTAAAAAAATCAACCAAAATCTAAAACTGAGAGCCACAAACTTCAATTACGGGTAAACAAATATTGCAATTTATTACAATTCACAGAATAATTAGCCCTTAAAGTTAATGTTTTGTGAAATTTTGCCCAAGGAATTTTGATTTCTCTGAGGAAAGTCTGCAGGTAGGGTTGTCACCTTGAAGTCAAAAGTTGGGACGCTTAAAAGTTGTGGTAGCCAGTTTTGAAAATGAAATGTGTTAGATTATTGAAATTAAACTAAGCTTCATATACTACATTCAAAATTTATAAAAGTATTCAAACTAAGTCATTTCTAGCGCTCCCCATATGGCCTATGACCTTTGGGGTATACCTCATTCCACCAAGCTATACTGCACCCATTTTTGAGGTGGAAGCATCCAGCGGTTGGAATCTATTGGCTCCGATGGTAGGGTAATACAAGAATGGCAGTGAAATGAGAGGACCTACAGCTTTTACCATGGATTCCGAACCACATTGGACCTTGGGATACCTCACATGAGCAAGTCAGAGGTGAAGGCACATGGATGGCCACCCCAGAGCTGGGAATTGAACCCTGGACCCTCAGTACAAGAGCCAGAAACAGAAGCACTGCACTACCTGGCACCCTATTAAAATTCAATATGCTTACCTGGTGCTTAGCACAAACATTGGGGCTTTGTCTATCTGATGTATGCATTCTTTTCACTTTTTTCTTGCATTTTTCATTTTTACTGTCATGGCTATCACTGCGCTTATTTCCATTGCTATTTTCCCTTAATTTAGAGAACATTTTTAACACCAGAAGCCCCTAGAATAACAACTCTCATGAGTGCACAATGTCTTCACACTAAGCTGCCGTGAATTGCTTCTTCAAATTTCATTTGAGCATCATTTCTACCATTTTGTTCATTCACCGTCTAATATGACCTGTCCGGTTAAACAATATTAATCAATCATCAAAGCCAGCCAGAAATGTGAGATCAGACTGTTCTGGCATCAAACAACCTCTATGCATGAGCCCATTATTGCTTGCCCTCTGCCTTTCTTTTAAATTTAAACGGCTATCACAATAACCAACTTAAGAATCTAGTAGTCATCTTTACTGAGAAAATGCTAATATTACGTATTATTCAACTCAATAATAAAATTCATTAAACAATACTTTTAATACAAACAAAAAAGTAGGGACATGGATGTCCCATGAAACTCTTATCAGAAGACGGACAGTTAAATATAAATCTGATGTGTTCCATTCACATGATTTTCTCTACTCGCTTTCTATAGACTGCTTATTCTATCTGCTTCTTGTTAATCAAGATAAACGTTCACTTCACATTTTGTTGTACGTATAAGCAGGATACAGTAGGTGGTAGGCAGATTTTTAAAAAGTTGGTCACCATGTGATGACTTTGTAATTCCATGTTCTTTGCATACCCACGAGAAGAAAACCATATCGACTTACTACTGGAAAGATTCCTAAGCATTTGTAAATTCAAACTAATAATACGTATCTTGGAAATCATTACCACAAAAAAATTTATTTGACATAATTGTCATTTAACAAGATCTACATTTTTTGTACAGTAAGATTTTTTATCAAATTGTTAGTTATTTTTGAGAAAATAAAACATAACAACAACAACAACAAACTTTCCATGTAAACGGCAGCTTGAGCTGGCAGGATACACACGCACTACGAAGTTTCCACCCCATTGCTGATTTTAAGTTAACTCATGCGGGCTGGCCCGGCTACCTGGCTACGCAACGGTTAATTGTGGACAGTGTGAGACTGGGTGAGGAGGAGCTGAACAGCGGGGAAGTTAAGCTTTACCCCGCGTAAGCTATCAATGACTATCTGTTTCTCTCCCCTCTCTCCCTAAAATTGTTATCACTTTCTCTACTACGTATAGTAAGTAGGGGAACTATTGCATTCCACCCAAACATTCGATACCGAGATTTCACCAGAAATACATGTTTTGAGGTGCACTGAATGCATATAAAGCATTTTTGGAAACATGTCCGTGTGTGTGTCTGTCTGTGTGCGTGTCTGTTTGTGAACAGCATAACTCAGAAATGAACAGTCGGAAAAATGCCAAACTTGGTATTTAGGTTCAGTATCTTCCACAGATGCGACACGAAGGTTTTCAAGAAAATCCGCCCATCCCAGATTACCCTTACATGGAACATTTTTCGAAATTTTTAATTTTCTCAAAAATGGCTCTAACGATTTTGATTAAAATATCATATGTTTAAGATATTTTCATGACAAATGAAATGCATATCTCGAATTTTCTGGGAATGTTTCCAAAAGTATTCTTCATTGTGAACGACTTTTGCATAACTGGTAAACCATAAGAGATAGACAAAATTTTACTACACCAAAAATGTAGATTGCATTAAAATACACAATTTATGTCATATACATTTTTTTGTTGAGTGAACCATTTTCGAGATATTGCTTGTTATTGCCTTAAATTTTCCAATACTTATACTTTTTCTCAAATGGGAATTCATCATTCATTTTTTTTTTTGTGCTGGTAATGCAAAGAGAAAGGAACATAGCAACCAGCTCTTAAAATATTTGACTATCGCTTAAAGCCAACCAATTCCCCTTGCATCTACAAGAAAATTAGCAATAAGATATCTCGATGAAGCATATGGAGAATAAGCGTTTGTAAAAATAGTTTGTACAAGAGTAGAGAAAGTCATGTGAGTGTAACACATCAGATTTTGTTTGTTTCTATTCAGGGAGTCTCAAACGTGCATTTCCATTGAAATCTGGGTATCAAATTTATGGGTTGAATGCAATATTTTCTTCTTACCTACTATAGTTAAGTAGTAGATAAAGCTAAAATGGGATAACCCTACCTGCAGATAACGTTCTCCTTCCATGTATGTTTTTACATTCAATGGAAACATCAAAATGTTTCTATTAGTAATTGTGGTATATTGTTAATATCTGGGCAATTTTTCACTCATTGTAGTTGCAGTGTGATTTTTCCTGACTAGTTAAGTTTCAGTATTTTTAATCTGCAATCATTTAATAATGGCTTCTCATCCATCATCATATTACCATGGTAATGGCATTCATTGCTGCACTCATTGCAAATGAATACATGGATAGAATAATATGCCCACACATACAAAAGTTTGTAAGATTGTGATAAAAGCTCAAAATATGCAAGCAAAGCTTTTTCATGTACAATATTACTCTATTAGCTTATATACCACTTCATACTCCACCCTTGATTTATGTGGCAGAAGCGATCTAACAACTGAAGCTGTTACTTCAAAATCT
The DNA here is from genome assembly GCA_030765065.1 of Deroplatys truncata. Taxonomy (NCBI): domain Eukaryota; kingdom Metazoa; phylum Arthropoda; class Insecta; order Mantodea; family Mantidae; genus Deroplatys; species Deroplatys truncata. The sequence continues at coordinate 26,738,529 of CM060985.1, read as the reverse complement.
GAAGGGATGCTTTCTTCAGAGTCACTCATTGTTCAAAACAAGTTAATATCATTACATTAATTCTTTTGTTTCTAGACCAACTTTACTATGTTCAACAGAATAAGCAGCCATTATTAAATGGTCATGGATAAAATATTGTGTGCAACTAAATGGGATATGACTAGGGTTGCATTAAGCTGATAACCCAAAACCAAGACCTTTTGTTACCATTAGTTTAATCAATTTTAAGAAATTAAATTTTTAGGAACAAGGAGTCCTAATATAGGAGAAATGTCCATTTAATTAATAATTCACAGCTTTGGAAGTACTACATGATTGTACTTTACCTTAAGTAATCACATATTATCAATAATGCATCAGATTTATTCAGTACAACTTAATGTATTGGTATAAATATTGAAGTGTAATATTTGTTTTAGTGTTGGAAGATGCTTCATGTTTATATGCACAACGTGTGGAAGCCAATTTGTTGCGGTAACTTCGTGTTATCTATTGCTGGGCGCCTGTTATTGAATTACTACTTTGAATGTTGGGTTCTTTGTCCTCCGGCTAGCTATTATTTCTCGGTCGAGCAAATCTCTTGAACAAGGTGTGTAAACGGAAAGGATTTGTTACTCAAAGATAACACTGATAAAAGAATTTGTTTTTACACTTTTATTACCGTCACAATTAATTAAGTTCACATATTGACTCTTGATACACGCCAGACTGAAACTGTTATATTTTCTAATATCACAATAATCACTTATTTACTGCACATTATTAATTCGCGTGTTTCACATTTATAACAAACTTTAAGACGCAAGAGATTCTGTAGAATTGCGATGTGTAATTCGCGAACGATTCTGATGAACTAAGCGACGTTTAACTTCTGAATGGTTCTGTTGGACTCAGCGACCTGTAACGCGTGGATGATTTTGAACTGGGCAATACTTGCCTCTGGCTTTAGCTTTTTATACTCCCACACCCGATATGCCTAAAGATTATAACCAAGCTGCTATTGGTTAATAAAACGCGTCAACATTAACGTCTATATTTATATCCAATCAAAATTACGAACGCATATGCTTTAGGGAAGATGTTCCCTCCATTTCTCAGAAAAGCGCGCCAATCTGACGTCATATGCTTGTCTCTAATAATTGATAAACAACTCACCCCCTCGCTCATTGTTACCCGCTCTTGTCAGTTTCAGTGAGGCGGTGTAAACTTATTTCCTAGCAATGCTTATAATTAACAAACATCTCAAATCAATGTCATACAATAATGCTTATTTACACTACAATCACTCTGGCATTTACATTATTGTGATACAAATTACTGCCACAATATATGTCTTTTTGTACAATTTTATTTCTCACAATCGTAACAGAAGAAAGGAACTTTGTATTGTTCATGATAACTGTATGAAACTCACTACAACTTATATTTTTACTTTCTCTACTACGTATAGTAAGTAGGGGAAGTATTGTATTCCAACCAAAAATTTGATACCGAGATTTCACCGGAAATATATGTTTTGAGACCCCTGAATCCAAAAAAAGCATTTTTGGAAACATGTCCATGTGTGTGTGTGTGTGTGTGTGTGTGCGTGCGCGCGCGCGTGTGTGTGTGTGTGTGTGTGTGTGTGTGTGTGTGTGTGTGTGAGAACAGCATAACTCAGAAACGGACAGTCGGATAAACACCAAACTTGGTATTTAGGTTCAGTAACTTCCAGAGATGCGACACGAAGGTTTTCAAGAAAATCCCCCCACCCCAGAATACTCTTTACATGGAAAATTTTAATTTTCTCAAAAATGGCTCTAACGATTTTGATTAAAATATCATATGTTTATGATACTTTCATGACAAATAAAATGTATATCTAGAATTTTCTGGGAATGTCTGGGAAAGTATTCTTCATTGTGAACGACTTTTGCATAACTGGTAAACCATAAGAGATAGACAAAATTTTACTACACAAAAAATGTACATCGCATTAAAATACACAATTTATGTCATATACATTTTTTTTGTTGAGTGAACCGTTTTCGAGATATTGCTTGTTATTCCCTTAAATTTTTCAATACTTATTTTCTCAAATGGGAATTCGTTATTCATTTTTTTTGTCTTGTATATGCAAAGAGTATTAATCTGTGGCAAAGGGAATGGTGCTGCACCTAGCAACCAGCTATTAAGAGATATGTTTATGCTTAAAGGCTACTGTATTTCTATATTGCCCTTGTAAATGTATATTCCCCTTACATCTACAAGAAAATTAGCAATAAGATAGAGTGCAAATATTTATCTCGATTAACATTGAAGTAGATGGAGAATAAGCGTTTGTAAAAATAGTTTGTATAAGAGTAGAGAAAGTCATGTGAGTGTGATACATCAGATTTTTCATATTGTATTGTATTTGCAACATGCATTAACTGTTTTACTGCTAACGTATTCCTTTATTCTGTTCACTGAGCACTCATGAAGGGAAGAAAACCTCTTTCTCTCTCTACATTGGTGCTATGACCAATAATGGAGAAATATCATCCTATAATTGTTAGCAACTCTGAATATGCTCTCTAGAAATGCAGGCAACCCATTTCTTTTGTGACAGATTCTCAAAATTATCATCCTTGGCCTCCCTGCAAAACAATAAATTTGTTGAGATCAGATATAATAAAAATCGCAGACTTTTGCCTTTTTGGCCTAGATGTTTTCATTTGCCATAAAATCGCGGACGGTCTGCTAAATCTGTGGTATAAATCAACCCTAGATAAGAGCATCATTACCTCTCTCATGTGATTACAGAACTCAGCTTACACATTGTTCCTGCAAAACACATTCAAGCAGTAATGATGCTCGTATCCCACTAGTTGCATAACTATTATGTCACACTGGTTATTGAATATTTATTGCTTAGATACAATAAATGTAACACAACTGTTGCGCTCAGACAACTTACAAATCCTCGGGCCAGGGGTCTTTGGGTTTGTAATGCTGTCATTCTCTGGCATAATCATTATACCTTTGTTACATAAATAACTGTAATGTATTTAAGCAAAGTAGCTCTCATTTGTTTATAATATATGTATGTTCAGTTCTAGGAATAAACGAAGGAGCTAAAGCAGCTCTACAATTATATCAACAGAGGCCCAGCAGAGTGTATCGTGTGAAAGGGAAGCTTGGACAGGCCACTGAAAATTACTTTGATACAGGAAAGATAGTCGAGAGGGCCACATTTTATCACATCAAGCGCACAAAATTTGATGCATTACTAGCCTCCATACAGGCAGCACATCAAAAGCAAATGTTTGCGTAAGTACATTCTGATAGCACCATGGAAAAGTGTGAGCCTCGTCCATACATAAATATCCTATGTTTGAAAACCAAACAAAAAAAGATTATGAACATTAATATACCTATTATCCGTCTATTTTTAGTTTCTGTATTTACAGCATATAAAGGAAGTATTGCATTGTAACAAAAGCTTTGATATCGAAAATTCGCCAGAAATAAGTTTTCAGACCACCTGAAAGCACTTTTAGAAAAAGGTCCATGTGTGTGTCTATGAACAGCATAACTTAAAAACAAAAAGTTGATTAAATGCCAAACTTTTATTATATCTTCTTAGGATGTGACACAAAGATTTTCAACAACATCCTCCTCATCTTAATCTATTCTTTACATAAAAAATTATAATACTTTCTCTACTACGTGTAGTAAGTAGAGGAAATATTCCATTTCACCCAAAAAATTTATTGTGAGATTTCATCGGAAATACATGCACCTCGGAAGCACCTCTGGAAGTCCTCTTCTTTCATGTCAGCGCTTCTGCCACTGCTGGAAGCACCTCTGGAAGTCCTCTTCTTTCATGTTCAGAGCCTTCTGCGATTCGCGATGGATGACATCAAAACGGTGTCCTTGCAGCCACGTTTTAAGTCGTGGGAAAAGAAAAAGTCCGCTGGTGCCAAATCTTGGATAATAGGCGGTATGGGAAACAGTATTCATCCTATTTTTATCCAAAAATTGGCGAACAGAAAGCGCTTTGTGTGCGGGTGCATTGTCATGATGCAGGAGCCAGTCACCACTCCTCCTTTTCTCCGGCCGTTTGTGTCGCACATTCTCCCTTAGTCTTTGCAACACTTGTTTGTAGAACACTTGATTCACTGTTTGACTCTGTGGCACAAATTCCTTGTGTGCAATGCCTTTAATGTCAAAAAAACACAATCATCATTGACTTCCCTTTGGATCGAACTTGTCTGATCTTTTTCGGGCGTGGAGATGAAGGACTCTTCCATTGTGAAGATTGTTGCTTCGTTTCTGGATCTTACCCATAAACCCATGTTTCATCACCAGTAATAATTTTCTGCATAAACTGTGGGTCATTTTGTAGCTGTTGTTTAAGATCTGTGCAGGCAATCGCATGGCTTTCCTTTTGGTCATTTGAAAGCAGACGGGGCACAAACTTGGCGGCAATTCTTCTCATGTCCAAAATGCTTTGAACACTTCCAAAGGAGAGTCCTAATGAGTCAGAAAGTTCTCTTATTGTAATGCACCTATCATTTAAGACCATTTCCCTCACCTGATTGATATTTTCATCAGTTTTGCTGGAACAGGGTCGCCCTGAACTATCTGTATCTTTAACTGATATCACACCACTTTTAAATTTCGAAAACCACTCAAATGCTTGCGTTTTGCCCATAACTTCCTCCCCATAAGCTGTTCTTAACATTTCATAGGCTTCTGTTGCAGTTTTACTGAGTTTAAAGCAAAATTTGATGTTCGTTCTTTGTAATCTGACATTTTTGCTACACGGAAAAATCGCAGCACATGCAAAACACGTGTTCACTTCAGAGCGTCTACCTCGTCACTGCATGGTCACAGGAAGTCGCTTGACATCTCATTTTTATCGGGAAGGAATGCTACATGTACAGTCTGTGTAAGAATTAAAGAAATCTCAGCATCACCATTGTTGTGAAGCCATTCCGGAAACTTTTTGAGCACGCCTCGTATTCTAAAAGGATACAACAAGAAAATGTTCCCACCCCCAACTACCCTTTATATGGAACATTTTTTTAAAATTTTTATTCTCTAAAAAGTGGTTCTAACAATTTTGATTGAAATACTATATATTAAAGGTATTAAGATGACAAATAAAATGTATATCTTGAATTTTGTGGGAATAGCCTTTTGAAGTCTTTTGAAGAAATTTTGTATATTCTTGTATAACTGGTAAACGTTAAGCAAAAGATGAAAACATAGTACACAAAAAAATGTAGATCTCTTAAAAACACAATTTATTTCAAATAAGTTTTTTTGTGGGTAAGCCATTTCTGAAATATCTGTTATTAATGGTTCAAATTGTTCATTTCTTGGTCATTCTTTAAAGTCCTTTCAACATTCAGTTGTTTCTCGCGATTGCATAGAAACAGTATGGAATTTTAAGACCAGCATATAGTGTCCAGTTCTTAAAAATATGAGTATCACTGCTCTCTTTGTACCCATGTAATGTAGTCTATTTTTGCAAAGGTTTATTTGGATAAAAATGTAGTCTATAGAAAATAAGCTTAATTAAGAGTAGTTTGTATGCCCACTAATACACAATAGAGGGTAGATAAAGTCATGTGTATGTATTACATCCAAATGTTTTTATATTTATTATTTTCCTAAACTTGGCTCCAATGATTTTTATTAAAGTACCACAACTGGTTTGCATGTCACAATTTAATGTCATACCGGCAAGTTGCTATGGTAACTCAGTGGTTACAGCAAGAGGAACGGATACCGAGAGAACCGTGGTTCAAATCCCGGCTATGGCATTGAATTTTTCAGTCGTCTGATTCTACCTTTCCAACCCTGTCCAACACATGGCTTGTGTGGAAGAACAATTAATTCCATTTTGTAAGAATAGTTTGCAAAAGAGTGGGTAGAGAAAGTCATTCGAATGTAACACTTTTTTTTTTAAATTAAAATATGGTAGTTTTAAGATATTTGAATGAATAATAAATGTTATACCTTGAATTGTCTGCAAATAGCCTGTGAAGTCCTCTTTGTTGTGAATAACTTTTGTGTAATTGGTAAACCATAAAAGATAGACAGAAGATTACTACATGAGAAATTTACACTCATTAAGCCACCCAATTTCTGTCAATTATTTTGTGGCATAACCATTTTTACTTTCTCTAATACATATAGTAAATAGGGGAAGTATTGTATTCCACACAAAAATTCAAAACCAAGATTTCACCAGAAATATATGTTTTGAGGCCCCCTGAATCCAAAAGAAGCATTTTTGGAAACATGTCCGTGTGTGTGTGTGTGTGTGTGTGTGCGCGCGCGTGTGCGTGTGAACAGCATAGCACAGAAATGAACAGTCAGATAAACACCAAACTTGGTATTTAGGTTCAGTATCTTCCATAGAGGCGACACGAAGGTTTTCAAGAAAATCTCCCCACCCCAGATTACCCTTTACATGGAACATTTTTCGAAAATTTTAATTTTCTCAAAAATGGCTGTAACAATTTTAATTAAAATATTGTATGTTTAAGATATTTTCATGGCAAATGAATTGTATATCTTGAATTTTCTGGGAATGTCTCCAAAAGTATTCATCATTGTAAAAGACTTTTGCATAACTGGCAAACCAAAAGAGATAGACAAAATTTAATACACAAAAAATGTAGATCGCATTAAAGTACACAATTTATGTCATATACATTTTTTTGTTGAGTGAACCGTTTTCGAGATATTGCTTGTTATTCATTTTTTTTTGTCCTGGTAATGCAAAGAGAATGGAATACTCCACATAGCAACCAACTCTTAAAATATTTGACTATTGCTTAAAGCCTACCAATTCCCCTTGCATCTACAAGGAAATTAGCAATAAGGTTGATATCTCGATTAACATGGAGCATATGGAGAATAAGTGTTTGTACAAGAGTAGAGAAAGTCATGTGAGTGTAACACATCAGATTTTTACTTTCTCTACTACGTATAATAAGTAGGGGAAGTATTGTATTCCACCCAAAAATTCGATACTGAGATTTCACCGGAAATATATGTTTAGAGACCCCCTGAATCCATAAAAAGCATTTTTGGAAACATGTCCGTGTGTGCGTCTGTCTGTGTGTCTGTGAACAGCATAACTCAGAAACGAACAGTCGGATAAACACCAAACTTGGTATTTTGGTTCAGTATCTTCCAGAGATGCTACACGAAGGTTTTCAAGAAAATCCCCCCACCGCAGAGTACCCTTTACATGGAACATTTTTCGAAAATTTTAATTTTCTCAAAAATGGCTCTAACGATTTTGATTAAAATACCATATGTTTAAGATATTTTCATAACAAATGAAATGTATATCTCAAATTTTCTGGGAATGTCTCCAAAAATATTCTTCATTGTGAACGACTTTTGCATAACTGTTAAACCATAAGAGATAGACAAAATTTTACTACACAAAAAATGTAGACCGCGTTAAAATGCACAATTTATGTCATATACATTTCTTTTGTTGAGTGAAGCGTTTTAGAGATATTGCTTGTTATTCCCTTAAATTTTCCAATATACTTTTTCTCAAATTCGTTATTCATTTTTTTTATGTCCTGGACATGCAAAGAGAATGGAATGCGCCACATAGCAACCAGCGTTAAAATATTTGACTATCGCTTAAAAGCTACCATATTCCCCTTGCATCTACAAGAAAATTACCAATAAGGTTGACATCTCGATTAACATGAAGCATATGGAGAATAAGCGTTTGTAAAAATAGTATGTACAAGAGTAGAGAAAGTCATGTGAGTGTAACACATCAGATGTTTTTGTATAGTAAAGATTTGACTATCCCTTATGGTTTAACAACATGTAATACAAAATTCATTCAGAATGAAGACAACTTCACAAGCTATTCCCAGAGAATTCAAGATATACGTTGTATAGATCATGCAAATATCTTAAACATGTGTCATTTTAATCAAAATTGCTAAGAGTAATATTTAGAGAAAATAAAAAACAACAAAGAAGTTTCCATGTAAAGGATAGTTTTGGGTGGTGGGGGGGATTTTCTTGAAAATCTTCCTATTGCATCCTCAGAAGATGCTGAACTTAAATACCAAGTTTGGTTTTTAGCCAACTTCTTGCTTTTGAATTATGCTGTTCACGGACACATGAACTCTTTTAAAAAAGTTTTTTTATATTCAGGGGACCTCAAAACATGTATTTCCAGTGAAATATTCATATCAAATTTTTGGGTGAAATGCTGTACTACTTCTATTTATATGTATGTATATATTTATTTGCATAATGCTATACAAAATTCTTACAATTTTTAATACATTACTTTGAGTTGCTATTTTGTCTTTCTTTGGTCCATCATGCATTTTAACACCGTGGTTATTTATGCATGGTGGGTCATAACAGATTCATATTGCTTTATTTTTCTAAACCATTTTTCTCTTACTCTCCACATATATTCTCCTATTCTTTTAATATCCCTCTCCTTTTGTATTTTCATAATTTATATTTATATAGGTGAGCAGCAGAGAAAGTAAAAATCTGATGTGAACATTCACACAATTTTCTCTACCAGTGAAAAACTCGCATACAGCATAACTCCAAATTATTCGAACCTCAACTATCTGGATCACTTTGATGAAAAAGGATTTACATAACTAAAATTACTTTATTAAACCGAGTTGGTTTTGTTCAAAATTTATTACATTAGATGTAAAGTACTATACATTTCTTTATCATCCTAAAATCAATCCTCAGTGAATGTATTAAAATACAGTCTTCCATGCACAAAAACGATTTAAGATAGCAAACTAACTGGCTGACCGATATGTTCAAGAAGTGAAACTTTATATAAGTACAGTATTGTGCAAAATGTAAACAAAATTTTTGTAGTTCATTAAACTAATATTACAGTATGCACAAATTTATTTATTATTATTATTTTTTTTTAAGAAATATCCTTTTTTTCACAACTTGTCTAATTATTTGGATATTTGATTATTCAGATTGCATCCAGTCAGAATTAATCTGGATAATTGGAGTTCTACTGTATATCTATTTTCCGTTGCATACTAAGTATATATTCATATAAAAGGCAATTTTTCTATCCATGTTACTTTAAGATATATTTTTGCCTATAGTCCCACAGGCCTTAGAAGGGAACCTGATGTAAATAAAAACACATGGCAAGCTGTGTGCATTGGCTGCAGATTACAATAAAGTAGTTCCATGTTGCACTACTGAAATGATTTAGTTTTACATTATTTAAGAGTTTATTGTGTTATAAAACATTGTTATAATATTAAATTTTAGTTCACATTGCATTCAAAAACTTATATAGATAATTAATAAACATTTAATGAATGGAGGTATGCGTATGCACCATTTTCAATTGCTAAAATACAGTTGGTCAGTGTTATTGCATTTAGCAGCGCTCACTTGTTTTCAAATTGTTTATTACATTGTGGTTAAGTTTATTATTTATTATGAGTAATCAAAATGTGTATGTGAAACATCCAAAGAAAAAATTTTGAAAAGTGGTGAAAAAACTACTGTATTGGATGTGTTTATAAAGGTTTTTTTTCAGAAGTATCCGGATTTAGCATTAAAGGCATTATTAATTTAACGTCCAAGTTTACTGGTGTTTCTGTAAAAAGTGTCAACTTTATTCGCATGGAAAAGCACAAAACTGGGAAACTGTTATCCCTTTAAAGAAAAGCAAATGCCAAAAAACTGTGCTTGGTTTGAAATGTGATGAGGAGGAAATCGGTGGGGTTGGACCACTAAACACCACTGATGTGCATTTATGCTGATTAGGTGGTTTCAGGTCAGAAGAACGTGTCTTCAGATAGTGTGTATGCTCTGTCCAGGGCACAGTAATACAGTTTGCAGACCAGTATTTCGCGCACTGTGTTTGTTTGCATCAGGTTCCCTTCTAAGGCCGGTGGGATTATAGGAATTATTTCAAATTAAGCAAAAAGCATTCAGTTATATAAAACAGGCAGAAACAGCATTAAAATGTTTATTCAGTAACAAACTCTAGCAATGGAAACAAAGAAAAACAGAAAAGAATAACAGACTTTCAAGCATGTGTTTTAGATGGCGCATTCTCGCATTCCTTCAGGGAATATTAGAAAAATGGCTAATGCTATGAAACAATTATTTGACACAAATTGTGTATTTTAATGTGCTTGTATGCTTTTGAAGTAAGTTTTTTTCTATCTCTTAGGATTTTCTAGTGCAAAATTCAATCAAATTAAGTGGGCTCGACAGGCTATTCACAGAAATTCAAGATATATGCTTTATTTCTCATGTCAATATGTTGAACATGTATTGTAATCAAAATTGTTATAGTGGTGCTTGAGAAAATAAAAGGAAATGAAAAATGTTCTATATAAGGAATAGTTCGGTGTAGGGTGATATTCTTAGTGGTGAATTCTTGTAATAAATTGAGCTTAAATACACACTGTAGTATTTATTTAACATTTGAGTTTTGCTGTTCACAGACACTTATAGATGGCCATACAAACACATGCATGGTCCTTTTTCTGTAAGTGCTTCTTTTTGGATTTAGGGAACCTGAAAACGTGCATTTCTGGTGAAATCTTGGTATCAAATGTTTGGGCGGAATGCAGTAATTGTAGATGCTAGAGAAAGTAAAAAGAAAATCAATTCGTTAACTCTACTGTAGTAATCATTAAAGAAAAGCATGTTAATTATTGAAATCTTTTTTCAGGCAATGCGGTGTGGATATGCAGACACAAACAGCATATGAACTGGCAATTCAGGGACCCATAAAGCCAGCAGAATCCAAAATTCCTGTTCTTTATGGCATCAAATGCATTTATTTTGAACCTCCGGAGTTTACATTAGGTATGAGCACTAAAGATATAAAATATCTTATAATAGGCATGTTATAAAAATGTTGGTAACATTTAAGTTGATGCACTTTCTAGCATGTATACAATAGAATCTCGTTAGTACGTTTTTGCAGGGACCTAAGGATTTGGACATCATAGGAGGGAAAACGTGTTAACGAAAATGCAAAATCTGCAATTTAAGAACACAGTTATGTAATAAAAATCTAATAATTACTAATGTCCTGGTTTTAAGTTCTCTCTTTATTTTTCCATTAGCACAATTTTCCCACCGCTTCAGAATTTCTGTTTTCTTCTTTAGAATCTCGTAAACTTGAGTTTTGCCTACGTTAAACACCTTCATGATCTGCTTTACACTCAATTTATCACGTTCACTGTCATGTTAAGATCTAGCACAACTCTTGTTTTCAAGCCATGATGACTACTGCTAAACTAAATCATCACCTTTGTAAGTTTTAGAGGTGTACTGTTAAGAGCTGTATTCTGCGCTGTCTGACAAGTCATTAGAGCAGGAAATGGAAAGGGAAGAGACAACAATAAAGGACAATCACCTTGCTTATTGTTAACTTAACTATGCAGAGAAGGATGAGGTGACAGGTTTGTCAATATTCGGATCATCATTAGCACACCCTCCTCCTAGACTGGTCAGGTAGTAACAAAATGATCATGTTTCAACTTAAACATCACGTACTTAGAACAGACAATGCAGACTTTCAAGGGTGCCTGAAATTTTCTGGAAAGTTTCCATTAAAAGGCATACTTTGATTTCCATTATCCGCATAAGACAGTTTCCGTTTAATAAAGGGAATTTGGCATGTTTTTCATCTCAAAATTCATGGGATCATGAAATATTTCCGTTTAACAAGGGGTCTGTTGAAGGCAGGTTTTACTATATTTTAATTGCCAGAAGTGATCTTTAGCTCTAAAATCCCTCTTTGTATTCCCTATGTGGAACTGTTCATAGTTGTTGCATTTACCTTTATATATGCCAAACTTTTTGTTTGGAGGAATGGTGTGCTTTGTTCTTGAGTTCAAAACAGTGCGAGTCAGTTGGGGAATTTAATGTCATGCTGCTATGGCAGCTCAGTTGGTCAGATAGCAGCATGGAAAGCTAAAGAACTGCGGTTCAATTGCTGGCTATGGCATGGAATTTTTCAGTCTGATTCTACCTTTCCAACATTCTTAGTTATTAATGAGTACTTTGCCAGTTGTACTATCTTTCAAGAAAGTAAATTTACACTTTTTGCGGATCAGTATCATTCGGGCATTCCATGAGTAGGGGGTATGAAACCTATAGCTGGCGCCAATCATGAAGGTGATTGACATTTCGCGGAGCGAGAGAGGCGACGTTGCCGCTTATCACGACCATGTAGAGAGCGCGTCGAAGGAGACTGGGTTGCGTCTGCATTGTAGAGCGGATACTATTTATATTCGTATACGAAGACAATTGTAAAATAATGAATCTACGTGCAGAGGATAGATCATGCAAGAATATATCTGTAAAGATCTGCGTAAACAGAAGAAGCATACCTGTGAAATATTCATGCTTATTCTAATGGAAAAATGCCACTCATTTCCGAATCGCTGTTGTTGTTGTTGTTGCTGCTCGCTTGATAGACTTATTCGGTTCCCGAGTGCATCCAGTTTTTCATTTGGCTACGCTATCTTTGTCACTATTTTTTGGACATTGTTAAATATCCATTAAACACAATTATAAATGCTCACACAACACACACACACGCGCACAAATACACGTAACACAAGGCAAATACCATACAAATACGACGATGCAAAAGAGCTTTTCAGTACGCAGGCAATCTCTAAACTAATACAAACCACAAGCAAGCTGGGGCTAAAAGGAGGAATTGTTTATAACTGCAGTCACAGCAGAAGATAAGACTTCAGCTCCGGTTACTGCAATGGTCGCTCGCCCGGCACGTCATGCCAATCACGTGTTACGATATCGCAACAACGCATTTGCGTCTATCGTTGCTATAGAAACGTCTTAGTTCTAATTGGTCCTTCTAATGGTTGCTATGACGTATTCATCCCCTCCCATTCATTTAAAGCTTTCCGCCACATGGTTAGTAACTGTCAATCACCTTCTTGATTGGCGACGAGTATAAATCAACTGTAGTTGTAGACCCATACTGCTGTGGTCGCCATTTTAACCTGTCACTCACTTCGAAGATTTCTATGGCTATATTAACCCAGTATGGTGAAACATGGACTAAATATCACAAGACAAGCTCTCGCTGCTGAGCTATTAACTATGGCATTGGCAAGGAAACGGAAAGCACATGGAATGATGATTTTAATAGAACCAACATCTATGTTATATGTAACCCACTATCTGCTGTCGTAGCTCATTGGTAAAACACATGCTGTTTCAGGTGTGCCAAGGGTTCATGGCTTGAACCCCAGCATGTAGCCATACTTTTTATTCCAACTTGTTCAGCTTGTAAGACACAGTAATAAACAAATTTACAGTTTTCTTCCAGCTAAGTTATTACTGCATGGTTTCAAAGATAATGCGGAGAGATTGAATGGTAATTTTAATGGAATCAAATTCTAAATGCTGTATACAATGCATATGATCACAATAAGCTAATACATAAAATAACAAGAAACTGATAAATTCTCATCTTGAGAAAAGCAAACTTACAGCTGCAAATATAATTGTGTATAATTCGATAGGGTATAATGCATAAAACTGATAAGGTATATTCTGTGTAACTGCTATTTACAATATAGTTGCTACACTTATTATAAATAACAAAAAGAAGGCGATAGCTAAGGATAATGGTGCTTAAAAAGGAAACTAAACAACTGCCATTTCATAGCTAAGGCCACGCCATATATGAAGAAATAAGTTAATTTCTGAAACATTTCAGATTTATAGATTATGTATTTCTCGGCGGCGCCGTGGCTGAGTGGTTTGACCACTCGCCTCTCACCGAGGCGGCCCAGGTTCAATCCCAGGGACCTGCATGTGGGATTTGTGGTGGACAAAGCGGCGTCTGGACAGGTGTTCTCCGGTTTCCCCCGCCATTCATTCCACCAACTGCTCCGTCATCACCTTTCCTTTCATCTATTTTGCCATCATTTCGTTTCATTTACTTCCTTCCTCCCATACCAGGCATCGGGCTGATCACCCATCCTGGCTATTCTGTCTGCTCCATGAGTGCTCAACGGGCCTCTGACCCCAGGCATCCACTGTAAGTCCTACATAAGAGGAAGTTAAACAGAGAATGAATGAATGAATGTATTTCTCCTGGATCAAGTAACTTGTCAAAACAATAAATGGAAAACAAAAATGAAATCTTGATTTTATGATGTAGTAATAGCTTAGCTGCAAGAGAACTGTAAATTTGGTTATAACTGCGTCTTACAAAGTGAAAAACTTGGAATAAAAAGTTTGACATGTTGGAGTTCGAACCATGAACCCTCAGAACACTTGAAACAGTGTGCATTTTACCAATGAGCTACAGCAGCATATGTTAGTATGTGGGTTATATATAAAATAGATGTTGGTTCTATTAAAATCATCATTCCACGTGTTTTCCGTTTTCTTGCCAATGCCATGTAGTTAGCTAATTTTGAAGATTTAGAAGCTAGTAACAGTGATGTGTCATAATTTAAAATAAAGAGAGTTTAAGGTTGTTACACTACATCACTAAAATGTTCTTACTTGAATGCGTTTCGGGAGACGGTTTGCTCCCATCGTCAGCATGTCAACTGATTTTACCGGTCATTGTCTGGTGAATGTGTGTGGCTAGTGGTGTTCTCTGGTACTGGGATGATGAACCTCCAAAGGCTGTTGGGTGGCGGCAGTTCAAAATTCATTAGGTGATTCCTGTGTTTGACGATATGTATTTTTGCCAGATGTCCAATTCATTGCTGCTGTTGATCGGTTTTAAGAGTTTTATGTTCGGAGTGATATCATGGTTTGAAGACCAGAAATGATGTGCTACTGCTGATTTATCTGACTGCTTTTGGTAAATGCATCTCATATGCTCTATAAGTCTTATTTCAAGATTTCTTTTGGTTCTTCCTATGTATACCAGGTTACAGTCATTACAAACAGGTTACAGTCATACCAGCTGATTTATCGTTGGGGATAGGATCTTTTGTTCTGTCCATGTAGTTAATATCTCAGCAGCAAGAGAATTGCAACTTGTTTTGTAATATTTAGTCCATGTTTCACCATATTGGGTTAATATAGCCATAGAAATCCTTGAAGGCTAAAATGGCGGCCACGACAGTATAGATCTATGACCATGGTCAATTTAGTTTTCATACTCATGGAACGCCTGAATGATACTGACCTGTGAAAAGTGTACGTTTACTTTCTTGAAAGATAGTAAAGGCTTGGAGGTTCAGCGAAATAAATAAAGAGGATACTTGGTAAAAGCGCCTAGAAGCAATTCTCAATGAAATAGGGTGTGGGGATATTTGGAAATATAGACAATCACGTGAGAAGGGATGTTGGAAAAGAGATTGAGGATTGAAGACACAATTGGTCTAGATTACCAAATGAAATTATAGGTAAAAGGTTATTAAGAGTTAAATCCAAGGAAAGTTTATTTGAAATAGGAAAATATTTAGGTGTAGTGATGGTTAAATGGTTGAAAAAAAAATTAGAAATAGGGAATAGAAAGAAAATGTAGATTGTTGAATCATAAATTAAATAGGACCCAATGACTCAACAACCATGGTTTTGGATGTTTGCAGGCCCTTAGTAATGCAGCAGCTTAGTGAAAATTATATGTAAAGGGTAATGTGTAGAGATAAAATTATGTATTATAGAACTTATATGAGAATTAATTTATGTAACTAACGAAGTGAAATAAAATATCTGAAAGGCATGTCTAATATATGTTTTTATTGTCTGTTTACAGAAATGCAATGTATTAATGAAAATGAAGAATATTTTGGTGCATTAATACATGACATAGGAATGAAAAGTCGAAGTGCAGCCACATGTATGGGTGTGCAGTGTATCCGCTATGACTGTTTCACGCTAGAACATTCACTTCTAAAAAAGCATTGGACATTAGAGCACATAGTCAACAATATGCTGCAGTGTACTCGTTTACTAAAAGACACAAATTCAAAACAAAGGAAATTCTCACCAGCTCTGATTCATGAAAATAAATTAAAGTCTTTAACCTCTGGTTTGCAAATGGATGCAACTATTGCACCTTACAAGATGATAAGTGCTACATAGACAGTGTTCCTTCCCCCACTATCAGAGCTTTAGTGATTTAAAACAGCAACAGTTAAATAAATGGACAGTCAAACTTGTGTTTCCAAGAAGAAAGTGCAGTGTGAATACTGAATACAGATATTTATTTTCCATAAAAGTAACATTATGTTTTTTTTTCATTTATTGCAAGTAATTTTACTTCATCACTTACCTTTGATAGATAGAGGAAGTATTACATTCTACCTAAAGATTTGAAACTGAGCTTTTGTTCAAAATTCAATTTCCTTGTATGTGTGTGTATGTTTGTTTACCTTCTTTTGGTCCAGAATTTTTCCACGGATGTAAAGCAAACTTAACAAAATCCCCCAACTACAAGCAACACTTTATATAGGCTTTGTTAAAACTTCATTAATGGCTTTGATTAAAATGCCATATTTTTTATATATATTACCATAAATGTCTGTTTCTTTGAATTTTCTGTAAATCTGTGATTTCTGTTTATACACAATAAATCTTATATAACAGAAACCAAAAAGATGTAGTGACTGCCTCTGGTTGAGTGGTCAGCATTCTGGCTTCTCAATCAGAAGCATTCTCTTTATGCAGAACCATTCTCTCTCCTCCCTCTGAGTATGAATGTGGGAGTATTAAAAAACAAAACCAACATTAAAAGAACCTGCAGTGAAGAGAGTAAAAACATCATCAGTTAATTGTTTCTCAAGCCAAAAACCCCCAATATGATCACAGAAGTTAAAAGGGCTATACAACTGAAATGCTAAATAATCTTATTAAAGGTATAGACTTCTTAAAATATGCAATTTCTGTGAATGTTTACTTTCCTGACTGTCTACCTGTATTAGGTATTTTAATTATATTTCATCAGAAATGCATGTGTCCTTGAACAGCATAACTAACAATATATTTAAGTTAAGCATCTCCCGAAGATATAAAGAAATCACCTTTCACATGGAAAATTATATTTTCTGTTTTCTCAAAATTATTAAAATCTGTATGTTTAATATTATTTACATAATGAAATGAGTGTCCTGAATTTTCTGTTAAGTCCTTTCATTTTGAATGAATTTACTACTGGTAAACTTTAAGAAATGGACCAAGATAGGACTAGAAGTGGAGGGGACCTTAGCACCTACATTTATGCAGATCTTTTGTACCTACGTCCCTGATGAGGGCAGGCAGACCAAGAGACATGACAGGCAGAGGGCAGGGTACCTACCATTTGCAGATTTTAACTCCATAGGTGGTGGCTGGTGGAGCCAGCGATCTGAAGAACGCTCACAGTCAGGGGGGAAGGTTGGTCAGCTATGTGAATTGAACGCATGACCTTGCAAATGCAGGTCACATGCATTATGCCTGAGCCATCCCACTCAGAAATGGACCAAACTCATTACAGAAGTAAATCTCGTTAAAACAGAATTTATGCAGATTAATTATTTTGCAGCACTAACCATTTCCAAGTTATTTGGCTGGCCACTATTTGACAGCACATTTTCCTGCAATACAATGCATTCTCCAAAGGCAAAAGCCTAGAGGTATTTATATCTGGAGCTTGAATGCAGTTATTCTCCAGTGTTTCAGGAGATTCTCATACAGGAAAGCCCATTTGTCTTGTGGTGTCGAGTGTGCAGTTGAATTCACCAAAAACCAACTGACATATCTTCATTCTAGTGCTCTGTGGTTATATTTGGTGACATTCCATCTGTTCAGTTGACATCAATATCAACTATTTATAAAATTCTACCTACGGTAAAGATGAGGCCATAGTTGGTGTCATTGACAGGCATTATCTTACAGGTACATACACAGTCAAATTTAAAGCAAATTATCCTGGGCTGCATAAACAGCAGTGTTCCATGTCGATGTTTATTTGGAATTGTGTTAGTGCTTACGTAAGTGTTCCATAACATGTAGACATAGCTGGCAAAACTGATGGGCTTAACATTTCCAGGTACCTGGTGCCAGTAACTGTAGCTTCAAATAAGTGTCATTAATTCCCTAAATAACAGTGCACACAGATTGACTTGTTTTGTCAAAATGAACACGTGGATTTTATGGTGCCTAGTAAACACGACTGTAGTAGTGTGTGAATTGGACGTAATCAGACCACACAAGCTTTGTCACAAACTCATTTACCAGATGCTCACACCATTCACAAAACTCGTGTAATAATCTTGGTAATACAGTTTCCACTTAATAGCTCTCAGAATGTCTCGTACAAGCAACACTGTATACTTTTCCATGAACATAGCTGAAGAAACTGGACTTGTAGCTATACAAGATTTCCAAGGCCTTCCTTTGGGCTCATCATAAAAGCTGCAATATGCCCGTATTATTTAACAGCCGTATTAGATTGCACACTTCAAACAGGATTTCTCCATGTATTGCCAGCTTAACATACAATTGTGATGCAAGGTTTTTCATGATGTACTGAACTATCATTGTGTTCCATTTGGAGGTGCCATACAGTGACATGTTGTTTGCTTGGTACATTTTCTTGCATTGTTACTCAGTTTGAAACTGCAGTATACTTGAGATTTCCACAACAATTTACGGATGTAGAAACTGGTTCCAACTTCTTACGTTACCCTTTGGCATATTGTGAATGGTCTTACCTCACGCCTGGTCTTATGCTGCATTATATTAACATTACATCG
The DNA here is from genome assembly GCA_030765065.1 of Deroplatys truncata. NCBI lineage: Eukaryota > Metazoa > Arthropoda > Insecta > Mantodea > Mantidae > Deroplatys > Deroplatys truncata. The sequence continues at coordinate 26,719,783 of CM060985.1, read as the reverse complement.
TCATTAATGTGGCCTTATCATAAAAGCTGTGCAATTGTCAAGCATGTTGAGCCACCATCAAAATAAGCTGTTCCTCGAACATCAACTGCACTACCATTTTAATTATCATGTCACAAGTTAGTCAGTTTGTTAAGGCCTTGACAAAAATAGCCTGTTTTCAGTATATTACAAGCAAATTTCTACATTTATCAGACTCAAACATCAAGGAAGGCATTTTAATGGGCCACAAATTACAAAACTGCTGAAAGACCAAAACTTTGAACAGATGAATGCTGTGGAACTTGCTGCATGGACTTCAATCAGGGATGTCATGACAAAGTTCCTAGGAAATGTAAAGGATGAACAGTACAAAACAATAGTGAAAATTATGTTCGGATCACATGAAACAGTTGGGGTGTAAAATGAGCCTGAAACTGCACTTCCTTCATTCTCATCTTGATCACTTTCTGGAAAATCTTGGGGCTGTTAGTGAAGAGATGGGAGGGAGGTTTCAGAAAGACATCAAGGAGGCAGAAAGAAGCTACCAGGGGAGGTGGGATATACCAGTGATGTCAGACACTGGGCAGCCAAGTGTCATTCAAAGGTGATTACAAGTTTTTCATGTAATAGTATGTTCTGGTGTCGTTTTATGTATACATTGCATTTTGTGAATTCTTTGCTCACACTTTAGTTGCTAAGGCACAGAAATCACAAATGTGTGTTTCAGCATTATGTGAACCAAGAGATTTTGGTTTAACCCTAAGTATTGGCAATTATGTCAATGAAACTTCTATTTGGCACCCCACTCACAAAAAATAGTGGAATACATATGTCATAGGCTGTTTATATTTCCAAACTTATCTTAATTTGTTCAGTACTTTTTGCTGGCTGGTATAATTGGTATTCCTCTCCAGATTTATTTAGAAGACTCACTGAGAGACAAATGCAATTGGGACTAAGCGACCTAATAGAAAAGATATGCCACGCAATATCTGTACAAATAAACTGAAGCATGAAAATATAGTGCCAGAAATATTGTGTGAAGTGGAGAGATGATAAGGATATTTATTTTCTTTCAACTAAACATAAATCAGCTGACTTCATAAAAATGGGGAAGCTGAGAAGAAAATGAGGCCCAAACCCAATAGAGGTCAAGAAACCTAAATGTGCCCTTGAATATTAAGAGCGCCAAGAAGCTAGAAACCAGCTGTGCAGTGTTTTTCTACTGGGCATTTGGAAACATAATAACGCACTGCTGCTAGGTCACACTGTTGATGCAGTTTTGCTCGAGTGCCATATTGAGTTGACCATGTGTACTGTCCATTCCAAACCAGAGTGCCTTTCACTGAAAACAAACTCTTTGTATTATCTGCATGAAAGTAGTTCGCAATCCCCGCCCATAATGGCTGCTCGTTCCCCTCCCACGAGCTTGTTGAACACTATTTAATCTATAAAAAGGCGCCTTGCGTGAGAATCATTAGTTCAAAATGCAACTTGAGGTAACAATAGATTTTATAAGTATGCGGCAATGAACATTTTACTTACGTTAATCACAATCCTTGGGCAAAAGTGCAACACCCAAATCCGAATCCTCCGAAGATGACTCAGCTGCCATATCAGAATCAGAACTACTCTCCAAAATAATGACAAGCTTATCCACAATTCCACAGCACTGTCGCACTTAAAACAAGTTCCCACGTTTTATCCTCTTCTATGTTGTATTATGTCTGTTTATATTCCCTGCTAGCTTACGTTACACTTCTCACTGAAACGCCTGTAAAATCCGATATTAGTTTCGTAATATGCAATAATGTGTCAGGTATTTTTGTAATAGCGAGTTCAATATATGAAGTATTGTTTGTTTTTAGCCACTTTTTAACTGTTTACCGCTTCTGTGTTTGAACAGTTTATTCGCACTACACGCACCTTCCTCTGCCATGTGAGCTCAAATGCCAAATGACTAAATCACAAGATTTGACCTGAGCTGAGCATATGTGTATTAGTGTATTATGAATGACTGTTCGCTTATCATATATCCTGGGTTACGCAAAGTGTTTATTATACTCAGATATCACCTCTGGGAATTCGGTGCTGCATTTCTTGTGTATGTAAGAGAGTGGCAGTCGTGCATTTGGTTGGTACTAACAAGCAAGATAATCTTGGCGTCAGCGCAATAGCAGGCAAAAATCATATTTTGTAATCTCTTAACAGCTAGTATATATCCATTACCTTTAACAATGAGTTCTTATGATAACCGCAATAAAATGTGCAGTTCTATACCTTTCCTGCTCTAATATTTCATAATACAATACATGTATTAAGAAACTATTTACGTTGGCGTAAGAGTATATTCTTGGGTTCGTGACAAGCCGAAGCACGTGCTTCTGTTTACATCAGAGGGAACTCTGGTTTGGAATGGACAGTAGTTCAGTTATTACGACTTATTTATTACTTTGTCCTGCACTTAATCACAAAGCATATTATGGCTCAGTATATGTTTTCTACTGCACAGCATGTATTTATTTATGATTCGTATTGTTAAGCCAGTCAGCTTGCCAAGTGTAAGTACAATTTGCAGAAAGATTTCCAGGTAAGTTCCAGGTCGCACAACAATCCACGAACTTTACAATAAACATCGTTATTCACAAATGTACCTACAGATAACATTCCAGATCTGTTAAGAATTTGGTTAGAATAACTACAAGAGAATTGCATTCAAGAAATGATCACACAACTTGCTGTATCAACCAAAATTATTTTTCTTTCAATAAGAATTTCTACAAGCAGACACATGGTTTGGCTATGGGTAATCCATTATCTCCTCTCCTGGCAGACCTTTATATGAGCTCCTTGGAAAAAACTTACTACTTTATGTCCACATATTTTCAAGATTTGGCATAGATATGTAGATGACATTTTTGCTATTGTTCCTCAAGATTGCATAAATTTAACACTGGATATTTTGAATGAACAAGACACACATATCAAATTTACTGTGGAAACAGAAACTAATAATTCATTACCCTTCTTGGATATACTGGTAAAAAGAAAAGAAAATATAAAGTTTGGCATTTACAGAAAACCTACACATGTGGATAACTATATCAAAAGTTATTTCTATAACCCTACTTCATACCAACATGCTGTTTTTAGAAGTTTGGTCTACAGATTGACTAATGTACCACTGGAAATAGAAGACTATTTCACTGAACTAAATTATATTAAGAATGTTGCTATTGAAAATGGTTTCAAACATCAACTTATCAATAAATTAATTACTAGATATAAAAAGAAACATAGCTTACATATGATTAGAATCCAATAAAAAGTATTTAATATACAAGAAGATTACATACCACCCAGTGATGTTCAAAGTTTTTAAAAAATTATTCAGAAAATATCAGATCCAATTGGCACCTCAGAATACCTACAGTTTAAGAAATATGCTGAACACACCTTAGACTAATACAACTGATAATCTAAAAAAAAATCAGGAATTTACCAGATCTCATCTCATGATTGCCAAGGCTCATATATAGGTAGAACTAAAAGGAATTTAAAAATAAGATTAAGTGAACACCAAAGAAATATAAAACTGAAACAAATAGATAAATCAGCAGTGGCCACCATTTTTGGAACAGTAACCATGAAATATGGCAAGAGATAAACTATTAAAATCTATACAGATTCTATCACACTTGGAAATTTGCGAGAATGCTTTGAATTTTTAAATACCGCCTACAGACTACTTAATGCAACTGATCCAATCAGATTACAAGAGAGAAAAAAGAAGACATGAGTTCTCAACCTTCACCACAGATGGCAACAAATCCAACACCACCAGCTTCCAATTCTTCACAACAGAGGGCAGAAGAATCGTCTGATGAAATACTTCTTGGGGCTAGGGGTGAGAACAGTCCGATAGTCGGCCGTAGCTGATGGGAGAAACATATCTCCCAAAACCGCTCCTTAGTTAACATCTAGCGCTAATGTGATGGGAATTAATAAGTAACAACTAAGTTTAAATTATCTGTGTTGATTTACATGGCCAAGTGACAGTTGTTATTCATCATGCAATGCACAGTGAAGGGATATAGAAAAATATTTTTTTATATTTTGGCCAAGTGTATGATCTAGGCAGACTTTAAAACAAGCATTGCATAGCAGGTACTGGAGTCTGTGCAGCCACCAGAATATTTGGTTAGAGGTCAATCTCCTTCCAGCACAACCCCTACGAGACTACAGGCAAAATCATGGGCTCACTTTGCTATGCATACCCCTCCACCAGAAAGAAAACACAAGCTACCAAAAGGCATCTCATGTGCTACAGCAGGGGCAATGTAAAAAGGGTGAAGTTGCTCTTCACTTGAGAATTGTTTAGGGGTCTATCTCACACAATGGCAAAACTAGAACAGTACTGATAAATTTATTCTTTTAATATTGTGCATGCAAATTTTCAGCCAAAAATACTGTTTTTTTTACATATTAAGCTGTTGCCACCCTCACTGCTAGGGGATTTAAATTGATTTCTTGGTTAGTTTAGTAGGTATTTAAATATGATTCGATTGGGTTAAGTAAATGTAAAATTTCAAATGCTCATTTTTTTTGGCAATTTGCTGCTCCTTTGATTATAACAGGTATTTATGTCTTTGCATCAGACAGTGGAAAGGAAGGATTGAACATGAAATCATGGAAGGCATCGCTCCATATCTAAACAAGCTATGACTGTGGATAGAATATTCATTAACCTCTTGCTTGTATTCACTCAATTGTCATCTATAGTGCATGCATGGCATGAACAGCTCAGTGGTCCCGTGTCGTAGACTTATGCCACGTAAAAGAGGCGTCTGAGCAAAATTACCAGTATTTCATGCCCAATATAGAATGGGACGCTAAGGACCACAGCAGTTAAAGAGCATCCGCCCCCCCCAAAAAATAAACAGCTTTAATGCAAGTTGTAAGGAACACGAGGTTGGCTTGAGTGTGTGCCAAAGCAAGCTTAGAAGACAACACACATTCCTCCAGCATATTTTCGATCAAAGTGTCTAAAATATTGCACTTCAATAAGCAGAGAGGAGGAGCAGCAGGAATGATTGGAACTCAAGAAAAATGGGTAGAAGTTGAAAATACATTTTGCCAAAACACTTGTGTCCTGTATAACAATGAAAGAGAGAAAAAAATATTACTAATGATAAGCAGAAACTGAAGCTAGTAACTGCAAAGCAAATATACAGTACAAAAATTTCTTATATGTTAGTAGCAAATGCTTCACTATCTGTTTACTTCTCTACCATATGTTTAATAGGTAAAAAAGATATTCTATTCTACACAAAAAGTTGATACCAATTTTTACCAGGAATACATGTTTTGAGGCCACCTGAATAAAAACAAGAAACATTTTTAGAAAAAAGTCTCTGTGTATCTGTGAATAGCATAACTCCAAAACAATACAAAAATCTGGTATTTAAAGTTCATCTTCCCAGGATGCAACACAAGATTTTCAAGAAAAAACTCCATTTTCCACCTCAAAGCACCCTTTACACGAAACATTTTTCGAATGTTCTATTTCCCCAAATATGGCTATAATGATGTTGATTAAAATACATGTTTAAGATATTTTTATGAGAAAATGTATATTTTTAATTTTCTGGGAACAGGCTATGAAGTTCTCTTCATTCTGAATGACTTTTGTATAAGTGGTAAACCACAAGAGAGTTGTATAAGTGGTAAACCACAAGAGAGAAGACAAAATTTCACTACACAAAAAATGCAAATCTTGTTATAGCACAGAGTTTACATAAATTGTTTTCTGGTGTCAACCAATTTCAAGATACTGTTTGTTTTGGTTTGAATTTTGTCATTTTTTCGTGTTCATGCAAACAGGAGTGGAATTTCAAAGCCATCACACAGCAGTCCACTTTTTAAAAATCGATTGCTTTAGCTTACTGTGTCCTTATACCTATAACAGATGTGTAATAAAGATTTATATCTATTAACAAGAAATAGAATATGCTTTTGTGAGAATAGTTTGCCACAGTTAGTAGAGCAAGTCATATAATCCAACACATTTTTTTAGTTAAATTCAAAAGTGGAACATATTTTACAATCCATTACAGTAGAATCTCGTTAGTATGTTTTTGCAGGGACCTAAGGATTTGGATGTCATAGGCGGGGAAAACGTGTTAACAAAGATACAAAATCTGCAATTTAAGAACATAGTTATGTAATAAAATTTAATAATTACTACGTCTCCAGGGCAATTGAAATCGATTTTGAGTACAACTTCATACGATCCATGTTAAATTCGATATGTGTTCAAATGGATTTGGATATACAAAACCTGAAAATAAATAATTCAAGCTTTTATGTTGGTCAACTTGGATTTTTGAGGTTATGAATGTTTTTGAGAAAATAAATTGCGAATTATGGAAGTGACAATAGTGGCTTTGCTGTGTGTTTTATTACACATGTAATAATTTCCACTAAAAAAGAAAACAAAATGAGCATGCGTCGTGCTACAAGTACAATAGTATCTTTGGCGTATTCAATACGATTTGAATACGGTAGGTGTTTCCATGCAACAAATTTCGTTCCAATCCTCTTTTGATCCTATTTTCCAAGAGGAAAGTTTTGTTTTAGCATTTTTCCCTTCTTTAAAAGCAGTTTCAATTAATTTATGTTTGGTAACAATCATGTTTAAGGTTGGCGGAGGAATGTTTAACTTCCGCACTATATCTGCATGTTTCATATTTGGATTGTGATCTACTTCAAGGATTTTCAGTTTTTCAGTGTTGGTTATTTACTACACCTTTTTTCATTACAAATGAAAAGTTAAAATACAATCTATGTAGGTTTGGTCAACAGTAGAAACAATCGTTGGCATTTACCACGCCAAGGTAAATCATTCTCTATCCTGCCCACACAAATCGTGTCACACAAATATTTACATACATGCATGTGAGTGGATGCCGGTATCCACCCCGCAACCAAGGATTGACCAGAGTAGCAAATGAGAACGTCAAAATTTGAACGTGTTAAGTGCCTACTCCCACTGGACCGACCAACGATTGGCCAAAACAGCGAATAAGGGCGTCAAACTTCAAACATAGTAAGCGGGATCGGGAAAACACACTAACCAAACGTTATTTATTACATTTGATTTGGTACTGGGACTCTCATAATTCAACATAATACATGGGAAAACGCGTTAATGAGGAACGTGCTAACGATATTCTACTGTAATTACTAACACAAAATAGATGTAGGGGTAAAATGATATACGAATATTCATTTTATGTATTGTAAACCAAACTGTAGAACAAATTGTACAGTAGATACTAGCACAAAGTGAAAGCAGTTGATGGTGCAACATGTTCTGCTTTTGAATTTTACTAAAACAGATAAAGCATTTGTAACAAACATAGAAGATATTCTTCATATACTACTGATATTGCTGTATAAAGAATATCAAAAGGATGTGGGGCATTTGTTTGATGTCTAAAGGAATATAGAAATGTGTCAAAAATCTTAACTCTCCGAAACGAGAGTGCATCTATTGTTTAATATTTACAATCACACATATTCAAAAATCTCTTTATTCATCATTCATTTCCACCACAAGATTAACAATCCTTATGCTTCAACTTCCCCAGATTCTATCTTCTTTTTGAATGCCTCCTTCTTCTGTGCTATGCGGTTCTTGCGTTCCGATAGCGACATCTTGGCCCGATTCCATCGTTTCTTAACAATGGCAGAGGTATCCTTCTGTTTTCTAACATGTACTGGGTCTGCTCTGATGCCAGCATGCGCGTTTTTATAAATTCCTTCAATCTGAAACACAAATGTGTGTAACAGTTTAATGTTACAAATGTTTTGTAATTACCTTCAATGTATAATACAAAAAATATTTATTTTCAGGGTAAGAGTACAATAGGCCAGAACTCTACGTTGTGTGTGTACCTAGTCTTACCATAAATACTGTCCCAACTTTTGAGGGTGTGTGTACTTCCGCCCGTTCAAGGTTGCGACTGCAACAGTGGTTTGGTGAAGCGTCAGTCATTGCTGGATGAGCTGAAGAAGTGTCAAGTTGTCAGTTTTAGGTTTTCAAGATGGAATGGGGGGACTATGAAAATCGTGTGGCCATGATAGCATTGCACATCTAGGCAAATCAATGGGGGAGATTTTCTAAACCCTCCAGAAGCTCAAAATAACAACAAATTTGTTTACCACACTATCTGCGCTTTTGTTGAGACTGGAACTGTGAATGATCGCCCGCGGCAAGGAAGACCACGCACAGCACGAACACCAGAGCTTTTGAAAGCAGTGGCAACGTGTGAGTGACAAAATCCAGTAAGGAGACAGTCAGTTATGGCTCATGAGCTGAAGATATCGAAAATTTCTATGTCTCGTACATTAAGCAGTGACCTGGGACTCCATGCTTACAAACGACATTTCCTATCAAATGAACTGAAACGCCAGAGGCTCCTAAAATCAAAGTGCTTACTAAGTGTTACGCACCAAATGGGCACAGTTGAATCCTTTTCACTGATGAAAAGATTTTCAATGTCGAGGCGGCTTTCAATGCCCAAAATGACAGTATATATGCAAATCCTCCAGGGAAGCTGGTGAAAAAGCTCCAAGGGTCCAGAGGGATGATCATCATCCTGCATCAGTCATGGTGTAGTGGGGTTGAGCTATGAGGGCACAACGGAGCTCCATTTTTGTGAAAAGGAGGTCAAAACTTTAGACAAAGTATACCAAGAGACAGTGCTTGAGGGTCTAGTCAAGAATCTCAACAACACCCTCTTCCATGGACAGAACTGGACTCAGCCCCAGAACATAAGGCAGAGACAACCCAGCAATGGCTGGAGGCAAATGTTCCAGACTTCATTTCCACTTCCGATTGACCTTCTGCAAGTCCGGATTTAAAACTTTTGGACTACAAATTGTGGACCAAGCTTCAGGAGATGGCTTGCAAGAAGAGACATTCCAATATTGAAAGCTTAAAGCAATCTGTTCAGAAGGCAGCTGCAGATTTTCCATGTGATGTGTTGCATAATTCAATTGATGAGTGGTCACAAACAACTTAGGGACTGTGTACATGCTAATGGTGACCATTTTGAATAATTATTTGTGATTTTGATTCATAATGCATCCGCATAATTCATATTAGGATATTAAAATATCTAACCATTTTGTGTCAATTTACTTAAAACTTTGGGACAGTATTTATGGCAAGACTAGGTATATATAAAAATAGTATGAATGTACTGCAAATCAATATTTCTCTCATATACAGTGGAGATGAGCATGCACATTTTAATATCAATGCTAAGAGACACTATTCATCTTGCAAATCAATTATAACAAGATGGGAGGAATAGAAAAATCTTCAGCAATCAGTGTTAAAAAGCTCGCTTTTAATCAGCAAATACTTTTATGTTACAAAAAATTGTCATCATTTGCTGAAGATTTAACCAAAATTATTCTAGTATCTGAACAAATAACCGATAACTCACCATATCTGCATCAATTGATAAGTTAATGTATTTGGAGAACTGTCGCTTATATGCCTCCTCATCATCCTCAGCAAGCAAGCGCATATAATCAGCAACATGTTGACCAAAGATGTGTTTACGATGAATTTCTGCATTAAATTCCTTTGATTCTGCATCATAACCAGGGAAACGTTTTGTGCTGTAAACAAATAAGTCATATCAGTTACTAAATATAATGATGCGTAATTTATATTACAGAAGGAATCTGATCCATAATTTACATGGTGGGAGTCAATCAGGCTGCCAAAACATCAATAACTCTTGCTGCTTCACAGGTTAATACCAGTGTTGCAACAAAAGCTCAGTCTCGTCATCAACTCATCATTATGACTCCTCATTTAGGTGTTTGTATTAAAATTGAAGTGGCTATCATGAATAGTTTGCATATAAAATATAATTTGTGATTTAAAAGAGGCAAAGTAAAGCATGGGTGAAATTTCTGCCAAAAAGGGCAAAAGGGAAAAAAAAGAAAGAGAAAGAGAGGTTATAAAATGTTGATGGAAAAATGTGAAAAGCATTCAAAAGACTGAATAAGAAACAGCCCAAGATTATCAACTTGGAAAAAATTTCAGTACATGATACAAGCAAGTTTTTCTTACATAAAGTAATGACGTGTGTTTCTTATTCACTAATCACTTTCTCCAGCACCCACTTATTGTAATTAAAGGACGTGTTACATTCTGTCCCAAAATGTTATATTGAGATTTCACCAGAAATACATGTTATATAAATATACAATTTTAGAAAAAGGTTTGCAGAAAAAGCAATTTAAATAAATTGTGTATTTTGAAGAGAGCTTGCATTTTTTTTTATTTAAAATAAAGAGTTGAAGGTTGTTACATCACATCACTAAAATGTTCTTACTTGAACGCATTTCGGGAGACGGTTTGCTCACATTGTCAGCATGCTTTCAACTCAACCGATTTTTAGTGATGTGGTGTAAACACCTTCAACTCTCTTTATTTTAAATTATGACACATCACTGTTACTAGCTTCTAAATCTTCAAAATTAATTAGACCTTACATTGCTTGTGTAAAAGCTTTTATCTAGCTCTTAAGTTTATTTATTATACAAAAGTCATTTATAATGAAGTGGACTATACAGGCTATTTGTAGAAATTTCAATATATACATTTTGTCAGGAAAATTTATTAAACAAACATGCAATAGTTTAATCTAAATCATGAAAACCTTTTTGGGAAAATAAAAAATTTCAAAAATTGTTCCACATGAAGGATAGTTTTGGACAGAGGGATTTTGTTTTTGAGTTATATAGTTCATTGGTGATTGAACCTTCTAAAAATTTTTTTGGGGAGGGACTTCAAAACAATACAAACTATTCTTTTTCTATCTGCTTTATTTCAATTGTATAAACTTTTGCAGAAATACTTGCATTAAACATTTCATTAGGATACAAAAAGAATAACAATACTTAAATGTTTAAGAACTAGATGCTACATGCTGGCCTTAAAATTCCATACCTTTTCTATGCAATCGCAAGAAACTGAATATCGACAGGATATTTAATAAGTACTGAACAATTTGAACCATGAATAATGGATATCTCAGAAGTGGGCCATTCCACAAAAATAAACCGTGTTTTAAAGAGATCTTCATTTTTAGTATAATACATTTTGATTTACAACTTAATGCTCACAAGCTATACATAATTTCTTCCGAATGAAGAGGAATTTACATGCTATTCCAAGAAAATTCAAGGAGTATATTTTACTTGTAATGTAAATATCTATAATATATTGTATTTTAATCAAAATTATTAGTCTTTTTGAGAATATAAAAAAATTACCGATGTAAACAGTATGTGGGACTGAGGGATTCTCTTGAAAATTGTTGTCGCATCTCTGAAAGACTGAACTTAAATATCTAACATTTTCCCAACTTTTACATACACAGAGATCTTTTTCAAAATGCTTTTTTTTGGATTCAGGGGGAGAATTCTATTTCGGTGAAATCTCAGTATCAAATTTTTGGGTGAGAACTCCTATCCATGGAGTTTAAATTTACCAAAATAAACTGTGACCTCAAACTAACCTGTGAGGAATGTCCAGACCTCCATCAACAGCACCCTTCATTGCACCAAACACACGTGCCCCAGTTGTGGTCCGCATTAATCCCACATCCAGGTAACAGCGGAACGCTCCTGGACCATCTTCAACCTCTTCAACATTATACTCCTCGCCAGTTACCTCTACGCAGCCTGTATAAAGCTGATCTAAACCTAGCTTTTTCAACAGCTGTAAACAGAAAAACATGGCAGTTTATCACAGGTAATCCCACGAGCTGTTGCAAATTTCATCTTATGAAACTACAACTTCCAGCAGAGTTTATTAAGACTATTTCATGAATAAATCACAAGAGATTATATAATTATTTTGTCACTTGTGTTGTTTAAAATTAGAACACCATTGTGTAAGTTGTCAGATCATGACATTGACTAATTTTGAAGATTTAGAAGCTAGTAACAGTGATGTGTCATAATTTAAAATAAAGAGAGTTGAAGGTTGTTACACTACATCACTAAAATGTTCTTTTAGTGATGTAGTGTAACAATCTTCAACTCTCTTTATTTCAAATTAGATCACGACATATCTACTCAATAAATGAACAAATGAATGTGTTACTACAGAATACTAACCAATGCTACAACAGTGACAATGGGAAAATATTTAACCTCAAAATAAGCTAAAATCAGAACACGATAATTTTTTTGAAAATTGACACTGTTTTGAATGTGCCTTGATTGAAAGCATAATTAGGTGTCATGGCCTATTAATCACTGCATTACTGATACCATTACAGTTCAGTAACGAGCTGACATCTTATCCAATAAAATTGCATCCTTGCAATATTTAAGATATACAGCCACAATTGCTCGATAGCCGAAGGTATTGCTATTATTCGTCAATATCAAATATGTGAACAGAATAGTCTAACTAAATAAAAGACCTTTTAAAAATAGTGTTACACAGTAAACTCAGAAACTCTGGACCATAAAACTCTGAGGAACATATACATATTACAAGAAAACAATGTTGTTTATAAAAATAAGCTTGTAAGTTATCTATAGTCGATTCAACTTCAGAACCAAACTTGATGTAAACACAATGTGTATCCCTCCGCGCTAGCCACATCAGCTGTGAGGAAAACTGCTCATCACATGAATGCAGAAGAGAGGTGAATAACATCAAATAATTAAACAGAAAGCCACAGCCTTTTTTAATTTTACTATTCTTATTATTTACAATTTCATATAAATCAAACATTTTGAACTATGATAGCATGGCATACTTCTCAAAAACCCACAGATAATAGTGCACATTTAAGGTACATGTTACAGTATGGTTTGGTTTTTCGCTTATCCTAGGCTATTTAATGACATGTGTTTACGCCCAATTGGGTTCTTAGGAGTGGAGCGATTATACATGTCAAGCCTTGACTAGCAATGTTTATTTTTCAAGGACTTATGTGGTCAGTCCTTCAGACACACTCATTTTCAATGGAGGAAGAGGAAAATGAATTGCTGCTTTCATTTCCCAGTGAAATAACAATTCTATCAATGACTTTTTCCATTATACCATGTTTCCCCCAATCATTTGCTAGCTTCTTTAAATGCATGCAGAAACTCTGATCACGTGTGATAAATCACACAATTTCTGTGGTAATCAAGTCACCATTACTTTTCCCTCCTTAACCATTTGGTCCAAGCAAGTTCTATGGCACAAGATCACACATTTAAGAGGGACAAGCTGTGTTGCCCAAGGAAAGCAAAAAATGTGTCCACTTAAAACACCTCTTCAGGTTTATTTACACTGAACATCTGTTTTATAACTATAATTATCGTACAGAAGTCCTTGAAGAGTGTTTGTACACCTCTACAGCATCTTAAGTACATGTGGAACACCTGAACTGGTTAGATGACAAAATTCTGCTTTGAGCACTTAGCTAAGATAGTTACTTCCTCCTTTACACTTGTGTGTCCATTGAACCAGGGGTGCCCATCCTCCAAAACAAATCATCCTGCCCCCAATTTTTCCGAGAGCTCAATTTCAACCATGTAGTTCCTTTTTTATAGTGCTGGAAAACTTCGCAAAGGGTATTATAGGGTCTTCAGGATACTATAGTAGCTATTGTAATACCAGTACACAATAAAAGCTTAAATAAATAACTGGAATGTTAAAATCAATAGCAAAAACATCTGATTTACTGCAAAAAGTTACAAATAAAAATATTTGGCATGTGGTGTATTTTATTACTTGGTATTTCAATGTATCCCACTATATCTAAACAGGCCAATATAGTAAGTGTAATAATGGTATATGTTCTGACCTATATACCTATCTTTAATGTTATAGTTCCTTTTATACATTTATAAAAATTATCATGTGATATGCCACATTATACCATACAGTATGAATTGTACTTAACATTATGTTTTTGGGGATACAACACATTTACATTACCAAACTTAAAAGATAAAACTGAGTTAACAATTACAGTATTCAATTAAAAATTTTAATAAATGTCTTTCAAATTACCTATGTCAATTTCAATATTTTTGTATTCCACCCAAAAATTGGCTCATGGTGCACTGGCACCATGATCCCCCCCAACCCTGCACTGAGCTAAGGAAAAGAAATATTTCTTCAGGTTTTAATTAGTTTGACTGAATGCTATTTTAGAAGTGTTCTACGAAAATTTTCTTTCAATCATTAATAGGAAAAATTTAGTTCAGTTTAGTACTCATGTAAATAAATTACCAATTTTCATTTAGCTGTTAGTCTCCGTTGCAGAGAATGTGATTTTTACATATTTACTTTAGTAACTTAAAATGGATTGTGGCGAACATATACATTGAAAAATCAATAGCAGCTTCTTCCTAAGTCACCAAATTTCTTATAAATTGCTTTTATACAAGCAACAATATTTTGTAATTTAAAATAGAGAGAGTTGAAGGTTGTTACACATCATCACTAAAATGTTCTTACTTGAACTAATTACCTAACGTGTATTCTTACTGAAGTGGAAAATAAAACCTTATATTGCACATATTAGTAAGAACTGAAACAGTAATTACAACATTTCTAAAAACACAAGATGGCCACTGCTTTTTTTTTTATTTAACTTGAGTTTTCCTTCCATCTTCATACAAAATATTTTCTAACTCGCTGGAACCACAAAGAGACAAACATGGATGCAGTTTTATTAAAAAGCTGCATTAAGAGATCAACAAATAAAATAATTATGTAGACTTAGCAAATAATACATTCTGAATCAAAGCAAAAAGTTACAGGGTAGGTGAGAGAATGAAAATTGATTTTTATTTATGAATGCTCAACTGCTGTGGTCCTTATCATTCCACTCTATATTCGGAGTGAAAGACCGGTAATTTTGTTCAGAGGCCTCTTTATCAGACTTGAGGTTCTTTCACATGCCATAAATCAACAAGGGTCCACCAACTTTACTTTCCTTCTGAAGGAAGCCATGCCAAATATTTTTACACCTGAAAATACATATATATATATATACACCACACACTGACTCGTGACCTTGGGAACTAGAGGCTAGAATGGTAACTATTCCAAACCAGAGTTCCCTCTGATGTAAACAGAAGCACGTGCTTCTGCTTGTCACAAACCCAAGAACACCTCTTACGCCAACGTAAATAGTTCCTTAATACATGTATTGTATTATGAAATATTAGAGCAGGAAAATTATAGAACTGCACATTTTATTGTGGTTATCATAAGAACTTATCGTTAAAGGTAATGGATATATACTAGCTGTTAAAGAGATTACAAAATATGATTTTCGTCTGCTTTTGTGCTAACGCAGAGAGTATCTTGCTTGTTAATACCAACCGTATAAAACTGCCACTCTCTTACACATACAAGAAATGCAGCAATGAATTCCCAGAGGTGCTATCTGAGTACCAAATAAACACTTTGCATAACACAGGATATATAAGCGAAGTCATTCATAATACGCTAACACACACATGCTCAGGTCAAATCTTGTGATTTAGTCAGTTGGTATTTGAGCTCTCATGGCAGAGGAAGGTGCGTGTAGTGTGAATAAACTGTTGAAACACAAAAGCGGCAAACAGTTAAAAAGTGACTAAAATTAAACAATACTTCATATATTCAACTCACTATTACAAAAGTACCCGACACTTGCATTAGTGCATATTACGAAACGGATTATACAGGCGTTTCAGTGAGAAGTGTAACCAAAGTTAGCAGGGAATATAAAGACGTAATAGAACATAGAAGAGGATAAAATGTGGGAACTTGTTTTAAGTGCGACAACTCTGTGGAATTGTGGATAAGCTTGTCATTATTTTGGAGAGTGCTTCAAATTCCTATATGACAGCTGAGTCATCTTTGGAGATTCGGATTTGGATGTTGCACTTTTGCCAGAGGATTGTGATTAACGTAAGTAAAATGTTCATTGCCACATTCTTATAAAATCGATTGTTACCTCAGGTTGCATTTTAAACTATGATAAATGATTCTCACACAGGGCGCGTTTTTATAGATTTAAATAGTGTTCAACATGCACATGAGAGGGGAACAAGCAGCCATTAGGGGCAGGGATTGCAAACTACTTTTGCGCAGATGATACAGAGTTTGTTTACAGTGAAAGGCACTCTGGTTTGGAATGGACAGTACATCACAGAGGATGATAGTAGGTTGGAGGGGTGAGCACTACAGTATCTGTATCTTTCTATGAGAAAGTTGGGTAGCCAAACCACAGAATAGAAAAGGTAAGCACCCTGTTAACTCTGTAAAGAAAACTTTGTGCAAGCAGGAATCTTTGTAATTCCTCAAATATCGTCTAAAATCTGCTAGGCTTAATCGCTTAACTTACCACTGTGAAACAAAAACCGAAATAAGGTGGGCTTAACGGTAACCTTCAACATCTCCTGCATGCATTTAGTTCTCCTTAATACAAACGTACAACTTTCAAGGTTATTCAATGTGAGTATTTTAGAATAGAACATCTGCCTTGAATTCCGTGAAATAATAGATTCTTATACTGCCTTCAAATGATTCTCAATAATCTGGCTTCTCAACTCAAGGCCCCAGGTTTGATTCCTTGCTGAGGCAGGGAATTTTTCTTTAGCCAGAATTATTTTCCATCCTCTCAAAGCCAGGAAGTGTGGTTAGTTTATTTAAAAAAATAAAAAAAAAAATAATAAAACTAATGCTAAGAAAACATAGTTAGGCAAGTAATAACAGCATCAGTTGTTTCTCAAGTCAAAGCCCCCAATATGATCAAGAAGTTAAAGGGGGGCTATTTTAAAAGAGACAGAAAAAGAAAACAACCTTGTATTACCACATTCTCACTAAATTCACTTAGCAATTTATTGTACAGAATAAGTTTCAAGAGTGTTTGCAAAACCAATGTAAGCAAATGCTTCTGAAATAGGCTCTAAGCAATAAAATGTTAAGTGAAGCACAATAAAACTTTGGAGGTGGATGCTGCAGTTTTACACCATATTTAATACTGAAACTCAAACAATTGAGGCTCTCTGTAAAACCTCTAAAGCATTGCTCACTGAAAACTTGTTTACTTATAGAAATATGATTCTTAAACTCACTTATTCAAACACAATATAAAAATAAATAAAATATTATAAATTTATATTATACATCAATACTAAAAAAAATTACAAAGGCAAATGCTTTTCTGAAATTTTGGGCTAAAGTGTTGTTTATTGTGTTTATGATGAGGAGTCAATCAGGCTGCCAAAACATCAATAACTCTTGCTACTTCACAGGTTAACACCAGTGTTGCAACAAAAGCTCAGTCTCGTCATCAACTCATCATTATGACTCCCCATTTGTCAACCATATTATACTCAAAACACTGTGTGCCTATTTTTGTCAGTATGGTGTGAAAATACAGTTCCAAACCGGTAGCACATCGCTTAAAGGGGTTCATTAGGGCCATCTTGACGTTAAAATTGCCCATATTCATGTTCCTTTTTCTTAATAACTATTAAGCGTAGGAAGCCAACATTTTCACCATATCTCTCTTAGAGACCTCTATAAACTTTTACTAGGAGCATTTTTAAAATGGTTTCCCAGATTTTGAAATATAACATTTTAAAAATTGTTCCGCATAAATTTTTTTTAAATATCTTAATCAATATTTTTTTATTTTTGAAATAGCATAATTAAGAAACCTTTGTTTTATAAGTCCCACATACATGTAGGGAACATGTAAAAAATTAATTTTTCTACTTATTTTAGGGCTGAGAAAAAGGAACATACGTATGAAAACTTGCTCTTACAGTAGAAAAACCGTTATAATCATACCTCAATGCATTCCAGCACTATAAGTTGGATCATTTGGCTGCTCCTCCTGCTGATACAGGTCCTCAGCTTCCTTTTCACTCTGTGGGGTGATTGCTCTTTTTATGTTTTCTAACATTTTCTCTCCTTTGTTGATCCTTATTTGGTCAATCACAGAGATACAATTAAAACCAATTTTCTCAGCAACTTCATTACTTGGCACGTAACAATGTTTCACCTATTGAGCGATGATGCTGCTGCCTCAAACCCCAAAATGTAGTGTTTTCATCCCCATAAATACATTTTTTGGAAGACAAGTTAAAATTACATTATGTAATGATTCGTTGGGGTTTTTGTTCCAACAAGAAGAAACTTAGAAGCTTTGGGTCAGCTAAATCTTTAAATATTTGTCCCATCTTAATCATACACGGAGAAGGAAGATGTTCTTTATGATCATATTCCTTTGCTTTCAAATATTTGCACCAGGTTTATCAAAAGTCCATGTTGAGGTTGTTCATTTGATGAAAGCAGATGAAAATAAACAGCCCAAACAGCTTTCCTTCTGCTATGAAGGTCTGCAACGTTCTTCTAATTGCTAATCCATGTGTTTGAATTTAGAAGTTTCCCACGTGAACTTATTTTTAAATTTCTTAGTCTTTTTTCCATTCTCTTCTGTACATGACCTATGCACCCAAACTGTTTAATGTTCATGCCATTCCCATAAGTACATCATCTCCCAAATATCCATCACACCTCACATTGTATTGTGCCACTGAATGCTTGAAAATATCCTTGGCACGCTCAACTTCCATTCCTCCACTTAGCCCTTGATAATTAGCAATGCAATCATTTTCATAGATTTGTTTAAACTTATTCTTGCACCTGCAAAACTTACTCTTTACAGCCAGATCAACAACTTTACCTGTATTTACACAGGTAGCTGTTGCCACTCCTATCTGTGAAGAAAATTTGCGCTTTTGAGACATACCATCTACAATAGTTATGTCTCTGCTCCCTGAATTACATTCCACAGCTTTCTCAGTATACTCTTTCATACTTTCCCTACATAATCTTCAACAGCAGAACCAAGAACAATTACACAATTTGCAAACAGGTTGTAGGTAGATTCATTATACTACAGAAAATTTTTCCTGCTGTTGGACATTTCCCAATAGCTCTTAGGCCATAAACTAAACTTTAATATGATGCAACATCCGTGTTTTGTATTGGTTATGGAATTCTTTTGTTCCTGAAATCTTGCTTTGTCACACATATTACATTAAACATATTTTACTGGCCAAACCAGCATTTTTTCTACAGATATTGTTAACAGGACCATGACAGGTTTTACAAACAAGCAAATTCATTTAGAGCAGCTTGTAATAAATATATATTTACTAAAATTCTTAAAACGTAAGATTCGAAGCACCATTAAAGTAAAGCAATATACAATTAGTCATCAAACAGCTAAAAATGGAGACAAGCGTCTCCAAAAAACATTTCCTGATCTTAACCATTTGACATAAGTGAAGTATCTTTTAGTATGCGACTCTTAATATATTTTAATTATATATTTACTATTTCATACTGAAAATCACTGTCTTCATCTGCTTACATTATTTCATATTGCTCTAATAAAGGTTTCAGCTTTTTATGGGATGAGCTATGTCCAGGAGCATGAAGTTCACTTATGCTCAGATTAGGGGTAACATTCTGAACTTCAGGGTTAACAGACTTGGCTTACCCATTTTTCTTCTCTTGTCAAACACTTTCGTGCTTCTTGATATTTAAAAAAAAATAACAAAAAACACTTACCATGTGCTTCATTCACAAAAATGTACACAAACAGGTTCCATGTTGAAGCAGGGCTACCAAATGCAATCTAAATCACAAGAAGGAAGAAATATCCCTCTATATTGAAGATATCAGCAGATATCTCTCATAGAAAGAAAATTACAGCATAATAAAATGTTTCATTTTTTAAGTCAGTTCACTGCCATTTTTACACATGCAGCATATTATTAAAAATATAAATAGGTATAGTATTAAATAATGTATAATATGAAAAGTAGTATATATATAATTTTATCGTTAAACTCAAGAACAAGAATAAATAAACACAATTTAAAAAATGTTTGGCTTAATGAACCCCCCTTAAGCAAACTCGGCTTACCACAGTCAAAATATAGCCGTATCAGGAGATTGCAATTCTCATTCCCAAGACACACTACTCCTGAATTAGTAGGTATATTGCATAAATGCAACACCCCCCACACCCACACAAAAAAGCCTATCAGGAGGTAAACAATTGTCTTCTATTATATAAAAAACTGAATACTCTTACTGACTTAACTGAAATTGAAGAGTCAGTTGGCTGAGGCACTAACATCACCACTTTATGCACTTGCACATGTCACCAGATCTCTCCACACTAGGGATGAGCAGAAAATTACATGATTACCTTCATGTTAACAGTTAAAAAATGTAATGGATGTAAGCCAGTAACTAGTTACCCATTAATGGTTGCAAAGGTAACTAGTTGTGCAACAACAGTTACCAAAATAAAGACAAGTAACTAGTTATCCTGTTGTCTAAGTGACATTCAGTGTATGTGCATTTTATCATTTATTGGGAACTAGTTACCTCAACTCGTTATGCGGTAATCAAACTCCTCTGCAAGGGATTGTGAGTGGCGCTGTCATCTAATATGCCACCCGGCAAGAAAAGTAACCACTAATTACCTGCTTTGCTTCATATATGCAACAGACTATCTGCATCTTTTCTGAAGTTAGACAATAATGTGTGCTTGGACATTAATGTTTCTCTTCTCTAGCAACATTGCCTTTCAAAATGTCATTACCATCGTTATATAACATCCTACAAGAAAACTTAAGTTATAATTGCTTCATTTTAGCCATATTAACATTGGTATCCTTTGCTTTGTTCTGTATCACATGTTTATACGAGGGCTGATCAACAAAGACTGAGACTGATTTTTTTCCTGTAGCTTCCGCGATAGTTTCGTATCTGTAACATAAATATTTTAAAAGAGCGGGTTTTTATGTATAATGTTGGTAGGCGGCAGCACTCTCATATTGGTAGGTTGGTAGTAATGCTCTATTTTGTAGACCCTACGTGCATTTCGCATACCAGACAATGGAGGTGATGCGAGAGGAGCAGTACAGCGCAATCAAGTTCTGTTTTCTTTTAAACCATACAGCCACAGAAACTTATGAAAAGCTGAAGCAAGCGTACAGTGAAGATGCACTATCTCGTGCAACAGTGTTTAGGTGGTTCAAGGACTTCAAAGAAGGCCGACTTGTCAGTGTTAAGCAAGGTGGGCCTGGTGTTTCGGCTTCTGCTGTGACTGAAGTCAACATCAACACAGCTGCTGTGATTCTCCGAGAGGATCGGCGTATAACATTACGTAACCTCAGTGAAGTGTTGAGAATTTCATATGGCAGTGTGTTTACAATTATGCACAACCATCTCCATATGACCCGAGTTTGTGCTCGTTGGGTGCCACGTCTGTTGACTCTCAAACAAAAGGCTGTGCGAATGGAGACAAGCCGTGAGGTGCTGCGTCTCTTTGCTGATGGAGGGGATGCATTTTTTAAATCGATTATCACCGATGATGAGTCATGGCTGCATCATTATGATCCTGAAGGAAAACAAGCCAGCACAGTGTGGAAATCGCCAGGTTCTCCAACACCAAAAAAGGCAAAAGTTGTTCCATCTGCAGGGAAAGTGATGATCACATTTTTTTACTGTAATGGAATGATTTACCAGCATGCAGTTCCCCCTCACACTACTGTTACAACAGCATACTACACGTCAGTATTGGCTACACTGAGGAAGCACATTGCAAAGAAACGACCAGAGCTTTCTTGGACTGGGTGGCGACTTCATCATGACAATACACGGCCTCACGTCGCAAATCAAGTCATGCAGTTTCTGGCTCGATTCAACATTACCTGTGTACCACATCCACCTTATAGCACCGATCTTGCACCCTGTGACTTTTTTTTATTCCCATCACTAAAGGCAAAGCTTAGGGGTATTCGATTTGAGAACTCTGAAGCAGTGCTCAAGAAAAGTGAGGTGATTCTCAAGGACCTGACAAAGAATGGTCTGCAGCACATGTTCAAGGACTGGCAGAGACGCTATAAAAAGTGCATTGAAATAGGATGGAACTACTTTGAAAAAGATCATGTAAACATTGAATTGGAGTAATAAACATCTGTGAAAAAAAATCAGTCTGTCTTAGTCTTTGTTGATCAGCCCTCGTATTTAGGATCCCTGTGCAGGAATGTAGAAAAATGAAAATGCATTTTACGATTACAAACCACCGCAGTAATGGAAATGGCGACACGGCAGAGAAACTTCTTCTTAGATTGCATAAAAACACACAGTATAACTGTATTGACAACTTCATACTGAAACATAGCTACAGCTATAACCATTAATGTAATGTAACTGTGAAAGTGATAACCACAAAAAACAAATAACTTAATCGTTACTGGTAACCATTAACACACTGAGTTATAACCACTTGAAAATAACTGTTTGCCGCCTCCCTACTCCACAATTTTGTTTGAACTTAATTGTACAAGCTTCTTCTAAGATAATAAGGTGACAGTGTGGTAGAGGCAAGACACGCCATCGACTTAATTTTGTCTGTGGTAAACCTGTAATTGCACCCCAAGACACACTTACACGTCTAGCAAGCAGAAGACCAGTACAATATGCAGCAGCGTAGTTAGTTAAACCAACTTTCACTCCATAGCGAGGTAATTCATGGCTGTATGCTGCACAGAGGATCATGTCACCCTCAATACGTGAATATGCAACCTGTAATAAAACAGAGGCTTTTATGTACATCAACTTCTGCTTCAAGAGTCTTCAAGTTTGATTATAACATACAATATGTAGAAAATCACACAATTTAACTTTAATGGATAATAAAGATAACCTAACCACATATTTCAATAACATGGTTTATAGCTTTGCCATATTAGGTTAATACTGCCATGCATTTTTGTCTTAATGTACATACTAATTTTAATTTTTTTTTCCATGAGTTACGCAGTATGGAAATATCCCAACCAAAATGAAGTTAAATACTCTGTGCAACACAAACTTGGTCTTACCGAATTCAACAGTTCTATTGGATAAAATGTTTAAGGGCACTGGGAGGTCACGATCCTTCAAAAATTTGATTTTTCATTTTCTATGTGGTTAAGAAATAGAAATTTTCAACATTAAAATTGACCAATTTGGCCCTTTAAACACTGGCGGCACATAACCTCATTGGAGAAATGAGATGGGCCAATATATTTCCACAAAACTTTTATGATAGCCATCCACAGCATAGTTTTTATCTAAAAGGTGTGTGTTCATGGTGTGGATATCAAAGATCCAAAATAAATTGAGAGATATGTATATACATACAAATATCTTCCTGAGGAATTCCTTTGGTAACAAAATCAATATTTACAGAACTATCTCAAGATGAACTTCACAAGAAGTTTGTATAATATTTGGATAAGCTTGCAACAGTGGTGTGAATTTGAAATCATAAAAGAAATGAGCTGGAGTGACTGGTTCTTGGTGGCTTGTCCAGTGTATGGTGGAGACATCTAGCATGGAGTGATGAATTTGCATAGTGGTTTTGGATGCAGCAATTCAAAATTCATTACACGGTGTTTATGTTTTATGATTAAAATTTTCTCCTAAGTATCCAAATCTGTTCTGCATTTAGCAGGTTTTAGGAGTGCTGTGTTTGGTGTGATGCAATTGGTTGTCCAAAATGGTGTGCAACTGCAGATTTATAGTCTGTATTTGATGTATCTCATATGCTCTTTTAATCTGGTTTGTAAATTGTTTTTAGTTTTACCTATATAAACTAGGTCACATTCTGGAAAAACTGATTTGATAAATTCCTGCTGTTTTGTTCTGAGGTATCTGATCCTTTAATTGTTGCAGAGTAATTTCTGTAAGCTGAATTTGTTTTGAGGAGCTAGGCAGATGTGGAATTTGGTGAGTGCTCTGGTGGAAAGTAAATTGTTTGAAATTATTTTTTTTTTTGTTGAGCGAGTTTTGTGGTACCTTAACCTGTTTGTTTCTTGAGTTTTGGTATTTTTTTGTCAATGATTTGTTTGGTGATGCCACTTTTATTGCTGTGTTGCTACTGTTTTTATTCTCCTTCTGTTAAGGGTGTTAAAACCATCTATGGGTTATATTGTTTAGGGAGACATGTTTGTGTGGGACTGGATTGAAATTGTTTATGTAGTTTTCAAAATGTAGGCTTCCTGTAGATACCAAAATTGATATTTAAAAACGAGATTAAAAGAGCACATGAGATACATCAAATACAAACAGACAGATAGCTGCAGTTGCACACCACTTTTGGATATTCAATCACAATTACTTACCCAACAGATTTGGATACTCGGCAAGATTTTAATCCTATAACAAATACTGTGTAATTAATTTTGAATTGCTGCCACAAGTCCACAATGGAAATTCATCACTCCAGCACTAGATGCCACCACAAACAACCACACACCAGATACCGCCACCAGGAACCAGTGGCCACTTCTGACAATAAGAACAAATAGCTCTCGAAACTAGCTAAGATGCAACACATATAAGTGAGGTTAAGTGTTTCAACTTCAACTCATTTTTTTCTATAATTTATTAAGAAGTGTTTAAATGTTTGCACCCAAATCCCAATGAAAGTTTCCATCATAATAAGTGGTATAGAAAACCAAGAATCTGTGAATGCTGGAACTAAAACATTGCAGATCAAGGTACATGACAGTGCTATGTTTTAACAATGCCTGAAAACATTATATGCAGTAAATCAGAGGCAAAAAATAGGGCACAAATCCTTAAGAATAGAGCCTAGAGCCACAAGAGGAAAACAGGAGCTGGAGAGTCCAAAAAGATCAATACGGAGCTGAAATGTTCTGTGCATGTAATGAACTTTCTTCTCAATTTACCAACTTTGTCTTTTCGAACTTGGTGCCATTTTCAAAAAAAGTATTACAAATATGTACAACAGCTTTTCACTGGACATTTCTGAGAACTAACTCTATTTTGCTCAGAGTTTTAAAAGTACACAAGAACAGAAAATTGTTAACGAAAAAGATATTGGCCTTTTTATGTTGCAAAACTAACTTATTTTTTATTCTTGATAGGTTAGATATTTAAAAAATATCTTTTATATTAACTTCCATATGCGTTGCCTACGGTTAGTTTGTGCTTCCAAGTAGCTGGCACTTTGTGCCTCTAGTTGCCCAAACACTTCAGAACTGAAGGACTACAAACATTTGAGTGAAAAGCACACAGTAAAATAACAGAGTCCTGCAGTTTCGAAGTTTAGCCCTAGGTTAGTATGTATATGAAAAGGATGACAGGTTCCTGTGGTATTGAAATTTAACCCTACACTGCATTCACTCTTAGGTTGATCCGCGCCAAAACAAACGCACGTGACCAGTGCACTGTGGTACAACACTGTAGCAATGCGTGCAGGAAAATAGTCCCATGTTAATAATCTAAATTTTAGAATGAATGTACCCTTAAATGTTATAATATTATATACAAATTCCTAAAAATCTAATTAACGCTAATTTGTACCTTTAAACAGAGCTACAAGTCCCAACATGCAATTCATATATGTACCTGACATCCGGGTATGCCCAGAATATTGTTTGTAGCTAGAAACCAGGAGTTTCTGTTTGTATCATGGTGGACGGTGATTTGCTCTTGCGTTTTCGTCAACTTACGTAAAGCATAAGTGGACTAGTGGTGAATAAAACAATAGGGTTGAAAGTTTATTGTCAGTTATGTGAGAAATATCTATTTCCCGTGAAAGAAGTGGTGAAATTAACTTCTGAGTTCACCAGTGTTTCAAGCACAAGTATAAACAGTGCTCGTAAAGAAAAATCAAACGGGAAAGTGGTTACACGCGGGAAAAACAGAAAGCATTAGAAATAAGCGATGCAAGAATGGGACAAGAATGTTATCCACGTAACAATATACAATTTCTTTTTTAAAAATGAGACGCTGACAGTTGATAAAAGTGCCGCTTCCAGAGAGCAAATAAATTAAGATATCGCATATCTGTTACTTTCTTTTTAGCTCGTTTCTTTTAGAATTAACTATCCATATGTGCAAACATTTATTTTGTTGCAACTATCATTCTTATCACCTTCAACCCTTACAGAGTATGCTAGTCATCGTTTAAGTTGTCGGACCATGTTCTCTTTGCCTGTACTCTGTCACATGGTCGTGAAAATATGGCAGTATTTCTGCCGCAAATGGCGGAAGGATACATTAGAACGGTGCACTGGTCACCCGGATTTTGTTTTGGGGAGGATCAACCTAAGAGAGAATACAGAGTAGGTTAGGTTACGACACCTAGGTAAGAGTATATATATGAGATTCAAATAACTGGTTCTTGTGTATTACACTTGTGCAAGTGGATTGGCAGCTCCTTCTGTACATATGCAGTAGGAACAAGATGAAATGCTTTGTCGACATTCTGAGATGATTTTGCCATAAAAGAAAATGTCTTAAAAATCGATGGCTAGGTGGATTACAGGCTCTCCAAGTGCTCACATCTTCTCCTAAACCCTCTAATTTACGCATTTTCATCGTTTTTGTTTTTTTTTAACACTTTTTTGGGCGACATTAAAGCAGCTTAGACAAAAACATTTTGTTCAGAGTATAAAATATTTTTTATGCTATTTAGGAACGGGGAAAAAAAAATCATAGGAGAAAAGTTAATCTGAAGTGCGGAGTGCAACATTTACAGCTAAGAAGCAGGGTGTCACTAAGCTAAGAAAGAAGCTTCTGTAACTGAATATTCCTGCCACTTTCATTTACTGGTCCTCTACCATGACACAGGCTAACATTTGAACGTCAAATATATTCTTACACAAAGATGAAAAGGAAATAATAAAGTGGGACCAAATTTTAAATTTAGACTATTTTTATGAGACTGGAATTGACTAAACTCCCATTTCCTTTATGTGCTGCAATTTTGTTTTCTTAAATTCCAATCTCAGCTGCAATATTTCATTTTGTGGGAAACTGCAATTACGATGCATTAAAAATAACCTATAATAGTCCTTAAAAGGTCTGAAAAAGATAATTTTAAATATAAGGAATAAGCTTAAGTCCAATGTACTTACTGCTAATGTGCCAGTGTATATAACAGACAAGTTGCTTTGCTGCCAACATTATTCCTGCAATCACCCTAGTCTTTGTTGCTAACTTCCAAAAAATAAATGCATTGAAATCAATGAATTGAATTTTCACTGATGTAAACTAAGCTAACATTTTATGCATAAATGTAATCTAAGCCCTACTCCAATACACTACAGGATAAATCTCCCAAATGTCCTCAATCAGCTGACCTGTTTGTGCAATCTTGGAGCCACACGTAGTACTCTGTCACATGAACTTGTACATGCCTGGTGCCACACTTGAGAGATTGCCAGTACGACTCAATTGTTTTCGTGGACATTCATTACTGCATCCAAAAAATGCTGGCTGTGATGAACTGTTAGCTTGGCTGCGAAACATTCAGCCATTAATCTGTTGTATTCCATTCCAGCACTGCTTGTGCTCCTCAAAGCAAAGAGGGTGACACCATATTTACTATTATTGGGACATATTTTTATATGCACCTCATTGGTGACAATCACCCTCAGGATCTAGTTTTCTTTCATGATGCACCTATGAGGATTATTTTCTTCTTGTTGCATTGTTAGGATATTTAGTATGGGGGTAGAAGTAAAATGCATCCAAAATACTTATGAAATCGAGCCTTTTTTTATAAGCAGTATGTTCTATAAGAAATGCATACTTGTTTCATGCAGGAGTTGTTGCTGGGACAAAGTTATTTGGCCCACTTACTCTTTTTAGTGGCTACTGGCATCATTTTGTGACGAGTTGCCAACCAAAGAAGGCTAATGTTGCTAAAACATTAAATTGAGTTTTATTTATGGACACTCTTTAACTACTATGGTTCTTAGTGTCCCATTCTATATTGCGAGTGAAAGACCGGAAATTTTGCTCAAAGGCCTTTTTATCATGTTTGAGGTTCTTTTACATGCCGTAAATCTATGACATAGGACCACTTCCCTTCCAAAGGAAGACATGCTAAGGATTTTTACATAAAAAAAAAAAAAAAAATTCATCGCCTTCCTCTGGGTTTGAACCCACAACCTCGGGGAACCACAGGCTAATAGTGTGTCGCCATAACTGACTCATTGGAGTTTAGCCTCACAGATATGACTACACCCTGTCGTCTCTTGCAGGCTGCAGCTGCTCCACTCCTCTACTTATATAAAAAAAACATCCCATGGCTATAATTTATGGTTTAGGACTCTCAATGCTGGGCTACACATTATGGTCCTCAATGTTGGCAGCAGGGCAACACAAGCATGCATGCCATGTGTATAATAAATGCTACTCCTACCCGTATATGGAATATTGTAGCATTGAAGCTATGCACACCTCCTGACGTAGCCGAACTAGTCATATATTGTTCTGTGGCATATGTTGCTGTCTCCAAGAAAACCCTGGATAACTGTTTTATTCATAGGAAAATTTCTGGACAAAGCTCATCATTATGAGTAATTGGGCAAATGGTACTCTAGAATTCTTGAGCCAAATGCCCTTTGAAACAGACTCCAAAAATTGTTCATACATAACATCTGGTATGTGATTTTGTTTACTAACAGGGTGAAGGGTAGCATTGGACTCCTGATGTAATGTGCATCTTTTTAGGAAGCTTTCATTGTAAAGAAACTGCATGTATTGCCACACAACGGTGCAACATCAATTCAATTACATTTATGACCCTAGCCATTGCAGTCAAAAACAACTTACACTTACAAATTTTCAGACTGTTTTATGCTCACTTAAATCAGTTCATGGCTTGGCCGCAGTTGGTGCTTTGTGGCTACGCAATTTATCCTGAAGAGCCTCTGTTTATGCAAAAACACTGCGAGATTAAAATAAAAAAAATGTTATTAGTTGAGCCAATAAACTTGCACGATTCTTAAATAAATAAAAAAAGGGGGGGATAAGAAAAAGAAAGAAAAATACAGAGGGTGAAATGAGTGAGGCAAGCAGGGGCATCAGGCTGTTGCAAGCCACAATGAATCGAAAGTGTCCTCTGCTTTTCAAGATTTGCCCAAGGTTAGGTTTGTGTTTGCATGTGTGGGTATATGAATGGTTTCCAAATAATAGGTAAAGAAATTGCTCTGTAAAGGAGGCAATAATGCAGCTTAGATGCTTGCCTAAATCTTAAACTCAATGATGCGCACAGATCAATTCCTAACATGTGCGTTAGAAGAAGTAAAAGCATTACTATTTTTGCACATTACACTAAAATAATAGGCTGCCAGTTTCTTGTGCTCAAGCCCACTATGAACAAAATGGATACTTTGATGACATATTGCGATGGATTTACAGGGTTTTAGTTTTATGACTAAATTTCCATGAGAACATTTGGATTACTCAGCGGTACTCTGAAAATCTGAGTTTGGTGTGCTGTTAGCGCAAAAAGAATAATCTGTCAGATCTTCAAGCAAAACAGTGAATGCCGAGAGGTACAGAGATAACATTTTTACTCAGTTCTCATGGCAGTTGACAGAACATATGGATAATTTTAACAAGATTCGGCAACTGTCCATACAGCAGTGAACTCCATGAATAAAATTAGTGAAGTGTTTGAAGAATACTCTTAGTGCTGGTGTATGGCTCTCTAATTCCCCAGACTTAACAGTGTACAATTTTTACTTGTGGGGTAACCTGAAAGATAAAGTCTACAAAACAAATCCTCACACACTGAAAGAGCTGGCGGAAAACCTACAAAGTCAGAAACATTTCCGTGGGCAAGATGAATCGTGTGAATCCAAATGTTTTCTCGCTACGATGCCTGTTAAGCTGCAGGACAGGCAGTGCAAGTTTCCAAATCCCCCTATAAAGACACTTGCATCTTTGTACCTTATATCACTATTTTCAGTCGTAATATTAAATGGATATGGAACAGTTACTGAATTTTCTTTACTGAATGGCAGGGACACTAAAGATTATTAACAGCAAAGCTAGTTTCTCTAACAATGGTGAACACTGTAGAGGTTCAATACCAACTGCAAGACACGTGTCTGGGGTGTTGAGACAGGGGTTGGCAGCCAGTGACCACACAACTAGCAACAGTGTTTCCTGCACTACAATTGCTCAGCAACTTGGGCACATTTTGGACTTACTCTATTATTGATAATAACATGCAATGGATCAAAATGTGATTGAGTTTTAGCAGTTGCCATTGGTTTTGTGGTCCATTTGTGGCAATAGAAAGCTTCACAAGAGGATTGTAAAACTCAGAACATTGGCTTTTAAGCCGATGCTAGTACGGTATGCAAATGGGAGCATAATTTAACGTAAATACTTACTAAAACCAAATGTTTTGATATCCACAGCTGTCAGTAAGGAATGGGAATTTGCTTTACACAGGAGTTGTTGCCAGAACAAAGTCACTTCGCTCTCCCTCCCTTTTTTGCAGCCATCCTTATATAGTCTGTACTGGTAACATTGCCAGTGATGAATTGCCAAATGAAGACAAAATGTGGCTAAAAGACTGTCGCCATGAAAATGCCATAAAGGATAATTGCAATTTGTTAGGCATGCAGGCGATTTGCATAGACCAGCAAATAGCTTAAAACTGTTCCAAAAGGGATGTTACTATTCTGCAGTATCAATTTACAATAACCTACCATGCTACTTAAAACTATTAGGTAAGCCTAATCAACATTAACATCTTTAAGAAAGAGCTAAAGTCTTTTTTATATACTCACTCCCCATATACTATGAAGGACTTTAATATGTCGTGCAATATATTAATATTCGATGCATAGGGCAGATGACATATGATAGTGACTTACACTTATTTGTTATTGTCCTACTGTAATGCTTGTTGAGATGTTTTCTCTTTGGGGGAAAAAAAATAGTGATTGGTTTGCAAATTTTCTTAAATAATGCATGGTGTGGAGAGGGAGAAATGTTCTTGGTGTTGGGTATGTTTATTGGTTAAACAAGTTCTAGGTGCTGGGAATGTTATTATTTAAGAAGTTCTTCATAATTGTATGACGTGTTCAATGTCCCTGAGCGTTGCTCACAGTGGGACCAAATGAACAAACAACAAACCCCACAAATCCTATTGCTACACCCGTCGTCGCTCCGCAGTTGTGGCCTACTACTCCACTCCTCTACTTTAAAAAAAAAATTCGGCAAATCTGCTCTTTATCCTTGTTGAAAATGCTTATAAAAGCAAAAGGAAAGCAAATAAATTACCTTAGGAGTGAGTTTAGAAGTAGATGTGATCTCTTCACTAAGAGCAGAATGTCGAAACGTGAATCATTCGAGTTTTAGATGTGCAGATCCCTCATCGCTTCGCAGTTGCGGCCTATTGGCCACAACTTGCTACAATCCTCTCATTCTAAAAAACATTGCTCGGCTACGCTTTGAGGCTGAGGGCCCTCAATCTCTCGGCTACGCTTTGAGGTTGAGGGCCCTCAATCTCTCAGTTACGCCTTGAGGCTGAGTATCTTACCAGTTTTAGTGGCATTAGTTATTCAACACATCATTTCCATTGCTGTGGAGGATACACTAAGAGCAGAATGTTGAAAAATTCATTAGCTATACTTGCAGCTAGGGCACTCAATGTTGACAGCAGAAGGACAACACAAACAATGCTCACATAATCCTGTGGGATGTATGTGATGGGAGTTCTGTAACGTGTTAATATGGAACAAATGTGACTAAATTGAATTAAATATACTAACCACAACATTTAGTAGTGTTCCTTGTTTAATAATGTTATGAAAGTAATAAAGATAATCGTGTATACCATGTGTTAAGTGAATGCGACTCCTACTCATATAACGTACATTGTCATTTAAACCCATCGATCCTGATTTGATTCCCAGCTGCCGGGAGGGATAACGTATTCTCGCTGCCCTTACGGTTTGGAATGTTAGGTTAAATGAAAGCAGGTACAGCAGGAACGATGGATTTGTGCCGGTGAAGACTGGGTGCGCAATCGTTTAGAGCCCAGTTGCCAAGCCTATATTCTCGGTCATGCGCAGTATACTGAAATGGCCAGTATCGCGGAGAGCTTTGACTGTGCAACACCAGTCTTCTACCGCTTCGGTGCCAACACGTTAAGTTTTACAAGTTTTAGAAAGTGATTGTTAATCGCATTCGTGATTAGTGTTTTGTGTCTTGTGTGTATGTGTGTGCGGGTGTATATGTATTTGCTTATTTAGACTAAAATGCCTCCCATTCAAAGCAAACTTGGTGGAAAAACACTGCACAGACAAACACGTGAAGTTATTAATAACATCCATTTCTTCATGAAACGGGAAGCAGCTTCTAGCGATATTCTAATTCCATTGAAGAAAGTGCAAGAGAGGGTGAGTGCAGCAACAAAAGTATCTGAGAGGACAGGATGTCACGAACTTGTGTGAGCAACGGGTTGTCAGCGAAGAAAAGTGGAAAAATGTGTGCCTGCACGTTCAAAAAATTGAAAATGATTACATTGAAAAAGAAGGAATCTTTGAAAATGTAATAGAGAGCTTTATAGTGCAAGTATCAGGAGACAGTGACAGTAGTGAAGGTGAGGAAACATAAGAGGAAGAACAACAACACAATGACGATAGTGAGCTGTCAGGTGTTGAATATTTGCCAGATGATTAGATACCTATTGATAAAACTGTGTGCAAGTGTGTGCATGTTGGAAAAAAGAGAAACGAGCTGTACCACAATATTTAAAATGGTTTATATTAACCTGGTGTTCTGTGAGGAGTGCAATACATTGTTCTGTGAGCAGCGCAATCTCGCAGCCGTCATTCTAGGAATGAACAACAATACGGTGAGTCACATGATAGTATACTACTTATTCTTTTGCCGGTTTATTTTCCCGGGTTTTCTGTTTTACTGTTTGTTTACCGTTTCCATACACCACATTTACAGAGAGCTGCCTGGTGTTAGACATAGACTCGCTTCAGTGCGCGAGGAAACAAGGTCACCGGCACAGAACCATCGTTTCTGCTGTATTTGCTAACCTAGTTTTTTTCACAAAGTTTGAATAATACCTTAAGAATTTAAACTACTAAATTGCCTTAAGGCAGTAAATTTTGTTCCATAGACTTACAGTTCAAAAGAGTAAATAAAATAAATGTAAATCAGAGCATACCACATTTTATTAAATTCTTTAAATGTTCTGCTTCACAACATAAAAATCAGCTCCTAGAAATTATGAGTATATTTAAATTCATTTCCCAAAAGAATGTTTTATATTTGCTGAAACGACATTTATTGCAAAAGAATTTACCTCCACCTGCTCATAACCTAAACGTTTAGCACGCATTACAGCAATATTTTACGAAGTATATTTAGACATAAGTTTCAAGTCTTAAACCCAGTGTTGCGTTCTGCTAATTATACTTGCTTTACAGCAAATGGAATTACAAATTATTCATGTTCGTAGGGTCTAGATTACTGTATGATATTACCAATATTACTTTGTAGTTTATTATACAACGGGGATAAAAGCACAACATACTAGCATAAAACTGCAAGCCATTGAATCACAAACACTTGTTTATGTGACAAGAGATATTAATTGGTAGCACATGCGTGCCATTCTGTTGGATATCATTTGTAATGCTTCCTGTTCATAGACTAGGGGAAGTCATTCCGGAGTAAAGCAGTGGAAGTATTTTCACCAACACTCCGGAATGAGGAAGTGGAAGTAGTTTCATTGGAACTAGTTCCACCCAAAGATTGGAAGAACTTCCGGCTAAATTGTCATACTTTTGCCCACCTACATTAGGTATAAGGAAGTCAGAAATAATGAAATAAATTACATTCAGAGTGAGTTTAGAACATGTGGTCTCTCCAATATCTGGTGCCCACCTACCCACTTGTTTTAGGTGTTTCACTTATATAGGGAAATCGCGTGAGGAAGACAATAAACGTAGCCATTTTTCCATGCAAAGTGGGTACTGCCAACCTAAATAAGTGAAATGCACTGAATATGCGATGTGCTGTTGTTTCTGCGAACGTGAATCATTCAAGTTTTAGACGCGCAGATCCCTGGGCTACGCTCTGTCGTCGCTTCGCATCGGCCGCAACTTGCTACACTCCTCTCCTTCTAAAAAACATCCCTCGGCTACGCTTTGAGGCTGAGGGCCCTCAATCTCTCAGTTACGCTTTGAGGCTGAGTATCTTACCGGCTTCAGTAGCATTATTCATATGTTGGCAGCATTACGTTAGAGCAAGCATAAAGGTGAGTCCACACTGTTCAACATATCAACAGTTAACATTCAACAATTAACAAAATATCTCATTCAACAAGTTAAATGCCTTCAAACATGTAACTGTGAACGTTTAACATTCCATCCACACCAGTTGACTTGTTGGGACTGTGAACGTTTAACATTCCATCCACACCAGTTGACTTGTTGGGACAACAAAATCTAACTAAAAGCAAAATGGACTCCAGTGATTAGGATTTGACTATTGCTATTTGTATCTGTGTTTGATATGTAATAAAAAGAAAAATGGAAGGTAATGAGGCTTTATCTTGTTAATCGGCACAGGAGTGAAAATATTTTGAATGAGTTTAAAATTCGGAGCAGGTTTGACTTCAATTTCTTGAGAACAAGTCAAAGTGACTTCAACTTTGTTTTGAGCAAGGTTTCTACAATTCTCTAGCAAAGTGAGGTTTTTATTTTTTTTTCTGCTATTGCCTCTGGAACAATAATAAATTGCACATAGTTTGGTATAATTGTCCATTCTTTTTATTACATATATTACATGTTCCATAATGATAGCCTCAACAGAGATTTTATTAATGAAAGTGTCTTTTCTTTCGTCCATTCTATAACTTCACATGAAGCAAAGCAAATCAAAGATATAAGCACAGAACGAGTCAACACGGAACTACCGAACACAATAGTTGCCATGTTTACAGTCTGGAAACTTCCGAAGTTCACCCAATCACATACACAGAGAGCGAACTGACTTAACAAGTTTTCCATTAAAAGCAGAAAACATCCACGTGTTAAAAATGTCAAGCACAACTGTTTCGGTTAACATGTTAAGTCAATTCTGCAATCGAAATTTGGCCAACATGCAAACTGTTAACATGTTGCACTTGACAAGTTTTGTTAAATAATCAGTGTGGACAGGGCTTTAGACCTAATGCAGGCAAAAGTATGACAATTTACCCATACTTCCAATAGAACTAGTTCCACTAAAGGCCGGAACTACTTCCTCGGAGTGGAACTGGAACTACTTCTTTAAAACGACTCCGACTGCAGAGTGGAAGTTTTGGAAGTAGTTCCGGTAAAGTAATGCGCTCGACCCATCACTACTGCCAACCAACACATCCCGCTCGCGTTTTTCAACGTTACAACATTGGTATGGTTTAGCGACGTGACGCAGGGCAGGGAGAGGCTGGCAGCCACACTACCAATCCCTGTTTGAAAGCATCATGCTAGAACTAGAAGTAGCTTAGCATGCGTTCGCAGAGATTTCTTAGGATAATCAAATCACATTGAATCACATACCTGGCACGTTATGTCCTTATTGGAAAATCGCACAATAAGCCTGTACTTTGGGGTGTTGTATTTGTTCTTGTCTTGAATGGTAAGACGAAGACGGGCATAATAATCTGTTTTTCCTTCACGGCGCCTCTTGAATTTAACTTGAAAACGCTTGAAGTATTGCTTGTTCTTTACAACTTTTACAAACCCCTAAAAACAAAACAAAACAAGAGTATTATATGCTTAAGACTAACATGTTCACTGTGAAATTAAGGGAGCTACACATTTCTTAGAAAAAATGTAATTCAAAAATTGAAGCAACTGTTTACATAACTCAAGTTTTAACCTCGTAGTTTCAAACAAACTGTTAGGATTTAAGACATCGTCAGCTGTGTATAATTTTTTTTTTGCATATATCCTTTAAATTTACGTTACTTCCATTAATATTTACACGGCAAGTAACTATGTAAAATAAGAGACAATATGGACGCTACTTGAAAGAACACGTTGAGACAGCAAGTGCAGCAATAATCAGAAATCATCCGCTCATCACTGAGTACCTATCTCATTACACTTGCCTCAAGTATTCGCTATAATTCTAACATTTACACGGCTTAATACTAACAGTAAAACTCTCACCATGATATTAGGAAATATTTAAAAGAAAAAGGCGACCGCCACAACTTCACTTTAATTCGCGGACACCTACATCAGAGAATCTCTCTATTTACGCATGCGCAGAGTATGTGTCACGGAAGCGGCGCTGCATTGGCAGGTTATTGTTTTCCAGTTACACAGGACTACCAAATGTAAAGGATTTGGTCTCTGAGGCTGGGAATTCTGTACTCTGTGCGATTGGAAAACAACCGAGTCACCTTTTTCGGCTGACTGAACTTTTTTACTGCATTTCAAAATTTGAAATCATGGACATAACTTGGGACACCTTTAGGGTGGGGTGTTGGGTATGTACATAACAAAACGCAGTATAAAATACGTCTAAAGTATTTTCAGCCACTTTTTAAAAAAATATATTAAACTGCTCTGATTCGCGCGTAGCGCGCGCTTTGTGATGTAGTCGAGTGTGGAGATGGAAAAAAAAAAAAAAAAACAACCACGTAGTGCGGTCACCTATGGTTTATTATTATTATTTAACATTGGTACAGGTCAAGCTGTAATTGATATCTCGGAATACCTATGCAAAATGCCAAAAGAAAAGTTGCTTGAAATAAGCCGTGTTTTAGAGGGATCTACATTTCCGTGCACTAAAATTTTGTCTATACCTTACGGTTTACTAGTTACTGAAAATTAAAGAAAATTCCTTCCGAATGAATAGGGAGAGCACTTCACAGGCTACACCTCCCCCTCTCTCTCTCTCTCTCTCTCTCAATCTTTTACTCGACTTCTCTCTACTTTGGAGTTCTGTGACCTCCCCCATTTCCTTTATGTCTCTCAATCTATCCTCTCTCTTTCATCACTTTTTTTTTTTCTACCTCTCCAACTCCCTGCCTAAATCTCAATTGTACCTCTCTCTCACTAAACCTCACTTCCACTCTCAATATCACTCACTACCCATTACTCACATTTCTCTCAGTCTCTCTTCCTCCTTCTCTGTTACTCTGTGTAACCTGCATCTTCATTAGTACAACAGTAAACCCAAAATTTCTTCATTATTTAAAACAGACACAGTATGATATTTTGATGCTTGAAGTCTGCTGAAAATTATCAACAGGTCTTTATATGGCCCATACATTTTACATTTTTAATATGGAAATAAGGATTGAAACATCATATAATACTTAAGCATGCAGATTTATCATGCAATGTAAGTTTTAAATCTTGCTATAAAAATGAAATGACTGCATGTGTATGTCTATGTCTCAACAAATTTTTTAGACTTTGCATATATGTACAATTTGTGTCCTTTGGAACAACAAATGCCTCATGAAAGCTTACATTGCCAGTTGCTGTATGTCAGCACCTATTTGGGTAACAAGAGGTTGAAGTTTAGTGACATTTTTTACTTTAAGACCTATTATTACCACTTCCAGTAAAATACTTTTGATTACTTTTACAGTCAGTTTACCAGCAGATTGATTTTACAATCTGGTTAAGACATTATGTGAGAGTAAGGTAGGCTCTGCCAGTTACCCTACCATAGCATTGTATTCCAGTAAACTCGTCTGGATGATGTTTTGAGGTTAAGTTCACATACTAATGTACAAAATGGCAGAAGGTAACCATTTTGATTTCTATAAAGGTGATACTAATAATGATGAACAGCTGGAGATACGTGTAAGAGAGCGTAAAATAATGAAAATCAGAACAAACTAATACAAGTCTTTGGATGAGTTCTTTTAATTCTTGGTCTGATACATGAAGAAATTCTTCTACAGAAGGGTTAGTTCACATTTCAGGATAATTATTACCATTATTAGTATAGATAATACTCCTGTATTACCCCCATATTTATTCAGAAATAATGCAGTGTCACCAACGAACCAGCTACTTCCATGATTCCATGCTTTTGGAAGTATGTTAATTGCACTTGGTGATTTCATAAGTGTCAGTACAGAAACACCATAAATAGTGAAAAAAGTTATCATGGCTATTGCAACATTAGCCAAAGATAAGCTTCCAAAAACTGAAGAGGAAATTTGAAAAGAATAAGCTTTTTTTTTTTTATAGCAAAATTTCCTAAAGCTTTAGGTGCATTAGATTGTACCCATGTAAGAATTCAGTTGCAGAGGTGATGATAAAGAGTTTAGGAACAGAAAGGATACTTTTATATAAAAATGCAAGTACTAGCCTAGCCAGGTCACCTGACATGCTCTCATGTTTATCACAAAGGTTCTTTACAGGTCTTGTCATACCACTCACTGCTTCAAAATGTTCACTGATTTCATTCCAAGCTTTACTTTTTCCTGCCATGTAACAGCATGATTTTTTATTTTCTGAAGCATTTCTGCCTCTTTCAACAAAAATTATTCATTCATTTTGTTATCTCAGACATTATAAATGCACAATGACAGTGAGAACAAAACACATACAACTGCATTCTTGATTATTCTCAGCTTTACATGGAACATTAACAGAGCAGTAATTGAAACATATAAGAAACATTACTACCCACTACTACAACTTTAGCATGTTTGTGTTAACTGGCAGTAAATTTTAACCTGAGATGATAAACAAGAAATCTTCACTGGGACTTTACTCTGACTAAAGAAAACTGTCAGTTAATGTTTATTCCTACTTAACTGCACATTGTAAAAATGGGCCTATAACATGCAAAAAAATAGAAATATCATGAACTGCTCACCAAAGGAGTTGCAGACTGATGTAGATGATCCACTTTCTCAAAAAACTTCAATTTCAAAAGTTTAAATTAGGCCACATGCAACATACGGAAATTAGGGCTGTCCACAGGGACTTTGATAAAAACAGGTCGGTTCTAAAGCTCTTGCAGGACTGCTGATTCTCTAGGTCGCTGCTCAACCAAGGTTAAGCAGCTTTGACTGTGGTCGTCAGATGGTTGCAATGTACACAAAAATATTTACTGTATGGATAAAATTATCAATCACTAATAACTGTTAGCACTGTTTCTACTAAAAAATAGAAGTATTGCAATGAAAATGTAAATGATAATTAGGGTTGTCCAAAATTTGTTTTACTACACTTACTTCAAATTAGAATATTTGTCTTATATCTTAAGAAAATTCTGATGAAACCATAGAAACATTCTTTGAAACTACTGCTTCTCACATATTTCTTGATATGTGCTGTGAAAATTTGGGGGTTGAAATTAGAGGGTGTGTTGACCAGTATTCTGCAAAGGTCAGTTTCATTACTCTGGCCATTCAGCACTGGGAGTACCAAGAAAATGTAAAGTGCTTTGGGTGTAGTTTCAGACCACAACTGCAAACAAGGGTGGGCAGTTGGTGGTAGTTTGACAAATAAAATTGTAATATCTATTAGTTTCTTCAGCTATGAGCTGCATAATTTGGAAATAAAAAATAATTTAAAAACATCAAAAACTTAAATTCTTATCCAAACTGACCAAAATATCTCAATTTTAGTATCAAATCTATGATTTTGTGGAAAAAAATTGCTCCTCGCCACTGAAACTAAGGATTGGCTGCCACTGTTGTCTTTGTGCATCTTCTTGTGGTAGATCATCTTTGTCACTTATTTCCCTAGCATCATTATCAATAATTTCACTTCACTGACATCAATATCTTACACATCGGACGGCAAAGCATCAAATTCTGTCTGTAATTTGTCTTTACATAAAAAAAATTGCACCTGTCTGCTGGGATCAGCCATGTTTTACAACACCCATGAATCTCTGTATCACGTGGCCCAATGCAAGGCTGCATCTCACCGCAAAGTGAAATGCATATGCAAGCCTTTGGATTTTTCTCTCCAGATGCCACTACAAGGTAGTTTAATTTTATAACCACAAATTTCTCCATTATTGTAATTATATTTGTAAGTAAAATGAAGTAACCTAAGCAACATTATTTAACTATATTACAGTAAAAAAATAAAAGATAATCCAGTATGGAGAATTGAACTTGAGCTGCTTGCGTACAAGTTAAGTAGCTTAACCATTTTTCCATGTCAAGCACGGTGTGGAGGGTAGCTCAAATCAGTGCCTTGTGGTTTATATTATAGAGAGCCAAAGCGACACACAGAAGTTGATAGTTGTGAAATACATACTCACTTAAAGGGACTTTGAAAAAAATTTAACTGTTCAAAAGATCAGCCACTTTTAGTTTGACCCAGTGACATTCAGTCTGTAGTAATCTTAAGTTACAATACAATAGTATAGAATTTAATTAATTTTAAAGATTGAGAAGCTAGTAACAGTGATGTGTCATAATTTAAATAAAGAGAGTTGGAAACCTTTTAGTGATGTACTGTAACAATCTCCAACTCTCTTTATTTAAACAGAATTTAATGCTTTGTCATGTTTGTAGTGAAAACCTGCAACACCTTGAATCTACCCACAAGGCCGTAAAAACACCCTCTTTGTTGTAAAGTTGTAAAAAAGGCTATGTTGCTGTACATTTTACAAATAAACCATAAAAGTTGGCAGTATGTAGGTATATAGGAATTTAACCACATCAAGGAACAAAGAATACTGTTATAAATAAATTATTTATTTACATTAACAATGTGACTGCTTAATCTGAAACAGATTTCTGAAAGCAATATAACAGAATGTAGCTGGACAACATTCATTTTAACAATATATACACAAATGCATTAACAAAATTTCTTTTGGATGAGCGAGATCTTTGAGCTTATAGGCCGTAGAAGATCTCGACATTTTACCAAGGACTGTGCTAGATATCTTCAAAGGTAGATCCGGTGCAGTGCTGGACTCCATTCTGATTGGCCTGCATCTGCCACTGCTTGGCCCTACCCATCACTGTATACAGGTTAAGGATGGTACCACAACACCGTTGATACTCGATGGTATCAGACAGTATGTCTAATACTTCGATACTTATTCAACACTTTAAAATTCTTAAGTTTTACTTTATTGAAAGCTTTTAACTTTATGCAAGACTTCATGTTATTGCCTCGAATGTGTCCCCAAAGAGTTGCTGGACTATAGTTCTTGTTAGACCTTGACTGCGTTTCCTGTGGGTGAATCATTGCCACATTTCATAGACTGTTGTGTCTAAATGCAAAACAATGGGGAAAAGAGTAGAGGTACTCGTGTAACGTGCAGCGTTAACTGAGTTGTGAATGAAGCTGATGTACTACATGACACTTCTGCAATAGCCTGGCTTTGCGAGTCGCTCTCAGCCATTACATTTACCTACTCCAGTGACCAAATTCTGTGCATTCAGCACAAAAAATCAAACTTAAGACATTGGAAATACTTGTTCCTTCCTTCTATCCGTTAAGTTTGTGCTTATGCAAGTCAGACTCGGTGCGTAGCTTACAGATCCTTTAAAAGAAAGTTGTCAACACCAAATATAGCTACATAAAAAGGAAAGCAAACAAATTATTATTATTAGCCTTGACTAATAAAGGGGATATATAACCTGTGGCATTATCAAGATAAAAAAAAATTGCTGCCAATTGGAGAATGTTAAACAACAACAAATTTGGAATTAGGATACAATACAAAATTGGTTACATGTGTTTGTACACAGCAAACTACTAATAAGAACATAATTCAGTGAACAAGCTATGGCTTTTACAGATTTTTATAAAGTGAGTATCGGTGCTCAAAAGTCAGTATTGATATTGAGAAATAGTGGTATCATCCCATTACTAATAAAGATTGTTACAGAATTCAACTGACCAAACTTTCAGGGGGTTACAGAGGGGTGTTAGACAGCACTTTGATGTCAGACACTTATGGTCTTCGAGTTCATCATTGTTTGAAATAGATCAGAATCAATAAAAAGTCAGTATGCCATTGATAAAACTTCCCTGAGTTGCTGCTGCTTGCAGGTAATTGTGCCCATGCTATATTCAAACATTCTACATAAATACCTTGTAACATATACTTAAACTTTGAAAAAAGTGCAAGAAATTAAAATTGGGTTCACTCCAAACATACAGCATTCATTTGTTTGGGGGCTTGGAGTTCAACCACTTGTACAGGGTTTTAAACCAGCACCACCAGATTCACAGCCGAGCATGCTAATGACTGTGCTATTACTACAGCTATCTGTTGTTTGTCTCTCTGATACATATGATTCTCCAGTGGTGCAGTATTTTCCAGAAAAAGCAAAGCTCATAACTTTAAAAATATAGCAATGGCAGCTATTTTCGTGCTTGTGGAACAGAAATTAACTATTGTAGAGTGAAAATCAGTATCACATTCATATTAAGTCCATTTATTTGCATTCATCAGTACAAATATTCAAATAAAAAAAAATCATTACATAACTTCAGAGTTTCTTCACACAGACAATGTGTGTCCTATAACAGGATGTTCCTATTATCTTCTGAAACCCATGAAAGTTTGTCGGTTGGAATCTGCAACAACATATATATACAGCACACCATTCGACCTATGCAGACTTTGGATTTACCTTTGAAGATGCTAAGTGCAATCCTTAGCGAAATGCACCTATAGACCACAGAGATCTCTCACCTCTATGTCGCCAACTGTGAAAGCCCAAGCTTACACAAACATTTTTTGCTTGATTTTAAACACACAATTTATGAATGCAGTTTCTCAGCCTTTCAATTTATTTACAATCCTGGTATATGGGGTTTCATTCTGGCATGAAATTGGGATCC
Source organism: Deroplatys truncata (assembly GCA_030765065.1). NCBI lineage: Eukaryota > Metazoa > Arthropoda > Insecta > Mantodea > Mantidae > Deroplatys > Deroplatys truncata. The sequence continues at coordinate 26,677,024 of CM060985.1, read as the reverse complement.
AAGTAGTTGTAGTTTTCTCGTTTGCCTGAAAATGAATGGGGTCCATAGTCTTCATCCCATAATCCTTGACTGTCACCTGTTTTCCTGATGTCCACAATACGGTGAGAACATGGATGGGGATTAGATGAATCCATCTGCATTATTACACAATCTGTGCAAAAATCCACTGATATGTTGGGGGGACAGTCAATGCAATGCCATCGTGTTCCAGTGAGGGGTTCTTGCTTGCACACATCACACTGGAATAAAGAAAAAAAATTATAGGGTAAATTGTCATACTGTTTCCCTCGTTTGTGTCACTTTTGCCCGCATTAGCGACTGCGGTTGTATCTTAAAAATACAACAGATGGCACTGTGTCTCATACAGATGGCACTGTCTGTCGTTCTCTGACTTCAACGCAATGCAACCAACATCAGAAAAATTAATGCCGCCAATCGCACAGATACATCCCCAACTTATTCCCTTTAGGGTTTTTTGGTGTATAACCTTACGTATCTGAATTCACGGAACGTAAACGTCAGCCATTTATCTTGGGAAACATGTCCATCTGTGAGCAGCATAACTCGGAAACGAACAGTCGGATAAATACGAAACTTGGTATTTTGGTTATGTATCTCCCAGAGATGCGACACAAAGGTTTTCAATGACATCCTCCCACCCCAGATTACCCTTTGCACTGAACATTTTGTTAAACATTAAAAAGAAAAAAATGGGAAACATGTCCATCTGTGAACAGCATAACTCGGAAACGAACAGTCCGATAAACACGAAACTTGGTATTTTGGTTATGTATCTCCCAGAGATGCGACACAAAGGTTTTCAATGAAATCCTCCCACGCAAGATTACCCCTTGCACGGAACATTTTGTTGAACAATTAAAAGCCTACCAATTCCGCTTGCATATTTGACACCCTCTGCAAGCCATTTTCTTCTCTTCTGTATTCTCAGCTGACTCTGAATCATTCGCGCTCTTATTTTAAGCGGCTGTGAAATTAACAACAACAACAACAACAACCAGCATACCAACACCTTCTTCACTTAGCGGATTACCTAATTCGTACTGCAGTTGGCACTTCCGAATCTGCAGCAGTTTTACCGTGAAGATGACCGCGTTTACTCTAGTAACTTTGCTAATTACACCATTTCAGTGATGCAGAAACAATTCGCATTCCAACCTTAGATTTATGCACCACCGACTTCATATACAACTACTTCCACAAGTAAGGTAATTACTTTCGTGAATCCTCAGTTTACTTCACGTATAAATGCGGGGAAACAGTATGACAATTTAGCCAAATTATATTTATAGGAGTGAAGCTTTAGGGTGCAGCGGTCCATTAATGCACTACTCTTGGTTTCTAGGGTCTTAACTTCCATGATCAGAAGGAACGAAACATCTTCTTATAAATTACTTATTACTTTCTCTACCTACATAGAGCATACAGAGGAAGTATGCAATCCACCCAAAAATTCAACACTAATGGAAATACATGCTTTGAAACTCTCTAAATCCAAAACAAGCATTTTAGAAACAGATCTGTCTCTCTATGAACAACATAACCCCAACAAAAAGTGGATTAAATACCAATTTTGGTATTTAAGTTCAGAATCTTCCAAGGATGTGAAATGGTTTTCAAAAACATCCCTCCATCCCAAACTATCATTAACATGGAAAACTTTTCATTATTTTTCATATTCTCAAAAAAATGGTTCTAACAATTTGGATTAAACTACCATAAATTTAAGATATTTTCATGACAAGACATATATCTTGAATTCTCTGGGAATAGCCTGCAAAGTCCTCTTCATTCTGAATGACTTTGTATAATTGGTAAGCCGTAAGAGTTTGGCAAAATCTTACTACACAAAAATGTAGATCTTGTTAAACCACACAATTTATGTCAAATCAATTTTTTGTACCATTAACTCTTTCTGAGATTTCTTTGTTATGGTTTTGAATTTTCAAAAATGCTTGCAAGGGATAGTGAAGTGCATTCCATAACCTTGCCTATCCAAATCCCATCCTCATCCTGCCCGTGGAACAACCTGCTTTTACAAATGAGGCTCTGGGGACCAAGTATTGGCAGTATAACCATAACATTTTTTGTAGAGGAAATACTACATTTGTGGGAACCCCACAAACATACCCCTCTGGGCCCGCCACACATTGAGCGAATTATTACATTGCTTTCAACATTCCAAATAAGCCTTGGATGAACAACTGGATAGCTTTAAATGTTGTCAATCCTGGCAAGAATAAAAGGATAGTGCATGGAAGAAACAAAACATTCTTAATTTTGCAACATGGAATGTGCAAAGTATGGCATACAAGGAAGACCAGCTGGATATTTTATTAAAAAAAGAAATCTCAACAGCTGTTATTTCTGGAAAAAAAATCTGATGTGTTACATTCACATGACTTTCTCTACTCTTGTACAATCTATTTTTACAAACGCCTATTCTCCATATGCTTCATCTTAATCGAGATATCGAGATGTCAATCTTATTGGTAATTTTCTTGTAGATGCAAGGGAAATATGGTAGCTTTTAAGCGATAGTCAAATATTTTAACGCTGGTTGCTATGTGTCGCATTCCATTCTCTTTGCAAGTCCAGGACATAAAAAAATGAATAACGAATTTGAGAAAAAGTGTAAGTATTGGAAAATTTAAGGGAATAACAAGCAATATCTCGAAAACGGTTCACTCAACAAAAGAAATGTATATGACATAAGTTATGTATTTTAACGCGATCTACATTTTTTGTGTAGTAAAATTTTGTCTATCTCTTATGGTTTACCAGTTATGCAAAAGTCGTTCACAATGAAGAAGACTTTTGGAGACATTCCCAGAAAATTCGAGATATACATTTCATTTCAAATGACATTATCTTAAACATATGATATTTTCATCAAAATCGTTAGAGCCATTTTTGAGAAAATTAAAATTTTCGAAAAATCTTCCATGTAAAGGGTAGTCTGGGGTGGGGGGATTTTCTTGAAAACCTTCGTGTCGCATCTCTGGAAGATACGGAACCTAAATACCAAGTTTGGTGCTTATCTGACTGTTCGTTTTTGAGTTATGCTGTTCACAGACACACACACACACACAGACACAGACACACACACAGACACACACACACACAGACACACACACACACAGACACACACACGGACATGTTTCCAAAAATGCTTTTTTTGGATTCAGGAGGTCTCAAAACATGTATTTCCGGTGAAATCTCGGTATCGAATTTTTGGGTGGAATGCAATACTTCCCCTACTTACTATACGTAGTAGAGAAAGTAAAAATAAAATAAATAAAAGACATTACGAGGCACAAAGAAGACCCAAAATTATTTGCAATTTTTCAGTGGAGTGAAACAATGTATGAGCAAAATCTGGAGTCATGCTTATGATACATAAGAAATTCAGACCAGTAATAGATAATTATTACTTTTGGAATGAAAGAATTATACAACTACGAATAAAGCTATCAAGAGGTTACCTAACAGGAAATTATAATCAGGTTAACAAATCAGATATTTGCTTTAATGGTAGATTTTAATGCTACAATTAGGGAACATTAAAATTGCAAATTGTATGGGAACAAATGGAGAAGGGACATAACAAAAATGGAATCAGATTAGTTGAATTTGCAGTATACAGAAATTTAAAAATTATGAATACTATGTTTCAACATAAAGATAGCCATAAATTCACATGGGAAGCTAGACACACTAAATCTATTATTGACTACATAATATGTAACAATAAATTAGCACATGTGGTCTTAGGCACAAGAGTATATCGAGGACCTGAAATTGAATCAGATCATTAACTTTTGTTATCTCTCGTACCATCTTTCATAAAGTTAGTAAGTAAAGCCTTTAAAAGTAGTTTTAAAAATGTATGGTTTCATCCATGCCTTTCTATGATAGTGCAGACGGCGAGCGCCGAGGATGCAGACAAGAAAAACACTGCGCAGCGGGTTCATAGTTTTTGGGCTCTCTCTGTACTAGTAGAGCATCTGAGGATGGGAAGTATCACAAAAATGATCTTTAAATTTTATGTAATTGAAGCATGTGTGTCTACATGTTAAAAAGACTTAAGTTGGGAACACTTGTCTGCATTCCTCGTTGGACTCAAGCCAATAAATGAAGATAAGAAGGTAATTCAGATAGTTTCACCTAATATGCTAATGTGAAAATCAACATAATGCATGAATAAAATGCATATTAAGAAATAGAGGAAAGAGAGGAAAGTTAAATAGTAAAAAATTAACTACAAATATCACTGTATTCCTCATCTATAACAATAAAAACAACAAAAGCTTATGGGTGTGATATGAGTAGCACCTACTGGCTGCAATAACAGCAAAAGGTTAAGTTAGCTGAAATAAATGAGGGAAAATTAACTTCCCAGGCATGTCATGAGAGATGACAAGTCCACGAAAACAAAACAGAAAAAAGAAAACATGGTCACCCAAAAATGTAGTGTGTGGGTTTTGATTACTAGACTATTTGAATGTGGACAGATATGCAATACTCTAGACGCTTCAAATCATGCTACTAACTGTAGTGATATTTTACCTTATAGCCAGCATGTTGTATATGCTTCTTTTCACGATCTTTCTCTCTTCTAACTCTGCGCAAGAGACACAACTGCCGATATTCTGGTGTATTGTGGTACTTCTCTGGAATAGCTTCATCCTCCTGGATTAAACAAGAAGAAAATATAGTGTCACAGTTTTGCAACACTTATATATGATTATTTTCAATTTAAGCTTGAAAGCTCTTTTTGAAACAGAAGAAAATACATCTCTATACCACCGCCACTGAATCTTTGCACTTGACAGTTTGTGTGGCTTTGCGTAACATTGGCTATATTGTGGTTGCAACATTGCCAGAGTGGTTAGTAAACAACAACAGCTGATTGTTCTCCTTTCTATCATGTCTAAGCTGCATACAAAAAGTGTACGTAAGTAGCAAACGCCATTGAATAATAACTATTTCGAATTATTATTATTGCTAATTGAAAATAACTCAACATAAATATTGCAACGTATGTAGAATAAATTAGCACTTTTAAACAATGTAGAAACAAAATAATGCAAACGTGCCTGCTACAATGAGGAGAAACAAAACAAGTTATAAGCTGCGATAACAAAGTTATTTTCATTCATGCTGTGTTCCAGATGGTTCAGGAATTTTGTCCTCATTCTCTTGGAGTATCACTCCTTTGTAAAAAACACTTCTGGTAATTAATTCAAGAGCTGCTGCAGTTCGTTGTACGCTTTATCAGCAGGAGAAGGATGCCCATGAACCTTCACATACTCCTCCTGTTAAAAGAATTCCCGGGTCCTTTTTAAGAGTTCCAATGCCTGACTATTAAGTGTCACATCTTGATGCAAAAGATTTTCACTTCATGAATCATCACTCGGTGATCGGCGTCATTTTTGAGACATTGTCGTACTTCAAATCTTGTATAATATGAAATATATATAAAAATATATATATATATATATATATATATATATATATATATATGTATAAACGAGCACCAACAATAACCACAAATATAAATAACAATGAACAATACCAGCTTGCAAAGAACAACTCAACACACGTGCTAGAGATTCACAAACTGAAACACATGGTTGGAAATAGCTACATCCGGCAACAGAGCCGTTTCGAGTTCTGCTTCCACTTTATCATAGTCCACCCGAAATGCTGCCTTGTGATTGGTTTAGGAAGTCTAACGGTTAAAGCTTTTCATCTGTGTTTTGCCAGTGTACCAACTTAATCGCTAGCTGTCTAGTGCAATGTTTCAAGGGTGGGGTATAGATAAAAGACAATCTCAAATGCAAGACAATGCCTTTTCCTGACTTAATTTAGGGATTTTGCATATTTTATATACATATGATTTTAAGCACACAGATAACTGAAAAATTATATTACTACAGAGCTGCCACGTTAATGGGTTTTATCTGTTTTAATGGATTCATGGATTCTGTTTGTGGAGCTTTTGCTATAATATTTATGCTCAGAACACAAAATGCTGTACACCTTCCCTGTGTATACCTGGTTGACTGACTGAACCCTAAAACATAAAGTTGCTTGTCTCTCATAGCAAGCTGCTGAGTATTGGCCTGTCACTAAGGGGCAAGATGTGCCATAGCATGTACTGGGAAAGTAATGCAGTGGTTATACACTTGTAACGCAAAATCTTATGATTACATTTACATGATTTTCTCTACTCACTATCATTTACTTTATGTCACTTGTACAAACTATTCTTACGAAAGCTTATTTTCCTATTTACTTCATATCTTCTAGATAAACCTTTGCTGAAATAGTTTCATTATATGTTTTGTTATAGATACAAGGGAGATATCAGAAACCGAATCAATAGTCAGATATTTAAAAGTGTTTCACTATAAGCTGGCCTTGAAATTTCAGTCTTTCTACGACATTGCGAGAAACAACCGGATAGCAACAGCACTTTAAAAAATGACAAAGCATTGAAAAATTCAAAGCAAGTTATTTAAAATAAATTGTGGTTTTAAAGAGTTCTACATTTTCTGTATAGTAAGTTTTTACCAGTTATATAAAATTCTTCCAAATGATGACTTACCTTCTTTACCTACTGGGTATATGGCAGAGAAAGCAAAAGCTCTTTGAGAATTTACAGGCACTTTAAAGCTCATTTTCTAAGTAAATGTTTATTTTGAAGTCATTGAAACTGTATTTAAAATAATCATCAAAAATATAGATTGACCACACACTGTTATTAGTCCAATCAAATGTCTGGCACAAAATAAAACATTTTACCATATGTCCATAAGTTTGAATATAAAAAATGTAGTGACTTGTTGCTTTAAGGTTTGGGGACAAATTAAATATGGTATTCAGGAATTCTGTAAAAATGTATTACTTTCTCTACTAGTATAGTAAGTGAAGGAAGTATTGCATTCCACCAACAAAACTTTTATACCGAGATTTCACCATAAATACACGTTTTGAGGCCCCCTGAATCCAAATAAAGCACTTCTAGAAGCACGTTCGTGTGTATCTGTGAACAGTATAATTCAAAAACGAAAAGTCAGGTAAGTACCAAACTTGATATTTAAGATCAGTATCTTCCGAGGATGCGACACAAAGATTTTCAAGAAAATCTCCATACTTCCAACTACCATTTACATGGAAAATTTAGCTTTTCTAAAAAATAGCTCTAACGATTTTGATTAAAATACCATATATTAAAAATGTTTCCATGACAAATAAAATGTTTATCTTGAATTTTCTGGGAATAGCCTTTGAAGTTCTTTTTCGGAAGGAATTTTATATAATGTTGTATAACTGGTAAATGTTAAGCGATAGACGAAAACGTACTACACCAAAAGTGTAGATCTCTTTAAAACAATTTATTACAAATAAGTTTTTTTGTGGTACAAACCATCTCTGAGATATCCGGTATTAATGGCTTGAATTGTTCATTTATTGGTCATTGTTTAAAGTCCTTTCTACATTCAGTTGTTTCTCGCGATTGTGTGGAAACAGTATGGAATTTTAAGGCCAGCAATATAGCGTCCAGTTCTCAAACATTTTACTGTGCATGTTCTCTTTGTATCTATAACGAAGCGTGTAACGTATTAATATCGATTAAAATATAGTAGACAGAAAAATGAGCTTTAGTAAGAATAGTTTATATATTGACTAGTAAACGATAGAGACTGAGAAAGTCATGTGAATGTATCACATACGATTTCTTTTTGTTTTTTAATTTTCTCAGTGGGTAAATTTTAGAGCATGAGATATTCAAATATACTTAAAACAACAATTAAATACTTAGCTGGATTAACATTCTTTGCGATTCTTTTCACAAACAAAAGATTTCTCTTCCCAATGGTACTTCAAAATTATCACTTCTGCTAATTTTGTCGCATTTTTACATGCTTTGTATTACTTAATTCTATTATAAGCCACTTTATGTTACTTTTCTATGAAGACATTAACACACATCAATATTTCATTGCATCTAAGACAAATGGGTACCAATCCTCACCAACAGGTTAATTTCTATCTACTCTGTGCTTCTCTCATGAAGGGTAATTTATTGATCTGCTATAATACATTCCCTCATCTTAAACCTTTGGCTATGTGGAATAAATTTCAACTTTTGATTCGCAAGGCTCAGATATTCCAGTGTGTCTCTTGTTACTGGTCCTGGCAAGTCTGCACTCATCAGTGGTCAACTTGGATCTCTCAGACATCATCTTCTTGCTTCTGATGCTATTCCCCCACTTACATTATTTCTCAGTTGTCTCTTTGTTAGGTGACATAGTTTTGACCTATCATAGATCTTTGTTTTTTCCTGAATAATTAGATTTTGTTTTTGTGTTTCCACCATTTCACTGTAGCTTCCATTCCTATTTATAGCTGGTGCAAAACTTCTGGAATTGTGACCTTGATTGCCACTCCAGCTGCCGAGCCTAGGAATGGTTTATGTTTAGCTTAATCAACGAAAGCGATATAATACTTTTGCTACAGTGCGTAATACATACAGTCTGCATAAAAAGTGTCCGCATCTTGTTGTAATTTCATTGTATCTAAATAGTGCTTATTTTATATTTGTTGTATTTATAACCATGGCTCCTACGTTTTCAAAGTTAAGTGGTAAGGTATTACATAGTCAAAGCAGGGAAATAATTGCAAATGTCCTTGACTTCATGAAGCAAGAGGCAGAGATGAAGGAAGAAAATATATGTTCACCCAAGTTCCCAAAAGCCTTAAGAGAGTGAAAGAAAGAGTAGCCAAAGCAACTGATGTTTCACTGAGTTTGATTTCCAGAGCTCTCAAAGATAAGAAAAAACATGTGGATGAAGGAGTACCATTTGATACACCTGGAAAGAAACATAAGGTTCCTAAACGTATTACAGAAATAGACAATTTTGACAAATGCATCATTCGGCGCACGATTCACAATTTCTATACGGAAGAAAAAACTGTGCCAACAATAAGCAGATTGCTCATTAAGCTGAAATACAGCATAAATTTCAAGGTGGTGCTACAAATCTCAGAAAAATTATAAAAGATTATGGTCAAAGGGAAGAAAACAAAATCAAATAGAGCAGTTCTAACACAAAAGCATGACATACAATCTGAGCTGGAAGAGTACCTACTCAGAGGTACAAATTAAGAGGGTCAAACTATAGTGTATGAAGATGAGTCACACATACACAGCAGTCATGCAACATCTAAAAGTTGGAGTGACAATATCGAATTAGGTTTGCAGGCACCTCTTGCCAAAGGGCAAATACTTATTATCGTACCATGCTGTTGGATAAAGATCGGCTTTGTTTCAAATGCCCTTCTTTTACAAGTCGCAACAAAAAAATAGAAGATTTTCATCAAGAAATGAATACAGAAAATTACATGAGGTGAATCAACACCATGTTGATACTAATATGCCTGCGGGTCCTGCTGGTTATCGACAGTGCTTCACACCATAATGCTCAAATTGACAAACCACCTACCTCAAATTCCTTGCAAGAAGAAATGAAATCTTGGACTTAGGCATAATATAGCTTTAGATGAAAGCATTTAAAACAAAGCTATATAACTTAATTAAAGCCAACAAATCTCTTCAGAAGTCATACATACTTGACCAGATATTAATACAAGATCACCATAATGTACTTAGACTGCCACCGTGTCATTCAGATCTAAACCCAATCAAATTAATCTGGGCTGATGTCAAAAACTGGGTGGTCTGCAGAAATATCACTTTTAAATTAAAAGATGTGGAGCAGTTATGTAGCCGGTGATTTGCAGTAATTGGAAGGCCAGAATGGGAAAATGTATGTCGACATGTTGAATAAATTGAGAATCATTATTTTGAAAAATATGGAATTATAGAAAATCAAATACAAAGAATTCTCTCCAGGATAATGGTGCAGAAAGTAGCGACAGCAGTGATTATGACAATGATGCGAGTGATTCCGCAGAAGAGGAAGGTCTTTCAGGTGTGGAAGAATTGGAGGCAGATGATTGACAAGTCTTTATATTAAGCGCTTTTTAGAGCGGTGGCTTTAAATATACTGTATATAACTATAAGTTTATCAGTGCAGCACAGTGTAGTGCATAACTGGTGTGCGGATATTTGACAATGACTGTCCCAATACTCCTGCAGCATAGAGACGACCGGTCACCTCCTGATCAGGTACGTAACTCGCTTCATAGCTGTCACTAAGATATTCACATGTCTAGAACTGTTGCGCCAATTATACCTATTAAAGATCATCTTTTATCCTTCTGAACCACAACATATACTTCCCAGCCGTTTTGAATTATGATGTATAACAACATACAATTTTTTTTACTTTTAATGTTACATGTTAATTTTGTGAGGCTTCCTGATATGACTATATAGACTCTTAACATCCATTGATTACTTTAAATGTTTACATTTCCTTTAATAGATAATTAACTTTTCTCTTAGCTAATTTGCCTAATTAGTTCACATTAATTCCTTGACTTTTGGCATAACCTTTTACTATTGATTCAGTTCCTGCCTCGAGCTTCAGTGTTAAGCATGTACCCATGGTGTGATGTAATGGGCCTGGTATTAATATGATCATGAAGGCAAAGGTTAAGCACTTAAAACCACTCGCTTATAACATGGCTGCAATGAGGCTGTCCTAATACTTACTGACATGGCATCATCCTCAAGCTTTGATTCAAATTCTGATGTTGCAGGGTAAGTTGTTTGTGCATCATCATCAAATTCTGACATGTAGACTGGAACATCCTGAGATGGAAAGAATGTGGTCTGTCGGAACAGGTAATGATTGTGTCTTTGGTGACGATGTCCAAGATAGCCCTGTAAACAATTACATAGATACAGAATGGAATCACAATGCATATTACACCCACAATGCAAAACTAACATAACTAAAGAAAATTATACAATTTTAATGTTGCACAAATTTAATCTTCCCCAATTAAACCATTTGGGAAATTATATGCAGGGTTTAAAATTTTCATTACAAGGGACATTTTCTATTGGAAAATTAGATATATAGGACTGCAAATATTAAATTATTATAAATATGTTGAAGAAATATGTGATTAAAATTTCAGCTCAATAAGTTGAAATTCCTCATTTCTACAAATTTCAAATAATTTAACCACATAGATTTGTTCAACGTAATTACAGCATAAAATTAATTTCCATGGCTCTATGTACCTAACTTTTCAACAAATTACTTTTCTAAAAAACAACATTTTAAGTCTGTTGTAAAATGCCCCACATGAAGAAAATTTGGAAGGCTTAAATTTTTAAATTTTGTATATTACTCCTTGAATATATTTTCCTTTACAATCAAGATTAAATTTTGTGTAACATTAAAACTTTTCCTGGAAAAAATTAACAACAACAACAACAACAATAATAATAATAATAATAATAATAATAATAATAATAATAATAATAATAATAATAATAATAATAATAATAATAATAGTAAAGCATTTAAGACTTTTAATTTTCTAAAAATGAATCACATACTAAACAATTAAAATCTTAAATCAAAAACTAAATTTGACAAGAAAAGGCAAGCTTCAAAGAAGGTATATTGAAAATTTGAAAGAACCTAAACAAACACTACATGCATGTGCGCACAGACACACATTTTTGCATTTAAATAGCCAGAAAGGCAAAACTTCAATTGGAAACTATTCTTCAATGTCCGAAGACTTTTTTCCATGAAAATTTTAAGAGTTATTTTTGATAATAATTTTGTCAAAAATTCAGTGTTGAGTACCATTAAGAGACCCATAATTATACAGACATAATAGATAATACACTGTTGTGAATTCATGGAGTATATGAAGGTAGTGGGCAGAGAAGGGAGGAAAGGGTGTACAAAGACATTTATCCCTTCTGCACAGCCATCAGCTGCCAAACCACTGATTAGAAAAGGAAATCTTGTACCTAATATCTATTTTCACTCTGTAAAGAAAAATGTGACAGTGGAAATCCAGAAACCACTAAACTTAATGGTTGTGAGTGTATTACTTATAATGTTTGTGTATTTGTGTTTACTTCACGCGTTGAAGCCATCTTGTGACGTGATTCATTTGTTAGGCTTGTTAGCTCCATCTGGTATTAGCAATTGGCGGCAATATTAATGTTCGTTTGAAAGAATGCTACTGTTATTTTATTTAAATTTGGTTCTCTGTCCTCCGGCTAGCTATTATCTTTTTCTTGGGTCGAGCACTTCTCTTTATACAGGTTGTGTAAACGGAAAGGAATCTTTTTATCCAAAGATAACACTGATGAAGAAATTTGTTTTACGCTTTTATTGTCGAACACGTTAACTATCACATTTACACATTGATCTTGACACTCGCCAAACTGAAACTGTTATAATAACTTCATTACTGATAATTCTTAATTCGCGTACTTCAACTTTTTGTATAATTAACTTTATAATACTTGAGATTTTTCATAACTCTGTTGCGCGTAACCTGCAAATTGATATCCAAAGTGTGCCGTGCAAATACTTTCGACGAACTGACGGGAATGCGACGTGTAGTATACAAAGAATTTTGATGAACTGACGGGGTCTACCTCTAACCTACTCTTTTTATACTCCTTCACCCAGATATGCCTAAAGATTATAACTGAACTGCAATTGGCTAATAAAACGCGCCAACATTAGCGTCTATTTTTATATCCAATGAAAATTATGAATACATATGCTCTAGGGAAACGTTCCAGAAGATTCTCAAGGAAAAACGCGCCAATATTACGTAACTTCCTCGTTTCCAATAATGATAAACAGCTCACCCACTCGCTGCATTATTGCACGCTATTATTGTCAGTTTCAGTAAGGCAGTATAAACTTACTTCTCAACAATAATTACAATCAATGTCACATAAAAATACATATTCATATTACAATCATTATTTACATTTAAGTAATTTGTGATACAAATTACTGCATCATGGTGCATAATTTAAGAAACAGAAATCAGCTAATATGCTGTGACCCTGAACTGTAATGTTCAGTATTTCCACATGCATCTCATTCTCTTCATATTAAACCTCTAATGTTTGAAGCTTATTTCTTCCCAAACATTATTCAGACCATATATATTGTAAGTGCAAGACAACGTTTGCTTTATGAAGGTGTATATTCTGAAAAAAAATTTGGATAGTTAGCATGCCCTTCAGCACTAGCTGGTGCATGATTGATTGGAAAGAGAGCGGGAGGGGTTGCTCCTGGCTTAGGAAACATCAGAAGGTAATCGAGAAGAATGTGAAAATATGAGACCTGACCTTTTCTTGGCAGTGTAAGAAGTTTCTTGAGGCTCTTGTGGGTATAAAGAGGAGTGAATTCCCTGCAGCACCAGGTTGTTGATGTGCCATATAGTGCTGTTCTGCAAGCATCATTGAGTGAGAGAAGAGAAGTCCTGTGTTTGACACTCCAGTGAGTGATTGTAGGAGAGAGGAGGAGTCCTGTGTTCAACACTCACGTGATCGACCGGAGCAGAGAAGTCAAGTTGTGTGTTCAACACTCTCTGGTGAGCAACCAGAAAGAGAGGAGAGGAGTCCTGTCTTCAACAATCTAGTGTATGAGTGGAAGAGAGATTAAGCTGCTTCGTGAGTGGTTTAGTGCAATGTTATGATTGACTGGGGAAAAACTGGAAAAATCACAATATAAATTGTCTTGAATTTGGAGAAATATAATATTTAAGAGTGCCTTATCTCTGGACTAAAGACAAATTCCATCACAGCAGATTTCATTCAGCAGGTCACTTCACTTTTTACTAAATGTGGATTTCCTATGTGATCTTTAAATTTAAGCTTTATTCCTCTCAAGATGTCAGAAGGAATTTAGTAGTATTATAATATTTACAAATGAGGTTCTTTTTCTGAGAAGCATATGCAGTTTTCTTGTTGGGCAGACTAAACAAAATAATTATATTCAGTATTACAAGACTTACTCTTTTCAACACATCTTGAGTCTGCATTTTGGGGATTCTTCCAGGAACTGGTAGCCCTGCTTTATGTAGTTTAATAAAATACTTCTGAACACGGCTGCATACTTGCTTTGTAGTTCGGTTACCTGAAATATAAGGTTTGTCAATTTATATTGTGCTAGAGTGTTTTTGCAATATATTGTTGCAATACAGATTTACACAAAAAATGAATTATTACAATCAAATCTCTGTTGTTCCCAGAACAATCATTTCCCATAATTTATTGTTTCAATTATGTGATTCCTATAACAGTTTCCATGTTAATGAAATTCACATTTGTTGTTCCTTGAAGCCTCATTTGTTCTGAAATTTCGCTCCCACCAAAATCCATATCCGAATGAGTGTTTCCAAATGGGAGTAACTGAAGCAGCACTTGTATTTAATGTGTAACTGCAGTATTCAAATTAAATTGAGTTTTATTTATGGATGCTCTTTAACTACTATGGTCCTTAGCATCCCATTCTATATTGGGCATGAAAGGCCGGTAATTTTGCTCAGGGGCCTCTTTATCAGGCTTGAGGTTCTTTTACGTGCTGTAAATCTACAACACGGGACCACCGGCTTTACTTCCCTTCCGCAGGAAGCCATGCCAAGGATTTTTACACCCGAAAAAAAATCCATCGTCCTCCGCCGGGTTTGAACCAGCGACCTTGGGAACTAGAGGCTAGCACGGTACCACTAGTCCACGGAGGACGACTGTGCAATATTCTTTGAACAGCCTGAAGCATTACTTTACCAGTTCAATCATGTCAAAGATATTGCTTGTTTGGTGTAGATTTGGCAGGAAAGATGCTTGTTATTGGCTAACAAAAAATGTGTGAATGGTACCATTACTATGCTCCTATAATGTCAATCATTTCACTTTTATGCATGCTATAGTTGACCTGTATGTTTTACTGTAACAAAACCAACTGTGCTATCCAATTTTGTCAAGGTGATGAAAATGAAGACGAGGTTCTGTTAATTTTTTTTTTCATGTGTTCGAAATAGATGAGGAAGAAAGTGCTTAGAGGAGGGGGGAGGTGATCCCTACAACCAAAATGCTGTTGATGTTTGTAAAAGCACTGAGCTCATGAAGCTGAAATGTACATATTGTGAATTTGGCCACTTTTCCAACTGTCACTGTTTCGTTTTTATTTAGTTCCCCTTCATGAATGTCATTTCATTAAAGTGAACTAGTTCAATGCTCTGTCAGTTCACATCTTCACGCCAGATGGTTCACTTCATTGGGAGTCGAACACAAGACCTCCACAATCCGTTGCTCTGCAGCAGCACTTGCTGTATGTCACAGAAGCCCTCGCCAACTCGCCTGTAGAATTGCTTTTGATGTCGCACCAGAAATGCAGTTGCTAACTCCCTCGTACTCAACTTGCAACTGACTGGACAGTGTGAGAACGCTTGCTTATATAGAGAGTGGAACCTTTCCAGAATCTTTGAATGCTCTAGAACTATTTCGTCATGCTTTGTGGAGAAGGGGAGAGAAGAAGGTTCTATTATCTCCCGATAACACACTTGGTGTTTACATTGACGAGTGGCCGCTATCGTGTTTTACACCTACAGCGCGGTGCTGCCTTGGACCATAGCTGCTGCGTCACAATAATTTGTGAAAGCAACCATAATGGTAATGGGCAGCAGAACATATTAAATGAGGCATTCTTACGAAACATGGTGTGAAAGGAATATATTCTTGTTTCTTTCTTTTTCCTGTTCCCTCTAAAAATAACTGTATAAAAAATAAAATGTAAAAAATGCTTTTTTTTCTCCGCTTATGTCTATTTAAGACTAGTTTCTGGGAACATCTTCCCCATAGTCAGTTCTGTGGTTGACTTGGTTGGTTTGGTCCCACTTGGGGTTAAGCTGCCCTCTGTTCTTCAATCGGATGCTGCCTTCAATGGTAGGGAATCTTAAAATTATTAGAATTCGAAGCACAATTAAGAGTGAAGAGATGTACATATTAAAACACACGGAGAGTCACACATGTTAAAACTCACTTCACTTTTAATAATTTTAATGTATGGTTTTACAAACCAAAGAAGCAAAATGATTACAATGGATTTTAACACCATTGAGGTAAAAAACAAAATGCAGTATTTTAACTTTGACAAGGTAAGAAGAAACCTTACTGATTTGAATATTGACTTCTATGCTATGCAAAAGGATTTTAAAACTTTAGTAAGTTTTAACATGTGACTCTCCATATGTTTTACAATGGTACGGATTTCAAAGACTTTTCTTTGTTCTTGACAAAAATGTTCTCCCAAGTCTCAGTTCTGATGGCTTCTTAACATGTTTCGCCAGTTTTATCTCCTGTTTTATGTTATGGTTTAAAGACCAAAAATGAGTGCTACAACAGACTTGTCCATATACTTGAATTTGATGTTCTTCAAATGGCCTTTCACTCTGACCTCCAAACTTCTTTTAGTTTTTTCCAATCTTGGATATTATTTACTAGATTCTCGAGAATTTGGTTTCTGATTGCTATTCTTGAGTGGGTGGTTCAATAGGTTCCTGATACTACATCTATTTTGCACTAATTTTGTAGTGAACTCCCTGAAAATCTTCTCAAATTGTTGAAAAATATTATGGGTGAAAGGAAAATTTGCTATATTTAAATTTGGGTGTCTCCAGTTTCTTTAAAGTGGTGATTTCTTTTAGTCTCTTCTGTGTTTATTAATTAATTTCTCAGTAAAGTTTGTGTTGAAATTGTTCAGCTGAGCAACATGATGTATATAAGATATTCCTGTTTGTATTTTGTGTTAGAGGGATGTGAATCAATCTGTAAATGCTGTTGTAGAATATGACATACTGGTGTTGCATTGTGCTACACTTAATATAGTTATCTACATGTGCTGGTCTTCTGTAAATGCCAAATTCTTATCTAGTAAACGAAGAAAAAAGTGTTTAAGTTGTCGACTCATCCCAACATTAGTTATAACATCTCTCCACTGTACACAATAGTTCTTGTTATTTACATAATAGACTACCAACATTATTCTGTTTGTACAATACATTTTACCAAATACAGATAATTACATAAAAACCAACTACTATAACCCAGATTATACAAAAAAGAAGCGTTTAACAGTTTAATTCACAGATTGGTTTCCATCCTATTCTCAGATACAAAAAAAATGAAAGAATACAAAAAACAAAAAAACAATCATAGAAATTTGAGGCAGTATTTTTAACACTTAAATGATTTTAGTCAAATTATATAATAAAAAAAATATAATAACAGCCCGCCTTAAAGCAATATGTATATGTAACAATATATAAAAAGTGTATATTACAGTCATTGTATATGTTTATATTATTGTATACATGTAATAATGTTATGTGAATGTATTACATAATTTAAAAATGTAGGAGCTGTGAGAATAATAGGTTAAAAGTTGCTAACAATGAGGTAACCTTCAGGCAATAATGAGTAAGAATGTTTAATAATGCTACTAGTCATTCTTGGAGCAACAATAATGTAACTTTTGTGACAGTTTATAAAATAGCCAAATCAACAACCAGAAAAAGCTTTAGTTAAATGAAGGTATTCTATTGGATTAGGAATAGCCAATCAGAGACTTGAAATACAGAAATTTACAAATGTGGCGGTAGAAATCAAGTCAATTGCTTGTAGACAGCGCTCATAACTGGACACGTTGGTTGTAGACTGTTCCTAACCGGATGCGAGACACGTCCTCAAGAAATTTAATACGTATTCATGTGAGACAAAAATAGTTTACGTGTTAAAAAGTGCAAGTAATTAATAAAATAATCTCACAGCTCTCTCTATATCAGTGAAGTGTTATTTAAATTGTGTCAAGGATTAATAAATGTAGTGAAGTAAAAATTATAATCTGTGTAAGCCTACATTCTTCAGTCGCACCACAACCCTGCATAGAGATACATGTCTCTAACAATAATACTGACGCAGCCGAGGCAAACATAAATATATAACGTTGATATTGTAATGAAAAGAAGCTAGAAACAGTGATGTGTATTGAATTTATTTAACTCACCTTTAAATAAAAAAAAAAAATAAATATATAATATTTAAAGAAACAGTCAAATTACAAAGTTAATATTTTTAAACATTTGGGGCAAAGGCCACCGGAAAGTACATTTTGGACGAAGGCTACCGGAAACCGGGTAGTATACGTGCGGTTGCAACTACTTCAAGTTCGGCTCCCCAACAGTTGAACTACAATACAACTCCTACTTCAAACTGACTTTCCATACGTAGCAAAATTAATCTACTCAAAATTGATGCCCAAAGCATGGGGTAAACAATATAAACAACACCTTTCTCAAATTGCAGAAATGAAAGGCTGCACATATTTTTGATTGATAAGCAGAGATGAAAGGAACAAACACCTAAAAAAAATCACCACCTTACACTAATAGAAAATGAAGGAACAACCTTCAACAAATTCTACCCAAATACCTTTGAGTACCTCCACAAAATCTTCCAAAAACCCACCATTTAAGAAACACTAGTCAACTGATTTTACTTGAAAAATATTTTGAATTAACGAACAAAATGTCTGCATATATACTGAAATTGAATGCAACAATTGCAAACAATTTTACATAGGGAAAACAAAGAGGAACATGGAAATTAGAGCTAAAGAACACTTCAGGCAATTAAATACAAACAATCAGAAAAATCAGCAGTGGCCGCTCATTTATGAACTAAAGGTCATGATATAAATCCTGCTCCTATACTCTTAAAACAATTAACAAAGCAACAGAAACTGACCACTTGGGAGCAAATCTACATTTGGAAACACAAATAGATTTTATTTAATTTTGAAATTCTACTGAAAAACTTTTTCAGCCAGTTCCTTGAACCACCACAAGAGGACTACAATTCACCTACATCAACATCAACAATGAATCAGCAGTCAAACATCAGTTGAAAATGGAGATGATCAATCTCTGAAACATGTTCCTAGTTGAAATTGTGAATGGATTGCTTTTTCATTTCACTTTACTTTCACTTACTAAGTTTTCACTCAGAACATGTTTTGAAGACACTCATCACCATCATCAGCTGTATGTCCACTGGTTCTGAAACAGATCCCCTCATTCTGTGTCGGTTGTACTGCCGTCTACCTCTCTAGTGGAAAACTGTTTGTTTGTTTGTTTGTTTGAAAAATCGACTTTTGGGGTCATGGAATTATTGCCTGGTTGGCAGATGTATACTGATATCAAGCACGGTTTACATCACAGGTGGCACCTTTCCAAGATGAAGGGATACAAAAAAGGTTATGCATTACAACAAGTGACTCAGTAATGATGAAAACTATGTGGAGAAGTAATTTAAGATGTGTAGAATCCTATGAAAATAAAATATTTTGAAGCTAATGTTCCATTTATTACATCCTCTACTGTGTATAGTTAGTAGAGGAAGTATTGCATTCCACCTAAAAATTTGATATTGAGATGTCATCGGAAATACATGTTTTGAGGTCCCCGAATCCCCAAAAAAAAAGGTCTGTGTGTATGTCTGTGAACAGTATAACCAAAAAATGAGAAGTTGGATAAATACCAAACTTGGTATTTAGGTTCAGTACCTTTCAAAGATGCGGCATGAAGGTTTTCAAGAAAATCCCCCCAACCCCAGGCTACCCTTTACATAGTACATTTTTTGAAAATTTTGATTTCCTCAAAAATGGTCCTAACAATTTTGATTAAAATATCATGTGGCAAATGGAATGTATGTCTTGAATTTTCTGGGAATGTCCCCAAAAGTCCTCTTCATTTTGAATGGCTTTTGCATAACTGGTAAACCGTAAGAGATAGACAAAATTTCACTCCACAAAAAATGTAGATCTCCTTAAAACACACAATTTATGTCATATGCATTTTTGTTTATTTCTTGTGGAGTGAACTATTTCCAAGATACCTATTCCTTGTTATTTGTTTGAATTTTCCAATACTTACACTTTTTCTCAAATGGGAATTTGTTATTCCTTTTTTTTTTCTTTTCTTTATGTCCTGGACATGCAAAGAGAATGACATGCTCCACATAGCAACCAGTTCTTAAAAGATTTGACTATTGCTTAAAGCCTACCATATTCCCTTTGCACCTACAAGAAAATTAGCAATAAGATTCTGCAAATGTTTATCTCAATTAGTATGAAGTAGATGGATAATAAGCATTTATAAAAATAGTTTGTACAAGTGTAAATAAAGTCATGTGAGTGCAGATCATCAGATTTTTTTAAAAAAACTATTGGTACTTACTTTAAAAATGTACCTACTATTATACTGGAAAACTTAAACAGATTGCATAATCAGAATGATACATATGGGGAAATGATTGTTCTGGGAGCTACAGACTGAAGACTGATGATAGCTTTTCAAAATGAATGTAACAATTAAAATTTTAACATTATGTATACTGACTATGCACCCTTCCCTTCTGAGCACATTTATGCTAAGAAAGATGCATACCAAGAGCTGCAGCAATTTTTTGCCATCGTCGTGTTTCAACCTCCTCAGGTGGATACTCTATAAGCAATTCTTCTAATCGTCGCTGTTCTTCTGCTGTCCACAACTGTAACACAACAACATAATTATGTTATCATACAAAATATTAGACCTCTGCTGTGCAAAGAATATAATTATTACTTCAAATGTAACCCTAAACCATAAAATATATTGGCTTAACAAAATCCTGGTGGATATAAGCTAAAAAAAGCATAAAATTCTACAAATCTGAAATATTAATGAACCATGTTCACATTAAAAGAGTTTACTCAACCACAAAAATCCTCAAAGCATGAACTGATGATGTGATATCACAATACACCTATTGTCCATTCCAAACCAGAGTTCCCTCTGATGTAAACAGAAGCACGTGCTTCGGCTTGTCACGAACCCAAGAATATACTCTAATGCCAACGTAAATAGTTCTTTAATACATGTATTGTATTATGAAATATTAGAGCAGGATAGGTATGAACTGCACATTTTATTGCGGTTATCATAAGAACTCATCGTTAAAGGTAATGGATATATACTAGCTGTTAAGAGATTACAAAATATGATTTTTGTCTGCTATTGTGCTAACGCCGAGAGCATCTAGCTTGTTAATACCAACCGTATTGCACAACTGTCACTCTCTTACATACACAAGAAATGCAGCAATGAATTCCCAGAGGTGCTATCTGAGTACGGAATAAACACTTTGCGTAACACAGGATATATGATAAGCGAACAGTTATTCATAATACACTAACACACACATGCTCAGCTCAGGTCAAATCTTGTGATTTAGTCAGTTGGTATTTGAGCTCACATGGCAGAGGAAGGTGCGTGTAGTGCGAATAAACTCTTCAAACACAGAAGCGGGAAACAGTTAAGAAAGTGGCTAAAAACAAACAATACTTCATATTTTTTTTATTTAAAGGTGAGTCGAAATTGTTACACTAACATCACTTAAGTTTACTCACTTAACATGTTTCGGGAAACCGTTGTTCCCATCCTCAGAAGGTTAACTCGACTGGCCCGTGTTGTTGGTGTTTCCGTTAATTTCGACTCACCTTTAAATAAATTCAATACACATCACTGTTTCTAGCTTCTTTTCATTACAATACATACGTAATACTTCATATATTCAACTATTACAAAAATACCCGACATTTGCATTATTGCATATTACGAAACTAATATCGGATTTTACAGGCGTTTCAGTGAGAAGTGTACGAAAGCGAACAGGGAATATAAACAGACATAATACAACATAGAAGAGGATAAAATGTGGGAACTTGTTTTAAGTGCGACAGTGCTGTGGAATTGTGGATAAGCTTGTCATTATTTTGGAGAGTAGTTCTGATATGACAGCTGAGTCATCTTTGGAGGATTGGGATTTGGGTGTTGCACTTTTGCCCGAAGATTGTGATTAATGTAAGTAAAATGTTCATTGCAGCATACTTATAAAGTTGATTGTTACCTCAGGTTGCATTTTGAACTATGATTCTCACGCAGGGTGCCTTTTTATAGATTAAATAGTGTTCAACAAGCATGTGGGAGGGGAACAAGCAGACATTATGGGCGGGGATTGCGAACTACATTCGCGCGGATAATACAAAGAGTTTGTTTTCAGTGAAAGGCACTCTGGTTTGGAATGGACCATAGTCTATGTCCCCGGCTATTAAAGAGGTTTTATAACCTTCTCCGAGTTGCCCCAAGTGCTAAAACCATGTAACCAGTATTCTTGCATCATTTAACAGTAACAAAAACACCAATAGTGAGTATGGTATTCTGATATAGCATGAAGGTTTAAGGTCATCTCTTCATGACACAAGAGAATGAAGAAAGATGCTGTTTTAACATCAATAATCATCTAATTCTGCTGTGAGAGCCTATTGCTACAAACCCTTACAAGGATACAAATTTATGAAAATGCAATATGCATAAAGTCATATTTGTGCGATAGCAGCCTCAAAACTATGTCCTGCCTTTTGTACTGCGTTAAATGAACACTCTTTCCTTCCTTCCCCTTTTCTTTCTCTCTCGCACTTCCCTACTATCACTTCTCACCTCTCAGTGCACATGCATCATGTTTAATGTGATGTTTTGAACATTTTGTTTCTGTGTTATTCTGCATTTACATTACACGATTGGTTTTTAAATTTTGGGTGGTAACAGCTCCGTATATACCTTGTACTTAAAATGCCCCCCCACAAAAAAGAAAAAAAAAAAACATTTAAGGAATGAAAATGCATATATCAGTGGCTTAAAGAGGAGATGTGGACACTTAAGAACGCCTGTAAACTGCCCATCATCCCCTTTTATATATAGTAAATTAATCACAAAATGTCACCATAGTAGTCCATTTTGTTAATACTGTGCATGCACAAAAGAAACTGCCAATTCAACTGTACTAGCGTAATCTGCAAAAATAGTATGTTTTCATTCTCCCTGTTATTTGAAATGAATTCATATGCACACACTAACCTACACCTAGTCTCGGGTAAATCTGAAAACCAAGGACCCTGTTTATTTACTATGGCCTCTCAGCCTACATCAGGGTATTCCTACTCATTTCTACCTTTCTTTTTTAGTTTAATGATGCTCTCTTTGATAAGAGAGGTCAGTGACTTCGATCTCACAGTATTTTTTGCTTAAATGTTGGCAGCTCTTCTGGATGAACTGCACAGCCACAAAGTGCCTGCTACAGACCAAAGCATGAATAGCCAATAGACGTGGAATACTCTTGTGTCTTCTTACTTGCATGTACGCACATTTAATAATTAATACTGGTGGGCACATGAACAAATAAATGTGTTACAAGAGGTGTACCTGCAGAAGAGTTATTATGGCAAAAGGGGCAATGTTTTCAGGTTAGAGTGTTGCATAGCTACAAAAACCTAGGGACAGCTGATTCACCTGCTATAACATGCAGTCACAAATGTTTTCAAACAAGATACCGCACCTGATTGAAAGTTTCCGGCTTACTGTCATCAAATACTCTCCCACGCACCATTACTTTTGATTTGGATTCATTTGTTTCTGCCATTGTATCCTGTGTTGTCTTTCGAGTCCTGTTGATCTCTGGTGGCAGTGTTATATTGTAGGCTGCCCAATCAATGGTTGGAATCTACAGAAATAAGGAGCATTTATCTTAGGTGTATAGCACAAATTGCAGTATCATATTAAAACTGCAACCATTGTCAATTTAAATAAAGCTGCAAATCGAATGACATATTTTAACTGAAGTTATGCACTGTATTTTACCTCTGCAATGATCTGTCTTGGTGGCACCCCCAGATCTTCTCCTTGTTGCAGCTGCTCTACAAATTTCATTGGATCTTGCAAAGCCCTTTCTTGTAAGGTTAACAGCTCATCCACATCCTATAGGAAATAAAATATACTGCTTGCTTGTAAGAAATTTTAAAACATTATATTTTTTTTTATATTTTATTTATGGATGCTCTTTAACTGCTATGGTTCTTAGCGCCCCAATCTATACTGAACATGAAAGACCAGAAATATTTCTCAGGCCTCTTTATCAGGCTTGACATAAATCTAAGACATGGGACCACTGACTTTACTTCCCTTCTAAAGGAAGCCATGCTGAGGAAAATATTATACTGGCTTTGTATATTTTATTATAATCCTGGCCTTTATTTATGAAATAATGATTAGAATTTTAAGAATATGAAGTAAAAACCTAACCAAATAATGGCAAAATTGGTCGACTGGGGCTTGATCACAAAGAGAGGAAGCTAGAATGCTGATTGTGATTGAGGGTAGCATTTGACATCCTCTTTGAAAATCAATATCTCCCAGTGTTTGTGTACCATCACCAAGATATCTCCTTTAACTTTGTTAACACATACTACTATAAAAATAATTCTTGAATTTTTTTTAAAGCTTTGACACAGTGTGTTTATAAATTCATTGAGGGCCATGTTTATATATAACATTTCTTAACTTTTGTGAAAATAATTTTCTTAATGCTTGAAAATGCAAAGGCAATTGAACAGCACAAAAATGTTTTTCTGTTTACCTTAATGCCTTTTATTCGTTGGCTTTCAAGAATGGCAATGGTTTTTAAAACGTTAAGATAATCTTTATTGCCTTTAAGAGCTAGATGGTCAGATTCAAAATAAAATTCATCTGTTCCTTCTGAATCAATAGTTTTGTCCCTACGATTTATGTTCTCAACATAAAGAGCATCTTCTATCACTGATTCGTTGGCTGTATCCTTCACAGACTCCATAATTACTGACGTTCTTGAATTATATCTTTTTATTGCAATTGCACCTACAATGATATTTCACTTAAATGTAAACATAGTGCCGACCACGACCACAGGTGCCGACCAAGCTAACTCGAGTATAGGGTCGCGCGGTACAAGCGCTTGCAGAAAGCCACCCGAAGGTGTACGAACACCACGCTTCCAAAGCGAATGTCGCGACCTCTGCCATGCTGATTGCTGAGGCTTGAAACTAAACTAAGATGGAAGTCAGCTGATAAAATAGCAATGCCGAAAATATAAAAATAAAGCAGAATTTTCGTATCAACGAGCAATTGTGTAAATGTAGGAGTTTATAGTGATACCTTATTTAATATTGAGTACCAAATAACGCGCATTCGATGTTAAAAACTGGAACATGACCTGAAAACCTAGTAAGGTAGAAGACAGGTTATGAATCGAAAGTTTAGTTGGTTTTAATGAAGAATTGAAATATATATAGCGAAAACAAGCTAACCTTAAATATAAACTATAACTTAGTATCTTAAGGTGTTAAAATGTGTTAGAATTAGGAACTGTATTTCGAAAAGTTTATTTTTATGGATTGCACACTAATATCGTAAAACGAACAAGAGAACTCGTGCTCAAAGGTTATGTCTGATACCTATTTCAATTTTGAATGTGATGTAATGATAATAGTTTGGGATCCATAGTTTGATTTTGGATGTGTATTAGTGTTGTGCTCAAACACTATTTCCTGCTGATATACCAAATAAATAAATTAGGACATAATGCTCTTTTCATTGCAAAATAACTTAAAGCATTTCATAAACAGAAAATTCTCCATATGTACTGTATATCTTTGGGAATTTTTTGTCAATCTGGGTAACTCGGTTAAGCGCTGGCCTTGGAAGCACAAATTGTTACATAAAACTTGTGTATTACCACATTATGCTGAATGATTTCTACATATCGAAATGTCAGCTACCATATTTATGACAAAACACCCAACTTAAATTATATAAATGTATAATATATATTGCATGGCAAAATATCTCCTGAAATAGTTATTCTCTCATTTGTGAAGTCATAGTGGGAGCTGCCTTGTAAAACAACTTCTTGGTTTCATTACTTGATAGTATTGAGTAATGCTATCTCTGTTTTAAATGTTGTCTCATTCATACTTCTAATTGGGCAGCACTATGGCCTCTCACAAAAAAGCCTGGATTCAATCCTAGGGATCAGAGGTGGGATTTTGTGGTAGATAAAATGGCACTTAGAATGAATGTTGTCTGGTTTTCCCCACCATAATTCCATCAATTGCACCATCTTCACCATTGTCATCCCCCCTCCAACCAGTCTCGAATCTCTGTAAACCTGTGAAGTTAAAAGGGACATTAAAATTAAAAATACTATGGAGGACAGAGAGCAATAGTAATGAACGAGTGTCTCATCCAGCCACCCAAATTTATAAATCAGCATGTGCTGTTACATTCTTTCTGCAGTCAACATATGAAAAAACAATTAATACTGGCACACTAAAATACATGTTAAAGTGATTGACAATTATGAAGGGTGGGTGTGATATGGCTAAACACAAAGAGACATTGTTGTTATTTAGAGACATTGCATTCACATTCATATTTAATAATACTGTATAATACATTTGTATGGTATTTTAAGGAACATGTGCCTACATTAATATACATTTGAATGGCCTACCCAATTAAAATGTCCATTAAATTCTAACCTCTTGAATGTCTGTTATTACAATCTATTGGAATGATCTTATAGGTAATTGCACTTAGTCACTTATGCATACACAAAGCCAGTTCTAGTTAATAAAACTTACAGTTATTGAATAGAAAATACACTTTGATTCCTTTTCCTGGGAAAGGTTCTATATATAACATTTGGTATAACACAGTGGAGGTCCTACAGCACATGGGAACTTTAAATTTATTGACAGGTCATATGGGAAAAAAACAAATTGAGCCCATACAGTGATGTTTGTTTGTGTTTGTTCATTTGGCTCCACTGTGAGCAATGCTCAGGGAAATTGAACACATCATACAATTATGAAGTATACAGAGTAAGTAGGAATATACCCAAAGCCAAGAACAGCCTTTGGGGGGGGGGGGATGCTCCCCTCCCCATCATGCATTATCAAAAAAAAATTTGTAAACCATCACCATTTCAACAGTAAACTTCTCGACACACATTACAGTAGGACAACAATAGCAAATAAGTGTTAATCACCATCACATGCAATCTGCCCTACATAAAGTGCTTACATGAGGTTGATACTATTATGATGATTAATTCACTTTGAATAAGCTCGAAATTATAACTTTATACTCATGTTATGCTTAAATTTCAATTTCCCATGTAATTTTTATTACCTTGAAGACATGTTTGAGAAAGACATTTGAAACGAGAAATTCTCATTATTACTGATGGGTATTATTTGGGAAGACAGTATACAGGGTGGAAGGTACTGCTTGAACTGTACGTTAATCATGGATTCTATATAATGATTAGTGCAAATATGTCCAATACAATTTTTGTCATTAAATCTACAAAAATGAAACATAGTGATGTTCCTTGTGCCTGTGTCTATTAGCCATTTTATTACAGTTCAAGCAATACCTTTCACCCTGTATAAGAAAACATTTAGAAAATGGTGGAGTTTGCATATACATAACACATTATAACATGTAAAACTGGTATGCAACAGATCCATCTATCCCATTGACTAACAATTATACAATCACTGTGTGCTACCGGTATTCCTACTACTTTCTATCCAGCAATAATATCTACATGGTAGCTTTAAGTATTTAAAGTCCAATATCAAACCTGCTATGTCTATAGAGACTGGCACTGTAGCAAGATGACAATATCACAAAAGACATGTCAGGAATGGGGAGCAGTATAATGGTTATTTTGGGTGGGGAATTTTCTTGAAAATCTTTGTGTTGCATCTTTGGAAGGTACTGAACTTAAAGGGATTTGTACTATGTATGTACAAATTCATGCTTTGAAGCGCATGGCTTTATGTATTCACTTTCAATTGCCAGTCGAAATGCGCGCCCCAACGTTCCACGTTACGTATTTGACCACAGCCAATGGGAGTAAAATGTGCCGGAATGGACTACCTTCTCCCTTGAACTGGAAGATCGTTCCCTTTCGTTCATTTTCGGCATTCGCTCGAACTTCGTCGGGCAACTTCGGGTGGCTTTCTGCAAGGGCTAGTTCGCGCGGTAAGTTTCAAAGAGAAACGACGAGACGGTAAAGTACTGAAGAATACACAGACCAGAGAGTATAGATAGACACGACACGAGAGAATAACAAACTCTCAACAGTTCTTAATGCACTTTTCTCGTATTATTATTATTAACAGCCGTAATTATGTTAGTCATAGAGAGCGCAGAACACAGAATCATTCCAGAGGGTGTTGAGACTGAAAGAACACAATTTTTAATACTTATCTCTATGGTTCGTATTAAAGAAGAAGAAGAAGAATTTCGATGCTTGAACAGCTGTGCGACGCTGTGCATATGCTTCAATCCAATGATTCAAAACATGTGATGTTAGGGTTAGGAAAACGTGTAACTTGATCAAATGTTTGGAACCGTACTCTGAATCCGTGGAGCTTAACTGTGTTTACACTGTTGATACATAGAGCACAGAAAAGTCTTATGAACTGTGTAAGATGTTGAGAAAAATGTATTTCAGCTCCCGGCACGCTTTAAATGGCAACATCAAACATGTATTGCACAGAAATAGAAGTGTTACACGGACGATATTACGGGTGCTATCGAGTGATGGCAAGCTAGAAGCAGAAAAGGAAGTAAACAAAAGTAGTGAGGCAGATGATAACACAGCAGGAGCTCAAAATGTGAAGCATCTGTTAGAAGAAGCAGCTATTAACGAAGGAAACTCTGAAAGCTTTGAAAATATGTGGGCAACTTCGCCCTATCCTGAAGGTGCAGTGCTTAAGAGAGATCAGTCCAGACATTTCCTCAGGCCAAAGAAAGATCCTCGCGAGACCAGTATTGTAATGTTTCCTGGTCAAGGCACACAGTTTGTAGGCATGGGGAAGGATCTCCTAAAATATCCAATAGCCAAAGATATGTTTGATGCAGCAAGTGATATTCTTGATTATGACTTGTATAAGCTTTGTGTGCACGGGCCTAAGTCAAAACTGGATAAAACAGTTCACTGTCAGCCTGCTGTAATGGTCTGTTCATTAGCTGCTGTGGAAAAACTAAAAGAAGAGAGACCTAGAGGAATAGAACAGTGTGTAGCAACAGCAGGGTTCAGTTTAGGCGAGATCAGTGCTTTGGTTTTTGCTGGATCACTGCTTTTTGAAGAAGGTTTGTTATCTTTTGTAAACTGAAGTGGGTATATTTAAGCTATGCAAAATGCCATTGTTTCTTAGCTGCTAATGCAAACTTCCATAGTAATTCCGAAGTAGTGTGGCTTTCTCACCAAGCTGAGCTAAGCTGTAGTTCTAATATCCCATTGCATGCAATGAGCACCATCAGCACCACCACCAAAATAATCTCATATTTTAAAAGGAATGTGTTATTTAAGTGCTTAATGATATTAAACTTTGAGGTGAGTCCAACAGTTTAAAAAAGCATTAAAGGGTATTATGTGCCTATATTGGCCGCATTTTGTTTATATTTGTTCATAGAATCCCACAGTGAGCAATGTTTACAGATATTTAACATGCTTCATTGCATGTAAAACAGTCACCAGACATACAACACTCAACTAACGCATATGCTCATTGCCAATTACAATTCTTTGTGGTTGCAAATTTTGTCATATCTTATGTAGAAACACAAGAAAATGTAGGAATAAATTATGAATCACCATTTGCAGGGTAAACATTTAATTTAAGAGATTTTCAAGCGCAATGGATTTATAAAGTATTCTTTCACATTATGACTATTGTTGACATATCAACAAACAGGAACTGGGCGTATTACTCAGACCTCACCCTTCTACCCCAGGGAATAAGTCCATGGGCTTTTTCCATTAGGGGAGTATCTATCTTATACCCTGCCCCCCAACCCCTGAATGGCTGAGACCGGAGCAAGATGCCTACCTCTCCTCGTCTTCTACCATACAGTAATGGACGGAATGGATATGCCACCTATGTGCATCAACCCCAAAAAAGGAAGACTACCAAACAACCTTATGGGGGTGACAGTATCTAGCCACTGTCTACCAGCTCTCTCTCACATGGTTGGTTCCGGAAAACATCGGGAGAATCTCTCAACCACACCTTAGCAGGATTTCCGAGACCTACCCAATTTCCCATGGGTTTCATTAACCACTGCCCTGCTGAGCCCAACCCAATCCAAACAGCTCCCTTCTAGGAGGGGCTTGAATGTTTGGCCCAGGTACTTCTAGTGACGTCAGAAGAGCTAGGGATCTGCAGCACTCGCACCAAGGCACTGAAGGGGTCGTAACCCCCTTCGGGAACTTGTTGACAGGGTACTTTTAATGAATACATGACATTTTACAATATCTATCACCTCCACCACATTGTAACACCCCGCCTGGGGTGGTTACCCTGCAGTAGTTGCTTACACTATAGGAGGTGATAGCTCAGAGATAGGGGGGATGCTCTGGTATCAGGATGGTTGGTAGGCCGGGAAGGCGTTCCAGGATAGGGGTAGCTAATTAACGTACAGGGGATGCATAAACCCAATAAATTGTATTTGCTTATGGCGTAAGTACATAAGGCCCGCAGTCGGGCAACTTAGATGGGGTGAAGCCCATGCAAGCAGAACTTAGGATTGAAGCATTCTTACCTATATAATGGCTGTTGAGATGAAAGCACTGGTGCGCTGGTGGCTCACTAGGGCAGGGGTGTATGAGGCACCCTGTATCAGTTTATAGCCTTCGGCTGGGGATGGACGTCAGACAAATGAATTGTGACAGACCACATACGATAGACGACCCTCGTGACAGAGGGTATAAATACTTTCGGCAATGCTGACTTCACATTTCTGAGCAAGCCCGTGTTGAGGTAGCCGCGTTTCAACACTTTCTGCTCGGTTACCACATCTGACATAATCCCCAGCACTCAACTTGATCCACTACTTCATTTTAGTTTCTAATTTTCTTGACCATTACAAATAGGGTTGCTTTCTGTGTTTTTACAAAAGCTATATGCACCTCAATATCTTATCCCCAGATTTTTGGATCAGATAACAGAAATGTGAGTAATGTCTAAATTGATTTTGAAACAGAATACCAGAGCACAGTGGTCCAGAAACCCTGAAAACCTAGTCATAAGCTCTGTCTCATACTAGGTTAGATCAATCAAGGCATAACACTTATTTCAAGTAAGAAAAAGGTACATTAATAAAGACATCCTTATTATTTTTTATATTTACACTTGATAAGCATTAATTCAGTATCATCTAATGGTTGGAGCTTTTGTACTACCTTCAGGAGACTAAAGTTGGAATTACAATGAACTTATAATAACATAAAAGTCTTAACAGATTGCATTAAGTGGCATTATGTAGGGTTGACTTAACTTTACGCAATGTAACTTGAGTTTGACAATGTCACATTTTTTCTTCCTTGTGTTAAGTTGCATGTAATTTGACTAATTTGAACCAATTGGCATGTAGTAATGGCTAGGAGTAATAAAACTAACTACCAATCAGAATCAATTCATGTTACATTAAGTGCATCCTAATTAAACCCAGTTTAGTACCATTTCTTAACTTCATGTTACCTCCCATTATGTTACTTAAGTCATGTTGACTTCATCATAATCCCGGCTTAAGCAAGACAGAGGTAATTTTTTTCCCTTGTGTCTTTAGTCCTTTGGCTCTCTGAGGGTGGAAACCTTTGGGTTGTTTAAAGCCAGAAGCTGGAGATGCTCATCTCCTGTAGTGTCTTCTCTTGAGCATTCGAGGATGATGCTCTCGGTACTCCTTTATATATTTGAGTCCTGCCTCTTGGGCATTGGAAGTAATTTATTTTTGAGAAAGTGTTTGAGTTTTGTTTACTGATTCTAAAGGAGAAATTCAGCTACTTTTGGAAAAACAAATCTCAGTGGCATACTAGTGGAAATTAAAAATAAAAAGTACATGAAAGTTTTTGCCACATTCTACATGTATGTAATCGTTTAAGCTTATAGAATAATAAATTGAAATCAAAACAATTCGGGGTATATAAACAACAAAGAATGTACTGGATTTTGAGTCTTGGAACGTCACGGTTGCTAACTTGAAACTCGTGGATAATTTACGACGCTCGAGCAAGCTTTCACTTCTGACCTTGTCGTACTGAGCAATGGAAGTTTTAAGGCTAACCTGGGAGGTCGGAATAGCCCAGGTAACTGGTTTTAACAAGGCTCTTTTCAGGTTTTGGCCAGGTTTTCAGGGTATGTGGGCCATTGCACAGTTTGAAAATGCCTATTTGAAGCTCCAAGATTGTTATTAAGCTAGCACAAGTAATTATTTTTTGTAACAAACAATTGCTGCCGCAATGTTTGAATGGTCCATTTTGGACTACATGCCTCTTGTCTCCAAGTGGCTGTGTTTGCCCACTCTGCTGTTGATATCTGTGTTAAGTCGTCAGTACATGGAATCCAGCAGAAATCAAGGAGGAACTTATTGCTGAAATCCTAGCTGCCTGTTTCTTTTAAACAGGCATTGTGACAAAATTTCACAGGATGATTAACAACACATATTGGGGTTGATGGTCATCATTTTCAACATTTACAATGAACTGCAAGTTCTTTTGATTACCAAAACATCTGATCAATTGCATTCACATTATTTTCTCTACTCATTGTTCTACAAACCATTTTTATTAAAGCTTATTCTTCTGTTTACTTCCTGATAATCTCTATGCACTCTCATTACCTATTTGTATAATTCATTTTATATGTGTAAGGAGGAATGGGCCGAAGCGATAATCAGATTTTTAAATTCCGGGTCGTTATGTGATGGCTTTAAAATTCCTTGCTCTTTGTATGACCATAGAAAAAAAGCGAATAGCAACTTACCATTTGAAGAAAGTATAAGTATTTGAAAATTCAAACCAATAACAAAGAATATTTTGCAAATGGTTAATGTCTCAAACAGTTTTAATTGACATAAACTATGTGCTTTAACGAGATCTACATTTTTTTATGTAGTAAGATTTCGTCTATCTCTTACAGTTTACCAGTCATACAAAATTCCTTCCGAATGAAGAGGACTTCAAAGGCTATTCCCAGAAAATTCAAGATATACATTTTATTTGGCATAAATCCTGATCATAATTGTTATAATCCAAACGGCAGCATAGCAACATTTGGTTTGAAGCTAATAAACTTTCATTAAATTATAATAAAACAAACTTTATTCAATTTCAAATTAAGCATAAACAAGCGAATGAATTAACAATCAGGTACAACAACTACACCATAAATAAAGTATCTGATACAAAATTTCTTGGGCTTCAAGTAAATGGAGAACTCAGCTTGCTTTGTCTTAAGAAACAAAAAAAATCTGCTTAACCAAAATGCATTAAGAACAGCATATTTTGTCTATTTTCACTGCCTATTGTGATATGGAATAATCTTCTGGGGTAATTTGGTACACAGCAAGCATTTGCATTACAAAAAAGGCCATGCGCATTGTTTGTGGCGTTGGGGCCCGTAATGCCTGTAGCCCCTTATTCAAAACCCCAAAAATTCTTACTCTTACTGGTGAATATATATATATATATATACTCTCTTGAACTACCTTACAATTAATTATGATAACTTCACAACAAACCTTGCTATGCATGACAGCAATACAAGGCATGCAGGTGAATTTGCATAGACCAGCAAATAGCTTAAAACTGTTCCAAAAAGGATGTTACTATTTGCAATAACAACCTTCCATTCCATCTAAAATATTAGACAATCCTAATCAACTCAGAGGGGAACTAAAGCTGGTGGTCCCATGTCGTAGATTTATGGCGCATGAAAGACCCTCAAGCCTGATAGAAAGGCTTCTGAGCAAAATTTCCAATCTTTCATGCTCAATATATAGAATGGGACACTAAGAACCATAGCAGTTTAAAGAACATCCATAAGTAAAAATTTCAGTCCTAATCAATGTAAAATCTTCAAGAAAGATTTAAAGTCATTCTTTACACTCACTCCCCATATACTATGGAGGAATTTTTAATATGCCGTGCAACAGGTAAATATTCAATATAGGGCAGATTGCATGTGATGGTGATTTACACTTATTTGTTATTGTTGTTCTACTATAATGCATTTTGAGAAGGTTATTCTTTTTTATATATATATTCTATTTTATTTTACGTTGCCTTAACTCCTTGGTCATATTGCGACGGATCTGTTGGTGGATAACTCTTAGAACAATATGTGATGGACAGTTAGCCTTCTAGGTCTCATCCCTGTAACCACCCGCTCTATCACGTGTCACAGAGACCCTAGCGCATAGCTACCGAATCTTGTGCTTCGTGACGTGCAGATGACATTAGGGTGCCATCCAGTCCAACCGCTGCTCCCATATAAAGGCGGACAGTTAGCCTTCTAGGTCTCATCCCTGTAACCACCTGCTTCATGCCGTGCAGATGGCATGAAGGTACCGTCCAGTCTAACCGACGCCCTCACACAGAAAGGTGGACAGTTAGCCTCCTAGGTCTCATCCCTGTAACCACCTGCTTCATGCCATACAGATGGCATTAGGGTGCCGTCCAGTCCAACCGCCACCCCCACACAGAAAGGTGGACAGTTAGCCTTCTAGGTCTCATCCCTGGAAATGCCATCTCGCTTCATCACGTGCCCACAGAGACCCCCAGCGAGGTTATTCTTGAAATGAGGATGGTTTTTTGGTTTTGGGTATGTTATTTGTTATGCTGCATATCTCATAATTTAGACGTGTTTTCCATGTCCCTGAGCATTGCTCACAGTGGGGCCAAATGAGCAGACACAAACAAAACATATTATTGTAAATTATTAAAGCTATTGAAAACCTGTTTTAAGAAGTAGACATGTGAAGATGAATGAAAACTAGCATATTCAGAACAAATGCTATCTCTTGCAGGACAGTTCAGAAAATCTCAAAATGTTAGGCTATTCCAAAAAATTAGATATGGATAATTATCCTGTCACCTGTATTTATATTATTTAAGAGGTTTGGGATGCACTATATTTAGCTTGTCTTTAAGTATAGAATGATTTTATTCTATCTTTTGATATTTTATGTTGCAGCTATAAGATTGGTTAAAGTTCGAGCAGAGGCAATGCAGCTGGCTTGTGATGTTCATCCCAGCAGTATGATGCTTGTCTTACTAAATCCAGACTCTAAGTTAAATTATGCTTGTTTGGAAGCAAAGGAATGGTGTTTGCAAAAGGGAGTTGAATCACCAACATGTAGTATCGCCAGTTATATGTATCCACAGTGCAAAGTAGTTGCTGGCAATGTTGAAGTAAGTATGGCATATCCAAATAAATAAAAAGAAATAGACATAGAATCGGACTGAAAAATTCAATGCCACAACGGGAATTTGAGCCACAGATCTTCGGCTTTCTGTGCAGCTACTCTGACCAGAGTGATTCCATCTTTCAAACTTTGGCGATGTGTGGAAGAACAATCAAAGGAAGATTTAAAGCCCCATCCTGCCAATGTTAAATCTGATAAATTCGTGAGCTATTATCTCAGAAACTATTCAAAATATCAGACTAAAATTTTTGCAGATGCATGTCTTCAAAATATATTGATATATTTATTATTATTTCTTTTTATTTTATTTATTTATTTTTTTAAGTTTAACGTCCTATAATTGGGTAGGTCATGACAATGGATGAAATGATGCTGAAATGAGCCCAGGACTCCTAGAGCTTAGAGTTAACTCAACATTCGTCTTTTTAGGATAAGGTGAAACCCCCAAAAACTTATCTGGGTAACTCACCCTAAAGGCCAGTTCACAACCAACAAGAACAGGGAAGTTGAAATTCATGTGTTCAAATGGGAGCGTTCACAATTGACGGCAAGCCTTCCTGGGTCTTAGGAAACGGGAAAGAAGACTTGCCCAAGTTTAAATGTTCTTGTTCCCTGTCACAGCATATTAGATATGTATATTAGACTCTTCAGTGTAGAGGTTATTCTAGGTGGTCATGACATGAAACAGCTGCTAGTGCTCTCTACAGTCGCAAACTGGAAGAAATTAGTAAAATATGTGCTTCCTAATTTCAGATTCTGACATTCACAGATCCATTGAGTGTTGGTTGTTCTAGTGAAAGAGCCATCTGTAGTTTGTTTATATGCAACTCAAAATTGGTTATTGCCTCAGAAACAATGGCAAAATCCATAAAGAACAGCAAAAACCAGTAGAAATTAACAAAGAACAATAAACAGCTTTAATGTATGCCATTAAATAAAGGAATGAAAGCTTGTTATAACTAGAGGAATTGGAAATGCAATGGATGTGCATTTAGATAATGTTTACTCTATCAAATTTTGATGTTGGCTAACCTGCATTATATTGGCTGAATTGGAAGTGGGTAAAAAAATATCATTGGTCAGTTAAAAACAAATGAAATCCCAATGCGCAAAATTGACTTTCACTTTGAGATTGAGATGATCATTGTTATGCATTCTGGTTCTTGTTACTGGATGTTGTGAACCAAAATCTTGTATGCTGCATTGCTTCCCGTTCTCTGGCGGTTGTAAACCAGCCTTAACTGAGATTCAAATGCTACCACCACCCCTCGGAGGTGGGCATACTTTTATTCATAAATTTGTTTATGAAGGAAGATAGGAGTATTTTCTAAATTACACCAACTTTTGATTAACATTTATCAGCAAATTTTTTATTTCTTTCTTTTTAAAATAACCAATCATTGTACGAGGGCTGATCAATAAAGACTGAGACTGATTTTTTTCTGTAGTTTCCTTGATAGTTTTATGTCTCTACCACGAATACTTGAAAAGAGCAGGGTTTCCTGTATAATGTCCATAAGCGACAGCACTCTCGTAACGGTAGGTTGGTAGTAATGCTGTATATTGTTGACCCTACTTGAATTTCGCATACCACAAAATGGAGGTGACACGAGAGGAGCAATTTTATTTTCGTTTAAATCATACAGCCTTGAAACTTTCGAAAAGCTGAAGCAAGCATACGGTGAAGATGCACTACCTTGTGCAACGGTGTTTAGGTGGTTCAAGACTTCAAAGAAGGGCGAGTCCTCTGTGCTAAGCAACGTGAGCCTGGTGTTTCGGAATGGAATGATTTACCAGCATGCAGTTCCCCCCCCCCCTCACACTACTGTTACAGCAGCTACTACACGTCAGTATTGGCTACACTGAGGAAGCACATTACAAGCAAACGTCCAAAACATCATCGGAATGGGTGGCGACTTCATCACGACAACGCGCGGCCTCACGTCGCAAATCAAGTCCAGGAATTTTTGGCTAAATTCAACATTACCTGTGTGCCGCATCCATCTTAAAGCCCAGGTCTTACCCC
This sequence comes from Deroplatys truncata, assembly GCA_030765065.1. NCBI lineage: Eukaryota > Metazoa > Arthropoda > Insecta > Mantodea > Mantidae > Deroplatys > Deroplatys truncata. Next base: position 26,639,754 of record CM060985.1, on the reverse strand, counting down.
CTGTGATTTCTTTTTATTCCCATTACTAAAGGCAAAGCTCCGTGGCATTCGATTTGAGAGCACTGAAGCAGTGCTAAAGAAAAGTGAGGCGATTCTCAAAGACCTGACAAAGAATGGCCTGCACCATGTGTTCGAGGACTGGCAGAGACGCTATAAAAAGTGCATTCAGTTAGAAGGGGACTACTTTGAAAAAGACCATGTCAATTGAAATGGAGTAATAAATATCTGTGAAAAAAAAAATCAGTCTCAGTCTTTATTGATCAGCCCTCGTATTAATGCCAAAGTAGATCCACAATAGGACTCTTAGGTTGTTTGTATCATCCTGTCATCCTTTGTGGTATAGTTGTTACCATGCTAGCCTGTAGTTCCCGAGGTTACGTGTTCAAACCCGGTCGAGGGCAATGGTGTTTTTAGGGTGTAAAAATCCTTAAAAAGGCTTCCTTAAGAAGGGAAGTAAAGCTGGTGGTCCCGTGCCGTAGATTGACGGCACGTAAAAGAACCTCAAGCCTGATAAAGAGGCCTCTGAGCAAAATTACTAGTCTTTCATGCCCACTATAGAATGGGATGCTAAGGACCACAGCAGTTAAAGAGTATCCATAAATAAAACTCGATTTAATTTAATTTTGTATCATCCTAAAATTAGATATTTCAGTAGTTTCTGGAAAAGTGAGTAATTTATATCAGGAAATGTGATTCACAGAAAAATCTGTTCAAAGCAAAAATGGAGAAAACAAACTTGCTTATATTTGCAAAGAAAGAAACCATATGACGAGCACACACAGGCTGCCATACTTAAGGCTATACCTTTTTTCACTATAAGCTGAAAGGAGAAGTAAACAAAACCACGTGACGAGAGCACCTCATTGGCTAGTGGGCAAACTACAACCTTTCCCGCTTAGCATGTCGTCCCTTCCTCTACAAAAACAGTTCGGTTCATATCGTAACATTTTGTGGTTATTCCCATGCAGAGATATTTAAAAAATCCATTATTGTAACAGTTCAGTTTATGAAACTAAATGTGTTTGTTCAAATGAACCATTATAGCAGAGGGTTTAAGAGGCTATGCGCAGGCGCTGCAGTTCGTTTCTGGATGAGCCGGCAGTGTACTTTTGCAACGTGTTGAAAAAACGACTACGTTTCCAAGGGGGAATTGAAATCGATTTTTGAGTCCAATGGCATACTGAATGTGATCCGCATTTCCATGTTAAATTCAATACGTGTTGAGATCGATTTGGATGGACAAAGTTCAAGAATAAAATAATTCAAGCTTTTATGTTGGTCAACTTGGATTTAGGTTGCCGAACCCGTTAAACATATGTTAATTTGTTTTTCTGCATATTTTAAGTGGGTTTTGGGGTTAGTGAATGTTTTTGGGAAGAATAAATTGCGAATTATGGAAGCGATAAAAGTGGCTTTGCTGTGTGTTTTATTACACATGTGATTAACGATTTCCGCTAATAAAAACTAAATGACGAGCTGCAGCATGTTGCAACGAGTATAGTAGAGGATAGTATCTTTGGCATATTCAAAACGATTTGAGTACGGTAGGGGTTTCCATGCAACAAATTTTGATCCGATCCTACTTTCTAAGAGTTGGCCATTGTTTAGCAATAATTGAACTTCTGTGTTAGTGATGCAGAATGGTTGCTTGGATAGCTTGGGTCGCGTTTGTTTTCTGTTGTGTTTTAACCTATAGTGCTAATCGTTTTTTTAACTTGACTCATAAAAGGTTAAATCAAAAGTGGTATACTGATATTAGTCATTAAATGAATGATTTCTAAAGCCTGAAGTTAAGAACAGTTTAATCCAGTTCCTTTAATCACAGATACCAAACTGTTCAGGTACAATGTTTGTCTACTCTTAGTATTATGTGTTAGAAGTTTAAGATGTAAGGTAAAATATAGGAACAAGACATACAGTGTTTAAAAGCTAATGATTCCCAAGCTGCGCAATATACTGTGTTCGCATTCTGTCTGAAACAATTTCCTCTCCTGTCATCCTCCACGTGGTGCTACCATGTGCTCGGCGGAATGATACATTTAAGTTTTGTTTACGTCTCCTTTCAGCTTATAGTGAAACAGGTATAGTTCACAACAACCGAGAATGGTAACCAGAACAAGAACGGCAATGTTGAAATACAGGTATTCTAATGAGAAGCTCTCCCTGGCTCTGGAACAGGAAAGAATACTTTGCCAAATTTTAACTGTTTTGTCCTTGTTCCTGGCCACGGCTTATTAGATCCATTATGCATATTAGACTCTTCACTGTAGAGGTTATTCTAGGTGCCTGTGACATGAAACAGCTGCTAGTGCTCTCTGTAGTTACAAGCTGGAAATATTAACCAGAAAAAATTGTTAGTCTATGTACTTCCTAACCTCACCCAGAGATCCATTGAGTTTTGGTTCTTCTAGTGCAAGGTCATCTGTAGTTTATTTATATGCAACTCAAACTGCCCAGTGCCTCAAAAACAATAGCAAAAGCTACAAAGAACAGCAAAAACTGATAGAAATTAACAAAGAACAATAAAGAACTATAATTTATGCCATTAAATAAAGAAATAAAAGTTTAGTATGACTAGGGATATCGGAAATGTTAATGGATCTGCATTTAGAAATGTTTACCCTATGGAATTTTAACATTGGCTAACCTGTATTATGTTGGCTGAATTGGAAGCAGAGAAAAAATATTGCTCAATCAAAAACAAATGAAATCCCAATGTACAAAATCGACTTTCAACTTTGTGACAATATGCGGGAGTTTCTGTTTTGGTTACTGTTCTTGGGCTATTGTGAACCAGCTTTTAATAGTATTGCCAATTTGTAGACCAAAACTTGCCCAAAAAATAGTTGAAATATTCTCTCTCTACTGCAAAGTGTGTGGGACTTATTGTTCTTTTCTGTGAAGTGGTATATAATTCACAGCACAAAAAAGCAGATGCAGTTCCATTTTTAAAAATCTGATGTGTTACACTCACATAACTTTCTCTACTCTTGTACAAACTATTTTTACAAACGTTTATTCTCCATATGCTTCATGTTAATCACGATATCGAGATGTTAATCTTCTTGCTAATTTGCTTGTAGATGCAAGGGGAATTGCTAGGCTTTAAGCAATAGTCAAATATTTTAAGACCTGGTTGCTATGTGGAGTATTCCATTCTCTTTGCATTACCAGGACAAAAAATAATGAATAACGAATTTGAGAAAAAGTGTAAGTATTGGAAAATTTAAGGGAATAACAAGCAATATCTCGAAAATGGTTCACCCAACAAAAAAAATGTATATGACATAAATTATGTATTTTAATGCGATCTACATTTTTTGTGTCGTAAAATTTTATCTATCTTTTATGGTTTACCAGTTATGCAAAAGTCATTCACAATGAAGAATACTTTTAGAGACATTCCCAGAAAATTCGAGATATACATTTCATTTGTCATGAAAATATCTTAAACATATGATATTTTAATCAAACTCATTGGAGCCATTTTTAAGAAAATTAAAATTTTCGAAAAATGTTCCATGTAAAGGGTAATCTGGGGTGGGGGTATTTTCTTGAAAACCTTTGTGTCGCATCTCTGGAAGATACTGAACCTAAATACCAAGTTTGGTGTTTATCCGACTGTTCGTTTCTGAGTTATGCTGTTCACAGATGCACAGACATAGAGATACACACACGGACATGTTTCCAAAAATCGGTGAAATCTCTGTATCGAATTTTTGGGTGGAATACAATACTTCCCCTACTTATTATACGTAGTAGAGCAAGTAAAGATATATTTAAAATAAGTATTGTGCCCACAATGATAAAACATCAAATTCAAGAGAAAATTCCACTTATGACCACAAAAACTATGCTGATTTTTCAGCAATTTTTACCATTTAGTCCGTTATTGTCATTGATTGATTTAACAGTGGTCAAGTATGAAGCAGGGACTGTAAATACTTCTGATATTTTAAATCACCGTTGGGTTATGTTACCTTAAAAATTAATTTGAGAACTCCTTAAGGTTTACCGGAAAAAAATGTGAGTCAGTTGGGGAATTCAATGTCTTGCTGGTACTCAGTTGATCAGAGCAGTAACACAGAAAGCCAAAGATCCATGGTTTAAATCCTGGTTATGACACAGTTTTGGAGTTTGATTCTACCTTTGAAATTTAGCTTACACAGGTCATGTGTGGAAAAACAATTAATTAAAAAAATCTGATGTATTATATTCACATGACTTTCTGTACCGTCTGTCATTTGTTAGTGGGTATACAAATTATTCTTACAAAAGTTTATTTTTCTAAATTATTTCATTTTAATCCAGATACTTCTTTGTAGAAATAGCTACATTACACATTTCGTTAGGATACAAAAAGAACAGTGATAGTCAAATGTTTAAGAACTGGACGCTATATGCTGGCCTTGAAATTCCACATTGTTTCCGTGCAATTGGCAGAAACAATTGAAAATCAATGGGACTTAAGATCGACAAAGTATTGAAAAAACGGAACCATTAATAACAGATATCTCAGAAATGGTTGATGGCACAAAAAAGTTATTTGAAATAAATTGTTGTTTTTTTTAAAGAGATTATATTTTTTGTGCAGTATGTTTTCGTCCATTGCTTAACACTTACCAGCTATACAAGATTATGCAAAATTGCTTATGAATAAAGAGGACTTCACAGGCTATGCGCAGAAAATTCAAAATATACATTTTACTTGTCATGTAAATTTGTTTAACATATGGTATTTTAATCAAAATCGTTAACAGCCATTTTTTAGAAAATCAAAAATGTCGAAAAATCTTCCACGTAAAGGGTAGTTGGGGTGGGAGGATTTTCTTGAAGATCTTTGTGTCATATCCTTTGAAAATACTGAACTTAAATACCAAGCTTGATATTTATCCAGCTTTTCATTTTTGAGTTATGCTGTTCACAGACACACACACACACCAGTCTTTTTCTAAAATTAAATTTTTTTTTGTATTCAGGGGTCTGAAAACATATTTCTGGTGAAATCTTGGTATCAAATTTCTGGGTGGAATACAATACCTTCTCTACCTGCTATGTATATGGTAGAGAAAGTAAAGAAGAAGATTGTAATGAAAAGAAGCTAGAAACAGTGATGTGTATTGAATTTATTTAAAGGTGAGTCGGAATTGTAACACTAACATCACTTAAGTTTACTCACTTAACATGTTTCGGGAAACCGTTGTTCCCATCCTCAGAAGGTAAGTGAGTAAACTTAAGTGATGTTAGTGTTACAATTCCGACTCACCTTTAAATAAAAGAAGAAGATATTTCAAATAAACATTAAGAAATATTTTATATGGTATAAAATGCTTGTGTTCTTTTTAATACTAGGCCCTGGAGTTCCTGGCGAAGAATGCAGAGAAATTCAAACTCAAGCGGCTTAAACAGATGTCTGTTTCTGGAGCATTTCATACAGATTTGATGCGCTCTGCAGCTGAGGTTTTTAAAGAAGCTTTACGTAATGTAGACATTACTGATCCCCTGGTGCCAGTGTATTCAAATGTTGATGGAAAGCATTATATGAATGCCTCACACATTCGACGACAGCTGCCTAAACAAATTTACATGCCCGTGAAGTGGGAACAGACACTGCACATTTTATATGAACGTCCGTTAGGAGGTTATTTTCCTAGAACTTATGAGTGTGGACCAGGATCATCTCTCAAATCACTCTTGAAAATGGTGAATGCAAAAGCTTGGGATACTTGCCTCAGCATTGAAGCATAGTGCAACGTGATAAATAAAAAATGTTATGTATTTGCATTGTTAATGCATCGTTCTCCTAATCCATCCTTATCACCGTATATTAAACTGGTATAATGTACTCAATGCATAAAAAAGGATCTACCTAAAACATTAGGCTATTTGTCAAGGATGACTAGGCCTCATTTATCACATTTCCTTTTCCTTCCTTGTACCCTATACTGTATTCACTCTTAGGTTGATCCGCACCAAAACAAACCCATGTGACCAGTGCACCGTGGTGGTACTACATGGTAGCAATGTGCGCGGGAAAGTGATCCTATGCTAATAATCTATTATTTTAGAATTAATTTATCCTTAAATTATAATATTTTGTACAAATACCTAAGCGCTTATTTAACACTAATGCATACTGTTAAACAATGCAATTCGTATGAATCACCTGATCTGAGTATGCGCGAATATTGTTTACAGCCTGAAACGAGAAGTTTGTTTAGTATCCTTGAGGACAGTGAATTTACTCTCACATCTTCGTCGACTTACACAAAACGTAGCCGGGCAAACCAGTGGTGAAAAAAATATAATAGAGTTGAATGTTTATGCAAATTGTGTGAGAAATGTCCAACACTTACAGTGAAAGAAGTGGTGAAATTAATTTCTGAGTTCACCAATATTTCGAATACAAGTATGAACAATGCTCATAGAAAATCTGATGTGTTACACTCCCATGACTTTCTCCACTCTTGTACAAACTATTTTTACAAACGCCTATTCTCCATATACTTCATGTTAATCGAGATAAACATTTGCAGACTCTATCCTATTGCTAATTTCCTTGTAGATGTAAGGGGAATATATATTTACAAGGGCAATATAGAAATGCACTAGCCTTTAAGCATACACATATCTCTTAATAGCTGGTTGCTAGGTGCAGCACCATTCTCTTTGCCACAGATTAATACTCTGCATATCCAAGACAAAAAATGAATTTTGAGGGGATAACAAGCAATATCTCGAAAATGGTTCACTCAACAAAAAAAATGTATATGACATAAATTGTGTATTTTAATGCGATCTACATTTTTTGTGTAGTAAAATTTTGTCTATCTCTTATGGTTTACCAGTTATGCAAAAGTCGTTCACAATGAAGAATACTTTTGGAGACATTCCCAGAAAATTCAAGATATACATTTTATTTGTCATGAAAATATCTTAAACATATGATATTTTAATTAAAATCGTTAGAGCCATTTTTGAGAAAAATTAACATTTTCGAAAAATGTTCCATGTAAAGGGTAATCTGGGGTGGGGGGATTTTCTTGAAAATCTTCATCTCTGGAAGATACTGAACCTAAATACCAAGTTTGGTGTTTATCCGACTGTTCGTTTATGAGTTATGCTGTTCACAGACACACACGGACATGTTTCCAAATTTTTTTTTTTTTTGGGATTCAGGGGGTCTCAAAACATGTATTTCTGGTGAAATCTCGGTATCGAATTTTTGGGTGGAATACAATACTTCCCCTACTTACTATACGTAGTAGAGAAAGTAAAAATCTGAAACAGGAAAAGTATTATACATGGGAAAAAAAGGAAGCATGTGAAATACACGATGCAAGAATGTAACAATTTATGAAGAATGCAATTTGCGTTGCAGTGCACAATTTCGTTTTTTTAAAAATGAGCCGCCAACAGTTGATAAAGTGTGCTTTCAGAGAGTGAATAAATATATTATTGCATACCTGTTACGTTCCTTTAACCGCTAACAAAATATGCTAGTCGCTGTTTTAAGTTGTGGGAATAGGGGCTCTTCTTTTTGCATTAAGTGCCACGTGTACTCGCCACATTGTTGTGAAAGTATGACAATATTTCTGATGCAAATGGCGGAAAGATACATTATAATGGCGCACTGGTCACCTGGGTTTTGTTTTGCCACGGATCAACCTAAGAGTGAATACAGAGTAGGTTGGGGAAAGGGGTGGAGGCTAAAGGCTAGTTCACAATAACTGAGAATGGAAACCAGAATGAGGACAACAAATTTAAAAGATGTATGCTATAACATGAGCATTCACAATTTTTCTAAAGCTTTTGATGCAGTGCTGCATAATTTACTTATCCAGAAGCTAGCTAGTACAGGAATTGATAAACGTGTGCATTTTTAATTTTTTTGGAAGAGAGAACACAAAGGGTAAAAGTAGCTAAAGAATTGTCCGAAAGGGTCACTGTGAGCTCGGGTGTACCATAAGGCTCGGTACTGGGTCTGCTACTTTTTCTTAATGATATAACTATAAATATTAAATGCTAGGTAAGATTGTTTGTGGATGATTGCATTATTTGCAGTAAAATTCAGAATATTGAAAATGAATCTGCGCTTCACGGTGATTTAAATGAAATAGGTAATTGGTCTGCTGCAAATAAAATGACAATTAATGCTAAGAAAAGCAAGTCCATTGCATTTAGCAGATCTAAGGTAGAAATCCTACAAACTATCACACGGGCTGGGAAAACATTTCTGCAAATATTTGGGTGGGTACTCGGCAAGTAACGCTGGATGGGACAACCAGGTAAATTATGCATCTAAGAAAGTGCAAAGTCCAGAGAAATTGTCTTTAAGACTTTATTGCGTCCAGTTATGGAATATGGAACAGGGTTTTGGGACCCTTATAGAATTCAAGTGCTCTCACAAATTGTTTCATCATGCCAGGTTTTATGTGCAATGGAGGGAATAGAATCTTTTGACGATCAACAAGAGGCACATTAGTAATATTTTTTGATCCAGGTTCCAGTTGCTGCCTCTCAGGCCATTGGTCAGTTTCCCAACATTTGTCCCTCGCCCTGCTATCCCATTTGCAAAGAAAACAAGGGAATGTTGTGTATCCTCCCTGTTGTCCTAGTAACTGACCAATGACCTTCAAGTGACCACATATTTACCACTCATGGTCATGATACTTAATTTTCTCAAGAACACGCTTCAGAGGTTCATAACTCTTCTCTTAAGTTCGTAGAATGTGCAAGTGGTATTGGAGCTAACTTGTTGCCATTATGAAGTACACTGCCTTAAGACTGTGTTTGGAAGAATCAATAAAAAGATGCCAGTTACTTGGCTTATATGCTTCCCTGCCCAACTGTTGAATAAGATTACACATCCACACAAAACGCAAGTTGATCTTCTGCGTAGTACTTGTGGAACTGTATTTTGCGATTCCTGCACCACGAAAATGTAACGCCAGGTGATGATAAATTCTTCTCCTGTGGTCTTGATCCCAGTAATTCACTTTTTTGTTTTGTGAGGTCTAAATCCCTCACTAAATCATTTAACTCAAATTGATTAAACTGTTGTGGTGAATTACCAAATTCTTCTGGATCAGAGACCAACCCATTGTCAGAAGTCACGGAGCTGCTTTCAGATTCACTAAAATTGAGGTCTCCTGGCGGTTTAGGTATGGGTAGTTTGGGGCCATGAGGAATAGGCCATGTAGCTGAGTTTAGGTTTGGATGCTTAATTCCTGACCCTTTAAGTCAGCAACTTTGCACATGCAAAAGTAACAATCGTCATGTTGATTCTACTACTCTCCCCATATCATTGGTTTAGCAAACGGCATTACCTTCCATTACCATTTTCTTCCATACCAATAATGTAATCCCTCAACACAAATGTTACATGCAATATGAGGCACAAAAAATGTATCCTGATTACCAACTTTCTCTTAGAAATATGAGTAATATAGGTTATTTGTTGGCAAGTGTATTTTACATGCTTCCCGTCAAACACATAACACCCACAAATGTAACAAAACTTCTAAGGACACTGTCTCCTGCGTAACCCTGATGTAGAAATCGTACTGAAACTTTTATTTTAGCACTACACATATAGAAGACGGACGTGTGTATTAACACAAGTTTTCAGCTCACCTGAAGTTGTGATCTATGATAGTTGTAAATGTAAACATAAATACCTCGCAAGAGGACAGACCTGACTCATAGAACAAAACTGATAAGTGCTGGGAATATAAACAAACATCTGGGTGATGAGAGGATGGAAGTGAACCAATTAGGAAGAAAATCAACAACAGATTTAGAGTAACATAATGAAACATAGCAGTAAGCTGTATAAGCTGAATGAATTTAGCACCATAGACATATCTACACGTTTCATAAAACCTGGATGTGATAGCCAAAAGTGGACTTCGTTTTGAAAACAGGATACTGATTTGCATTAAAGTCTCATATTTTCCTTTATACCGCAGAATCAATGTTGACCAGCTTTATCGTTGGTCAATTACAAACAAGTGATATCCCAATGTGCAAAATCAACTTTCCACTTTGATATTGACATGGTGGTCATTAGTATGCACTCTGTTCTCATTTCCATTCTCAGGTTATTCTGAACCAACCAACCAGCATGGCCAGCTGCCCGAGAACGTATATTTTTAAACTTTAACAATGGTATTGTGATGCTCTAAAGGTTAACACACAGTTTTCTGTTTCTTCTCTATATCCTGAGAAGCAAAAGGCAAACCTTGAGTAGCACAATAATATGATTATTAAGGAATCCACCCCTTCCCTCACATGATCTGGTCACATAATGTCTATTTTTAATTAAAACTTCCTAGAAAAATCTGATGTGTTACACTCACATGACTTTCTCTACTCTTGTACAATCTAATTTTACAAACGCCTATTCTCCATATGCTTCATGTTAATCGAGATATCGAGATGTCAATCTTATTGCTAATTTTCTTGTAGATGCATGGGAAATATGGTAGCTTTTAAGCGATAGTCAAATATTTTAACGCTGGTTGCTATGTGGCGCATTCCATTCTCTTTGCATGTCCAGGACATAAAAAAAATGAATAACGAATTTAAGAAAAAGTATAAGTATTGGAAAATTTAAGGAAATAACAAGCAATATCTCGAAAACGGTTCACTCAACAAAAGAAATGTATATGACATAAGTTGTGTATTTTAACGCGATCTACATTCTTTGTGTAGTGAAATTTTGTCTATCTCTTATGGTTTACCAGTTATGCAAAAGTCGTTCACAATGAAGAATACTTATGGAGAGATTCCCAGAAAATTCGAGATATACGTTTCATTTCTCATAACATTATCTTAAACATATGATATTTTCATCAAAATTGTTAGAGCCATTTTTGAGAAAATTAAAATTTTCGAAAAATGTTCCTTGTAAAGGGTAGTCTGGGTTGGGGGGATTTTCTTGAAAACCTTCGTGTCGCATCTCTGGAAGATACTGAACCTAAATACCAAGTTTGGTGCTTATCCGACTGTTCATTTTTGAGTTATGCTGTTCACAGACACACACACGGACATGTTTCCAAAAATGCTTTTTTTGGATTCAGGGGGTCTCAAAACATGTATTTCCGGTGAAATCTCGGTATCGAATTTTTGGGTGGAATGCAATACTTCCCCTACTTACTGTACGTAGTAGAGAAAGTAAAAAATGTTAGCAATGTTGTAAAGAACATATTCCACCCTGGAATGTCTCTTCACCCCACCAATTTATAAAATTGTACATCATGTCAGTAAAATGGAGTCAGCAAGAATAAGCAAGAAATATTATAAACTACCTGACCACACTTTCTTCAAGAAATATGAAGCTCTCCCTTTCAATGACTCTTCTGCAGAGTGAGCCAAAAGACTCCGAACCGCCTGAGCGGTGTTTTTCCTGTCCGCGTCCTTGGCGCTCGCTATCATAGAAAGGCGCGTATGAAACCATACAATATTTTTAAAACTACTTTTAAAGGCTTTACTTACCAACTTTATGAAAGGAAATGCTGAAACTGGCCACCGTCATTGTCCATACATTTTTGGCACCTCTTTAGGAAACTATCCATCATTGGAATTTTTGGGGGGAATTTTCCAATGATTACCAATGTCATCTAATGTTTCTTCGGTAAGAACCGAATGCCGTCTTTTAGATTTCTTAGCCTGAACACTTCCTATGGCCTGAAATTTACTGTAAAGTTCATGGATTGTTGTACGGCCGTGAATTTTTACACCTGGAAATTTTTCTCCAAATCGTACTTTCACTTTGCGAGCTCACCTTGTTAACACATACAAATGATAAATAAATACAAGCTGTGCAGTAGAAAACATATACTTAGCCATAATATACTTTGTGACTAAGTACAGGAAAAAATAATAAATAACTCATAATAACTGAACTACATCACATCACCGTCAACTCAAAACTGCACTTCATACTGCAAAGCAAAACCACAACAGTGTGACTTTGTTTATAGCAGTAGTGCGTTATGTTTTTATCATATTTCCACACGCCCAGTGGAAAAACACTGCACAGCCAGTAATATTGTTCATAAAATATCCCTCCAGGGTAACTTAAAACATAAAATGTACAAGACACCCACACACCCTGGAAGAATTAAAACAAAATATCTGCCAGGAAATTTCTCAACATGAACTACAGCGAGTGATGGATAGTTTCCTAAAGAGGTGCCAAAAATGTATGGACAACGACGGTGGGCAGTTTCATCCGCGCCTTTCTATGATAGTGGCAGACGGTAACGAGCGCCGAGGACACAGACTGGAAAAACACTGTGCAGGTGGTTTGGAGTCTTTTGGCTCAGTCTGTATTAGGCCTCGAAAGAAAGTAGGCGATACAACTGTTGGAGACATAAGAGCGTTTTTATACAAAGGAGGGAACCCGTTCTATAATGTAAATCACAGGGCTGAATGGCATCCACATCACAGCAGAGAAGACACTTAAATCAAATAAGCCCTGAACAACTCACCAAGTGCAACACAAAACTAAACTTGAAAGTTTTCAGGCATTGAAAATGTTCATGCATAAGGACTATCATGCGTTTTATGACAGTGTTTAATGTGAATAATCTTTAATCTCAGTGTCAATTTGAATTATTAATTATCCACTTAATAACAAACCATTATTTTGTTTCTGCTACTTTGTGGCAACATCTAAACATATTTGACCTCAATTTCTCTATTTCACATAGATACTAATGCTTATGATGTTAATTTATATCCTGACTTTTAAGCTGGTTTATAACCGAGTAGTGATTATCAAAAGGAGTTACTGTCAGAGAGAAGAAGACTTACATTATCTCATGACTGGGTGTGCTTAACTATTATGCTTTCATATATATATTAATTTTATTACAGTGTATTCGGACATTAAGTTATGTGTTGTGCCATTTACATAAATTAAAGGTATAAAATGCTTTGTGAAATAATTTATTTCAATACATTTCAAATTAGGCTATGTGAAAAAAGGGTAGCTAAAAGCAGCTATGTGTTGTAGTCATTTCCTTAACTCAGGCGCAAGAGTGTCTATGAAATATGTACTTTATATAACAATACTGTAGAAATGGAAAATAATAAAACTTTATCATGATATGCAGATATATTGGTAAAAGAATGTTGTCCTCCATGGTGTAGTGGTTACCATGCTAGCTTCTACTGTCCATTCCAAACCAGAGTTCCCTCTGATGTAAACAAAAGCATGTGCTTCTGCTTGTCACGAACCCAAGAACACACTCTTATGCCAACGTAAATAGTTCCTTAATACATGTATTGTATCGTTAAATATTAGGGCAGGAAAGGTATAGAACTGCAAATTTTATTGTGGTTATCATAAGAACTCATTGCTAAAGGTATTGGATATATACCAACTGTTAAGAGATTACAAAATATGATTTTCGTCTGCTGTTGCGCTAACGCCGAGAGTATCTTGCTTGTTAATACCAACTGTATGCATGACTGCCATTCTCTTGCATATACAAGAAATGCAGCAATGAATTCCTAGAGGTGCTTTCTGAGTACCGAATAAACACTTTGCGTAACACAGGAAATATGATAAACAAACAGTTATTCATAATACGCTAGCACACGTATGCTCAGCTCAGGTCAAATCTTGCGATTTAGTCAATTGGTATTTGAGTTCTCATGGCAGAGGAAGGTGCGTGTAGTGTGAACAAACTGTTCAAACACAAAAGCGGGAAACAGTTAAAAAGTGGCAATAAACAAACAATACTTCATAAATTCGACTCATTAGAAAAATATGTGACACTTGCATTAGTGCATATTACGAAACATATTGGATTTTACAGGTGTTTCAGTGAGAAGTGTAACCAAAGTGAGCAGTGAATATAAACAGACATAATACAGCCTAGAATAAGATAAAACGTGGGAACTTGTTTTAAGTGCGACAGTGCTGTGGAATTGTGGATAAGCTTGTCATTATTTTGGAGAGTAGTTCTGATTCTGATATGGCAGCTGAGTCATCTTCGGAGGATTTGGATTTGGGTGTTGCACTTTTGCTCTAGGATTGTGATTAACGTAAGTAAAATATTCATTGCCGCATACTTATAAAATCGATTGTTACCTCAGGTTGCATTTTGAACTATGATTCTCCACAGGGTGCATTTTTATAGATTTAAACAGTGTTCAAAAAGCACGGAGGGGCAGGAATTGCGAACTACTTTCGCGCGGATAATACAAGGAGTTTGTTTTCAGTGAAAGGCACTCTGGTTTGGAATGGACAGTAGTTCCCAAAGTTGCGGGTTCAAACCCACCAGAGGGTGATGAATTTTTTCAGGTGTAAAAATCTGCAGCATGGCTTCCTTTGAAAGGGAAGTAAAGCCAGTGATCCCGTGTCGTACATTTATGGCACATAAAAGAATCTCAAGTGTGATAAAGAGGCCTCAGACAAAATTACCGGTCTTTCTTTCTTTCACGCTCAACATAGAATGAGATGCTAAGGACCACAGGAGTTAAAGAGTAAAGAGAGTTAAATGAAAGTCAGTTTAAATTTTTTTTTTGGTAAAATGATATTTGGTGAAGTTTATTCTGTCTCTCTAAAATTACCTTAAGATCACATAGTCGATTTTGCAGGCGCAACAATACTTCTCTCTCCTTCTCCATTGGGTTGTCCGAATAGTGAACACACACAGTAAGTACCTACAAATGAAACACTTTTTCTAAGAAAGATTGTTGTCACATTTTTGCATATTCTGTTTTGAAGTTCATCTCGACCTCTAGTAGCAGTTTAGTATTTAAGCAATTTTTTAGTTTTTGCGTTATGCTGCTCACAGTCCTTTTTGTAAAAATGGTGTATGTGCGTACATGTGCTGTTTATCAAATTGGAATTTCCAATGAAATCTCCATATTCAATTTTGGAGTAGAATGCAATACTATCTAAAGGTAAGTTAGTAGAAAAAGTAAAAAGAAAAGCAGCATTAAAAAGGTATATGTTTTTAAATGAAGTAAAAAGAGTAAAGTTAATAGTTATAATGAACCTTTGACATAAAGTAAATTGTAACAATTTGTATGTACATCATTTATTTTTATTTAAACACTTTACAATTGGGAAATGTATACACACAAATTACAATTTATTGCTGAATGTTACCAGCTATGATGATTGTAATAAAATACAGTTTCCTGTCTGCAAGTTACTGCATTTTTAATTAACATGCTTTTCTTCACTTTTCACAAGTTTTATGCAATCTCTGCTATTTATAATCAAAGAAGTATAAAAGCATGTGAACACAACAGTGCCTATTGAATGCCTATTTTTCTCAAATTTTAAAAATATTCTAGAAATGTCTTATGCCATCTATATGTCCTCATTGAAGTTATTTAACATTCATTCTGTTTTCTTAATAAAAAGAGTTATAATTGTTACTGTTTGTACACCCTGCTTCAAAGAAAAAGTGATTCCGATACAGTAAACAGAAGATTTCTGACTCTGTTTTCAGTAAGCAATGTCACTCTACATTCATTTTCAAAATATATGATGAATAGGAAAATACATACCATTGTGGTCATGTTTTCTGATAGTTAAGTGGGTTCCAATCCTCTATATAGTTATTGGAAATAAAGTAAATAATATACAGCAATAAATTAATAACTTTGGTTACAAACTAAATACCTCAAATGATCAGGGTGATTATGCAAGCAGATAGTTTACACACCCAATACTTATATGATGTTTTGTATAAGAATATTTATTAATATTTATTTTTTTTTAAACAAAGAAGAGTACTGGAGTTTGTGTGTGTGGGCATAAATGCCTTAAAATCATATAAGCCCTTGCAATTTGAAATTATTGTGACAAAGTTGGGCTTTCACTTTGTGGATAGCGGGCATGTCCTTCAGTACTAGCTGGTGCATGATTGGTTGGAGAGAGGGAGAGGCACTCGCAGACAAGGAAACATCTAGAAGGCTAATTGAGAAGGAGACGAGGCTTTAAGATAGTGCCTCCCCTCTCCCTTGGCAGTGTTTGAAGTTTCCAGAAAGCTAGTGTGGGTATAAAGGCAAGTGTATTTGCTTTGGTAGCAGGTTGTTGATGTGACATACAATGTTTGTGCTGTTAATCAGTGAGTTCTTCTGAGTGATATAAGAGGGGTCCTGTGTTTTTCACTGTACAGAGACGAGGCTGCTTTGTGTGTTTTATTGCAATGCTATGAAGAGTAACTAGGGAAAAACTGGATAAAGTCACATATTATCATTGTACCACAAACATTTGCATTTATCTTAAAAAAAAATTAATAAATGGAATTGGAGCCTTGGTAGTTTACTGCCAGATCTCTTATAAACACTTAACTATTTGTGCACAATTGACATTTAGATGGCAGAATAAAATGCAGGGTGAATGAGAAGAGATGCCAGCATGAATTGACCACAGAACCCAGTGGAACTTCAGACAAATTTGCACTTCAAGAGTCTCTTCATTTTTTCTCTCTAATAGTATACACCTGAATATGAACATTTTATGTAATAATCTGCACAAAGAGTGCCACATTATGGCATCAGTGGGGGACCATAAATGGGTGCCTTTTAATTGCTGGTGCTTGGTCTGCAAGATACTCAGTCTACATCAAAGGACATGCACTATGCAGAAACTGTTTTGAGGCTCAAGATGTGATTTGTTTTTAACTTGTAATGTTTGACATAATTGGTTGTTTTAATACATTAATCACATGATTTTGTTTTTAGTGCAACTATGGCAACAAACTCATTGAATTTTACCATCCTGAAGAAGCCCTGGAACCAAGATGGCCAAAGGCTTGGAGGAGGAATATTTCTATACTTGGGTTGATAGTCCATCAAACCTTCATTCATAATCAACAATGAGTTTTAAGTCTTTAATAACTAGACAGGGTTAAAATGCCATCTGGCTTGAATGGCAATGCGATCGTAGATCTTATTTTAAAGGTTTTGCAATTTGACATGGCATGTTGCATTGTTTCCAGAGGAGGAGACCAATGTAATCACAACAGACAGTAGACTGCTAACTGACAAGTTAAAATGGCTTATCAAATGGATGCATAATTTCATTTCTATGGATTTATGCAATGCATATATGAAATAAAAATTAATTTAATTAGTAAGGCCTTCTGTAAACTTCTACGGGTAATAACATTATAATCATCATCAAACATTAGGCACATCATACTGTTGTGCATTTCATTCAATGGAATAATTTTTGTCATCCTCCAATTAACATTAATCATCATTAAGGTATTTCTTCTCTTAAAATTAAGTTTAAGAAAACTGTTGTAAGTAACATAAACTTTAAGCCTACTTCATAAAAATAATTTCTGAATTTCCTTACCGAGAAACTTCACACAGAAGGTAGAATGAATATTTTTTTAATGATGTGATTAAGTTATACATTCATTATCTTGTTATAGATTTTAAATCAATTTAAAAAATATAGCTGTCAATGTCTTTATAATTCTGACAGTTGTATGACAAATTTAAAGGAATAATAGACATTCTTAATAACAATTTTAAACCTCTTATATTGATTATCATTTCTTTCAGATTCCTTCCAGCAGAACCTATTTTCTAAGCAAGCGACCATGTAAATCATGGTTTCCTTAAGGGATTCTTTGGTTCAACTTCCACAGAAAACTTCATCTCTATAATATATGCAGCTTACAACCTGAGAGCTAAGTGCACTTTTGGTTGTATCTTAGCTCTCCTTATAAATTACTGTTTTTAATGCTCTTGTGATCTGTACCCAACAATGAGGGATTAAAAACAACAGTGGCTGCTAAGGAAGTAAAACAGTGCAGATTTCAATATGAATGCACAGATTTAATAGCCGTCCAGGCCTTAGAACTAATCTGTTTGGTCCAAGTATTTGAGGTTATGTGATGCATCACACTGAGGTTATATCACATTTATTGTATATCACACAGATCAGGTTTAAGAACTAAGGAAGACTGTAGTACTTATCTGTATCTGACTCATAGAACCAGCTATATTTACACTCATTATTACTTGTCCTATGCACTGCAACTTCTTGAAATGAGCAAATGTGGCACAAATGTTGTATTTCAGCAAAATATGTGGCACTGCAGGAGTATAAGAAAGATAACATGCAGACATAAAATGTTGCTGAAGCATCTTAAGTCAAAGGTACATCTTCTGAAACTAAATAAGTGTTACTTTTTGGTAAAAGCTATCAGATCTTTACTCCTGCCTTCCTCTATATTGCTTGAAAGTGGATCCTGGTTGACAATTTCTTATATTTCAAGTCCCAGGCTCACGTCCTTGTTGCAGTGTGCCTCTCCAACAGACATGCTCTGGAAGAGCTTCCCCATTGGTTTGGATCGTAAAGGGGCCCGATCCTCTGCTATGCTGCAGTGTACCATTTGTGGATGCTGATGAGAGTTTTGCTCTATAGTGTTTCCCTACTGGATCAGCCCCTGAAGATTTATTTTTCTGTACAGAGGAAGTGTAATCCTTGGTGCCTCGTCGTTTGAATGTGAAGTCTCGCTGTCCAGTTTTTGTGCAAGTAACACGCCACTGGACCCACCAATGACGATAGATTGTGTCTACTGGACCCCAATTCCGAGATGCTTTAAGTGAACTCAAAAATTTCTGCAACAAAAAGTATTAATAATGTCATTGAAGCACTGAAAATGTGAATACATAAAGGGGAAGAGTTTTGGTCATTCCCTAAATCTTAAAATGATTCAGAAAATAATTCATACAAAAGGGTGTGAAACATCAACAGACCGTCTGACTTCCTTAATCTTCCCTTTAGTCTTTCAAGTTCTGGAACTGGTGCATAGCCTATGTGTACCCTTTGACATTGGAGCAATCATCAGAATGGTCAAGTAATTTTTTAGATTACAGCAGGTGAAATTTTAAACCTTTTGTACCTCCTCTTTGGTCCCATGGTAATTAAATAAATAGTTCTATAAAAAACCTTAACATGTACAGTGCAATAGAGATAAAACTGGTGTATATGAAGATTTCCAGACCAGCAAGTTAACTGCTTTGAAAAAGACCCAGAGTCTGCAACCATTGAGAAAAATATCCTCAGTTGTTAATTATAAAACATCGGTTGACCAATTTTATCTCTTTATACAATTATGTATTTAGCATATCCTCTTAATGAGCTTGATTACAACATACAAAGGAAACAAAACAAAAGTTGCTTATATGAGGGTTTTTAAAATATTTTGGCAATGGTATTGCATGCTTAGCATTATAAGCAAATTCAATTCTGTTGAAGCCTTTGAAAGTCTTGAAAGCAAATAAGGACATACTCTAAATGGTCAAAGATTTGAAAATAGTTTGATGCCTTTGGCCAATGAAATGCGACTATTTACAGTGTGTCAAAATCTTCAACATGACTGAAAGTGAAAAGTAAAAAAAAAATAACAAAAATGGCTACCTGGGCAAGGAATTTCATATGCGAGTTAATTAGGTTATATGAAAGCTGGCAGTGGTGAAGATTTATACATCATGGGCTCTATGGATTACTGCAAGATGAAAGCAAGAGCATATGAAGAAATTGCCGGGCAGATTTCTGAAGTGTACAATAATGTATTAATGCAATGTTGTATAGTGTAGTTGGTCTATCAAGTCTTATTATTTCCATTGTACTCTTTAATCTTAATCCGATTTCATGGGCTATAATACATGAGGATGCTATGTAATATTATGTGGAAAACAATATTTCATTGCATATCGTGATGCTTATAGTAATTTACTTTGCACATGATAAATTATCAATGTGTGTAAATCCTTTTAGTCTTAGTAATTTATGAATTGAAATTAGATGTTTTATAGCTCGTGTCAGAAAGAATTATCAAAATTGGTTGAGAAGTTTTTGAGATTATCCTAAACACATATGAGGGCAGTTCAGTAAGTACCCATGTTAGTAATGAAGACACCATTTTTTGAAACACAAATTTCCCTTTTAGGTATACATACTTCTCCCGAAGTTTCTGCCATTTTTAACCTCTCCAAAAATAGGAATTGACAATCTCTGCAAAATATACCTCTGTTTTGGTTGACCTCATTTGATCTAAAGTTTGTTCCCGAGTGTAATTTCTTATGCTTGGGAAAAAGAAGAAATTACAGGGAGCCAGATAGGGCAAATATGGGGGTGCAACAGCCATTCATGCAGTTTGGTGGCGACAACTCTGGAGGAATGTGCTGTATTGGTACATTGTAGTGTGAAACAGCACTTTCTTCTTTGTCAAATGGGGTGTGTCTCCTTTAACTTCTTGTTGAATCAGTTCCAATAATTCCTGTAGTATTGTCCAATCATCCTTTCTTTAAGAAGTCAATGAGTATGACATCCTTCGCATCCCAAAAAATCATCTCCATCACTTTTCCAGCCAATGGGACCATCTTTGCCTTCTTTGGAACAGATTTACTGGAAGCAACCCATTGTTTTGATTGCTGCTTGGTTCCCAAAGTATAATGATGAATCCAGGTCTCATTGACGGTGACAACTTGATGCAAAAAGTCCTTCAGATTTTGCTTAAATTGCTCCAAACATAGCTTCAAAGTTGAAAGCTGCACCTGTTTATTGCCCACTGTGGGCAATTCTGGCACCCATTGGGCCAAAAGCTTTTTCATCTCCAACTTTCATGCAAAATATGAATTGCCATTCCTGCCGATACACCTATGGCCTCTGCCACTTTGCAAACTTTCATTCAACGATCAGTGGGAATAATATTGTGGTCTTTTTCAATGATTTCCTCAGTAACATCTGTCAGGTGTCATGGGTGCTCCTTATCAAAAACAGATGTTCAATCACGTTTAAAGTTGAACCAATATCTGTTGCCATAGCTGGCAAAAGGTCTCCATAAACAGCATCCAGTGTTGCTTTTATCTCCTCAAAAGTTTTCTCATCCAAAAGTAAAAAGTGAATCACTGAACAATACTGCAGTTTTTCTGTTTTAGCAAAAGCACATGAACGACTAAGTGAAATGCCTGCAAAATCCAAATGTATGAATCAGTACTAAATTTGTTTTGAGAACATCTAACAAATGACAGTACATGATGGAAACACCAACTTGGCTTAGCAACACCATTTATTTTAAAACATGGGTACTTATTGAACTGCCCTCTTACATACAAATGTTCTGTTTATAATGTTAGTATAGATAATTGCTTACCTGTGAGAGGTTATAGTCAACCTGAGCATGGATCTGGCAAACAGCAGATGACAGAATCATTGCCCAAGCCAATAAATAAAGTGCCCAGCCTGTAGTATACACCCACATGGGATCGCTGTTATGTCCAGGAAGGCCTGTCAGAGGCAATGAGATGAATGACCAAACCTCCAAACCCTACACAAAATTCAAAGTGCAGTATTAATAATATGCAACACATTAACAAGAAGCAGATAGAAAAATAAGTATTTATGTGAATAATTTTTGAATAAAGACTGGTTCACTATAATCAAGATCAGTAACCAGAACAAGAATGCCAAAGTTAAAATATATATATTATAATGTGAATGTTCACAATTAACGGAAGCTTTCCTGGGTCCTGGGAATGCGAAAGAAGACTCTGTCAAGTTTTAACTTTCTTGTTCTCATACCAGGGCATGACATATTAGATCCATATTGTGCATATAGGCTCCTCACTGTAGAAGTTATTCAAGGCGTTTAACATGAAACAGCTGCTAGAACTCTCTCCCTCTGTAGTCACAAGCTGGCAAAATGAAACTGGGGAAATTATAGCATGTGTGCACCCTAACCTCAAATCCTGAAACCTGCAGATCCATTGATTGTTGGTTTTCTAGTGAAGGGGTGATCTGTAATTTGTTTATGTGCCACTCAAAACCGACTATTGACTAAAACACAATAGCAAAAACTACAAAGAGCAGCAAACAATGTCAATGTAAACCATTAATAATGGAACAAAAGCTTGTTATCACTAAAGGAATTGGATCTCTATTTAGAAAATGTTTACTCTAACAAATTTTGAAGTTGACTAGCTTGCATTATGTTGGCTGAATGGAAGCAGGTGAAAAAATCTGATGTGTTACACTCACATGACTTTCCCTACTCTTGTACAAATATTTATACAAACGCTTATTCTCCATTTACTTCATGTTAATCGAGATAAACATTTGCAGAGTACATCTTATTGCTAATTTTCTTGTAGATATAAGGGGAATATATATTTACAAGGGGAATATAGAAATACAGTAGCCTTTAAGCACATACATATCTCTTAATAGCTGGTTGCTAGGTGCAGCACCATTCTCTTTCCCACAGATTAATACTCTCTGCATATCCAAGACAAAAAAATGAATAACGAATTCCCATTTGAGAAAATAAGTATTGAAAAATTTAAGGGAATAACAAGTAATATCTCGAAAATGGTTCACTCAACAAAAAAAATGTATATGACATAAATTGTGTATTTTAACGCGATCTACATTTTTTGTGTAGTAAAATTTTGTCTATCTCTTATGGTTTACCAGTTATGCAAAAGTCGTTCACAATGAAGAATACTTTTGGAGACATTCCCAGGAAATTCAAGATATACATTTTATTTGTCATAAAAATATCTTAAACATATGATATTTTAATCAAAATCGTTAAGAGCCATTTTTGAGAAAATTAAAATTTTCGAAAAATATTCCATGTAAAGGGTAATCTGGGGTGGGGGGATTTTCTTGAAAACCTTCGTGCCACATCCTTGGAAGATACTGAACCTAAATACCAAGTTTGGTGTTTATGCGACTGTTCGTTTCTGAGTTATGCTGTTCACAGACAGACAGACACACGGACATGTTTCCAAAAATGCTTTTTTTGGATTCAGGGTGTCTCAAAACATGTATTTCCGGTGAAATCTCGGTATCGAATTTTTGGGTGGAATACAATACTTCCCCTACTTACTATACGTAGTAGAGAAAGTAAAAATATTATTGGCCAAATAAAAACAAATCCCAATGTGCAAAATTGACTTTACACATTGTTACCGATATGTATTTATAAAAAATTTTGTTCTTGAACTGTGCTGTTTACACATACACACAGATGGACGTTTTTCTCTAAAAATCCTTTTTTTGGATTCATGGACCCTGAGAACATGTATTTCCAGTAAAATCTCGATATGAAATTTTGGTAGAGAAAGTAAAAAGAAGCCTGATTGCTGGCTGCATGTTGTTTGCTTCACATCTGTGTTTCCTCTGGAGTTTTTGTAGGAGTTGTCTGTACGGGGAGAGGAGAATCCTGAGTTCAACACATTAGAGGGCAACCAGAAGAAAGAAGAGGCACATGCAGGGAAAAACTGAATAATGATTGCAGAAAGAGTGAATGAGGTCGCAGTATTTTAACATTGTCATACCTATTCTGATTCTTGTTCCCAGTTATTGTTAACTAGTCTTTAGTAGAAGTTGTTCAGAACATCTGGGCTATATCTAAAGTGCAATCTGTTACTCAAACAGGCAGTAAACATAATTAATACTACTTACCACAAGTAAAACAGGTGTGATGAACCAAATTACTTTCCAAATGGGATTCAGTTTATGGCCAAGAACAAATTCAAAGTCATTGTACAGTGTTCCACATCCTGTGAACAGAATACATCAGTCTTATTAACCACACTACTTTTTCTACAGTAACAGCCAGAAAGCTATTAAAAGGCATCTGGGTGTAATGGTTCTTAATTATATGATGTAACATTTTTGGTAGTTACATTAGAAATTAAAACTTAGTAAACAATTAGAAGCACTGCATTCACATGACTTTCTCTCTTTACTCTTCTATAAAGCATTTTTAAAAATGCTTACTCTTGCATCTCCTTCTTGTAAATTGAGATAAACTTTTATCATACATTTACACATTTCATTGTAGGTGTAAGAAGGATACGGTAGGGTAAAGCAACAGTCAGATTTTTAAAAGAGTACCTCTATGTGATGATTTGAAATTTCATCTCTTTGCATGACCACAAGAAAAAGTCTGATGTGTTACACTCACATGAGTTTCTCTATCACTTATTAGCGGGAATACAAATTATTCTTATGAACATTTATTTTCCTATCTACTTCATTCTAACTGAGATAAACCTTTCTGGAAATAGCTGCATTACATATTTCATAGTAGATACAAAGAGAACAGCAACAGTCAAATTTTTAGAACTGGACGCTATATGCTGGCCTTAAATTCCACTCTCTTTCCATGACATCACAACAAACAACTGACAATCAACAGGTCTTCATAACAGATATCTTGGAAATGGCTGATGCTACAGAAAAGCTATTTGAAATAAATTGTATGTTTTAAAGAGATATATATTTTTGTGTAGTATGTTTTTGTCTATTACTTAACATTTGCCAGTTGTGCAAGATTATATAAAATTCCTTCCAAATGGACTTCACAGGCTATTCCCAGAAAATTCAACATATACATTTTATTTATCATGTAAATATCTTAAATCTTTTGTATTTTAATCAAAATCGTTAGAGCCATTTTTAGAAAATAAAAAATGTTGAAAAATGTTTCATGTAAAGGTAGTTGGGGTGGGGGAAATTTCTTGAAAATCTTTGCGTCACATCTTTGGAAGATACTACTGAATTTAAATACCAAGTTTGATATTTATCCGACTTTTCATTTTTGAGTTATGCTGTTCACAGACACAGATGTTAAGGGGCCTCAAAACATTACCACTTGAAAATTCAGACCAATAACAAAGAATGTCTTGGAAATGGTTAACAGCATAAAAATTTTATTTGACAAATTGTGTGCTTTAACAAGATCTACAGTTTTAGTACAGTAAGATTTTGTCTATCTCTTATGATTTACCAATTATATAAAAGTCATTCAGATTGAAGAGGAGTTCACAGGTTATATGTAGAAAAATCAAGATATGTACCTAGTTTATTTTTCATGCAAAAATGTTAAACATAGGGTATTTTAATCAAAATTATTTGTGCCATTTTTGATAAAATACAAACTTGAGAACAATTTTTTCCATATAAAGGATAGCCTGGGGTCAGGGCATTTTCTTGAAAATCATGTTACAGCTTTGAAAGATGTGGAACTTAAATACCAAGTTTGTTGTTTAACCGACCTTTTGTTTTTAGCTTATGCTGTTCTCTCTCTCTCACACACACACCTTTTTCTAAAAAATGTCTTTTTTATGGATTCAGGTAGTCTCAAAAGGTGTATTTCTTGTGAAATCTCGATTCTGAATTTTGGTTGGAATACAACATTTCTCAACCTACTACACATAAATAATAGAGAAAGTAAAAATGTAATGACCAGAGCCTGGCAGCAGTTGCTCATTGGCAAGATTTAGGTTCTCAGCAACTCAAGTATAGCATGATGTACTGTATCTGGAGTAGGGGGGGTGTAACTGTTCATATGGCAGCAGTGCAGTGCCATGGTACGGGCAGAGGCATCTCATCATATTCAACTACTAGTGTAATCGAGCACAGAGAGTACCAGAAATTCATTATGAAAGTGTTTTGCTTATTGAGTAATGTAGCTGCCAAAAAAATTAAACAAAGAAATTAATGTTTGTAAATCCTGTAACAATTTGTGTTGCCATTTATCTTAGAGGCCATTCACATGAAACTTGGACATAATCATATCCATGTTATCTTAATGCATGCGTTCACATTGGCTGATGTGTACATAAACATGGCTGTAAACTTATAAAATGTAAGCATAGAAATTTGCAGGTACCAATCTTTCATGTGTATATTTATGTCAAACATAAAAACTAGCCAATCAGATAGCATTTCTCCATGCACATCATGTGATCAACATGTGTTGACTTAAATGTCATTCTGTGTAAGATCATGGCAGGAACCACTGGGATATTAATAAGAATTGTAACAAAATAAATTTTGATGGTAGGTAGTGATTTTTTTGTGAGTTTAATGACCTTTAATCAGGAGGCTAGCTATTGTTTGTTTTGATAAAGGTACTTAACCTCTTTTGTCATGTATACTGTCCCAGACAGCCATACTAAACTGCAAAACAAATTTTGATGGGTAGCAATCTTTTTGTGAGTTTAACATCCTCTAGCCAGGAGGTTAGCTCTTGTTTATTTTGATACATGTACATAACCTCTCTTGTTTAGTGTACTGTCCTACACTGCCATGCTAACTCAGTTGTTTCATGCTCTTCTTACAATTGACTGCAAGAAAGTTTCTGTTTGTCATTGTGAATGACAACGTATTGCATTAACATTATGCTTAAGTTTTACATTATTATGTTAATGTGTAATTTACATTGTGAATGGCTCTTTACCTCATCCACGATCCCAAAATGTCAAATGAACCAACTTAGAAATTGCCATAACTTTTTACTCCACATACCATAAATCCAAGCAAATGCCATCAGTTCTAGAGCAGTTGATGCCAGCACCATTCTTCCTATAGCATAATGATCCATGATGTGCATAAACTCCATCTTGTGCTGCAACAGGAAATTTAATATACTGAGAAACATCACTTTTAAGTTACAATTTACTTTAACATTTCTTGAGATAATACAGATTAAATGACAGTTACATAGTGCTAAGTAACTGCATAATTCCAGTCTACAGGAACCTACCCTGGCCCCTTGACCCAGCTCTTAAAAAATTGATAACAATGCAGTCTACATGGTAATGAACTGTAATAATCTAAAAGCTATTTCTATAGCTGTCATAATTACACTGCTACAAACCAGACCACCCATAACAGTAATTTATTTTGGAAAATATGGCATTAAAATTTTCAACACAAGAACATTTATAACTACAGCATATGTGAACTTTCACATGAGCTTGAATTCACAATCAGCCATGTCCGGAAGTAGAGTCAGTGGCATGTCACTTTAAAATTTCAAATAGGACTGGGGTCAAATAGGGTATCATTAGATAGAACTATTCTAAACAAACAAATTCACGGGAAATACGTTTAGTAAGTCATACGTAGAATTATTCAAGGTTTGTGACATGAAACAGACGTTTGAGGTCTCTCTAGTCGCAAGCTGAGAAAATGAAATCCAAAGAAATTCCAGTAAATCTACATCCTGACTCCTTCAGATCCATTGGTTCTTCTATCAAAGGCATCATCTGTAATTTGTTTATATGCGACTCAAAACTGACTATTGCCTAAATAAGAACACAAAGAACAGCAAAAACCAGTAGAAACTAATATAGAACAACAAATAACTTTAATTTATGCTGTTAATAAAGAATGGCACTTGGTATGACAAGAGGAATATGCAAATAGTAATGGATCTGCATTTAAAAAAATGTTTATTGAATTTTGTCATTAGCTAACCTACATTATGGTGGCTGAATTGGAAGCAGGTGAAAAAATTTCATTGTTAGTTACAAACAAATGATATCCCAATGTGCAAAATCGACTTTCCACTTTGCTATCAATATGCATTCCCAATCGCATTCCTGGGGTATTGTGAACCAAAAGGCTGTGTGCTGTTTTGCTTCCCATTCTCGGGTTATGTTGAACCAGCCTTGAGAATGGGAAAAAAATGCTCCCAAAGCATATTCTACAAATTAAAAGTAAGCCAAGGGTAATAATTACAATCCTGACTATAATTATTTCATATGATGTATTGAACTCTGCCATTCTAGGTCCCAAGCATGGATGAGAAAGGAGAATGGGGAGGAGTAACATCTCGTTAAAAAATTGAACTAGATTAATCTTCAAATTATTAGCACCACGCTTTGGGTGCCAATTTGAAGTAGATGTATTACTGCTGTTGGAGAGCCAAACTTGAAGTTGTTTAGACCACACATGTACGATACAAACTTTCTGGTGGCCTTTGCCCCCACGTTTAAGAATCAACTTTGTATTTTAATGTTTATTTAAATATTATATATGTATGCCTCGGCTGCTTCAATAGTATTTTGCAGAAACATGTATCTCTTAGCAGGGTTTGGTGTGGCTAAAGAATAAGGCTTACGTAAATTATATTTGTTTACTTCACTCTTTTATTAATCCTTCACATGATTAAATAACACTTCACCGATGTATCCTACTGTAGAGCTGTGAGATTATTGTTGCTTGTACTTTTTAACACGTAAATTTTATATTATTCACACCATAATGAATTTTTTATGTCTCACACTGAATGTGTATTGAACTGTTCGGGAACGCTGCCTAGTAGCATCTGCCACTTGAATTTGCACATTTTACTCTATTTCAAATTTTGATTGGGTAATCCTACTCCAATAGAATACTTTTACTTAACTTAAGCTTTTTCTAGTTGTTGATTGGCTATTTATTAAAAATGTTTTAAATATTACATTATTGTTCCAAGAATTACTAGTAGCATTATTAAACTTTCCAATTTATTGTTGTTTCAAGGTTACCTCATTGTAAGCAACTTTCGGCTTCTATTCTCACAGCTCCTACATTGTTAAATTACTTAATACATTCACATAACATTATTATACATGTACATAATAATATAAACATAATACAATGACTGTTACATACACTTTATATATTATTTATACACATTTTGCTTTAAGGCAGGCTGTTATATTTTATATTATATAATCAGAATGATATTATTTAAGTGTTCAAAATACTGCCTCAAAATGTAGGTTCGGCTGTCCCGACTGATAGTACCTAGTGAGGATCCCTAGCCAGGGTTATGATGAACACCAAAATGATAGAGTAGGAATACTGCAGTACAGGCGTAACAGATAGATGAGGCTACTTGCTCTCTCAGGTATGAAGGGAAAGTTGCTGTCTTGTGATGAAGAGGGATTTTCAAAGGCTAAGGGAAGAATACTCTAAATCCTGGTCCTCCAGGTTGACCCTTATGCATTAAGGCTAATTCCCCTGTCATGAGATGCAGTATGGAGAAAACCAAATCTTAAAAGTCAAATACACATATAACCTTGCAAAAGAAGAGGACTTTGAATATAGCAGCGTGGAATGTTAAGAGGATTACGAAATAAAATGATTGAAATAGTAAATATTTTAGAAGTAACAACATTAGATATTATAGTTCTAAGAGAAACAAAGAAGAAAGGAAGCTTAGTTGAAAATCAGGATCTCATGTGATACGTATGCAGCAAGATTGGTTACTGAAGATTGCTTTCGAAGGGATGCTATCAAGGAGATGAAAAAGAGGGCAACCTCCAGAACATGGTAAATTGGAGTTATGGAAACCATAAAGAAGAGACAATTAAGAGAGGGAAATAGATAGACAGGACAGAATGTTTTTTGGCAGTACAAAAGGATGTCTAGTTTAATGTGTATTACCTTGTCAGAAGGTGTAAACACTGTAAAAAGCTAACTAATAATAAATAATGATGTATTGCTATAATTATTAAAAATACTTAAAATTTAACTCTTAATCAGAATTAAATAATATCAGAATTGTTTTACTTTCTCTACTACGTATAGTAAGTAGGGGAAGTATTGTATTCCACCCAAAAATTCGATACCGAGATTTCACCGGAAATACATGTTTTGAGACACCCTGAATCCAAAAAAAGCATTTTTGGAAACAGGTCTGTGTGTGTGTCTGTCTGTGAACAGCATAACTCAGAAACGAACAGTCGGATAAACACCAAACTTGGTATTTAGGTTCAGTATCTTCCAAGGATGCGACACGAAGGTTTTCAAAAAAATCCCCCCACCCCAGAGTACCCTTTACATGGAAGATTTTTCGAAAATTTTAATTTTCTCAAAAATGGCTCTAATGATTTTGATTAAAATATCATATGTTTAAGATATTTTTATGACAAATAAAATTTATATCTTGAATTTCCTGGGAATGTCTCCAAAAATATTCTTTATTGTGAATGACTTTTGCATAACTGGTAAACCATAAGGGATAGACAAAATTTTACTACACAAAAAATGTAGATCGCATTAAAATACACAATTTATGTCATATACATTTTTTTGTTGAGTGAACCATTTTCAAGATATTGCTTGTTATTCCCTTAAATTTTTCAATACTTATTTTCTCAAATGGGAATTCATTATTCATTTTTTTTGTCTTGGATATGCAAAGAGTATTAATCTGTGGGAAAGGGAATGGTGCTGCACCTAGCAACCAGCTATTAAGAGATATGTATGTGCTTAAAGGCTACTGTATTTCCAAATTGCCCTTGTAAATATACATTCCCCTTACATCTACAAGAAAATTAGCAATAAGATAGACTCTGCAAATGTTTATCTCCATTAACATGAAGTAGATGGAGAATAAGCGTTTGTATAAATAGTTTGTACAAGAGTAGAGAAAGTCATGTGAGTGTAATACATCAGATTTTTTTCCCTTCAGTTGACAAGATTACAGATACAGAACGGTAATATAAATGTTAATATTGAAAGGAATATTTACCGGAACAAAGCACAGGACCCCCATAAATAATCCAATGAAACTCAAACATCCTGCAATGATCCACCAATGCCATCTTCTGTTTATTTCCATTGTTGCTGCAATTAAAATTGTATATACTGCTGCCAGCTGTAAATAAAGTAGGACAATGAGTAGAATATTAAATATCAGAGAGGTTTTAACAGAAGCTTTTATTTAATTTATTTATTTAGAAGCTTTGTAACAGTGAAGGCAGGTTCAATAATTGAGCATTAGGAGTCGAATTTGGCACACATTTGCTTCACTTATTCTGTGATTATACAAGACATGTTTCAGAAGCCTTCACTTCCATCATCAGCTGTAGTTGACACCAGTGTTGCCAGTTGACCTACAGCTGATGATGGAAATGAAGGCTTCTGAAACATGTCTTTATAATTACAGAATAAGTGAAGCAAATGTATCTCAAATTTGAACTCCTAATACTCAAGTATAGAAGCTTTTATACTTTGGAAGCATATTATGTTCAATAATATTATAATTGAAAGCAAACAAATGAATCAGTAAAGAGCAACTTAAACCCTCTTTTGCATAGGGATGATACAGACAGATGCTATATTTTATAGTGACAAGACATGCCTCTTTAACAGAATGTGTGTGACTGCGTATGTGTGTGCATTTTCAAGAAAATACCCTCATCCCAAACTACCCTTTACATGGAAAACTGTTTGATATATTTTTTTCTCAAAATGGGTACTAATTTTGATTAAAATGCTATATAATTTAAGATATTTGCATGGCAAATGAAACTTACATCTTCAATTTTGTGGGAATTGCCTCTGAAGTCATCTTCAATCAGAAAGAATTTTGTGTAATTTTGTATAATGGCTAAATTATAAGAGATGTACAAAAACTTACTCAACAAAAGCTGTAGATCTCTTTAAAATACACAAATAATATTTTTTGTTGTGTCAGTCATTTGTTATTGGTTTGAATTTGTCAATAGTTTTGTCATTTTTTGTGGTGGTCATCATTGAGTTGTTTCTTGCAATGTCATGTTTAGTCAATGTCATGCAATGTCTTCATCAATGTAACTTTTGATACTAGGTTAGTTATATGTAATGTAGGCATCAAATTAAGTAAAAGTATGTTCTATTTTCTTATGTTATTCATTTATTTTGAAGCTTATTTAGTAAAATTTTTGAAAACATTGTTCAAATGTTTCTTTTTTCTGATGTGTTTCTTCTAATACATAACCTTATATCTCTGTACCTGTGAGTTAGTAAAAATAAAGAAAGTGAGTGTAAAGGCTGGTTCACAATAACCCGAGAATTGTAACCAAAATGGAAACAAGACGGGAAGCAATACAGCATAAAAAAAATTTAGGTTCACAATATCCCAAGAACGCATATCGATCAAAGTGGAAATCGATTTTGTGCATTGGGATTTCATTTGTTTTTAACTGACCAATATTCTTTCACCTGCTTCCAATTCAGCCAATATAATGTGGTTTAGCCAATGTCAAAATTTGATAGAGTAAATGTTATCTAAATGCAGATCCATTACATTTCTGATTCCTCTAGTTGTACCATACATTAAAGTTGTTTGATGTTCTTTGTTAATTTCTACCAGTTTTTGCTATTTTTTCTGAGGCAATAGCCAGTTTTGAGTCACAATATAGACAAACTACAGATGGCCCTTTCACTAGAAGGACCAATGCTCAATGGATCTGTGGGTGTCAGAATCTGAGGTTAGGAAGCACGTATGCTAGAATTTCTTCCAGTTTGATGTTTCCAGCATGTGACTACAGAGAGCACTAGCTGCTGTTTCATGTCACAGCTGCCTAGAATAATCTCAAGGATTATTCTAAGTAGCTAGAATTGATGAAGAGTCTAATATGCACAATATGAATCTAATGTGCCGGTGACGAGAACAAGAAAGTTAAACTTGGCCAAGTCTTATTACCCATTCCTGGAAAAGTTTGTCAATTATAAACACTCTTGTTAAAATATATGTATTTCAACTTTGTCATTTTCATTCTGGTTACCATGCTCAGTTGTTGTGAACTAGCCTTATTTCTCTTTAAGTTTGGTGTGGTTGGAGACTTACAGTTTGTTTTCAAAATAGAAATGTACCTACTTACAGAAAATTAATCACAGCTACTAAAACAAGCATCATTCTTAGTTGTTGGATAAGTTTATTACTTTATTGAAATAATGTTTTCCATCTTACCACTGAAGCAAATCCTGCAAGAATAAAGATAAGAAAAATCAGAGATGCCCAAAGTTGTTTTAGGCTTCCCATGCTGTGAACAGCAGCATCATATACCAGCGTGAAGATAAATGCTTCAGGTGGTCCTTGTTGATGGACTCCTATCCCTCCAGAGATGCGACCAATCCATTGGTAGACAATGCAAACCACCAAGATGCCAACAACAAGGTTTGAAATCACATAGAACACAGCTGCCCTGCAAAAATATAAATTATACTAAATTTCACTACCTTTATCATAATGGCTATAATTATTAAAACTTTCTGTTTTTATGGTATGAAGCAAGCACACAAACCTTTTATCATCTTATTGGGATGGAGGCTGTAAAAATTTGGAAGTCAAGGTGCGAGAGGAGAAATTGGGGTAGGGTGGATTATGTGTGGGGAGCTTGAAGGAATATTTAATTGTTTATTAGAATGTGGTGGGGTGAAGAGATGGAGGGAGGGTATTTGGGAAATAAAATGCAAAAATCTGATGTGTTACACTCACATGACTTTCTCTACTCTTGTACAAACTATTTTTACAAACTTATTCTCCATCTATTTCATATTAATGGAGATAAACATTTGCAGAAATGATCTTTTGACATGCAAAGAGATTTACATTTTACACATAGCGACCAGATCAAAAATATTTGACTATCACTTAAGGCGTACTATGTTCCCCTTGTTTTGTATTTGCAAAGGCAATATAGAAATACAGTAGCCTTTAAGCATAGACAATATCTCTTAATAGCTGGTTGCTAGGTGCAGCACCATTCTCTTTGCCACAGATTAATACTCTTTGCATATCCAAGACAAAAAAAAAATGAATAACGAATTCCCATTTGAGAAAATAAGTGTTGAAAAATTTAAAGAAATAACAAGCAATATCTCGAAAATGGTTCACTCAACAAAAAAAATGTACATGACATAAATTGTGTATTTTAACGCGATCTACATTTTTTGTGTAGTAAAATTTTGTCTATCTCTTATGGTTTACCAGTTATGCTAAAGTCGTTCACAATGAAGAATACTTTTGGAGACATTCCCAGAAAATTCAAGATATACATTTTATTTCTCATGAAAATATCTTAAACATATGATATTTTAATCAAAATCGTTAGAGCCATTTTTGAGCAAATTAAAATTTTCGAAAAATCTTCCATGTAAAGGGTAGTCTGGGGTGGAGAAATTTTCTTGAAAACCTTTGTGTCGTATCTCTGGAAGATACTGAACCTAAATACCAAGTTTGGTGTTTATCCAACTGTTCGTTTGTGAGTTATGCTGTTCACAGACAGACACACACACACAGACACACACACTCGGACATGTTTCCAAAAATGCTTTTTTTGGATTCAGGGGGTCTCAAAACATGTATTTCCGGTGAAATCTCGGTATCGAATTTTTGGGTGGAATACAATACTTCCCCTACTTACTATATGAAGTAGAGAAAGTAAAAATGCTTCTGTTGTTTTGTTTGTGTTTGTATATTCATTAAACTGTATTAAGGGTGTAATTAAATATTCATTCATTGATCCACCCTAGATTCATGGATTAAACCCTTAAGACTTGTTTCAGTCTCGTATATTATGCATGAGAGTTTAGTATTAAAATGTCCTCTGAGTGCATTACTGGCATTTTGCACAGTGAGATGAGTGATGGGGTTGCTATCTTAAGGATAGGGTTGCCATCTTAAGGATAGACACAAACTTTTTATAAACATTTTATTTTACAGATAAAAATACTTAAACTGCACCCATAAGCACTCTGATAATGTTTCACAACACTGGCCATTAAAATATATTGAGGTTTTCTTGTTATCATTCTTAGTCAGCAAGTACTTAGACTTATGTAGGAACCATGGGTTCATCAGAAGGCCTGTTACTGTTGTTATTGAATTGAATTTTGTTTAAATTGTTTATCTGCCATTTCATGTATCTTTTGTTACTAAAGCAAACAAATTTAGTAGAGCTTCAAAACTTCTTAATTTATAAAGGCTAATGTGTTCAGTATAGTACAAATGAATATAACTGCAAAATATTTTTTACTTTGGGTTGTCTTAAAGATCAAGTATTTAAGTGAAGTCCCATGAACTGAGAGCAGCTTCAGCAGTGCATTCTCCCACAGATAAGTACGAATACTCTAGACTTACCACAGGTATTAAGTCATTCATAGAATGTGTTTTAAATGTAATTTTCAAATAAATGAACAAACTGCAGGATAATTTGAAACATTGTATACATCTGGCATTTGTAATCTTATTGCTTTCATTTGTCATCTGCTTATGATGAAGTTTCTCTATATTTTATATTCTTTACGTAATGTTCAAATCCCGGCTATGGCATTGAATTTTTCAGTCATCTGATTCTACCTTTCCAACCCTGTCCAACACATGGCTTATGTGAAAGAACAATTAATTCCATTCATGTTTATTTTATTGCTTTCAAGTTTTTGTAATGGTAGGTAGATTAGCGTGCTTAACATCACTGTTTTCTTCTGACAGTGTCATTTTAGTTATAATCCATTCTATTCTTAAACAACATACATGGTCACTATGTCATTGTTTTCATTATAAATTATTTAGTGAAACTTACTCTAGGCCATCTTGAAAGACTATGAATTAACAAAAACGCTTCCTACAAAAGTTATTTGTTTGAAGAGCTCTATACTGTACACTATTTGAGCCCCATTCCCTTTTGAAATTTTAAAGTGCTATGCCAGTAACACCACTTCGGTTATGGCTGATTAATGAACTCAAGCTCAAGTGAAAGTTTACATGTGCTTTAGTTATATTTTTGTCTCAAAAACTTTAATGTAGTATTTTATGAAATAAATAGCTATTACAGGTAGCCTGGTTCACCCTGTATTGTTGCACTTCATCAAGATCTGCTAAAGTTGGCTGATGACTGGTAACTGCCAAAACTAAAGCAATTCCCACAGACACAGCTTATAGCTGTACTGTCATCCTTGTGGTTATTTTTGAAAAGTTCCTCCTTAAACTTACCATAATGCATTGTTTTTTGAATACAGCCTTCCAGCACATGTAACAATGTTTCCAAATCCAAGATGGGTGGAAAAGAACATCTGAATTACAGCAAAGTACCAGACCTGTAACAAGATTTTCATATTATGACTTCTGAGTAACAATCAATCTTTATCTCATATTTAACCGTTCCTTGGTATGGCAAGGTCTCTCAGACTAACCATTTTAATGCAATTATATTTCACACATGGCAACGTAAAAGTAATTATGAAGAACTGACACATTTCTTTCTTTAATTACTCTGTTTGAAATTCACTCAATGCCCCAATTTTAGCACCAAATTAAGCAGAATGTTCTGGAGTTTCGATTGCCTGTCACCAGATGCACAGATGTTCATGTTTTATTTGTAATTGTTAGTTCTATTGTCGGCATCTGTTTTTGAGATTTTGTTCTAATCAACATAAAAATGGAGTACACATTAAATGAATGACTCTTCCTTGTAAAGCAATACTGGATTACAAATTCAATTACAGCTACTCAAAGGGCATACCAGAGAGAAAGAAACACAATACTGGGACTGGTAAACAAATTGGGAAAACTGGATCTCTGGGGAGTGAAAAAAGCAAAACTTGTTCATCTAGGCTTCCCATGATTGTTGATGATGTAGGAGCATGACTGGATCAGTCACCCAAAAAATCATGAAGACATTTATCGCAGGAGACAGGGTACAGCTACTCAATGTGTCAGAGAGCTGTGAAAAGTGCAGGCCTAAAGTCGTGTAGTCCATCAGTTACAGGAACCAGATAAGGATAAACGACTGAATTATTGCCATTAGTTTCAGGCGTTCATTGTGCAAAATCCTGTCATATTGTCCATCACATGGTTCACAGATAAAGCATGGTTCCATTTATCCGGCTATGAGACCTCACTCTATTGGGCCTGCGAAAATCCACATATTATTCATGAAGCACCTATGCACCCAGTTAAAATTCGAGTTTGGTGCGCAATATTTGCACAGAGAATAGTAGGACCAATTTGTTTTTAAAACAATGTGAACACTGCAGAGTACCAACGGATTTTCATGGAGTTTGCTGAGCAACTAGATGATGTAGAGCTGAGTCAAGGATATTTTCAGCAGGACAGTGCTGCATGTCATATATCAAATGAATCCATGGCACTAATTGCAAGTTTCTTTGATGTCTGCATAATTTCCAAGAACATGTGGCCATCGAGATCTCTGGATTTGACATCGCCGGACTTCTTTCTAAGGGATTACTTAAAAGACAGGGTTTATGGCACACGTCCCCAGACATCTGAAGCACAACATTACACAGGAGATTCAAGCTATTGACAACAGAGTCCTCCAACGAGTGGCCAGTAACATGGAACAGCATGTTGAGTTGTGCCTTATGCAGGATGGAGGACATTTTCAACATTTGCTATAGAGGTAAATAATCTCCCAAATTCCTCTACATTTCAGGTATAATAAGTTGTCGCTAGCATAACTCGTTTTGAAACAATTAAAGAAATAAACATGTGAGTTCTTCATAAATCACCCTGTATTAAACCGCAAATTACATATGATGGAAAAATATTTAGCACAAAGGAGAAACAAAATTTCTGGGTATATATGTAAATGAAAATCTTAAATGGGACACTCATATTTATCATCTAGCAACAAAATTCAGGTCTAGCTGTTACATGCTTAAATGTCTAAAATGCACACTAAATTTACTTGGATTGAAAAATGTATATTTTGCTTATTTTCAAAGTCAATTAAAATATGGAATAAAAGTTTGGGGAGAAAAATGTGAGTGAGTGTTTAAAATCCAGAAGAGTGCTATAGGAAAACTAAGTAGAATAGATACCAGAAAATAATGCAGACCTTATTTAAGGGAACATAATACATTTAATGTGTCTCTTTCTAGCAGAAGCTGTAGAGCATATTAAAAGATATCAAGGAGAACTCTGTGCAAATACAGCTATCCATTCTCATAACACAAGAAGAAATAATGGCCTTCATGTTTAGGTATACAGGACAAATATTTTAAAACATAATCTCAACAATTTAGGTACTAAATTATACAATAAACTGCCAGCCAGTATTAAAGAAATAAGTAACTTAAAACAATTTAATAAAGAATTTAAAACTCTTTTAATACAGCATACCTTTTATTCAGTAGGGGAATATATGGATGCGTAGTTGTAATAATGCATATTGTAAAGCTATTCATGCATATTGTATATAGTCATTTTATGCCCATATCATGTAATATGATCTAAAGGGCAAATAAGTAAATGTTAATTAATGTTTAGAGGAATATAGAAACAGAGGTGTCTAAATTATACTTTTATGTAATACTATGTTACAATTTAATTATGTAGGACTAGTATCAAAAGACCTTGCTTCCATTTTCAACCTTGGGGCTCTGACTGCCATTGCTGGTTATAGTTGCCTGTAGTCCTCTCTCTGGTGGCAGAATGATAAACTTCTTCACTAATATGTCAACAGGTGGTATTTTGAAATTTATAAAATGGACCTTGAGTGCATATTAAAATGTTTCCCACGTTAAGTGTTCGTTGTGGCCTGTCATATTTTTAAGTTAGTTACGATTTGGCTCCAGGTTATGGTTTTCTTTCCAAAAATGAGGTGCTACTGCTGACTGACTTATCTTCTTGCTTTACCTTAACATTTCAGAAGTGTTATTTGGTTGTGGTTTCTAAGTTTCTTTTGATTTTCCTATATAAAACTTCTCACAATCCATGCAGTTAATTTTATATATTCCATGTCAATTGTTTCGTGGAATCTCATCTTTTGTTTCTTAATTTAACATGTTTCTTATGGAGTATCTGTTTTTGGGAGCCAGGATGATATTTTGTTCTCTAAAGATGTTTTTGGGTGATAAGTGAACCTCGTGAATGCACTGTTTCTGCCATGGGGTGCATATTTCTTTTATGGTCTTCTTTTCCTTTTGCCTTATCTATCTTCTTGTATAGAAGACTTTTGTTGTGTCCATTTTCTTCTGCAATGTGGATTATGGCTTTTAGTTCTTTGTTATATTCAGTTTAGGTTATGGGTACATTAGTTAGTCTGTGTGTGAGACTGTTTATTATTTCATGTTTGTGAGATACTGAGATATAGCTGACATTTTTAATGTAATTTTCACATTGGGTTGGCTTCTTATAAATTATTCCACCTTCTTGTCATT
Organism: Deroplatys truncata; assembly: GCA_030765065.1. NCBI lineage: Eukaryota > Metazoa > Arthropoda > Insecta > Mantodea > Mantidae > Deroplatys > Deroplatys truncata. Next base: position 26,601,008 of record CM060985.1, on the reverse strand, counting down.
TCTAATGACATTTAGATCTAGAAAAGGGAGTTGCCATTGGTTTCTTTTTCCATTACTATAAATCTTGTTTTTGTTTTTTGTTTGTTTCTTTCCTTTCTGGTAGATTGAATAGTTTTATGCTATCCTATAAATGTCTGTTTGGGACAATTGCAAAGGTATCATGAACATAGCAGTACCAAACTTTGAAAATCCATGGAAATGCCCTTTTTATGTGTATTTCAAATGAACTCAGAAATAAACCTGTCAAAAAAAAGTGAGAGTGGATTGTCAAAGCAACCTGATTTGTGACTGTAGTACTTCCCATTGAAAATGAAGTTTTACTTGGTGCATAAGTTTATTAGTGAGATGTATTCTTTTATTTCTACTGATCCCATCTCTACTGCATTTAGCCATTTTCTTGAAAATTATAATTATTGTAGTTCCTCTGTTGAGATGCTTGGAAATAGGGCAATGATTTTAAATGAAACCAATGTATCACTTTTGTCTATTTTTAGGTCTTTTACTTTCTCTACTAAGGAATTTGTAAAGCTTAGACTGTCAAATTTTGGAAGCAAACTTAATTTACTTAATAATTAAGTAAAATCTAGACAAAAATGGTATGAATTAGATTTGCACAAACACTGAAATACTACATAGAAAAGCAATTCATTATTTTTGTTAAAACTTTGAAGGACATAACTTAGAACAGAAAACTATACAACAATCAACTTCTGAAACATACTTTCTAGCCTATATGTACATCATCTGAAACATTGTTGGTTCATTAATGTTTATTGTTAAACTCTGAAGATATTTTTTACTACAATAGAGAAGTTCAAACATCAGAGGTGAAGTAATATTATAAAGAATTGGGTATTTCTAAATTTAATACAGATCAAGACATAAAATGTGAAAAGTTCAACTGAACAGCTAAAACAAATATCATACAAACTACAATGCATGGATAGTTTCAAGGTTGATTTGAAACAGCTGGAGGGAGTCTTAAAGCTTTAACAGTAATTATCACTTTAAGCCATTCTGCCATCAAAACTGTTTAAAAAATGACATTGATGATAACAATAATAACAATGACAGTGGTGATGATCATAATGCTTACCTTAATGTTCAGCAGTGTTTCCCACTGGAACGTCAGCAATATTTTTATTCCTTTTACAGACCTATCACTGAGAATGGCCTCTCCAAGGATTGCCACCAGACATGTCACCATTGATATGAAAATCACACATAGTGATATTCTGTACGATTGCTCACTCTTGAACAGGCTGAAAGTATTAATAATAGTCTTTATCAATGTTTCAAACAAATTAAAGAAAACTGAGAAGTAGGTTTGTTTCTCAAATTTGAATGAAACAAGATTTCTGTGAATTTCAGTGAAATACACAAATCATTTATGTTACATATCAGTGCAAGTGGCTTTAGTTTGAGATATACCTAACTTATTTTTTAAGGTTATGTTGCCCCTCCCTTGGGGAGGCTTGACAGTAAGGAATAATGTAACTTACATTTCATCCTCTTTGGATGTGATTCTGTCTACAAAATGAATGAACAACTATAACACTGTTAATCTCTAAGGTTTATTTCAACAAAAAGTATTCGGATATGTTGCATCCACATGACTTTCTCTACTCACTCTTCTACAAACTGTTCTTACAAAAACTTATTCTTCTATCTACTCCTTAATAATCAAGATAAACTTTCATTATACTCTAGTTGTGGATATAAGGATACAGTAGTCTAAAGCAATAGTTTTAAAAACGGTGTCGCTATGTGATTACTTTAAAAGTCCCTGCACTTTGCATCACCATAAGAAAAACTAATAGTGAGTTACCGCTTAAAGAAAGTATAAGTATTTGAAAATTCAAACCAATAACAAGATAATCTTGGAAATGGTTAATGCCATAAAAAATTGTGCTTTAATGACATCTACACTTTTTGTGTAGTAAAATTTTATGTATCTCTTACAGTTTACCAATTACACAAAAATCATTTAGAATGGAGAGGACTTCAAGGCTAATCCCAAAAATTCAGGTGTACATTTTATTTCTTATGCAAATATATGGTATTTTAATCAAAATCATCATAGCCATTTTTGAGAAAATAAAACATAATAAAAACTTTTCCATATAAAAGGTAGTTTGGGGTTGGGTTTTTTTTTGAAAATATTTGTGTATTATCCTTGGAAGATAATGAACTGAAATACAAAGTTTGATATTACCAAACTTTTTACTCTGAGTTATGAGCATGCACACACACATACATGTACGCATGCGCGTGCACACACACATACACAAAATAAAAATTCTGGGAGCCTCAAAATGTGTATTTCTAGTGAAATTTGATAACAAATTTTTGGGTGGAATGGTATTGCCATAGGTAAGCAATAGCAAAAGTGAAAATGAACTTTTCTGTTCTTTTTGTCACATTATGTATAACATCTGAAATGATTGAGGAAAGTGTAATTGAAGTATGTGATAGAACAGCAATTAATCTACATTTTTGTCATCTCCATCTTTTTCCTTAAATGCCTTGTTTCAACAATTTAGCAGTTTTGTTTTTTACATATTGTAATAAGCAGTGAAGTTACAATGTTGCTACAACAACTATGCAGACGCCTCAGACTGCCTTCGTTTATCAAGTGATTGTATGAGATTAATCATCATTATCAACACTGTGAGCTGTTTTTATTTCCTTTTATCAATGGCATAATTAAAAATTTGATGTATTACATGCACATGCACGCACAGACACAGGGCCTTTTTGTAAAGAAATTTTTTTTTTATTCAAGAGACCTCAAAACTTGTATTTCTGGTGATATCTCGGTATCAAATTTTGGGGTGGAATGCAATACCTTTTCTACCTACTAGGTACATGGTGGAGAAAGTAATAGGATAGTTTAGTTGTTAGTTTCATTAATTAAATATTAAAATACTTTGTTTTATTGCATTTTCTTGAACTATCAAATAACAGTATCTAGCTTGTTTATTTATTTGTTTATTTATTAGATACTTCAATAAACAGTAGACCTATTTTGTATCTGATTAGTTATAAGGTACTGTACCTATTTGATATTCATATTAAATTTAAGTTAAATTTAAATTAAAACATTTATTTTCTATTACTGGTTCATTCAAACTTAAACAAATATGTTTCAGTTTTATTTGCTTTCATTAAACAACATTTTGCTGAAAACACATGAATGCAGTGGTTCCAGAATTAAACAACACTAGCAAAGTTAACATCATTCCCATAATGCAGCAAAAACCTTGGAATGGCATCAGAAAAGCAGTGCAATCCACTCTGCAAAGTATCTAACCTTATCCATCAAGCATTATTTTCCCACCCATGTGCAAGGGAAAGTGTACTGTGGCCAAACATGCCTGAATTTCATACTACTTTTCTACAAATCTATGAAAGTTGATACAAATGTTAAAATTTATTTCAATATATTCTGCTTTAAATGATGACATATTTGCTCATTTCATTCAGCATAAGTTTAGGTATATGTCTCTCAGCACAAAAAAAAAAAAAAAAAAAAAAAAAAAAAAAAAATTGAATAAAGAAAAGGAAAGGAATATTTGTGTACATAAAGCTAAACAGTTGTAATAAGTTGAGAATGTACTTACCATAGCATGAAGAGAGTCCATAGCAAAAACAGAAATGCCACATTCACTCCAAACCACATGAAGTCCTCATTAAGTGGCTTCAGGAATGTGTTTCTAAAACCAAAGTTTTGAAAGTTACAATCACTTCCTTTGGAAGCATATTTTTATATTAAAAAAAATTATTTTCAGTAAGTACTAATGTATACTTGTTTATATAATCAAATAGACCAAGGATTCAGTAAAATATTACAGTTAGCATTATCTTTGTTTCAGTAATAAATTAATATTTTGCTTTATTTATGTGTGTTATTCTTTCTTTTCCACTGTCATCTTTTTTACTTTCTCTACTACGTATAGTAAGTAGGGGAAGTATTGCATTCCACCCAAAAATTCGATACCGAGATTACACTGGAAATACATGTTTCGAGACCCACTGAATCCAAAACAAGCATTTTGGGAAACATGTCCGTGTGTGTGTGTGTGTCTGTGAACAGCATAACTCAAAAACGAACAGTCGGATAAACACCAAACTTGGTATTTAGGTTCAGTATCTTTCAGAGATGCGACACAAAGGTTTTCAAGAAAATCCCCCCACCCCAGACTACCCTTTACATGGAACATTTATCGAAAATTTTAATTTTCTCAAAAATGGCTCTAACGATTTTGATGAAAATATCATATGTTTAAGATAATGTCATGAGAAATGAAATGTATATCTCGAATTTTCTGGGAATGTCTCCAAAAGTATTCTTCATTGTGAACGACTTTTGCATAACTGGTAAACCGTAAGAGATAGACAGAATTTTAGTACACAAAAAATTTAGATCGCGTTAAAATACACAACTTATGTCATATACATTTCTTTTGTTGAGTGAACCGTTTTCGAGATATTGCTTGTTATTTCCTTAAATATTTCAATACTTATACTTTTTCTCAAATTCGTTATTCATTTTTTTTATGTCCTGGACATGCAAAGAGAATGAAATGCACCACATAGCAACCAGCGTTAAAATATTTGACTATCGCTTATAACCTACCATATTCCCCTTGCATCTACAAGAAAATTACCAATAAGATTGACATCTCGATATCTCGATTAACTTGAAGCATATGGAGAATAGGCGTTTGTAAAAATAGATTGTACAAGAGTAGAGAAAGTCATGTGAGTGTAACACATCAGATTTTTTTATTTCTTTTCACTCTACCACTCCCTCTCCTCAGTCCCCTCACCACCCCTTCTTTCTTGTTCTCTCTGAGCAAATTGCATGCCATGTGATATTTGAAAACTGTAATAAAACTGCTTTTCTTAGGGTTTTAATAAAAAATTAAACACAAGTAAAAGGTTTAACACTGAAACTTGTTATGCTTGTTATGTGATTGCAGCTAGTATACTCTTATAGAGGCTACAATATACGAGAGATGCAACTTTGACATTTTTCCACCATTATGGAATAAGTCATAATCTGGTGACATTTGGGTTGTTAGGTTCCTTTCATAACTGGCAACTCTTCTGCAAAAATGCACCTGTATGCCAACCATTTAACCACCAACTAATGCACTGATAATATTAATTATAGTAGGTATATAATATTGTATATTATTTTAATTATATTATTATTTATATTGGATTAGTTATAGTCGTATTAATTAGGCTGATTATACAAGCATTTAATTTGTAGGTTAGGGTATTAGGTTATTATTAATTATTACATCTTACCTTTCATTTTTTTTTTTTTTTTAATTTTTGTGTAAGTGTTGTCTGTTTCTGTGAGGTATCATTTTTAGAGGAAGAAGATCTGTGTAGAGGAAAACCAAGCAATTTAATTGTTTGGTTTAGGTAAGTATGCCGAAATCATATTAAAACGTAACTATAAATTGTTCTTCACACTGTATTAGTACAGTGATTTACAGTAATTTTCAATGTTTAATAAAACGTGTCTTAATTAGGTTGTCTGTTGATTTCTCTGGTTATATATCTAGGAACTGAGTTAGAAGGTTGAAAACCCTGAAATGCGGCATCAGCCATCTTTGTTGTTTAGTAACCTGAGTTATGTTGCATCCCCTATACTCATGGTAACTGGTTTGTATACATGAATAATACTAATGTAAAACTGGATTAACTTCTGAAACATTTATCCTATTAAAATGTTGTAAATAGCAAAACTTATCAGAATCATTATGCTTATAAACTATTGTAAACTTTTGCCTTTTGCTGTAGAACATTCTGCCCCCCCCCCAAAAAAAGTGTAATAAATGATAATTTTTTCAACTTTTTGACTTTGTAATCCATTACAATCTTTAGCAACAGTAATTAAGACACTGTAAGTTTCATAAGAATCAGTTTGCTGCTTAACTAAAAGATATCAGCCCTGTTTTCTTGCAGTCCTCCTCTAGAACAAAATTCTGTAAAATACCAACATTCAAATGAATCCACTGGCAAAAATAAAAATTTGCAATATTTCAATTGTTGCTTACTTTTGTTTGAAATGTCAATTCATACATAATGAAACTACAATGCTTTTTGACTTATCAACAACATGCTCATAATAGTGTGTATAGTCATGCATTAAAGAACCAAGAGCCACATGTTTTAAAATCTACTTTCTCATAGAAAATAAGAATAGGTTAACAATTAACTTGTGTTTCAGAAAGAATATCACAACTCTTTGATGCAGCATTTTGTTTCTGAAGCATTAAAACAGAATGCCTCTAGTATTTCTATGTGTACTGCTATGTCCATTTATAAAAAAAAGTTATGTACCATGGAAGATGGCACAAAAAGGAATAATTACTTATCTGCTATGTAAAATAAAGCTGAACTTACTTTAAGCACTCCTCTCCAACCTGTAAATTAAAAATAAAAGTAATTAAAAAATATTGAAAATACATGATAATTAAAATACAGAATACTCATGTAGGAACATAAATCAGATTTTAAACAACTAAGCACAACTTATTTCAATTTTAAATTCTTTGTATGTTTTTCAGAGACAATAAGTCCCCATTGTGAGTGAGTGAACAGCATTACTCAAAAACAAAAATTTGGATAAATACCAAACACCGTATTAAAGTTAAGCATCTTCCAAATATATGACACAAAGATTTTAAAGTAAGTACCCATAGCTCAAACTACCCTGTACAGTAGTAAATTATTATTTTTTATTTTCTTAAAAATGATTCTGATTAAAATACCAAGAATAAGATACCTGCACAGCAATAAAATTAATATCTTTAATTTTTTGTGAACAGCCCATTCATACTGGGAGAATTTTGTTTTAATTTGGAACGGTATTAATGTTGTATTTATTGTAACATTATTGTAACCCCACGTTGGTGCGGCAATATGCAACGGAATGTTGCTTACGTAATTATTTGTGTTTGTTAGCCCCACGTTGTGGAAGCCAATATCCGACGGTATTACAAATAATGTTGATGCTTGTGATGTTTATGTATGTGTGTTTACTTCACGCGTTGCCATCTTGTGACGTCACTCCTTGTTTTGGTTTGTAGCTCCATCTGGCGTAGCAATTTGCATCAGTTTTAAAATAATTCACTTTAAATGTCCTCCAGCTAGCTCTTTGGGTCGAACAAGTATCTCTTACAGGTTGTGAATCGGAAAGGAATCTTTTTATCCAGAAATTATACTTAATGAAGAAATTGGTTTTATAACTTTTATTGCCGAACACGTTCACGAACACATTTACATATTGATTTAGATACTCGCTAAACTGAAACTGTTTGTAATAACTTCTTACTTATCACTTTTAACTCGCGTACTTCAACTTTGTATATATTTAACTGTATAATATTTTATATCTTTAATGATTTTTGCTGCGCGTAACTTGACGAAATGAAGGACTGACTGACGACGTGTAGTGTACACGAAATTCTGATGAACTGAGGCGACCGACGTGTAAGGTATTGAGAATTTTGTTGAACTGGGGGGCGATCTACCTCGGGCTCGGTTTTATATACTCCCACTCCTCAACATGCCTAAAGATTATAAATGAATTGCTATTGGCTAATAAAACGCGCCAACATTAGCGTCTATTTTAATATCCAATGAAAACCACGAATACATATGCTTTAGGAAATATTCTAGAAATTTCTACCGAAAGCGCGCGAACATTACGTAACTTCCTTGTTCCCGGTAATGATAAACAACTCACCCCATCGCTGCATTATTGCGTTATTATTGACAGTTTCAGTAAAGCCATATATTATTATTTACCAATAATAATTACAATTAATAAACCTCTGAAATCAATGTCACATAAAAATACATATTCATATTACAATCATTATTTACATTTAAGTAATATATGATACAAATTACCGTATCAAATTTTACAAATCATATGAGATAGACAAGGAAAAGTGAAGAGCAAATTGTGTCAAATGTTTTTGTAGGATTAATTGCATTATTTACATTTTCCCAAGTATGTCATCTAATGGTGTGCTTGAACTTTCTGACTCTTCTGTTTGTTGTTTTTACCAGAGTAAATCCCATTACCTTGGCCAAACAATTAAATGCTACTTCCACTAAGCACTTATTACTTAATTTGAAATTATTCCTAAGTAAAAGTAAATCCCAAATAGTGTAACATGGATAGAAGAATTACTAATACTCTATATAATGGTTATATGTGAATTTATAATGGATGGAGAAAGATGTGTGAATGTTCACAGAGTTATTTTCTACACATTTTCTGTTAATCATGATAAATATTCATCAGAAATGGCTTCGATATGTTGTTATAGATACACAGGTACCTACATAAAGGATACTGGAGTAACAATCTATTGTTAAAAACCATGTTGCAAGACCTAATATTACATATGTTTTGCACGGACTGATGAGAAACAGCAGAATGGAGAATAGCGGCTTTTGAGTATACATTTGGACTGTTCACAAATTTTTAGTCAGACAGCTCCGAAAATATGAAATAGCTTCTGCTGCATAATGCTTATTATTATGAACAAACTGATGTAACTGCAGCCATTCCCAATAACAATGACAACAACAATGATAATTATAATAATAATATTAATAATGCATAAGTTGTCTGACGAAAGAAAGGTTTGTTTTGTGGATGTTTGTTGTTGTGTAAAATTAAATTGCATTTTATTTATGGACGCTCTTTAACTACTATGGTCCTTAGCATCCCATTCTATATTGGGTGTGAAAGATTGGAGATTTTGCTCAGAGGCCTCTTTATCAGGCTTGAGGTTCTTTTACACGTAAATCTATGACACAGGACCACCAGCTTTACTTCCCTTCCGAAGGAAGCCATGCTAAGAATTTTTATGCCCAAAAAAATCCATGTCTTCTGTCAGGTTTGAACCCGCGTCCTGTTGTTGTGTACATAATTAAGCAGAGTGTTTATACGAAAGAACAAAGTAATGTGTAAATGAAATTGTAGTTGTGAGTATGGATGATCTGGAATAAGCGGAAGAAGTTTCTGTGTCTATGCAAGTGCTGTATTACTTTAATACAGGCAGGTCTGCCACAGTGTGCTACCTTCTAGTGGCATTAATTTAAAACTGTAGTGACAGTATGGAAACACAGTGCGGGAGAAGCTTCATGCATGCCTTCAAATGTGCATGACCTGTATACACTCAACCCATAATGCAATTATGTCATACCAGTCATGCATGCGCAAATGCTTCTTAAAACGTGACAAGTCAGGAAATGCTACTGATTCTGTTGCCACATTTCATCAAGTTTAGAGCAGTAGGTTGGTAAATTTAAACACTGTAGATTTTAAATTACTGCATATATGTTACACTTAATTGCTATCAAATAAATCCTCAAGGTGTCAAAAGTTGGGGTGTTCACATATTCTTATGCTCCTATACAGCAGCCGCTACTGAGAATGGACATAACATTCCAACAATGTATTGCTTTTAAAATACTGCAAAACTCAAATGTACAACAAAAAATTGTTGTAAGCATGATTACTGACATGAGTTCAACATTTTTTGTAGTACTCCTAAGCTTTTGTCTAGCTCTTATGACTCCCCAGTTATATAACATTAAATAAGAAGGAAGAGAATGTAAGAGGTTATTTACACAAAATTCAAGGTATGCATTTTACTTGTCATGCCAATATCTTGCACACAAGACACATGACATTTTAATAAAAAAAATCAAATTGTTTTTTGAGAAAATAAAAAATAACAAACAATTTTTTTATTTTAGGAATTTTATGGCTTGAAAATTTCTGCCTCATTCCTAAATAATATCCAACTCAAGTGCTTAAATGCTTTTTTGAGTTCAGGTGTCCCAAAACATGTATTTCTGATAAAATCTCAATATTGAATTTTTGGGTTGAAAGAAACAGTCTCTCTCTCGCTCTCTCTCTCTCCCCCCCTTGAAATTTAACATTTTTAAACCTGGCAGGTCATATCAGATGATAAATTAATTAAATGGATAAAATTATGCTCAAATGATCTTGGGGTCCTTATAGCTTAAGAGTTACTGACATTCATCTCCTCAGGATAAGCGAAAACCATGGAAGAAACTTGATCCACATACCCCACCCTAACGGAGATTCAAACTCAGGACTCCTTGAATGTGAGGCAGATGTTATCTCCATACCACAGAGGTGGGCACATCCAAGTTTGGCACTCATCCTTAAATTTAGCTTACCTGAGGTTGATCTGCAAGAGGTTGAGTACATTCTGAGAAAGGTAAAGGCCCTTTAGCACTCCAGACAAAGTAGAACAGTGAAATTGCCATCAGCACAGGATAATAAATGGAGAGTAGAGCTGAAGCTAGGACCTTCACATACCCAACACCTGCAAAGTACCATTAATGTTAATTTCTACATCACCAATTTTATATAGAAGGTAATATTATGCATTAGATAATTGTAATGGGTTTTAAGTAAAATCATTGCCTTCTGTGCATGCTATATCTATTCACTTAATTCCATCAGTACTGATTTATGTTCACTACCTTATCTTATGTGGTCATAACAAGGTTTGTTTTGGCATTTAAATATTGTAGTGTACTGGTATTAAATTATTTACAGAATTATAGAAAGTATATTTAGTTTGGTATTTGGAATCATTTTTAATAAAGGATATTTGATTTACTATTTCTACCCATAGCATTAACATTGCTTGTCATAACTAATCTGTATAGATCACATTTTGTTAATAGGCAACATTCTTTACCTTAAATTATTATGTCAACAGTAACCAAAAGAATATTGCTTAGCAGATAAATTTGGATGGATATGTCTTCTGGTACAAAAACACTTGGAAAGATGCCATTATCCTCTCTTTTTCTCTCTCCTAATTTTGGACAGTTGATGAGAGGGACATCTGTATTAAAGTCATCATCATCCCTCTCCAGGGGCAGAGGTAGAATTTTTTTTTTTTTTTTTTTTTTGGGAGTGGTGAGGGGTGAGGTGTATAGACAGGTTGAGTAATCAAGTTTAAGTAGTAATAAATGAAGTACCTTTAACTATATATGCTACACAGATTGCAGAAGAACAATATGCAGAAAATTGTAGAGTGGAAAGGGAACAGGTACCAAACTAAGCATTTTGAGGTTAGGAGCAAGGGGCCACAGATGCAGTATAATAAAAGGAGTGCTGTATGAACATTGATACATCTTCATATGCCAGTCCAATGAAATATAACTCACACAATAAATGTGTACATATCTACTGTCTCAACTGAGAACTGGTACATAAGCAGAAACTAACCATTACATGTGCATACTTATTCTACAATATGTCTTAAAAATGCTGAAGGAGAAAATCAAATGTTTGTGCATTTTTTAATTATAAAGTTTAAAACAGCTTATGTGACACCTTATTCCTAACCTCAAAATGCCTATTTTGGTTCTGTCTTTCTACTCTACAATTTTCTGCACATTGTTTTTCTGCACTCAGTGAATTGAACTGTAATTATTAAAACCATGTTTTAAGTTATTACAATCAAGCAGCATATCACATTTATTGCAGAAGTAGGAGCTACAGTGCTAATTTTGAGAGCCAGTATTAAGAAGTTGGTCAGAATAACAAGTGAATGTGCGAAGCTCATTGCTCTGGTAACTGTTGCTGGCATTACCAATATGGAGATTTGTTCATTGCATTCATTCTCTTGGCTCTTGACTTTAACTTGCAGTTATTCTGTATTTTTTTGCTGTTTTCTGCTATTGTTTCTGTTCTGCTTGTTCATTTTATAATATTTTTTGCGACGGTTTTAATGTTACTTATGTGTTTAACATTAATATAGCACCACGTTTGGGAGCCAATTTACGAGAGCAAATATGTGTTTTTTACTTCACGCGATGCCATCTTGTATGACGTCACTCCTTGTTTGGTTCGTTTAACTCCATCTGGCGTAGCAATTTGCATCAATTAGGGTTCGAAAGAATTTAAAGTTTTGTATATTGTCCTCCGGCTAGCTATTTAGGTATACATGTAACTCTTGCAGGGTGTGAAGCGGAAAGGAATCTTTTGTCTAGAAATGATATTGACGAAGAAATTGGTTTTATAATCTTTATTGCAGAACACGTTCACGAACACTTTCACAGATTTATCTGGATAATCGCCATACTGAAACTGTTTGTAATAACTTCTCACTTTTAATTCACGTACTTCAACTTTATATATTTAACTGTATAATACTTTATAATAGTTCTTGTAATTCTGTTGCGCGTAACTTGACGAAATAAATGAACTGAGAGATCGACGTGGAGAGTACGGAGAATTTTGTAGAACTGGTGGGCTGACGTGTAATGTGTTGAGAATCTTGTTGAACTGGGGACGATGTGTAATGTTTTGAGAATCTTGTTGCACTGGGGGAACGCTCCCTTGAACCTACACTATTTATAGGCTTGCCTCAAGATACGCCTAAAGATTATAAATGAACTGCTATTGGCTAATAAAACGCGCCAACATTAGCGTCTATTTTAACATCCAATGAAAACCACTAATACATATTTCTTTTAGAGAACATTCTAGAAGCTTTTTTTACCGAAAAGGTGCGAAACATTACGTAACTTCCTGGTTCCCGGTAATGATAAACAACTCACTCCACCGCTGCATTCTTGCGTTATTGTTAACAGTTTCAGTAAAGCCATATATTATTATTTACCAATAATAATTACAATTAATAAACGTCTGAAATCAATGTCACATAAAAATACATATTTATATTACAATTATTATTTACCTTTAAGTAATTTGTGATACAAATTACCGTATCATATGCCCCACTAGAAACATAATTATAAATATTTATAACTTGTTTGAGAATTTTATAATTTGTGTTTTTAGTCTCCTAAATCTTGGAACACACGCTATCACTTTCACTTAACACTTCACACGCATTTAACACACGACATATGTTTTACCTCGCCACTACTTACTGGCTCTGGTTTAATTTGTTTAGACATTAATCTGAAATCACAAAATTTTTTTTTTTTTTTTTTTTTATAGCAAATACTTTACCCTAAATTATTTAATTAATGTTACCAAATTGTTTACTTTCTTAAGTTGTTGACAAAAATTTATACATTTAAAAATTTTTTTTTTTAATTATTATACATATTTACCAAAATATTCACCCTCTACATATATTTAAATCTCTTAAATCTAAGTAATGTTTCACATGTTCTGTTACATAAGTATTTGTTTCAATTATTTTTAATTATATTTACCAATTTTTTTGTTATTTTATACTTTATTTGAACAAAACTCTTGGAATTGAATTTACGTACTTTTAATCTAATATCATATTAAGTTTCAATCTTTGCATTCTTAATTTTTTAAATGTTGTTACAGTTACTAAAAATTTATTTATTTATTTTTTTTAAACATTTCTCTTTTTTTTTTTTATATAATTTATTTCTCTTTTCAAATGACATATATTTAGTTAACCCTCTTACGTTCCAATACATTTCTCTGCAAGTCATCTTCAACTATCCAGCATTTACTTTACATCTCATTGCTATTTACCCTCCTGGATCAAATTGTGTGTGGCCAAACATTACTCGTAGCCGTATCCTAACCTTCAAATTTTTGTCAATGAATAACCTCTTGTATTCATATGAAATTTCGTCATATGATAACATTTGAAAACAATCTACAGTTTCTTGAACAACACATCTTTTAACAACTTTCATTTTCAATTCTTTTACTATCTCTTTAATTTGAAAGTACTCTGACAAATCTGTACTAAACTGTACTGGACTGGAGTTTTCATTTTGAACATCTTGGTACAATTTATTTCCTTGCATTTCTGATATTTCCCCACTGAAATTAACTTGCGCCTCATTTACATCTACATTCCTAACCTCTTTTATCTCTCTTAACTCATTTGAAATACTACTCATTTGACTTCCTAACTCTGTACATTCTACATTAACCTCACTTTTAGTATTAACCTCACTTTCTTTGTTACCTATTTCCTTGCTCATGTCTAGCATTTTCTTTGAAATTTCTCCTATGTCACTTACTTCCTCATTTTCATCTTTCATTTCTGGCATACTACTATCTAGCTTCGTAACTTTCTTTTCAATTTCTTCACTGCTTTGATCTACTTTTTGCTCTAATATCTCATTACTCCTACCAATATCTTTTCTGTTTTGTTCAAAGCTCCTACAAATATCTTCCCTTAATTCCCTATAACTCTTATCCATGTTCTGAGTTAGTTTTTGTTCTAATTTCTCACTATTCTTTTGCATATCATCCCTTACCGTTTCAAAAAAATTTCTTATCATGTCCATCATCATTCTAGCATCAATAGTAATATTTCCTGCTATTCTATTCTTACTTTCTACACTAACATTTCCTCCATCAGATCCTAAAAAGTCTGGGCTTCTTTCTGTAACCTGTATTGACTTACAGCTAACTGTTACACTATCTCCCTCCATAATTATTTCTTCTGTATTACTAGCAGCCATTGTTTTTATTATCCTACCATTCCTAAGGAACATTGAAATTGATTTACCTTTTTGATGCTGTATGTTGCTGTTACTTTAATGTCCAGCGTTCTGCCCCATTCTCCTAGATTTGATGTCGCTTCTGCGTTGTGTTGTGATGAATCTACGTCGTCTCGATGTTTTTTGTATCCACTTATTCGCGCCGTTTGTCGCTCCTCTAGTTGTTTCTTGAATCTGCGTCTTGTAGATCGTTTCACTGCTGCGTTCGCCTCTTCCTGGTTATTCTTGTTCCTTTCCTAGTCATCTAGCCCCACGTTATGGGTGCCAATTTGCGACGGTTTTAATGTTACTTATGTGTTTAACATTAATATAGCACCACGTTTGGGAGCCAATTTACGAGAGCAAATATGTGTTTTTTACTTCACGCGATGCCATCTTGTGTGACGTCACTCCTTGTTTGGTTCGTTTAACTCCATCTGGCGTAGCAATTTGCATCAATTAGGGTTCGAAAGAATTTAAAGTTTTGTATATTGTCCTCCGGCTAGCTATTTAGGTATACATGTAACTCTTGCAGGGTGTGAAGCGGAAAGGAATCTTTTGTCTAGAAATGATATTGACGAAGAAATTGGTTTTATAATCTTTATTGCAGAACACGTTCACGAACACTTTCACAGATTTATCTGGATAATCGCCATACTGAAACTGTTTGTAATAACTTCTCACTTTTAATTCACGTACTTCAACTTTATATATTTAACTGTATAATACTTTATAATAGTTCTTGTAATTCTGTTGCGCGTAACTTGACGAAATAAATGAACTGAGAGATCGACGTGGAGAGTACGGAGAATTTTGTAGAACTGGTGGGCTGACGTGTAATGTGTTGAGAATCTTGTTGAACTGGGGACGATGTGTAATGTTTTGAGAATCTTGTTGCACTGGGGGAACGCTCCCTTGAACCTACACTATTTATAGGCTTGCCTCAAGATACGCCTAAAGATTATAAATGAACTGCTATTGGCTAATAAAACGCGCCAACATTAGCGTCTATTTTAACATCCAATGAAAACCACTAATACATATTTCTTTTAGAGAACATTCTAGAAGCTTTTTTTACCGAAAAGGCGCGAAACATTACGTAACTTCCTGGTTCCCGGTAATGATAAACAACTCACTCCACCGCTGCATTCTTGCGTTATTGTTAACAGTTTCAGTAAAGCCATATATTATTATTTACCAATAATAATTACAATTAATAAACGTCTGAAATCAATGTCACATAAAAATACATATTTATATTACAATTATTATTTACCTTTAAGTAATTTGTGATACAAATTACCGTATCATTTTTTATTTGTATTATTTGTGCTCTTGTGAAAATATCTCCTGTACATACTTATTGCAAATATCAACAACATTGTCCTGTAGTTCTGAGTTTGGCTGCTAACTTATCAGATCATAGGAGGCTAATAATGTGTATTAGGCTACTATAAAGTTTCCAACATCAGAAAAGTTTAGCATTTCAACTTAATGCATGATTATATCCAGTCAGCCCTGCTTAACGTGTCCATTGATAAGAAATGCTAGACCTTTATGTATTGTTATTAGTACTAAAGCTAAATTCTTAACTCATTTTATTGCACCCTTGATGGTTATTGACAGCAAGGTCTAAAACTTGTGATTTTTTTTGCAGAATGTTATGTCTCCGTGCTTCTCAAATTCTAAACTGAAAGTTGTTTAATGCTCTTACTACATGTGGCATCACAGGTCCTGGACATGTTGATGCATGAAATGAAATATAATTGGGAAAGAAATGTTCTATGCCTAAGTTTAGGACACCTCCCTGGCATTTGTCAGTTATGAGGACTAAGGAAAACCTGGAAGAAGCCTTAGTCAGGGAGGACGGTCCTGATGGGATTTGAACCAGACCTTCCATTCATGAGTACATCCCTTAACAACCTAGCTGTCTGTGGTGGTGGTGGCAGCAGTGGCAGTGGTGAGGTTATTTCAATTTCTGCTTAATCCCTAATATGTTGCTGACCAACACTTTAGTCTGTGACAATATGGTATATTTTTAAAATATACAACTGCTTAGTAAATAATGTAAAACACATTTTTGTGAAATGGTTTACAGAATCTCTTGAATAAACATTTCCGTAATTCTGAAGTCATTTTGCTGCCTTCTATTGTCAATCATACAAGCCATAGACCTTATGGAGCTTGCCGATTTGAACAACATAAAAGCCTGGCAAGAGAGTGTGATGGAGTATTATGCATTCAGGTTAGTTTTATGGTTATAATATGAGAATTGTTACACTCAAAAGATAACATGTGTGTATCTGGTATGTTCATAGAATATGACTGGAAAGGTTAGTGTGCAAACTCATGGACATCTTGTATGTAACAAATCCTTGTTTATTCTCAAAGTTTCTGCTATACCTTTGTTAAATGAAGCTTGATTAATTAGTAAGGGTAACTGTCAGGGCATTATGACCAATGGGAGCACAGTGATGTCTATTTCAAATGTTACCATATGTGTGCACTACTTTTCATTTTTCAACCTAAACATTACTCAAATTTCTAAAAATATGGGACATTTAAGATTGTTTAGAACATTTTCACACACTATAGACAGACTTATAATAGAAACAATGTACCAACATTATTTCTGTAGTGTTAAAACTAAAATAATATATTACAATTCTGGATACTTTGATAAGACATTCTTTTTGCTCACCTTTAAACAAAGGAACTGCTCTCCATAGTTTTGTAGTACCTTCTTGACAGAACTGCCCTAAGCCAATTTCTAGGAACACCAGGGGAATACCAAAAATCAGGCTTATGCATATGTACACGGCCAGGAACGTGCCTGAAAAGACAAAAACAATGTTCAGCAAACAAGGAAAGTTGTTTGTAAGGCATTACTTTGATGTTCTTGTTACTTCTTGAGTTAATGGTTCCTTCCTTTCTTCATTGATAACAAGAATTTTTCCAGATTGTAACTCTTTATTAAATTCACATTTAATATTTACTTCAAAGTAAAGCAGCGTTAATATTTTTAATGCCCTAAGTGAGGAGCCATCAGTTCAGTGTACTATGGTGCAACTCTACCAGTCCTTGAAATACTATGTTGCAGGAGAGAATAATGGATAGTTTCCTAAAGAGGTGCCAAAATGTATGGACAACGACGGTGGCCAGTTTCAGCATCTCCTTTCATAAAGTTGGTAAGTAAAGCCTTTAAAAGTAGTTTTAAAAATGTTGTATGGTTTCATCCGCGCCTTTCTATGATAGTGGCAGATGGCAATGAGCACCGAGGAGGTGGACAGGAAAAAACACCGCGCAGGCGGTTTAGTTTTTTGGCTCACCTCTAGAAAAGGAACTAAATAGTTTAAATTGAACTCTCAGAACAATTAGGGGGATGGCACCCCTGGTGCTTCTGATATTCGTCAACGCAATACTTACCACCGCCGGCGAAGTACACAACTCGAGGTAGTCGCAAGATGTTGCCAAGACTAACAGCTAGTGACAGTATACTCAAAGCGGCGTTCAACCCGGGCATCCACCCTGTCGTCGCGTCCACCTGAAAAACAATCATATGAAGTCATTATTAATGGCAGAGTGTAACAGAAGCACCTGAGTTCACCAAATATAAAGTTTAGTCACATTAACATTTCTATTATTTTAAAACATGTTGATATTTTACGAGGGCAGATTGATAAGTCAGTGACTTTTTAAAGAAAATAACATTTTTTTTAAAAAAAATAAGTTATATTTCTCAACGTAGTCTCCTTTCAATTCAATACACGTTGTCCAACGCTTCTCCAAATTTTGAACCCTTCCAAAAATATGATTTTTCGAAGTCTGCAAAATATGAGGTGGTTTCTGCCATGATATGTTCACTGGACGTGAATTTCTTTCCAGCGAGCCAATTTTTCAGGTTTGCGAAGAGGAAGAAGTGGCTCGGAACCAAATCTGGAGAATATGGTGGGTGAGGTAGCAGTTCGTAGCCCAATTCCACAAATTTTGCGATGGCAATAGCTGACTTGTGTGCGGGTGCATTATCCTGGTGAAAGAGAACCTTTTTCTTCACCAAATGGGGTCGTTTCTTTAACAATTCCTTGTGAAACTGATCCAGCATTGTACCGTAATATGAACCTGTGATCGTTTTACCCTTTTCCACGTAGTGGATGTCTTATCACCCTTGTGAATCCCAAAAGACAGCTGCTATGATTTTTCCCGCCCACGGAATGGTTTTCGCTTCCTTTGGAGCAGGTTCAGCGAAGGAAATCCACTGCTTTGATTGTTGTTTGGTTTCAGGTTGATAGTAATGGATCCAAGTTTCATCAACCGTCATATAACGCCGCAAAAACTCATTTGGGTTGCGCTGGAACATGTTCAGACATCCCTGTGAAATGGTCACCGATTCCACTTGTTCTCAACTGTGAGCAGTCGCGGCACCCATCTTCTGACAGCTTTCTCATACCAAAATTCGTGCAGAATACTGAACACCCGTTCACTCGAGATGTTTACGGTCTTGGCTATCTCACGGATTTTCACTCGGCGGTCTTCCAACACCATATCGTGAACTTTGTTCACCATTTCTTCTGTTGTGACCTCAACCGGTCGTCCTGTGCGCACAGCATCTCTTGTGCTCGAACGGCCACATCGAAATTCTGTAAACCATTTGTGAACTATGCCATGTGATGGAGCAGAGTCCCCATAATACTTGTTCAGATTTTCTTCCGTTTCCTTCACCGTCTTACCACGCAAAAAGTAGTGCTTAATCAGAACACAAAATTCACTTTTCTCCATTTTCTACGAAGAACACACATCTGCTTATTTTAGACGCTCTCAACAATGTTCTAAGAAACAAATGAATTTCTGCGATTATACACGGAATAGAAGTAAGACTTGGGTGCAAACAAGAAACCTGTGATTAGAACGCTATCTCTCGTCAAAGTCATGGACTTATCAATCCGCCCTGATACATAGATACACTTGCACATGTTCAAGGATATCGTTCACATGGAAACACGCTCAGAAATATTAGACACCAAGTGCACTCAATGGTTGCCGAAGACCTCAAGCTCCAGAAGTACAGATTTATCGGGAAGTCCATGGTATCGCAGAAAATGGATCACATTATAGCCATTCAACTTGGCTCATGTTCCTACCGGCCAAGACCGAAGTTCATAGAGAAAAGTGTGCCAACAATACCTTGCTTCTCCATAAGGTTACCAAATCACCCGATTAACCGGGATACCATTCGGTTTTTAATAAACTTTTTCAATCCCCGGTTAAAAAAAAACAACAGAAAACGGGATAAACACTCGGTTCCCGCACTTATTCGTAATTTGACGGGGATAGCTTAAAGCTGGCCAATTATTATCGACACTGTTTCAGATCTGCAAGAGAGGGCTAAAAATAATTTCATTCACTCAAAAACACGACGACATTTATAATCATGAAAGTGACAATCATTTGTTGATGTATTTAAGAAATATATAATAAATGATTTATATATTGTTTATAATGACTACACAAATAAATGGATGAGGCCATACAATGAATTAGCTATATACAAGAATCCAAGTGGGGGCATGTTGAAAATTATACATCTTATTGTATAATTGTATGTTGCATTGAGAAAGAGAAGCAGTGTAGATACAGCGCACTGTTTGATGAAATTACCTGTTAATGAACAACTAGGATCAGAAAACATGGCAATATTTTTGGGAAAGACTGTTTTGGATAGTCCGAGTAATTTTTTGAGCAGTCATTAAGACGACAGGTGCACCCAGGTGTTGAATATTATTCAGTTTATCTTTTCAATCAGGCAGCCGTGGAGAGGTTTCCCTTATTTAATGTTCACTGGTCAGATGAGGTAAATAGGTTATCAACAAAGTATGTAAAAAGAAAAAAAATGCCGTTTGTTTCATGTAATTACAAAGATGGCAGTTGTTCTGAATTCTCTGACAATGTAGTGCAACCCGCGATCCCCGGCGACCGCCCACTCTGACCCATGGGTTTTTCGTGGTTTCCCCGGGTCGGCAGGCGAATGTTGGGGTGATTTCTTCTCTACCGCGATTTCGTTTCCATCATTATCCTTTCATTACGTTTTCTTCACATCTTTCAGGTGTTATTCTAGGTCAAAATATTTATTTTTACGTATTTATTCGTGCTTCTAGTTTCGTAGTATATGACGGTGCCGGAAAGATGGCGCGGATGCATGCTAATAGAAAGAGTACTGCTTGGTGGTGGGTCCTTCATCGCCCTCTCTCGGCGTCTCCAGTAGTGGGACAAGTCTTCGAGCTTGGAAATGTTAGGGACTTCCGCGTGTCTCTGTGTACTTGTCCGCCTGAGGCTTGTAGCCTCCCGTGGTTCCTTCACTTCAACTCTTCCTCCTGGGGGGTGGTAGCCGCAATAGATCTATGCAGGTTGCGGCGCGCGGTGTGTCCCCTCCGTTGAATCACCTATACCTATAACAATGTAGATATGAGTCTCCCCCCTCCGTATTTTTCATTTGGAATTTGGTAACCCCACTTCTGCAATATCATCTTGCTTCAATTGACGTTGGTGGCTTACAGATTGAAGCCAGGGCATTGTGCAATATTATTTTGTAACGTTTTGCAGAAAATATAAATTAAACAGGTCATATTAAAGAGTGACCCTCGGTGTTATTAAAGGATCATCAGTTATATTGAAAAATCATCTCTATGGTACGTAAACCGATTTTACGAACACAAGAACCGCGTTTATCCGGCCCTTATTAATCCGAATTGTTCTGCTTACTTTGCTATTTTGCTTCTCTAACGCAGCACAAATCTGAAACAAAAGAAACTTGCACGCCATTTCAGAAAATAAAAGTGAGTTTAAGTGCCAAAATGTGATCTTTCTGATTCTTGTTGTGTCAAAATGAATGTTTGTGTAGATTGGTAGTTTATATTCATTTAATAGTTTGTTTCTGGATTATCAAGATTTTCGTTAATCCATATTATCTCCTAGTCCCACCTAATCCGGATAAACGAGACTTGTGTATATATTGGTTTGTTTTAAATAAGAGTCATTTCCATTTATTTTTGCAGATTATTTATTTTCAGATGGTGTTTTATATAGCTACAACTTTGCTAAAAGTCATTTGTATTGTTTATAATTACAATCATGCAGTTATATTGTTTTGTTGTTTGGCATGTTTTGTTTCTTGCAGCTTCCTGCTGGAGTAAGCTGAATTTGTTAATAAATTCAAAACCTATCTTCAAATATCCGAGTTACTCATACATAATAATACAATAGGTCGTTACTATGACTTCTGAATTTATACTTCCGTGCTTCCAACAAACATTTCAACCAAAATGAGTAGAACGCTTCATTTGAACGCAGTTTACGCATGTTATATACAACTAGCACTTATTACTTATTTTGAAATCATTGCCAGACAAAAACATATCGTGAATAACGTAACGTTAATAGATGAACCACTTCTTAATGAGGACACCTATAATACACAAGGTAGGGCTGAGAATTTGTAATGGGTAGAGAAAGTTATCTGACTGTGTCCATATTAGATTTTTAAACTTAAAACTTTTTTAATGTTCTTTTTATTGTAGTATAAACTCTAATAAATGTAATATTTTGAAAAACGTTTTTTTTACAGCTTTAAGTTCCCTTAAAGAATACTAAAATAAGCTTGCAAGTTTTACTTCCCTACTAATACTACAGTAGACGAGAAAATAGTGTGTTAAGAGTATGCAAAATGCCATTCTGTAGCTTTATATGAATATAGGTAATAATGGTGGAACAAATGGAGTAAATTCTCTCATGCAGCCGGAAGCAAATTCCAGAGTAACAAAGATATATACCAAGACCCGCAGATATTACGCAAAGAGCTGCTTGCGTTCTGAGGTCAAAGTTTTGTAACTGAATGTTCCCACCTTTCAGAGTTTTCCTTTGAGATAAGGAATTGTTCCACTTTTTGAAAACCTTGTGTGCTAAATCTAGTTACATAAAAAGTATAAAGCATTTCAAAATATATCTTGTGTACACATGGAACTTTGCCTTCTGTGAATTTGTTTGGAGTGTGTTATATCAAACAATGCTGGTCGCAAACAATATGTGAAGAAAGTCCCAGTCGCGGTTCCAAAATATTGCGGAATAACTCCACAGCATGACGAAATGCATGGTTAATAATAGATCATAGGTGTTGAAATAACAAACAAGGTAAGATAACCCACAAACTTGCGAGATTTCAGACATTTGAATATCCTAGACAAACATCTGCAATATCGCGTAAGTACATGTGTTTGCTTTTAGTTTATCTATCTGTTCCTCCATGTTTACTTTCTGTACCATGTACCTAGTAGGAACAAAAGGTATTGCATTCTACACAAAATTCGATACCGAGATTTCACCGGAAATACATGTTTTGAAGCCCCCCGAATAAATACTACAAAAAAAAGCATTTTTAGAAAAAGGTCGGCGTGTGTCTGTCTCTCTGGCTGTGAACAGCATAACTCAAAAACGAAAAGTCAGACAAATACCACACTTGATCTTTAAGCTTAGTACTTTCGACGCGAAAATTTTCAAGAAAATCATCCCACCCCAACTACCCTTTACATAGAACATTTTTCGAAAATGTTGATTTTTAAAAAATGGCTAACGATTTTGAGTAAAATATCACATATTAAAGATACTTACATGACAAATAAAATGCATATCTTGAATTTTCTGGGAATAACCTGTGAAGTCCTCTTCTTTCGGGTGGAATTTTGTACAATCTTGTATAACTGGTCAACGTTAAGCGATAGACGAAAACGAACCATACAAAAAATGTATATGTTTTTAAAACACACAATTTACTTAAATAAGTTTTTCTGTGGCATAAGCCGTTTCAAAGATATCCCTTATTAAAGGTTCGAATTGCTCAATACTTTTATTTTAAGTCTAATCGATTTTCAATGTTTGTCGCGATTGCATGTAAACAGTAAGACCGGCATATAGCGACCAGTTGTTAAACATTTGACTATCGCTGTTCTCTTTGTATCTATAATGAAATGTGCAATGTAGCTATTTTTGTAAAGATTTATTTGGATTAAAACGTAGTAGATAGAAAAATAAGCTTTAGTAAGAATAGATTGTATACCCACTAATAAAGATAGAGGGTAGAGAAAGCCTTGTGAAAGTATCATGTCAGACTTTTTATGTCCTGGACATGCAAAGAGAATGGAATGCTCCACATAGCAACCAGCTCTTAAAATATTTGACTATCGCTTAAAGCCTACCGCATTCCCCTTGCACTTACAAGAAAATTAGCAGTAAGATAGTTTCTGCAAATATTTATCTCGATTAACATGAAGCATATGGAGAGTAAGCGTTTGTTAAAATAGTTTGTACAAGAGTAAAGACCTCATGTGAGTGCAACGCATCATAATTTTTTTTTCAATTGCTTCATTTCTATATGCGCCTTTAACTTCTATAGTCAAATCCGGGGGTTTGACTTGAGAAGCAGCTGATAGTTTATAACTCGTTGAACTGACTGATTTTTAACGTTCACATTCATACCTTCAGACTCTGTGGATGGTAGGGAATGACCCTAGTTAAAGAAAAACTCAAGCCGGGCCATATGTAAACACACTTAACTACCTTCATTAACCACCATCGATAGGTTCACATAAGCATGTGCATGGTCATCCTACCAATGCATGTAACTAACGTAATACGTATAAATTAATATGCTTAATAATGCACGACACACAATTAACGAATAGCTTCCGGGTATTTCCTAAGACTTCACTCACCAACAACACTCCGAATTAACATTTGACGCGCTCGCGTGCAATAATGCATGCCAGCATTTCCATCATTCGTGCCACTAACCGGGGTGCTAATGCGGGACCCGACAAAGCGCGTCACAACAGCATGAAAGACCCAAAGCAACCTTCTAACGCATCTTCTATTGTGCATGTAGCATGATTAGACTAACGGCATGTGCATGGAGAGACGGTGTAGCTCCTGGAAATGATCGTCACGAGGGCGGCGAGTGTGAGACCGCCGCCACAAAAGGACTCCTTCCCCCGGCGGGAATCGAAGCCGGGACCACTAGGTTGAGAAGCGAGCATATTGACCACTCAAGCACAGAGATGGTCGTTTAAAGAAATAGCTTCATTACACATTCCATTATTGGCACAAGAGGTTTTCGGTAGGCTAAAGCTATAGTGAAATGTTTAAAAAGTGGATTTCCATAATATGTTGGCTTTGAAATTCCACTATTTGTATGCCTTCACGAGAAACAACTCAATGATAAAAGTATTGGAAAATTCAAACCCATAACGGATTCATGATTGTGAAGAATTAGAAATAGCTGCAGTGCATCTACAGGATGCAATAATCTCAGCATTTAAGGATAACTGTCCTCTGAAAATAAGGTAAGCAAACAGGAATGTGCCCTGGTGGAATCAAGACCTTGCAAGATAAAGGAAGAACATTCGCAGATCGTTTAACTTTGCGAAACAAACAAAACAATGAACTACTTACAGCAGATCATTTATAGAATACAATGAAGCCTTGAGGAAGGCTAGGGATCCCTGAAGGGAGCACTTTGAGGAGAGAGAAATGGCCCCAGAATGTGCTAGACTTCAGAAAGCTCTTAGAAAAGATCCACAAAGCTTTATTAGCAATCTCCAATGGAAAATGGAGAATACACTAAAACAGAGGAGACAACGGAAGAACTCCGAGATCACTTCCCTCGATCGATCAACCTTATAAACCTCCAGGAAGCAATGAAATAACGCCCACTGTGCTTCAGTGAGGTTTTGATGCACTATCAAAATTTTTTATACAAAACCTAAGAGCAAGTTTGGCCTTGAGATGCCTACCAATGAACTGGAGGTATCTTAGTGTGGTATTTATACCAAAGTCAGGAAAACCCTTGACCCTGGCCAATAAGACCAATCAGTTTAACGTCAATAATTCTCAAAGCTATTGAGAAATTAATAGATAGGCATATAAGAGGAGGTGCTTTGAGGTATATCCTATGCACCAGAATTAGTATGCCTATCGTATAGGCAGATCAACTGAAACTGCCCTTTTTCAGGTCGCTTAAAAACTGGAAAAGATAATTCAGGAAAAATAGGTGGTACTTGTGCCTTCATTGATACTGAGGGTGCCTTTGATAGCACCTCCTTTAATGCAATAACTACTGCTACAAGGAAACATAGAATTGATAAAACCTGTTATCGGTGGATTCAGTCCATGCTGAGAGGCAGAATAGTTCATACAAGTGCTATGGATAGTAATCTAGCTGCAAGGTCATGAGTGGTTGTCCACAGGGTTCACCCCTACTATGGAACCTGGTGGTTGATGGGCTACTTGTTCAAGCATGTAACCTAGGCTTTGATTATCACGGGCTATGCTGATATCATCATCATCATCATCATCATCATCATCATGTTCGAGGTAAATACACAGGAACAGTCAGAGAACTCATGCAGTGGGCCCTGAATAGTGTGGCAAAATGGGCTGTGAATGAGGGTTTAACTATTAATCCTCATAAAGCAGCCATAGTAGTCATCTGAAGAAGAGACATAAAGGGATTAGAACCTCTACATCTTCAAGGTAAAAAACTTAAAATGTCTGAGGAAGTCAAGTACTTAGGAATCACCTTTGACTCCAAGATGGACTGGAATTAGCATTTCAAGGAAACAATAAATCGTACGAAAACAACATTTGAAGTAGTTAGACGCACCCATGATAAAAGGTGAGGACTAAGACCTGCTATGATCCACTGGATATATACCAGGGTAATCATACATCGATAACCTATGGAACATGATTTGGTGGCCTAAGGTCCTTCAAATGGGCTCTAAAAATCAACAACATGAAGTTCAAAGAGCAGCATGCTTGGCTGTTGCAAGAGTAATGGAAATAACTCCTACTACAGCAATGAAGACACTCTTCAACTTGGCTCCACTGCATTTAGTTGTAATGAAGGTGGCAAGAAATGGCACTCTATAGACTGCAACACGCTAAGCAACTGAGAATTCCTGAAATAGACCCAGTTTGCTAACAATTAGGAAACACATAGGGGATACATCTTTAGAAATGTCGCCAGACTCTATAATTCCAATTAAACACTTTATAAATAACTTCGGTGACATTGATCCTGAACGTTGGACGAAAAAAATTCTGGAAACCCCTGAGAAAATTTTATGGTTTACAGACAGCTCAAAGGATGGCTCAAGAACAGGATCCGGAGTATATGGCACAAGACCCAGGTGTAAAAGGGTTTTTTTCCTTGTATGAATATGCTACTGTTTAATTCGCATCCCCCGGCCGGGAATAAAACCTGGAACCTCCGGGTCAGAAGTGACCACCCGACCACGGAGCAGTCCCTCTTCTCTTTGCGGTAAATGGAATTAGGACACCAGGGAGGGGAGGAAAAGAAATCCGCTATCACTTGCCTCAATAGCAGAACACACCTTGTTGATATCGGCTGTTCACCTTTGAACAGGCCAGAGAAAACCTTATCCACACAACTTAGAAACAACATCACTTTCACTACAACGCTGGATATAATGTGCCCCTTGGAAGGAACCGCTGACTTACAATAGCACTGAAAGAAACATCGAATATACCATAGAAATTTACGTGAATATTTCAGCAGTTTAATCTGCATTAGTTGATTCCAGGTTACCTCATCTTACATACATTTGGTCCAACGACTCTCGAAGTTTTTAATCTCAATATTTGTCCTGCCTGTTTCAGCTTCAACCCCACCATTTGATGTGGATATTCGTTCACCCGGCCAAGTCGCTGGGAGCCAAATCCGGCGAATATGGCGGATGTGGAAACACTTGGAAGCGAAGGTCATGCAGTTTTGCGTCGACAATCCCAGACATGTGTGAAGGCATATTATCGTGATAAAGACAAGTCTTCTTTTTCGCAAGGTGTGGGCGTTTAGCCTGATTAGACCCTTCAATTGATCCAGTGGTGAAGCGTAATGCTCTCCGATGATGCTCCTCCCCTTCTAAATGTAGTCTATGAGCACTACACCATGAGAACAGTAGCCATGACTTTTCCTGTAGATGGGGCCGTTTTCTTTGGTGCACCTTGACCTGTTGCCCCCACTATTTGGACTATTCTTTCGTCTCTGGTGTGTAGTGATGAATTCATTTTCATCTACGAAACGGCGGAAAACTCACTGGAATATCGTTTACACAAGTTTAAACACTGTTGGGAAATGTTCATTCGAAAATGCGTTTCTGGTCCATAGTTTACAAACGAAGCACTCATTGGAAAACTAAATTGAGTTTTATTAATGGGCTATTTAACTACTATGGTCCTTAGCGTCCCATTTTATATTGGGCGTGAAAGACCAGAAATTTTGCTCAGAGGCCTCTATTGTGCTACGGATTAGGTTTCGTTGGGCAGGGATTTTCATAAAACCTAACTTTCATCCAATTAAGATTACTTTTTCAACAACTATCTAAAACATGGGGCACTTTGTAGTTATGAAATTACAGATGAAGCTTATAAAATGGATTTAATAGCACTAAATATGAAATATGAGGGAAAATATCAAGATTTTCTTGATTTTGGATGCTACTGATAAAATCTTCGCAAATCTCTGATAACTATAGCGCCAAATAAGACAGGTAATGACACAATGATATGTGAATGTTCAAAGCAGTTAATTTCATGTAGGTATATACATATATGCTGCCTTGGCAGCAATTCATGAAGAGATCCATCAAGTTGTTCGTGAGAACGTAGCTCGTATTTTCCTTGTAATCCTTAGTTAAAATGACCTTGGAAAACCCATGCCTTTGAAGCATGGGAATGTATCAGAAGGTGAACTGCGTAACTATTGTTATCCTAAGTAGTTACGTAAAACAAGAGAAAACAGTAGAATGGAAAAACACACATTTTAGCACTGTAATCTAAGGTGAAACATACAAATATTGAGATCTATGTCAGACAAAGAAGCTACTTCTGGTTGAATGGGGGAAAACAGTCCCGCTAACGCTGAACAAACACAAAGGTTATTTCTATACATAAACGTCTTCTATAATTTAGGATGTTTTTTAAAGGTTTAACTTCTCTTTTAACAACTCAGATCTACAGAGATCAAGAATGAAACGGGTGGAATTATGCTCAAATAAGTCCAAGGTCCACTGCGTAATACTCGCTTAAAACATCAATACGGGTATTATAATTTAAAATGTGTTCTCCAAAAATATACGTAGGTTTGGTAGTGCTTATCTTGAAATTTATGTAACAATGGTTGTCATAGAGACTGAGAACAAATATCAAACCATTAATTTTATAAAAGCAAGTTACATGGACAAATGAGTGGCCAATCTTAAGTTTAGTGCCTATTCTTTGATTGGAGATACAAAAATCTATGAAGAAATACCTATGATGTAAGTACCATAAAACTGGCAGGAATGACAGTTGTGATTTGTACAATTTTAAAGGATTTATTTTCGGATTAGTCACTTATTACTTTAAAATAGTTATAATTTTTATCCACCGTAGGCACTTTACCAATTGTTTATTTTTTAGTGTCGCTTTAGTTGTCTGGTGTGCCAACCTGTTATCACGAAATCGTGTTAATTTCGACCTTCATTTGTTCGATTGTTAACAAGTTAAAATGCCGGATACGACATTCATCTTTATAAGGTGTTATAACTTATGTGTTTGATTTTTATAATGTTATTGGTGAAACAGTGAAAATAAATAGAACTCCGGCTGCAGATTCGCTCAAGATAAATTCTGGAGCCCTTATTGTACTATTACAAGGTAATTAAAATTAAACAGGTGAACATTTTCATAATTATGTGTTAGAAAACCTAGAAACATTTTCTTAGAAAATCGCATATAATGTAACTACTATGAAAATTCAAGTGCAAATATAGAGTTTGAAGTCGTGTGATAACCCAGAATAGTAGTAAGTACAAAATTAGCCTGCCATGAGGCTGTAAAGTTTCTTGAACTGTCAATAATATGAACATTTTTAACTTTCGCATAAAATTTCAGCGTTGGCTAACCTTAAGAATTCAGTTATTAATAGACATATTTGGTTCTCATTTGGTATACCGTGACAAGGGTTTTTTGTACTAAAACTTCACGGAATCGATGTTTTTATACCAAATAATAACCCCTAGTGAAAATAAATATGCAGCGTCATTTTAACCAAATAATAATCCCAAATACTTTCGATTAACATAATTTGTAAAGAGGAAACTTTAGATACTTGATCTACTTGTTCCAACGGCACAAGTTTGTGGTTTCTTTCATCCGATAATTGTAACGCCTCTGTATTTCCATCAGCACGAACTCACATAAATTATTACTCCATGGTGCATTTTAAACTGCTATTTTTTTTAACATTGTTTTGAATAACACCAAACATAAAAATAAAAGGCAGAAGTTTGTAGTAGTAATAATGAGTTAACAAGTTATGCTCCGAGTTGGATTTCCTAAAGATCTAAGCCAAGTTTAGGTCAGTAGCAGAAAACGTATTTGGCTAATTATACGCTCCTAAAGCTATACACAAAAGTGTGCGTTTCACTGTTTTGGTGGCTTAGTTTTCAAAATGGTATAAACAATTTTCTTAGCACCGAGAGCCTTATTTAAATTCCGTTATAATGTATATGTGCACCCGTTAAAATGAAGGGGAGGAGGCCGTGGCGCGCGCGATTCTTCATTCTCTTTAAAGTTTCGCCTACTTTCAATTTTGGTTCATACTTGGCGGGATTATTGCATCTACTTTAGGTAGTTTTCATTTCTTCTCATAGATGGCACGAAAAAGCATCAAACAATGATGGCATATTTTGTGTCAAACCATCCTTATACCTAATTTCAAATTTCTGAGTGAACATGAAAGTAAATTAGTATTTTTTTTAACCTGCATTACGTTGGTCTTCAAAGCCAGTGAGAACTGCCAACGCTTGCAGCATGCGTTCCTAATTACTTTTTATTTTAGGTATATTAGTTTTTTACGTTTATGATTTACGGGAGGTTAGGGTTAGTTTTTTTTGTTTTGTTTTGTTTTATATAAGCTTAGGTTACTGATTCACGGGAGGTTACTTTTATTAATGTTTTCAATGAAGACCAAAGTAATTCACAAAAGCCAAAACTAACCATTTCCAAACTCTGCAAGACAAGGACATGCTCCTGAAATAAATATATTAGTATATGCCATGAGATCTATTGGCTGTGGGCAAAGTGAGGCAGGCAAATTTTCTTTTGTTATGAATCTGCCCCTCCCACATTTAGAGCTTATAGTCAAAATGTAAAGGTCCTATTGCATATAGTCACAACTCTAGTAGAGGAATGTATGAACTCTTGAAGCTAATGTGGTGCATCTGCAGATGGTACTTGGCAAATAAGATTTCAACTTTGTGGTTTAATTTTATTGCACAGTATTCGGAAAAAGTAAACATTTGAATGCTAAGGATATTATATGCAAAAATAAGTAATACATGTTAAATAATGTATTTAATAGATGTTCCTAAAATTAGATGTAAACGGAAGCAGCAGCTTTAAAAAAATGGCTATTTTGCCGTAGACTGCATTTGTTCCTATTCATACATCTAAAATTGACTACCCTTTTATAATAAACTAAATACAGTAAATTTTTATATAGAAACGTCAACATTATCTCAAATTAAAGTTAAAAAAACACAATTCTAATGTAGAAGTTGGTAAATTATGTAAAATACTGCTATGCTAATCTGATCCTGAAATTTACTTTTCATTTTTCTATAACTTAAAGTTGCCACATTTCTTGATATTCAAACAAAAATTTGTACACTTAGAATTGTGCTAAATATATGACATATTGCAAATTAAAGTTTTGTGTATAAAATGTTTTGAAAGGTGTATATTTTGTGATTTTTTTAAAAATAATCAAAGAATGAATTTGGAAACATTTGTAAACATTTTTACAGAAAATAATAATTTTTTTCTTAATGGTATAAAACTTGATGTTCTTAAGGCACAATTCTGTGCAAAACTGAAGAAAATTCATCCATAATTGATTAGTATGTGATGTTTGGAAATGTATATTTTTTATTAAAAAAGAATGCTTTAAATTTTTAGAAAACTAATATTGGTGTGTCTTATATGCAACATATTTAGTTTGATAGCTTTTTATTTGTGGCAAACCTTTCAGAAAATTTGGATAAAAAATGTGGATTTTTCTTCCAAATGTACTCAAGAGGGGTTCATTTGAAGTTTTATTTAAGTGCATTTAAAATTTTAACAGCAATGTAATATGGATGCAGTAATTACATTTGTAATTGATTTCCTTTAAAAGCATTGCATGCATTTAATTTATGTTTACTATTATGGTTTTATGTAAATTAAAAAATTAAGCATCTCTTATATTTTGTACGTATAAAAACACTGTGACTCCCGAAAGTATGCATTTCTGCTTTAAAAAATTCTAGCAGGCAAAATAGGGATAAACCTGTTTTTTAATGTGCACAAAGAACAAGAGATGTTACGGTTTACATGTTCTGTCATTTTTCTAAATTTTCCATTTTATTTGTTTTATTTATTTATTTTAACATTTTGCAGATTTTTTTTTTTTGCATTCAATTGAGCAATTTTTACATAATACATGGCAATACATATAATTTAAACTGGTGGAGAAATAAATTTGTTATGCTTAGCAACATTCCGAAATTGAAATCTGTAAAATTTTCCCTTGCTGAGCAAAGTATAAGCATAATAACTTTGTGATGACATGAAATTTAGGATACCTACATAAAACTTTTAGGGCAGCAAATGCACAAAAATGACATTTACATGTAAAATAAGTGGGAATTCCATGTTTATGTTATAAGAATCCTTGAAGATCTGGTAGTACTGTTTCTTTCGGTCACACATGCTGAAATTCTTTCTGGTACCACACTACACATATATACACCATTTCCTAGGCTATATTCAGATTTCTAGTTCATAGTTTACACTTCATAACAGGAGTTATAAACGAAAACTGTTAACAAAATATCTGTGATACATTCACATGGCTTTCTCTACCCCTATCATATATTGGTGGGGATACAAACTATTCTTACTAAAGTTTATTTTTATATCTACTACATTTTATTCCAAACAAACCGTTGCAGAAATAGTTGCATTACACATTTTGTTATAGATACAAAGAGAACAGCGATAGTCAAATGTTTAAGAACTGGATGCTATTGCTGGCTTTGAAATTCCATACTGTTTCCACACAATTGTGAGAAACACCTAACTGAATGTTGACAGATTTAAAGAGAGTGACCAAGGAAATGAACAATTCGAACCTTTAATAATGGATATCTCAGAAGTGGCTGATGTCACAAGAAAAAACTTATTTGAAAATAAGTTAAACTGCATGTTTTAAAGAGATCCACAATTTCTATGTAGTACATTTTCGCCTATTCGCTTAACGTTTACCAGTTATACAAGATACCTCTGAATGAAGAGGACTTTATAGCTATTCCCAGAAAATTCCAGATACACATTGTGTTTGTCATGTAAATATCTTTTATACATGGCATTTTAATCAAAATTGTAAGAGCCATTTATTTTAGAGAATCAAAAATTTTGAAAAATGTTCCATGCAAAGGGTAGTTTAGGGTGGGGGGATATTATTGAAAATCATGTTGCATCTTTGGTAGATACTGAACCCAAATCCCAAGTTTGGTATTTATCTGACTTTTCGTTTTTGAATTATGGTGTTCTCTCTCTCACATACATTTTTCTAAAAATGCTTTTTCTGGGTTCTGGGGGCCTGAAAATATGTATTGCCTGTGAAATCTTGATATGAATTTTTAGGTGGAATGCAATACCTTCTCTCCCCACTAGGTTCATGATAGAGAAAGTAAAAATGGGAAACATATTCCACAGCCACAAATAAGGTAAACAATATTTACATGAAGGAGTTGACTTTACATTCACATTGTCCATTATTGAAGGTTTGCAACCTAGTTGCTAAGAGGTCACTAGTGGTGCAATCAAATTTTAAATCCATACACTATCATTTTGTTACAGGCCAGTGAAGGGAATCATGATAATGATGGATAGTACACAGATAAGCTTTGGCCTATCATAGCACTGTATACCAATTAACTTGGTACATTCAGTGTGTAGTCTTAATTTACATTGTACATAATGCAACTGAATTTAATGCTTTGTCATGTCTGTGGTAAAAATGTGTAATATATGGAACCTGCCCACAAAGCCATAAAAACACCTCCTTTGCTGTAAAGTTGTAAAAATGCCTCCCCTCCCATACATTTCATAGGCAAACTGTAAAATTTGACAAGTATGATTTGTGAATTTATAAACACAGAGATGCTAATGTGGAAGTTTAATAAGGATGTTGGTAATTCCTGACTCGTTATCGTTTCCTTTGTCAATCAAAAAATCATTTATAAGTGTTATGCCAAAACAATTTGCTCCACTAAATGTATGTGAAACTAATTTTATGAACATCACATACACAAATTCAGAATAAATGGGTGCAATTTTCACAAAACTAATAACATTAAAAACCTTTTAAAAATGCCAAAACACCAACTATCATTCTTTTTTTCTTCTGCATATTAAAAATGAAAATTTTCTCTTGGTTAAATTTGGTATTCTTTTACATTAAAAAAGTAAAGGTGCTAAACAAATTGCAATGATATAATGCCACTGTTCATTGATAATAATGTATGTAGCCTATTCACAGTAGCATCACTTAGGGAGCACAACAGGATCATTTGCCCTCTTCTCCCCCTCAATATTTCCAAATTATCATTTTGTTTACTTTAAGTGAAGGCATAATATTGTATTTTATTATCAAACTAATAGTTTTCATCTAAAATATCTGAGCATTATGAACTTTTTATCCAATTACCGTATAATGACAAAGGGACCGGCTTCAGTGCTAGTGTGTGTTTATATTTCCCTATCAGTAAGCTGGGAGTGACCATGCAGTAAAATCTTATAGCTTGTTCTGGAGTGCCAGTGTTGCAGCATTTACTTTCTTTGTTTCTTGTTAGCATTTGAACATCATGTCTAACATATCACATCAACTTCATCTACCTGTATAAATATGTAGACTGACTTGATTTTAGCAGTATCAGCCAACTGCCATGGTATTAACTATGTGAAACCATTTCTTGCAAATATTTATGATGAATAACAAAGTAGATAGAAAAATAAAACTAAAATTTCATAATAAATTGGAGATTCTTCTCCTTCTCCTCCTCCCCCTCACCCTTCTCCTTCTCCTTCTCCTTCTTCTTCTTCTTCTTCCAAAACATAATTTAAGCCAGATGACCTGTTCCTCCGAAGCTAAAGTTTCAAATTGTAGATTCGCTATGAAAATAAATCTAAAAATGTAGTGTGACTGTTTTGCACATCAGATTTTCTATTGAGGGTGCTGATTGAGAGGTGAAATAAATCAGTTTGCTAATAGAACTGAACATATTTAAGCTGCTGTTGCATTATTATTATTATTATTATTATTATTATTATTATTATTATTATTATTATTATTTCTTTATGAAAAGTGACTGAAAAGTACTTTTAAACATCCTTTGTATTGTATTTCATTATGTGGCATTTAGTTTGCACCCCCAAAATTGGGTGCAAAGTTATGCCCATGGTTCGGGCTGCATTATTTTCTTTCTTTGTAGTATGGGTATGCAACTTTAAATGATTATTTATTTTAGGTTATGTTAGATTGCAAAAGTAGGCAAGTTATATAAAAGTGAACTAAACGTACTTAGATTTTATACTATGGTCTTTTTTGGCTACTTTTGGTATGTTATACATAAGAGCTGCAAGATAACAATATTAACAGATTTCAAGTTTTTTGAAATATATACAAAATAAAGTGTAAGGCTTCCTCTAAATGTATCACTTTTGGGCAGTTTCCTAAAATCTATAAGTACATAGAAAAGTGAATATATTTGTGGTATTTTCCCCTTATAGGCTCCTCTATATTAGAACCTGTATTGTTTATTCTTTGCATTTGTGCTATAAATGAAATTATGCCTGAAAATACTAGATTAGTACAACATGATGATAAACCATTTCAGTCAGCAACAGTAATTTGTGTGCACCAGGTCGATGTATCAATGATACTGTAAATAAATGGTTATGTATTATAACAGCCTAAATATGTATGTAAATGGAACTAAATGGGAATTAATTATCTTTGGATTTAAAAATACTGAGCCATGATTACAGCTGCCATAAACCACAATTCAATGGATAGCATAAATTCTGTAAATGTTCTAGAAGTGAATATAGCTAAATCACTTAGCTATGCTGGATATATACAGAAACTAGGATCAATAGTCAGCAAGAAGTTATTTGTCCTGAAATGCTTAATAAACTGTTTATCAACTGAAGCTGCCAGAGCTCTATACTACTTTCTTATTCATTCACATATTGCATATGGAATTGAACTATGTGGCACTGCATCTAATATAAATTTTGGCAAAATATTTATTCTACAAAAAAGGGCAGTTCAATACTTGGGCAAATTAAAATTTAACGAGCCATGTAGAAATACCTTCAGACAACTAAATATATTAACTTAATGACTACACTTACATGAAAAGATGCCTAGTTTTACTGGAATGAAACTTTATAATGTTCTACTGGAAGAAGTAAAGAACTATCATAATAAATGTAACAAATTTAAACAATTGTTAAAACAATTTTTATTAGTAAATATTTCTACGGTGCATACCTGTATACCTGTATAAATAATTCTGTAAATAGTAAATTAGCAGCAATTTTTTAATTCCTTTTGCTAGACTACTTAGTGGTTTTGTATTCTGTAAATTGTGTATAAATAAAATTATAAATTGTCTTGCTTATTGTTAAGAGTTCATTGCATATACTACTGTATTACTTTGTTAACAATTCTTTGTATATTACTTTTATTGTTTGCTCTGACTGGATTCAGTTTGTTTAACAACATATTGAATTGGAATAAAATTTGAATTTCAATTTCTTGCACAGATTTGGCACACATGTTCTTTAGAACAAGAGTAACAATACTGTGGGGCTGGTATCACAAAATATCATCCTCAATGTAAAAGAGGGGTGGATGTTCGACAGAGGCAATTTTGAGGATTCTCAGCATGAATGGGCCCATCTTCTTAATACTTTTGCTAAGTAAAACTGTTGCTCACTTCATTCTTTTAGGGGTGTAATGCCAAAAAAGAACAGCCCTAATGGGAGATGGGATTGAAAACTGTTCAGTGGGAGACATTTTGCAGGAATTTCAGCATGAATGAGGAACTTGACACATTAAGCCAAGAGTAAAAACAAAAATACTGTGAGGGTGCTATCATAAAAAAAAAAAAAAAAAAAAAAAAATCCGTAACCGAAGAGGGAGGGGAAAGTGTTCGGTGGGAAGCAATTTTGAGCTTTTTCAGCACGAATAGCCTGTTTTCTCAACACTTTTGTGAAATAGAAACATAAATCACGTTCTCCCCATTCCCCATTCTTTTAGGAGTGGTGTAACTAAAACCAGCCCCCGATAATTGAAGAGGAGGTTAAAAATGTTCGGCAGGGGCAATCTTGAGGTTATTCACCAAGAATGGGTCTATTTTCTCAATAATAAAAGGGTAAATGTTGTTCTCTTTATTTCTTTAGGATTGGTAATGCCATCCCTAATGGATACAGCTGAACAATTGGAGGCAATTTGGAGGATTTTCAGTACGAATGGGAAGTTCGACACAATGAAGGTGAGGTGATCAAATTAAAAGAAATTGCTCTAATTCATTAAGGAGTAATTACACAAATGTTTTGCCGAAACTGTCAAAGTACGGGCAACGCCTGGTACTTCTGCTGTGTCTCCGCTAAATATCAGAATGCAGGCCAAAACATTTAGCGAACATTCCTGAGTGCTATACAATCTCTAATTGTCGGCACGTACGCACGTCCATCTTCGTGTTTTCTAACAAAAGCCTGTAAAGAGACCATGACAGAAAGTGAGTCACCCACAAAATCGAAAGTTTTGTCATGACACTACGCTTCACAGCATCCCGAGCAAAATCGTCCTCAGAGAAATGCTCAGTGCTTTCCTATGGAAAGGGAATTGATGCTGTCAAGGCTGTGCATCGTTTATGCCAAGCTGCAACGTCCTTGTATTTGACTTTCTCTAGCCACTGTCGTTTATTTTTATGTAGCTTCTACAAATTATTCTTACAAAGCTTATTTTTCTATCTACTTGATGCTAGTCAAGATAAACGTTTACAGAAATGGTTTCATTACACATTTCGTTGTAAGTACAAGAGGTATACAGGAGGCTGAAATGACAAGCAGATCCTATATGGTGGCTTTGAGTTGCCACACGCTTTGCATATCACGAGAAACAAATGACTGGTGACTTAGCACTCTACAAAATGCACGTTGAAATATTGGAAAATTCAAACCAATAAGAAAGAATATCTCAGAAATGGTTCATGTAATACAAAATGTATACGACATAAATTGTATATTTCAACGAGATTTAGATTATCCTTGTAATAAATTCTTGTGCCCCTTATGGTTTACCAGTTATACAAAATTCATTCGGAATGAAGACGTCTTCACGGGCTATTTGAAGAAAATTAAGGATATTCATTTTATTACATGAGAGCATCATGATCATATGGGATTTTAATTAAGACCGTAGAACAACTTTCGAGAAAAAAAGCCTTTTTCCATGTAAAAGGTAGTTTCAAAGATGCTGAAAAAGAAATAAAATGTTATAATATTATATAATCAAAGT
Organism: Deroplatys truncata; assembly: GCA_030765065.1. NCBI lineage: Eukaryota > Metazoa > Arthropoda > Insecta > Mantodea > Mantidae > Deroplatys > Deroplatys truncata. The sequence goes on along the minus strand of CM060985.1, from coordinate 26,562,721 downwards.
TGTCGTTTGTTTCAAAATATTGTAATTTTTTAAATTTATTGTAGTATTGTTATGACTTTAATGTTCAAGCGACAATATTAAATTTATTTAAAAGATGCTGAACTTAAATACCAAGTTTGTTATTTATCTGGCATTTCGCTTTTGAGTTACGCTACTCGCACACACAGACCCCAAAACATGTATTTCTGTTGAAATTTCTATGTCGCATTTTTGGGTGAAATACAATACTTCCTCTACTTGTCAAAGATATGTCGTAGCGAATGTAACACTTATGGATTTGGTACCACAAATAAATTAATTGTAATTCCAATCGATCTGTTAAGTTTCTTTAGTACGTTTATGGTACTTAATCTATAACGTATAGTAAGCAGCGGAAGTATTGTGTTCCACCCAAAAATTCGATGTCAAGGTAACACTGGAAATGTATATTTTGAGAGCATCTGAACCCCCCCCCCCAAAGCACTTTTAGAAAAAGGTCCACATATGTGTCTGTGAAGAGCATAACTCAAAAATGAAAAGTCGGATAAACACCAAACTTTGTATTTTGGTTCAATATCTTTCAAAGATGCGACACCAAGACGTCAAAGAAAACCCCATCCTGAACTACCCTTTTTTATTTTCTAAAAATGGCTCTAACGATTTTGATTAAAATACCATATAGTAAAGATATTTACACGACAGATAAAATGTGTCTTCAATTTTCTGCGAAGTCTTTCTCATTCGGAAGGAATGTTGTATAAGTAATGTTGTAAAACTGGTAAACGTTAATAAGCGATAGCAAAACGTATTACACAAAGAATGTAGATCTTTTTAAAGCACACAATTTATTTCAAATAACTTTTTTGTGGCATCAGCCATTTCCGAGATATCCGTTATTAATGGTTCGAATTGTTCAATACTTAGCCATTCTTTTCAAGTCCTGACGATATTTAGTTGTTTCTCGCAATCATGGAAACAGTATGCAATTTTAAGGCCAGCATATAGCGTCCAGTTGTTAAACATTTTACTATCGCTGTTCCCTTTGCATCTATAACGAAATGTGTAATGTAGCCGTTTCCAGAAAGGTTTATCTGGATTAAAATGAAGAGATAGGAAAACAAACTTTCCTAAGAATAATTTGTATATCCACTAATAAGCGATAAAGGGCAGAGAAAGTCATGTGAATGTAACATTAAGGATTTTTTTCTGTGAATTCGCCGAAATTGTAGGAAAGTTATGAGAAAATCTCTCAAAGAAGGACAGTTACTGCCACTGGTTAGAGGTAAATACGAAGAGGTGTTAAATGTGTTAGCCGTTATCTACACTATTTAGCGCAAGGTAATTAAGAACTTTTAACGGTTAGTCACACTCCTAATGAGAATCCTACAAGAGATTATTATTGTTGTTACCGCCCAGTTTCTCAACTGTCACTTTTCAGTTCCCACTGTCACTGTTATAATATCTTACCTGTACAACTTCATTGGAGTTCACTTCGTTCCACTAGCACTTCACTAAATTGAACTAGTTCAATTCTCCGTCTTTTCATTTCCTTCGTGACGTAGCCTCTTCAAGCCATATGGTTCACTTCACTCGAGAGTAGAGACCTGCACAATCCGTCGCTCTGCAGTAGAGAAGCTCGCTTATGTAGCCAATGGAATCTTTCCTCAAGGTTCTCGAACGTTCTAGAACTATTCCGACACACTTTCTGGAGGAAGGGGAGAAGAAGCTTCTAGTTATCTGCCGATAGCGCGGCCGTTATTGTTTATCCGACCGTCCGGCGCCACCTCCCTATAACCTTAAGCGATAGTCGCTGCGTCATACAGCTCCCTCCTCAGAGCTGTTCGCCACGATCTGCAGCAGAACGATCACAGTGAACCACTATCATTAGACGCCCTCGAGACGGACACCAAACGCGTGACGGGCACCACCTCTCCACATCGCTTCGCAGATACATCCAATAGAATCGGCGACGTAGCTTCGTCAATGTTTTATTCGCCTTTTATTGGTTTCCTCGAGGACTTCCTTCACAGTTTTCTTCGGGAGCACCAGCTGTTTCACCCTGGTCCTTCTGGCTACGAACTCCCACTCTCTCTTCGATACAATGTTCCTGATAACCAGGAAGTCCCAACGTGTCCAACAGCTCTCATGGCTCGGGCCTCTGGGAGAAACATCCGCCCATGCGGAGTCGTACGCCAAATCCTTATCCTTCTCGATCTTCCAGTGCTCCCTCCTCAAGCCTCCTTGTCCCAACTAACTGCAGTTTGCAACGTGACTGGGCGCAGGGTTGCAGCACTCTCCGTCATCTTCTGGTCTAGACGTTCCACTGCGGCATCTAACATCCTCTTGTTTTCTTCCGTGTGCCCACCTAGCTGTTTTCCTTGCTGATCTAGACGCTCCTCCACCGCATTTATGTACTCACCGACATCAGATTTGATTTCCTTTAAATCCTTTGCAGGTCGTCTTTCAGGAATTTCACCATTGCCTTTATCTCAAATTTTGCAGAGTTAATGTTACCAGTGAGATCTCATTTCAATTTCCCCATTTTGATCTTCATTTTTGTACCCACCTTGTCCATTCCGGATTCCAGTTTTGTCGTCAACTTCTGCATTGCGCTCTTCATTTTTTCCATTCCAAATTTAATTTCTATCTATCTTCTCCATTCCGGATTTCATGCTGTCATTTCACTTAACAATTCTTTAAGCATTGCCTCCATGGTAGCGATTTATCCCACTCCTGACACCAGTGTGACTTTGTCCAGTTTTTCAACTGTCAGTTCTCTCAATTCCCCCTTGTCACTGTTCTAAGTTCTTATCTAGTTCAACTTCACTGGGAGTTCACTTCGTTCACACTATCACTTCACTAAGATGATCTAATTCAATTCTCCGTTCCTTCACTTCCTTCGTGCGTTGTCTCTTCACGCCGGACGGTTCACTTTTTTCGGGAGTCGAACACGAGTTCTCCACAACCCGTCGCTCTGCAATAGCGCTCGCTGCACATCACAACAGCCGTCACCAACTCGCTCGGAGAATCGCTCTTGATGCCGAACTCCTAACTCGCTCGCTCGCTGACTGACTCAACTCTACTTGCACTCGACTCGCAACTGACTGACTCGCGAGAGCGCTCGCTTATATAGTGAGTGGAATCTTTCCACAAGGTTCTCGAACGTTCTAGAACTATCTGGGGGATAGAAACACTTTCTGGGGGAGAGGAAGAGAAGAAGCTTTCAGAAGGTTCTGCGGCCAGTGTTTACGCTGGCGAGCGGCCGCTATCGTGTTTATCTCCCGATAGCCTTGCGTCATAATCCCTGTCACATTATTATTATTATTATTATTATTATTATTATTTCCTTTTAGATATTCTTTCACTGCTTTTTTCTGGTTCTTGAAATCTTGATTTCCTATATGAAATCTTCACAAACTGATAAACCTTAGTCAGCTCAGAAGAATATTTTAATGTGAAGTTGATGTTTTCCTGCTTTATCAGCGGCTTTTGAGGGAGTGTATCACTGATAAGATATTATCAAGTGGAACATTGTGCACTATTATTGCACTTGGAAGTGTACACTAGGCGTATAAAGTAATGGGCCGACTCTTGGAGCTGCTTTCAGAGTACCCTACACACGATGACATTTGATACTCTATTTTGGCTCGGAATAGTGCGTCGAGATAAGTATGTACGTTAATGCTAATGTTACAAAATTTCTTAGTAATTGAATGATTAGGGTGTTTGCCTGTAAGATAGACGAATTCTCGTATCTGCAAGTGCTTTTATTTTCTTTCTTGAATAACATTACAGCTCATTGTTTCAGGGTACTAACGCGCGTGTGTTTTAAGGTGAGGCCACAGATCGGCTATATGCGTAGCAGGCTTTACTGCAGTGACCTCGTTACAATCCCGATGCGCAACTGGTGGTGCATGACACGTTCAAGGTTATCTTTATCAGCTGTGCTTCAGTCGCAGCTCTGTGTTCGTGCTGTAAAGAGAATTGTGCATCTCAAAGGTGAAAGTTTATTCAAGACGTCTGTGTCGTGTGTGATTTGCTTAAGAGTGTTAATGTCTTGCTATTAGTTCACTGCAATGCCTGCTGCCAAATTCACGCTTCAACAACGAATTTTTATTATAACGCCCTACTCCATAGTCTGGGAGTACCATGCTAGCTTCTAGCTTCACATCCGGCGGAAGGCGATGGATCTTCTTTTTTTTTTTTTTTTTTCGTAAAATTCCTTAGCATGGCTTCCTTTGGAAGGGAAGGGAAGTAAAGCCAGTGGTCCCGTGTTGTAGATTTACAGCACGTAAAAGAACCTCAAGCCTGGTGAAGACCCTCTGAACAAAATTTCCCTCTTTCACGCCCAATATAGAATGGGACGCTAAGAACCATAGTAGTTAAAAAGCTGCATAAATAAAACTCAAATTTTTTACCACTATACATCGAGGTTAGTACTCATTCCAGTGCATGTTACTATGACTCGTAACGGGGGAGTTGCGGAACGAAAAACCCCCACTGTAATAGTGTGCGGAGTACGTGTGGCCTCTCAAAACGATCGCACTGTAGAAGTACTGTTTACTCCACTATTATTACTCAGCTCTTATGGAGCTTTATTAGGCTTCACCTCGCCTAAGCAAAAGCATCGATGAAAAGTAATAAAATGCGTAAAAAGACAATTTCTGGTTTTTCAACCTATGATAGCTTGGAAACATTTAGATACATCTACTCTTTTCATAATTGCTAATCTGAACCGTAATATGCCAATTTAAATACCTCGTACCATGGCTCACATGATAACATGATTCGTTTGATGTAATTTTTAATTTATTACTGTGAAATTTTGTCAAACTCGTCAATATGTAGCAAATTAAATATTTATTGTAAAACGCCTTTCGCTGGGCTCATAAGCTGAAAATGTGCACATACGACTTAAAAAGTTAAGACTATAAGAAAAGAAGATGAAATTTTTCCTGCTTGGCATTTATTTACATTAAATTTCTTTAGCCATGTAATCATGACTCTACATTTTTAATTTAGTGGCAAAAAAATTTAAAATCGCATTACAATGGACATTTTTATCCATTAAGGTAATGTTTTTAAAAAATTATCGTTTGGATACCACTTCACTTACAAAATACCAGCTTTTATATTAGCACCCCTATGTAAACAATTTGAGACAAAAATGGGTTATAATTGCATGACTTTCTCTAGCCAGTACCGCTTATTTTGGTATATCTTCAAAAACCATTTTTACAAAAGCTTATTTTTCTATCTGACTTGAAGCATACATTTTCAGTGAGTGAGGAGAATACACTGCTCATCATTCTCTCACTGTGCTTGCATCCCTCTGTTTGAACCCATCGCAATTCTGGTTATTAATCCACTCAACAATGGTTCTTCGAACAAAGCTTAAGGGTATGCCAAAAACTAGTTCAGATCCGGTAAATGTTTGAGCGGATCCTTTTCTCGCTAGGATATCTGCTTTTTCACTGCCTAAAATTCCCATATGTCCAAGCACCCACACAAGATTAAGCTTGCTGTGTTTTGTCAACTGCATAAGGTTTATTAGGCAGTTCCAGACTAACTTAGAAGTTATCTGATACCTTGCAATTGCTTTTAGCGCAGGCTGACTGTTAGCAAAAAATTCAGATGTTGCTTCCTTTATAGCACTTTTTACATTTTCCCTGATAGAGGTTTCAGTTGCATAAACTTCAGCTTGAAATACAGTGGTACTGCGACCAAGAACAACATAAATATCACACTTTGGTGCTTCCCCATGTTTTCCAGATCCATTGTCCATTTTATAGCAGTCTGTGTACCGGATGAGACTACCTTCAGGACATTGCAGCTTGTTCTAACTCCATTTTAACATTACGTTGAATGGCTTGTCAAAACATAATTTTGGTAACATATAATCACTACACAACTGAAGATGAGGTTTATTGATTATATTTGTAATTCTTGTATGCCTTAAGGCATTAGGGTTGTATGGCACCAATTTGGGTTCAGCCGAAAGCCCCCAGCCTAGCACTCCGTTTGATATATAAATCAATAGGAGGCAGGTTAAGGAGGACTTCCATTGCAGCTGATGGGGTATTTTTTGTTGTCCCTGTTAAACAAAGGCAAGCCAACCTTTGAACACTGCTATTTTTGTTTTTCCTATCCACTTCATGTTAATTGAGCTAAACGTTTACAAAAATCCTTTCATTACACATACAGCTATAGGCACAGCAGGGGTACAGAAGCAATAATCAGTTCTTTAAAACGCGGTCGCTATATGTCTATAAAACGTTATACTTTTTCCACGACATCGCAAGGAACAAATAAGCGATGACTAAGTACTTTAAAAATGTTGGAAAACTTAAACCAATTGCAATGTATGGCTCGGAAATGGCTGGGCTGTTGTATTTTAACAAACTACATATTTTTGTTTGTTTGTTTGTTTGCGGAGTAATCTTTTGTTCCTCTCTTGAGATTACAACATCCAACCAGAATGAAGAGAATTTCACAGGCTTTTCGAAGAGAATTCAAGATACTACACTTTACTTGTAAAGCAAATATCTTAAACATATGGTATTTTAATTAAAATACTTAATCAAAAATAACGAAAGATTTTTCCTCGTGAAGGATAGTTTGTGTTGGGGAAGAAGATGCTGAATTTAAAAACCAAGTTTGGTATCTTTACTCAGGGGACCTCAACATGCATTTGCGGTAAAATTTCGATATCAAATTTTCTGGTGGAATACAACACTTCCTTAATTACTACAAGAAAGAGTAGAAGTTTTAGACATACAAATGAGAAAATCGCCTAGTTACAAACACCAAATTTTGACATGCGAATTTTAGATAAAAATCCAGTCCATATGTTACTAACTGAACAGCTTTAGAACTCGCTGTTCGCTCGCTTTTACTGGAAAATATAGTTGGCCATTCTCCAAATAAGCAAAACCTAGCAAGAACAAAAGTGGTTTGATGTATTGCTCTCTTTTTAAAATAGGTTGCATCATCAAACCCTCTCCGACCATGCTAACCACTACATCACTGAATACCACCGGTCTGTCATCTACTAGCACTCCACAAACAAATTAAAGGTGCAGCAGCCCAACATTTATACCATGGTTGCATTCCGTATATAATAACAAAAAGAACGTATTTAGCTCTACTGAGATGCACTCAATTCCTTTAGAATGCATTACGATGTTTTCGATGAGTGAGCTATATCATTTTAACGAGACTGGACATCGAAAATGCAACTTGTACAACCGTGAACAAAAAATGTGTAATGTCTTGAATGCCAAATTTCTCCTACACCGCACAGCGCCTTGTTTACACCATACGCAATACAGTTGTGTAGCCGCTGCAGCAAGTTGTTATACGTCATCATTAAACATGCTACTCTCCATGTGTCTTATCTGTAGCGTAGGGTACTTCTGTGATTAAGACCGCAGGTTCGCTCCTCGCATGTAGCAAACACCTTTTTCTTTTAATCAACACATGGCGACTGCTTATTTTCGATATTGCATTTCATACACGGCATTTGGTAAAGTTCATAATAGAATAGTTGATAAGATGCAAAATACAGGCTTCACAATTTCGTCATGGTCACATATTTATATCTTGTTGGACATCAAGGGACGGTTTAGGTATTTTGTGGCAGCTTGATGATGCACTGAACAGTGCGCAATGCACGGTAATACTTCAGCATATTTTTATGGATGAGATATCCTGATGGAACTGTTGAATTCGTACAGGATAATCATCGTGCCCACGTATGTCGAAAGTTTCAAATTGGTTCTCAAAGAGGCAGGACATCAGAATGATGAGACTGGTCTCCCTGTTCACCAGATTTAAACTCTCTTGAAAATGTGTGGGTGAGGTGAAAAGGTAGCTGCGCTCGAATTTCCCTGCAGATGCGCGAACTAAAGATGGGATCTGGGCAGAAATTCAAGAGACCCGGGATGTTGTAGCTTCTCGTCCACTTTACTACAGGGATTTAATTTCATCTATAACTTGAGGGCAGTTATATGTGCTCAGGACTCGTACACTCGATATTAATCTTGCTCATTTTTGTGTTTTTAAGTTTTAGAATATAATTGTGTTCTTGTATTTATTGTGTTATTTACAACTAATGCTTTAGTAGAATTATGTTTTTGTGTGCATAGATATGCCTAAAACTTAAAATGCTAAAATTATATTCATGCAATATTATGTTTTACACATCCAGTCTACAATTAACAACCTAAAAAATAGCAATAACTAATCTGAGATTTGAACCGAGGAGCGTATGAGCGCAAGCAGTGCCTTCTTAACCTCTCCGCCAACGAAACGTTGTTCCGCGCTGTTTTCAGTAGCTGATAAGCATTACCACCGAGAAACACCGTTATAAGGTGACCATTGCGCTCACAAGCACAAACCATTCTACAGTTCCTGCATGTGCGTTGTGAACAAAGCGTTACGAAGGTACAACGAAACCCTCTGACTGTCACATGGAATCTGGGGTTACTCATTTTATGGTCCACGTGTGTACATTTCAACTGTCCCAATATTAATAAGGAAAATAGTGGTAATCTCCTTGTGGAAACTTTTGGATGGATGTTCCTCACAAGGATGAACAAAAGTGTACTTTGAAATCAATTTATAAATATATGTGTAAGCTTTTGTTCCAGCATGACACTCGTTTGCTTTGAATGTTGAATGTATATCGAAAGAAATTACATTTTTCATTGTCTTTAATTATAGATGTACGTCCTCCGAAATGTTCATGGACAATTAGATGCCTCACAATGTCTTTGTGTTTAGCAAGATTGCTAGCACGACTTTTAAAGAAGTAATTACGTTAGGAAACGATTTTAAACAAATACCTACACAAGAAATGCCTGGAATGCACAAGGCATTTATTTATCGAGCTCTAACGCTCAGAACAAGTTGAGAAAAACATTGAATACAGCCAGCTCATTTCAAAAATAGCGACGTGAGTCATTCCCATGCAATTCTGCTTCTGACCAGTGGGCATTTTTGTGTTCATCTACTCTTGGTCTAAGAGGATCTTGGGCAATATATAGAGATAAAGAAGCGATTCTGTAGGAGGACGGAAAACCTTTTTTTTCAATCCTATCATTACAAACATGTTATGATTAAAGAAATGATTTTAAGGTGCACCTCCTTTCCCAAAAATATTGATAATTTTCGTACGGATAGAACAATATATGCATTTGGGAATAGGAAATGAAGCGAAATAAATACAATTTTTTGCACCTTTTTGTGAGATTACTATATTCTGCCACCTTTTCCCTTCTATTTCATGCTTCAGCACCTCCCCCACTTTTATCTGCGTTTTTAAAAGATTACACTGAATTTATTTCTCTTCTTGAACAAATTTTCAAAACTTTGTTTAACGAGAACTCAACAGGATAAATTTTAAAATACAATTTATGGAAACCGCCAGTAATTCTTATCCCAGCAACAATGGTCAACCTTCAGCTGTGAAATCAAATTAAAATTTAAATAACAATGCTGCAACAGTTTAAACTAAGTTCAGTTGTACTGGCATATATTTCCACTTCCTCTTTAACGGATTATCCTCTTCTTTGTTCGACTTACATCTCCAAAGACTTACAAGCCAATGTCTTGGGTCAGTAGGCTATCGAGGAGCGAGCAAGTAAACTCTGGATCATAGCATATCCAGGATGGGTAATCAGCCCAATGCCTGGTAAGGCGGTGAAGTAGAAGTAAATGAAATGGGTGATAAAAGGGATGAGGAAAATTCGTGCATCAAATTATCCAACCCAGAATTCGTTTAGCGACCGAGGAAATCCGCGAGGGGTTTCGAACCGGGCCACAGAAGTTACCGCCTGAGATTTCCTGCTCGGTCTGGCATGCATTTAACGGTTCTTATCTATCGACTGTGTACTCCTTTGTTGGCCGGGTAGTGTTTTGCCAGTTCGGACCAGAACGTGTATTTCACAACAAAACATGTCGAAGGTTAAGAAGGAGAAGTATGCACTTTCAGAAGAATGCAATGTGCAATTTATCGAAACTGATGGCACCATTCTTCGATGTGCCGTCTGCGAAGTAAATATTGCAACCGATGACAAAATATCAAAGAAACAGAATAAGACAGCACATCCAGTACAGCAAACATGAGAAGAACATTGAACTTCGCAAGTCGAAACCTAAACAAACTACTCTGATACACCCTTCGCTTCAGGATCCGAAAAACAGTGGTCATTGAATGACTTAATTGCGGATCTTGCCATGGCATTAATCCAGTCAGGAATTACAATCCACAAGGTAAAAAAATCCTGCATTGAAACCATTCCTTGAGAAGTACACGCAAAGGCCATTACCGGATGAGAGCACTCTGAGAATAAATATATATACACGCAGCAATTTATGAGACTGTCTTCGAGGAAAATAAAGATGGCTGTCGGCAAACATGAAGGGATTCATTTTAGATAAAACTATTGATGAGCTGCACAGATATTTTTGAGTGTGTTGATATTTCCACTATCTGGTGAATGGGTGAAATCTATCCTTTTTAAAATGTACCAACTCGAGAAGACAAATACTTGCACAATAATGCAATCATTCAATGAAACCATGGCCAGGGGGTATGCAATACGAAAAAGTCAGGCTGATGAAGCATGCTACTTGCTTCCAGCTTTACAAAATTGAAGGGCATGTACCCCAACTTCAACCATATGACATATACTATACATGGACTATACAGTGTTTGTGAAAGTATCAGGAAGAATTACAGCAGGGTAAACGACTCCATTGCTGCTCTGAAGAAGATTCCCGTAAAGGTTCACAGTCATCAAGTTTTGCACTAAGAAGTGACTGGGCTCCACCTTCCTGTTATCACAAAGGGGTCCTCGGAAAAGATGCGCAGTTTTCTTGTACGAACACTTGGGTAAAATCAAATGCTTCATATGTGCGGCAGCCATCCAGCAGGCCCAACAATCACTCAGCAACAAAGACCTAGAGTTGGAATTTTTTGCCCTGCATGACTACAAGTATTTGCCCAATGTGATTCAGAATTTGAAAGAAATTGTAGAGAAGGGGGAACAGTGGAAGCACTTAATGAGTGTCAGGGACAACCTTGATGGCTTTGCTAAAGACAAATTCGATTACATTTGAACAATCAAGATGTGGAAATCCGTGCAACTTTGACTGAGCTATCGTTACGAGTGCTGACAAGATATGCTCCATTTGTTTCTGTCCATGTAGAGCTGAGTTTCTCTACATATGTATACCTTCTCTGTAATATACATTACCGTCTAACAGTTACATAACATTCATTCAGGATTAAGAGGACTTCACAGGCTATTCCCAGAAAGTTCAAGGTGTACATTTTGTCATGTAAATATCTTTAGTATATGGCATTTTAATCCAAATCGTTAGAGCCATTTTTGAGAAAATAAAAAAATAACGAAAACTCTTCCATATAAAGGGTAGTTTGGAATGGGGAAGTTTCTTGAAAATCTTCGTGTTGCATCCATGAAAGCTTCTGAATATAAATACCAAGTTTGGTATTTAACCGACTCTTCGCTTTTGAGTTATGCTCTTCACTGACACATGTACGCATATGTACCTTTTTTTTAAAAAAAAAAAACTTTTTGTATTTGGGTATTTCAAAACGTGTATTTTCGGTGAAATCTCGGTATAGAATTTTTGGGTGGAATACAATACTTGCTTTGTTTACTATAGGTAAACAGTAGAGAAAGTAAAAATGCATTAGAATTAGAACTCAATTTCAGGCAGTGCCGTGTCCCCCCAAATCCTTAAATCTCCTGCTATTCTGGCACTCTTGTTTTGTATCATGTTATCTCCCCATATACTCGAGAAGTGGATGAAATTGCGATAGAGTTCTTGTGAGCTATTTCATTAAGCTAACAGACTCCAGACGCTTTAATGCAAACAGATATCTGAGTGATGGAAAGGGAGTTCACAGACCGCATCAACAAGGTTGAACCTCGCAGGAGAAATGTTTGCCAACTGTGACCAACTCGCACTAATTGTTACAGCCTGTTTCAAACCGCAGTGCAGAAAATCATGGCCAGATAGTCCTCTAAATTCATTACCTCTGTATCTGTTTAAACCAGACACGCGATTCTGACTTAACGAGCTTTGTTTTTAAGGGCACTGGTGGATAATAATAATAATAATAATAATAATAATAATAATAATAATAATAATAATAATAATAATAATAATAATAATAATAATAATAATAATATTATTATTATTATTATTATTATTATTATTATAAGAGGCGTCCGGATTCTGATGATAGGTCAACTTTTAATTGTTGTATTTTTGCTAACGTGTATATAAATCCTTATTATGCATCCCAGATTATGAAAAATAGCGACTTATTGGGTCATTTGTTTGTCATGTTATTACATTTCCTATTTTAGGGCATTTTTTCGATTTTACCTCATTATTTTGTTCATTCTCTTGGCCTTTGCGTTTTTATTTAGTATTTTGTTGTATTTACATTGAGTATATAGAGAGTATTATATTTCTGGCATTTTACATAAGGAAACTTTTCAAACATCTGAAACTTCAAAACTCAACTGAGAAATAAGCGTAACTTTGTACATCCTTTACTCGTATTCTTGGGAAAAAGAATTAATCAGTCCTAGTATAAAGGTGAATATCTTAGTCAAAATAATGAATGCATTGGTTTAATAATTATATAATAGTATTAGCAGAGCCAAAAGCGCTGTTCGCATTGTTGCGTCAAATGGGGAGATTTTTCACTCCTCTCCCAATGCCTCACTATTTCTCTCTCTCTCTGCCCCTCTCTTTCTTCTCTCTCCCTACATTCTCTCCCTTTATCCCTCATACCCCTTTTTCTCCTCTGTGTAATTCTCTTCTATGGACAGTTTTGAAAACTGGAGTAAAACTGATTTTTCTGGAATGTTGATAAAGGTATAACATAAAGTAAAACATTTAACAGTACACAAACTTGTTTCTCCTCTTTATGCTTGTTATGTGATCGGAAATAAATTGTGATCGACATTGTTTGTGCAGTAACCTTTTGTTATTTCATGTATTACACGTTAATTCATTCTGAAGAGGACTTCTTACGCTATTCCTAGAACATTCTACATATGAATGTTAGTCAGGGGCGGTTCCTCAGGTGAAACTAGCGAAGAACAACTTCAGCTGTTTTACTAACTAGGTGCATTCAAATGTAATTTTATCTTCATTTTAAACATCTTATATTTAAATATTCCACTTCTCACATAGAGGAATATAATTTTACGAATCCTATTTTAAGAGCGAAAATCGCCCATTCCGAAACGTTACCACGGCAAAGCAGGAAATAAGGAAAATGGATTGTAAGCGAGCGAAATGGGAAAATGGCATTGTCCATGAGCAGATATAGAGGTTGGTGCAGCTACTCTTGTCTCCGACATTTTCAGCTGCACTGTTTGCGTCTGGTTGCCAAGACAACCAACTCAAGCTTGGGCTCTATGAGTGCCGTCTAGCTCCCACAAACTACCTGCTGCGAGGCTACGTGAAGCTAAAATCCTGGATTTTTTTAAGTAGAAAGGTCCCTTGTAGAGGCTATTCGGTGGTCACTGACACTTGCGAAATCTTTTTGTAAGCTTGCAAACATCCCTTCCCTTGGGAACGGAATGTTTTCCCTCTCAAATCACTTTTCAAACTCCCAAGTTTTCGGATTCGGGCCTTCAGTGTCATGTGCGAAAACAATCTGTACTTAGCTATTATTGTCGTTATGGTCTTGGAAGTTCGCTAGTGCGAATTAAAGTATCAGCGATAAGTTTACGTGTTAAAATCATTTAAACTATGAATCAGTGAATCCGCAAGATGACATAGTGCGTTGCGTGTTGAAAATCTTTATCGCGGTGCACTGAAGACGATAAAAGAGACATGAAAGTTACGGGTAGACCAAGCCAATTCTTAGTGTATTGGCACATAAAGTGGAAAGGAAAGTTGCGAAGTGTTACATCGGATATTTTAAAATCTCGTGGTATAGTGGGTACGCCAACCGAAAGGATAGGCGAGTCAACACAAGAGGACGGTAACTTGCAGGTCTTGTTTTGTGTGAAAAGAGCTTCACCTATTGTTTAGGCCACGAATCGCTACTGATGTCAGTAGTCATGTAAATAACCTATAGGGTATTTTGATCAAAATCAATTGCAAACAATTTTCCTTGTAGAGGATAGTTTGGGGTGGGGGAATTATCTTGAAAATGCTCGCGTTGCATCGTTGAGGATGCTGAACCGAAATGCGAAGTTTAGTATTTATCCCAGGTTTCGTTTTTGAGTTAACCTGTTCACAAACAGGTAAACATAGAGATGCATGGATCTTTTCTCTAAAAATGCTTTTTTTATTTATTTATTTATTCAGTGAGCCTAAAAACGTGCACTTCCTATGAATACTCGATATAGAATTTTTGGTTGGAATACCATATTTCGTCTCAGTTATTGTAAGTGGCTAGTATATAAAATAATTTTTAACCTAGTGTTTTTGAAAAAGTATTGATTTTAGCATCTAGATGCTTACTTTATCCAAATATGGGCGCTCTAGCTGTTTGAACCACAGAATGCAGAAAAAATGTCAGTTTAAAATTATAGCATTCTATAGCATTCGAATGTGTGTAACGTACTATAAAGAAAGATACAGTAAAATGGATTTAAGAGGCATTTAATGTGTGCAGGCATTTAAAATATGATGTAATTAAGAAAGCTTTCAAGCGTTTTATTTTTTTTTGGGGGGGGGTTAAAATTTGGCCAACATCTACAGTTACAAATTACTATTCTACAAAACAACGAAAATTAGAATTGTCTTGGAAAATGGTCAGCTTGATCCCCCTGTTATAAGAAACGCAGTTCGTGGCTCAATGTTGCGTATTTGGCTGGTGCGCTAGGATTGAAGGTCTTTATGTATGGAGGTTTACTCAAGACATTCGACCTAAGACTGTTAATTAAGTATTCTGGGAAAAACACTTCAGCGGCTGTCCAACTAAATGCTCTATTTATTATAAGACTGGGTCAGTAGTGTCCAGGCAGGTATATGCTATCAACTGCAGCCTTCGAGGCATTACGTCACTCAAATACATCTCTACTTCCGAACAATTCTGCAAAAACTGAAAAATAGAATTCGCAATGAATATGAAAGCTGCGCGCTGGATCATTTATTAGAATTTACATCCAAGGGGATGAAAGAAAAAAACTGTTACAATCACATGACTTTTTATTATCTCTATCGTTTATTAGTGGTTTACTAACTGTTCTTACGAAAGCTTATTTTTCTGTCAACTTCATTTTAATCCAGACAAACCTTTGCAGAAATACCTATTGAACACTTTTCGTTATTGATACAAAGGGAATAGTACTCGTAATAGTGAAATGTTTAACAACTGGACGCTATATGCTGGCCTTAAAATTCCATACTGTTTCCATGACATCGCGAGAAACAACTGAATGTTGACAGGGCTTTAAGAGAACGACAAAATATTGAATAATTCGAACCATTAATGACGGATATATCGAAAATGGCTTATGTCACAAAAAAGTTAATTGAAATAAACTGCAAGCTTTAAAGAGATCTACATTTTAACTTTCTCTACTATATATAGTAGTAGAGGAAGTATTATGTTCCAACCAAGAATTCGATACCGAAATTTCACCGGAAATACATGTTTTGAGGCGCCCTGAATCCAAATAAAGCATTTTTGGAACATGTTCCGTGTGCGTACCTGTGAACAGCACAACTCAAAAACAAAAAGTCGAATAAATACCAAACTTGGTATTTAGGTTCAATATCTTTCAAAGATGCGACACGAAGATTTTCAACAATATTCCCACCCCAAACTACCCTTTACATAGAACATTTTTCGAAATGTTTGATTTTCTAAAAAAAAAAAATGGCTAACGATTTGGATTAAAACATCATATATGAAAGATATTTACATAACAAATAAAATGTATATCTTGAATTTTCGGGGAGTACCCTATGAAGTCCTCTTCATTCGGAGGGAATTTTGTATAATCTTATATAACTGGTAAACGTTTATGCGATAGAGAAAACGGACTACACAAAACGGTAGATCTCTTTAAAATACACAATTTAGGCATTTAAAATAAGTTTCTTTGTGGCATAGGTCGTTTCTGAGATATCCGTTTTTAAAGGTTCGAATTGTTCATTACATGGTCATTCTCTTAAGTCCTGTCAACATTCAATTGTTTCTCGCGATGTCATGGAAACAGTATGGAATTTTAAGACCAGCATATAGCGTCCAGTTGTTAAACAAGTGACTATCGCTGTTCTCTTTGTATCTATAACGAAATGTATAATGTAGCTATTTTTGCAAAGACTTATTTGAATTAAAATATAGTGGATAGAAAAGTAAGCTTGAGTAAGAATAATTTGTGTACCCTAATACACAATAGAGAGTAGAGAAAGTCATGTGAATGCATCACATCGCATTTTTGTGTAGTACATTTTCTCTATCGTTTAACATTTACCAGTTATACAAGATTATACAAAATTCCTTCCGAAGAAGAGGACTTCACAGAAAATACGAGATAAACATTTTAACTGTCATTTAAATAGCTTAAACATGTGATATTTTAATCAAAATCGTTAGAACCATTTGTGAAGATCCAAAATTTCGAAAGATGTTCCATGCAAAGTTTGGTTTGGGGATTTCCTAGGAAATCTTTATATCGCATCTTTGGAAGTTACTGGACCTAAATCCGAATTTAGTATTTATCGGAATTTCGTTTCTTAGTTAAGTTGTTCACAGAAAGGCACAGACCTTTTCCTAAAAATGCATTTTTTTGGATATAGGGGGCCTCAAAACATATACTTGATATCAAATTTTTAGGTGGCGTGCAATACCTTCTCTACCTACTATGTACATGTCAGAGAAAGTCAAACTTCAAATGGAAAAATATTAATCGATGTTAAGTATTTTATTTGTGTATACATAAGAGTATATATCTTCCATTTTATATACTTATGAGTTAAAGTGTACTTCGTTAATAGGTAGAAATTGTTTAAGAGATATAGAAGGAGAAACACATTCTTGGTTCTACCACAGGATTTGAGGGATAGTACAAGAGAACTGCAAATGTCAAAGAAGCGCAGCACTAGCCGTTGTGAATAGTGCCGCCAAAAGGTAGCTTTAATACTGCAGCGTTCTGTCGTACTAACACTATCCAAACCCTACTCGTCTCGCCCGCAACATGTCAGGACTTGTGGGATGGAGGCGAGAGAATTACAAGCGTTTAGGAAGAACAACACTAGTCAGCTTCGATGTGAACAGTACCAACAATGGTGGTGCGAGTACTGCAGTGTTTAGTCACATCAACACTACCCAGATACTACTCGCCTTGTCCGCAACTGCCAAGTTCAGGAGCGGGTGAGATAATTAGAATAATTAATGTTGACGAAGCGAGCACTAGCCCGTTGCGCTGTTGGTGATACGGATACTGCAGTGTTTAGTCGCAGAAACAGTACCCAGGCACTACTGACCCCGCCCGGAACAATATGCTAAGACTTATGGCACACGGCATAGGGAATTACAAGCGTTGCGAATCGCAGCACTAGCCAGCTTAATTTCGAATAATGCCGATACTATAGAGGTTACTTTGGTATTTTTCCACCATTATGGAATAAGTCACTAGAATCTGGTGATTTTCGGGTTCATGTCCAGCAACTCCTCCGCAAATACACATCTGTTACATGTATTAGGAAGGTTAGTTATATTGTATCTTTTACTTTGACGCCTTGTTTTTATATTCGCAGCAGGTGTTCAAACTTTGGACGCCGATATTTAGTCACCAACTGATGTATTGATTACAGTATTAATTATATTGTAGGTATTATTTATTATTATATTACATTACTCTTTATATTAGATTAATTATAGTTATATTAAGGCTAATTATACAAGCATTTAATTATTATTAGGTTATTTTAACTCTTACGTTTCCTTTAACTATAAATTTGAATTGTTGTTGCAAGTTTTGGTATAAGGTTGTCTGTGAGGGGTTTTATTTTTAAGGGAAGAAAATCTGCCAAAAGAAAACCAAGAAATTTAATTGTTTGGTTTAGGTAAGTACGCCGAAATATTAAAACGTAACTATACGTTTTTCTGCATGCTGCTGCATTACAGTAATTGCAGCTTTTAATAACATGCACATGTTATACAAACTAAGTCCAAAGTATGGTTCAGTGCTTAATGGAGCACTTAGAAGCATCCAGGTTATAGGTAATCAGCGGTTATAGCGAAGGAAGGTGATGACCAAACCTTTGCACCGAAGAAAAGAATATTACAGAGCAGTAATACTAGCAGAAGACCAAAATAGTGCGTCTTCTGTGAATAGGTCGTCTGGTAATTTCTCTGGTTATATATATAACGTTGACCGCCCTGATATGCGGCATCAGCCATCTTTGTTTTTTGTAACCTGAGTCATGCTTTGTCCCTTATAGGTGATTATTCGCATTCAACACTACCCAGACCCTACGCGTTTCGCCTGCATCATAATATGAGCACATGTTGAGCGTGCAAGAGAATTGTAAAAACATTTTATTAATCATGGAATGTATTAAACATGTGGTATTTTAATCAAAATCGTTAGTAATTTTTATAAAATAAACAATATGTTGTTTAACGAAAAGTGTTTCATGTGAGTAGTTTGGTGGGGGATTTGTTTCGAAGATGCTGAACTTAAATAAGAAGTTTGGTATAAGACTTTTTCGTTCTTTATTTATGCTGCCCTCCCTCTCCTCGCACAAACATGGGCCTCTTTCTAAAAATCCTTTTAAAAAAAAATCAGGGGATCCAAAACATGTATTTCCGGTGAATTCTCAGTATAGAATTTTCATGTGTAATACAATACTTCTCTACCTACTATAAGTAGATGTAGAAAGTAAAAACTATACCCGAGCGAAAGAGCATAATTGGAAGTAACCTATCAAGATACTAACAAACTGCATTAAAGAAGATAGTCTGTTAGAACAGCTTTAAATGATTTGTATCATATTTCTAATACACCATGGAAAAACTATGTATTTTCCCATTATTTTTGGAGAATATCTACCCGCCTTAAGCAGCCACCAATTGCATAATTAAATATCACCTATGTCTGTCTTGAAGTACAGAGTTTTCGGGTTACACTTGAGTGATCAATTCCCACTTACCAGCTTAATCAAAGTAGATTAGCATTCCAAGGTAGGAATGTAACATCTAGGTTACATACATATTTCAGTTCTCTGAACAAGAGTAGCTATTATAACCTTGCTGTAAAGAAACATCATCGTTGGCAAGGTTGGGGTTGCTTGACACTACTCCGACACTACTCGCACTAAACTCACGAAAGTGGCACTAGAGAGCACTGCTGTGGATGTCTTCTTCATTTGCTAGCCCTCTCGCCATAGACATACAGCACAAGGTTGTAGGCACGAACACATTTTACCAGGCAGCTATTGTTTCTTCGAATGACCGCTAGTATACGCGCACACTTTAATACCGCTAACACCGGCTGTGCAGGGCTTTGTTTTAGAGCTTTTGTGTGAGCACGAGAATGCAGTTTAGTCGAGGCTCTTTGTCTTAGCATGCATGTTCCACCGCCATGCGCAGCACATTAAGAATAAGGATTTTAACAAGGGCAACGGAAATGGGCATCTAAATGAATCTGATAATCTAGCTTAATTAAATCTGATAGTTAATGTTATTAAAGGTGGAAATGTTGAGTATCTGCTTCCTTACCTCTCACTTAGATAGTATGTGATATTCAAATTTGTGAGCGAATATGCAACTTATTAAAATAATGTAACAATTAAAAAAATATCTGATGTGTTACACTCATACTTTCTCTACTCTTGTACAAACTATTTTTACCAGTGCTTATTCTCCATATGCTTCATGTTAATCGAGATGTTAATCTTATTGCTAATTTTCTTGTAGATGCAAGGGGAATATGGTAGACTTTAAGCGATAGTCAAATCCTTTAAGAGCTGGTTGCTATGTGGAGCATTCCATTCTCTTTGTATGTCCAGGACATAAAAAAATGAATAACGAATTCCCATTTGACAAAAGGTATGTATTGGAAAATTTAAGGGAATAACAAGCAATATCTCGAAAATGGTTCACTCAACAAACAAACAAACAAAAAATGTATATGACATATTGTGGATTTTAACGCGATCTACATTTTTGTGTAGTAAAATGTTGCCTATCTCTTATGGTTTACCAGTTATACAAAAGTCGTTCACAATGAAGAATACTTTTGGAGACATTCCCAGAAAATTCAAGATGTGTTAAATATATGAGATGTTAATCAAAATCGTTAGAGCCATTTTTGAGATAATTAAAATTTTCGAAAAATGTTCCATGTAAAGGGTAATCTGGGGTGGGGGGATTTTCTTGAAAACTTTTGTGTCGCATCTCTGGAAGATACTGAACCTAAATACCAAGTTTGGTGTTTATCCGAATGTTCGTTTCTGAGTTATGCTATTCACAGACACACACACACACGGACATGTTTCCAAAAATGTTTTATATGCATTCGATGCACCTCAAAACATATATTTCCGGTGAAATCTCGGTATCGAATTTTTGGGTGGAATACAATACTTCCCCTACTTACTATACATAGTAGAGAAAGTAACAAAGAGCGGTTAACCATGCCGAACAGTAACAGGCTTGGAACATGGAAATCATGCATGACATGGCAGGAGAATACTTGCGAATATTCGTAATTTATTTTATAAAACTAATAGCAGCTTACTCGACTAGGACTAACTGTCGATGGGGCTTAGCACCTCCGCCTACAATATCTTTTGTGCGGAAGCCCCTGACGGAGTGCCCCGGGAAGGAGAGGAGACAGAGGGCGGTCTGACCAGGAGGCACGGCAGGTAGAAGGCAGGGCCCCTACCTTTTACAGTTTGAAACTCCCCGGATGGCAGCTGGTGCGTGCGACCGGCTGCCCTCCCCCTGCAGGCTTGCACATCCCACTAGATCCAGGAACTCGGAGACCGCCCTCATTCCGGGGGACGAAGGTTTACATAGAGCAGACGTCCTCCGTGGTGTAGTGGTTACCATGCTAGTCTCTAGTTCCCGAGGTCGCGGGTTCAAACACTGCGGAGGGCGATGGATTTTTTTTCCGGGCGTAAAAATCCTTAGCATGGCTTCCTTCGGAAGGGAAGTAAAGCCGGTGGTCCCGTGTCGTAGATTTACGGCACGTAAAAGAACCTCAAGCCTGATAAAGAGGCTTCTGAGCAAAATTACTGGTCTTTCACGCTCAATATAGAATGGGACGGTAAGGACCACAGCAGTTAAAGACCGTCCATAAATAAATTAAAAAAACTCAATTCCCGTGGCGAGTCTGTTCAACTCAAACTTGTTACATTATACATGATTTAATTTACGGAAATTATTTATTGCAATTATGACTCTATCTTAGTATTATTTCTTTAATTACTTATACCCGTTAAATTACGGTATCAGAGTAACTTTAAACCTGTGTACCTTCTCTTTGGTCTCATAAAATAACATAAAAGCTACAGCTACAACTTTTGATATACTACAGAAGCGTTACAACGAAATAGAGCTGAAGCTGGTGAATATAAAGATTCCCCACTCGCAGGCCACCAAGTTGACTATTTCTAATGTTAGCTGGACCCAATTGCCTCACTTTATACAATTATTTAGCCAACCCTGCTAACGAACTTGATTATAACACACCAAGAAAAATAAAGCAATTTTTACGCGAGGGTTATTAAAAATGTTGGCGTTTATATCGCATGCGTATCGTGTCTATAAGCAGATTAGATTCTCTTTTGTTTTGGCGTGTCTTAATTTCTAAATTGTGACCATACATATATAATCCTTTTTAGTCTTTTAGTAATTTAGAAGGTCTTTTATAGCACATTCCCGTCAGCAAGAATGGGGCTTTTCAATGGTGAAATGGTTTTGAAAATCGGTTGAGTGGTTTTTGAGATTACCCTTTATACAGACACCTACATACATACAAATTTTCTCTTTATAATATTAGTATAGGCTAGCTGACTTCCGATGAAATATGTAATGAAACAATTTCTGCAAGCTTTTATCTCGATTAATATGAGGTAGATAGTAAAGTTAACTTTTTAAAGAAGGGTTTGTACAAGGGATATAAAAATAAACGATAGTGGTCAGAGAAAGTTATGTGAATGTAAGATCAGCATTTCTTAAAAATGTGATTTTACTGTTCTGATATCTTATATCACCCTTCATAAAAACTTGAGATTACTCCATTCCAAGTCGCAACAGACCGCATGGCCGTTGCATCCTTTGTCTCCGTCCTACATGGCATGGACACAGCCCAGAATGCCGCTTGGATGCGTTTGCGAGACCAGAGACCATCAAATTGTACTCAGTTGATCCCCAAGGACCTCATGGGGCTGAGTGGACCTCGCACCAGGCCTCCCAGCAGGGGAAGGCTCCCCTGGGTCCTCTCACAACAACGCTACCGCAGCGCTATGGAGACGGCTTCCTGGGTGAAACAATAGACGATCGGGAACCTTGGCAACGGTTTTCCAATGGCATCAAGACACGCTACATGACGGCGTAGACAATAGTTTGTTTACCGGTCCAGAAACACCAGCTGTGTCTTGTGTATTGTAAATGAGGCAGAAGAGTATTGACTCTGCTCGATCTGCAATACGCGAGCTCTTCACATTCTACTCGTAGCAATGGCAAAATTAACATAAATATACGTAACCAGTTTACAACATTGTTTCAAATAAAGAGGACTTCACAGACTTTCCGCAGAAAATTAAAATTTATATTTATTTCTCATATGTGTTAAACATAAAGATATTTTAATCAAAATTCTTTTCGAGAAAATAAAAATGGAAGTCTGGGGGTGCGGAATTTCTTTTAATCTTCCTGTCGCATGTTTAGAAGATGCTGAACTTAAATATAAAATTTGATATTTATAGAACATTTCACTTTTGAATTATACTGTTCCAACACATGCACGCACTTTTCTTTTTTTACTTTTTCTACCACGCACAGAGTAGCTAGAGGAAATATTGCTTTCCACCCAAAAAATTCGATACCGAGATTTCACCGGAATTACATATTTTGTGACTTCCTGAATAAAATAGAAAAAGGTCCGTGTGTCTTTCTGCGAACAGCATAATTCAAAACCAAAATCTCGGTATTTAAGTTCCGTACTTTCCAAGGATGCGACAAGAAGTTTTTCAAGAAAATTTCCCACTCCAAACTACCCTTTACGTGGATCATTTTTCGAAATTTGATTTTCTAAAAAATTGCTCTTAACAATTTTGATTAAAATGCCACATATTAAAGGCATTTAGAGGACAAATAAGACACATATCTGAATTTTCCGGGAGCAGGCTATGAAATCCTCTTTATGGAATTTTATAGAATCTGTATAACTGGTAAACGTTAATGATAGAAGAAAACCTACTTAAAAATAGTAGATCTCTTTAAAACACACAATTTATTAAAATAACTTATTTTGTGGCATAAATCATTCCCGAGATTACCGCTGTTAATATTTCGAGTTCAATACCGTGTCATTCTTTTAAAGTCCTTCAACATTCAGTTGTTTCTCGCGATGTCATGGAAACAGTATGGTATTTTAAGGCCAGCATATAGCGTCCAGTTGTTAAACATTTGAGTATCGCTGTCCCTTTATGTCTAACATATTATCTGTAATGTAGCTATTTCTGCAAAGGTTTATCTCGATTAAAATAAAGTACACAGAAAAATAAACTTTCGTAAGAATAATTTGTGTAACCACTAAACGATAAAGAATAGTGAAACTGATGTGAATGTAACACATCAGATTTGCTTTTATATTATTTTCTCTAGCACTTACTTTAACACGTAAAGGAAGTATTGATTGCATTCTACCGAAAAATGTTGATATCGAGAATACACCTTACTACAAAAGGGAGTGCATTTGTGTGTGTATGAATAACATAGGTAACTCAAAAACAAAAAGTCGAACAAATACCAATCTTTGCATTTAAGTTCAGTGTCTTCCAAGGATGCGACATAAGATTTTCAAGGAAATATCTCCACCCCAAACTACCCTTTTCATAGAAAATTCGTTATTTTTTATTTTCCCAGAAATGCCTAAACGAGTTAGATTAAAGCACTACCTTGGAGGTATATGCATGACTAATAAAATTAATATCTTGGTTTTTCTGCGAATAGCCTGTGAAGTCCTCATTCGGAATGAATTTTGTATACTTTTGTATAACCCGTAAACCATAAGATACAGACTAATACTTATTGCACAAAAACTCTTTAAACCACACAATTTTATATGGAGCCATTATAACCTTTCCGAGATATTAATTGTTATTGGTGGTTATACAGTGCGGTCGTTTTATGGTGAGGCCACAGATCACGCGTATGCGTGCTCCGCACAATGTCTCTTACACTGGGGGTTTCTCGTTCTGTAACTCTCGCGTTACTTTCTCGAGTGATGGTAACATGCACTATAACGAGTAGTAACCTTGTTATAAGTGGTGTCTATCTACGTGAAGACATTCCTGTTTTCTTCGAATGAAATTTCCATTCACACGCATAAAGTCTTCTTGCGTCATGTTCATAATTTCCGCTTTTATATTGCCCTTAAGTTCGTCTATAGTGTGGGCATTTTCCCATAAACTTTATTTTTAGGGTTCCCCACAAATACAAGGGCAACACTGAAACTTTTTTGATAATCAAATAAGGATTAATTTTAAAGAATTTAAATGAGTTTACTTTTTTTCAGAATAGCCCTCTTTAACATCAATAGCTTTCTGCATTCGATGAAACCAGTCGTTAAAGCAACGATGCCACCCCTCCTGAGGCACTTCAGAAACCAGGTTTTCATAATGCTCTACTGCTTCATCTGGTAACGAAAAAGTGACTCCACGTATTTTATCTTTAATTTTTGGAAACAAAGAAATCACAAGGTGCTAGGTCAGGGCAGTATGGTGGATGATACATGGTGCTGACCTTTAGGGCATCCAGATGCTCAGTTGTTAGTTTTGCTGCATGCGATGCATTGTGATGATGTAAATAACATTATTCTTCCTTTGGGGCGTTTTTCACGAACTTTTTCAAAATTCTGCGGTAAACAGATATGCGTGTACCAATCTACAGTAGCGGTACGTCTATCTTCTAATGCTAAAGTAGCAACATGGCCCGTTTTAGAAAAACAAACAAACAAACTAGCGACCATCTTACCAGCACTGCGAATTCGTCGGACTTAGGTTTAAGTTCTGTTCGAAAGACCCAATGACCTCACCCGACTGACTTTTATTTTCAGGATCGTAACAATAAATCCAAAATTCATTATCAGTAACCTATTCTAAATTAAATATGAAGTGCCGAGTTTTTCTGCACCAACAATGCGTTTTTTTTTTTTTTGTTTTTTTTTATTGGGAGTCGGTTTATGTGGAATCCAGCGACAGCAAAGTTTTCTCACGTCTAACTGTTTATGTAAAACGTTTTGGGCTTAACTCATACCAATGCCCAATGTCGCCCGAATAAATTCTTAAGATGTCCGTCGATCTTCTTCAAGCATTGCTCGAACAGCGGCAATATTTTCATCAGTAACAGCAGTTCTTGGGCGTCCTTCACAAAATTTATCACTAAGAAACAACCGAATTCTTTTGAATTCGCTGTACCAATTATAAATTGTTAGATTTTTTTATTTGAAAATCCATAATCATTGAATATTGCAACTCAGGACTCATAAACTCAAGTAAAGAGAAGCAAGTAATAAAATCGCGGTAACCCCTGTGGCCCGCATTCGGGAGGTCCCGGGTTCAAATCCCGTGGGCCGACTGAGGTGTTTTCGTGGTTTTCCTCACTCGCCAAGGTAAATACCGGATTGGATATTTAATACCACGACCCAAAGTTCCGCCTCAAGCCTAAAACAATAGTAAAATGAAAAATAAGTGGCGATTGCGAATGCTATGCCATCTATCTACAGACAATGTAAGCAGTTAGACTGGACGGCACCCTAACGCCATCTGCACGGTACGAAGCAGAAGATCCGGCTGCCATGCGCTAGGGATCTCTGTGGGCACGTGACGAAGCAAGATGGCATTTCTAGGGATGAGACCTATAAGGCTAACTGTCCACCTTTCTGTGTGAGGGCGGCGGTTGGACTGGACGGCACCCTAATGCCATGTGCACGGCATGAAGCAGGTGGTTACAAGGATGAGACCTAGAAGGTTGTCTGCCTTTATATGGGGCGGCGGTTAAACTGGACGGCACCCTAATGTCGTCTGCTCGGCATGAAGCAGGTGGTTACAGGGATGAGACCTAGAAGGCTGTCTGCCTTTCTGTGTGAGGGCGGTGGTTAGACTGGACGGCACCCTAATGTCGTCTGCTCGGCATGAAGCAGGTGGTTACAGGGATGAGACCTAGAAGGCTGTCTGCCTTTCTGTGTGAGGGCGGCGGTTAGACTGGACGGCACCCTAATGCCGTCTGCACGGCACGAAGCAGAAGATTCGGTAGCTATGCGCTAGGGTCTCTGTGACACGTGACGGAGCGGGTGGTTACAGAGATGAGACCTAGAAGGCTAACTGTCCATCACATATCGTTCTAAGAGTTATCCACCAACAGATCCGTCGCGATATGACCAGGGAGTTAAAGCGACGTAAAATAAAATAGAATAAAAAAGATCGCAGCATGCGTTAACAATATTCTGATAATTTCAATAAAATAAAAAGCTTATCGCAATATCGAATTGCACCCTTTAACTTACTTCTCGTGTGCATTTTATTCTTAAATAGTTCACTGTGATAAAGTCGGTTACTTATTTTACAACGGAAATTTTAGCTCATAATATTATAAGTTTATGTTACTGTGCATATTTTTGTAAACAGGTCATAAAAATCCTAGTCCTAGTAAAGGGTATAGCGAATAAGCAGAAGTACGCCGAACAGTACTAACAGGGCACGTGAAAGAAAAAGAGAACCATGCTGGTGGTTCCTCCTTAACGCTACACTGCACATCTTAACTCCACTCGGGGTCAAGGTACATTTCCCAACATCTGTTATCAGCAGGTACATAACCTGTTGCGCTTTACGTGTTTGCCTCGTCATTCCTTTGACAAGTGTAGCGTTCAGCAAGTTTTAAAGCATAACAAAGGATCCATCAAGGTTCCATGGACACATCTTAATTCCCTCTACCACGTGCTGTTTTATAGCTACAGCAAGTATTAAATTCCACACAAAAATTTGATATCGAGATTTCATAGGAAGTACATGTTTTGAGATCCGTTTATTTTTTTTTAAAAAAAAAGATGCTGTTAGAAAAAGGTTTGCGTATGTGTGAACAGTTTTAACTCTAAAACAAAATTTCGTATAAATACTAAACTTAGTATTTAAGTAATAATGCGACACTAAGATTTTCAAGAAAATCCCCTCATCCCAAACTACACACTTTACATGGAAAAACTTTCGAAATGTTTGATTTTCTCAAAGATGGCTCTAACCAATTTGATTAAAATACCATATACTTAAGATATTTACATGGCAAATGAAATGTAGGTATATCTTGGTTTTTCTGCGGATAGCCTGTGAAGTCCTGTTCATTCGGAAGGAGGTTTGTACAACTGGTAAACCATAAGAGATAGATAAAAATTTAACACAAAAAAGTGTAGTTCTCTTTAAAATACACAATTTATTTCCACTAACTTGTTTGTGGCATCAGCTATTTCCGATATGTCCGCTTTGAATACCTTGTCATTTCACTTTTTGAAGTACTGTCAACTTTTAGTTGTTTCTCGCGATGTCGTGGAAAAGGTAAGGATGTTTTTTTTTGGGGGGGGGGCCCTTCGGTCGCAGAACCATTTAGACATCAGGATGTCTTATTTCATGCTTCTTGTTTTGATGTTCCATTAACACACCCCCAGTACACGCGCGAGTCACTGTAACGTGTTTATCCACGTGGTGGACGTGTGTCACCCATTTTATGTTCCTTATTTAATCAACAGTTTTGCTTTTCTGTTAATAAGGATGGTTTTGTGTGTAATAATAAAGTATACGTTACAAAGATGTGTGCAAAATAAAAGTTATATACATTACAATGCATAAATATTTACGAATGAAGCTCAAGCACCTTTCATGCTTACAATTTGAAAAAAAAAGAAAAGATTTTAGAATATGTTCAAACTTACAGTGTGAACACATACCTGAGCAATCTGTACCTTGTCCCAAACCTCCTAGGCATCGTCCCTGTTAGAATTCCACTCCAATCTCAATTGTTTATAATTCATTTCTTCACAATGCATTATGAACACTAACAAAATGAATATTTCTTTTGAGGTAGTATGGAATAAGTGTTTTATTCTTATCAAAGCCAAATAAAGAAGATTTTATGTATCTTTTTTGTTTTGTTTTGTTTTATGAATTTCTTTCTTTTTACTTTCTCTACTACGTATAGTAAGTAGGGGAAGTATTACATTCCACCCAAAAATTCATTATCGAGATTTCACCGGAAATACATGTTTTGAGGTGACCTGAATAAAAAAAGCATTTTTAGAAAAAGGTCCGTGTGTGTCTGTGAACAATATAACTCAAAAACAAAAAGTCGGATAAATACCAAACTTGGTATTTAGGTTCAGTACCTTTCATAGATGCTACACAAAGATTTAAGAAAATCCCCCTACATAAACTATCCTTTACATGGAACATTTTTCGAAAATTTTGATTTTCTCAAAAATGGTTCAAAGATTTTGATTAAAATACCATGTGTTTAAGATACTTATGGCAAATGAAACGTATATCTTGAATTTTCTGGGAATGTCCCCAAAAGTCGTCTTCATTCTGAATGAATTTTGCATAATTAGTAAACCGTAAGAGATACGCAAAATTTTACTGCACAAAAAATGTAGATCTCGTTGAAACACATAATTTGTCATATTATTTTTTTTTTTTGCCCAGTGAAGCATTTCCGAGATATTCTTTGTTATTTGTTTGAATTTTCCAATACTTTTACTTTTTCTCAAATGGGAGGATATGCAAAGAGAATGGAATACTGCGCACACCAACCAGCTCTTTAAATATTTGACTATCGCTTAAAGCCTACCAATTCCCCTTGCACCTACAAGCAATAAGAAAATTAAAAAACAATGTTTATTTCGATTAGCATGAAGTAGATGGAGAATAAGCGTTTGTAAAAATAGTTTGTACAAGAGTAGAGAAAGTCATGTGTGTGGAACACATCAGATTTTTGTTTCTGCATAAAGCACCAAGCTGTGAAACCATTTTCTTTCAGTAAAAGGAAACCGGCTAAACCAATTCTCTCTGTAATATTCGTATTACTCCCTAGAACTGGATCAGTGAGTCTCATTATTACATCCTTTAGCGAGACATAGTTCTTCTGGTTCAGTCCAAGGATGTTTCCAATTTGAGGGTGGTGGTGGTGGTGGTGGTGGTGGGGTAGTGGTAACAGTAAAAAAAAATTAAAGAAGGTGAAAATACAGCTAACTGGATGAAAATCTTATGCATCTTAAACACCCATAAAATAAAACAAGCATTAATGAAACAGGGAATACAATGTATATGGAGTAGTTACCAGGATTTTGCAGAAACTGTAGCGTAAAACAACACATGGTTGACAGCTGTCCCCCAAAGCATACAGAAGAATAAAACTTGAGCTGCACAGGCTACAAGAACAACTACAAAAGTGTAACTGAGAAGTGGTATTGTTTTTGCCTTCTTTAGAAGGTACTATATACCTGAGGCTACACGGCCATAATCCGTTTCTGAGAAGTGCAACAATAAAAACAAATATGCTGGTTGACAGATGTCAGCTACGCGATCATATCGGACGATGAATGATACTGTTGAAATGATATGCAAATGGGCCCGGAGTCCCTAGAGCTTACAGTTATACGACATTCCTCTTCTCAGGATAAGGGAAAACCTCTGAAAAAAAGTCTTATCCCGCTAAACTAGATTGAACTCGGGACCTCTTGAAAAAGAAATAGAGCAAAACTTTCTTACATGAGGGTTATTAAAATATTTCGGCATTGGTATCACATGCTTATTGTAGGGTTATAAAAGTATCTTTTCTCTTTTGTTTTGCCGTCTCTTAATTGCTAAATCGTTACAACCACGTAGCTTTTATGTTATTAAATACATATGGGACCAAAGAGAAGGTATAAAGATTTAAAGTTTCGCCTACTGTGATTATCTAAAAAATTACTCCGCCATTCCTACCAATAAGTTGTCCCAAGGCAAATGGTACTTCACAGGCTATGCAGCATTTCCAAAATTTGGAAAGTTGTCGGGGAGGAGCAATAAGCAAATCAGACGTTCCGTCGATGTTTCATAGGGGATTTTTCACCCACTATTGGGGATATCCGGGGCTGTACGAAATTACACTTATAAAGCGGGGGATTCACAATGAAAATCTAGATTATTGTACTTACAATTATTTCACAAGGAACGAGACGGTGAAGGTAAATGAAACGGATTAAATCGTCATTCATTTTAAAAAGCTAGGCGTACAACGTCGGCAAGCGAGCTAGTGACAGAATAAAAACATGGCGAGATGTATTTTTGTTAACATACTGTTATTAAACAAACTCATTGTGTAAAATTTTAAGCAAAAATTGACCTCTCACGTTTAATATTTATTTTCTCTCATACAAGCAGGATAATTTAAATTTCATCTCTAAAGCACATCATCGGGACACTGCAACTGCCGGACAGTCTTGCAGGGGTCTTAGCGGATGATAAGCAGGCGGTTGATAGGATTTTTAATTTTGTGTCGAAAGTGAATTTCCAAATGTGGATTTAGTCACCTTAATAGCAGATTTTTCATACTGAATGGTTTAGTTTTATATATTTATTTATGACTTGTGCTATGTTTTTATTTTGATATTTAGCTCTGGCTTTTGCTTTGAGTTTTATATTCATGTTTATCTCCGGCCTTTGCCATGACCCGTTTTATAAGGACGCTAATGACCTAGCAACTGAGCGCCCTTAAACAAAACAACAAAATTTCGTTTCTATAAGTTATTTATATACTATTAAAGAGTTTAATAATAAAATATGTTTTGAATAAATAAATGCATCGTGTGAAGCAATAAAATAACAATAAACATCTCCATAACTAATTTCGAATTGTGCTTGCAATTTGGTGTAAATTACACTTTGCTGTATTAAACTTTCAAATGAACCTTATTGAAATTATCGATTTTAGAAATTTCACCGATGGGTGTCCCTAAGAAAAGAAAAGGAACAATAATGCGAATGAGGAATGCCAAAACAGCTGAAGAGAGGATTTCCGTTCCATAGTTGGAGTACGGCAGGCAGGCAGTCCGTCCGTGAATTCAAAAGGCGTTCGTTAGAGGTGAACCGGAAGTGAAGGTGCAACGGACGGCTGACGGTAACCAAGTCAGTCCGGAAAAAGAAACCCGCCAAGTTGACGTGCTTTCAGCGGCGCGCAGCTGGTCTCAAGCTTGGCTGCATGCGAGTCAACGTTATGTTCTTGCCTTGCTCCTAGACAACTGATAAGAGTCTCGCTGTGGGCAACCATCTATGTGTATTGTTTGGAATAAAATACAGCTATCTACTCGGCTCTTGTTTTAGTTTTACACCCATTTTCTGTGGATTAACAACATTCCCCATGGAGTACAAGTAGGTACTTTGTTGCTTCCTGAAATAACATGTTTCGAGTTCCCCTGAATACAAAAAGAATTGTTTACAAAACAAATCTGTGTTGCATTCACATCACTTTCACTACCAACTCTTCTACACTATTCTTACAAAAGCTTATCCTTTTCTCTACTTCTAGATAAACTTTCATTACACGTTTATACTTCTCGTTTTAGGTATAAGGGCACAGTAGGCTAAAGCGATAGTCAGATTATTAATAAGCGGCTCGCTATGCGATGGCTTTGAAATTCCATGCTCTTTGCATGACCACGAGAAAAAAGATTAGCGACTTATCACCTGAAGAAAGTATAAGTATTTGAAAATTCAAATCAACAAATTGAATATCTCGGAAATGGGTAACGCCACGCAATTGTCTACAGAAATTATGAACCTTAACGAGGTATACGTTTTTTGTGTAGTAATATTTTGCCTCTCTCTCTCTCTCTCTTACAGTTTACCAATTATACAGAAGTCATTCAGAACGAAGAGGACTTCACAGGCTATCCCCCCCCCAAAAAATTGCTCTTCTGCTTCTATAACATATTACCCTCCCCTTCTTACACCTCCAAGGCCTTGGGTCAGTAGTCTGTCGAGGAGCAAGCAAACTCTGGATCATTGCACATCCAGGACGAGTGATCAGTCCAGTATCTGGTATGGCAGTGAAGAAGAAGACAATGAAATGTAGTGATGAAAAGGATGATAGGAAAATCGTGGATCAAATTATGCAACCCAGCATTTGCCCAGCAACCGAGGAAAATCGCGAAAAAAGTTTCGGTTAGATTGGTAGTCCCCGGGGGTTTGAACTCGGGACCTACCGAATGCGAGTCGCACACGTTACCTCGGCGCCACCTCGCTCGGTCTCAAAGAAATTAAGATGTGTGTTTTATTTGTCATGGAAACATTTTAACATTTGGTATTTTAATGAAAATCATGAATAGCCATTTTTGAGAAAATATAAAATAACGAGCAAATTTCTATGTAAAGGGTAGTTTTGGGTGGAGTATTTTCTTGAAAATCTTCACTTGTAGTTTTTTAGTTATGCGGTACACACACACACACACACACATACACACACACCTTTTTATAAGCATGCCTTTTATTCAGGGACCTTAAAACGTGAATTTCCGATGAAATCCTTGTATAGAATTTTTGCTATAATTTTCTATAAATTCTATACAATTCTATAGAATTTATAGAATACTTCCTCTTGTTACTATAGGTGGAGTAGGTACAATTATTGTAACGTAACGTTAATAAAACAACGAATTTTAAATGACTGCTGTAACACATAAATTTGTAATGAGTAGAGAAAGTGGAACGAGTGTGACATATCACATTTATAATGTTCTATATAGCATGCCCGTACCCCGAGAAACATTTCGGGGGGCTCCATAACTAGATCTAAACTTAACAGTATCCTACACAGTTACCATGTACCTACTTTGTAGTATGTAGACATCATGTGGACAAGAAAATTGCTTGGAGACATTACATAAGCAGGAAAAACTCACCAGGATGAAGATTTTCACCTTACAGCATAAAACGCCGAAACTGCTTTCAAAACTGGGACGTATGGTCGGTCACCTTACGTAGAAATTTACCTTTTCCTTGTAAATGTACTACTAGCAGTAGACCTGTTATCTAACAAAATTTTCCCTTACTGGTTTGATATAAATTTAAATAAATAAAACTGACACAAGTTTTCGGGGGTGTGAACCCTAAAAACGCCCCCTCTAAATATGGCCCTGCTTTATAGCATCACAGGTTTACTATATGCGCTGATATCAGAACGGGATCCAAGTAACATTTGAGGGCAAGATAAAACAACCAGAGTAAAGCTTCCTCCGATTACACCACGTTATTAACGCTGAATCACCTAAACTGGAGGGGTTGTTTTTGGCTTCGTGACATGTGGAAGTTGGGGTAGTTCCGCTCCCCTTGATAACAATGACTAACTTCCGTTTTAGGGGTTGGAAACAAGCAAGGTACCCTTTCCTTAGTTCCAGGTTACCTTCATCGACCTCCCTAAAACTCATTTCATCTGTGCGAGTTCTTACGATAGCTATGTTTTAATGTATGAGTTTAAACAGAATATGATACTGGAGAAATACTTGAGAAGCGGCTGCAAAATCTGCAAAGTTCAAAAGCAAGAATAGGATTGGTGACAATATAGGACCTTGAGGAGCATGTGAAGCTCGTAATCGTTCTATTATTAATTATTATTATTATTATTATCGCTATATTTGTTTTTCTCAGAAATTGTGTAACGACTGAATTTTCTGTGAATAGCCTATGAAGTGCTGTGTATAATTCTATATAACTGGTAAACCGTAAGTGATAGACTAACACTTAGTACACGAAAAATCTATCTCATTAAAACACACAATTTATGAAAAATACGCTTTTAGTGGTAATTTCCAATATTTAACACATCTTTGAAGTACTAAATCAGTATTCATTTGTTTCGCGTGATGTCATGTAGATATGGAGTTTCAAAGCCAACATACTTGACTACGGCTCCTGTATCCCTCTTATACCTACAGCGAAATGTGTGATGAAGCCATTTCTGCAAGGTTTATTTCGTTAACATAAAGTATCACCAGAAATGCGTGTTTGGAGACTCCCTGAATAAAAAAAAAATATAATAAATAATAATAATAATAATAATAATAATAATAATAATAATGTATTTTTAGAAAACAATTCCCTCCGTATGTATGTAGGTGTGTGTGTGTGTGTGTGTGTGTGTGTGAACAGCATAAGAAAAAAATCTGATGTGTTACACTCACATGACTTTCTCTACTCTTGTACAAACTATTTTTACAAACGCTTATTCTCCATCTACTTCATGTTAATCGAGACAAACATTTGCAGACTCTATCTTATTGCTAATTTTCTTGTAGATGTAAGGGGAATATATATTTAAAAGGGCAATATAAAAATACAGTAGCCTTTAAGCATAGACATTTCTCTTAATAGCTGGTTGCTAGGTGCAGCACCATTCTCTTAGCTAAAGATTAATACTCTTTGCATATACAAGACAAAAAAAATGAATAATGAATTCCCATTTGAGAAAATAAGTATTGAAAAATTTAAGGGAATAACACGCAATATCTCGAAAATGGTTCACTCAACAACAAAAATGTGTATGACATAAATTGTGTATTTTAACGCGCTCTACATTTTTTGTGTAGTAAAATTTTGTCTATCTCTTATGGTTTACCAGTTATGCAAAAGTCGTTCACAATGAAGAATACTTTTGGAGACATTCCCAGAAAATTCAAGTTATACATTTTATTTGTCATGAAAATATCTTAAACATGATATTTTAATCAAAATCCTTAGTCATTTTTGAGAAGATTAAAATTTTCGAAAAATGTTCCATGTAAAGGGAAATCTAGGGGAGAGGGTTTTCTTGGAAACCTTTGTGTCGCATCTCTGGAAGATACTAAACCTAATTATCAAGTTTGGTGTTTATCCGACTGTTCGATTCCGAGTTATGCTGTTCACAGACACACACACACACACGTTTCCAAAAATGCTTTTTTTTGCATTCAGGGGTTCTCAAAACATGTATTTTCGGTGAAATCTCAGTATCAAAATTTTGGGTGGAATACAATACTTCCCCTACTTACTATACGTAGTAGAGGTAAGTAAAAACGGGAAGTCGGTGAAATACCAAACTTGGTATTTACGTAAATTCAGTGTCGTCCAAGGTTGCGACTCGAAAATTTTCAAGAAAACTTCCCACCCCAAAATAACTTTTATATGGCAAAATGTTTGTTATCTTTTATTTTCTCAAAAATGGCTCTAAATGTTTATTAAAATACTGTATGTTGAAGATGTTGCCATGATGAATAAAATTGTGTGTGTTGAATTTTCTTAGAATAGCCTGTGAAGTTCTCTTCATTCTAAATGAGTTCATAATTGGTAAACCACAAGAGACAGACAAAATCTTTCGTCCTCCGTGGTGTAGTGGTTACCATGCTAGCTTCTAGTTCCCGAGGTCGCGGGTTCAAACCCGGCGGAGGGCGATGGATTTTTTCGGGCGTAAAAATCCTTAGCATGGCTTCCTTCGGAAGGGAAGTAAAGCCGGTGGTCCCGTGTCGTAGATTTACGGGACGTAAAAGAACCTCAAGCCTGATAGACCTCTGGGCAAAATATCCGGTCTTTCACGCCCAATATAGAACAGGACGCTAAGGACCATAGCAGTTATATGAAATTCAAATAAATAAAACTCAATTTAATTTCAGACAAAATCCTTGTGCACAAAAAATGTAGATCTTGTTAAAGTCCACAATTTACATCAAATAAAATTATTTGTGGCACCATTTCCGAGATATTCTTTGTTATTGGTTTGAATTTTGAAATACTTCAAGTGAAGTCGCTATTCCTCTCTCGGTCATGCAAGAGGATTTCAAAGCCATACATAACGATCCGCTTTTTAAAAATCTGACTCGCTTTAGTCTAGGTATCCTTCTTATACGTACAACGAAATGTGTCATGAAAAATTAACAAGAAGTAGATAGAAGAATAGCTCCTTAAAGAACAGTTTGTTGAAGAGTGGGTAGAGAAAGTCGTGACAATGTAATACATCAGATCTTTTTTTTTCAAAGCCCGTAACTTCCCGAGGATGTGAGTAATACAGAAGCAATGAAGGTAACGATGATGAACGAGAATGTACTGTTACAGCAGGAAGGTAACTGTCTGCTTATTTGCAAATGTTTCCTCGACACTTATTATTCTTTGTGAGTCTCGTCCATTCAACAAGAGTCACAATCGCATATCACGCACGCGGTCTTCACACGCTTATGTCCACTAAACGTGAGCACGAAACAAAATAATGCAAGGATTCTGCTATAAAGAAGCAATATTTGATCGAAAATAAAAGGACCGATTTATTGTAATAAACCCAAAGTAACACGAGAAAATGTCTGATGTGATATTCATATGACTTTCTCTACTCTGACAAATGCACATATCTCTTACATAAAAAGTTATCCTACTACACACGTTACGTTACTCACAATATGTCTTTATCTAAAAATGACTTCTAATTAAGCATTAGTGGTTACATACAAGCTGAAACAGTACTCAAATGGTTATTCATGGCAAGGAGCACTTGCGATAGAAATAAAAAAGAAAAGAAAGTAAAAAAAATGGAGCTTAGCAAAACCACCATACCAGAGAATGTTTCGAAAACGAGTAACGCTACGAAAAAGTATCATTTAATATAAATTATGTCTTCTTATGAACTCTTGCGATTTTCTTGTAACTTTTTGTCTGTCTCTCTATGATTTCCCAATTTTAGAAAATTTACTCTTATCAGTATGAGGAGAACTTCACAGGGTATTCACACAAAATTCAAGGCATAAATCGAATTTGTCACATCAATATTTAAAATACATTATATGTTAATCAAAGCGTTAGGTCAATTTTTGCGTGGGGGAGTTTTTATAAAACTCTTCGCCTAAGATACTTAAAAGTGTCTGACTCGAGTATGAAATTTGGTATTTATCCGAATTTTCGTTTTTTTAGTTACTCTTCTCTCTATTTCACCGATCTTTTTCTAAAAATGCTATTTTTGTATGGATCTCAAAACATGCATTTCCAGTGAAGTATCAATATCAAATTGTTGGATGGAGTAAAATACTCCAACTTGCATAGGGCATGCATAGAGAATGTAAAACATATATTAAAATGTTTCCCTCAATAGAATTCAGGTCTGTGTGATTAGCATGGAATTAGAGCGGCAGAATTCCTGAAAAGCCTTTGTTTGCTTTCTTTTGGCTCCCGATCGATTTATCTTCGTTCACTTTTTTGTGTAAGCGTCCTCTTAATTGCATCCTCAGGGAAATTGCTTACTCATCAAGGTTTTTCGCACGCCTATCGATTTTTCTTCTCATTTATTATTCTCACGATGATTGTCTCTGAAGGGCTTCCTCGCTCTCCACAAGAGCAGACTTTTTGGAGGTACTTATGAACTCAAGTGCCCCGACAATGAGATAGAGCAGTCCAAGAGATCACTTTCTGCTGGATGCTGAACCAAATTTTACGGCGCAGTTTAAATTCAGTCCACTCAAACTCCTTGCTTATTCAAATTACGTTACATTACAATCCTTCAACATTTCCGTAAACCCACCTCCGTTGTTTGGAGTAGGGTGTCTACTTACTAACACGGCCAAAAAACGCGGTGAAAAACTAACTAGTTACTACATTCAGTGTATTCGAGGACATACTTGGAACTATTCCTTAATGTCGATTCAACTCGTTTTCTAAACGTAATTACCTAGCACTGCACTGCTCCTCAAGATAGCATGGCACTGAAATATCAACCATGTTTCTTGTAGCACGTAATGTAACTACAGTAAAACCTTATAATCCGGACCCTGTTAAGAGGGATTTCGCTTAAAAGGAGATTAAAAGCCCTATCCCGCCAATGTTAACTCTGCTAATTTCATTGCCCAATATTCTAGAAACCATTTAACGTATCAGACATATATTTTACAGTATGTAGATATACAGGATGGAAGGGAAAATTATAATAGCATTTTGTTCTGTAATAGCAAAAAATAGTGCTTTTTCTAAATTGATTGTTTATTCCATGAGACTGTATGAAGATAATTTGTTACTTGTAAGATAGGTAGAGTAAGCTATTTCTGAGCTAGTTTCGGTAGTAACTATGTGACATTATACAGGGTTTTGAAATAATTAATCATTTTCCGAACACCGTTTTGCAGACGTAATACTGTTTGGAGACATAGGCAACGTTGCTAGGTCAGGGTACGTCAGTGCGAGAACCGGCTGATGAACGTAAACAAAAGAGCATACCTGAACTGGAAGGTGGAGAGACTAGCAGTTTTGTTTTCCACACGACCCTTAATCCAAACACGACGAAAGGTGTTGTAATGTTTTGCCGAAATGACAAGTACAACTTGGTAGCTATTCGCCTACACTAAATAGTATGGAGGTAATGCCTTCATCGTTCAATAAGCGCTTGGCGGTCGTTGACTAACAAGCACACCATGTTTATGTCAGCAACACTAGAAGTTAAGTCATTATTAGAGTAACATCGTACTAGGCATTGAAACTCACAGATTTAGTGATAAAAGAACCCGATGTGTATTTAGTGGATAATCATCACGCGCCATACAGCGAAAGCGAAACGTTTAAGCGCTGACCTACTTCTGGTTTTGAAGGTGAGAGTGCCAGCTACCGGTCGGTTGCCGCTGCAACATTGCCAGCGTGTGCGTTTTATGTTCTCGAGAAAACCTAAAATATCTCCACAGAAAATGGTCACAGAATAAACTGAAACATATACAATATGTTCCAAATAATGAGATTTATGTAATGATTTCCCCTCTACCCGGTATGGCTTCTAAGTTCACTGATCAAGTTTTATCCAGTAAGTTTATTTATTAAGGAAGATAGAATTATTTTCTCAATTATACTATCTTGAGATTAAAATTCATCAGCAATTAAAAAAAAATCATCTTATTAACACCAAGGTACAGAGTGAGCCAAAAGACTCCGCACCGCCTGCGCGGTGTTTTTCCTATTCGCATCCTCGGCGCTCGTTGCCGTCTGCTGCTATCATTGAAAGGCGCGGATGAAACCACACAACATTTTTAAAACTACTTTTAAAGGCTTTACTTACCAACTTTATGAAAGGAAATGCTGAAACTGGCCACCGTCGTTGTCCGTACATTTTTTGCACCTCCTTAGGAAACTATCCATTATGGAATTTTTGGGGGGAATTTTCCAAACGATGACCGATGTCTTCTAATGTTTCTTCGGTAAGAACCGAGCGCCGTTTTTTACATTTCTTAGCCTGAACACTTCCTGTGCCTTGGAATGTACTGTGAAGTTCCTGGATTGTTGTACGGCCTGGAAATTTTACACCTGGAAATCTTTCTGCAAATCGTACTTTCACTTGGCGAGCTGACCGAGTTAGCACATACGAATCATAAATAAATACACGCTGTGCAGTAGAAAACATATACTGAGCCATAATATACTTTGTGGTACAGGACAAAATAATAATATCTGCCGGGTTTGAACCCGCGACCTCGGGAAACAACGACGGTGGCCAGCTTCAGCATCTCCTTTCGAAAGTTGGTAAGTAAAGTCTTTAAAAGAGTAGTTTTAAAAATGATGTTCATTTGCGCCTTTCTATGATAGCGGAGCGGCAGAGGGCAACGAGCGCCGAGGACGCGGACAGGAAAAACACCGCGCAGGCGGTTCGGAGTCTTTTGGCTCTCTCTGTAGATCCACAACTGCACTTAGAATTGTTTTATCGTCTAAAATTGAATTTGACATCAATAGTTTCTATAAAATGGGCCATTTATACCAAAAGAGGTCATATACAGAAGATGTTCAGAGCAAAAACTG
Source organism: Deroplatys truncata (assembly GCA_030765065.1). Lineage (NCBI taxonomy): Eukaryota > Metazoa > Arthropoda > Insecta > Mantodea > Mantidae > Deroplatys > Deroplatys truncata. The sequence continues at coordinate 26,522,686 of CM060985.1, read as the reverse complement.
GAGCAAACTGGCATACACTTGAAAAGAAAGAAACCTATTGACTTGAGCACACATATGTCCAAGTTGGTTTAGAATGCCGCGATTCCCTCACTGCACTGGCTACCCACAATTCAACTGAGGTGAGTGCCGGGGCATGTGGGGATTCTGGGCAATGAAAGAGAAGATGAATCTGCTATGAAGGAACCTGAACAAGCACCAAGACTGCCATTAGGGCCGGTTAAGCCTGGCTAACAGGGACTGCTTGCTCAGAGAACATAGGATATTGGGGTATAAACGGAGGGGGACACTTCTCGCACCGAACTACGCGAGATATATTGCGGCTACAACCCTACCAGAAGGAAGGGATGTAGTAAAGAAACCACAGGAGGGTACAAGCGCAGGTAGAGGATTCACAGAGGCGAGCATATAAGCAGGTCGCGAGAATTGCTAAAACTAAGCAGGGAAAGCTGCCATGGGCTAGGGGACTCTTTACAGGACACTGCCTTTCTAGGCATCTTCGCAGAATGGGACAGCAAGTGAATCCTGCCTGCAGACGGAGTCAATAGGCAGATGAGACAGCTGCCCATTTACTGTGCGAGTGCCCAACACTTGCTCACCACAGAGCCCTCATTTTTCCAAAATTGGAGGATCTTTCAACCATTACGGTCCAGAGTCTGATTTAGTTCATTGTGAACGTCAGACTTCTAGAACGCTGTTAAGACTGGGGATGAGCAATAGATCTGCAAAGGTCGCAGTGCAGGGCGGTGTTGCCTCCCAACGATCATATTAAATTAAAACACAAGCTGGCATACTTAACAGTAGTACCAATTTTAGAGCAGAACTTCCCCTAAAAGATGGGCTAAAATTTACCACTCTACTCCAAAGTGTGTAACAGTTGTAATATTTTTCCCCTGTGGAGTGATGCAGAATTCACAATACAAAATTGCAGGTGCAGTAAGATTTTAAAAAATATATTAAAAATATAACTATTGTGTCCACAATGATAAAGTATATATCAAATTAAGAGAAAATTTCAATATATAAGACTGCATGAAAAACTAAAAATGTCATTTTTGGGCAATTTTCGCCATTTAGTCTCACCTTAATCCAGACACGGCTGTGATACAGTCACACAAATTTCTTTATAAATTACAAATTCACGTATATTAATTATATATATTATACTCTTCTTATAAAGAGTTGTTCTTCTGTTTACGTTAGCATTACCGAAAACATACCAGGTGACCCACACAAGCCGTCCTTAGTTGAAGTTAGTTTATACCGGATAGCGCGAATGCCAAAAGGTTTGCCTAAGCAGAACCTCAAAGGGGACTCCATACCGACAGAGAGGAAATCGCTAAATGAAAGACCAATGCTTGAAAACGAACATTTTTAACTGTTATTACTGGTCCCAGAGGTCATTCGGTATAGAAACTGTCTGTTATATGAAGTGTTCCGGGTTCGATTCCCGGCTGGGCTCCAGAAGGTTGTCTTTAAACAAAAACATTCCACGGTATGTCCAGAGTCTGGTGTTTGAATGTGAGAGTACCTATGTATGTTTGTGTGTGTGTGTGTGGGGGGGGGTTTGTCGGTTATTTAATAAGCAATTCGCTCATTAACACGAATTGAGTGTTGCCGCTTGGCGCAAACCTGAGCACATGTGTTAAGTCATTTAGTTCAATGGCAGTTAATCTGCAATCATTGCAACTATATGCTGGTGCCGCAAAGTTAACAAGATTAACCAAATTCATTTTTATCATATTTATGTGCCCTTAAAGTACGTTAGAATTAAATTGTTTTCTAGTGCATTATTCATAACAAGCATGTGCAAAAACATGCCCGCCTTAGTGGACGAATCGATATAAGGGCTTCTCAGACCCAAGTTCAACCTGGAATGACCCATCATTTCTTAATACTATTAAAGTGCGCAGGAGCATGCTGCGTCTGAAAATCTTCAGAACACAGCCTTCGATACTCAGTTGCGTTTTGGTGCGTCTCTGCACACATCGTAACCATATCTGTGTTTTCGTTACTGGTGAACGTTACCTTTTTGTCTGAATGAACTGGCTGGAACTGCATGCAGGTGACCATGCGACGCTTATCAGCACGAAACTACCACGTAAACACCTGCGGACAGTAGCACATCTTCAGTGACATTTCGCTTTGTACCTGCACTACCCCTTTGAACAGCAGTGATGCGGCAACTTCTTTTGCGTCTTTATATGCGGGAAACATGAAACTGCAAAGGATGACTTGTTTGGGCCACCTGGTGTTTTTACGCAGGAATTATTTCAAATTGTGCAAGAAGGTTTCAACATATGGAAGCAGCATTCAAATGTTTACTCGTGGTAACAAGCTCCTGTAATGGAAAGAAAGGAAAGGGGCGAAAAAAAGAAAGATTCACAAACTTAAAAGCATGTCTGTAAGGTGACGCTAGGGAAAGGTCTAAACTTTAAGCATTTCAAAACGGCCAAGGCCACGAAAGAATTTAATGAACTCTACATTTTTCCTGTAGTAAGATTTTACGTATCTGTTAAGATTTCCTTGTTAAACAAAATTATACAAAGTTATGTCAACTAAAGAGTAGTTCACAGAATATTCACAGAAAATTCAAGATAAACATTTCATTTCTCATGCTAGTATATTAGTATCTGAAGTTTTAATCAAAAAAGTTTGAGGTATTTTTGAAAAAAATAAAAGAAACAAATTTCTATGTAAAGGGTAGTTTGGGGCGGGAGGATTGTGTTGAAAATCTTCATGTCGCATCCTTGAAACACGCTGAACTTAAGTTACGAAGTTTGGTATTTAATTTAACTGGCTTTTCATATTAAGTATGTTGTTCACGCACTCACGCGGAACCATTTTTTTTAAAAAAAATTCTTTCTTCCTTTTATTCACAGGGCTTGAAAACGCATATTTCCGATTAAATCGCGATGTCGAATACAATACTTTATAGGTAAGTATTAGAGAAAGTAATACCAGATGTGTTAATTCGATATGTGACACAGTAGTTTGTCAAGTGGCCGCCTTAGGGTTCTCGCGGATCGACAAATGAATAGGCTTGATTTATGTGATAGGGTATTGGGTGCTGCTGCTACTACAAGTAAGATTTTTTTCTGGTATTATTGTAGGAAGGCGGATTTCTGGTAACATCATGGATCAGGCTTCAAGTTTTAAGTGGATTAATACTCCCCTGCAAAAGGTTCAAACACTTCATACACAGGTTGGAAATTAAAACACTGGACATAGGGATTTAAGATGGGAACTCAGCTGTTCTTTAATACCCTCTCCCTGATAATATAAACAAAACTCTCACAATTAGTAATAAGAGTTTAAAAGAAAATCAGGATACAATGTTTAAAAAAAACTGGCGTGTTACATTCGCATGAACTTCCCTACCTATTCTTCAAAAAAACTATTATTACAAAAGCTTATTCTTCTATCTATTTCATGTTAATATAGCTAAACATTTATATAACTGTTTTATTGATCTTTCCTTGTAGGTACAGTGGAAATAGGGGAATACAATAGGCTTAAGTGACAGTCAAATCTTAAGAGCTGGCCGCTATCTAATGGCTCTGAAATACCTTTTTGTTTGTATGACCAAGAGAAGAAAATCTGATGTGTTACACTCCCATACTTTCTCTACTCTTGTACAAACTATTTTTACAAACGCCTATTCTCCATATGCTTCATGTTAATGGAGATATCGAGATGTTAATCTTATTGCCAACTTTCTTGTAGATGCCAGGGGAATTGGTAGGTTTTCAGCGATAGTCAAATATTTTAAGAGCTGGTTGTTATGTGGAGTATTCTATTCTCTTTGCATTACCAGGACAAAAAAAATGAATAACGAATTCCCATTTGAGAAAAAGTATAAGTATTGGAAAATTTAAGGGAATTACAAGCAATATCTCGAAAATGGTTTACTCAAAAAAAATTTATATGACATAAATTGTGCATTTTAACGCGATCTACATTTTTTGTGTGGTAAAATTTTGTCTATCTCTTATGGTTTACCAGTTATGCAAAAGTTCACAATGAACAACACTTTTGGAGACATTACCAGAAAATTAGAGATATACATTTCATTTGTCATGAAAATATCTTAAACATATGACATTTAAATCAAAATCGTTAGAGCCATTTTTGAGAAAATTAAAATGTTCGACAAATTTTTCATGTAAAGGGTAATCTGGGGTGGGGGATTTTCTTGAAAACCTTCGTATCGCATCTCTGGAAGATACTGAACCTAAATACCAAGTTTGGTGTTTATCCGACTGTTCGTTTCTGAGTTATGCTGCTTAAACAGACACACACACACACACACACACACGGTCATGTTTCCAAAAATACTTTTTTTCTGGATTCAGGGGTCTCAAAACATATATTTCCGGTGAAATCTTGGTATCGAATTTTTGGTTGGAATGCAATACTTCCCCTACTTACTATACGCAGTAGAGAAAGTAAAACTGATGTGTTACATTTACAAGACTTTTTATGGGTATGCTAATTATTCTTTGTTTTCCTATCTCCTTCATTTTAAACGAGATAAAACTTTCCGAAAACAGCTGCATTAACATTTCATTATAGATACAAAGAGAACAGCGATAGTCAAGTGTTTTAGAACTGGAAGTATGCTGGCCATAAAATTCTATACTCTCTCCATGCAACAACTGAATGTTGAAAAAACTAAAGAATTACCAAGTAATGAACAATTCGCACCATTAATAAGGAATATGTCGGAAATGGCTGTTGCCACAAAAAAGTTATTTGAAATAAATTGTGTCTCTTCCTATATCGCTTAACGTTTACCAGTTATACAAGATTATGCAAATTTCTACCGAATGAAGAGGACTTCACAGGTTATTCCCAGAAAATTCAAGATATACATTCTATTTTTCATGTAAATATCTTTAATATGTGGTATTTTAATCAAAGTCGTTAGAGCCTAAACCATTTCGAAAAATCTTCCATGTAAAGGGTAGTTTGAGTTGGGGGATTTTCTTGAAAGTCTTCGTGTCGCATCTTTAGAAAGTACTGAAGCTAAATACCAAATTTTTGTATTTATTCGACTTTTCGTTTTTGAGTTATGTTGTTCATACACACGCATCTTTTTTCGAATTCAGGGAACCCAAAACAGGCATTTCCGGTGAAATCTCGGTATGGAATTTTGGGCGGAATGCAATACCTTCTCTGCCTACTATGTATGTGATAGAGAAAGTAAAAACGAACAGTGATTTTCCACTTGGGAAAAGTATAAGTATTGAAAGTTCAAACCAATAACAAAGAATATCTTGAAAATGGTTAACGCCAATCTGTGAGCTTTAGCGAAATCCGCATCTTTTGTGTAGCAAGATTTTGTCTAACTCCTATGGTTTACCAATTTACACAAAAGTCATCCAGAATGAAGAGGACTTCACACGCTATTCCCAGAAAATTCAAGATATACATTTTATTTGTTATGTATACATATCATAAACGTATGATGTTTTAAACCAAATCGTTAAAATAATTTTTGACAAAATAAAATATAGCGAAAATTTTTCCATGTAAAGAGTTGTTTGGGTTGGAAGGGGGATTTTCTTAAAAATCTTTGTGTCGTATGTTTGGAAGGAGCTGAACTTAAATACCAAGTTTGATATTTATCACAATTTTTTCTAGTTCTGCTGTTCACACACACACACACACACACACACACACACACACACATCCTTCCAAAAATAGTTATTTTATTCAGTGGGCCTCAAAATGCCTATTTTATGTGAAATCTCGGCATTGAGTTTTTGGGTAGAATGCAATACTTCCCCTACTCACCACAGGTAGGTACATCGTAGAGAAAGTAAAACTTGAATCAGAATAGAACATTAAAAAAAGGTTTTATTTACTAATCCTTTATCAGCAATGATTCATTACAATGTTAACAGATTTAGTTACTCTCTATAACAGATATATGTGAGTAATTCTAAGCTCCCTTACTCTGTTTTCGTATCACGATTCTCATTTTTTTAAAGCTTGCAGCGAGTTATGTCCCACGATAATTATACAAAATTAATGATGTAAAGAGTTAATAAAGTTGTCACAATGACTATCTGAGAGAAACTGATTTCCCATATTAACTCCGTAAGTCCAGTGATTTGAATTTCATCTTGTATTTGAAGCTATACGGTTTACACACACACACACACACACACACACACACACACACACACACACACACACGAACTAACGAGATCTGTTCAAAAAATTCCGGAACTTTGTCCACAACATTTTTCTACGCTTAGCTTTTACTTATTGTGCGAGGTCTCCTTCGAAATACTCTCCTCCACAATTGATATACCGCTCCCAACGCCGTTTCCACTTCCGGAAGCAGTCTTGGTACATCTCTTTCTGGATCTCGCAAAGCGCCGTCTGCGAATTTTCTTTTATCTCGTCTATCGTTGCAAATCTTCGTCCTTTCAACGGGGTTTTCTACTTTGGAAATAAAAAAGTTCGCAGGGGCCAGGTCCTGAGAGTACGGAGGATGAAGCAGCACAGTGATATCGTTTTTTGTGCAATAGTCACGCACCAACAGGGATGAATGTGCGGGTGCTTTATCGTGATGCAAGAGCCATGTATTGCCTCGCCACATTTCAGACCGTTTCCTTCTTACATTTTCTTGCAGGCGTCGCAGCACGTCCCGATAGTCAGTCTTCGATTGGCACGCACAATTTGACGTTCCTGACATGAGCGTCGTCAGTAGACGTCGAAGGGCGTCCTGAACGAGAGCCATCTTTAACTTCCATCGGCCCATTTTTAAACCATTCGTAACACCGAGTACGGCTTAAGCACTCATCACCGTAGGCTTCCTGCATCATTTGGTGTGTCTCTGTAAAGGTTTTCTTGAGTTTCACGCAAAATTTAATGCAGAAGCGTTGCTCCTCTAACTCTGTCATCTCACAAACTGTGCGACACAACGTTCTACTCAATACAGCACTGAACAATAACTAACTGACACAGAATAATGAAACTTCCAGCAGCTACACATTAAAAACAGGCGTGTGCAGGGATGGCAACCGCATTTCGCTCCAACACTCCATTGGCGCGAAATTACGAATGTTCCAGAATTCTTTGAACAGCAACCACAAATACTAGATAAACATAAACTCCAATTAAACCAAACCACAATTTTCTTCGCCATGATAAAAATTCAGGGTTTTTAATTTCTTCTTGCATAATCAACCTTTTGTAAACGCATGCATATTAAAGTTTTATTTGCCAGGGATAATTTAAACCATAGTGTAGCGCATTGTATGCATTTTGTGCCGCAGCGTTCTGAGTATCTTCGTAACAGAGAAGCTGGAGATTGCCTTCATTTGCTACACCAGCGTTAAAATCACCGGGTAGTCCTTTAGTGACCTATTTGCTTCAACTGCATATCCATCAATCTTCTTATTCTCTCCATAGCAAGTAGAAAAAGTATTGCGTTCCATATCGAGATTTCACAGGAAAGCACGTTTTCAAGTACCCATAATAACAACAACAACAATAATAATAATAATAATAATAATAATAATAATAATAATAATAATAATAATTGATATGTTTCATTCACATTCATTTTAATCGAGATAATTTTCAGAAATGTTTCATAATACATTTGGTTGAGGTAGGTATAAGAAGGATATAGGAAACCTAATCGGTAGTCAAGAAATACAAAGGCGTCTTGCTATATGCTGGTTTTGAATATCCATACTTTCTCCATCGCGAGTTATAACTGAACAGCAACGGTAGTTAAATAAAATGACAAAGTAGAGACAAATTAATACCAATAAAGTGAATATCTCGGAAATGGCTAATGACACAAAAATAGTTATTTGAAATAAATTGTTTATTTTACGCGATCTATATTTTTTACTTTCTCTACGACGTACAATAGTAGGTAGAGAAGGTATTGCATTCCACGAAAAAAATTGATAGCGAGATTTCACCGGAAATACATGTTTTGAGTCCCCCAGAACCCCCTCCAAAAGCACTTTTAGAAAAAGGTCCGTGTGTGTATGTGAACAGCATAGCTCAAAAGCGAGCAGTCCGATCAACACCAAACTTGGTATTTAAGTTCATTAACCTTCCAAAGATGCGACATGAAGATTTTCAAGAAAATCCCCCCACCCCAAACTACTATTTACATAGAACATTCTTCGATTTTTTTTTATTTTGTAAAAAATGGCTAACGATTTTGATTAAAATACCATATATTAAATATATTTACATGACAAATAAGATGTATATCTTGAACTTTCTGGGAAAAGCCTTTGAAGCCCTCTATTCGAAAGGAATTTTGTACAATGTTGTATAACTGGAAAACGCTAAGCGATATACGAAAACGCAACACACAAGAAAGGTAGATCCCTTTATTTTAAATAACTTTTTGTGGCATCAGACATTTGCGAGATATCTGTTATTACAGTTCGAATTTTTCAATACTTAGCCATTCTCTCACAAATTCAGTTGTTTCTCACGATGTCATGGAAACAGTATGGAATTTTAAGGCAGCAAATAGCGTCCAGTTGTTGAAACATTTGACTATCGCTGTTCTCTTTGTATTTATAATGAAATGTGCAATGTACCTATTTCTGTAAAAGTTTATTTGGATTGAAATGAAGTAGAATAAGATTTAGTAACACTAGTCTGTATACCCACTAATAAACGACACAGGGTAGAGAAATTCGTGTGACTGCATCATATCAGATTTTTGTTCAGTAGTTTTTGTCTATCTCTTACGGATTACCAGTTATACAAAAATCATTCAGAGTGAAGAGGACTTCACAGGCTATTCCCAGAAAATTGAAGATGTACATTTTATTTTTCATACAAATATCTCAAACATACGGTTTTTTAATACATACCTACGTTAGAGTCATTTTTGAGAAAATTAGAAGTAACGGAAACTTGTCCGTGTAAAGGGTAGTTTGGGATAGGGGATTTTCTTACAAATCTTCGTGTTGCATGTTTACATACACATATGACCCTTTTACTGATTTTGTTTTGGGTTAGGGGAGAGGTTCGGGATACATGTATTTCCTGTGAAATCTGGATTCCGAGTTTTCAGGTGAAATACAGTAGTTCCTCTATGCTCTATACATTTGTGGTAGGGCAAGTAAAACGTGCTAGTAGGAGCAAGATGAACTGAGCTGAGCAAAGTAACAAAAGAAACAAACCTGTTTTGCATTTTCGTAATACAGTTGGTTTCTTTCTGAGTTGTATGAAGTGTGTGTGTGTGTGTGTGCAGCAACAGTTCTCAGCGTTACTAGCACTTATGTAATCCTCCACGTTAATTAAACTCAACATTGTGAAAGCGTAATTCAGTTTACAGGCGGTTTGTCTGCAGCAGGAAATCATCACATGCCAAATTAAAACCTATAAAGCATTTGGTAGAATCGTTATCATGTCTTCAATTATAACAAATCTATACAACTATTTGGAACTGGAAGCTGGAATTTCCCGATTCTTTGCCGTTCATTTATTTAAAAGAATATGTCTTTCCTTTAAAGTGTTTGGCCTATAAAAGGAAATTTTCATTGAATTCCTGCTTGAATTCGTAATTATTAGCCCTTTTTACTTTCTCATTAACCATGTGTCTGAACAGCATAACTCAAAAACCAATCTTGTATTTAAATCCAACATCTTCCAAAGATACGACACGAAGATTTTCAAGAAAATCCCCACCCCAAAATATCCTTTACATACAAACAATGTGGTTAATTTTGATTTACTAAAAATGCTATAACAATTTTGATTAAAATACCATATTCCGGGTAGCGCAGTGCTTTCGTTTCCGGCTGTCGTTCTGAGGGTCCCACGTTCGATTCTCGGCCCTGGGGTGGCAATTTCAAGCTATCCATGTCTGCACTCTGAATTGCTCGTGTGCGGTATCTTCAACGCCCAACGTGGTTGGGAGTCCAAGGTAAAAGCTGTAGCACTCATTCCACCGCCTCCGACGGTAAGGTGCTAACGAGGATGGCGGTGGAATGAGAAGACCTACAGCTCCCATTTCTGAGCTGGATGCACCCAGAGGTTCAGTCATCGCTTGATGGAATAAAAAAATTAAATTGAGTTTTATTTATGCACGCTCTTTAACTGCTGTTGTCCTTGGAGTCCTTGGGCGTGAAAGACTGGTAATTTTGCTCAGAGGCCTCTTTATCAGGCTTGAGGTTCTCTTACGTGCCGTAAATCTACGACACGGGACCACCGGCTTTACTTCTCTTCCGAAGGGAGCAATGCTAAGGATTTTTACGCCTGAAAAAATCCATCGCTCTCCACAGGGTTTGAACCCGCGACCTCGGGAACTAGAGGTAACATGGTAACCACTCACTATTGTTGGAATGAGGTAACCCCGAAGGTCGTAGGCCTAATTGGGGGAGCGTTAAAGGAGACGACGATGCATTAAATGAAATGATAATAGGAAAAGGAATCTTGTGAAGGAAACATTCCGGGCCTACCGCCTGGTCTATCCTCACGGTAAAATAATTGTTCTTTTGTACTTTGTATCATTATCGAAATGACATACTCCAAGATTATTTTGGCCGACAAAAACATGTGAACTATTTGAAATTCCTTGGAGGAATACCGTTGGCTCCCGACTGTCGCCGTTAGATCGTTAGTGCGTCCCAGTATCGTTTGAGAAAACGCGATAGTCTTAAACCAGGCCAAATTAACGGGAAGAAAATTCATAGTTTTAATATACAGAAGGAACAAACGATATTACACTGTGTCCTGGCGTTTTTCCACGTTTTTACTTTCTCTACTACGTATACTAGGTAAGGGAAGTATTGCATTCCACCCAAAAAGGTCATGCCGTTCACCGAAAATACATGTTTTGGGATATCCTGAATCCAAATAAAGCACTTATGGAAATATGTTCGTGTGCGTCTTCTTCTGTGAACAGCATAACTGAAAAAAAAGTCGGATAAACATCAAACTTGGTATTTGAGTTTAGTATCTTCCAAAGATGTGACACGAAGATTTTCAAGAAAATCCCCCCTACCGTAGATTATCCTTTACATGGAACATTTTTCGAACATTTTGATTTTCTCAATAATGGTTATAACGATTTTGATTAAAATGTCGTATGTTTAACATATTTTTAAGGCAAAAACGGTTTGTATTTTGAATTTTCTGGGAATGTCCCCAAAAGTCTTCTTCATGCTGAATGGCTTCTGCATAAATGGCAAACCGTAAGAGATAAGACAAAATTTTACTACACAAAAATTATACATCTGTTAAAACACGCATTCTATATCATATACATATTTATTTGTCGCGTGACCCATTTCCGAGATATTCCTTGTTAATTGTTTGAATTTTACAATAATTTTTCTCAAATGAGAATTCGTTATTCGTGTTTTATGTCCTGGACATGCAAAAAGAATGAAATATTCCACATAGCAACCAGCTCTTAAAATATTTGACTATCGCTTAAAGCCTACCATATTCCCCTTGCATCCACAAGAAAATTAGCAATAAGATAGTTTCTGCAAATGTTTATCTGGATTAACTTGAAGTAGATGGAGAATAAGCGTTTGTAGAAATAGTTTGTACAAGAGTAGAGATATCATGCGAGTGCAACACATCAGATTTTTTATTTTATTTATTTTATAATTTTTTGAAAACAGCTTTTACAACTTCATGTGTGGTGTTTTAAAACACATTTTACATAGGTGTACAGAAAAAATGATATAATACCCGGAATTGCGGCGAAAATGGGTTTTTATCTGATGGAGGAGAAAAATTCAGTCAGGATTTATCAACGATTTTACTGAAACTTCTCGTTAACGCCTCAGTTTTTACGATTAACTAATACGTTTCTCCGTCATTTAAATCATAGTGGCTCGGCGTCATTGTTTATTATATCAACAAAACTGCTCTGTTAAATGCATATAGTAAAATAAATTTATTCCACCGAAAAATTCAATATCGAGATTTCACAGAAAATATAAGTTTAAAAGTCCAATGAATAAACAAAAATAAATAGAAAAAGGTCCGCACCTACGTTTTGTTTGAATGCGTGTGTGTGTTTGTCTAACTCCTATAAAACGAAAGACCATACAAATATCCACCGAGCGATATGGCCCCTCGGTAACGTGCGAGACGTTTGGGAGGTGCGCCGTTTGAATCCCGCCAGGACCGTCCTTCCTGACAGATTTTACCCTGGTTTTCGTCAGTTCTTATACCTGGCAAATGCCGGGGAAATACCTAAACTTAAGTCTGTCCCGGGTTTTCCTCAGTTCTTATAACTGGTAAATGCCGGGGAAATACCTAAACTTAAGTCTGTCCCGGGTCTTCCACAGTTCTTATACCTGGTAAATGCCGGGGAAATACGCTAAACTTAAGTCTGTCACGGGTTTTCCTCAGTTCTTATACCTGGTAAATGCCGGGGAAATACGCTAAACTTAGTCTGTCACGGGTTTTCCTCAGTTCTTATACCTGGTAAATGCCGGGGAAATACGCTAAACTTAGTCTGTCACGGGTTTTCCTCAGTTCTTATAATTGACAAATGCCGGGGAGATACTTAAACTCAATTCTGGAACGTTTTATTGCCTGTATTATCGGTGTCTACAGCCTGATGCGCCGTCTAGTAGAGCGGACGTTAACATTACTATATAAATAACTAGTACTAACGATAGTTTGGGGTGGGGAGAATTTCTTCAAAACCTTTGTATTAAAATCCTTGTTAGTAATTTTAGTTATTTTTTATTTTCTCAAAAATGGTTTAACAATTTTGATTAAAGTACTTATTCTGCGAATACGCAAGAAGTCCTCCTTATTCGGAATGAATTTCGTATAATTTTTCCTAAGTAGTGGAACAACAAAACATAATGCACGGTAAATACGGATCTCATTAAAGCACGCAGTTTTAAGTCAAAGCTTTTGGGGCATTGAAGATTTTCAAGAAACTCGTTGTTATTGCTATTGTGCCATATGCATGCAGTTTTGAAGTAGTAAATCGTGATTTATTTGATTCTCGTGACGTCATGCAAAGAGAATAGAATTTCAAAGCTGGCGTCTAGCGACCCGCTTTTTTATAGATTCGACTATCACTTCAGTCTTTGCATCCCTCTTGGGCCTTCAACGAAATGTGTAGTAAAACCATTTCTGCAAACGTTTACTTGGATTTTTATAAGTATATTTTGTAGAAGACTATAAAAACAAACTATAGGGTTTAGTGAAAGTCGTTTAAATATAGGGCATCAGACTTCTTCATGCAAATTATTGTTTGGTGCGGGGAAATTCCATAAAAATCTTCGCCTCTCTCTCGCTCTTTTCTCTCTCTTTCCCTTTTCAATGGAGATCACGATGCCTCAAAACTTGTATTACTGCTGGACTTTGGATATCGAAGTTTTGATTGAAATACAATAATTGTTCATCTTAAGTAAACGGTAGAGAAAACAAAAATATCATTTAACATCCCTTTTTATTCTCCATGGCGAGAAATTTACGTAAGTCAACAGCATAGGCGCCGACTTAGGAGGTGCAAGGCACTTCTTGTTACCCTAACTTATAAGGCCACGGCATCGCCTCCCCTCCCCCAAGAGTTTTACTGAAGGGGCCTGCCTCCCTAAATTCCAAGATAAATCTCTCAGTAGATAAACAAAATAAACTTGTTTAAACAGACCAAAACGGTTGCAAAGGAATTACCTTTATTTCAGATGATAACGGTTTCAGTTAATACCGGATCAGCATGGAGCACACAAACACTTAATTGTTCTTCTGTTGACACATCCACAGTTTTATCCCATATATATTAGAAAAAAATATTTTGAATCTTTCATATCTGCGATCAGTTTTCGAATTAAGGTGTGATACAAAACGCAATTCATTTTGTATGTTATGAGAAATTCACTTATTGAAATCGCGTTGCACCCATTTTTCGAGTTCGTGACTATTCTCACCCCTAAGTAGCAGCAAGTAAAATTAGTTTTGTCACTCTTGCTGTCATCCATTGTCATCAAGCAATCGACTGATCTTTATTCAGTGGCAGCAAATTTATAAGCAAACGCCGTTCTTACTATATACGGTACCACAGCCGGGCGGGATTTGAACGACACACCTCCCGTTCACGAGTCTATGTCTTAACGACCTCGGCCACCCGTGTCGGTAGGAATAAGTTGAGATACAACATTTTCGCCGGAAAAAGTAAGGTAAGGCTTAACAGATGCATTATTTTTCTTCAAACCCTAAATGAATGAACCATTTACTTAATTTTCAGGCAATTGAAATCACTTACACCATAATTTTATTGGCCTTTTATTTTAGTACCTCCACTAAACTTTTCATTAATAGGTACCCGAATTTATTGCACAGTCTTGCCCTCTCAAAATGTATGAGGGGGGCCTATTGTCAAGAGGCAAAAGGAGCGTCATTTCCGTTTCTGCTTGGGGGGGGGGCAAGATTGCCTGAAGTAGTTTTCCGAATTTTCATGTGAATTTTAACGATACATTCAGCCTAAAAGAAACTCTTATTTTGTTTCTTAAATGGATAATATTTGAATTAAAATTACAGTTGCCGTGATTTTGCTTTTGGTAGAGTCTAATTATTTCTCGTAACTTAGGGGCAGCAGTTGCCTCCCCTGCCCCCCAAACGGCGCCCCTGAAAGGCAACATTTGTTGTCACAAAGCCCTGTAAGTCGCAATCCATAAAGAAGCAGTGAGCATCTTACCTTGTACTTGGAGGATGAAGTTTCAGAGGTTCCGATGAGACCAGTGGTGGATCCCATGGGCGTAATTCTTGAACCACTTGAACTGGAGCCGCTGCTGGTATTCCCTGGACTGCTGGCCCTGTTGGTCGCCATACCAGCTGTCACTGCACGATAATCTCCACTTTTGTTCACATATCTTTCGTGATCGACGTCCATCGAAACCAAATCACCGTATTTGTTACTATTCACCACCGCACCATAACTCTTCTTGTCGTCTTTTGCCGCCACTGATTGTAAATCTTCACACTTACGATCCTGGCCCGACACAACAAGACGATAATTATTGGTCCTGGACTGCTGCAAAGCGACCGGATGATACCCTCTGCCAACCACAGGACTGTCAACCTTGTAAGATTCTGGAAACACCGGACTAGTCACCACAGAGCCATAACCAGTTCTATAACCGTCATTCATTCCACGTGCTTCTGGTCTGCTGATCCTGCCACCGCCTACAACAGCACTTACGTAGTTGTCTGCCCCGCCAGTAGGAGCGCTGTTACCTGCAACAAAACAAGCACCCCTGGTGAGTAATGATAGAAGCACATATTTCGGTCATTCCTAAACCGTGGGGTGCGACACCCTAGGGAGCATAGAGAAAAAAGCAATATCACATTGTAACTATAGAATTTTAATTATAATAACAACATTAATAATAATCATTTTCAGTTTAATCTACCGGTCAGCTCCATTTCTTTTTAATTCTGAATAAGAGACCTCTCCTAAATTAATAATCTGAGATTGTTTACACAAGATTTTTTGAATTACATACAACTATTTTTGCAATCTTCAAGCATTTAGTTCAATATGCAGGGTATTTCATAAGTAAGGAATAATGTAAATAAAACTAAAATTAACTCATTTTAAAAAAAATGCTCGGACACGTAAAATTTAATATTTTGAAAGGAAAAGTTCACAAAAAAAATTTTCAGCCATTATTGTACAGGGTGTGAATAATAAAGAATCATTTTAATATCAACTGATTATTACTGTTCTCTATTACGTATAGTAAGTAGAGGAAGCATTGTATTCCACCCAAAAAATCGATGTCGAGATTTCACCGCAAATATATGTTTCAAGGCCCCCTGAACCCCCAAAAAATCATTTTTAGAAAAAGGCACGTGTATGTATGTGAACAGCATAACTCAAAAACGAAAAGTTAGAATACGAAACTGGTATTTAAGCTCACTATCTTCCAAAACTGCGACACGAAGATTTTCGAGAAAATCCTTCACCCCGAACTACCCTTTATGTAGAACACTTTTTGAAATTTGTTTTCTGAAAAATGGCTGTAACGATTTTGCTTAAAATACCACATATTAAAGATATTTACATGGCAAATAAAATGTGTATCTTGAATTTCCTGGAAATAGCCTGTGAAGTCCTCTTCATTCGGAAGAAATTTTGCATAATCTTGTATAACTGGTAAACGTTAAGCGATAGACGAAAACGCACTACAGAAAAAATTCAGATCTTTTTAAAAGCACACAATTTATTTTGTGGCATAAGCCATTTCTGAGATATCCGTTATTAATTGTTCGAATTGTTCAATACTTTGTCATTCTTTCAAGTCCTGTCGATTTATAGTTGTTTCTCGCGATGTCATGATGATGATGATGATGAGATGGAGCTTAAGGGCGCTCAACTGCATTGGTTATTAGCGCCCTTACAATGTATAAAATATAAAATTGAAAAGTCAAAAAACTAAAAAACCACGCACAAACCCACTTGGTCAAAAACACTAAAAAACACAACAGACCAAAGACTAAAATCATAGTCACTAAAAGAATAAAACAACGTGTCAAGAACTGTAGAATACAAGGCGCTGTCATGGAAACAGTATGGAATTTTAAGGCCAGCATATAGCGTCCAGTTGTTAAACAAGTGACTGTTGTTGTTCTCTTTGTATCCGTAATGAAATGTGTAATGTAGCTAGCTATCTCTGCAAAGCTTTAGTAAGTATAGTTTGTATACCCACTAATAAACGTTAGAGCTAGAGAAAGCCATGTGAATGTAGCACATCAGAAATGTTATCCACCTTTTTCTGAAAGGTAGTTATTTTAGTTAGTTGCAGGAAGAATTTAATTTGTGTCGCACAAAAGGTTTGATTGCTGTAGTTTGTTTGTTGTAGGTGCGTGTGTTCTGTCTGTGAACGTTAAGTTCGCTAAAATAGAATGTGCAATAGTTGCATCTCTATAATTAAATAAAATTGTGTTTTTGTTGTGTACCCTGCACAACTGAAAGCAGGAGAAAGGATGTGGCTTATAATTTCATTGGTTTACAAAAGACAATGAACTAAAACAGAACAATAATTTGTGAACTAACACAACAGGTGTTACTTTTCTTCCACTCAGGAATGAAGGAAGGATTAATAGTTGAATTCTGCCGTCAGTTCATTACGCGACTTTCAATCCATGCACATTTTTATTGCTACACATTCTGTTAGAATTAGGAGTTGTGAGCAAGTTTTGACATCTAAATGTCACTTAATATGTCCATTATACATATTAGCGTCCAAATTTTCGAATACGCTAATAATGCTAAAATAACTCTGATCTAGCCTTTATAGCTTTCATGTTCTACATATAATTCATCATTATGTCAATAAAAACCTCTAAATATGTTGTCACTCAATGCTGGGTCCATTATACATCACAGTATGAACAACATTCTTAAGACACGACTATTAATCCTAATCCAATACAAATATAGGTACTCGCGATTTCTTTCTAAGTTTCATAATATAGCCAGCTACAATTCGTAAATAATAACTCAGTTTGACAAGTACGCAATATATAGCAATGACTTTATGGTATTGTGACTCAGCGGCTGTAGCCCAAAGTTATCGGGAGGTCGACCTCAGGCAACCGGAGATAAACAAAGATAACTCGCGCTCTCTCCGGGTGTAAACACCAGAAGCGCTATGGGCAGATAACCAGAATATTTTGGAAGTTTCTTCTCCTCCGCCTCCAGAATGTGTGTCAGATAATTCTAGAATGCTCTGAGGAAGATTCCACTGACTATATAAACGAGCGTTCTCGCTAGAGGAGTCAGTCAGTCGTCAGTGAGTGAGTAAACGACGGTAAGCACATTTCTGCTGCGACTACAAGTGCAGTTCTCCGAGCGAGTAGGTGACGACTGTTGTGACGTGCTACTGCGGAGCGATAGATTGTAGAAGTCTTGTGTTCGACTCCCCAGCGAGTGAAACGTCCGGAAGAAGAGGCTACGTCACGAAGAAAGTGAAGTGACGGGCAAATTGAAGTAGTTCACATCAGTGAAGTGACAGTGTGAACTAAGTGAAGTTCCAATGAAAGTTGAGCCAGATCAAAGCAGTGACAGTGGGAGAAGTGACAGTCGAAAAACGGACTAAGTCACAATGTGATGCAGCGATCCTATTGGCTATAAGTGCAAACGTCCAGGAACCCGATCAGGAATGTGATTTCGCCAAGTTGATATCTCTAGTAAGCAATGGTTAAGGTGCAAATTAACAGGTCTTCCATATATATATATATATATATGTGTGTGTGTGTGTGTGTGTGTGTGTGTGTGTCTAGCCTCAACGAAGCTCTGTTAAATCAGAATTGCTGTACTACCTATTAACACCGCAATTATTACACGATGCGTATCTGTAACTAAACGAATTACAAACCTTGGTTCAAAAATTTAGGCGGTTATTATTCAGAATACTTACACAATTTATAAGCCCGTGTTGTAGTGTCGAATAAATTGATTTAGGAGTAAGATTCCATTCACAACGTAGACTTAACGTTAACATAATACAGCATTAGGACAGGCATGACAGCCGTAGACGTAACGCAAGAAGTTGGCACGGATTTCTAGATCCTAATCCTAAATTGCATGCGAAAAACTTCCGAGCGTACCGCAGACTTCAAATTGAGTAACATAATCAATGCTATCCAATAAGAAAATTAATCCAGTCTTTATGAATAAATAAGGATAAAAGATGCTATGCAAAGCAAACAACACAACAGCAGCGTCTGATATCAACATTTAAAATGGTATCCAAATTAAAGGATACCATTGGATTGGATTGTGAAGCAGAGGGGATTCGGCACCGATCCAGTGAATCTAGATATTGCACCGACGCCCCAAAGAGGACGCCCGTGGGAGAGGGGGATGGGGTGAAGGGAGACACCGGGCGGCCAGATCCAGGAGTGATGGTACAGGATCCCTAGTTTCCAATTGAGACGCCCGGACAGTCGGACACAGTCGACCCCGCCCTACACAGGATCCAACGTCTCCCTCACGGGTGGTCCTTTTACTCCGGCAACCTGCCGAAGGCCGAGTGATCGGGAAACTGTACAGAGAGCATCCTTTTCCCCGCCACGCTGCACCGAAACACCATCGCCGACACTTTCAACCCTGAAAGGACCAAACGACGTGAAGGATGAATGAAATGATTAATGGATCGAAATGGAGGGATAGGAAATTCGGATGGGGGCGAAAGAAACCACTCCAGCATTCCGAAAACCTCCGAAAAAACCTATGGGTCAGAGTGGGCGGTCACCGGGATCGAACCTGGGACCTCCTGAATACGGGCCACAGATGTTACCGCCTGAGCCATTCCGCTCGGTAAAGGGCACCGTGATTGTACAGTAGATGTCGAAAGATCTCACATCGTGATTGTGTGCTGTTCAGAAGTTCACAGTGTATAGAAAGGAATACAAATTTCTTCCTCTATGTGCTCAACGCAAGCGTAAAGTTTGGAGTCCGTAAATGGCCCTATCCCTTGTATATTTCCCTCCACCCACTGCATGTACCCTTCCCAGATCATTTTTGTTTCAGGACCAACAGCATCACGGAAGACAGCAAGACGACTCAACTCCCTCTCCAGTTGAAGCCACATCACCGATAATGTACCTACATCATTAATATAGCACGACACCATAATCCTGCTCCTTCTGCATGAGCATGAGTACCACCACTAACAATAGGTCCCTGGTCTGGGCATCTGTCAAGGCCAGTACCTATTCTCCACTCTGTATACTCTCTTGTATGCAGGCATCTTTTTAGTAATTACCCACTAACCTTCGGTTTGCTTCGGCGGTATCGGACACCACCTTACCTTCGTTTTCCTTCCATCACTAGTGTAGCTAGTGCACCCTTTCGATGATCGTCTCCTGGTGTGGCGGAGGCGGGGCCACAAAAAAAAGTCCGTAATCTCTTACGTAACATAGCGCGTTACGTTACGTGAAGTTGTTCTCCGTGGTGTAGTGGTTACCATGCTAGCCTCTAGTTCTCGAGGTCGCGGGTTCAAACCCGGCGGAGGGGATGGATTTTATTTATGGACGCTCTTTTAACTGCTGTGGTCCTTAGCGTCCCATTCTATATTGGGTGTGAAAGACCGGTGATTTTACTCAGAGGCCTCTTTATCAGGTTTGAGGTTCTTTTACGTGCCGTAAATCTACGACACGAGACCACCGGCTTTACTTCCCTTCCGAAGGAAGCCATGCTAAGTATTTTTACGCCCGAAAAAAAATCCATCGCCCTCCGCCGGGTTTGAACCCGCGACCTCGGGAACTAGGGCGTCAAAGTTGTGAGCGTACGTAGAGTACATGCGGCAACAATGTGCACCATTTATCCTGTACTCTCTCTTAAGCGTGAGACGCGATATAGACGAGTTTTATGGTTAATCCTCCCATTACCCCTTATAATTGTAATTCCGTATAGCCCTGGCTCTCCTAATAATGGATCAAAAATCTCCTAATATTCACGAAAAAGGATGTGAAACCTCGCGAAGCGTCTGACTTCCTAAACCTCCCTCCAACAGTCGTGCAAGTTCTGTAAATGCTGGCATAGCGTGGTGAAGCAATTATTGGTCGGAATGATCGAATAATGTTTTAGTTAGTTACAGTAGGCAAAATTTTAAACCTTTGTGCCTTTTCTTTGGTTCCACGGCTATTTTAATAACAGGAAAACTATATAGTCTTCACATAATAAAGAAATCCTTAACATATAGTACAAATTGAGGTGAAGGGAGTGAACATGAAAATTCCCTACTTTCAGGCCACCAAGTTAACCACTTTGGAAAATTCGCATAGTCTGTGACTACCCCAAAAAAATAATATTCTGAGTTGTTAATCATAAAATATTGGTTGACTGAGTCATAATGTTAGATGGACCCAAGTTTCTCTCTTTATACAATTATTATCCACTATTTAACATATCCTGCTAAATATTTTTATTATAACACACACAGGAAATAGAGCCAAGATTTCCTACTTGAGGATTATTATATTAAAATATGTTGACATTTGTATCCCATGCGTATCGTACCGTATTACAAACATTTTGTTTGTTTGTTAATGACACTGTCAATTACCAGGATCATATCAGTGACGCCGGTTTGCCGGAATTTCGTTCCGCAGGAGCTCTCTTACATGCTATACCATTTTCACTATAAGCTGAAAGGAGAAGTAAACAAAACCACGTGACAAGACAGCACCTCATTGGCTGGTGGGCAAACCACAACCTTTCCCGCTTAGCATGTCGTCCCTTCCTCTACAAAAAACAGTTCGGTTCAGATCGTAACATTCTGTGGTTATTCTCGTCCAGAGAATTTAAAAAGAAAACCATTGTTGTAACAGTTAAATTTATAAAACTAAATGTGTTTGTTCAGACCCACCTTTAACCGACAATGGATATGGTTGGCCATTGTTTAGCAATAATTTAACTTGTCTGTTAGCTGTGTAGAATTGTTGCTCGGATAGCTTGGGTCGCGTTTGTTTTCTGTTGTGTTGTATCCTATAGTGCTAATTGCTTTTTTTTAATTTGTTTACTCTAAAAGGTTAAAGCAAAGGTGGTATACTGATATTAGTCATTAAATGAATGATTTCTAAAGCCTCAAGTTAAGAACAGTTTAATCCAATACCTTTAATTACAGATGCTGAACTGTTCAGGTAAAACGTTTATTTGTCTACTCTTAGTATTGTGTGTTGTAAGGCAAAATATAGGAATAAGACATACAATGGTTAAAAGCTAATGATCCCCAATAGCGCAATATACTGTATTCGCATTCTGTCTGAAGCAATTTCCTCTCACGGGTCTTAAACTCTGTACACCAGGAGAATAAAGTAGACAAACAAATCACCGGTTGTATTACTCCGCGGCCACGTGCGTAGTATCAGTAGTTAATTATGTTCAGTTTACTGAACACATTTACCCATACGGTAACTATTATATGAGTTTTTTCACCACTAGGACATATTTATTCACTCTAAAAAATATACAGCACGCTAGTAACGGAAATTGCTATTTACTTACGTCATCTCTATTCCTCTAATCTGAGCTTGACATTGATTTGGATGCCCTGCAGGTCAGACGTCTCTGTCATAGGGGTGATTGGTATTGGCTAAGAGGAAACAGAGGACACTAACTCTCCACATGAGCACGGTGTGTCACTAGTTGTACTTTTGCGGGAAAGGCGAATTTTCTGATTGGCTGTTTCAAGTTTCGAAGTTCGTAACGAACTAAATGGCAGGCACGAAGAAAGGGACCATGTTGGATTTTTATAGCTGGAAGTTTTCGTCCGAAGTTTTTTCACCAGGAACAAAGCCGAGACGGTAATCATACATTTACGCTATTTCTGATTGAATGTATATTTGTTGTAATATTGGTATTTTCTATTAACTTCAGTGATATTCGTAGAATGAGGTAGAAAACTGATATGTTATTGTGTGTTGCAACATTTTTATATAACGAATTAATTTTCAGATACATTGAGCCGTCCAGACAGAGGGGACACGATTACGATTTACATTCCTTCCAGTGTTGTGGTTCGAGTCCCGAATGATGACATAGAATCTGAAGGTATGTTATTAAGTTTCCAGCATGAGAGTGCTGGATGAAGGGTTAAGTTTTTAGGAGCTTCTTAGTGTTGCTGAATTTTATATTGCCCTGATTTACTTTTCAGATATTGTGAGTCCTCCAGACAGTGGAATATACGATTAATTTTCGTGTTTGCACTTCATAATTGATGGGTGGAGATCACAGCCAAAAGTAGGTAAGATAAAATCAAACTTTAATGCAAATTAATTAGCATGTTACTGTGTTAATATTCAAACACATAGATGCAGATCATGCAAGTGATACTCGTGTATAATTAAAAAATGTAGGATTATTGGTGGACTGACACACTAACTGTCAAGGATAGCATGCCAATGATACTATAATTCTTTTAAGACAGTGCCCAAATGAAATTTTCTAATACAGAAGCAAAAAGATATTTGATATCATTCACATATACTTCAGTAATTCACCCTCTTTTGGGCACTATGTCCTTTTTTGAACTGGGCATGGTGTATGAAAATAGAAATTTTGGTAGCTTTTTTGACAATTAATGTCCTTGTAATCTGTTATTACAGATGCTCAAAAGCATTTGTTTCCAAGAATAACTGAAGTGTTTGTTTTGAGTGAAATTAGCAGCTTCAGTATGTGTTCTGAGGCTTTGAAATTCCAAAGTGGTTTCAATCTTTCGTGTCTGTTTTCTACCATTTAAACTTTGTAGCAATTTTGATGATACAAAATCCTTCCCTTAAAGATACATTGTGCAGTAGTAATTAAGTTGCAGGATATTATAAGAAATGTATAGACATTTAAATGATCGTGTTGTTTTTGTGCAAAAATCAAAGGTTTTGAAGTAATGGGCATTTAATATTTTTTAAATGTATTGAAGCCTTTTAAGTTAACACATATGATAAACATGAAGTTGATCACGATATATGATGAATCATTTGTAGAATACTTATGAAAATAGCTTACTGTGAGTAGAGAAAGTCTTAGATGGCAGAGCAGTGGTATGGCAAGTTAAAGATTGCTGGTTTGAATCCCAGGCATGGCATTGAATTTTTTGTCTGATTGTATATACTCATCCACTATTGTGTATATGCAAACAACCCATGGCTCTTTTCAGTGAAGGTTCCATGAATCTTTTCAATGAATTGGATCTTCTGAATGATCCTTGGATCTGTTATTTATAGTGAACATTTTAACACACTGAGTATTTTAAACGCTTTTCATATACAGCACATTGCATCCGAGGTACTATGGGAGGTTAGGTTTTTTTATATAAGCTTAGGTTTCTGAATTTATGGAAGGTTAGCATTAGGTTTATTTATTTATATATTTATATATAAGCTTAGTTTTCTGAATTCACAGAAGGTTAGTAATTTTTTTAATGAAAAGTGTTTAAAATTTCACTATAAATAACAGTTCGAAGGATCCTTCAAAAGATCTGATTCATTGAACCTTCAATGAAAAGATCCATGGATCCTTTGCATATACTGAATTTTATTTTGTTCAAGTAACACAAAGTGGTGGTGGTTTTACAATAAAAAGTGTTATTTCCTTCTCGTTTAGCACTTTATCAACCAAACTTTTTTGCCACTTTTTAACGGTTTCCCAGTTTTGTGTTAAAACAGCTTATTCACACTACGCACTTCTTCCTTTGTCATGGCAACTCAAACACTAACTGATAAAATCGAAGATTTGACCTGAACTGAGCATATGAGTGCTAGCGTATCATGAATGACTTTGCTTATCGTATTTTCTGTGCTATGCAAAGAGTTTATTTGGTACTCAGATAGCACCGCTGCGAATTCATTGCTGCATTTCTCATATAGGCAAGAGAATAGCAGTCATCCATACAGTTGGTAATTAACAAAAAGATACTCTTTGATTGTTAATGCAATAGCAGGTAGAATTAAGAAAATCATATTTTGTAATCTCTTAACAGTTACTATATATCCATAACCTTTAACAATGAGTTCTTACGATAATCACAATAAAATGTGTAGTTCTATACCTTTCCTACTCCAATGTTTCATGACACAATACGTTTAAGGAAGTATTTACATTGGCGTAAGCGTAGTGCTTAGTTTCATGACAAGAGGAAGCATATGCTTTGTTTACATCGGAGAGAACTCTGGTTTACAGTGGATAGTGTGTGTAATATGATCACAAGGTGTTTGTAACCACAAATTTTTCCTTAATGTAAGCAATTTCTCTTTTCAGAAACCTACTTTTAAGGGTAGTTTAAACATGTGTGTTCTATTTAATTCTAGGATATACACAATGGAAAGTTGGAGTTAAGCTGTGGCTATTTGTGTCCAGTGATGGTGCTTCAAGTCAGAGCACAGAGAGTGACAATGACATTAATAGTGTTAAATGGTGTGGTGAAACTTGCTAATGACATTTATTGCACTGCTAATAGCAATTTAGTGAATGACAAACAATAGCTACACTATTGCATATAATGTGTGCAGAAGTTTCTTTGTAGGAAATGGATTTAAGTTATGTCAAATTATATTGCGCTATCTAGAGTAGAATAAAATAACAAGTGTCAAACATGTGTTATTCTTCCAATTTTCCTGTCAAATTCCACATCCTACTGTTGGTTGGAAGTTCAAACAAACCATGGAGGCAGTTTAAGTGCAAAAGATTTTACTATGAAGCATGCAGAAGAAATTATTGCAAGGTGCTGGATCTCATTCACTCTCAAAAATTTAAATGTGACCATTATGTAGTATGACATAGAAACATTCAGCAACCACTATTAACCCCGATAATATTATATAAAAAGCAATTTATGTGCCGACTATTGGATAATTTAATAAGTTACACAGGAATAAACAGTTGTGTTTTTCATACTAGCCTAGCTGTGAGGTGTTCAGCTGATCATAATTGTGTTCTAATATTGTATTGCTACAGATGACAGTGACAAGTTGTTTTATGTGAGCTTTAATCGACTCCTTTAAAAAGAAATATGGATACCTCAAAGTGCAATCACGATTATTGAAGCTCACGTAATTAACTTTGTACGTCGTCAGTAGCGATACAGTATTGGAACATATGATCAGCTGAGCTGACAGCTAGGCAGGTATGAAAAATACAGCTCTAGTAGCTACGAGTGACGTCATCATCCGAGAGCACGATTTTTCATAGTTTAGTTCCATCCCAGATCACTACTCACGCTGCGATCGCCCTCGTGTTTCCAACGTTTAACACGAGAGTTGCACTTCTAATACTTTGCTGTTTTGTGGTCTCTGTGTCGCTCGATTCATCATCTCCAAGATGTATCACACATTCTTCCACAACGGTGTCAATAATGCCCTCCAAGTCCCACAAATGTTGTTCTTCTCGAACCACATGCTGTACACAAGCACTCCAGTTACCTGGTGTTACAACACGGAATGCTGCATCAACCAGCGCACGCACATCTTGCAGTTTGGAGGTCCTGTTATTTCTGGCGACGTAACCCTTCACCTGACTCCACACCATCTCTATCGGGTTTAAGTAACAGTGATAAGGCGGCAGACGGAGTACAGTGTGACGCGCAAGTTTGTCCATTTCATCAACTACGTATTTTTCGTACTGTTTAGCACGAGACTTGACCAATGCCAGCAATTCCACCTTAACAAGACCCTCGTCGAAAACTATATTTTTACTTTGCAGCCATACTATGATGTCAGCTTTTTTTCCAATATTGATTTGGTATGCGTTCTAACCCCACACAGTGGTAAGGGGCATTGTCCATCCCAATGACGCTATTTGGTTCTAATTTGGGCAGAACCTTTTCAAACCTGTATCTGAAAACGTCGCCATTCATTTCCTCGTGATAGTCTCCGGTTTTTTGGATATGAACACAAGCTCTGCACCCTCAACAAAACCATCTTCACTTCAATAAGGCGCTTACCCCTCCCCGTAGGATTTTTTAGCCCTGTACTTAAACCCGCATGAAATGCCTGCTTTCTTGATTTTACAGTGGTGCTTTGCTTGTTGTGTGTCTCTCATTTATCCAAGTTTCATCCAAATAGTACACTTTTCGCGTTTTTCGCAGTTCTTTTATTCTACGGAGAAAATCTCTACGCCATAAAATGTCATCTCTGTCCACAATAATACTTTTTCTTTTCCTGCTGACAAACTCGAAACGTATCTCCAGGAGCAACTTGTGGAGGGAGGTTCGTTTTAATTTTGGGAGGTCCGGATCAGAGTTAACTGCAAACAGCACTTTGTTTAAGGTGGGGGGTTCATTGTTAACAAAGAGCTGGTGAACTTTTCTGCGGATTGCTGACCTCACAAATTCATCACAAACAACATCCAGCACTCGTCTCGCACGTGGTCTCTTCTTGCCGGGAGTTCTAACCTCGCCAACTCTGGATTTTTCTTTGTGTGCGCTGTAAACACTTGAAATTGACACACCGGGTGAACTCAGATGTTAATTTCACATCATCGATAGCAAGTTCTGGATATTTCTTGCAGAACTTGTTATACACGTTCAAAACTATTGTCTTCTTACCACTTCGTAAAGGTTTTCCGCGCTTATGTTTAACAACATCGGTTATTTCCGCCATGTTGATACATACTGAGTGTTTTGCTTT
This sequence comes from Deroplatys truncata, assembly GCA_030765065.1. Classification (NCBI taxonomy): domain Eukaryota; kingdom Metazoa; phylum Arthropoda; class Insecta; order Mantodea; family Mantidae; genus Deroplatys; species Deroplatys truncata. Next base: position 26,495,575 of record CM060985.1, on the reverse strand, counting down.
TTCCTCCTTCCCCTTTTACCAGTTCCAGCAGCCAATTAGTGCTGCTACAAATTTAGTAACGCTAGTTACAAATTAATTTACTTATCATTTAACATATTGAGTTGAACTAAGCTTAGTACTCAATAGTTTGTGCATTATGAAATTAAGTGAGCTTCAAACCTTAGTATTTATTAACACTTTTCAAGGAACTATTTAGACGGCAGAAGCATCAAGCAAACCGTGAAGAAGGCGCGCTGCGGTCAAAACGCACGAGGTTTTGTTTATGCCTCTTTGACCTCTTGATGAACATAGCTTAGTTCCCGTCATCCTCCACGTGGTGCTGCCATGTGCTTTAAGTTCTGTTTACTTCTCCTGTCAGCTTATAGTGAAAAAGGTATAGTAAACCTACTGGCATGCGGCTGTCGCTTTAAAACACACTTAAAAATCACCGGTGTGGGTCGGGTTTGAACCCGCGACCTTGATATCAGAAGGCCAGTGCCTAACCAACTGACCACGTTTTGCTATGTCTTAGTTGCTAAATCGTCTGTGAACATCTACATATTATACAATACAGAGCGAGTCAGAATAACACCGAATAATTCTGAGGCGTGTTTCAGGGGTTATGTTGAGTATTTTCTTATCAGGAATGCATGTCTGCAAACGCCCTGTTATCGAGCTAGAAGACATTAGCGGGGGTTTAGATGAAATTCTGTCAAACAGATTCCTATTCCCCACGGCATTGGAATATCGCCTGTGTTCTGCTTTTAACGCTGTTATGTGACCATTGACCTACAACCTGTGTTGTGTTATTTAAGTGGTAAGGGATTCCGCCGCATATTATGCAGCACTTTGTGACTTGTGGTTCCTACAAGAGGTGTAGGTTATCTCTCAGCTATCAGAATATACTAAAATGCCTCGTTTACTAGAAGGCCTTTCAGTATTACAGCCTAACATAAAAGCGTTCCACTTTACTTGTGCAGAACTAGCAGACATACATTACGTATATGGTGCTGCTTGGGGAGATACGAAAAGGGCACGAGATCGTTATGCTGAGCTTTACCCAAGGAGACATTTGCCTCATCACAGCACCTTTACTGCCGTACATCAACGACTGCGACAAACAGGAACTTTTCAAAAAAATCGCATCGTTCGGGAGTCCAAAGAAATGTGTCTCTAAAAGAGGAGGTTCTTGACCGGGTCCATAATTCACCGTCCACAAGCACAAGAGCAATAGCTCATGCCATGCATACAAGCCAATCTGACTACAGTTTTTCCAGTGATTTCTTCATTAATGCATTGATCAACCAAGGTATCCTACAATCATGTTGTGGATGGACGAGAAGGTTTTTACGCGAGAGGGCATGTTTAACACACATTTGGGCACAGGAAAACCCTCGAACTATTAGTTAGAAATTATCAGCATCGGTTTGCAGTAACATTTGGGCTGGTATTGTGAATAACCACTCATAGAGCCCTATTTACTACCTCCACGTTTGATGGGCCACGTTTACCTGTAGGTTTTACAACATACTTTGCCAGAACCTCTGGAAGATGTTCCTTAGGAATAAGCCAGTTAATGTGATTCCAAGGCGATGGGGCACCTGCGCATTATTCCGGTGATGTAAGAGCTTTCCTAAGTGTAACGTATGGATCGGTAGAGGAGCACCAAAATCATGGCCAGCACGTTCACCAGATTTTGAACCCATTGGATTTTTTTCCTTTGTGGACATGTTGTGTCATGTGTTCGAGACGCTAATTAATAGTGAAAAGAAACTGATGGCCAGGATCTTTGTAGCATTTGGTGCTATTCGTGATATGCTAGGCATTTTTGTAAGAGCTCGGCAATCATTACAACGACGCTATCAACTATGTTCCGAAGTCAAAGCTCGGCATTTAAACATATTTTATAAACACTTAAGCACTTGCTCAATTCTTGTTTTGCTCTTAGTTTAACGTGTTTGAAGGCTTTTAAAAATATATGTTTTCTCCATTTAACATTGCTTTAGCTTTTCTCAAGTAATTTGTATAATGGTGGAGAAAATTTGACTAACAGTAGTATTACTTGCATGTGTTATTAACAATAACCTATATTCACAGCTACAGATCGATTAAAAAGGTTTATACCTACTTCAGAGCACATGCATTTAGAGCAATATAATTAAATAAAGATTCACAATTGCTATTAACTCTCTTAATCAATTTAAGAGAGTTTTTCATTGTTTAAAAAAACAGACGAGGGGGTGTACATCCATAAACAGTGCAAGTTTCGTGTGCTTAGAAAACTCTTTGGGAAATTGCTTCTTGTCACGATCCTTGTAATTTTCTGACGAAAATCTCAAATTGAACTCCTAATAAGCATTTCTTTTATAAAATATCCCGTATGGATAGTGATAAAAGTCTGAAGGATGATAATAATCAGATCACTCTCGCAACACGTGAAAGGACAAACCCCAACAATCAGAACTACAGCTCTGTATTTCCCAAGGTGGCAGCGCTGTCGTGTTTATCTCAGTTACAATACGGAATGCGACATCATCAGCAGGCCCATATAACACACTCATGTATACTAAGGTCATGCGAATGTCATAAGACATAGAATATTGTGAGACTGTCGCGTCGCATTGTGTAAATGATTTCGTTTAACTCAATGCACGAGTACTTTCAGATCACACGTGTCGCACGACATGAAATCGCATGCATAAATAGGGCCTAAAATAATGTTCATCTTATGATATATCTATCATGCAGGAGTCCATTTTGCGCAAAAAGAGCTGCCTAATTGTGTCCCCACGTATGTTGGCGCTGTAGTGTGCTACACACATTCAGTAAGTGATTGCTTGTTGTTCAGCTGTTGTAAAATGTCTTAAGGAAAAGCAAAATCGCAACTGTGGCATGTTCCCTTGGTTACTACTGACTCCATAACTTAGCAAAACGACACATGATGTCTCTCTTGTATATGTGTGGTGGCGATGACGCAGAAAATTTGTGTGTGGTGTTAGCGATAAACAAGAAATCGAACACCCCTTGAAATTCCATTCTCTAAAAGATTTATATCCCCGTTACTTTTTGTAACCGTTTTTAGCGACTAGTTTCTTTCTGTCGCCTTTACTTTTGTTTTCGTTATTAGATAACCGGTTACTCTCTGTGACTGTCACTGTCTCCATTGCTTTTGTAGCCGTTACTCTCTATCCCCTTTACTTTCCTTCCAGTCACGGGGTAACCGGTTACTATCCGTTACCGTTACTTTTTGTCTCCATTACTTTTGTACCCGTTTCTGAGTAACTAGTTACTTTCTGCTCCCTTTACTTTTGTTTTCGTTACTGGTAACCGGTTACTCTCTCTTATGGTTACTTTATGTATTTGTTATTTTCTGCCCCTGTTGCTTTATTTCTCCGTTATTTTTGTAACTGTTAATGAGTAACTGGTTACTTTCTGTCACCTTAAATTTTTTTCGTCACTGTCTCATTATCCCTGTTCTCGGTGAGTTTTTTTTTCTCAGTTATTTTTGTAATGTTAGAGTAACTAACTACTTTCTGCCCCCTTTACTTTTATTCCAGTCGGTTTCTGTCTGTTACCATTACTTTTTGTCTACATTACTTTTGTAACCGTTACTGGGTAGCGCTGCTCCCGGTGTGTTTCATTTATTTATTTACTTTTTTGTCTCAGTTACCGTTTTGTAACTGTTACAGTAACTAGTTACTTTCTGTTGTCAATCCTTTTGTCCCCTTCATTGCGTAACCAGTTACTCTCTATTCCGTTAATTTATGTCTTCGATACTTTCTGTCCCCGTTTAATTTTATCTTTGGTTTTTTTTTGTAACTGTTACTGTGTAACTAGTTAATTTCTACTCCCCCTTATTTTTGTAATCGTTACTGAGTAAACAGTTCTAAAACTGTTACTAAATAACTTATTACATTATGTTCTTGTTATTTCTGTGTGTGTTACTTTTCTAATCGTCACCGTGTAACTATTTAGTTTCTGTCTATTTATATAACCGTTATTCATTAACTGGTTATGCTGGTGTTCCAATTAGGTTTGTAACTGTTACTGAATAATAATTACTTTCCGTCCTCGTTATTTCTTGTCTCAGTTACTTTTATAATTGTTATAGTAATGTAATCGTAAAAAACCAACCAGCCCTACTTAAAGCAGAGCGTTACTTACCGGAGATGTATATTGTAGTGCTGTATCCATCTTCTGTGAGAGATCGAAATACTCCCATGTTTGACTCCGGGCTCCGGAACACCTGCAACAAGCAACAACTTGTGTTAATTTCGAAGCAAACCTAACAGAACACGACTGTTCAATTTTCTGATTTAGATACGTTTGCTACTGCGGAACATCTTTGTCTGTCTATCCGTCCATATGCACAAAACAAATTATGAAGCACTGCAAGTACGGAGTTAACAAACATACACAGTAGCATTTAAACAAGAAGTAATTCGTGAAAGTTCAGCGGCTGCTGTGTAAGAGCACAAGAGCACGTGAACACCCTAATTTTTGATACCTTGTGGATTTATTGGTTATTTGAATGCTATTACACGTAACATAGATGTGGTAATTAAAACCTACAGCGTTTAAATCTACCGCGCTTATCCTCTAAACCCTATCAGACGTGGCAATAGAGTTTGGAGCACATGTTGACTTGTGCACGTTTTAGGAGCTTTTGCGCATGCGCAACTGGTATGACGTAATTACTTTATAGGTGAAATACATATTTTTTTTGTTCTTCTTTTTATGGACGCTCTTCAACTACTATGGTCCTTAGCGTCCCATTCTATATTGGGCGTGAAACACTGGGAATTTTGCTCAGAGACCTCTCTATCAGGCTTGAGGCACGGGACCACCGGCTTTACTTCCCTTTCGAAGGAAGCCATGCCAAGGATTTTTACGCCCGAAAAAAATCATCGCCCTCCGCCAGGTTTGAACCCGCGACCTAGGGAACTAGAGGCTAGCATGGTACCACTAGTCGACGGAGGACGACGAAATACATACAGCTTGTGTACACTTAAAGACCTGCACTGACCCTTACTATCCATCTCTCAGCAACAAGTTTACGTCAATGCCATTGTGTGATAGCACACTACTGCAGAAGTTTCATTCATGTGAGAGTGCTAGGGCGAGAAGTTGGGAATCCCCGTTCGCTTTACAGTTTGGCATATATCCCGCTAAATGATGACAATGATGGCAGTTACACCAATTCACTCACTGTACTGCGAAATTTAGATCTGATGTGAGTATATGTTATACGGATAGAAAAGCCTATTTTCAATACATCATGGATTTCAGGAAGAGTTGTGGTATACTATGTTATGATACTAAAGACTAAGAATCATAGAGATAGACACATTTGCTTGAACGAGAAAAAAGAGGCATGGATTTTCTTTGTAAATAGTGTCATCCATGATGCAGTATAGCTTTCCATATTTAACGTGTATCTACAGTGCAGTGGAACGAGTATTTATGATTAGATTTTGTGTGGACTGTATGGAAGGACAGCACATTTAAAAGAAGAACTTATGGCGTTTTCCTGCTTCGGAAAATGAGACTTAGTAAGTGCCAATAAATTAGTAAAATTAATATTTGGCTAACAAAAGAATGCAAATGGAGAGTACTTAGTTTATTATTATTATTATTATTATTATTATTATTATTATTATTATTATTATTATTATTATTATTATTATTATTATTATTATTATTATTATTATTATTATTATTATTATTATTATTATTATCATTGTTTCTTCTGGGAGCGGCTGCAGTTGTATCAATTTGTTCATAATCATAACTATATGCAGTACATGCTATTCCATATTTTCAGGGCTGTCTAAATGCAACATTTTGTGAACACTCAAAATGTTTACTCACGAGCCCTCACTGCTCATAGCAGAGAAATGGGAGAACAGTGTTGCCGGGTTGTACTAGAAAGCTAGTAAGCAGAAGGAAAGCATATGCTACGACTAGTATAGTGTAGCAACATGCTACCCCTCAAAGTTCAGTTTGTGGGTGAAGGGAAAGGAGAGTGGTAGAGCCTTACTGGCTAGAGCAATAGTAAAGAGCAGGTTGCCATGGAAACCTCACGCTATCATACCCCTCCAATAACTGTCACAGTTGCTTCTTGTTTAAAATAAACTGTAGACAGGGTGAGACATTTAAATATATCCTGTACTATATACTTTAACTGATATCTATGTTTTGTTTTCACTAGTTTGTAGGACACCTGCGGTCTACACATCCTGATGTATATCAATCACAAGATTTTATTTATCGGTTATCATTTATTTTCAATGCTGTTCTGCAAATTACACAAAGAACTTCTTTTTCTGTGTTCTGCCTGTTAATCATGATAATTGTTCGCCATAAATGATTTCAAATATTATTATAGGTACGCAGACATATAGGTAGACTGAGCCGATAGAGTACTGCTGCTAAAACGCATGTTGACTTTTAAAATTTATTGTTTTAACGTTGCTTTAACATCTTAGTCATGTAGCGTCGGTTACTGTAGGTTCGCTGGTTCTCCTGAGGCAGTGTACGCCAGACTCAGTTGCGTAGTCGCCTTCCTTTACCACCTATCTGTCACAAATGAATTTTGGTGGAGTGTGAGCTTGGGATCTGGAACTGCTGGCTATTCTTTGAATGTACACACATGTGATGTTGGATAGATGACCTTAGTCACTTATATCTGCTTCGGTAACGTGTTGATAGATGGTGTTAGTTACGAGATCTTCATTTCTTATTTCTATGTACTTCTTTTATTTGTTGGTGGAATTTCGGTTGTGGTATTGAACATCCAAGCCAATAGTTTCCTGGAGATTGAGGGAAACCACGATAAAAGAAAATGAGATTGGCCGGTACACGGTTTGAACTCGCAATCTCCCGAATACAGTCTACTCGTGGTGTGGTCTTGAGCAACGAAAGAACGGATATAACAGTTCGAAAGCGCGCGTTTTGTATAACAGGTTGAGTGACTAACGCTTGGTTTCTCAGACGACTGACAAACGTACCTTGAGGGATGTTAAACTACTAATGCTTCGTCAGTTTTTTTGTCCTGACAACAATGCTAATCACGAACGGTGCGTCAACTGTGACAACTTGTACTTTGTTGGTTACAGAAATGCTTTCAAGGTTTCTTTTCGTCTGCTGCAGTTGTGCCTTCGAAAACAAAACAGACGCGTAACACATTATGTTTCATTTAACATCCAAGCCACGTAATAGAGCGTTTACAGTAAAAAAAAAAACAGTACAGGTCTTACGGCAACAATGTTGCAAGATAATGACAGTAAACGCAATTCTAGTAGCCATTTATTTTTGAGTCATGAGTACACTTATTACAGAATTTTATGCTACAATAAATAAATAGGTAATTATGGAATATATGTGTGTATAACTACTTTCTCTACAACGTATAGTAAGTAGGGGAAGTATTGCATTTCACCCAAAAATTCGATACCGAGATTTTACAGGAAGCACATGTTTTGAGGTGTCCTGAATAAATAAAAAAAGAACATTTTTGGAATAAGGTCCACGTGTGTGGATACGTGTCTGTGAACAGCATAACTCAAAAACGACACGAAGATTTTCAAGAGAATACCTCCACCCCAGACTACCCTTTACATGGAACATTTGTCGTCCTCCGTAGTTTGTAGTGGTTACCATGCTAGCCTCTAGTTCCCGAAGTCGCGGGTTCAAACCTGGCGGAGGGCGATGGATTTTTTCGGGCGTAAAAATCCTTAGCATGGCTTCCTTCGGAAGGTAAGTAAAGCCGGTCCCGTGTCGTACATCTACGGCACGTGAAAGAACCCCAAGCCTGATAAAGAGGCCTCTGAGCAAAATTTCCGATCTTTCACGCCCAATATGGAATGGGACGCTAAGGACCACAGCAGTTAAAGAGCGTCCATAAATTAAAAATAATAAAAAAAAACGTGGAACATTTTTTGAAAATTTTTATTTTCTCAAAACTGACTCTAACAATTTTGATTAAAGTATCATATGTTTCAGATACTTTCATGGCAAATGAAATGTATATCTTGAATTTTCTGGGAATGTGCCCAAAAGACGTCGTCTTTCTGAATGAATTTTGCATAACTGGTAAACCGTAAGGGATAGACATTTTACTACGCAAAAATAGTTGATCTCGTTAAAGCACACAATTTATGTCATACACATTTTTTGTCGAATGAACCATTTTCGAGCTATTCCTTGCTACTTGTTTGAATTTTCCAATACTTATAATTTTTCTCAAATGGGAATTTGTTATTCGCTTTTTCATGTCCTGGACATGCAAAGAGAATGGAAAACTCCACATAGCAACCAGCTCTTAAAAGATTTGACTATCGCTTAAAGCCTACCAATTCCCCTTGCACCTACAAGAAAATTAGCAATAAGATTAACATCTCGATATCTCCATTAACGTGAAGCATATGGAGAATAAGCGTTTGTAAAAATAGTTTGTACAAAAGTAGAGAAAGTCATGTGGGTATAACACATCAGATATTTTTTTGGTATTATGACAGGAATAAACAGTTCTCGTGAACAGATATGTCAACCAAAATAACTTCGGGGTCAACAATTGTGACTAGATAAACCCAGATGTAGTGAATTTACACTTAAGAATACAGTACAGGCCTTATGGGCTTTTACTTTGTGTGCTCACTCCCTATTGTAAATCAAGTGTTTGTCTAAATAGGCTCTATGTATATTACATACGAATACATAGTTCTAGTAAAGCTGGCTATTAAATGAACAATTTCCTGCTATAGAGCCATTTTTATACTCAAAAAGCCTTAGGTTTTCGACACATTTTTTGCAACACCTCTCCATGGCTATCATATCTTCGCTCCATGTTGTGCAGTTTGTCCATAATTATTTACTCCTGTGTCAATGACTGTTTCATCAGGACTAATGCACTATAAGGATTATGAAGACGGCGAGTGCGTAATGTTCGTTTTTGCGAACGTCCGGGGAATATGGTAGCCTTTAAGCGATAGACAAATGTTTTAAGAGCTGGTTGCTATGTGGAGCATTCCAGGACATTATAAAAAAAATAATTTGAGAAAAAGTATAAGTATTGGAAAATTCAGACAAATAACAAGGAATATCTCGGAATGGTTCACTCGACCCCCCTCCCAAAAAAAGAAAAAGAAAAGTGTATGACATAAATTGTGTGTTTGAGATCTACATTTTTGGCGTAGTAAAATTTTGTTTACCAGTTAGTCATTCAAAATGAAGGAGACTTGGGAACATTCCCAGAAAATTCAAGATATACATTTCATTTGCCATGAAAATATCTTAAACATGCGCTATTTTAATCCAAATCGTTGGATCCATTTGCGAGAAGTCAAAAATTTCGAAAAATGTTCCATTTAAAGGGTAGTCTAGGGTGGGTTTTTCTTTTTTAAAATCTTCGTGTCGCATTTGGAAGATACTAAACTTGATGCAGTAATTTGTATCACAAATTACTTAAATGTAAATAATGATTGTAATATGAATATGCATTTTTATGTGACATTGATTTGAGATATTTGTTTATTGTAATTATTGTTGAGAAGTAAGTTTTTAATGCCTTACTGAAACTGACAATAATAGTGCGCAATAATGCAGCGAGGGGGTGAGCTGTTTATCATTATTGGAAACGAGGAAGTTACGTAATGTTGGCGCGTTTTTTTTCCGTTGAGAATCTTCTGGAATATTTCCCTAGAGCATATGTATTCATAATTTTCATTGGATATAAAAATAGACGCTAATGTTGGCGCGTTTTATTAGCCAATTGCAGTTCAGTTATAATCTTTAGGCATATCGGGGAGTGGGAGTATAAATAGAGGCTAGGTTAGAGGTAAAGTCCGTCAGTCGCTCAGTTTATCAAAAATCTTTGTATACTACACGTCGTCTTCGACCCGTCAGTATTTGCAGGTTACGCGTACCGGAATTAGGAAAAATCTTAAGTGTTATAAAGTTAATTATACAAAAAGTTGAAGTACGCGAATTAAGAATTATCAGTAATGAAGTTATTATAACAGTTTCAGTTTGGCGAATGTTAAGATCAATGTATAAATGTGATAGTTAACGTGTTCGACAATAAATGTGTAAAACAAATTTCTTCATCAGTGTTATATTTGGATAAAAGATTCCTTTCCGTTTACACACCCTGATCTAGAAACATGTTCGACCGAGAAATAATAGCTAGCCGGAGGACAGTGAAACAGAATTAAATAAAAAAAAATAAAATTAAAATTCTTTCAAACAAAAACTAATACTGTCGCAAATTGCTAACACCAGATGGAGCTACAAACCGAACAAATGAATGACGTCACAAGATGGCTTCAACGCGTGAAGTAAACATAAATACACAAACATTATAAGTAATACCGTTACAAACTTAAATACCAAGTTTGGTATTTACCCGAATTTTCGTTTTTGAGTTATACTGTTCTCAGACACACACACGGACATTATTTCAAAAATGCTTTATTTGGATTCAGGGTACCTCAAAACATGTATTTCCGGTGAAATCTCGGTATTGAATTTTTGGGTGGAATACAATACTTCCCCTACTTACTATACGTAGTAGAAAAGGTAAAAGTATCATGACTTTACTTAAAATTCTGAGGTTGACCCCCCTGTCCCCCGTAAGAGACCCCGTGGTAATATTTTCAATATCACGTTTGGAGGACCCTTGCTCCAATAAGATTTGACGTTTGGTTTTTTTCTATTCATTTAAGAGATACTCACCTGTAACACCTTATGTGGTCCACTTTATAAATCGTTGCAAGAGATCGAACGAGGGCGCTCCAATGGAATGCCAAACTATCGTAGAATTTTGCGGCCCGGCACCAAATTTCGTCTTTCACGTATGGAAGAGATGAAGTTTCGTGAAGTAATCGGTATACCCGGTGTTCTTAAGCACAATTCAGAAGGATAGGTATCATTTCAGAATGTCTTCCTGTCTCGGACAGCATTCTCAGTTGACTGTTGTTAAACATAAAACTATCGTGAACACAACCTGACCACCGTGTTACGTAATTAGTAAACTGACTGGATATTCAGGGAAAATTGTGGCTTTCTGCACCGCGTCCAACACACATGTCTGGTATAGTCTAGGGCTACAACGCTAGGAAAATTTGCTATTGCCTTTTCGCCTTTCGATGCTTAAAATAGTGTGCACGAGGAGGCCATAATTAACTTGAGAGTACATTGTCCACGTGTCTGCACATTATTGTATCGGCGTTAACCGTACAGAATAACACCGTGGCGAAACAGTAGCAACTGCTGTATAGGTACAAGTGGCCGATTACTGTTGGTAGGGTCTTGGTTCAATTTCTTCCAAAATGTTGAGAAAGATCTGCTTTTATAAACTATAACGAATCACAAACTTAACGTCATTCATTTCGTAGAAGTGTTTATTTCTATCCCAATTTACATGTTCTGGACCCATATTTTCTGAATTTTGTGAACATTTCAGTGTCAGAAACATCCATTATTCACTTAGTGGAATGGAAATAACTGCGACGCCGTTTCACAACAGAAAGTTATGTGCATAACCATAAATAAATAACACTGAGCGAGATGGCTCATGCGTTAGGTCTGCGGCTCGCATTCTGTAAGTCGCGGGCTCAAATCCTGGCTGTACCGGCCAATATGAACTTCTTCTTCTTCTTATTATTATTATTATTATTTGTGCTTTCCCTCAGTTGCTAGGTAAGTAAAGGATTGAATATTCAGTACCACGATCCAAAGTTCCAACTACAGAACAAAATAAACGGAAATACAAACAATGGCGCAGGAATGCAACTACGCAACAAAGGTCATCTGTATAGCATCACGGTGATTCGTGTACGTTGAAAGAATAGCCATCAGTTCTACGAACCCAGAGTCCACATTCACTCAAAACTCAATAGTAATAAAATGGATGGTAAAGGAACGTGACCACACAACTAAGGCCATCTATCAGCAAGTTCCTCAAGAGGATGGTGACCACACAACTAAGGTCACTTATCATCAAGTTGCTCAAAAAGATGGTAAAGGTAGGTGACCACACAACTAAGGTCACCTATCAGCAAGTTCCTCAAAAAGGCAGTACAGGAAGGCGACCACATAACTAAGGGCATCTATCAGCAAGTCTCTCAAGAAGATGGTACGGGAAGGCAGCCACACAACTAAGCCACCTATCAGTAAGCTCCTCAATATGACGGTACAAGAAGGCGATCACACAACTAAGGTCATCTATCAGTAAGCTCCTCAAGATGATGGTACAGGAAGGCGACCACAAAACTAAAGTCACATATTAACAAGTTCCTCAAGAAGATGGTAAAGGTAGGCGACCACACAACTAAGGTCACCTATCAGCAAGTTCCTAAAAAAGATGGTGCAGGAAGGCGACCACACAACTAAGGCCATCTATCAGCAAGCTTCTCAAGAAGATGGTACGGGAAGGCAGCCACACAATTAAGCCCGCCTATCAGTAAGCTGCTCAAGATGACGGTACAGGAAGGCGACCACAACTAAGGTCATCTATCAGTAAGCTCCTCAAGAAGATGGTACGGGAAGGCAGCCACGCAACTAAGGTCGCCAGCAGTAAGCTGCTCAAGATGACGGTACAGGAAGGCGATCATACAACTAAGGTCATCTATCAGTAAGCTCCTCAAGAAGATGGTACGGGAAGGCACCCACATAACTAAGGCCACCTACCAGTATGCTCCTCAAGATGACGGTACAGGAAGGCGATCACACAACTAAGGTCATCTATCAGTAAGTTCCTCAAGCAGATGATAAAGGAAGGCGACCATGCTCTGTCAACGTACACACTCAGGTGAATCGTCGCCATATGACCAAAAGTTCAAACGACTGTAATAAATGAAAGGAGAATGACGGACCGCCGATGATTTGAAGGGAGCAAACTACCTCTTCGAATGTTGGTGGTAATTTGGGCTGTCAAAATGATGACGCATCTTGGAAAAACGGAACTTCCTGTCTTTCAACGAACCGTCACAAGCTTGAAACTCATATGCCTTGACGACGGTTGGTGCAACCGAGCATGACTATAACAGTCCGTGCAGCCTTCGAGCATGTATACTATGAAACATAGGGACCTCTATGGAGATATTCTGTAATCACTTGTGTTCTAGTACCTACTGCCTGCCACCAGAGTCCGTTGTGATCAGCGATTACCTCAGAACCTACTAATGGCTCTAGGGGTAGAGGTTTTGCTAATGGACATTTTTACTTTCTCTACTACAGACATAGTAGGTAGAGAAGGTGTTGCATTCCAACCAAAAATTCGATACCGAGATTTCACCGCTAATTTTGAAGCCCCCTGAATAAAAAAAGAAGCATTTTTAGAATAAGGTCCGCGCGTGTGTGAAAAGCATAACTCAAAAACGAAAAGTCGGATAAATACCAAACTTCGCATTTAGGTCCAGTACCTTCCAAAGATGCGACACAAAGTTTTCAAGAAAATCCCCTCATACCAAACTACTTTTATATGGAAGATTTTTCAAACTCTTTGATTTTCCAAAAAATGGCTCAAACGATTTTGATTAAAATGCCATATTAAAGATATTTACATGACGAATAAAATGTATGTCTTGAATTTTCTGGAAATATCCTTTAAAATCCTCTTCATTCGGAAGGAATTTTCTATAATCTTGTATAATTGGTAAATGTTAAGTGATAGACAAAACATACTATACAAGAAAAGTAGATCCTTTTAAGACACGCAATTTGTTTCAAATAGCTTTCTTTGTGGCATCAGCCATTTCCGAGGTATCTGTTATTAATGGTTCGAATTGTTCAATACTTCGCCGTTCTTTTCAAATCCTGTCGGTTTTCAGTTGTTTCTTGCGATGTTATGGAAAGAGTTTTAAGGCCAGCATATAGCGTTCAGTTGTTAAACATCTGACTATCGCTATTCCCTTTGTATGTATAACGAAATGTGTCATGCAGCTATTTCCGGAAACGTTTATTTGAATTAAAATGAAGCAGATAGGAAGATAAGCTTTTGTATGCATAATTTGTATGTCCACTAATAAGATATAGAGGATAGAGAAAGTCATGTTAATGTTAACACATGAGATTTTCTTTCCCTCGGTGTATGAAGGTTTAAAATATTGAACAGTTTAAAACAACAAGAAGAAAGATCATCTTTGTGGTGGAGAAGTCAGCGTTCTGACTTCCCAACCTAAAGTTCCGGAGTTCAATTTCCAGCTGGAATGGGGAAATTCTTCTTTAACTAGAATCATTGCTTACAAGAGTTTGGAAGCGTGAATGTGAGTATGCTTCATGGCAAACGTCAATAATAATAATAATAATAATAATAATAATAATAATAATAATAATAATAATAATAATAATAATAATAATAATAATAATAATAATAAAAACGCAGGTTGAAAACCCACCGTTCAACGAGTAATAACCCCATCAATTGTTTATCAAGTCAAAGCGTCGATATGATCACAGAAGTTAAAGGGGGCTACACAAATGGAAAAACCAGTTTGAAAACACGAAATATCTCGTAAATGGTCATCACAAAAAAGGGTATTTTAACGAGATGTACATTTCCTTCTAAAGCAAGTTGTCAAGCATCATTAAATTTTATGGTTTCCCGTTAATATAAAATTAAGTTGAATGAATGAATTAATTTATTTATTTGTACAACTTCTTTTACATAGCATTTACATTTTTTTTTCATTTGTCTATCATAAACTATGTACAAATTAAATTACCTTGTTGCTACCTCGGCTTGCATGACACCCAGGCCGTTTGCCCCGTCTGGTAGCTCATGTTGTCCCTTCTTTATCTTAATTATCCCCTCCCTGCCCTCTGTCTTCTTTTTCTTGTACTCCCTACTTTCCTCGTCCATTTTTCCTTTGCTTTCTGTAAAAACTCACCCATACTTCTAATATTCCTTTCTTCTTTCCCCGTTAACACCTTTACAGGTACAATTTTCTCCTCCATTTTTTCCTCCCAAACGTTTTTTCTCCATAACGCCAACTCCTTGCATTCCGTCACATAATGTGTTACACTTTCTTTCTCACCGCACATTTCACATATTCCTTTATCTCTACCTCTTATCCCTAGAAATATTGTTCCTGATCTCATCCAAGCTGTCACTTCTTTGTCTTGTCTGTTACAGTAATCTGCACATGGTTCTCGTCCCCAGTTTCTTTTCATTTTTTTATAAAATTGCAATGATTTCTTGTTTCCTAAACTTCCCCATATCTCCTGCCTTTCTATGCCTTCTATTCTGCTTTTTACCAGTTTACCTACATCACTTAAAATTAAGTTGGAGTGAAGAGGACGTCACAAGTCATTCAGGATATGCATTTATTTTGCCATGCCAGTATCTCAAACGTATGACAAACGACATAATTTAGCTTTAATCAGAATTGGGGGGATGCTTATAAAGGAGTTTTGGATGAGGATTTTCTTGAAAATGTTAACTCCGGTGTCTGAGTCAAGTATAAAATTATTGGGCATTGATCTGGCTTTTTATTTCTGAGCTGCGTTGGTCTCTCTCTCTCTCTCTCTCTCTCTCTCTCTCTCTAAAACTCTTTCGTTGAAGCCTCAACATCAAATTTGGAGTGAATACAACATTTCCTCGACATAGAGATTCAGTAGAAATACATGCTTTCAAGTGCAGTGAAAAAAAAGAAAGAAAAAATGTCTATGTGTGTGTGTGTGTGTAGGTATGTGTGTGAGAGAGAGAGAGAGAGAAGGTGAGAACAGCACAGCTCAAAACGAAATGGTAGATAAACGCCAAACTTGGTATTTAAGCTCAGGACCTTGCAAAGGATGCGACACGAAGATTTTCAGGAAAATTTCCCCACCCCAAACTACCCTTAACGATTTTGATTAAAATTCCTTGTGTCTAAGATACTAACACGACAAGCTGTGAATCTTGATTTTTCTGCGAATGCCTGTAAAGTCTCTTCATTCGGAATGAATTTTTTATAATTTTCTGTAACTGATAAACCATAAGAAATAAACAAAAACGTACACAAAAATGTAGATCTTTTTTTTTTAAAAAGTTGTTAAGTGATGATGCTATTCAGTTGCTTCTCGCGTTGGCATGGAAAGGATGTGGAATTTCAAAGCTTCACATATCGACCGCTTTTTAAACATTTGACTGTCCCTTAGGCCTCCTGTACCTGCAATGAAATGTGTAATGTAACTACTTCTGCAAACGTTTAATCGTTTAGCTTCAATAGCATGAAATAGGTAGAAAAGTAACCTTTTGCAAAAACAATTTTTAGAAGGTTTATATAAATAAAGGATAGTGGCTAGAGAAAATAATGTGAATATAACAGATTTGATTTTTCGTTTTTTAGTTATGGTGTTAATACACACATACACACACACACACACACACACACACACACACACACACACATGCATGCAACTTCTGTTGAAATCTAGATATTGGATTTTTGGTTGGAACACAGTTGGAATGCAATTTCTAATTACTATTACACCGAGCGAGGTGGCAACGCGATAACGTGTGAGGCTCCATTCGGGAGGTCCCGGTTCGATTCCCGGTGGCCGCCCACTCTGACCATGGGCTTTACGAGGTTTTCCCTGGTTGGCACAAGGCGAATGCTGGAGTGGTGTATTTCTACCACGGATTTCCTCTCAAATTTCATTTCCCTTTCAAGTTTCAGGTTGACTCCGGGGCTGTGGTTCGGTTGGTGTCGTGCGGATGCCGCAGACGCTGCGAATTGGAACTTCTCGGCCCTTCTAGAGACAACTCTGTGGAGCCTCCACTGCTGGGTCGTGTTTCCCCGAATGCTAGCCTCTAGTTCCCGAGGTCGCGGGTTCAAACCCGGTGGAGGGGATGGATTTTTTCGAGCGTAAAAATCCTGAGCATGCCTTCCTTCGGAAAGGAAGTAAAGCCGGTGGTCCCGTGTCGTAGATTTACGGTACATAAAAGAACCTCAAGCCTGGTAAAAGAGGCCTCTGAGCAAAATTACTGGTCTTTCACGCCCAATATAGAATGGGACGCTAAGGATCACAGCAGTTAAAGAGCGTCCATAGATAAAACTCAGTTTAACTTTTTTTATTTCCCCGGTCCCATTAGAGGGACGACTCCAAGCGACACTCCCGTGGCCGGGTGGTCAAGTCTAGAACTACAGAGTGAGCCAAAAGACTTCGAACCGCCTGCGCAGTGTTTTTCCTGTCCGTGTCCTCGGCACTCGTTGCCGTTTGCTGCTATCACACAAAGGCGCGGATGAAAGCATACAACATTTTCAAAACTACTTTTAAAGGCTTTACTTACCAACTTTATGAAAGGAGATTTTGAAACTGGCCACTGTCGCTGTCCTTACATTTTTGTCACCTCTTTAGGAAACTATCCATCATAGAATTTTTGGGGGGAATTTTCCAAACGATGTCCGATATCGTCTGTTTCTTCGGTAAGAACCGAACGCCGTCTTTTAGATTTCTTAGCCTGAACACTTCCTGTGGCCTGAAATTTAGTGTAAGTTCATGGATTGTTGAACGGCCTGGAACTTTTGCACCTGGAAATCTTTCTGCAAATCGTACTTTCACTTGGCGAGCTGACCGAGTTAACACATACGAATCGTAAATAAATACACGCTGTGCAGTAGAAAACATGTACTGATCCATAATATACTTTGTGACTAAACACAGGACAAAATAATAAATAACTCGTAATAGTTGAACCACATCACATCACCGTCAACTCAAAACTGCACTTTACACTGCACATCAAAACCACAACAGCGTGACTTTGTTTATAGCAGCTGTACGTTATCATGTTTTTATCATATTTCCACACGCCCAGTGGAAAAACACCGCGCAGCCAGTAATATTGTTCATAAAATACCCCTCTGGGGTAACTTAAAACATAAAGTGTACAAGACAAACCCACACACCCTGGAAGATTTAAAACAAAATATCCGTTAGGAAATTTCTCAACGTGAACTACGGCGAGTGATGGATAGTTTCCCAAAGAGGTGCCAAAAATGTATGGACAACGACGATGGCCAGTTTCAGCATCTCCTTTCGTAAAGTTGGTAAGTAAAGCCTTTAAAATAGTTTTAAAATGTTGTATGTTTACATCTGCGCTTTTCTATGATGGCGGCAGACGGCAACGAGCGCCGAGGACGTGGACAGGAAAAACACCGTGCAGCCGGTTCGGAGTCTTTTGGCTCACTCTGTATTAGAGAACTATGTGCGTCTCTATCGGCTTGTGCCGGCATCTCTGCAGCCCATACGTCTCCTGCGGTTCCCTCAACTCATCCGTTCCTCTCGGGGGTGTGTGCGCGAAAGATCCATTAGGGGTCGAGGTGCTGGTGTTCCCTCCGTTAACTAGTCCTATCCTATTACACAGGTAGATGGTAGAGAAAGTAGCAAGCACAAAACTGTACCATCTCGTGTGCTTTTGTCTTTAGAAAAACAATAATGTCAATTCTGGCCACGAAACATTATTACTATTACATTGGAGTAGAAGTGAGGTATGTGTGAAATACGAGAGGCTCATTACGCCATCGTGAGAGGCCTGGGCGGAGTATGGGAATATGCAGTAAGCGTGGTGAAGCAAGTATCAAATGACACTCAACATGCGATCATACCTTGTATGAATGTTACACGTCCACATTTCAGCATTAGTTATCATTTCTAAGCACACCTCTGTTCTTTGAGACAAATATGAACTGCCGCATAATTGTAGTTAAAGGTTACACTATCGGAACATAACAACACAACAGAAATCGCGGACGAAACAACGTGTGATCCTCTATTGGAGTGCACTATTAGCAACATATAAAGAGAAAGCTGGAAAACAATAAATTGATTTTGATAATTCTTTCAGCATTGAAAAGCATGAATATCCCAATGAACTTACGCTGTAAGATAGTTTCTAATTTCAATTCTTATTCTTCTTTCTTCACGCATTATATGACATGATGCATTCTACATATCCTGTTCGTGCCACCTTTTATTTTGTCTTTCAATATTTCCTTTCCCTGTTGGTTCATAATTCTAAAAATCTGATGTGACACATTCACACGACTATCTCTACCCTCTATATTTATTAGTGGGTATGAGAACTATTATTACTAAAGCTTATTTTTCTATCTACTTCACTTTAACCCCCCCCCCACATTATACACTTTTCGTTGTAGATACCAAGGGAACAGCTATAGTCAAATGTTTAAGGAGTGGACGCTATATGCTGGTCTTAAAATTCCATACTGTTTCCATGCAATCGCGAGAAACAACTAAACATTGACAGAATGACCAAGTAATGAGCAATTCGAACCTTAATAACGGATATCTCAGAAACGTCTTATGCCGCAAAGAAAAAACGTATTTGCAATAAGTAGTGTGTTTTATACAGATCTATATTTTTTGTGTAGTACATTTTCGTCTATCGCTTAACGTTTACCAATTACACAAGATTACACAAAATTCTTTCCGAATAAAGAGGACTTCAAAGCATATTCCCAGAAAATTCAAGATATACGTTTTATTTGTCATGTAAATATCTTTAATATATGGTATTTTAATAAAAATCACTACAGACATTTTTAAAACATGACCTTTTTCGAAAAATGTTCCACGTAAAGGGTAGTTTGAGAGGGGGTGTTTTCTTGAAAAGCTTTGTGTCGCATCTTTTGAAGCTACCTCCTGAACCTAAGTACCAAGTTTGGTGTTTATCCGACTTTTCGTTTTTGAGTTTTGCTGTTTACGGACACAATCACACACACGTATGGACCTTCTTCTAAAAATACTTCTTTTGGATTCAGGGGTACCCTAAACATGTATTTCCGATGAAATCTCTGTATCGAATGTTTGAGTGGAATGCAAACTACTAGGTACTTGGTAGAAAAAGTAATAAGACAAAAGAAGTTAATATTTCATTCCAAGCGATATACGGGATGTTGAAAACACAGAGGGTATCATTCAGGTATGCATTCCTCATAGGTAGACAATGAAAAAGTCCATTACAACATGAGTCCGGAAGTGCTTGGTTTCTGAGTTATGGCCTTCAAAACAGGGAATTCACCGCAACGTATATCTTACCGCAGGTAGTTTTCTTTACAGAAGATGTTCAATGTGTCCACCTCCTGCTTGAATACAGGCCTCACATCGAAGTCTTATGGCCGTGAGAACACGACCCCAAATTCCATGAGTATTGCGGATTTCCTCACAACCTGCCACAATTCGATTTTGAAGGGATTCACGTCAGGCACCGGAAACTTTTAAATGACCTCACAAGTAGAAATCGACACAGTTCAAATCAGGTGAGCGTGATGGCCAAGTAATTGGGCCACCTCTACCTATCCATCGATCAGGACACCTAAGATCCAAGTACCGGCGCGCGGTACGACAGAAGTGTGCAGGAGCGCCATCATGCAAGAAGTGAGCTTGTTGACGAATGCTCAGCGGAGTGTCTTCATACACATGAGGTATGGTGTTTTCCAGGAGGTTTGTGTACGCCTGCCCCGTAGCTCTGTTTACAAGTACATGGAGTCCAACTAACCGATCACCAATGATACCAGCCCACATGTTGAGAGTGAACCGTACTTGGTAATGAAATGGAACAATTGCATTGTGGGTTTCATATGCCCGTACATGCTGATTGTGGAAATTTATAATGCCATCTCGTGTGAACTGTGCTTCATCTGTGAATAATATTAAGGCAGGAAAGTTCGGATTTGTAGCACAGTGCTGCACGAATATCAATCGAGCAGGGTAATTTGCTGGTGACAGGGCCTGTACACGTTGCAAATAAGGATACGAGTGTTGCTCTCGCAAGTCTCTAGACAGTCGTATGAGGAACATTCACTTGCAGCACTAACCTTCATGTACCGATAGGAGTCGTGTGCACAGAATCCAGATTCTCCTCCACTACATCTGGAGTTGTAAATCCTGGTCACCTCCTCCCCAAACCAGGAGATGTAAACTTCCAGTGAGTGTACAGACGGCGATGGAGACGTTCAAATGTCTTCCTTTCTGGACATGTTCGCTTTAGGTACTTCTCTTGGTACAAACGACGTCCGCCTTGCCGTACATGAAGTGCATTTCTGCCAGTTCCTGATGTCGCTCTGTCGAATGCCAAAAACAACACTCAATGTACCCTTCGCCTCGGAATGAACTGTCAGAGTGTCCTTTATTATTTTCTGTCCTTATGTAAAAAGTTTTACTATATTCCCTTGGTACTTTGTAATCAAGTTCATTACGCTATAAGCTGAATAATCATACAAGGTGAGGAAATTGTGTCCAACGTAACATCTGAATCTAATCATTGGGCATTTATAATTAACGAGACGATTATTTTTCTCTACGGGTACAGACTGTGTGTCTATTTCCAAAATGTTTATACTGCTGGCCTGGGAGTGGGGAATCTTCATATTACCAGTTTCGCCCTTATATCGTCATGTCAGGGGTTTCTGCATTAGGTGAAAATTAGTAGCTTTTATGCTGTTAAATAATTATGGAACCAAAGACAAGCTACGAAACTTTAAAATTTCATCTACTCAGATTACCTAAAATTCCTTGACCATTCCCATAATTGAGTAAGTGTAGGCTTTCACGGCCGGTGATCCAATTACTCCAGCAGACCACGCAAATCAGCCCGGAAGACTCTTTTAGAATTATTCCCATAATTGTTTCATCGCTGAAATATATCTACCGCTCTACATTTTCTAGAATTTGGAAGACTGTTTTCGGGGCGAGGGAGGTCAAGAAAATTGGAAGTACATCATACACCATATTCCAGCCTTATTTCAGTGAATATTGGCGGATGTTTCATAGGTTATCACCAGTGAAGGCTGCTGTATAAAGGCACAGGAGCACGTGAACATCCTTTTGATACCTTGCGGATGTATTGTCCCCCCCTTTGAAAGCTACTAAACGTAACGTATTTGTAGTAATTTAAAAACTGCGCCGTTCAAAATCTACCACACCACTCCCCTGAACTTGATGAAATATGGCAACAGGGTCGGTCGGTCGGTAGCACATTTGAACTTGTGCACGTTTTAAGGAGTTTTTGCGCATGCACAACTGGTATGATGTAATTATCTTATAGGTCAAATACATACGGATTGTGCGCGCTGTTTTTCTATACTATCACTACAATTTTACGTTAATGCTGCTAGATGGTAACACACCACGGTAGCAACGTGCACGAGCGCGGGAACTTCTCCCGGTTATTCCAGACCATACATACTCTTCAACTGCAATTTAATTATACATTACTTTGTTCTTGCCCTTAAACGTTATTCTTAATTATTGTGTACACAACAACAAACATCCACAAAAACAACCCTTTATCCCGTCAGACAACTTATGCATTATCATCATCGTTTTTGTTGTTGGGAGCGGCTGCAGTTGTATCAATTTGTTCATAATCATAACTATTATGTGGCAGATCCTATTTTACATTTTCAGGCCTGTCTGACTAAACTTTTGTGGGCACCCAAAATGTATTCTCACGAGCCGCTACTGGTTATCCCGGAGGCTTTACGAAATTAGAGCTCTCTAAGGCGCAAAGGGAGGATTCACGCCATAAAACCCTCGTCATTGTACCGTGTGGAGCAATTTGACAAATAATACTGGAGAAGGCAAATTAAATTAATAAATCGTTATTTAAGGTTTCCATGTAACGTGGAGTAAACCAGTTGGTTTTATATAATGATGCAGTCGTCCTCCGTGGAGTAATGGTTACCATGCTAGCCTCTAGTTCCCGACGTTGCGGGTTCAAACCCCTTCGGAAGGGAAGCAAAGCCGTTGGTCCCGTGTCGTAGATTTACACCACGTAAAAGGACCTCAAGCCTGATAAAGAAGTCTCTGAGCAAAATTACCGGTCTTTCACGCCCAATATAGAATAGGACGCTAAGGACCACAGTAGTTAAAGAGCGTCCGTAAATAAAACTCAATTTAATTAATAAATATAAGGATGTCAAAAGGTCCTTGTACGTATTACATGGGTCATTCAGTAATTAGTGGCAACAATATTAGTATGTGGCATTAAAAGCGATAAATGATGCAAACTGATAACAATGAGAAAGAAGAGCATATGTGTGTTATCTGTCAGTTTGAAGAGAGTAATCTTATTTATGACATTTATAGTGAGTTTAATTTGTGGATTGTTATCTGTAGTGCTCTAAAATGTTTAGTAAATGCGAACAAAGATGCTTCATTAAAATTCAGATTGCAAGAGGCAAGAATGCTCGACAACGTGATACAGTATTACTGGAAGCTTGTGGTAAAGAGACTTTACCATATCGTACCGTGGCTAGGTGGGCGCGCAGATGGGGAAGTTGTTCATAAAAAACGTGGAGCTAGCAGACCGCAATGTGAACCCTGCTGGAAGAACACCGTTGTTGGACTTGAACTCAACTATACGTTTTACACTATAAGCTGAAAGGAGAAGTAAACAAAACTTAAATGTATCACTCCGCCGAGCACATGGCAGCACCACGTGGAGGATGACGGGAGAGCAAATTGCTTCAGACAGAATGCGACTACAGTACATTGCGCAGCTTGGGGATCATTACCTTTTAAACATTGTATGTCTTATTCCTATATTTTGCCTTATAACACATAATACTAAGAGTAGACAAATAAAAGTTGCACCTGAACAGTTCGGCTACTGTGATTAAACTGTTCTCAACTTCAGGCTTTAGAAATCATTCGTTTAATGACTAATATCAGTATACCACTTTTGTTTTAATCTTTTATGAGTCAACAAGTTAAATAGCGATTAGCACTATAGGTTAAAACACAACAGAAAACAAATGCGACCCAAGCTATCTGAGCAACAATTCTACATCGCTAACAAAGAAGTTCAATTACTGCTAAACAATGGCCAACCATATTCATTGTCGGTTAAATGTGAGTAGGTACTTTTCACAGAATTTGTTAAAAGCATTTAACACAATTGTCTTCTTTACATTTCCATGGTTTATGATTACCACACTGGCAGAAGATTCTCAGCCGGAAACTGCAGCGCCTGCACATAGCCTCTTAAACCCTCTGCATAACGGTTAATTTAGTTCTAGGTGAATCTGAAGAAATTCATTTAGTTGCGGCGCCGTGGGCGAGTGGGTTCAATCCCAGGGACCCGCATGTGGGATTTGTAGTGGACAAAGCGGCGTCTGGGCGGGTTTTCTCCGGTTTCCCACACCATTCATTCCACCAACTGCTCCATCACCGTTCCTTTCATCCATTTCGCCATCATTTCGTTTCATCTACTTCCTTCATCCCCTACCAGGCATCGGGCTGATCACCCATCCTGGATATTCTGTCTGCTCCTCGACGGGTCTCTGACCCCAGGCAACCGCCTACATAAGAGGAGGTTAAACAGAGAATGAATTGTTACAATGAGTGTTTTAAATTTCTCTGCACGAGAATAACTACAGAATGTTACGGCCTGAACCAAACTGTTTTTGTAGCGGAAGAGACGATATACTAAGCGGGAACGGTTGTAGTTTGTCCACCACCAATGTCTTGTCACGTGGTTTTGTTTACTTCTCCTTTCAGCTTATAATGAAAAAGGTATAGCAAGGGAAGTTGGAATTGCTCCTAGTACGATTCTTCACATACTTAAGAAGAAGTTAAAGATGAAAATCTGCGCCCGATGGGTTCCACACAATACTGAAGAGGAAAACAGGTGGCAGGGAGTGTAAACAGCGAGGTTCACTATGGACGTGAAGGCGACGTATCATAACTTTACATGAAACCTGGGTTCGATGCTACCAACCAATATTGAAGAGACAATCAATGAGTGACGGCATAATGATTCCCCACGGCCAAAAAGTATCGGCAAGAGCAGGATCCTACTTAAATCATGTTCATAGTTGCTTATGATTTTGAGGGTGTCCTTGTCACTCATTCGGCGCCTGCGTATTACAGTTACTTTCTGGAACACCATTTACGGTCAACTATGCATCGTAAACGTCCACATCTCCTGAATTGTCATCTTATTTTACTACATGATGGTGCTCGCTTTCACATAGCTGCTCCTGTGGTTAATGTATTTGCAGATGGAACTCGGAAATTCTGGAACGTCCTCCAGACTCCCCAGATATGAGCTAATGTGATTTTGACCTTTTCACGCAAATGTAATTACCGCTTAGAGGAGTTCGTTTTAGAACCAGACAGGCAATTATAGCAGCAGTAGAGCAGTCTGTACGAAGTGCACAAGACGCTGTGGGTGACATCCTCGTCTCCCTGAAGTGTGAAGACGGAGGAGAGTACTTCTGAGCACAACAATAATGTGACTGTTCCCAAAATGTTTGCTTTCTTGTTAATTCAAATGTTGCCACTAATTATTATTGAATGACCCATGTATATGCTTTCGATAGCACACAAAAGTTGGCGCTGTACAAAATATGCTCTGCTAGTGGAGAGAGTACAGTCATAGAACATTTGACAGCCTTGTGTTAAATCATCGATCTAGCAAGTAAACAAACAATTGCCGAGTTGCAACTCTTGCTGTTTTTATGAATTTCTATTCTCAGTTTCACATGATATAATGGCGTTTATAATGCGTTTTCTTTTCTTTTTTTTCTCTCTCTCTCTACTATAGTAAATAGAGGAAGTGTTGCACTCTACCCAAAAATTCAATACCAAGATTTTATGTTTGAGACAGATGCCCTGAATAAAAATAGAAAGAAAGACAAAGATATCATTTTTAGTGTGCGTGTGTAAATAGCATCCTCAAAAACGAAAAGTCGGTTAAATACCAAACTTGCTCTTTAAGTTCAGAGTCCTCCAAAGATGCAATGCGAAGGTTTTCGAGAAAATCCTTCAACTCCAATTATCGTCTACATGGAAAAAATGTTTCGTTACTTTTGATTTTCTCAAAACTGGTTCTAACAATTTTGATTAAAATGTCACATGTTTAAGATATTTACATGGCATTTATGAGTTGAATTTTCTGGCAATAGCCTGATGTTTGTATAAGTGTAACAGATAGTTTTACAGAAAAAAAATCTGATGTGTTACACTCACATGACTTTCTCTACTCTTGTACACACAATTTTTACAAACGCCTATTCTCCATATGCTTCATGTTAATGGAGATATCGAAATGTCAATCTTATTGGTAATTTTCTTGTAGATGCAAGGGAAATATGGTAGCTTTTAAGCGATAGTCAAATATTTTAACGCTGGTTGCTATGTGGCGCATTCCATTCTCTTTGCATGTCCAGGACATAAAAAAAATGAATAACGAATTTGAGAAAAAGTATAAGTATTGGAAAATTTAAGGAAATAACAAGCAATATCTCGAAAACGGTTCACTCAACAAAAGAAATGTATATGACATAAGTTGTGTATTTTAACGCGATCTACATTTTTTGTGTAGTAAAATTTTGTCTATCTCTTATGGTTTACCAGTTATGCAAAAGTCGTTCACAACGAAGAATACGTTTGGAGACATTCCCAGAAAATTCGAGATAAACATTTCATTTCTCATGACATTATCTTAAACATATGATATTTTCATCAAAATCGTTAGAGCCATTTTTGAGAAAATTAAAATTTTCGAAAAATCTTCCATGTAAAGGGTAGTCTGGAGTGGGGGGATTTTCTTGAAAACCTTCGTGTCGCATCTCTGGAAGATACTAAACCTAAATACCAAGTTTGGTGCTTATCCGACTGTTCGTTTTTGAGTTATGCTGTTCACAGACACACAGACAGACAGACACACAGACAGACACACACACGGACATGTTTCCAAAAATGCTTTTTTTGGATTCAGGAGGTCTCAAAACATGTATTTCCGGTGAAATCTCGGTATCGAATTTTTGGGTGGAATGCAATACTTCCCCTACTTACTATACGTAGTAGAGAAAGTAAAAACGTAGATCTCGTTAAAGCACACAATTTATGTCAAATACCTATATCTTTTTAGCTGACCACTTCTGAGGGATATCTCAGGCGATAACGTCTATGGTCGTGGGTTTGATTTCCGCGGCCGACCTTCTTGACCCTGGTTATTTTTTCAGGGGTTTCCTTGGGTCTCCAGGCGAATGCTGGGAAGAATCATTACACCCCTCGAATTTCCTGTCCCTCCATTTCCCTCCATTCTCATTTCACTTCACCTCTCATCTGCTTGGTCTCTTTCAGGGTTGCAAGTGTCGGCGGGAGGTCTCGGCGTGTGAATGACAGGGGGAAAAGGATGCTCTGAGAAAAACCTTCGTCCCCGGAATGGGGTGGTCTCCGGCTCCCGGACCCCCAGGGGATGTATAAGCCCACAGGAGGAGAGGACCCGGCTGCACCAGCTGCCATCCGGGGAGTTTAAAATCTGTAAACGGTAGGGACCCTGCCCTATGCCTGTCGTGCCTCCTGATCCGGCCGCCCTCTGTCTCCTCTCACCTCATCCCTCCCGTCAGGGGCCTAGGTACAAAATATCTGCGTAGTCGAGGTCCCCTCCGCTCTAGTCCTATCCCTATCCTAACCACTTCCGAGATATTCCTTATTATTGGTTTGAATTTTCAAATATGTACTTATATTTTTCTCAACGGTTAAGTCTTATTTGTGTTTTTTCCTCGTGATCATGCAAGTAGCCTGGAAGTTCCAAACTATTACATAGCGACACGAACTTTAAACATGTGAACATCGCTCTACCTACTGTATCCTACGTCGAAATGTGTATTGAAAGTTTATCTCCATTAACAAGAAGTAGATAGAACAATAATGTTTTGTAAGTATAGTTTGTTGTCGAGTCATATGGGTACAACACATAAAAAATATTTTTTTATTCTTGCCTATTTCCGTATAGGTACAAGCGGAATAAAGGGAGCTGGGGAGATAGTAAAATCTTTTAAAAGCACTTCGTTGTTAAACACACGACCTCTATCCACGTTACGTTAGCTATATTTTTGCTTTGGAATACTTTCAAACTAAGCAATAAGAACTTAATTATAAGTTTACAGCTTGCAGAAACAGCATTTAAATATTTATTCCTGAAAAGCTCTCGCAGAGTGCCTCTGTGGTCAGGTGGTCAGCGTTCCCTGGTTCGATTTCTGCCTGGGAGGGGAAATTTTTCTGTAACTAGATTCATTTCCTCTATGAATGTTAGTGTACTCGTATTTCATTGTAAAAAGTATAAAACAAAGTTTTCAAAAGCCTACAGCACAACAGTTGCTTACACTATCAGTGGTTTCCCAAGAAAAAGCCCCGGATATGACCCCAGAAGTTAAAGGGGGCTACAGAGGGTTCTCGAAATGGAAAGAATCGCAAACTTTCAAGTATGTCCATTAGATGACGCACTTACACTTAAGAAAGGTGTAAATCTGAAATATAGTAATGGCTAACGCTAAGAAAAAATATTGGTATGAATTTTGTATATTAATGAGCTCTATGTTTTCCGTGCAAAGTTTCATTTGTTTCTTATGCTAATACCAAATTTAACCAAAGAAAGTGAACTTCAGAACTATTTACAGAAAATGGAAGACATATATTTTATTTGCCATGTAAATATCTTAAACACGTGTATTTTAATCAAAATCCTTAGAGCCATTGTGAGAATGCCAACATTTTCGAAAAATGTTGCATGTAATGGGTAGTTTGGGGTGGGAGATTCGCTCAAGAATCTTTGTGTCGCATCCTTGGAAGATGTAAACTTAATTACCTAGTTTGGTAGGTATTTAATCGATTTTCGTTTTTTTTTGAGTTGTGCTGTTCATACAAACCTACATGCACGCGGACCTTTTGCTAAAAGTGTTTTTTTTTTTGGGTTTAGGGTGACCTCGAAACATGTAATTCTAGTGAAACCTCGGTATCAAATTTTTGGTTGGAATATAATACTACTACTACTTATTGTAGGCAAGTACGTTGTAAGGTAAAAAGATCTGACATGGGCTAGAAATAGCAACCTGGATACAAGTAGAGTGGAGAAGGTTCGTACTTTCTGATGAGTCGTTTGAAGTGCAGAACTGAAGAGACTGGCAAAAACATTGGGCATTGAAAAGGCGATTTTCCAGCAATACCTTGCCCTATGTCATAAATCGAAGAATATGAAACACTTGAGTGTGTGGACTGGCCTGCAAATTCTCCGGATGTCAACCTTCAGTATCTTTGGCCGATTATCCAGAAACGGTTGGGCAAAAAAATGGGCTGCATTATCAATGAAAAGATTATTTGTCCTGTGAGAAAAGCATTGTTTCGACTGCCTCTGTGTTCTGGTGGTTAGCCTGCTAGCTTACAAATCCCGAGGTCCAGGGTTGGATTCCCGACTGGAGGATGAGAATTTTTCATTAGCCAGGAATATTCACCGACCTCCCTAAAATCTGGAAGTATGAGTGAGTGTAAATTTAATGTTTATAAATACAAACCTAACGTAAACAAACCCAAAGACGAACAGAATAGTAAACGAGTAACACTACCGATGAGTAATTGTTCCAAAGGCAAAGCCGCAGATATGACCTTAGATGTTAAAGACGCATATAAATGAAAAAAAAAAAAAAAACGTGTTGTTTCATGACCCAGAAATAAGTGAAATGTGTGAGAAACTCATTGACTCTATGCGAAACGAGTGAAAATGGTAATTAAGGCCAAGAGTGGGCACATAAAATACTAAACACATTGTTTACTAAAACGTAATATTGAAATGTTGTGAAGGAATTAAAAGATATAGAATTATATCATTCTTCACATTAATAACATATACATTAACGTATTGCCATCGATGCAGGTGTGACGCAAAGAGCGCGTTTCGAACTATCACTGTCCACAGTTTCATCAAATTCACCCAGAAGCTGAAACAACAGCTTTTAACTGCTGTCCCATTCTCGTTAGTGGGCAGCCCGCAAAATGGAAGAGTATTTAATTTTCTCCCGTGTCCCGTAGGGAGCTGTTACAAATTGGTCTCATTAATGATGCAACGCCATTGGGACGTGATGATTACGTTAACAAGCGGAATGGTGACATCGGGAACTGGGCATTTCTGACAGGTCCGGGGCAATCATCTGCTTGCAGCAAACACCGACCAAGATTAACCGGAAACATAATAGTGTTCTTTTAATATACAAATATCAGAAATAACTAAACAATCCTTTTTACTTTCTCTACCATCTGCCTATGCAAATATTGTATCCCACCCAAAAGCTCTGCAGCGAAATTTCACTGAAAATACGTGTTATGAGGTCCCGTAATTTAAAAAAAAATATATTTGTTATAAAAAAAAGTATGTGATTGTGTGTGTGAACAATATAACTAAAAAGACGACATTTTGGATAAATACCCAACTTGATATTGCAGTTCATTACCTTCTAAGGATGCGACACAATTGGTTCTCAAGAAAGTCCCCTCACCCCAAACTATCCTTTACATGCAACACTTTTTGTTATGTTCCTCAAAAACGGTTCAATCGAATTGGATTAAAATATATGTTTAATATATTGACACGAGAAATAAAACATATATCTTGAATTTTCTGTGAATGTCTTGTAAACTAGTTGACTGAATTTTACATAATTTTGTATATCACGGAGGTATCAAAATACAGAAAAAATTCACCATAGTAACAGTGTAGAGCTCATTAAAATACAGAACTTGTGTAAAATTTTTTCGCAGCTTTAGCCGCTTTTTAATTAATCCATGTTGCAAGCCTAGACCTTTCCTGGGCATATCTAAGTTTGTGATTCTTAACGCCCCCCCCATTCTTTTCTTTTCACTGCAAGAGCTGTTTATCACAAATAAACATTTGATGAATACTGTATCCGTATTTTGTTCTATAGTCGATCCAAGTTTAGAACCACACTTGATGTAAACAACATATTTTGCATCCCCCCGCGTTATCCTCGTGTCCGTATTATGGTTGTGAGGAATAAATACAAAAAAATGTTATGTGTACTCATAGCTTATGCTTATAATGTAATAGAACGGAATACTATCCGAATAATAGCATACATCAGAATAAAAATTAAAATAAAATTCACGTTAATCTGCAGCTGTATCATCGTTATTGTGATTATTATTATTAACAACTAATTGATTAATTAAAATATCGTTTGTTTAAGATATTTATATAGCTAGTAAACTGTATATCTTGAATTCTCTAGAAATAGGGTATGAAGCCCTCTTCATTTGTGACGAATTTTGTATAACTGGTAAACCATAAGAGATAGACAAAAACTTACTACACAGAAAATGTACACACAATTTACTTGAAATAACTTTTTGTGGCATTGGCCATTTCAGAAATATCCCTTGTTATGGGTTTGAATTTTCAATACCTGTTTTTAAATTGTTGTTGCTATTCGGTTGTTTCTCGCGATGTCATGGAAAGAGAAGGAATTTCAAGGCCAGCAAGTAGGAACTCTGTTTCTAAACATCTGACTGTCGAATGGTTTCCTTTATCCTCCTTGTACCTTCAAGGAAATGTGCATTGAAACTGTATCTTAAAGGTTTGTGCCGACGAACACAAAGTAGAGTGAAAAATAAGCTTTCGTAAGAATAGTTTGTAGAAGTTATATACAAATACATTATAGTTAGTAAAGAAAATCATGTGAATGTAACCCTTCAGGGGATAATTTTGTAGGTGTGTGTGTTACGTTATATACGAGAGCGACACTGACAATTTTTAGAAAATCAAACAAGGATTAGTTTTAAAACATTTAAATGAATTTATTGTTTTTCAAAGTATTTCCCTTTAACATCAATACGTTTTTGCATTCGATGAAACCAGTCCTTAAACAATGATGCCACTCTTCCTGAGGCACTTCCGGAACCAGGTTTTTATAATGTTCCACTGCTTCATCTGATACGAAAAAGTGATTCCACGCATTTTATCTTTAATTTTTGGAAACAAAAAGAAACCACAGGGTGCTAGGTCAGGGCTGCATGGTGGAAGGTCCATAGTACTGAGCTTTAGGGCATCCAGATACTCAGTTGTTAGTTTTGCTGTATGTGACGATGCGTTGTTATGATGTAACATTATTTTTCCTTTTAGGTGGTGTTCACGAACTTCTTCAAAAATTTTCGATAAACAGACATTTGTGTGCCAATCGGCAGTAATGGCACGTCTATCTTCTAATGCTATAGTAGCAATATGGCCCGATTTAGCAATCATGTTCTTACCAGCACTGCGAATTCGTCGGACTTTTGTAGGCTAGGGTTCTGTACAAAGACCCGTTGAGCCAATTGACTTTTCTTTTCAGAATCATAACAGTAAATCCAAGATTCATCACCAGTAACGATATTCCAAATCAAAAGTGCCCTCGTGGAATTTTTTTAGAGTTTTTCTGCACCCATCAATGCGTTGTTGTTTTTGATTGGGAGTAAAATTATGTGGAATCCATCGACACCAAAGTTTTCTCAGTCGGTTTTGGATTTGACTATACCATCATACCAATACCCAATGTCGCCCGAATAAATTCATAAGATGTCCGTCGATTTTCTTCAAGGGTTCTCAAACAGCGGCAATATTTTCATCAGTAGCAGCAGCTCTTGGGCGTCCTTCATTAAATTCATCACAAAGAAAAAACCGATCTCTCTTAAATTCGCCGTGCAAATTATAAATTGAAGCCTTAGATGGGGCTTCTTCGCTAAATGCATTTCTAAGCCGATCTACACATTCTTTAGGCGTTAATGACTATTTAAAATCGTAAAAATTCCTGACCCGGAAATGTTCTCTAGTCAAATTCACTTTTGGGTAAGCACAAAATCTTTAAATGGTGATAATTTAACAAACTATTAAAGAAAATAAAAAATCTAACGGCAATCAACTCGCAAAGATTGGAAAGTAGCTGTCAAATATAAAGAAATTTTATTTGTTTTTAGAAACATGGCATTCTAAAAATGTTGAGTATCGCCTTCATACAGCAGATTTTCTGTGTCCTCGGGGGGTACAGCCAGGTTGTATTCGTCAGTTTCCCACGTGCTGAGAGTATCACATTGCAATGCCTATCTAGCCATGGAAGGTTCACACTGCATGGATTGGATAAAATGTCTGCTGCCCTTGTTCACCACGTATTTCCTTACCTAGCACTGCTATTCCTGGCTGTGTATGCATGTACAACTATACCACGGTGAAGTTCTTCAAGACGTGATACAGTACCACTATATGCTATAGTCTGAATTCATATCATCACTGAATTTTTTAGGATTGTACATACAATAGCGAATTGCATGCTTTCTTCCATACACCTATGGTAGGCCGAGAAAGGCTTGTATTATGCCCAAAAATGCATTATCGAGATGTCACCAGAAATATAGGGTCTTTCAACAAGAGTTCTTAGCTTTGAACTTAAATAAAACACGTTTTATAAATGATAGGCGTTTATTTCTTTTTTATTTTGGAACATAATTAATGTCATTACGTGTAGAAGAGAACATCAGTTAAGTGACCGCCGCGACTTCGTTGGGTTGCGCGTATACGGTTTACCCAATTTTCAATGACAGAAGAATGTAAATTAGGTCCAACTTCACGAATAACACGCGTGATGTTTCTGGCTTGTTGACATAAACTCGAGATTTAACATAACCCCACAAGAAGTGATTCAACGGCGTTAAATCACATGACCTCTGGGGCCAGTTAACATCACCACAACGGGAAATGATCAAACCTCTGAACTTCTCCTTCAAAAGATAGATTGTTTCGAGAGCAATATGACATGTAGCACCATCTTGCTGGAACCAGATATTTCTGAGATCCATAGCATCCAATTGAGGCCAAAAATAGTCCCTTATAAGAGCCCGGTATCTTTCTCCATCTTCATCTTGGAAATAATATGGACCAATGATTCCACCATACCAAAAGCCACACCACACAGAACGTTTTGGGATGAAGTGGTCGTTCTTGAATCTGCATTGGATTGTGATTGCTCCAATAGCGGAAATTTTGTTTGTTAACACAACCATCCATCTAAAAGTGGGCTTCGTCGCTGAAGATGATTTTTCGACAAAAATCCGGGTCAGCTTCCAATTGCTCCATAGCCCAGTCAGCGAATACACGGCGCAACCTATGGTCGTTGGGCTTTAGTTCTTGAGTTAACACAATTTTGTAAGCGTGAAACTTCAAGTCCAGATGCAGAATTCGCCAAGTTGTGGTCGGCGAAAGCCCCAATTCTTGCGCTCGGCGAGTAATTGATTTGTTTCCGTTCTCGCGTGCACTCTCACGAACGGCGCCTATGTTTTCGTTGGAGCGCTTACGTCGATTACGTACAGGCGTTCATTGATCGCTGACAGAACCACTTCTTTCCAATTTATCGATCAAACGCCGAATCGTTCTCTCGCAGGGACGATTATGCACACCGTAAACTTCACGCAATGCACGGAAGGTTTGGCGAACAGATGATCCATTTTGATAATAAATTTTCACAATTTCTACGCGTTACTGAATACTGAAACGTTTCATGGTTATTTGTTAATAACAACTGTAACCACATGACTGCT
This sequence comes from Deroplatys truncata, assembly GCA_030765065.1. Taxonomy (NCBI): domain Eukaryota; kingdom Metazoa; phylum Arthropoda; class Insecta; order Mantodea; family Mantidae; genus Deroplatys; species Deroplatys truncata. The sequence continues at coordinate 26,461,222 of CM060985.1, read as the reverse complement.
GTAACTCAATAACAACGGCAGCAATCACATGTTAAAGATAGGGCACTCTTGTTGAAAGACCCTATACGTGATAGGTCCTCTGAACCACCCCTCCCAAAAAAGCATCAAATTTAGTGTTTAACTCCAGAATGCTCAAAGGACTTGTGCAAAATTCTTCCCATCCCAAACTACCCGTTACATGGAAAAATGTTCCATAGTTTTACTTTTTCTACAACGTACTTCAGTAAGCAGAGGAAGTACTGTTTTCCACCCAAAAATTCGATATCGAGATTAAACTGGAAATATATGTTTTGAAACCCCCTAAGCTAAGAAAAGCAGTTTTAGAAAAAGGTCTCCATGTATTTATGTGCCTGTGTGTGTCTGTGAACAGCATAACTCAAAAACGAAAAGTGGATTATACACGAAACTTAGTATTTTAGTTCAGCGTCTTCCAAGGGTGCGACACGAAGATTTTCAAGAAACCCCGCGCCCCAAACTACCCTTTACATGGAACAGTTTTCAAAAGTTTTTATTTTCTCAAAAGTGACCATCGGTTTTGATTTGCTGAAGCTATTTTCCTAACAAACAAAATGTACAACTTGAATTTTCTGGGAATAGCTTGTGAAGTGCTCTTTATTCTGAATGACTTTTGTATAAGTATAAGAAATAGATCTGATAAAGCACAAATTTATGTCAAAAGAGCGTTAACCATTTCCAAGATATTCTTTGTCATTCGCTTTCTCTCGAGGTCATACAAATAGCATGGAATTTCAGTCATCACATAGCGACCCACTTTTTAAACATTTGACTATTGCTTTTGCTTATTGTGTTCTCCTCATATCTACAACTAAATGTATGATAAAGTTTATCTCGGTTAACAAGAAGGAGATAGAAGAATAAGCTTTTCTAAAAAGTTTGTTGTCGAAAAGTAAAAAAAGTCATGTGAATGCAACACATCATCCGTTAAGACTATAATATATGCAAACCTTTTAGATTCCACCCTTATCATACCTTAGGTCTCATTTAGAAAATACGTTAAGTTACTTTCCCCACAGGTGCACGGAGAGATAAGATTGATATAATTTCTTAGATTTTATAAGCCTAAAGGCCGAATTTTTCCTAAGAGCGTTTGGATCATTTTCCACTAAGTTTAATGAAAATTTAGTTTTTTCAGAATGTGTTATTATACCGTTGTTACACTTTAAATCAGAACAAATACTTAATATAGGTCATTTGAATAAGATATAAAGTTAGCGCAATACGACCATCTATCAATTTGCACTTGGTTCCGTTTCCAGGCTTGAGAAAAAGCCTTAAAGGAAGGAGAGCATGACGGGAATAAAGCTACGTATCTGCAAGGTGGAATGCGTTTCTGACGAGATGATCACCTCAACAGTCACTCAACCTGAAACACGACGAGTAAAAAATTGCTGCAAAGCTCACTGGCTTTGGATTCCATTTTGTGTGTCGATTTCCTCTGTTGGAACTATACAGATCCAAAGAAACAACTTAGTTCATTATATCCTGCAGAAACAGTATATATAGCTACAAGGAGGCTGAAGCGATAGTCAAATATTTATATGCTAGCTTTGAAATTCCATATTCTTTACACGACATCTGGAGAAACAAAAGAATGGTGACGTTGCATTTCAAAAACTATATGATAAAGTATTGGGAAATTCGAATCAAAAGCAACGGACATCCGGGAATGGGTAAAGCCACAACTGTATTTGGTACAAATTGCGTGTTTTAACGAGGTTTACATTTTTCGCGTGGTATATGTGAATTAATAACCAGGGAACGCAGAGGACACCTCGCACCTCAACCCAACGCAGATTTTGTGCTTACCACGGATGAGGTGAAGAAACCGCAGGGACGGCAGGCGGGCCACAGAGACCACTGAGGTCCCTAAAGATTCCAAGCTTGATGACCCGGTCACACCGGCGGGCCTTCCTTCTGGCGGAACCGTGGAGTACTCGACCCACGGGAGGCAGGTCAGAGAAGCCTTCTCTCTGATGAAACCGGGCAGAAATCGACCCACCGGAGGCGGTTCAGAGAGGACCTTTCTCTGATGGAACCGGGCAGAAGTCGACCCACCGGAGGCGGTTCAGATAAGGTTTCCCTCTGATGGAACCGGGGAGAACTCGACCCACCGGAGGCGGCTCAGAGAAGGCTTCTCTCTGATGGAACCGGGGAGAACTCGACCCACCGGAGGCGGCTCAGAGAAGGCTTCTCTCTGATGGAACCGGGGAGAACTCGACCCACCGGAGGCGGTTCAGAGAAGGTTTCCCTCTGATGGAACCGGGGAGAACTCGACCCACCGGAGGCGGCTCAGAGAAGGCTTCTCTCTGATGGAACCGGGGAGTACTCGACCCACCGGAGTCGGTTCAGAGAAGCCTTCTCCGATGGAACCGGGGAGTACTGACCCATCGGAGGCGGCTCAGAGAAGGCTGCCTCTGTCAGGGGCGAGAAGAACTTTCCATTGAGCCAAGCCTCTACACTATCGTCCGACACCACAAAACTCCTAAGCTTACCTGAAAAATGAAGGGAAAACGAATTTATAGGAAATGAGGAGAAGGAGATTCGTGGTAGAAGAAAACTCACGCCAGCATTCGCTTTGCCAACCAAGAAACCCACGAAAACCCCATAGTCAGAGTGGTTGGCCCCAGGAGTGGAACCCAGGATCTCCCTAATACGAGCCTCGCACGTTACCGCGGGGACATCTCGCTCGGTTTTCGTGTGTAAAGTTTCGTCTATCTCTTATGTTTTACCAGTTGTATAAAATTCATTTAGAATGAAGAGAACTTCACAAGATATTTGCATTTTGTCATACAAATACCTTGAATCAAAATCGTTAGAGAAATTTTTGAGAAAATCAATTATACTCGTAAATACACATTTTCTATGTAAACGGTAACTCAGGGTAGGGGATATTCCTGAAAATGTTGGTGTCGCGTCCTTGGAAGAAGCCGAACATACACACAAATTTGGTCTTTTCATTTTGAGACATACTCAAGAAATTCTGTCACTGAGTACACGTTGTGTTAGCTCCCGTAGCACCAGTTGGCCGCGGGGCACACCGGGTACCAAGGAAATAATGCAACTATTTCTGTAAACATTTATCTCGATTGACATGAAGTACGCAGAAAAATAAGCTTTCCCAACAACTTGTAGAAGAGGTATGAACATGAAGATGATGAATTAGCGGCTGTAAGAATACGAAAAGGTTTTAGAGATTGTGCAAGTGAACGAATAAATGTTTAACTGCCTTTTTGGGTTAATAAATGGAAAAATGAAGAACCAAAACTATCTATACTGATAAGGACTGAGGTGCAGAGAGGTTATAGTCCCGCTAGACGACTGTATCTTCATTATCATAGCTTAAATCTTATCGATAATACGTGACCGCGAAACCGGAGCGTGTTATCTACAGGCATTAAAACCCGCGTGATATTTGATAAGACTATTTAATAAATATATTGATAACTACATGATTACTTGTATAATAATTAAGAGGTTTATACCAGCGCGGTACTGAATTTTTTTAGAATGCCATGTTTCTAAAAACAAATGAAATGTGTTTATATTTAACAGCTATGTTCCCTTTTGCGAGTTTATTGCCATTTAGTTTGTTCGATTTGCTTTAATAGTTTGTTAATTATCATCATTTAAAGATTTTGTGTTCACCCAAAAATGAATTTGACTGGAGAACATTTTCAGACTATGATTTTTTTTCTTCACGATTTTAAATCATCATTAACACCTAAACAGTGCGAAGATCGGCTTAGAAATGCATTTGGCGAAGAAGCCCCTTCTAGGGCAACAATTTATAATTGGTACAGCGAATTCAAAAGGGATCGGTTTATTCTTAGTGATAAATTTTGTCAAGGACGCCCAAAATTGCTATTACTGATGAAAATATTGCCGCTGTTCGAGCAATGCTTAAAGAAGATCGACGGATATCTTATGGATTTATTCGGGCGACGTTGGGCATCGGTATGAGTCAAATCCAAAACATTTTACATCAAAGTTAGACGAGAAAACTTTGTTGTAGATGGATTCCACATAAACTGACTCCCGATCAAAAACAATAACGCATTGATCGGTGCAGAAAAACTCTGGTGGTACTTCAAATTTGGTTTGGAATATCGTTACTGGTGATGAATCTTGGATTTATTGTTGTCATGTCTTGAAAAGAAAAGTCAGTCGGCTCAATGCGTCTTTCGAACAGGACCTAAACCTACAAAAGTCCACTGCTGGTAAGAAGATGGTTGCTTTATTTATTTTTTCTAAAACGGGCCATATTGCTACTATAGCATTAGAAGATAGACGTACCGTTACTGCCGATTGATACACAAATATCTGTTTGCGGCAAATGTTTGAAAACGTTCGTGGAAAACGTCCGAAAATAAAAACGTTACATCATGACAATGTATCGTCGCATACAGCAAAACTAACGACCTAGTATTTGAATGCCGTAAAGGTCAGCACCATTGACCCACCACCATACAGCCCTAACCTGGCACCTTGCGATTTCTTTTTGTTTCCAAAAATTAAAGATAAAATACGTGGAATCACTTTTTCGTCAGCAGTTGAAGGAGTAGAACATTATAAAAACCTGGTTTCTGAAGTGCCTCAAGAAGGGTGGCATGATTGCTCTAAGGACTGGTTTCATCGAATGCAAACATGTATTGATGTTAAAGGGGAATATTTTAAAAAACAATAAAATCATTAAAATTGTATAAAACCCTGCCTTGTTTGATTTTCTGAAAATGTTCAGTGTCGTCCTCGTATTTAAGTATAGTTACTGCAGTATGCCATTTGACTGTGCTGCTGCTATTCCACTCCTTGTGAATAGTTATTAGTAACGACATCTAGGAATAACTTGCCCAACTATGTGCCAAGAAAAGACGAGTAGATATACGTTTCCAATAAGCTTTTATGAATTAAAAATACAATTATGAAACTTTATGCAGACCTAGTGGGTACATTTGAAGTCGAGGAGAGCTAGTTGCCACTATTTCTTGATTTTGGATTATAAGGTTATGGCGTTCCTCATTAATTTGTAAATAAGACTTGATAGACTATCGTTTTCAGCGTTCCGCCATTTTTTCAGTGTGTGGTTCGCGAGCATAGCCAACTCAATCGTTGCAGGTAAAAAAATATCAATTTCGACAAGATTATATCGACATTACAATGACAGATGGCAGAAATTGGGTAAAATTTATACGTTCGTAACACTCCATTGGCTGTTGGTACATTGGCGTGCTTAAAAGTGGCCCATACCCTAGAGTGTAATATTGTTTCTCCTTCCGTAAGGTGGCCAACCTTTGATTCCATCTAGCCGGTATCTGTTCTAGTGACTGGCCTGAAAAACAATTCATGAATACAAAAACGAACCAATTAAGGGTGTTATTATCGATCTGAAATGAAGGGGTGGTTCGGATACCGCCGCTGTGAAAAGTTTCACTACAATTACCGAGCGAGATGGCTCCACGGTAACGTGTGTGGCTCGTATTTCGGAGGCCACGGTGATCGTCCACTCTGACCATGGGATTTTTGTGGTTTACCCAGGTCGGTAGGCGAATACAGGGGTGGTTTCTCATCTACCACGATTTCCTTTCCTAATTTCCCCTTCATTCGGTTTCCTTCTCGTCTTTCAGATGCGCTTCTAGGTTTTGTGGAGTTGGCGGAGCCGGACAGATGGTGCGAATGCTTGCTCAAAGGAGAGAGTACTTTCCGTGGACACTGGAGGCTGCTTGGTCGACGAGTTGAGGATTACCCTCTCTAAGCAGCTCCAGCAGTGCGACGGGTCTTCGACTGGAATTTTTAGGGATTTCCGCGCGTCTCTGTAACCTGTCTGCCTGTAGCCTCCTGTGGTTCCCTCACTTCATCCCTTCCTCCTAGCAATGGATCTGTGTAGATCTAAGTGGCGAGGTGTCCCCCTCCGTTTATAATGCAAGCCTTCACTGCGATTGGTTCACAAAGAAGGGCTTAACCAATACAATATAATGCGGCCTTCTAGAGGAAGGAGTGAATAATTATTTGCAAATGTGTCGTTAAACTGCACGACAGCTACAACATTTATGAGGGCTTTATCAGCTTGTACTGTTATCTTTCGGCAGTTCTGCCATATTTTGTGGGAGATAACGTGCCCTGCCGATCCAGTGGCTAGAATTACGCTCAAGGAACAGAGGTGATCACGCTGACAGAGAGTGGGGCTATGTTTGTCAATACCAACTAAACAGCTGCTTTCCGTAATGGGCCACATTTTATGTACATCAGTATACATGTGTTTAACAGTCGATGATACGCAACTGTGATCGCTAAGTAAAGAATAGAGGAAGATAAACGACGAATGAAAGTAAAAGGAGGCAGACGGGAATGTCTTTGCCAGCGGTAGAACATTTCTCATCGAGCTCAACTCCGAGGTTACGGGAAGCGACTCATTCACACAGGACGGCCATTTTCTCACGTTTTCAGTTTCTTTACGATTTCCCAGACAGATAAGGACAGGGCGGGTAGATTCACTTCTTGTTATTACATCCTATTGATGAGATTTTAACATACAGTTAACGTAACTGTATTCTCGTTCAGCGAATTAGATTAGAGAACATGCGATTGAAGTAGGTGGAAGACATTGCTATGATATTTCTGATGACAGCGGTTAAAGCCATGGAAGTTATATCTGTTGCAGCATAGTCATTGTTGTTTTCAACCTTGACCTCCTTGACAGTAAGGTATTTAGGTAGTACAGGTGGAAAAAAATTCGTTTCAGTTTCAAAATGATACTACTCCAAAATAATAATCAAGTACGTCCACGAGTATTTATGTACAATCTACTCTTGGTTCACTGTTACTCGACTGACTCGGGTTCTTTCGTATCAAGTCGTGATTTTTCGTTCCGTATCGAAAAACAATGTTCCTCTCCCTTCTAGCCCTTCCAACATGCACTCGCGAATTCATGTACTGCTTTAAATCACCACTGAGTTTGAGTGGTGGGCGTCTTGACTTCTCAACCCGGAGGTCCCGGATACGATTACGATTTCAAGCTTGAGCGGGGGAATTATTCTTTAATTAGAGTCATTCCCTACCCTCCACAGTCTGGAAGCACGAAAGTGGGATTGAATGTCATGCACATTTTATTTGTTATGTAAATATCTTAAGCATATGATATTTGAATTAAAATTGTTGCAGCGTTTTTAGAAAATCAAAATTAACGAAACATTTTACATGTAAAGGGTAGTTTTGGGAGGGGAATTTTCTTGAAAATCGTCGCTTCGTATCCTTGGAAGGTGCTGAAGTTAAATATTATGTTTGGTATTCGTTCAGTGTTTCGTTCATGAGTTATGCTGTTCACGCAGACATAACGACACATCCAGACCGTTTTCTAAAAATACTGTTTTTGTATTCAGGTGACCTCAAAACATGTATTTTGGGTGAAATCTCAATCTCGAAAGTTTGGATCGTAAACCAAACTTCCTCTATCTGCTATACGTAGGTGCTAGAGAAAATAATATGGCCTAAAGGGGGCGTAGCTGTTTACTTTATGAATTTTGTACACGTTGTAAAGAGTTGTGCTTCGTGAGTACCGTTATTTGTAATGATGGTAGAGTAGAACAGGAGGTATTAAACAGAGTAAAAAATATCCTGTGTTACACTCGCATACTTTCTCCATCCTCTAGCACTTAATAAAGGGGAGTACAAATTAATCTTACGAAAGTTTATTTTCCCATCTTCATTTTAATCGAGATTATACATTCCGGAAATAGCTGCATAACACTTTTCGTTATAAACACAAAGAGAACGGCGATATTCAATGTTTAAGAACTGGACGCTATATGCTGGCCTTAAAGTTTCATACTGTTTTCATGCAATCGCGAGAAACAATTGAATATCGAAAGGACTTGAAAAGAATGACAAAAGTATTGAACAATTCGAACCATTAATGACGGATATCTCGGAAATGGCTGATGCCACAAAAAATTTATTTGAAATAAATTGCGTGTTTTAAAGAGATCTACATTTTGTGTATAGTATCATACGTTTTCGTTTACCGCTTAACGTTTACCAATAATGCAAGATTATACAAAATTCCTTCCGAATGAAGACTTCACAGGCTATTCCCAGAAAATTCAAAATGTACATTTTATTTGTAATATAAATATGTTTAATATATGGTATGCTTATCTAAATCGCTTGAGCCATTTTTTAGAAAGTCAAAAGTTGCATGTAAAGGGTTATTTGGGGTGGGAGACTTCCTTGAAAATCTTCGTGCCGCATGCTTGAAAGATCCTGAACTTAAATACCAAGTTTGGTATGCATCCTCCTTTTTGTTTTTCAATTATGCTATTCACAAACACACACACGCGTATTTTGTTTTCTAAAAATGCTTTTTTTTATTCGGGGGGCCTCAAGACATGTATTTATGGTGAAATCTCGGTATCGAATTTTTGGGTGGAATGAAATACTTTGTCTACTAGGTACGTGCTAGAGAAAGTAAAAATGCAATATCAGCAGATACCAAACAAATAACACAATAGAATTAATTGTTCTTTCACACAAGCCGTGTGTTGGACAGGGTTGGAAAGGTAGAATCAGACCACTGAAAAATTCAATGCCATAGCCGGGATTTGAACCACGGATCTCCCGGTCTCCGTCCGGTTGCTCTAACCACTGAGCTACCATGGCAACATGCCGGCACGCCATTAAATTCTCCAGCTGACTCGAACTTTTCCCGGTAAACCACAAGGAGATCTCAAATGTATTGAGATGTCATACCCCAATGGCGACTTACATTCAGCTTGACACATTAGACAAACAAATTAGAGATGTTTTTTTCAAGAATTGTGTGAAAGACTAGAAGGGATAGGATCAGAAATGAAAGAATAAGACAAGGGGTAATAATAACTGAAGCTATAGAAGAGAGAAAAACTGAAGTGGTTTGCGCATGTCTACATAAAGGCGGAGGAAAGGAAAGTTAAGCAGACAACAGAGATGAGAGTAGAAGGAAAAATAGAAAGAGGAAGACCAAGAATTAAATGGGAAAACACTATAGAGCGAATGTTACAAAAGCGAGGAAAAACAATGGTAAAATAAAAAGAATGTATGGATATATGTGGAAGAAATGGATAGAAAGAGGTGAACCCGACGTCTGGCAGCAAAAAGGTTTGTAGAAGAAGAGGTAAATAGTTGTGCATCTAAATATTTAAATAAACCAGAAAATAGTTTAAATCTTTTTATAATGCATTGTCTCAAAGCTGGATTTTGATATCAAATCGGCTGAATTCTCCCTTAAGTTGTGACAAATTACCAGTTATTTTGAAGTTATCTCTTGTATTCTATGTAAATGTCATCTCATTTACCAGTTAAGTTTTTATGTTACTCAAAAGAAAACGTTACATTCATAGTTGTTTTGGATAAGGATTTCTTGTCGCAGTTATGGATTCAGCACTTCAAAATCCCTTTAAATGTATAAAACATTTTATAGAGAAGCTTTATGACCCTTACTTTTACAATTCTGCATTCTTATACAGCGGATCGACTGTTTAAAACGTATAATCCTAACGCAATCTTCAGCTCGCGACCTTGTTATAGGCTTTAACATGAAAACAACATTTAGATAGGATGCCATGACACACCTTGTGACGTCACTTATCGACTAACAGGTGGGCACAGAACCACCTTTGTGGAATAAAGATAACGCCAATGTAATCCTTGGAAACAAAAATATTTGATTGATAGCTTTATTGTAAGGAATGCCGACGTCGACCTTGATCAGATTACCATCTAAATATATACATCAGGAAATAACTTATGTCTTACAAGTTCCGTGCTGCTTCATTTTTATTTTCTCTACTGCGTAGAGTAACTAGGGGAAGTATTGCAATCCACTCAAAAATTCGATGTCGAGATTTCGCCGGAAATATATGCCTCCTTCTGAACCCCCCCTCCAAAAAAAAGTATTTACAGAAAAGCGCCCGTGTGTGTGAACAGCATAACACAAAAACGAAAAGTCGGATCAGCATCAAACTTGATATTTAGGTTCAGTGCCTTACAAAGGTGCGACACGAAGATTTTCAAGAGGATCCCCCCACCCCAACTACCCATCTTTGGAACTTTCTTCGAAATTTTTTATTTTCTCAAAAATGGCTGTAACGATTTTGGTTAAAATACCATATATTAAAGACATTTACATGACAAATATAATGCATATCTTGAACTTTCTGGTAATAGCCTGTGAAGTCCTCTTCATTCGAAAGGAATTTCGTATAATCCTGTATAACTGGTAAACGTTAAGCAGTAGATGAAAACGTACTACACAACAACTGTAGATCTCTTTAAAACACACAATTTATTTCAAATAACTTTTTTGTAGCATCAGCCATTTCCTATATATCCATAATTAATGGTTCGAATTGTTCAATACTTATGCATTCTTTTAAAGTCCTGTCAATTTTCAGTTCTTTCTCGCGATTCCATTGAAAGAGTATGGAATTTTAAGGCCAAGCGTATAGCGTCCAGTTCTAAAACATTTGACTGTCGCTATTCGCGTTATATGTACAAAGAAATGTGTAATGTAGGTATTTCTGTAAAGGTTTATCTTGATTAAAATGAAATATAAAAATAAGCTTTCGTAAGAATAGTTTGTATACCCACCAATAAACGACAGAGGGCGAACATATCCGACTTCTTTAGAATGTTCAATATTGAATGCTTAATGAGATATGATAATGAACTTTATAGGGAAATTCCACAAGTTACGAAATTTACTAAAATGAGAAGGGCTATTTTAAAGTCCCATAAATATGTGAACATGTCAGATTAGTAATATGTTATCTGAGTATTCACTGTTTTAAAAATATAGAGATAAATGATCAACAAACTAGATGACACGCAAAAGCGATTACACAACTCAAGACCTCTGTCTAGCATGTGTATCCAAGAAGCCCCCCGACACGACTAGGGAAAGAATTTTAATGCAAATGCATATTTCCTCAACAGGTGACGTCGCATAGTGAATCCCCACCATATCTGGCCGCAGCCGTTCCCTCACGGTATGGAGGTGCTTACCAAGAAGTTCTTGGAATTGAGTTCAATTACGGTGGTTATACTTAAATGTAATATCAAGTTTAGTTGAAATGTTATTGTTTAACATCTCTTAAGATTTATAACCTACAATTTACACAAAGGAAAGTGTTTCAAAATATGCAACTGTTAATAGTTTTGGAAATTCAATTGCGAAAACATTGCTGCAGGTTTGTAATCGTCCTCCAGTTGAAACTTCAGGTCATTCAATTCAGCGGTATGGTGCTTGTATACGATGAAGTCCTTGCTTTTGTATACACGTGAGCGACAAAGCTAGGTCACAGGGGTATATCCTAACTCTTCAGTATTAAACACAACTTTTGATGAATAATTCATATGGTGTCCACGACATTTTTTATTCCACCCAAAAATTAGATACCGAGATTTCACCGGAAATATATGTTTTCAGGCCCCCTGAATCCCAAAAAAAACATTTTTGGAACCATGTCCGTGTGTGACTGTGAACAGCATAACTCAGAAACGAACAGTCGGATAAACACCAAACTTGGTATTTAGGTTCAGTATCTTCCAGAGATGCGACACGAAGGTTTTCAAGAAAATCCCCCCACCCCAGATTGCTCTTTACATGGAACATTTTTCGAAAATTTTAATTTTCTCAAAAATGGCTCTAACGATTTTGATTAAAATATCATATGTTTAAGATATTTTTATGACAAATAAAATGTATATCTCGAATTTTCTGGGAATGTCTCCAAAAATATTCCTCACTGTGAACGACTTTTGCATAACTGGTAAACCATAAGAGATAGACAAAATTTTACTACACAAAAAATGTAGATCGCGTTAAAATACACAATTTATGTCATATACATTGTTTTTGTTGAGTGAACCATTTTCCAGATATTGCTTGTTATTCCCTTAAATTGTTCAATACTTATTTTCTCAAATGGGAATTCGTTATTTATTTTTTTGTCTTGGGTATGCAAAGAGTATTAATCTGTGGCAAAGAGAATGGTGCTGCACATAGCAACCAGCTATTAAGAGTAATGTCTATGCTTAAAGGCTACTTACTGTATTTCTATATTGCCCTTTTAAATATATATTCCCCTTACATCTACAAGAAACTTAGCAATAAGATAGAGTCTGCAAATGTTTATCTCGATTAACATGAAGTAGGTGGAGAATAACCGTTTGTAAAAATAGTTTGTACAAGAGTAGAGAAAGTCACGTGAGTGTAACACATCAGATTTTTATTCATTTCGTTAGTGTGGTTAACGCGTTTTTGTTTTGACGTTTAATATTGTGTTCTTAATGACAAACTTATTTTATATATCATGTCTTCCAATAGCTTTGTAATATTTACAACTTCAATCCGAAACTGCATTTATTTCCAATTTTTCCCCTGCATCACACACTTTGAATGTCTGCACTAACATTACAAAGGTAAAAATACGTGTTTGTGATGCGTAATCTTGGAAAACACTTAACCTATTTTGAGCATTCTCTCACAGTTCAAAAGCACTATTTTTTCTGACGAATATGGGCTATAAGACAACACCTAATTTTAACTTCTAAAAAGGATTTGCAACGTCTACATACTAGAGTATAAAAATTCTGGAGTCATGAAACAACATACTTGCGAAAGTGGCTTTGAGTTTTCGTTAAGAATGCCATTAAGTAGAAAATTGCTGTTGTTACTCCACAGAAAATGCGTGTAAAGTAAGACAAAAGGCGCGATATTTCATTCCAAACCATCTGTATAGATGGTCATGACTTAACTGAGGGAACAGAAGACGCGCAAAACAAAAAACAATCGGGTCTTGTTTATAATGATGCAGTATGTTGTATAATATATTTTTTATTTCAAATGAATTTTATACAATTGTTTATAATTAGTAAACCGTAACGGATGGATAAACGTACTTTAGGGAAAAGGTAAAGTTCATTTAAATATACACCGTTTTCGTATATTCACTGCATTTTTAAGTTTTCCCAGGCTGAACAGTCATGTTACTCATCTTATTTTCCCCACATGGGTTCATTAGCAACAAAAACTGACATGATATGCGAACATTTGTGTTTTGTCTTCCATATCGTACCCATAACCAAGTCCATGTTGCTTAATGTGATATTATTTCTAGTCAAAAATGTATCAATTGAATGTATGAATAAAAGAATCACTATTTATATGAATAATATAAGAGATTATGTGAAGTTGTAATGGGTAGAGAAAGTGGTACGGGTGCGCATGAGTTGTTTCATATGTGCAGACACAGAGAACCCTGAAAACTTTCTCACACTAGCGAACACGTTTTGTATATTAGTGCCTTGCCAGTGTAAATTTTCCAATATCGTTCTGCAATCGAAATAATTATTTATGGCACAAGTGTTAAAAGCGAGGTTTTATTCTGCGAGTAGGAATGATTGCGAAACAAGCCACGAGTAGAGCAGAATAAGTTGCTTTGAATATGGATGTCACACACTGTTTTATAGATCAATGATAGATTGTGAATTATATTCTTTTTACATCATACTTCGTATCTGGGATGGTCACTTGTTTCTTTTTAGCACCAGTGCTGACAATATGAGATACAAAAAAACATACATATGGAAGACTATGAGAATAATTTGGCTGGCAACCTTCAGACATCCGTTTCAAGAATGTTATTAATTTGTAGCATTTACTAATGTCTTTTTGTCGTTGACACTAAGGCACAGTTTGATCACAGAGTAATTTCCCACAATGTTTTGGCTTTATCTTCAAATATGCCAACATTCTAATGCTAACCTCACCGCTGCCTGTCAAATTTCGGCTGGTTCTTCATATTCCATAATTATTGCATTCAAATTATCCGCCATTACATCAACAATGCAAGCCTCTTGGATAATAATCTTCATACTGCTAGGAAATCAAAGTTGGTAACTCTGGCGTATTATAATTTTATACCACTCAGTGATATAGTTTTCTCCTTTTAATTAATATTCATATATCGTTAAAAGCGTTTTTTTTTCCTTCGACTGTCTACAAATATGGTTTTTAGACTCTACAGTTCTGTAGTAACAACACAGGAGAGGAAGGGTTTCTTCTCATAAAAGAAAGAAAAGTTAAGTTTGGAAACTTCACTAAAATGCGTTAGAAAGGGAGTGAAACTGCCGCAGGAAAAATATCTTAAGTTCTTCCAGAGATGAAACTTGAAGTTTATTCTTTACTTTTCTGTTCAATTTTAAAAGGCTGGTATTCCTGAAACACCTAGATGCTCGGCCACCTATGAAATGGTATTAAATAAACACAGGTGTCTCGCTTAAAACACCAATAAAATACATTTTACTCATTTAAAATGTATCAGCCAAGACAAATTTACGTAGGTTTCGTAGCGCAGGCCTTGCTGTTATGTAACAATGGTTGTCATGGGGAATGAGAAATGAATGAATAATAACAAATCATGGACGACTGAACGGAAAATCACGTGTCTCTTGGTAGAAATGAAGTCTGCGAAGGATGTAGAACGCATATTTCGTCGAGAATTCAACATTGGATCCCATTTGTGACGATAAAAGTAAAATGGTCAATGGTATAATAGGGAGTTTGATGAGGCATTCTGAGAAAAACGTTTGTAACGATAAGAGTAATGCATTCGAATCTACTTTACAAGAGGCCCAAGACATTTTCGAATGGTTATTTGTAAAAGATCAAGTGTATGACCCTGCCTTGTGATACAAAACATCATTGCTGAGGAATACTTGGGAGTTCGACATCACCGTGCTACAAATAGTAATTACGTTGAGTTCTGTTCAAGATTAAAACTGCTGCCCTTAGGGTACCATAAAGTGTAAAGTTTCAATTAAGCAATATCTTAATTTTATAGCAGCTATAAGTATTTCTTTAAAGTGCACATAGAAATAGATACAGTAAAACTAAATATCTACGTAATCTGAAAACTCATCGTGGGTTTAAGACAATAATCAGGCAACTCGATGGTAAGCAGAGAACGTACTGTAATCATCCAAAAATTAGATATTGAGATTTTACCTGGAAATACGCGTTTTGAAGTATCCTGAAACCAAATAAGTTGTTTCTAGAAAAAAGTTGGTGCTCGCATGTGTTTCTGTATCTGCTTATGAACATTATAACTAATAAACGAAGCATCGGGTAGATACCAAAAATTGCAGCATTCTTCAAGGACGCTTCTCCGCTCAAAGTATCCTTTACATGAAATAACTATATTGTTATTTTATAAAGCCTCTAACGATTTTGATTAAAAGGTTTAAACTCTTTAAATCGCAAATACAACGTATACATTGGATTTTACCCGGAAGTCCCCTTCATTCTCAATGAATTTTAAATAGATGGGAAACCATGAGATACAAGACTAAAACTTATACCACAAAAATGTAGAATTGACTGAAATGTGCAGTTTGCAGTTTTTTGTGCAATTGCACGTTTAAAGGAATTTCTTCTTACTGATTTGAATTTTACAATATTTTAAGCACCACGCTTTTTAAAAGTCATGCTCCCTTTCTGTTTGTCACCAGCCCATGGAAACAGTATGTAGTACCAAAGCATGCATATCCAACTCATTTTTACTTTCTCTACTACGTATAGTAAGTAGGGGAAGTATTGTATTACACCCAAAAATTCGATACCGAGATTTCACCGGAAATACATGTTTTGAGACCCCCTGAATAAAAAAAAGCATTTTTGGAAACATGTCCGTGTTTGTGTCTGTGTGTCTTGTCTGTGTGTCTGTCTGTGAACAGCATAACTCAGAAACGAACAGTCGGATAAACACCAAACTTGATATTTAGGTTCAGTATCTTCCAGAGATGCGACACGAAGGTTTTCAACAAAATCCCTCCACTCCAAATTACCCTTTACATGGAACATTTTTCGAAAATTTTAATTTTTTCAAAAATGGCTCTAACGATTTTGATTAAAATATAATATGTTTAAGATATTTTCATGACAAATAAAATGTATATCTTGAATTTTCTGGGAATGTCTCCAAAAGTATTCTTCATTGTGAACGACTTTTGCATAACTGGTAAACCATAAGAGATAGACAAAATTTTACCACACAAAAAATCTAGATCGCGTTAACATACACAATTTATGTCATATACATTTTTTGTTGTTGAGTGAACCATTTTCGAGATATTGCTTGTTATTTCCTTAAATTTTTCAATAATTTTCTCAAATGGGAATTCGTTATTCATTTTTCTGCCTTGGATATGCAAAGAGTATTAATCTGTGGCAAAGGGAATGGTGCTGCACCTAGCAACCAGCTATTAAGAGATATGTATGTGCTTAAAGGCTACTGTATTTCTATATTGCCCTTGTAAATATATATTCCCCTTACATCTACAAGAAGATTAGCAATAAGATAGAGTCTGCAAATGTTTATCTCGAGATAAACAAGCGTTTATCTCGAGAAATAAGCGTTTGTAAAAATAGTTTGTACAAGAGTAGAGAAAGTCATGTGAGTGTAACACATTAGATTTTTACTTTCTCTACGACATACCCTATGGTAGGGAGGAAGTAATGCATTGCACCTAAAAATTCGATATTGAGACATCGCCGAAAATACACATTATTAGGCCATTTTTAGAAAAAAAAAAAGAGGTGTGGTGTGTGTATCTGTGAACAACATAAGAAAAAAACTTCAGATTAATACCAAATTTGGTATTTAAGTTCAGTATATCTCGAAGAAGCGACACAAGATTTTCAATAAATCTCCCCACCCCAAACTACGCTTTACATGGAATTGTCATGTCTTTAAGGCATTGGCACGATAAAATGCATATCTTGAATTTTATACGAATAGCCTGTGAAGTCCTCTTCATTCCGAATGAATTTTGTATACGTAAAGAGCTGACAGAAGCTTACTATGCAGAAAATGTAGAAATCCTTAAAGCACAGAGTTTATTACAAATAGCTTTTTGTGCCATTAACCATTTCCGAGGTATTTTTTTTTGCTATAAATTTGAATTTTCCAATACATTGTATTGTTTGAAGTGCTTGGTCACCATTCATTTGTTTCTCTTGATGCCATGGAAAGAGTATGAAGTTTCTAAGCCAACATATAGCGCGACTTTGTAAGAGTAACTTTTAGAAGAGAGATAAAGGTACACGAAAGTGGGTAGAGGAAGTCATATGATTGCTACACATGCATGTTTTTAGAAAGAGCAGCGTTTATACCCTTGCCTGTGCATTATCTAATATGATACATATTAAATACCTGTGCCGTCTTGTAATCATATTGCGTGACCGGTCTGGAAGCGGCTACTTAGATATGCTAGCTATGACGAACCTGTTTGGTGCAACCACAAGCAGGTGATCTTACTCGAGGCAAGGAATGAGTTTCAAGCTACTCTAATCACTAACAAAACTTCCTTAACATTTCCAATTTTGTATAGAAAAATGTCACACTAGTTTGTATTTATGTAACAAAGGTATGTTTCCTTTAGATTACGGCACGAGTGAATATTTAGCGTATTCGCTGTCACTCCTTCGCTAACTTTCGCGAGTGACATAAAAAAGGACATATACCGACGAGGTGCATACAATCCTATGCAAGAGAAAAATGCACAGTTAAGCATTTTAGCATCTATCGGACTAGATACGTCTTCAGATATCATTTCAATTTTTTGTTTGTCGAGAAGGGCGTAAGTTTTGAAAGCGCAGCAATCTTTGTGGCACACAGTTTCTACTACTTTAACCATGCACGTTTTTAAAACAACTTCCCTTCCTGAAACGATTGGAGAGCTTTTGTTATTTCCCATTACACAATGTAACTAACAAGTTTTGTTTTTTTTTTCTGTCATGTCTGTTGCAGGAACGTCAGTATGTGTATCCTTCTTGTCCTTCAGGTTAATCTGTACTTTTGCCCAACCTAATCCTGGAATCACAAGGGAATAAGAATATAATTCAATAACGATAATAAGTAACACTGTATGAATAATAATCCATAATACCTTTCAAATAAGTACACTAGAATGCCATGCAACTAGTGACGTTGTGTATTCCCTAAATATATGCATTATAAACTGATAATAAATGTCAAATGTAGAGAATTAAATTTTATTACATTTTCGTGTTAGCCAAAATAAATAAATAAATAAATAAATAAATAAATAAAAAATAACGTGATGGTTTCATAGCGACAGAGACAACTTTGCTTAATTGTTTACATTGCCAAGCATGTTTTGTTTGTTATAAAATGAATGAAGAGAATAAGGTGAGAATAGGGCCTTATTCAGGCTACCAAAAAACAAAGACGGCTGATGCCCTTTGTCAGTCCATCAGACATTTTGACCCAGTCACTGGATGTTTAACCAGACAACCTATTTACAAAAGACGTGCTATTTCGGTTTTGTGCTAGTATTATGTGCCATTATCATATATATCATATCATTATTATAATAAAATTGTGAATATTTAGTTATATAATTATTATAATAGGTTCAAAAATTAAAATTGAGTTTTGTTTATGGACGCTCTTTAACTACTATGGTTCTTAGCGTCCCATTCTATATTGGACGTGAAAGACCGGTAATTTTGCTCAGAGGCCTCTTTATCAGACTTGAGGTTCTTTTACGTGCCGTAAATCTACGGCACGGGACCAGCAGCTTTACTTCCCTTTCGAAGGAAGCCATGCTAAGGATTTTAACCCCGCAGAAAACCCATCGCCCTCCGCCGGGTTTGAACCCGCGACCTCAAGAACTATAGGCTAGCATGGTACCCCTAGACCACGGAGGATGGCTTAATAGGTTCTTTGGCATATGTGTATAAATAAAAGAATTTGCCTGTCGCCATATTCTTTTAGTAAATGGCTTTGAGCACATTTTTGAACCTTACAGCTGTCAGTTTATGCCAGATAAATGGTCTCAGTTTTATAGTCTTCTTCCTGTACCATCTGCTGAAAAGTGGCGAAGGTTACGTAGTTAGATGTGTGTGCCACATATTTTTATTGCCATTGATTTTATAAGAGCAGTGAAACTTTGGGTAGCATGGCACTTAAGGATCCAGTTCCATATTTACTTGAAATCGTAAACAGGGTCCCAAGAAGATTAGCCGGTGTACGGGATTTGGATCCGAGATCTCCCGAATGCGAGCTGTAGCCGTCTGAAACAACTAAGAGACCGGACATCATCGAATTGCTCTATCATGCCAGGCCAGTTCTTTGATTTTACGAATAAGTGTACAAAATACAAATAAATAATTAAATTCTAGCACAGCGTCCATTGGTCCCGTAAACTCCTCTACCTATAACTGGCATGGAAAACTGAGATACGTTATAGTAGTTCTATACAGTTTATGCTTGTACCCAGTTTATGCTACTGTGTTTTACTGTTTACATACTGCTTATTTCCGCAACACACATACAAACACAAACACCCATGCCCGTGGCGGGACTCGAAACCGCGACCCTCAGCTTGGCGGAGCGTTCGAACGACCACTCCAGCGACCACGGCTACGAGGTCCGGCACGGTTAGGATGATGTGGGAGAGCAAAAACTTAGTCACTAAACACTGGCGTGCAAAGTTCGAACTGCTGTGACTGTAAAAAGGACGCCAACCTAACAGGTGCAATATAACTAACCCTCGCAAAACATGTAACAGAGACGTGTTTGAGGAATAGTTGGCGGTTATAAACGGAACCTAGCAACGCAAATATTACCGGATCTAGTCACTTATCCCATAATGGGGGCAAAATGTCAAGGTTGTACCTTAGTAACCTCTGGTAGGTTGTAACCACTACAACCCGGATGAAATGGAATATATTCCTTTAGAATTATTG
Organism: Deroplatys truncata; assembly: GCA_030765065.1. NCBI lineage: Eukaryota > Metazoa > Arthropoda > Insecta > Mantodea > Mantidae > Deroplatys > Deroplatys truncata. The sequence goes on along the minus strand of CM060985.1, from coordinate 26,441,397 downwards.
AAGAAAGCTGAAACATAGCTAATTCAACAGAAATCTAAACAGTCATATGAGAGAGATGATGACAAATTATGAGTGGAGAACACAACAAATATGGTTTAACAAATTGTTTACCGATTACCATAAACATGCAGGAAGTCAATCTATAATCTTTGTTTGTACTTCAAGTTTGCAGCTTCTCCACTAGTTTTCATTGATTCGACCAAGAACAAAAAGTTTGCTTAAGAGAAAACTATAAGCAATCTACTATACTACGAGGGGCGTCCAATAAGTAAGTTTCCCTATTTTATAAAAAACATTACACACAACTGATCATGTTGAATTACTTTTATTTATATTGTACAATCCTTCTGTTACTTTTCTACATAGTCAACATGTTTTTTCCAAGCATTTTTGGGGACGTGACACAAGTTTTTCCAAGCCAGTGTTGTACCAGGTCGGGTCCTGTGTTCGCAACCAGCTATTCACTGATTTGACTTCATCATCTGTGTTAAAAGTGCTTACCTTTGATTTGGAGGTACATGTGAAGATCACTTGGGGCAAGCTCCGGTGAATACGGAGGATACGAGAAAACTTCCAAGTTGAATCTTGACCCAGGCGGAGCTTAGAATATTCAACTGGGAAGTTTTCTCGCATCCTCCATATTCACCAGATCTTTTCCCAAGTGATTTTCAAATGTTCCCTGACTCAAAGGTCATCATGGAGGTAAGCATTTTAACACCGTGACGAAGATCAATCAGAAAGTGAACCAGAAGTCGGGTCCCGTGCTCGTAACCAGCTGATCACTTCTGATTGATCTTCGTCACGGTGTTAAAGTGCTTACCTTTGAGTTGAAGGAACGTATGAAAATCACTTGGGGCAAGCTCTGGTGAATACGGAGGATACGAGAAAACTTCCAAGTTGAACCTTGACCCAGGCGGAGCTCAGAAGATTCAACTGGGAAGTTTTCTCGCATCCTCCATATTCACCAGATCTTTTCCCAAGTGATTTTCATACGTTCCTTCAACTCAAAGGTAAGCACTTTTAACACCGATGATGAAGTCAAATCACTGAACAGCTGGCTGCGAGCACAGGACCCGACCTGGTACAACACTGGCTTGGAAAGACGCGTCACGTTCCCAAAAACGCTTGGAAAAACATATTGACTATGTAGAAAAGTAATAGAAGGAATGTACAATATAAATAAAATTAATTCAACATGATCAATTGTGTGCAATGGCATTTTATAAAATAGGGAAACTTATTTATTGGACGCCCTCGTAATAGTCAAGATGACTGCTAAATTTATAGTAACTCATGTTGGCATATAGGTTACTGAAGATTTTGATACAATATAAGCAATACAATAGTAAGCAATCATATGAGGCAAATTTTTGGCCTTTGAGACGAAAGTATCGACTCCATTTCTAACTCAAATAAAAATAAATTAAAAGGATGATATTACAAAAGACTTCAGAAGTTTACGAATTAGGAGGGAATTAGAATGGAATCGATTATAAATGCATACGTTTCAACAGATTTGTTACGTCGTTATTGCTAAACAGTGATTATGGCACCGTGATAGCAGGACGCAATTATGCACGATTTTCACCATCTAACAACGTGTTTATAATGCTATGATTACATAAAACATATTTATAACACGCAATACTGAACATTTTCTCTAGTAATGCTACTCGTTACCCTTTGATCTTGGAAAATAAACGCCTCTTCCTGCTACTAGCACTCAGAAACATATAAAAGTGCACATTCGTATATTTCAAATGCAAACTTCGTCCCTGTAGTTGCAAATGGGAATTCTAGAGCTCCTTTGTTACGCTATTTTACTGAAACAAACGGCAAACGTTTTCCTTAAAGGGACCGATTGTGAAATTTGGAAATTCTTTATTTCTTAAGCAATTAGTTTGAATTTTTACCAGATTTTTGTGATGTATTCTATAACAAACTTTCAAAATTTCAGATCAATTCCTTGAGCTTTTCCTGAGAATTTTTTTTCTGATTTGTTTAATAACCCACAGAAAAATATCCGTGCAGTGTAGTTTTCAAAATGTTGGAAGCAAATTTCAATGTTGTGTTCCAAGCCTGTCTTACAGATAGATTTGGAACTGGTTCATACCAGTTAAAACCCGAATTACTTTAGAAAAGACATTCAAAAGTGTATGCATATTATTTTTTACTGCTTTGAATACAAAATAACTTCCAAAGGCTTGTACCTTGTGAGTTTAACTTTCCCAAAAATTTCCAGGATGCATTTATTTATCACCACCTTAACAGTCCTTGTTAACATTTTAAAAAAATGGTTAGTTTGCACCGCAAGGAGGACTGAGAGAAATCTAATGTATTACATGTGCATAATATTCTCTGTTAAAATAGTCGTCCTCTGTGGTGTAGTGTTTACCATGGTAGCTTCTATTCCCGAGGTCGCGGGTTCAAACCCGGCGGAGAGCGATGGGTATTTTCTAGCGTAAAAATCCTTAGCATGGCTTCCTTCGGAAGGAAAGTAAAGCCGGTGATCCCGTGTTGTAAATTTACGGCACGTAAAAGAACCTCAAGCTTGATGAAGAGGCCTCTGAGCAAAATTACCGGTCTTTCACGCCCAATATAGAATGGGACGCTGAGAACCACAGCAGTTAAAGGGCGTCTATAAAAAAAACTCAATTTAATTTTTCTGCTACAATATGTATGTCGCGTTTCTGGGGATAGCCTGTGAAGCCCTCTTAATTCGAAAGAATGTATAACTGCTAAACCATTAGAAACAGACAAAAACCTACTACACAAAATAAGTAGATCTCTTTTAAACTACACAAGTTATTTACCGAAACTTTTCCTGTGGCATCAGTCGTTTCCCAGATATCTGCTATTATTATTATTTTGAATTTTTCAAGAAACCTTTTGTTCTTTGTTTTCTTTTTGGCTTGGAGTTAACGTCCTTTAACCGTGTAGGTCATATCGTAAGGTAAATGAAGGAAATAGATGAAATGAAGCTCAAATGAACTCGGGGCCCCTAGAGCATAGAGTTACGCGACATTCGTCTTCCCAGGATAAAGGAAAACCCTTGAAAAAACCTTATTCGCGTAACTTACCCTAACCGAGATTCGAACTCGGGACCTCTTGAATGTGAGGCAGACACACTACCCCCCACACCACAAAAGTCGGCTCTTTCAACACTTTGTTGTCAGTTTTACTTTCTCTACTACGTATAGTAAGTAGGGGAAGTATTGCATTCCACCCAAAAAATCGATACCGAGATTTCGCCGGAAATACATGTTTTGAGACCCCCTGAATCCAAAAAAAGCATTTTTGGAAACATGTCCGTGTGTGTGTGTGTGTCTGTGTGTCTGTGAACAGCATAACTCAAAAACGAACAGTCGGATAAGCACCAAACTTGGTATTTAGGTTCAGTATCTTCCAGAGATGCGACACAAAGGTTTTCAAGAAAATCCCCCCACCCCAGACTACCCTTTACATGGAACATTTTTCGAAAATTTTAATTTTCTCAAAAATGGGTCTAACGATTTTGATGAAAATATCATATATTTAAGATAATGTCATGAGAAATGAAATGTATATCTCCAATTTTCTGGGAATGTCTCCAAAAGTATTCTCCATTGTGAACGACTTTTGCATAACTGGTAAACCATAAGAGATAGACAAAATTTTACTACACAAAAAATGTAGATCGCGTTAAAATACACAACTTATGTCATATACATTTCTTTTGTTGAGTGAACCGTTTTCGAGATATTGCTTGTTATTTCCTTAAATTTTCCAATACTTTTATACTTTTTCTCAAATGCGTTATTCATTTTTTTTATGTCCTGGAATGCAAAGAGAATAGAATGCGCCACATAGCAACCAGCGTTAAAATATTTGGCTATCGCTTAAAACCTACCATATTTCCCTTGCATCTACAAGAAAATTACCAATAAGATTGACATCTCGATTAACATGAAGCATATGGAGAATAGGCGTTTGTAAACATAGATTGTACAAGAGTAGAGAAAGTCATGTGAGTGTAACACATCAGATTTTTTTAAAGTGCTGTCGTTATTCAGTTGTTTCTAGCGATGTTATGGAAAGAGTATGGAATTTCAAGGCCGGCATATAGCGACCAGCTTTTAAACATTTGACTATCGATTCAGCCTGCTGTATCATTCTTGTAGCTACCATCACATGTGTAACGGAAATATTTCTGTAACGTTTGTTTGGATTAACATGAAGTACATAGAAAAATAAGCTTTCATAAGAATAGTTCGTAGAGGTTGTATAAAACTAACCGAAAATGAATAGAGAAAGTCTTGTGAATGTAAAACATCAACCTTTTTTTAATAAAGAAAAAATTCACAAAAATTCGTGCTTTTCTGTAAACTTCGCGAAGTAAATATTATTTGCACAGCATCCTGATATTGCTTTCCTGGAGATAGTGAGTTAGAACGTTTTTCCAAGCATTGTCACTTACTGACACCAACCTGGCGCATTTTCTTGTATGCCCGTTTATTCTTTTGTCTGCTTTAATATACACCTATCTTATCTGTTGTTCCGTATGAAATACCAATAAGAGCCAAAGATGAAAATACAAGCTCAGTATGCGTCATGTCAGATAAGGTTATCGCTCCAGTTTCAGGAAAACCTGCAGTCCATATTGTGAAACCGGATTTCAACAACATTCTTGCATCTGTGGAGAAAAACTCATAAGGGCAGACTGCGTTTAAAGTTCTTTCACCAATCTTTACATATAATAAAACTGTATATAATATTTTGACTTTCTCTACTACGTATAGTAAGTAGGGGAAGTATTGTATTCCACCCAACAATTCGATACCGAGATGTCACCGGAAATATATGTATTTTTGGAAACATGTCCGTGTGTGTGTCCGTGTGTGTGTCTGTGAACAGCATAACTCAGAAACGAACAGTCGGATAAACACCAAACTTGGTATTTAAGTTCAGTATCTTCCAGAGATGCGACACGAAGGTTTTCAAGAAAATCCCACCACCCCAGATTACCCTTTACATGGAACATTTTTCGAAAAACTTTTATCCTCTCAATGGCTAACGATTTTGATTAAAGTATCATATGTTTAAGACATTTTTATGGCAAGTAAAATGTATATCTTGAATTTTCTGGGAATGTCTCCAAAAGTATTTTTCATTGTGAACGACTTTTGCATAACTGGTAAACCATAAGAGATAGACAAAGTTTTATTACACAAAAAATGTAGATCACGTTAAAATACACAACTTATGTCTATACATTTTTGTTGTTGAGTGAACCATTTTCGAGATATTGCTTGTTATTCCCTTAAATTTTCCAATACTTATACTTTTTCTCAAATGGGAATTCGTTATTCATTGTTTTTTGTCTTGGATATGCAAAGAGTATTAATCTGTGGCAAAGAGAATGGTGCTGCACATAACAACCATCTATTAAGAGATATGTCTATGCTTAAAGGCTACTGTATTTCTATATTTCCCTTGCAAATACAAAACAAGGGGAACATAAAACGCCTTAAGCGATAGTCAAATATTTTTAGAACTGGTCGCTATGTGTAAAATTTAATTTTCTTTGCTTTCAAAAGATCGTTTCTGCAAATGTTTATCTCGAGTAATATCAAATAGATGGAGAATAAGAATTTGTAAAAATAGTTTGTACAAGAGTAGAGAATGTCATGTGAGTGTAACACATCAGATTTTTCTATTTTGGGCAAATAGCTGCTCTTGACATATGTAATGGACTATCCTAAAGCCAAGGTTTTGTGTTTCTGAAAATTGTTTTTCTTGTGTGCGTGTTACCTGTCCGTCCAAGAATGGCCGGACTAAGCGTTAGTACTGTCAGATCCCAATTACAGAAATGCTGTATGGCATCTTAACTACTTTTCCTAAATAGGGAAAACTCTATTGGGGAACAAATTTAACCCACACATTTCGCTGTAGGTACCTATAAGAAGAATACAGTAGGCTAAAGCTATAGTCAGGTTTTTAAAAATCTGATTGCTATGTCACGACTTTGAAATTCCATGCTCTTTGTATGACCTCGAGAAATAATTGAATGATTACTTAGCATTTCAAAATATCTGATGTGTTACACTCACATGACTTTCTCTACTCTTGTACAAACTATTTTTACAGACGCTTATGCTCCATATGCTTCATGTTCATCGAGATGTTAATCTTATTGCTAATTTTCTTGTAGATGCAAGGGGAATATGGTAGTATTTAAGCGATAGTCAAATATTTTAAGAGCTGGTTGCTGTGTGGCGCATTCCATTCTCGTTGCATGTCCAGGACATAAAAAATGAATAACGAATTCCCATTTGGGAAAAAGTATAAGTATTGGAAAATTTAAGGGATAACCAGCAATATCTCGAAAATGGTTCACTCAACAACAAAAATGTATAGGCATAAGTTGTGTATTTTAACGCGATCTACATTTTTTGTGTAGTAAAACTTTGTCTATCTCTTATGGTTTACCAGTTATGCAAAAGTCTTTCACAATGAAGAACTCTTTTGGAGACATTCCCAGAAAATTTGAGATATACATTTCATTTGTCATAAAATATCTTAAACATATGATATTTTAATAAAAATCGATAGAGCCATTTTTGAGAAAATTAAAATTTTTGAAAAATGTTCCATGTAAAGGGTAATCTGGGGTGGGGGGATTTTCTTGAAAACCTTCGTGTCGCATCTCTTGAAGATACTGAACCTAAATACCAAGGTTCGATTCTGAGTTATGCTGTTCACAGACACACACACACACACACACACACACACACAGACACACACGGACATGTTTCCAGAAATGCTTTTTTTTGATTCAGGGGTCTCAAAACATATATTTCCTGTGAAATCTCGGTATCAAATTTTTGGGTGGAATACAATACTTCCCCTACTTACTATACGTAGTAGAGAAAATAAAAAGTATAAAGTAATTGTAAGTGCAAATCAATAACAACGAATACCTAGGAAATGTCTAACGATCTATTTTTTGGGTAATAAGCTTTCGTACATCTCTTATAGGTTACTAGCAATTCAAAATTATACAAAATAAATTCTAATGAAGAGGATTTCACAAGCTATTTCCAGAAAATTCAAGATCTATATTTTATTTGTCATGTAAATATATTCAATATTTTAGCATTTTAATCCAAATCGCTTGAGCCATTTTGAGCAAATAAAAAATAATGAAAAATGTTCCATGCAAAGAATAATTTGTAGCGGAGGTGTTTTCTATAAAAGCATCTTGTCACATCCTTAGAAGATACTGAACGTAAATGCCGAGTTTGTGTTTATCCGACTTTTCATGTTAGAGGTATGCTGTTCGCAGTCATAGACACGCACGCGCTCCCCTTTTTCTAAAAATTATTTGTTTGGATTAAAGGGACCTCACAACGAGTATTTCCTGAAATATCGATATTGAATTTTGCAGTCGAATGCAATACTGCCTCTGTATATATAAGTAGGTACTAGAGAAATTAAAAGTGGCTCCAACGTATTTATTTTGATCAGAATAGCATATGGTTGATATATGTATATAAAATGTGTTATCCTGAAATTTTGAGAATGGCTTGTGATCTGATCATTCTTACTGAATTTTATATAACTTGAAAATCATAGACAAAAGTTTACGATTGAAAAATATGTAGAGCTCATCAAAGACACAATTGTGTACTTTTGTTTCTTCCTTTTTTTTCTCCTACCGCATTAGCCACTTTCGAGATATTCCATATTAAATGTTTGGATTTTGTCACGCGTAAGAGCGTCACCTGATTGGAGACGTTTGAAAATTCTCAATTCTTCTTTTTAATATCTCTACTGCATACAGTGAGTAGAGGAAATATCTACTGTATTCCATCCATAAATTCGATACCGAGATTTCAGCGAAATTACATGTTTTGAGACCCCTTGAACGTCCCCAAAAGCATATTTAGAAAAAAAAAGTCCGCGCACGTGTGTGTGTCCGCGAACAGCATAATTAAAAAACGAAAAGTGGATTAAATACCAAACTTGGTATATAAGTTTAGCATCTTCCAAGGATGCGACATGAAGAGTTTCAAGAAAAGTTCCCCGCCCCAAACTACCCTTTACATGGAACATTTTTTGGAATTTTTGTTTTCCTAAAAATGGCTCTAACGATTCTGATTAAAATACCATATATTAAAGATATTTACATGGCAAATAAAAGGTATATTTTAAAGTTTCTGGGAATAGCCTGTGAAGTCCTCTTCATTCGGAAGGAAATTTATAATCTTGCACAACTGGTAAACGTTAAGCAATAGACATAAACGTAATGCACAAAAAATAAATAAAAAATGTAGATCTCTTTAAAACACACAATTTCTTTCAAATAATGTTTTTTTGTGGCATCAGTCATTTCCGAGATATCCGTTATTGATGGTTCGATTTATTCAATACTTTGTCATTCTTTTCCAGTCCCGTCGATTTTCAGTTGTTTCTGGCGATTACATGGAAACAGTATAGAATTTTAAGGCCAGCGTATAACGTCCAGTTCTTAAACATTTAACTATCGCTTATCTCTTTGTATCCTAACGAAATTTATAATGTAGCTATTTCTGAAAATGTTTATCTGGATTATAATGAAGTAGATAGGAAAATAAACTTTCGTAAGAATAGTTTGCATTCCCACAAAAAACGATAGAAGATAGAGAAAGTCATGTGAATGTATCACATCAGATTTTTTCATGTGCTCATCAGATTCGGATAAATTTCTGTAATTAGATTTTGCGAAATGTCAATAATAGAGTAGCTAATCTTTAGGTTAATATTGTTCTCTGAGGAAGCATGGTTCCATTTACATGGTTATATTCCGTTGTAAAATAACAGACACTGAAGCACAGAGAAAGCCGATTTTACACACAAGATTCCCTTATGTGACGCGAAAATTGGTGTGTGTTGTGCAGTAAATGCATACAGAATTATTTTCTATTTTACTAATAAATGCAGAGAGGTACAAGGATGACTTACACCACTTTTTCAACAGCGATCGACGTTGAATGCCAATCTATGCTTTTCCAACCAGACTCTGCTACTGTCGATTAGGGTGAGTTACTCGGTGAGGCAGTATTTTTTAACACTTAAGTGATTTCAGTCTAATTATATAATATATAAATTCAATAACAGCCCACCTTAAACCAATATTTATATGTGGCCATATATAAAAAGTGTATATTACAGTCATTGTATATGCTTATATTATTGTAAACATGCTCAATAATGTTATGTAAATGTATTAGGTAATTTAATAATGTAGTAGCTGTGAGAATAATAAATTAAAAGTTACTAACAGTGAGGTAACAATGAGGTAACCTTGAGGCAATAATGAGTTTGAGAGTTTAATAATACTACTTCTGATTAATGGAGTAACAATAATGTGATTTTAGTGACAGTTTATAAAAATAGCCAATCAACAACCAGAAAAAGCTTTAGTTAAATGCAGGTATTCTATTGGAGTAGGATTAGCCAATCAGAGGCTTGAAATACAGAAATTTAAAAGTTTGGGCGGTTGAAATCAGTTCAGTTGCCTGCAGACAGTGATTGTAACCAGACATAAAAAGTGTCCTCGAGAAATATAGTTTAGGTATTAAATAAATTATTAAGTAAAAGAATCTCACAGCTCTCGATATCAGTGAAGTGCTATTTAATTTGTGTCAAGGATTAATAAAAAGGAGTGAATTAAAACTTAAAATCTGTGTAAGCCTACATTCTTGTCGCATCACGCCCTGCCAAGAAATTCATGTCTCTAACAAATACTGACGCAGCCGAGGCAAACATAATAATATAATATTTAAAGAAACAGTCTAATTACAAAGTTAAAAATTATTTTTAAACTTGGGACTAATAGAATACCATCTTCTTCAAAATTGACGTCCATACGTGGTGCAAACTCCTACAACAATAATACATATTCATCGGATAAGGTTTTTTTCGGGCTTTTCCCTTATCCTGAAAAGATGAATGTCGGCTAACTTTAAGCTCTATGAATCCCAGGCTCATTTGAGAATCATTTTCACCGATTTCATTCATTTATACATCACTCGATATGGCCTAACAGTTAAAGAACACTAAACTTACACAAAAAAGAACACTCCTACTGCACATACAGATGATGAGGAAAATTTTGATGGTAGGGTAATTAGTAAGGAATTATGGCCTTACGATCCCCTCATTTAACTCTATGCGATTTTCACCTATGAGAGAATTTAAAAAATAAAGTGCATGTAACAATCCCTCATACATTGGAAGAACTTAAAAATATCAGGCGAGAAATTCATTCAATTTCAGATATTGCACTTTCGAAAGTGAGTGAAAATTTCCTGAGAATAAGCCAAACATGTGTGGATAGATAAGGGCATTTCCAACGTCTTTTATGATAAGATATATGCTCATCGTTGTAATTGTAACTATGAGAACGTGAGGCGGTTGCGGGGATATAATAACTGTTTCGGCGGAGTCTGTGCTGCGGCGGCCAGAGTGTGAAAGAAAGGCACTATAGTTGCTAGAGAGCACTAGTTGTGTGTGCAGAGCTGTTGGCGCGGACAAGGTAACTCAAAGCGCCAGGACTGCCGGTACGCGAATGGAACGTGTCTGGAACGAGTAACGAGTAATCGTGGTTATTGTGATGCAGATCTGTGTTTACATTCATTATGCCTCCAAAACCTCTTCCATTTGAATAGTAACTTGAATTACTTATTCTAGCTTTACTATTTCTTGAGCGTTTAACCTAACTTGTTTATAGATCATACAAAATCTTTCGCAGGCAGAAATCTTTCTTTCTGATTACAAATGTGAATTCACGAAAGGGATTAAGAAAACTTCACACAGAGTTTTGGAAACAGACTGCTGATTTGCAAGGTAAGCTTCTGATTAAGATCGTTTTTGAACTCAACTCTCGAGAGCTGATTTTCTTGTAATAAAAACGAGACAGTCATTTAATGGCATTGCATGTGGAAGAACTTTTAAGAAAGGACAGCCAATAACGCCATTCACTAACCTGCCGAGCTTGCAACGCTTTGAAAGCAGACCAGTCATTCCCGATGCCAAAAAGAGAGACTTGTTATCCGTGTTGGACTTCTTGGACGCATTTTACCACAACATTCGCGCATAATACATACATATACGTCATAAATTCTGAGTCCGGCTAAGCAATTATTTGTAGTTGTATTTTCAGAAAATATGATTTCACAGACCATTTTGTATCAGACTTTTCAAATTTGATATACAACACAAATTGTGAGTGTATACCTCCCGTTCCAAGCAGTTTCTGTAATGATGTTGCTGAGAAAGTGTTCATAAAGTTGTTTTTGCTTCCCCTGAAACAATTTGTTTATGGTAGTTACTACCTGTCCCATGTCAATGCCTCAATTATTCTGATTTACGCTTTAGTAATGGATAAAATATTGTATGCCACACGAGATTAAATATATTTAAAATTTCGTGAAAATTATCACCCTCGGCAAGCTTCGGGCGTTAAATGTTTCACTCAATATTAATATATTATTTTAATCTCTTATACCATAAATACAATTAAAGTAGTTTTCAGTCGCTTTTCAGGGAACATTGTTTTAAAATACGAGAGCAGTCCCAGAAGTACCCGACCTGACATATATATGTGTATAGCGGTTGTTGTTTCAAACAAATGACTATGGTAGAAAGTACCAATCTTATAAAGCTTAAGTTTGAAGTTTGACGATGCTACATTGTTTAGTAATTGTTTGGCAGCCCATTAATACTGAACACTCTCAGCGAATTTGTGAACATGGATAAAACTGGTCATCGCTATGTGATACAATACTTTCATTTGAAAGGTCTTAGACCAACTAATATTAAAGCTGAGCTAGATTCTACTCTGGGGGAGTTTGCTCCTTCGTTTACAACAGTAAAATATTGGGCGGCAGAGTTTAAGCGAGGCCGTACGAACTGTCAATACGAACATCGCAGTGGTCGACCAAATGAGGCGACCACGTCAGAAATTGTGAAAAAAATCCACAAAATGGTATTGGATGACCGTCGACTGAAAGTGCGGGAGCTAGCAGACATCGTAGGCATTTCAAAAAGTGCTCTACATCGCACACTGACTGAAAATTTAGACATGAGAAAGTTATGCGCAAGATGGGTGCCGTGTTTACTCACAATGGAACAAAACCAGCATCGTGAAGATGTTTCAGTCGAGTGTTTGGCGATATTTTTCTGCAATAAAGCCGAGTTTTTGTGTCTATTCATAATTATAATGAAACATGGGTCCATCACTTCACACCTGAGACGAAGGAACAGTCAAAACAGTGGATTGAAAGGGAAAATTGGCTCCAAAGAAGGCAAAGACAGTTCCATCTGCAGGAATTTTCATTGATTATATTCAAAAAGGAAAAGCAATCAATGGTGAGTACTATGCAAAGTTATTGCAGTGTTTAAATGATGAAACCCACAAAAGCAGCCGCATTTAGTGGAAAAGAAACTTTTGTTTTCATCAAGACAGTGCACCAGTTCAGACATTCATTATCTCCATAGCCAAAATCAATGAGTTAAAGTTCGAATTGCTTCCTCATGCTCCCTATTCGCCAGACTTAGTCCACTCTGATTATTTTCTGTTTCCAAAGTTTAAGAAATAACTTGGTGGAAAAGATTTGCCAACAATGAAGAGTTGGAGATTACAGTTGATGGCTACTTTGCAGAACTCGACGATTCTCGCTATAAACAGGGTATTGACGCTATTGAACATCGCTGGAAAAGTGTATCGAGCTGAAAGGAGACTATGTAGAGAAATGAAGATGTTTTTTCGCAACATTTTTGTGTTTTCTTTGTTAGGTCGGGTACTTCTGGGACAGCCCTAATAATAATAATAATAATAATAATAATAATAATAATAATAATAATAATAATAATAATAATAACAACAATAATAATAGTGTATATGTTCAGTTCGATTATTATCGACCAATTTATTTCCTTATTTCTGTAATTAACACCCTTAATAATATATGTATTGTATGTAACGGTCACACAACTTTCGTTGCATTTATTTTCGTAGCTAATCTACAAGCTATTATTATTATTATTATTATTATTATTATTATTATTATTATTATTATTATTTATAATACACTTTATTTTTATGTTTCTATCTACTTCTGTTATTCGTCATATTCTTAAGGAAATGCTTCCAAATAGTTAATACCACGGGTTGTGCCTACGTAATTATGTTAATCATGATGTTACAAATGCTAATGAGAAACGAAAAAAAGTAAATGTTTCAAAGTTGGCGCTCCAGAAGATGTTAAAATATATTACTACATGGTCACTCCCAGCTTATTAATAGGGAAATATAAACACACACTAGTACTGAAGCCATTCCCTTTGTTATTATAGAGTAATTGTGATAAAACGTCTATCAGACGCAGATATAAATTAGCTGAAATCAACTCTATTAATTTAAATAAAAAATAAAATTTTAGTTTTACTTTTTCTACTACGTACCTAATATGTAGATAAGGTATAGCACTCCACCCAAAAGTTCGATACCGATATTTCACCGGAAATGCATGTTTTGAGGCACCTGAATATAAAAAAGTTTTACAAAAAGGTCCGTGTGTGTGTCTATGGACATAATTTAAAAACGTAATGTTAGATAAGTACCAAACTTGGCATTTAGGTTCAATACCTTCCAGAAATAAAGCATGAAGAATTTCATGAAAACCTTACCACACCAAACTACCCTTTACATGGAACATTTTTCGAAATGTTTGATTTTCTAAAAAATGGCTCTAACGATTTTGATTAAAATACCATATATTAAAGATTTTTACATAATAAATAAAAGTATATATTGAATTTTTCTGGGAACAGCTTGTGAAGTTATCTTCATTTGGAAGGATTTTTGTATAATCTTATATAACTCGTAAACGCACTACATAAAAAATGTAGATCTCTTTCAAATAAGCTTTTTTGTGACATAAGCCGTTTCTGAGATATTCGTAATTAAAGGTTCGAATCGTTTATTTCTTGGTCATTCTCTTGAAGTCCTGTCAACATTCAGTTGTTTCTCGTGATGTCATGGAAACAGTATGGAATTTTAAGGCCAGCATATAGCGTCCAGTTGTTAAACATTTGACTATCGGTGTTCTCTTTGTATCTATAACGAAATGTGCAATGTAGTTATTTCTGCAAAGGCTTATTTGGATTAAAAGTGCGGTAGACAGAAAAATAAGCTTTAGTAAGAATAGTTTATATACTCAATAATAAACGATAGAGGTTAGAGAAAATCATGTGTATGTCCACATCAGATTTCTTTTTATTACTAAAATAATTAACATAAAACGTCATAATTTGCACCTATGATGGCCGTGATACACAGTACCAGGTCGGGTCGGCTGTACATTCCTTAACCAAGAAATATTTCCTGTTTGCTACTACTGAGCCGAAAACGTGCCTTATACAAAAACATTTGAATACTTGAATGTAAAATATGCAGTTGTTTACGCTTTTGTGCTCACAATAAGCTACATGTAGACCGCGTGTAGTTTGTGAAATTACGTCGCAGACACCATCCCTGTGAACTTGCGTAGAGGAATTTGCGTATGAGATTTCGTCGGAAATGCACGTTATGCAGTCCCCCGAACTATAAAAAATCCTCCCGTGCACGAATGATTGTATCCTTACGTCTGTCTAAACAGCATAACTCAAAACAAAAAGTCGGATAAGCAGATAGTAATGTTGGTATTTTAGAAAAGAAAGATTTCACCACTGCGGGCAAGGTTAGGCCTAGTGTGTCTACAAAATCTCTTGAATGAAGGAGGGGACGAAGGATAGAGTACGAAGGGCGGTCAGATCTGATGGCGGCAGATGTAGCGCAGCGGGGTCCCCAACGTTTCCAAATTGAATATCCCTGGACGCCCCTCAATGCCCCCCCCTATCCTCACGGACAGTTCAGCAGAAGATTACGTGCCAGGGAAGAAACAGTCCTCTCCACCGCATACACAGCACACCACCGTCCATCGCGCCTGACCCTTCAACCTAATACTTAAGGAAACAAAATGAGGAACAGGGAAGCTCTTGGTAAGATAAAGGTACGGAGCAGCACCCGCAACCGGGGCGGAGCACCAAAAGAAGGCCGCAACGGATCTTTTTGCTTCTACCGTGATCTCTAGGAGGAAGGGATGACGGAGAGGCCTGAGACCCGACTCGACAGATCCGGATGATGACGGTCGCAATTATGGACAGGACTCGTAACGTTTCCAAATCGAACATATCCGATGCCGCCCGGACCCACTTACAAGCTTCCTAATCCCGGCGGCCCCCCTGGTGGGGTCCACTCGGAGGCGTGTCCTAACTGAGGAGTCTGGCAACGATCCCAGGGAAGAAATCTTTGCAAGACATACAGCCACCGCCCAGTCGCAACCCACCGAACATCGTCGCCTGGTCCTATAACCCTGAAACAATTGCAATGAAGGAGATGATGGTATAGGAGATGAGGAACAGGAAAGTTGGGTAGAAGAGGAACTACCCCAGCATTCGCCTCCGACCCGGGAAAACCACAAAAATCATGAATCAGAGGGGAGGTCGTCGGGGATCGAACCCTAGACCTCTCGAATGCGATTCGCAAACGCTGCCGGAATGCCACCTCGCTCGGTAATACTCTTTGTCCGACAGGTCAGGGTGGTCGGTCCAACTAGAACCGAACCCGGGACCTCTTGATGCCAGCTTCCCCAGACGCTACCGCCCGAGCCATCCCGCTCGGTAAGTTGTGTTTAATTCCACATCTTTGAAGAATGCAAGGCAAAGCTTTTCATGAAATCCCCAAACACAACCAACTTAATTTTTGATTTCCTCGAAAACAGCTCTAAAGGACTTTAATTAGAATGCCTTATGAAGTATTGAGGTAACAAGCAAAATGCGTATCTGGAATTTTCTGTGAGTATATTGTGAGGTCCTCTTCATTCTCATTGAGTTTTACGTAATTCGAAAAGCCTAAGAAACAGATCATACAGTTTGTGTCAAATAACTTTACAGCAGCATAGCGCATTAAGATATTTTCTTTTGTTATTTTGAAGCTTCTAATATGTTAAGGTATACAGTTTATTAATATGTTTTTGTGGGGGAGGTTTTCAAGGGACCACAGAACCGATATTTTTGGTGATATCTAAATAGTGAACCTTTTGAATGGAATACAGTACTTCTACTTACGAGCAAGCAGTAGAGAGAGAAATACTCATCAGGTAGGGAATCGAACATGAATTTGCAGGTTGGAAAACGAGCAGTTACTTTCCGAATAGAAAATCTTATATGAAGAAGATTTCAATTTAAAGTAAGTTTTCAGCAGATATTTATGTATCATTACGACAACAATTATGTCACGAAACAAATCGTGGTGCAGTAATTCATAGGGTAAAATTGAAGATCGAATGAGCGAAGTCCATAGAGTAAATTAAAATTGGAGTCGTCACCTTTGTTAATTTGAAATTTCTGGAAAGGGGGTAGAGCATAATCGGTCTGATTTTTCTTTCTTTCTTTGTAGCTCGATTTTCAAGCTACAGTTAGGAGACTAGTGGAAAACGGCGGCATCTGTAGCTTCGTTTTCGTCTGCAATATTGCACAGAACCGTTTGGAAAACTTACTCTTCGAATCTTCACTTTCGATTTTCGGAACCAACAAGAATTTCAATAACGCCACTGTAAAATCGATGTATATGATGTGGTCGCGATACGACCTGTGGTTAAAGCGACTTTAATAAATACATTTTAAAGATAATCAATTTTCTCTTTCTCTATAGGCACTAGGCATTGACACGTACAGTAATAGCAGAAACGTTTTGCTTTTCCTACTACTTACCTATAGTAAGTATAGGAAATGTTACACTCCACCCAAAAATTCCATACCGAGATTTTACCGGAATTACACGTTTTGAGACTCCCTAAATAAATAAATAAATAAATAAATAAATAAATAAACAAATAAAATGTTTGGTAAAAGGTCTGTGTGTGTGTGTGGGAGAGTGAATTTGTGAGTATGTGTGAAAGACAGTGTGTGTGAGAGAGAGTGTCAGTGAGAGGGAAAGTGTGTGAGTGGTGAGAGTTTTGAGTATGAGTGTGAGAGTGTGTGTAAGACAGTGTGGTCGAGAGTGCGTGAGAGTGCATGTTTGTATGTGAGAGTGTGTGCGTGAGAGCGAGTGTCAGTGAAAGGGAGAGTGTGTGTAAGACAGTGTGATCGAGAGAGTATGTGAGAGTGCATGTGCGTAAGTGAGAGAATGTGTATGTGACAGAGCGTGTGTCAGTGAGGGGGAGGGTGTGTGTGAGAGAGTTTTCAGTTAATGAGAGGGAGAGTGTGTGAGAGAGAGTTGGTGAGTGTACGTGTGAAAGAGTGTGTGTGTGAGAGAGTGTCAGTTACTGAGAGGGAGAGTGTGTGAGAGATTTTGAGTATGAGTGTGAGAGTGTGTATGTGTGTGTAAGACAGTACGATCGAGAGAGTGTATGTGCGTATGTGAGAGAGTGTGTGTGAGAGAATGTGTGTGTGTGTGTGAGACAGTGTGATCGAGAGAGTGTATGTGCGTATGTGAGAGAGTGTGTGTGAGAGAATGTGTGTGTGTGTGACAGTGTGATCGAGAGAGTGTATGTGCGTATGTGAGAGAGTGTGTGTGAGAGAATGTGAGTGTGTGTGTGTGAGACAGTGTGATCGAGAGAGTGTATGTGCGTATGTGAGAGAGTGTGTGTGTGTGTGAGACAGTGTGATCGAGAGAGTGTATGTGCGTATGTGAGAGAGTGTGTGTGAGAGAATGTGTGTGTGTGTGAGAGAGACAGTGTGATCGAGAGAGTGTATGTGCGTATGTGAGAGAGTGTGTGTGAGAGAATGTGTGTGTGTGTGTGAGACAGTGTGATCGAGAGAGTGTATGTGCGTATGTGAGAGTGTGTGTGAGAGAATGTGTGTGTGTGTGAGACAGTGTGATCGAGAGAGTGTATGTGCGTATGTGAGAGAGTGTGTGTGAGAGAATGTGTGTGTGTGTGAGACAGTGTGATCGAGAGAGTGTATGTACGTATGTGAGAGAGTGTGTGTGAGAGAATGTGTGTGTGTGAGACAGTGTGATCGAGAGAGTGTATGTGCGTATGTGAGAGAGTGTGTGTGAGAGAATGTGTGTGTGTGTGTGTGAGACAGTGTGATCGAGAGAGTGTATGTGCGTATGTGAGAGAGTGTGTGTGAGAGAATGTGTGTGTGTGTGTGTGTGTGAGACAGTGTGATCGAGAGAGTGTATGTGCGTATGTGAGAGAGTGTGTGTAAGAGAATGTGTGTGTGTTTGTGTGTGTGTGTGAGACAGTGTGATCGAGAGATTGTATGTGCGTATGTGAGAGAGTGTGTGTAAGAGAATGTGTGTGTGTTTGTGTGTGTGTGTGAGACAGTGTGATCGAGAGATTGTATGTGCGTATGTGAGAGAGTGTGTGTAAGAGAATGTGTGTGTGTTTGTGTGTGTGTGTGTGAGACAGTGTGATCGAGAGATTGTATGTGCGTATGTGAGAGAGTGTGTGTGAGAGAATGTGTGTGTGTGTTTGTGTGTGTGTGTGTGTGAGACAGTGTGATCGAGAGAGTGTATTGCGTATGTGAGAGAGTGTGTGTGAGAGAATGTGTGTTTGTGTGTGTGTGTTTGTGTGTGTGTGTGTGTGAGACAGTGTGATCGAGAGAGTGTATTGCGTATGTGAGAGAGTGTGTGTGAGAGAATGTGTGTTTGTGTGTGTGTGTTTGTGTGTGTGTGTGTGAGACAGTGTGATCGAGAGAGTGTATTGCGTATGTGAGAGAGTGTGTGTGAGAGAATGTGTGTTTGTGTGTGTGTGTTTGTGTGTGTGTGTGTGAGACAGTGTGATCGAGAGAGTGTATTGCGTATGTGAGAGAGTGTGTGTGAGAGAATGTGTGTTTGTGTGTGTGTGTTTGTGTGTGTGTGTGTGAGACAGTGTGATCGAGAGATTGTATGTGCGTATGTGAGAGAGTGTGTGTGAGAGAATGTGTGTTTGTGTGTGTGTGTTTGTGTGTGTGTGTTTGTGTGTGTGTGAGCGAGAGAGAGAGAGCGTGTTTGTGAACAGCATAACCCAAAAACGAAACATTGAATAAGTAGCAAACTTGGTATGTATGTATTTAAGTTCGGCATGTTGGAAGAATGCGACACGAAGATATTAAAGTAAACCTCCCACCTCAAACTATTCTTTACGTGGAAACATTTTCGTTGTTTCTTTTTTCTCTCTCTCAAAAATGACACTAACGATTTTGAAGAAATTAAATTAAATTTGGATTAACATATATTTAAGATATTTGCATGGCAAAAGTTATATGTTGAATTTTGTGTGAGTAGTTTGTGTTGTCTGTTCATTCTGAAAGACTTGTATAACTAATAAACTGTAAGAGCTAGACAAAATCTTACCCAACGAAAATCTAGATCTCGTTAAAGCACACAATTTATGTTAAATAAAACTTTTTGTGGCGTTACCTATTTCCGAGATATTCTATGTTATTGGTTTTAATTTTCAAATGCTTAAACTTTTATCAAGTAGCAAGTCGCTATTCATTTTTTCTCCTAGTCATACAAACAACATGCAATTTCGAAGTCATCACATAGCGACCCGTTTTTTAAAATTCTTTAGTAAATTGTACCCCACAGCGAAATGTGTAAATGAATCTCGATTAACAAGAAGTAGATACAAACTTTTGTAAGAATAGTTTGTAGAAGAGGGAGTAGGAAAAGTCATGTGAGTGCAACACACCGGAGTTTTGAAAATTGCACCAACTTTCCAACCTTTTCATGTGCGTGTTTGCAAGATATGGGGTTTGATCTGACGGGGGGAAAAGATGTCAGTAAGGAATTATTAACGTTGTTATTGAAGTTTCTCATTGACGTCTCAGTTTTTATTACTTCACAAATTTGTTTCTATGTCAAATATACATAATATGCCGCTGACATTGTTAACTACTATATCGAAATATTGCTATATAAAATACTGTGTAGACACTACACATTAAACGTTAAAAAATGAATGTAATTTCGTAAATATTGTAAAACTAATAAAATGAAAAATGTTGGTATGATTTTCGCATCTCCTTGTATATACCGGGTGGACCGTTTAAGTTGAGCCTCTACAATATCTCCAAACCTAAGCGTTGTAGAAAGAAATGTCTTGACTAAATGTTGCTTGATATTATGGGCGAAAGTAAATGCCCTAATTGTAGGTTCCCATTTAAAAAAAAATTAAACTAACCCTGAAATGACCATCACAATCTCCTCCAAACAAAACTCGACTAATAGCATTTACTTTCCCCCATAATATCAAGCAACTTTTACTCAAGACATTTCTTTCTACAATGCTTAGTTTTGGATATATTGCACAGTCTCAACTTAAATGGTCCACCCTGTATGCAAAGCACAGAAAGACTCAACAGAGATGGCACAAATTGAATAATGACCACGCTATTTGACAGCTCACACGTTATGGTTAAGCAAACCCGTCTGTGATAAAAGGCAACAACTTGCCAAATTCATAAATATGCACACATTTTAATGGTATTAAACATTACGAAACTTCTCCTTTAGTTCTATATAGCTTTTATAGCTAGGCGACTTTTAAAGCATGTTATATAGCGATTTAAATGTCTGTCTGAAAGTCTAGCTTCCTATAAAATTGTAGTAAAAACGATAAGTCTTGCCAACATTAAAGTAAACAAACCATTCAATAGTGGTCTCAGGAATCTTCAAATAGTAAATCAGTTGCAGAGCAGAAAAAGACGGAGAACCTAAATGTTTTTTTAATTAGCTTAAGGTCAGAAATAATGTTATTTTAGCATTACACTGCCTCCGTGGTCGAGTGGTCCCGGGTTCGATTGCCGGCTTGCCTACCCTCCATAGAAGTGTGAATGTGAGAGTGAACGTGCGCGTGAAAACGACGAAAACCTACAGTAACCTAATCTAAAAGTTCAAAGAGTAACAACACCATCAAATGTTGCAGTCAAAGCCCCCGATATGAACATAGCAGTTAGAGTGGGCTATAGAAATGAAAAGAAAAAAGGAAACTGGAAGAAAAATTGAATTTTATTTATGGACGCCCTTTAAATGCTGTGGTCCTTAGCGTCCCGTACTATACTGGGCGTGATAGACCGGTAATTTTGCTCAGAGGCCTCTATCAAGCTTGAGATTATTTTACGTGCCGTAAATCTATGACACGGGACCAACGGCTTTACTTCCCTTCCGAAGGAAGCCATGTTAAGGATTTTTACGCCCGAAAAAGATCCATCGCCCTTCACCGGGTTTGAACCTGAGACATCGGGAACTAGGGGCTAGTATGGTAACCACTTCACCATGGAGGACGATTAAAAAAAACGTACTTCTCTCGGGTTTATATCTGTCGCCTTATTCTCATTTTCAAATTATTCTACAGTGTACCCTTCTGGACAAATGAATCAAATTTTCTACTCTTCATTATAAACAAAGGAATAGAAAATTATAAAGTGAAATATTGTTAACATACTTACTTATATTATTAAATAATAATGTTCCTATTGTATAAATTTTAAGCAAAACATTCAAGTCTCGTGTTTAACATTTAGTTTTTCCCAAAGTAGTAGGATAATTAAAAATTCATCTCTGAAATTTATTAAAATACTATTTATGAGTTTAATTATGAAATATTAATTATGTAGAAAAAAAATAATTGCACCGTGTGGAGCAATTTTTCGTAACTCTAAAAAAATAATAAAGTATTAATACCTCAGAACTAATTTAAAAATAGGCACGAAATCATACATTAAACCCTGATTGCTGTATTAAAATTTCAAATGAATTGAAGTGAAATTGTGGATTTTAAAAACTTGACAGCTGTCTAAAACTAAATACAGAGTTTGCGATGTAAGATTGCTATTCGTTGATGGTCACTGATGTTATCGTAAACAAACTTCACGTATTTTATATCGCACTAAACACATGTGCAAATTAACTTTCTGCCACAAACTGAAAGGAAACTGGTTATTGCAACTAGTGCTCAACACAATTTTGGCCCGGGAGAACATTCACATGACTTTCCCTACCCACTCTTATACAAATTATTCATACGAAAACTTATTACTTTCTGCATAGTAAGTAGGGGAAGTATTGCACTTCACCCAAAAATTCGATACTGAGATTTCACTGGAAATACACGTGTTGACACTCCCTGAATCCTTCCAGAAAGCATTTTTTACAAAAAGGTCCGCTATGCTTACGTGTGTGAACAGCATAACTGAAAAACGAAAAGTCGGTTACATACCGAACTTGAATTTAAATTCATCATCTTCAAAGGAGGCCACACGAATATTTTCCAGAAAACCCCCACATCCCAAATCACATTTTACATGGAAATTCTCTCCTTATTTTTTTATTTTGTAAAAAATGACTAACAAATTTGATGAAAATATCAAATGTTGAAGATATCCGATAACAAATAGTATATCTTGAATTTTCTGGGGATAGTCTGTGAAGTTCTCTTCATTCTGAATGACTTTTGCATAATTGGTAAACCGTAAGAGATAAGAAAATCTTGCTACACAAAAAAGAATAGATCTCGTTAAACCACACAATTTATGCAATATACATTTTTTTGTCAAGTTAAGCACTTCTGAGATACTCTTTGTTATTGCTTTGGATTTTCAAATACTTTTCTTAACTGGCAAGTCGCTATTAGTTTTTTTTTCTTTTTCTTGTGGTCATGCAAAGGGCATTGAATTTCAAAGCCATCACATAGTGACACGCTCTTTAAAACTCTTGTCATTTTACCTACTGTATCCTACAACGGAATGTATAAACGTAAATTTAAATTTTATTTGGGTTGACAAGAAATAGACGGAATAATGAGCTTTTGTAAGAATAATCTGTGGATGAGGGAGTAGAGAAGCCATGTGTATGCAATATATCTGATTTGTTTTTCCTATATACTTTCTTAATCAAGATAAACGTTTGCAAGAATAGTTTCAGCACACATTTCGTTGTTGGTACAAGAGGGATAAAGAAGGCTGAGGCGATAATCAAATGTTTAAAAATCGTGTCGCTCTATGCTGCCTTTGAAATTGCATACTATTCGGATGACATCACGAGAAACAACTCAGCGGTGACATCTCAGAAGTGTACGACAGTATAGCAACGAATATCTCAGAAATGGCTAATGCCTAAAATGATTGTGTGTTTTGAATGTAGTAGGTGTTAAGTTTTCAGTTATTCAAAATTATTCGTTCAGAATAAATTCAAGATACGCATTTTATTGATCATGAAAATATTATAAACGTACATTATTTTGATCAAAATCGTTAGAGCCTTTTTTGAGAAAATCAAACATAAGAAAAAAATCTGATGTGTTACACTCACATGACTTTTCTACTCTTGTACAAACTACTTTTACAAACTCTTATTATCCATCTATTTCATATTAATCGAGATAAACATTTGCAGTAACGATATTTTGGCATGCAAAGAGTTCCTCTTGTTTTGTATTTGCAAGGGCAATATAGAAATACAGTAGCCTTTAAGCACATACATATATCTTAATAGCTGGTTGCTAGGTGCAGCACCATTCCCTTTGCCACAGATTAATACTCTTTGCATATCTAAGACAAAAAATGAATAACGAATTCCCATTTGAGAAAAGTATAAGTATTGAAAAATTTAAGGGAAAAACAAGCAACATCTCGAAAATGGTTCACTCAAATGTATATGGCATAAATTGTGTATTTTAACGCGATCTACATTTTTTTGTGTACTAAAATTTTGTCTATCCCTTATGGTTTACCAGTTATGCAAAAGTCGTTCACAATGAAGAATACTTTTGGAGACATTCCCAGAAAATTCGAGATATACAATTCATTTGCAATAAAAATGGCTTAAACATGTGGTATTTTATTTAAAATCGTTAGAGCCATTTTTGAGAAAATAAAAATGTTCGAAAAATGTTGCATGTAAAGGGTAATCTGGGGTGGGGGGATTTTCTTGAAAACGTTCGTGTCGCATCTCTGGAAGATACTGAACTTAAATACCAAGTTTGGTGTTTATCCGACTGTTCGTTTCTGAGTTATGCTGTTCACAGACAGACACACACACGGACATGTTTCCAAAAATACTTTTTTTTGGATTCAGGAGGCCTCAAAACATACATTTCTGGTGAATTCTCGGTATCGAATTTTTGAGTGGAATGCAATACTTCACCTACTTACTCTACGTAGTAGAGAATGTAAAAATTTCCATGCAAACGATATTTTGCTCTGTAGTATTTTCTTTCAAAATCTTCGTCTCATCCTTGGAAAATGTTCAACTTAAATACCAACTTTGACACACGCGAACCTTTGGATTCGGGGAACCTCAAAACGTGTATTTTGGATGAAGTCTCGATAACGGATTTTTCGGTGTAATAGAATACTTCCAGTACTAACTGGAGGTAGAAGATAAGAGTGTAATATCAAGGGACATTTAAGTGATGGATGCCGCATTACCTGGACAATACGAGCTCCAGAGTGTGCTTGTCAAACCCTAGTAAAGTTAAAGCGGAGATAACACTTACAGGAGTCCGGAAGGGTCCGCCGCTGGGATCCCTGCGTCTTCCCATGTTGATCGCCTTGCAAGCAAGCACTAACTGCCCGAACCACCTGACTAGCTCGCTCGCAGCAGCGCAACCACCGAGGTCACTGACTGAGCCGGTCAGATCAAAGTCGGTGTTCAAACTGACGCCGCGCTGCAGCTTGAGAAATATGGGAAATACTTGTTTCGTAACCAACTGGCTAACAAGAGCGTTTCCTAAACGGAATCAAACGACACGAAAAAAAATTCTGATGTGCAATACGCACGACTTTCTCAACCCGTTACAAATTCACACACATACCTCATGTACGTATAACGTGATTCTACATCCACGTAATGTTATTCGTGATACCTGTTAAATATTTGCCTCGCCAAGCATGCAACAGGTCTGTGTATCTGAACAGCATAGCTCAAAAACGAAATGGTATTTAAGTTTAGCACCTTCCAAAGATACGAAATGAAAATAGCATTTTTATATCATTAACAATTTCCGAGATATTCGTTGCTATGGGATTGAACTTTTTAATATTTTTATATTTTTTGAAGTCTACGACACCATTGTCCTGATGTTATGCAAAGAGTAGAATTTTAAAACCAGTATTTATAGCGAAACACGTTTCACTTTCTTTCCTACTTAGCTGCATGCAGTAGGTATTGTATTCCACCCGAAAATTTATATCAAGATTTCACCGAAATATACGTCTTGAGGCTCCCTGAATCTTGAATCCCCCCAAAAATTAGAAAAAGGTCCTCCATTTTGTTGAAAAGTCAGATATATATACCAAACTTGGTATTTAAATTCGATTCCAAAGATGCGAAACGAACGTTTTCAAAAAAGTTCACCATCCCAAATTAACTTTTGCATGAAAAGTATTTTTGTTCCTGTTTACTCAAAAACGACTAATGATTTTGATCAAAATACCACACGTTTAAAATATTTGAAAGACAAATAAAATGTATATCTTGACTTTTCTGCGAATAGCCTGCCTTTCATTAATGACTTTTGTGTAACTGGTGAACCATAAGAGGCGAACTAAATCTTAATACATAAAAATGTAGATATTGTAAAAGCACACAATTTTGCCCAGTAAAACTTTTTATGGCGTTAACAATTTCTAAGATATTCTTTGTTATTGGTTTGAATTTTCAAATACTTAGCACCTTTTTTGGTTTTTGGTTTTTCTCGTGGTCATGCAAAGAGTACGAATTTCAAAGCCATCACATAGCGAACCACTTTTTAAAAATCTGACTATCGCTTTAGCCTGCTGTATTCTTCTTAGACCTAAAATGTAAGCTGTGTAAATAAGTTTTTGTAAGAATAGTTACGTTGCAGAAGAGCGAATGGAGAAAGTCATTTGAATGCAACACATCAGATTTGATTTTTTGAAGTGCTAAGGCATCATTCTTCTGTTTCTCGTGATGTTATGCAAAGAGTAAAATTTCAAAGCCAGTACTTATTTTTAGCGATCCTCTTTTTGAAAATTTGACTATCGCTTCAGCCTCCTGTGACCCTCTTGTATGTACGATATATGTATGTAATAAAACCATTTCTGATTTCCTCTATTAACAAGAAGTAGATTAAAAATAAGCTTTGTAAGCATAGTTTGTAGATGAGTGAGTAGAGAAAATTGCGTGAATGTATTATATCAGTGTCTGGTAGCCCAGAACGTGTATTTTCACTGAAATCTCGTTGGAATACAGTACTTCCTCTAACTGCTACAGACAAGTAGCAGACGTGGCTTTGGCGTGGACCCCGACGACGATTGTCTTGCAGTTCAAGATAGTTTACCCCAATGCAATTCTTAGAATAATGTAGAACCTGAAATTACGTAACGTTAGTTTTTGGCTAGTAAATGTATTTTTTTCTCATTTAAAATTATAATAAACCCGTGAGTCAGGAAAATGCATTTTAGCAAGCATCGGAATGCCAATGAGTCAATCCGCATGCGCAGTAGTTGCCAAGCGTTACTCGTCATTGGCAACGAAGCTGTAGCAGAAGAGTAGGTAAGCTCACAGAAACATGCCGGAACTTACTATGAGACAAGCATGAGATCAACTTCTCGAATAATACGTGACACCTGCGTCTTCTGTACAGAGATGAGTAACTTTCGTTGCTGAAACCCCTGAAATGTAGACAGCACTCCTTGGCCAGCAGGTTGCGGACCTGCCTGCAGTTACGTCACATACACACTGCATGGGACAAAATAACAATACACGTTAAACATGCTCAGTTCGATTATCGAACTCACTTATATCAATTAGCACCCATTATGTAGCCACGCACGACTTCATTTTACTTTCTCTAGCGCTTGCCTATAGTAAATATTGTGGTCCACCCAAAAATACGATACCGAAATTTCACAGGAAATACACGTCTTGGCACTCCCTGAATCCAAAAGAACTATTTTTAGAAACAGGTGTGTCTGTGAACAGCATAACTCAAAAATGAAAAGTCGGTTAAATACCAATCTTGATATTTAAGTTCAGAGCATAGTTGCAAAATTGTGCAAAGTTTCGACATCAAAGTTTATAAGAAAATCCCCCACCACGAACTACCCTTTACATGAACAATTTTTCGAAAATGTTGATGTACGAGAATTTTGGGGATATTGTACCTATACCACACAAGGGGGCGCTCCCGGGAGGGAGGAGGGGGCAGAGGAGATAACGGGCGGCCGGAACCAGGAATGACAGTACAGCAATGACAGGGTTCCTACACTTTCCAGATTGAGACGCCACCACAGTCGAACAGGCTCACCGGAGACCGCCGTCCCACACAGAGGGTCCAACACCCTGCTCCGAAGGGGCGGTCCGTTTACCGGCAACCAGCTGAAAGTCGAGGGACGGAGAAAATTTCACAGAGAGCATCCTTTTCCCCTGCCACGCTATAGCGAAACACTTCCAACCTTGAAACAGACCTAACGGGGTGAAGGATGAATTAAATAAAATGGAGGGACAGGAAATTCGGGGGCTGAGAGAAATCACTCCGGCATTCGCCTGACGGTCCGGGGAAACCCTGAAAAAACCCATGGGTCAGAGTTGGCGTTTGCCGGGAATTGAGCCTGGGACCTCCTGAATGCGAGTCGCACGCGTTACCGCGGCGCTCAGTCAGCAACAATGTTTGTTGTTTTCTCTTGTTACCAACAAACTATTCCTCAATCATAAGTGTGAAGGATTAAGTAGGCTTTGGTTGAGTCGAATAAACTGCAATTTGTAATAAACTTATTTCCTGAATTTGGAAAATAAATTTGGTTAAATACACGAAAATCAGATAACATATTGAGTAAACACGTTACCAAATAAGCTTAAGTAACTTGTATCCTATATAAGTACTGTCTATTCCGCAACCGGTTTTCACATCAGGATCATTTTTCCATCATGGAGAACTTATATTCCTTCATGTTTCTATCCTGAAGATATATGAACACGTCCAAGAGCTAAAGATACCCAGTAAAAAGTGTCAGTAATGTGATTTTTATAGGAGTGCTTTCATCTACGAAATAACTGAATGACCGGAAACTTGGAATCAACATTATTCTTTGAACCGCATTGCTATCAGTGCGCAGAACTTAGCAATGATAAAACTGTTTGATAAATGCGTAAATTCTCGTCACCCTTCAGTTGTCTAGAGTAAAACGAACAGGATGGAAAACTTGTCTATTCACCTCTCAGTTTACACTAGTAACTAAAAGTTGAACAAAGACTAGAGGAATAGCTAAATACTTCAGTAATATGCTGCATATACAACGTTGTAAAAGTATGTGTGTTATGCAGAATTTACAATTAAATGAGATGAACCAGTTACAATATTGTTGGTGATGTTCTCAGTTTCAGCATGAAACGAAAATCCGTAGGAGTCAGTCAAGCCCATTCTTTCTCTAAAGACTCTAGACTGCCTCCTGTTGAATATTCGTTCATTATTTACTTAAAAAATGTACATTAATATTTTGCAAAATAATGAAAAGGACAACATTTAAACTTTCCTTATAGCCAACTGATTAAGAGAACACCTATTCATGATGAAGATCCTCAAAATTGCCTCATTCAGAGGATTTTTCCATCCTACCTCCTATTAGCGGTGCTTTTGTTTTAGCGTCATTGAAGGAATAAAGAGAACAATATTTTGTGATTTTATTTAGCAAAACAATTTCGAAAATAGGTCCATTTATACTAAAAACAACCCAAATTGCCCCCTACCAATCATTTTGAATGCCTCTCTTGTTAAGGGTATTCTTTGTTGCGATACCACCCCTAAAGAAATGAATATGACAGCATTTTACTTTTTATTTAGAAAAATTATTTTAAAAACAGTGCTGAAAAGCTTCAAAATTTCCTCCTGTCAAACACTTTCAGTTTAACGTCCTTTAACCTGGTAGGTCATCGGACGATGAATGAAATGGGATGGTGCTCAAATGAGCCCGGGGTCCACAGAGCTTAAAGTTCAGGAACATTCCTCTGCTCAGTATAAGGAAAACTCCGGGAAAAAAGCCTTATTCGGGTAAGTCACCCTAACTCAGGTTTGAACTGAGGACCTCTTGAATGTGAGGCAGACACGCTATCCCATACCACATAGACCGGCTTTGACGGTTTTTGTATTCAATGCAAACTAACAAACTTTCTCTACTCTTGTACAAACTATTTTTACAATCTCTTATTCTCCATCTATTTCATATTAATCGAGATAAACATTTGCAGAAACGATCTTTTGACATGCAAAGAAAATTACATTTTACACATAGTGACCAGTTCTAAAAATATTTGACTATGGCTTAAGGCGTACTATGTTCCCCTTGTTTTGTATTTGCAAGGGCAATACAGAAATACAGTAGCCTTTAAGCATACACATATCTCTTAATAGCTGGTTGCTAGGTGCAGCACCATTCTCTTTGCCACAGATTAATACTCTTTGCATATCCAAGACAAAAAAATGAATAACGAATTCCCATTTGAGAAAATTATTGAAAAATTTAAGGAAATAGCAAAAAATATCTCGAAAATGGTTCACTCAACAAAAAAAACTGTATATGACATAAATTGTGTATTTTAACGCGATCTACATTTTTTTGTGTTGTAAAATTTTGTCTATCTCTTATGGTTTACCAGTTATGCAAAAGTCGTTCACAATGAAGAATACTTTTGGAGACACTCCCAGAAAATTCAAGATATACATTTTATTTGTCATGAAAATATCTTAAACATATGATATTTTAATCAAAATAGAGCCATTTTTGAGAAAATTAAAATTTTCGAAAAATGTTCCATGTAAAGGGTAATCTGGGGTGGGGGGGATTTTCTTGAAAACCTTCGTGTCGCATCTCTGGAAGATACTGAACCTAAATACCAAGTTTGGTGTTTATCCGACTGTTCGTTTCTGAGTTATGCTGTTCACAGACACACACGGAAATGTTTCCAAAAATGCTTTTTACTTTCTCTACTACGTATAGTAAGTAGGGGAAGTATTGCATTCCACCCAAAAATTCGATACCGAGATTTCACCGGAAATACATGTTTTGAGACCCCCCGAATCCAAAAAAAGCATTTTTGGAAACATGTCCGTGTGTGTGTCTGTGTGTGTGTGTCTGTGTGTGTGTGAACAGCATAACTCAAAAACGAACAATCGGATAAGCACCAAACTTGGTATTTAGGTTCAGTATCTTCCAGAGATGCGACACGAAGGTTTTCAAGAAAATCCCCCACCCCAAACTACCCTTTACATGGAACATTTTTCGAAAATTTTAATTTTCTCAGAAATGGCTCTAACGATTTTGATGAAAATATCATATGTTTAAGATAATGTCATGGGAAATGAAATGTATATCTCGAATTTTCTGGGAATGTCTCCAAAAGTATTCTTCTTTGTGAACGACTTTTGCATAACTGGTAAACCATAAGAGATAGACAAAATTTTACTACACAAAGAATGTAGATCGCGTTAAAATACACAACTTATGTCATATACATTTCTTTTGTTGAGTGAACCGTTTTCGAGATATTGCTTGTTATTTCGTTAAATTTTCCAATACTTATACATTTTCTCGAATGCATTATTCATTTTTTTTATGTCCTGGACATGCAAAGAGAATGGAATGCGTCACATAGCAACCAACGTTAAAATATTTGACTATCGCTTATAACCTACCATATTTCCCTTGCATCTACAATAAAATTACCAATAAGATTGACATCTCGATATCTCGATTAACATGAAGCATATGGAGAATAGGCGTTTGTAAAATTAGATTGTACAAGAGTAGAGAAAGTCATGTGAGTGTAACACATCAGATTTTTTTGGATTCAAGGGGCCTCAAAACATATATTTCCGGTGAAATCTCGGTATCGAATTTTTGGGTGGAATACAATACCCTGCTTACTATACGTAGTAAAGAAATAACAATCCTCGGACTAATTTAATTAATTTCATTTATCTTCCCCCATTCTTTATGATGATATTGTATAATCATCTAGAAGATTTTTGTGGTGAACCTTACCCGTTATCCCTTATAATTGTAATTACTTACTGCTCTGGCTGTTTCTAATAACGGATAAAAAAATCCCCTGATATTCACCAAAAGGACGTGAAACGTCTGACTTCCAACCCTCCCCCCACCAAGGGATCCTCCAAGTGCTATACATCCTATAAGTACTCTTTGGTGGTGGAATAATCATCGGTCGAAATGGTCCAGTAACTTTTAAGACAGTCAATAGGTGGCAATTTTAAACCTCTATACCTTCTCTTTAGTTATTTCATAACATAAAAGCTACACAGTTTTCATATAATACAGAAACCCTTAACACACACAACGAAATAGAGTTGAAGTAGTGGATATGAAGGTTCCCCACTCCCACACCACCAAGTTAACCGCTTTGGAAAAAGCACATACGCTGCGACCATCAAGAAAAGTAATCATCTCAGTTATTATTTATAAAATATCGCTTGACTAATTTCTGATGTTAGCTGGACGCAATATTATTTCTTTATGCAGCAATTTAAATTCCCTACTAACGATCTTGATTATAACATAGAAAGGAAATAGAGTAACATTTTTTACTTAAGGATTATTAAAATATGTTAGCATTAGCAGATGCCAATATTTCTCTTTTGTTTTACTGTGGTTTATTTGCTGTATTGTGACCATTTACATATAATATATTACTTGAACTGTAATATCCACTGTATTTTTCCTAATACTTTCTTTACTACTTGTAGCAAGTAGGGAAAGTA
This sequence comes from Deroplatys truncata, assembly GCA_030765065.1. Classification (NCBI taxonomy): domain Eukaryota; kingdom Metazoa; phylum Arthropoda; class Insecta; order Mantodea; family Mantidae; genus Deroplatys; species Deroplatys truncata. The sequence continues at coordinate 26,409,604 of CM060985.1, read as the reverse complement.
TTGCATTCCACCCAAAAATTTGATACCGAGATTTCACCACAAATACATGTTTTGAGGCCCTCTGAATCCAAATAAAAATTTTTTGGAAACATGTCTGAGTGTCTCTGTGAACACCTTAACTCAAAAAAGAAAAGTCGGATATATACCAAACTTGGTATTAGGTTCAGTATCTTCCAAAGATACAACCAAAATTTTGCATCAAAATCCCTCACTCCAAACTACCCTTTACATGAAGCACCTTTTGAAATTTTTTATTTTCTAAAAATTGGTTCTAACGATTTTGATTAAAATACCATATATTAAAATATATTTACATGACAAATAAAATGCATATCTTGAATTTTCTGGGAATAGCCTGTGAAGCCCTCTTCATTCGAAAGGAATTTTGTATAATCTTGTATAACCAGTAAATGTTAAGCAATACACAAAAAGTACTACACAAAAAATTTGGATTTATTTAAAACACACAATATATTTAAAATAAGTTTTTTGTGGGAAAAGGCCGTTTCTGAGATATCTGTTTTTAAAGGTTCAAATTGTTAATTTCATGGTCAGGCTCTTAAAGTCCTGTCAACATTCCGTTGTTTCTTGCAATCACATGAAACAGTATGGAATTTTAAGGCAGCATATAGTATCCAGTTCCTTAACACTTGACTATCACTATTCTCTGTATCCAAATGAAATGTGCAATGTAGCTATTTCTGCAAAGGTTTATCTGGATTAAAATGTTGTAGACAGAAAACTTTTGTAAGAATAATTTAGATATGCATTAATAAACGACACAGGGTAGAGAAAATCATGTGAATGTAACACATACAATTTTTTAACTACAAGTGCTGATATTCAAGTACAAGGACTTTGTAAATTCTTTTTAATTTTTTAGTAATATATGAAACGTAATTAAAAGGTATTTTATAGGCCAGGTCTGTCAGAATGACTCGCGCTTTCCAATGATAAATAAATGAAATCAGTTGAGTGGTTTTTGAGATAACACACACATGCATGCATATATTGATTTTCTCTACACTAGTTATATAGATAATAATTTGGTAAAAAATTTTCAATAGAATTTTTGTATGTTTCATTGTACAATATAAATTTTTAAAGCAATAAATTGTGCTGGCCCTTTTTCTTTCTATAAGTTTATTTGTGCTGTTATATCGGAAGGTAAACAATCATATTTATAAGATTCCACAACAATAATCATTAAACAGCTGTTTATATTTAAAGCAACAGTTTTGAAAGAATAATGAAAGAGTATTACTTAAGAAAAACAAACTTTCACATATGCATATTGTTTTTACCGCAAAACTGCCATCCAGTTTTTACCAAAGGTAAAAACAATATGCATATGTGAAAGTGTATTTTTCTTATGTGATTTAATACAGTGTAAACTGAACAGAATGTGACAAATTACATATTCTTAATTTACACCAACAATTTCACAGTGTTCTCTTGTTGACACCCTCTTCCACTCTCTGCCATTGCACTACCCTGTTATTCTTTTATCAAATGAACTGAATTCTCAAACTACTATAGTGAGTTTCTCCTTAGTTTTGAGCTAGTAAGACTTAATTCCAGTTGCACTGATTAAAGCAATAAGTTGTAAGAGCCATGACAAACACAGAACAGTGTTTAGGAATTCCTGCTGATAGAAATAAACTGCAAAGGCTACCCCAAATATACGAGGCACTTACCTTCAAATTCTCCATCAGCATTAGTTGGGTTCTTCTGAGGTCATCATTTCTAACTTGTCAAGTTATTAAGACAAGTGAACAGCATTCCGGACATTGGCTTTGTACCATTGTTTTTCTTGGATGTCCATTTTATAAAACTTAATAATGTAAATAACATTCTTTCACTTGGCAGGGCCTTTAAGAAAACACTATACAGAATTTTAAGGGTATTCAGTACTGAAATTCTAAATTTCCACAAATGTAGCTGAAAATTTATGACAGCTTTGCCAAAATAATTGTAGTAGGAAATGCATTTTCATGTCTATGTAACTAATTTTGTAGAGTTTCAAAAGATGAAAATTGAGGCTGATGTGAAATGCCTCATGTAATAACAATTTTAAAAGTTTAAACTTTTAAATTTTACATATTATTCCTAAAACATAGCTTTTCTTAGATTCATTTTCATTCACAACAGCATTATGCCTATTTACCTGTTCTGGCTTCAGGTGAATTAATCCCCCTTCATCTAGCAATGATCTGCCTCTACTTCAGAGACCAACTGGATTACATAAATAAATAATTCATTTTTGGCATCCCTTTGGTGGTGTTTGATAATAGCACCTAATAAATACAACTAATCATTTTCCTATATATACAGGATGTACACAAATGATTATAGAGGTTTTAAACATATATTTTCTCTGTGCTATGCAATATAAGTTTTAATCATAACTTAAATTTGATACCATAGTTATTGAGAGGAAGATGTAAATAATTAAATAAAGAAATTATAGTAAGATAGAGAAATAATTGCAATAAGTAATTTTCATATATTAAATCCACATATAATAAGCCTGAGTTAAAAGATTTGTCCATTGAAAAAGGTCATTAGCAAGTTATGTTAAGGAAAATCATAAGTAACAGCTGAGTAGAGAACGCATTAGCTTAAAGGTTCCTGGAATACAGTTAGGATTGAGTTCAGTACATTTGCAAAGTCACATAGACAGGAATGCTGTAAATTAGAAAGGGAAATGAAGTTGTTAGATTTGAGTAAGGCACAGCATAGAAACAGCGCCAGATATGCACACATAGAGTTTCATGACTGGACTGCATAAGTAGGAATGTTGGCAGGCAGTGATAGATAGGTGGAGCTAGAAGTTAAGAAAAGAGTGTGCATTCAAAATCAGAGTGATTTTACTTAGGCTTACTTACTTGATCTTGTGATTACTCTTGTGACTACTCATGTGATCTTTAGTTTCATTTTTAAGTTGTGTAGTGCCAGTGATTGCTTGAATTAGAAAGATTTAGCAGCTGTTGTGAGGGATTTTTCCAAGTAAAATTTCTGCGATTTATGGCAACTGACACTTTGCTTCATTACTATTAGAGAAATAATTCAATTATTTAATTCAAAGCTTGGCAACTCTCTTCAAACAGAATATTTTAGTCAACATTAAAATTTATCAGTTAACTAAACTGGTGTTATCCTTTCACACTACACTCATGCATACCCTGAGATAAAGAACTCATAGCTATACTGCTGAAGCAGCTGGTGGACTAGACAATGCAGAATGAGTAGGAAATGACGACATGGAGAACTCAACAACAAAGCAGGTAACATTAAATGTTATCATAATTGATGCAACATCGAGATAACAGCATAAAAAATTTGAAGCAACAAATTGAAGAAAAAGTGTAGGTTAGCGTACAGATGACAAGTATGGAATACATTTGTGACACTGCATACATCCAGCCAATTGTCAATTTCTTGATACACTAATATTAACATGTTTGGTGTAACTGATTCTTCTAGCAGTGATATGGGCTCTGTTGGAGATGTTTTCTTAACATCTTTCACATTTTCATTGTTGGAATTGCTAGTTCTCAACTCGCCCACTGCACAGAGTTTTTAGGATTGTGGAAGGCATTCTTGACTCTCTCCACATTCTCATCTGCTCTTTCCTTTACAGCAACACGTCATTTTTGTACCACCTATGAATGTTGTTACTAGAAGGGTTGTTAAGACCGAATCTTTGCCTATATGCCTGCTGAACTAAACCACTGAATTATGTTTCACCAATTCCAAGACACAAAAAGCTTTTTGCACATGAGTTGCCATGCTTTGTTTATTTCAGTATTGTGATTACAAAATAAAGACTGGACATTTAGAATTAAAGCTTCTGTAGTTTTTCCTCAATTTAGGTTATGATTCAAAATTATATTGTATATTGCAGAGAAAGAATATAAGCGTTTAATCATCTGTGTATCCCCTGTATTCAAAATCATCTCTTCATTACTTATTAAACTTACAATATTCTTGTGTCTTCTGAGTCACTGCCTGGAGCTCTGGATGGCAATGACCAATCAGTTCTTATCTTCCTAAGATCCACAAATAAGTGTTTGAAATACTTAGCTCACATAAATTATGGACTTCCCTGAGTAATAAACTTCAGGAAAATGCAATGGTATCAAATTAAAATAATTAAAAACTTTATTTTTTCCAAATTGGCACTTAAACTTTTATTTTCTCTGCTTTAATACATATTTAATAGACTAATTATTTATCATTAGCAGAGAATAAACAACCATAGACTATCAACACTTCATAATATCAGTATATCTGTAAATAATCTTTCATTATTATAAAATAAGAATATAATTAATTTTTCTACAATACCTATTTGAGCCTTCTGCATCCTTAAAATATACATTATGCTCTCTTTATAAATGTCAACAAAAATTATTCTTCTGAACACTTGGACAACAACTTGACTTCTATTAATACGCATATCATAAATACATGTATCTAATATACAAATAGGATATATATAGTACAAACAGTTTAACCATTAAAATATGACCACATTCATAAACATATATATTCTCTTTGTAACAAAGACTAAAGACATTTCACAATTACATTTATTGAACATCCTGCAAACACACATGGCTCTTAACTTATAAAAAATATTTTCTCTAACGGGGATGAACTATTTTCAGTTATTCTAAACTATCTTTGAGCTACAGACTTAATTTATTCTAAGAAGATTAAAACTTAAAATAAGTGAACTTAGGGGCGATTCGTCCATAAGAGCTGCAGCACTCCCACTTTGACAGTGATTTCTTTTTAACTTTTAGAGATTGTTTGCATCTTTATTTGACATATTTCAGTATTTTCTTAGATGACTGGAACTATATTCAGCTATGGGAAGCTTCCTCTTTCTGGGTGACTGTGTAAACTCTTTAACTGAGCAATATTTGACTGTCTGGGATCTTGGCACTGCAGCGGTAGGCAGATCCTTGCATGCACTCTGTGATGGTGAGAAGGTGGAAGGGAGTTGAGGGGTAGGAATACATAAGTAGAGTTTGAACTAGCCCATGTGGCTGCAGGCCTTTGAAGATCGCACAAAAAATGAAAGTCTTTCTTGCCTCTTGGTTCCAACCCTCGGCCTCATACTTAATGAATGTAATACCATGCAAATGGATTCTTTACTTTCTTAAAAAGGGTAGATATTGTTCAGAGTTTGGATATTTTATAGTATTGTGGAATATAACTGATTTAAAGTAGCCAAATTCTGACATAATATATTAGCAGCTAGAATGTCTTCTATTTACTGAAGATGACTGCACTAACAGCTTTTAATGTAGCTTACCAAGGGCAAGTTTTCAGATGTAGGAAATGTCTACATGAGTGACAGTCAGTCCAGTTCACTGTATCCACGCATTTCTTTGGTGCGACAGCTTATAGTAACTTGGTGTAAGTATGGGTGTTTCCAAATTTCAGAATAGAAGAATGGACTTCATTTATAGGAAACATATTTTCAGAGATACTGTTCATTTATTGTTACTGCTGCATGGAGCAAAAAGTACAAAACCCTGACTATTTTTGTTAAAAAAAAGCTGTATGTACAACTTTCATAAAATGTAGATTCTTAACATACTTCTTGATCAAAGGAGGAGGTAACCACGTTTATAGTTAGATATTAAAGAATCTCACATAGTGAAGTGACTGTACATATATTGAATATATTTTGGTGTTACGCTTAAAAATTGCCATTTTTAAAGCAAAATTTTGATATAACCAGCTCCATTGCAGTACCCCAATTCATAAATTCATGAGCTGCCACTGAGTGAACTGATGAATATGGTTGCTATATTGCAGAGTCTAGATTAGGATTGCCTTCTGTTTTTCCATTTTTTCTCTTTAGTGAATATGCATCATATGCATGCATGACTTATCAAATAGACCAGTTTGTGATGACTATTTGGGTTATAAATTTAGTCAAACATATTCCATTTTTTAACATTATGGTCCAGTGCTTATTCTTAAGGGGAATTTGCAAAGCCTGTGCATAGTGTGTTAAATCTCTAAATTTAAATTCACTTTCTGCAGAAACTCTACATTGTACGTGTTTCTTTGAAATGTTTACTCACAGTTTAATTATACAATGAACCTAATTTACAAACATGACTAACCTCAATTTTCTGCAATTTACATCTCCATTTCTCTTTTTTAGTTTGAGTTTCATTTTATAAACAACTATTAAAAAATGTGCCTCCAAGCCTTTGCAGTCCATATTAATTTAGGGTGACCACCATCCCAAATTTTTACTTTCTCTACTGCTTACCTACCTATAGTAAGTAGAGCAAGTATTGCATTTCTCTCAGAAGTTGTATACTGAAATTTCACTAGAAATATATGTTTTGAGATGTCCTGAATCCAAAGAAAAGCACTCAAAGGTCTGTGTGTCTGTGAACAGAAGCCAGAAACAAAATGTCTTTTAAATACAAAACTTGGTATTTATGTTCAGCATCTTCCAAGGATGCGAAACAAAGATTTTCAAGAAAATCCCTCCACCTTAAACTACTCTTTAAATAAAAGTTTATTTTTGATTTTCTTAAAAATGGCTCTAACAATTTTGTTTAAAACACTATATTTTAAAGATATTTGCATGATAAATAGAAGGTAATCTTGAAATTTCTGGGAATAGTCTGTGAAGACCTCTTCATTCTGAATAACTTTTGTATAATTGGTAAACCACAAGACATACCCAAAATCTTACTACAGAAAATGTAGATCAGGTTAAAACACACAATTTATGTCAAACTTTTTTATGGCACTAATGATTTCCAAGATATTCTTTGTTATCAGTTCAAATATTTAATACTTTTTGCAAGTGGTAAGTTGCTATTCATTGTTTTCTCAGGTCATGCAAAGAGCATGGAATTCCAAGCCATCAGCATCACATAGCAACCCACTTTTTAAAAATCTGACTATAGTGTTAGCCTACTGTATCCATCCTTCTTATACCCCTACAATAAAATTTGCAAATGTTTAATGAAAGTTTATATCCATTAAGAAGAAGCATTTATGCATGGGCCACACGGACCCAGGCTCAGGGTGGCAACATTGAGAAAATAATTAAATATATATGTTGAAAATAAATTTTCACACGCGCTAAAAAAAGTAGGATGGTAGTGGGAATTCTTATTAGTGAGAGGGAAATTGTAGCAGATGGATGAAGATCTTATTGCGTGGCAAAAGTGGCAACACTGCCTTCCTGCATTCTGCCTGCACTGTTTTTGAGTAGCATTGTGCAGACAGGGGGCGGAAAAATTGTTGAGCCCATGGGTGTAACATTACCTAAATATGGGGCTGAGAAGAAGTAGATAGAAGAATAAGATTTTGTAAGAATAGTTTTAGAAGAGTGATTAGAGAAAGTCATGTGAATGTAACATATCAAATTTTTAGGGTTGTTTCCTAAAAGTCTTCTGAATACCAGAGTGAAAGACAGATCATTTTGTGAATGCACTTGAAATTTAGCATTTATGGTTTGTTGTGAAAAAGATTTTCTAATTTATTAATATATTAGCAAATGTACCGCCAAAATACTAGTTTCTGTATTTTGTGTTCTAAGTTATTATAAAAAGTTCTGTTTAGTGTTCTTTTTTACAGAAAAAAGGTAAAATTAGAGCTATGTAATAAAGGATTTCTGTTTTACTGAGAGACGAAAAACATTAAAATTAAGAGTTGGTTTTATGCAGTGCTGAGTCCCCTAAATCCTGAAATGTCATGCTTTTTGACACTTTTGTCCCCCTCTCCCATATATCTATTACAGTGGTCACCCTGTATTAATTGAACAGTATCTATACAATGAAACTAACCACTCCTAAATTATATATTCAAAATTTGAGCAAGTGTTTTGCTGTATAACGTAATACTTAAAAAGATTTTTAATACACAAAAGTCATAAAATGTCAAGACAAGGGTTGGAAAACTTTTGAGAAAGGTAACCAACAGTTTACAATCAATATTGTAGACATAACCTATACATCTCCCCCTGTTATGAGTAAAATGTGATCAAATAACCAACAAACTCCAAAGTACAGTCAAAACTGCATCAATAACAACAATACATGTATAATTTGAGGCTATAGATTCTACATGTTGTAATAAATAATCACATACAATTCCAAAATGTGTTAAATTTATAAAAACTTATAAAAAATCACTGACTGTTTTGATCTTTTGCATAAAAGCTATATTCATTTTTTCATCAGTTATTTTAAATGGAGATCTATGTTATCGCTTCAAAACAATGAGACAGTATTACTGATCAGGAATAGAACTTATCTGAGCTATGAGTACAACATTCTTTTAAAACTAGAGGTACATTGAAAAAGCAAATGTATAGAACACATGATATTTCAAGCCACAATACCCTTTTTCACATTAGCTGGAAGGTATCAGCAACCAAACAAGCTTTACAGTATGTTAATAAATGACACTGAAAGAATGTGAATGTTTTAGCTGGATGAACTTGTAACATGTAATTAATAAGTACAAAAATGTAAACTAGAAGTGACACACAATGAAGTAGAATGACAGTTTTTACTTTCCCTGCTATCACATCTATGTAGGTCAGGGAAAATGTTGTATTTGATTGTCAAACTTTCACTGAAAATACATATTTGAGGCCCCTGAATAAAAAAAAGAATTCTGATGTGTTACACTCACATGACTTTTTCTACTCTTGTACAAACTATTTTTACAAACGCTTATTCTCCATAAGCTTCATCTTAATCGAGATGTTAATCTTATTGCTAATTTTCTTGTAGGTGCAAGGGGAATTGCTAGGCTTTAAGCGATAGTCAAATCTTTTAAGAGCTGGTTGCTATGTGGCGCATTCCATTCACTTTGCATGTCCAGGACATAAAAAAATGAATGACGAATTCCCATTTGAGAAAAAGTATAAGTATTGGAAAATTTAAGGTAATACCAAGCAATATCTCGAAAATGGTTCGCTCAACAAAATACTTTTTTTGGATTCAGGGGTTCTCAAAACATGTATTTCCGGTGAAATCTCGGTATCGAATTTTTGGGTGGTATACAATACTTCCCCTACTTACTATACATAGTAGAGAAAGTAAAAATAAAAATAAAAAATAAAAACGGATTTTTAGAAAAAGATTTATTTTGTGTATGTGTGTGAAGAGCATAACTAAAAAATGAAATATCGGGTGAATACCTAACTGGGTATTTAGGTTTGCTATCTTCCAAGGATTTGACAAAGATTTCATGAAAATCCCTCTACCACAAACTAACCACTATATATAACATTTTTAACTTTTTTTTATTTTTTCAAATATGGCTGCAATGATTTTGATTAAAATGTCATATATTTAAAATATAAGTGTTGTTGCTACTCAGTTGTTTTTTGCAATGTCATTGGAAGAGCATTTAGTGATTATCCTTCAAATATATGACCATAGATTCTGTTTCCTCTATCCCCCTGTACCTACAACGAAACGTGTAATGAAACTATTGCTATATAAAATAAATGATTGTGGATAGAAAAAGTCATGTGAATGAACACACAAGTTTTTTTATGCTGTATTTGTTTTGTGAGACCAGAACTATTCATAACTATTGAAAATCTTTTGATGCTTTCTCATAACCCAAGAGTGGTGGGTGAATTTCCCTGTTTGTTTCACAGCCATTAGTGTGGTTATGTTTGCAGTTATTTTCTTCCTTTTAATCTGATGCAGTTTCTTGTCTACCAGTGATTTGTTGGAGGCATTATACTCTGCCCTTTTAAAGCATGTTCATTCTTGTACTTCTGTCTTACTATGTGAATGTTTAGACTGTATGTTGATGGCTTATCTGAGAAACATGTCCTGTATTTAATAAGGTTAGTGAAGCAAATTAATTGTTAAAATTACTTAAACGTTTATGTAAATAATATGATAAAGAAGGGGTGGGAAAGAGACAAGTATGTTTAATGCTGTAATAGATAAGAAAGGGAAAGTTTAGCATGGATGAAAAGGGGATCAATGTATTTAAGAGGGGTGAGAGGCAGCGCAAGAGGGATATGTGAGTTGTGTGGAGGAAGAGATATGACAGAATATAAGAAATAAGGAGCTGGAGGTGAAAAGTGAGGGAGAAGAAATGGGAAAATATGGATAAGAAAATAGTAGCTATAAAGATGCTATCAGGGAAAGAAGAAAAGAAAATCAAGAGCATGGGAGAATTTTTAAGGAAGGTAAAGGAAAATTGGTCTAGAAAAATAAGAGAGGCAAAGAAAGAAGGGCCTCTCAGTGAGCGATAAGGCCTGGGAGCCAAGCAATCAGAGTGGCTCAATAAGAAAACAAGCACCAGACAAATTGTGCATAAGATGTAGGGGTACGAGTGATGTATATTGTTTAAAAACATGGTAAAACAAATTGTACAATAGATTCATTCATTTCTATGAAAGAAAACTGCATTAGGGGAAGCTAGTGCAAAGTGTCCATAGGGTCTTAGTTCTCTGTGTAACACTAATACTGTAGTTTAGCAGTGACTGTTTGTTGTTGTAGCTCTTAGCTAAGTTTAACCAGTTAGGTCATATTGGACATTGAATGAAATGTGAAATAATGCTCAAATGAGGCCGGGGTCCATAGAGCTTAAAGTTACCCGACATTTGTCTTTTCAGGATAAGGGAAAACCATGGAAAAAACCTTTTCCATGTAACTCACCCTAACCAAGATTTGAACTCAGGACCTCTTGAATGTGAGGCAAATATGCTACCACCACACCACAGAGGCAGGCAGCAGTAACTTGTACCTCTTAAGATCACCATTAAGGCATCAATGATGTATAAAGTAATTTAGCTAAAATCCACCAAATTTACGGTGAATTTATTGACGTTCATGTCTTTCGATGTACAGTAACATCACATGTTATTGAAAAATGTTAAAATTGTTATTGCTCACATATAAAACTGGTTTATATTGTAATTCTATGTATCATTGCCATAGGGGTCATTTTGGGTGATTTGTTTAAGCTTCATTTATATAATAGAATAGATTAGAATCTTTTTTGTCACATGACACTTACAGAGTGAGCTTAAGCTCATAAACTGGTGCCTTATCAGAGGTTACTTGATCTAAAAATACAGTGCAACTGTAACAAAGCATCAAACTAATAGTTTTTTTTATATGTGTGTATAAAGAATATATCTATTCAATCCGTACAAAGGTTAATATTTTTAAAAACTTAATTACTAATATATACATGTGTAGCAAATGTATCTATTTACTGCTTACAATATTGTTTCATCAATAAATTCCTGCACAAGTAATATGCTTTATTTGCCAACATTTATTTAGTCAATTTAATAAACATTTTGGGGATTTTAGTATCTAAGTGATACAGCTTGTTGTATACATTTATACCCATGTAGTGTGGAGTGTTTTTCAAAAGGCATTAGTTTATGCAGAGGAAATTTGAGGGTGTTTTTTTTTCTGGTATTATAATGATGTCAGTATAGCATCTTAGTGAGCAAAATGGTCCTAATGCCAAAGGTTTTTATTTTTCCAGCTCTAAGAGACATGAATAGTTTTATTTAAATATGTATTATGAGTCAACTTTGACACTCACTGTACTTTAGTACAAAACTGATGCTAATCATGTGCCTGTTGACTGATTTCTAGTTCGTCCAAGTACCAATCTCCTTTTCTCATGCAACGTTTAGGTTCTGTGTTGATTGAAATTATAAACTTTGATGTCATTTAATTATTTATATTCCTGTCAAAATTGGTTGACATTTTTTAATACACATCTTTTTCCAAGTTGTTAATCCGTCACTGTTCATGCAGATTTTGATAGATGTGCTAGTCTTTTCTTTTCATGTCCTTCTTGTCAAAAATGTGTGCCAAATGCTGACTTTTCTATCTGTTCTTTCTGATGAATAAGTTATTTCACAGAGTTAGCATTGACATCCATCTGGCTTTTGCTGGACATGCCCTCCTTTTTATAATTTGTTTACCATTTCTGGCATTTAATCACATTTATATTTGTTTTGCATTTTGTCTTAAAACTTACGAGAAATAATATAAAATGCTTTAGATAGTTTGCTTAATGTGCCCCAAGAAGAAAATAATCCTAATGTAGAAGCCACAATCTATTAATTTTGGTACTGAATAGTCTGAAAGGCAGGTTAGGGAATAAATTTCAGGAAATGTTTTTGTTCTACATTTTCAGAATAGAACGTATGAAGGTGCATTTATTATTTACAAAAATGGATAAGTCCCTTCAAAGAATTTGAGTGTTTCCAGTGGATTGAACTCTTAAACATTAAAGACAGATTTAAAAAAAAAATCCCTTTTTTGGAGTATCTTCAAAGAAAAGGCATGACTCAAACTTTTTTTTAATAGTTTTTCCAATGTTTAAAACTACACACAATTTCTGTTTAGATCAAAATTTAACTCATAAGGTCCAGTGCGTGAATTGTTTGGAAGTAGCAACAGCATTGAAAAATTCAGTCAATTTCTTAAAATTTGTTAGGTAATTTTATTTTCCAATTCCAAGCAAAATATGCTGAAAGAGTGTTTTCTCTAATAAGTCATTTAAGGAAATCATTATAGTGAAATATAATGTAGACCTCATTAAAACACACAATTGATTCAAGTTTTTTGTGGCCTCAATGGTTTTTGAGATATTCATTGTTGTTGGTTTAAATTTTCCAATACTTCACATTTTTTTAAAGTGCTAAGGCACCTTTCATTTGTTTCTTGTGAGGTTTATGCAAAACTGGAATTTCAAGCACATCATTTAGTGACCTGCTTTTTAAATATTTAAGTATCTCTTCACCATTCTCTATCACTTTATGCACAAGGAACTGCATAATGAAACCTTTTCTGCAAACTTTTATCTCAATTAACATGAAGTAGATGGAAGAATAAGCTTTTTAAAGAACAGTTTGCAGAAGAGTGGGTGGAGAAAGTCATGAAAGTATAATATAACACATCACATTTATTCTGTACTTTTCCCTTCATTGTGTTCACAACACCTATTATCAAGCCTCTGTATTTCAAAATGAACAAATTTGAAGTTGTACCTCTATTAAAGCAAGGCCTCATATCACCTAAACTTAAAACTTGAATTAATAATCCTTCATAGCTATGATTTTTGTTCCATTGTATTTATTGTAAGGACATTACTTTGGTATCATTTATTAACAGCCTGTTTGGTGTTGTGTAACATTAATTTTTAAGGGGCAGATATATATACAACATACTGTACATTTATTACCCTTAGAGAATGCTATCATTATTGGAGTGGTACCTTGTATATAATTCATATATGAAAAAACATGTCACAGGTTACATTGGCTGACATTCTACTTATGAAGACTCCAATGCAAAGGTATGTTTGTGTACACCAGTGAATGCTAGGCACTCCAATTTGAAAGTACCTTCCCTTCACCAGTCCTTCATTCAACAGAACTGTATAAACTCATTTCTTGTTAACTCAAGAGTCCCTAGTTGAGCAGTTGTATCTGCAGTGCAATTATCAGACAAAGCTTGCAAAAAAGCAGTGGAAATTCTTTCCATATACCATAAGTATATCCACTGATGGACGCATGCATATAGGACTGGAGGGATAGAGCATTTCACACCTTCAGTGCCTAGAATCACACCCTACATGAGCCTTTGTTTCCTGCTGCTAGGGTGACCACCTGTCCGAAAAATAGGATGGTCAGCATTTTGAAAATTTTTGTTCTATCTAACAGAATACCCTTAGCATTCTTGCCTTTATTTCAAGTTTTTGACAAGTTTGATACCCAAACATACTTGATTGCCATACTACCATATAGAATATAATATTTACTATATATATTTATGCCTTAAGTTGATTTGAATTATCACTTCTGCCAATTCTTCTCCTTATGGCTTTCTGTAATGGTTTTAGCAAATTTGTAATTTTGTGAAAATGGGTACAGAAAGTGAGTGGTAAAAAGAAAAGGAAGAAATTGGGAAGTTCTCCAAAATAAACACATTTTAACATGATTGAAATTGTGAGTGGATAGGTGACTTACTAAGTTTTCACATGAGATCCCCTTTCACATGCCTGTCATTCTCCATGGTGTAGTGGTTACCTCTAGTTCCTGAGGTTGCGGTTTCAAACCCAGGGAGAGTGATGGATTTTTTTGGGCATATAAATCCTTAGCATGGCTTCCTTTGGAAGGGAAGTAAAGCTGTTTGTCCCATGTCATAGATTTACGGCACGTAAAAGAACCTCAAGCCTAATAAAGAGGCCTCTTAGCAAAATTACCGGTCTTTCACACCAAATATAGTGTAGGACGCTGAGGACCAGAGCAGTTAAAGAGCATACATAAATAAAACTCAATTTAATTTCTTTCAGATGCCAGTGGACAACCAGCTGATGGAGTCAAACATCTTCAAAACATATTTGAATGAAAATTTAGTAAATGAAACTAAATGGTCACCAATTCACTCATAATTTTAATTGTGTTAAAAGGTTTCACTGTGACATTTTGACATTCGCAAGAACCATACATATTTTTACAGAAACAATAAAATGTTCTTTAGAAATAGGTCAGCAACTCTGAAAAATGTGTAAAATAATTTTTGTTTTTGAAGCTTCTTTTTATAGAAAAATAATCAGTGGTATATTAACATTCTAGAGCAGTTATGGGCATTCTTGATGCTGGTGTCAAGCGACCTCTACCCCTTTCCTTCTTATTTGCTGTTTACAATACACAGAGTCTTCTAACCCAACAATGAAACACTGCTGTATGCAATTACAAGATGCATTCCACAAAAGTTGATAAAAAAAATATTTTGTTTGTTATAACACTGTCAATTGACAGTTCTTTTGCATGCTAGTAAATCCACTGGCATGAGGTTGTCACTTTTAAGCACACTTAAAAACCATTGGTCTTGGCCATCTTTGAATCCATGACCTTAGGGTTAGAAGCTACCAGACTGAGCCACAAAGGTTGGTTAGTTTTGTGAAGAATTGACTCTCATATTTTGTAGCATACAAAGATGCTGCGATGTACTGTGTGTGTGTGTATATACAGAGTTTATTATTAAATTCAGCTTCCCCCAATTGGAGGCTGCCATAAAGAAAGCATACTAAACAACAAAAGCATATAAATAGATATTTGAAATTGTAAACAGTAAAAATAATAGCAAAGTTGTAACTATGTATATAAAACACTATGGAAATGGCCCTTATCTAAAACAAACAAATTTGTATATAGAAATAAATTAGTTTACATA
The DNA here is from genome assembly GCA_030765065.1 of Deroplatys truncata. Lineage (NCBI taxonomy): Eukaryota > Metazoa > Arthropoda > Insecta > Mantodea > Mantidae > Deroplatys > Deroplatys truncata. The sequence goes on along the minus strand of CM060985.1, from coordinate 26,394,362 downwards.
CCATATAAATGATTTTTCAATATAGCTAGTCACCCATATTAACACTGAGGGTCACTGCTTTAATAAATTAATTCTTTAATTTATATTTTGTGCAAAATGATACAAAAAAGTATGGGATAGTATCCCTAGCTCCAATTAGTAAGCCAATGTCAATTGCAGCAAGTTAATATTTATATACTGTAAAAGTATAGAGTATTGTTTGTTCATTTTTCCTGCAAGTTTTTAAATAGTAGTATATTTAGTTTTCAATTTGATGCTTTGAGTTTCAAACTTTTATTGTATGAATAATAATGAACAAAATACTTGATTTTGTTTTGTCATTTAATGCTTACCTTGCATTTTAATAAATAGACCAAGAATTGCATTATACCACTGCTCTGATAGAGGGGTAGCTACTTTAAATCACAATGCCTGCTTGCCCTTCTGGATGTGACAGGTGGCTCGCCCATACCTGTTCTAGAGAATGATAGCAGTACATAAATACATATAATTTGTATCTTCTGTGATCTATTTTCACTTTCTCTACTATGTATAATAAGTAGGGGAAGTATTGTTTTCCACCCAAAAATTTGATATTGAGATTTCACCAGAAATACATGTTTTGAGGCCCACTGAATCCAAAAAAAGCAATTTTAGAAAAAGGTCCATGTATGTGTATGTGTGTGCGCGCATATTGGATAAATACCAAACTTCTGTATAAGTCCAGTATCTTCCAAAGATGCGACATAAAGATTTCCAACAAAATGCTCCCCACAAACTACCCTTTACATGGAACATCTTTTGAATTTTTTGATTTACTGAAAAATGCCTCTATGACAATTTTGAATAAAATACCATATTAAAGATATTTACATGACAAATAAGTTGTATATCTTCAATTTTCTGAGAATGACCTATGAAGTCCTTTTCATTCAGAAGGAAATTTATATAATCTTGCATGATTGTTAAACATTAAGTGATAGATGAAAACATACTACACAAGAAAGATAGATCACTTTAAAACACAATTTATTTCAAATAACTTTTGGTGTGGCATCAGGCATTTCTGAGAAATCCGTTATTCAAGATTTGAATTGTTCATTTCTTGGCCACTCTCTTAAGTCTCGTCATCATTCGGTTGTTCTTACACTGTCATAGAAACAGTATGGAATTTTAAAGCCAGCATATAGCATCTGTTCTTAAACATTTGACTATCACTGTTCCCTTTGTATCTATAAATAAATGTATAGTGCAACTATTTCTGCAAAAATCTATTTGGATTAAAATGAAGTAGATATAAAAATAAGTTCTAGTAACACTAGTTTGTATACCCACTAATAAACGATAGAGGATAGAGAAAATCATGTGAACATATCACATCAGACTTTTTATTATAAAATGTGAATTTAAAACAATATAAAATTTATAAAGAATTTCTGTCTCTTCTAAGAGAAGAAATGCATTAGAATTACTACTCAAATTCATGCTGCATGTTGAAATGTTCTGCCTTTTTCGCACTCGTCTCTATTCTTTGGAGGTGGTCACCCTACCTGCTGTCTTTCTGAGGTGCTGCTTCTACACAGCATGTAGTGTTATATCATTCTTAACTTCATAATCATCTGCCTTTTTATCATCATTATCATTATAATTTTTATCATCAGCAACAACCTGTTTCAAAATTAAGTATCTTGTGATGTAAATGTGATAAATGGAATGAGACTGTTTAATTACAAAAGAGTATCCAACACTTACTTGTTTATACAACATGTAATTTGACATTTGTATTTTGTTTTAATGAATATCACACTAGCAAAAGTTACAAATGCAAAATAATGTCCTGTTTGTTTCTTAAGTTCTGTAGAATTGCAGTACAGTATTTTAGTGGAAAGGTTACAGATACCTTGATATGGTTAAGGGTTTATACTTTAGTGGTACATTAATATTTTCAACATACCTCTATGTTTTTAGTGATGGCTTCATGGGATTGCAACCAAATGATGCGTGGATTTATGACCAAGCTTGTGGCTCTCATTACTTTGAGGCATTGTTCAGCTTAATAATCAAGACAACTTGAAAAATGAAATGAAGTGTTTTTACTTTGTCTATCACCTACCTATAGTATTGTATTCCACCCAAAAATTAAATTTAAAGATTTCACTGGATGTACATGCTTTTAGGCCCCCTGAATAAATAAAAAAATAAATAAATAGATAAAAGAAAAACAATATAGTAGAATTAGGTCCAGTATCTATGAACAGCATAATTTCAAAACAAAATGTTTGATTAAATCCAATTTTGGTATTTAAGTTCAGTATATTCCAAAGCTGCAACTTAAAGATTTCAAAGATCATCCCCCACCCTAAACTATCCTTTATATGGAAAAATGTTTGATGTTTTTATTTTCCTCAAAAATGGTGCTAATAATTTTCATTAAAATATCATATGTTTAATATGACAAATAAAATACATATGTTAACTTTTCTGGGAATAGACTGTAAAGTTCTCTTTGTTCTGAATAACTTTTGTATAATTGATAAACTGTAAGAGATAGAGATAAAATCTTACTATACACATAAAAACATTTAATTCTCATTAAAGCACACAAATGTCAAATAAAATTTTAGTCGCCTTGACTATTTCCAAAATATTGTATGTTATTTGTTTGAATTTTCAAACACATACCTTTTTCAAGTGGTAAGTCACTATTTGGTATTTCTCGTAGTCATGGAATTTAAAAAATCTGGCTATTGCTTTAATCTACTGTATCCTTCTTATACCTACAATGAATATGTATGAAAGTTTATCTCAATTAACAAGCAATAAATAGAGAAATAAGCTTTTGTAAAAATAGTTTGTAGAAGAGTGAGTATAGAGTCATTTGAATGCAACACATCAGATTTTTCTACTCTTTTCTTTCGTATTTAAAATAGAATACATGGTCAATGAGCCTGTGAGAAAACAGTGTCACTCAGAGAAAGTACAACAGACCAATCACAAGAATGTTTAACTACTTTAGGAATGTGGCTCATGATTGGTTGGAGTAACTGGAGCAATCACAAGCTTACACACTTGCCAGTTTCATCATTACCCTGAAGAAAGCTTTAAAGTATAGAGGGCTGAAAGTTTGATTATGAAATTGTAAGTCTCTCAACTGCAATCCTCTGAAGCCATAATTACTGACCAACAGTGGGATAACTTCAAATAACTAATGTCTCTTTGATCAACCTCCTCCTTCCTTTTGATTAAAATTTATGGCTGGGGAAACTCCATGTATACTTCTATTTCATTATCACAATTCTTTATATCATTGTACCATCTGCTTAAGTATAATGATGTACATTATAGTATGAGAAAGTTCTAGTGCATCATATTAATCTGAAGAAAGAATATAACAATTCAATATGTGCGTGGATACCGAGGATTACATTTATTTTATTTATTTATTCATCTTGGGGTCACATAATCAAGTATTGTTCAGTTATATGGTGCAGAAGCTCTTCACTAACCATTTATTTGATATAAATGAGGATTTAAAATGAGCCAATGAAGTATTTTATTGTTGTTTGTTTTTACTTCTATTTGACAGTTAATACTCAAATAATAGGGGAATCGTGATCATCTATTTTTGAAATTTAATGTTTTGAATGATTAAAACAAACATTCAGCTAAATGCCATCTTCAAAGAACAAAGCATAATAGACCACATCAGAACATGTATAAACATCATAGGCACCAATACCCTGTCTTGCAATCTAATCTCTCTGCCACCTACTTTAACTAGGTAGAGAAAGTATTGTATTCCATCCAATAAAAGCTGTTTTAGTAAGTCTGATAAATACCAAAGCTTGTATTTAAGTTCAGCATTTTCCAACGATTTGGCACAAAGATTTTAAAGAAAATTCCCCAGCCCAAAACATGCTTTACGTGGAATATTTTTCATTATTTTGAATGTTTTTAAAAATAACTCTAGTAATATTATTTAAAATACCATAAGTTTAAGACATTTATATACTAATAAAATGCATATCTTGCATTTAGGATGCATTTTGTATAATTTTCTATTACAAATAAACCTTAAGAAATAGATAAAGACTTACTACACAAAAAGTGTGGGTCTCTGTAATAGGTGCACAAGAGGGATGGGTTGAAAATAATGTAACGGTTACAAAAGTAACGAATACAAAGTAACTAGTTACCCAATAGCGGTTACCAAAGTAATGAAGACAACTAGTTATTGCATTAATGGTTACTAAAGTAACGAGATGGTTACTGAGCCTGGGTGACATCATTCACTGCATGTGTGCAGCATTGCTATTGCTTATTGGGAAGTAGTTACCTCAACTTGTTTACAACTTGATTCATCCTCGCATGGAATTGCAAGCACATATTTGTTTATTGCAGCATGTTGCTTATCACTTTGAATATAGGTCACAGGTGACAGATGAGAGGTGAAAGGCCAATCAACACTCAGGCAGCAAAGTTGCATGCATGCGTTGCATTAAGATGCCTATTTATATACGAGGTGAACAAGTTTTTATGTATTGTGGTAAATGGTATGAATAAACAATTAATGCTGTTTAGTAGCAAAATATGTGCAGGCCACTAAACACAAACAACAGTACATAGATTTTAATAGTAGTGAATCAAGATCCAGAGGTTCACAATTTCAGTAAGTTCACTCTCTTAGATTGTGTAAAGAAACGTGAAATCTCTCCAACTTTCAAATTTGAAAGCACTATGAAGGTGTATGTATCTGCTCTTTTGGATTTGTTGCCATGAATGATATGCCTTTAAACTTGCATGGCAAAGATCAATGAAAGACTGACAGATGTGGTAAAGGGTTAAATCAGAATTTCCTGAATCCGGCCTCAAATTTGAAAGGGCTGCCTCATTACCAAACACACCATAATTGTAAACGTAATATTATTTATTAATATTATACAACTGTATGCTTCCAACCTTGATTTGCAAGCATATAATGATTGTTTCATTTACTCACGACTGTTCCCATCTACTCATGCTAATTGTTGGAGAGGTGCACTTACAGTGCAAATAGCGCCAATAGGGAGAAGGCAACATGAAGGAACATATCTAAGTGTGAGTGTGTGTGTGTGTGCATGCATGCATGCATGAAGAGTGTAGAAGTAAGTGCGAATACATTTTGCGATCATAAACCACCGTAGTAATCAAAGTGTTCACACAGCTAGAGAAACTATTTTTAAATAACAAAGTAAGTCTGTATCAATATCATTCATATTAGAAATGTATTAACATTAACAACCAGAAATGTTTAGTTGCAACTGCGAACGTGATAACCATGAAAACAAATAACTTAATCGTTACTGGTAACCATTACATGCATTTATTAATGCACTGTAACTGCAACAGTTATAACCGTTACTCAAAAATAACTGTTTTTCACATCCCTAGTACACAGTTTATTTCAAATAACCTTTTTGTGACAGCCATTTCTGAGAAACGCATTATTTGTTTGAATTCTTCAATATTTTGTCATTGTTTGATATGTTGTCCCCATTCACTTGTTTTTGATAATACCATGGAAGAAGAATGGAATTTCAAAGCCAGCACAAAGTGACCTGCTTTTTAAAGATTTGAATATCGCTTTAACCTCCTGTATCCCTCCTGTACCTACACTGAAATGTGGAATAAAACTATTTCTGCAAATGTTTATCTCGATTAAGTTGAAGTAGGTTGGAAGGTAAACTTTTGTAAGAATAATATGTAGACTGTATATAAAAATAAATGATGGTGGTTAGAGGAAGTTGTATGAATGTGACGCAACAGATGCTTTCCAAATATCAAATGAGACAAGTATTGTTTCTAAGAGTATCACTTTGTATGCTTGATTTTAAGCTCATACTTTAACTTTCATACGTCCATATTGAACATTCTAGACTTACAAATGTCTCTCTCACTGCTCCAAGCTCAGCACACTCAGGTTGTCATCCTCCGTGGAGTAGTGGTACCATGCTAGCCTCTAATTCCCAAGGTCGCGGGTTCAAACCCGGCGGAGGGCGATGGATTTTTTTTTGGGCATAAAAATCCTTAGCATGGCTTCCTTCGGAAGGGAAGTAAGGCCGGTGGTCCCATGTTATAGATTTACGGCATGTAAAAGAACCTCAAGCCTGATAAAGAGGTCTCTGAGCAAAATTACAGGTCTTTCATGCCCAATATAGAATGGGACGCTAAGGACCATAGTAGTTAAAGAGCGTACATAAATAAAAAGCTCAATTTAAACACTCAGGTTTGCTTGGATTAAAATTCAATGCTGAACAAACAGTGGAGCATACTTAGAAAACTAGCTCCTGCTTGAGGTATGTAATGTAAATATCACATGCAAAATGTATTCTGAACTAACTTGCTTGCTTCACTGCTAGTGGCAAGCTTCAGTACTAAACCATGCTCTTTATGGACCATTCAAACTGACATAGTTTCTAGTTACCATATGCATGTGTTTGACCACTCAGCCATCCTAGCATATGACTAGAATGGTATGTATTCTCCTGTTTATTGTATATGTTCAAAATGAGCATAGTATTCTGCCGTGAACACACCATCAGCAAATGCTTCCAGTATTTTCCAAATTAGGCTGGCTTTAAGGTTGTTACTCTTTTGGCTTAGGGTGTACATGGAATGTTATCCACAAGTGTTGCCACCCTGATCTACATGTTTTTCAACCACTCGGTCAAGTATCTGATCCTTTCTAGGACAAGTGTATGTTGCATATATCAGACAATTTTCTTGATTTTATTATTCAAAATAATTACTTCTGAATTTGACGACTTAAATAATCATAATGTCGTGACAATTTCTGTATCAAATTTCATCCTACATCAGGCTCTAGTCTTCAAAGATGGCATTTAATATTAACTGTGTTGCAGTCCTTTTAAAGAAATTCTCTCTTTTATCATGGAATAATATTTGAAACAATGACCATTGACAAAGTATGGTGTATGTTCAGTAACTAGGTAAGCTAATTTTATGGTCATGCTTTTCAAAAACAAATGTATGTCAAATATATATAAGTTCTAGTAGAATTAAAAGTATTACAAACATATTTACAATTGTATCCATTTTGCAGTTATTAGAAAAATATTATTTCATTTTAGATATTACAATAGAGATCTGGTCAAGTAAAAGTAAAGTGTAGTTCCAATTTAAATGAGACTATAGCTATAAACATGAAAGAAAATATTACATTTTTTATATTTACCTTGCTAGCATGTTTGAGTCCAAATTTAACAGCTGTAAGCTGAGTATTTTGTAAAACAGTAATATAATTAAACCAAAATATATTTCCTGGAACTTACAAAGACTTTTCTTATTTAACCTAAAAATCCCGTTTGAAGTTTATCTCCAGTATCATTTTATTGTTTTAATTGGAAGTAGTTATGCGAAAAGGATCCACATGCCAAAGAGAAGGTTCTTAGATATTTACTTGAGTTCAAACATTTTCTATTGTGGGGTTTAGTTCAATGTCTTATGTTACCATTAAACTATTTATGTTAAAGATTTTAAAGGAATTCCTCTTCCCCAAACTAGTTTTTACATGGAAACATTTTGGTTATTTTTTATTTTCTCAAAAAGTTTCTTAACAAATTTGATTAAAATATGCACTGTTTAAGATATGCATGACTAATAAAATGTATATCTTGAAGTCCCCTTTATTCTAAATGAACTTTCTATAAGTTTTTATAATTCGTAAACCATAAGAGATAGACAAAAATGATGGAGAGCTCACTGAAGTACACAATTTATGCCAAGTATGTTTTTCTGTAGTATCAGCCATTTTTTGAACATTCTTTGTTAAATATTTAAGTTTTCCCAGAATAAACTGTCATTCAGCATCTATAAAGCATCTTATACTATTCTAATAAGTTATCCCATAGGTTTTTTTAGTAAGATAAAAATGTCAATATTACTTAATTTGGGATTATTTGTGGTTAAAAAGTATCGTGAGTAAGGTAACAGAAATAGAAGATTCACATTTTATGTGAATACTATAATATAAAGAGCAGAAAATTGAGAAGAAAGCCAGTACCTACCCAAGTAAGCATTTTGAGGTTAGGAGGCATGGGTTACAGATGCAATATAACAACAGAAGGGCTGCATGAACATAATTTAAATATGAGTTTAAACATCATTTCCAGTCAATATGAAGCACTGTTTCAACTAATCACTACTGGAACCGTTATATGTGTCTACTATACTGTAGAAGGTGGTATTACCATACCATCCAGCAGACTTCACATCAGACAATGACTTAGTACTAACAAGAGTGCATTTTGTGTACATTTGACATGCCAAAAATCCAGATTAAATCTTTATGTGTGTATCACAGTAAAAAAAGGTTCTGGAACTCCTCTTTCCTATCCTCAAAATGCTTATTTTGGTGCTTGCTTTCTACTCTACAATTCTCTGCACATTGTTGTGTCTGCAGCTTGTATATGGGATGATGTGAAGTTGTTATGCATACAGAAAGTCATGTGAGTGTGTGTGTGATACATATGATTGTTAGTAATTGGTAATGGCTATTCCTTAGCATCATGATTCAGTTTTCTTAAAAGTTGTGATTTTGTGTGTTGGTTCCCTTTTGCACGACTTCCTCCAACTGTAAAGTTACCAAAGCAATATTAAAATACATGTCTGGAATGTAAACCAAAGTATGCATTATTAGATAAACAGCAGACCTTTTTAATGTTCACTAGGTTAATTGCCTAAAGTCATCTTATGCATTCATATTTTTATTTTAATATGTTAGGGATAAAAATGTATTATGTACATTACTTTCTCTACCATGTATATACATAGTAGGTAGAGACGCTATTGCATATGACTCAAAAATTAAATGTAAAGATTTCACCAGAAATATAAGTTTTGAGGCCCCTTGAATCAAAATAAAAAAGCATTTTTAGAAAAATATCAGTGTGTGTATGTGTCTGTGTGTTTATGAACAGCAAACTCAAAAATGACAAGTCGTAAAATATCAACTTGGTATTTAAGTTCAGTATCTTGCAAAGATGCAACAAAAAGATTTTCAAGAAAATCCCCCACCACAAACTACCTCTTATATGGAAAATTTTTCAAAATGTTTTCTTTTTTCTCAAAATTGGCTCTTAATGATTTTGATTAAAATACCATATGTTAAATATATTTTATATGACAAATAAAATGTATATATATAGAATTTTCTGAGAATAGCCTGTGAAGGTCTCTTCATTCGGAAGATAGTTTCTATAATCTTGTACAACTGGTAAACATTAAGTGATAAGACAAAAACACACTACACAAAATATGTAGATTTCAAAAAACACAATTTATTACAAATAATTTTTTTTGTGGCATAAGCCATTTGTGAGATACCCGTTATTAATGGTTTGAATTATTGTCATTCTGCTGAAGTCCTGTGGTGGATTTTCAGTTGTTTCTCGCGATTGCATGGAATTTTAAGGCCAGTATACAGAGTTCAGTTGTTCAACATTTGGCTTTGCTATTCCCTTTGCATCTTTAACAAAATATGTAATCAACTAATCACCTACTTCTGGAAAGGTTTATCTTGATTAAGATAAAGTAGATAGGAAAACAAGCTTTCATAAAAATAGTTCGTAAAATGTAAATTAAACTCTTTGATGCAACAGCTCGTTTCTGGGTCAAGACCTGCCGCCTGGCTGCTGCATCCCACACCTCTGCCTACAACTGGCGCCATGAGTGGGGTGCAGTACTGTATACCCACTAATAAACAATAGGGGGTAGAGAAAGTCATATGAATGTAACACATCAGATCAGATTTTTTTTTAAATTTTTTTGTCATAATTCAATGTGATTTGAAATTGTGAAGGTTTATCACACAGTAGCTATGTATTTGTTTCCAGTTACATTTCTGTGATGTTTCATTGTACACTTAGATAAATATAACAAAAATTTGTTTTTTTTTTTAAATTTATGACCCAGGAAATTGTGCTACATGTTGTGTGTAGAAATATATGAGTACATATTAATACCAATATTTCTTTGTTTGGCAAAGGTATGATATATTACACACTGAATTTTCTTTGCTTACTAATGAAGTTTGAAAAATTTTGAGTCAGAGTCAGGATCCAAAGAATGGCTCTGAGCTAGTGACTGCAGGCTTAAACTTATTTTCACACTTTGAACGTACTAAACTGGTAGGGGCATAGTGCCGGAATTACTTTGAAATGGTATATCACACAATAGTGCAGGAATACAAATAATTTATTCAGAAACTTTGGTCTTCTGCATTTCCATCATTTGTATTTATACCAGAAAAAATTAATACCTTACTTAAGTAAATATTATTACATTGTTATAAGCGATTTTTACTGTTCAGAATCTAGCAATTTGGAATGTGTCCCTGGTGTCTTGTCACTGCTATAAAGAGTTTACAGTTAAGAAAACAGTAGTTTTACAGCATCTTCCAAGGATGCAACAGGAAGATTTTCAAGAAAATCCCCTCACCCTAAACTACACTTTACATGGAAAGTTTTTCATTATATTTTATGGTCTCAAAATTGGCTTTAAACATTTTGATTAAAACAGTATATATTTAAGATGTTAAAAGGCTAATAAAGTGTACATCTTGAATTTTCTGCGAATAGCCTATGAAGTCCCCTTTATTCGGAATGAATTCTGTATAAGTGGTAAACCATAAGAGATATATAAAAATGTGCTATACCAAAAATATAATCTCTTTAAATTACAAAATTTATTTCAAATAACTTTTTCATTGTATTAGCCATTTCCAAGTTATTTGTTGTTATTGGTTTAAATTTTTCAATACTTTTGTCATTTTTGAAGCACTTTCACCATTCATTTGTTTCTCAATATCTGGAAAGTGTGTAAAATTTCAATGCTAACATACAGCAATCCACTTTTTAAAGATTTAAGTATCATTTCAGTCTGATGTATCCCTCCTGCTCCTATAATAAAATGTATAATGAAACTTTTTCTGCAAATTTTTATCTTAATTAATATTAAGTATGTAGAAAAATAAGTTTTTGCAAGAATCATTTGTAGAAGAGGTATAAGAATAAACGATAATGGTTTAGAGTCATTTTTGTTTGATGCAACTGACTTCTAGTTACACTGCTTATGTAGGGAGGGCACGCTTGATATTAGTGATTATGTGATTGCATTTACAGCATAAGATGACTTTATACAATGACAAGCACATCTTCAGTATTGTGAGATGTGATAAAGTTAAGTTGTTTTCAAATGATATGGTTTAAAGAGTACATAAAAAGGATTTTTTTTCTCCAATTTTACCTTGATTACACACTTTATGTATTACCTCAACATTTATTTTTAAAGAGCAGCTCTTTTAGGTGCCTTAAAATTCTCTGAAATATAAAAGTAGTACATTTTTGTTTAATAACTTCCAAGTACTTAAACAGTCAGCTTTTACCAGCATATATATTAAGTATTTTCTGCATCAGCTTGATTAATGAACCTAGTTTCATATGTTTTTCTCCATCTTATGGCACTGCATACCAACAAAAGTAAGGTAAGAATACATTGTCTATAGATCATACATTTATAGGTTTTTTTGGTTTTTTGTTTTTCCATTTTTGAGCTATATAAAATGTCCCGCTATTCTATGTTCCAAAATAGTATACAGTAGACACACTAATTTATCCACTCCATTTAAGTTGGCAGTAACTACTGTATTGATCTAAGTAACACTCCTTTTGTTTGCTTACTTATTTATAATATCACACATTTCAGAAGGTTCCAATAACTTGAACGTTTAAGAATTTTTAGAGTTAAACAAAATAAAGTGCTGACAACTACAGCTTGTTGGTGAACTGAGCAGGATGGCTCAGGCAATAGCATATGAGGGCTCAAATTTGGGAGATCTGGAGTTTGATTCCTGTTGGACTAACTACCCTGACCTTGGGCAGTTTAAAACCAGTCCTTTACAACTACTTAGAGCCTTAAGCGCAGTCTGTCTATCTGAGAAGATAAAGATCTGTTTACCAGTGTAAGCTCTCCTTATGTTTTCATGTATGCATTGAATAATAGCATAAATTTCTGTTTCAAAAACAGTAGCATATTCCCAAAGGGTAAAAACTTTTTGCATCTTGGTCATATGACAAATCCTCCTATCACAAACTACCCTTTAGATTGAAGATTTTTTTGAAATGTTTTATTTTATCAACATGATTCTTAATGATTTTGATTAAATTACCATTTGTTTAAGATATTTGCATGACAAATAAAATGTGTAACTTTAATTTTCTGGGAAGAACTTGTGAAGTCCTCTTTATGCTGCATGTCTTTTGTGTAATTGGAGAGATACATAACCTCTTACTATACAAAAAATGTAGAGCCTGTTAAAACACACAGTTTATATTAAATGAAATCTTTTGTGGCGTTAATCATTTTTGAGATATTCTTTGTTATTGGTTTGAAGTTTTCAAATAGGTACTTATACTTTTCTTAAGGGGAAAACCATTATTCATTTTTTTCTCATGGTCATGCAAAGAGAATGGAACTTCAAAGCCATCACAAGGTGACCCGCTGTTAAAAGTTTTGAGTATTGCTTAAGCCTACTGTATTCCCCTAATCCTGTTGTATCAAAGGAAATATGCAGTAAAATATTTCTGTAAGTGTTTACTTTGATTGACATGAAATAGATAGAAGAATAAGCTTTTGTAATAGTAGTTTGTGGAAGAATGGGTAGTGAAAGTCATGCGAATGTAATGCATCAACAAGGCCCCCCCTCCCTCCCAAAAAAAATGTTACCATTAGAACCAGAATACAAGCATAATGTAATTTAGGGCAATGATCAAAATTCTCTTAACATGTTTATAGCCTCTTATTCTAAACAATTTCTGCTTGGCGTAATGTGGGAGACCAGGGATGATTCCATGCTGGATGTTAAAATTTTAATCTATGTTATTTGGTCATAAATGGATTAAACATACTTTAAGCTAATTCTGACTTGACTGAAGGACATAACTACACTTATTGCCATGAACTGAGACTTTTTAAAGCATCTCAGGTCCTTCAGCATGTACTTGGAAATTCCAGGTTTGCCTGGGCATTCCTTCACAAACCCTTGTACCTACAACAAAATGTATAATGGGTCTGTTTCTGCAAAGGTTTATCTTGATCATTATGAAGTAGATAGAAAAATAAGCTTCCTTAAGAATAGTTTGTAGAAGTTATACAAAAATAAATAACAGTGGGTGAATGTAACACATTTTAAATATCTTTCTTCTCTTTATAGAAGAGTTTGCCTCATTTGCTTTAATTCTCAATTTTGTAATTGGAAACTTGTTTTCATCCATATTTTGCCTCTGTAACAAGTTCCTAGCCACAACAGCATATCACTTACATTATCCTAAAACATATGCCTTGTATTATGTATGAGTTCAGTTATGTATATTATGTACATGTTCAATTCTAGAGGCCTCTGAATGCAATCATCATTCTAAAACTTTTGATTAATTCAGACTTGCTCAGTTCATTGAATATGAAAACAAAAGAATCCTTGAAGAGTTAGGTAACATAAAATATGTAAGTTATATTAATGTTAATAATCATTATTGCCATTGTGAAGTTAATATAGGAAACCTTCTGCAATGTGAGTCACCAGTTGATATTGGAAAAAAAAATAAAAATACAGTTATGTGCATTTATAGCCTGAAAATTTACTCAATCGGCTACATTTTAAATTTCCCTGAGATGAAAACAGTATTTTTTTCCTGTGACACTAATGTTTGAAATCTATTACCAGTTTTCACCTCTTCATGCATATTGGACAATCAGAGGTAACAAAGGAAAGTAAAGATTTAACCACCAATTCATACATTTTTAAATAAGACATTTATAAGAATGACACCTGAGCTGCTTTCTTGTATGCTAACATACTCCAAAAAGGTTGTTATCTTTTAGTTTGCAAAAGGGAAGTAAAGGAAAATATGAATCTTAAAAGCCATAAACTATTATATGGGTTATCATCACATTAGAAGGAATTTTATTAAAGAAAGAATTAGTAAACAATAATATTGTTATTAGTGTTGAAAACCTTTGAATTACCATTATAGTATACTTAAATCTGACCAAATTGGAAACTGAATAACCTGGAATCCTGTCTATTTTGGAAAAAATGTTTTAATACTAGTGGAATTCATATATTTTATGTAGGTAATGGGAGAGCCAAGAAACTATGAACCAGCTGCGCTCTTTTTCCACTGGGCGTGTGGATACATGATAACGCACTACTGCTATAAACAAGGTCACACTGTCGTGATTTTGCTCTGCAATGTGAAGTGCATTATTGAGTTGACGGTGATGTGATGTAGTGCAATTATTACGAGTTACTTATTATTTTGTCCTGTGCTTAGTCACAAAGTATATTATGGCTCAGTATATGCTTTCTACTGCACAGTGTGTATTTATTTATGATTTGTATGTGTTAAGCCAGTCAGCTCGCCAAGTGAAAGTACGATTTGCAGAAAGATTTCCAGGTGTAAAAGTACCAGGCCGTACAACAATTCATGAACTTTACAATAAATTTCAGGCCACAGGAAGTGTTCAGGCTAAGAAATATAAAAGATGGCATACGGTTCTTACTGAAGAAACATTAGATGGCATCGGTCATCATTTGGAGAATTGCTCCAAAAAATAACTTTGGTGTCTTTCACAACAGGCAGGCATTTCTTATGGCTCTGTGCAGAGAGCTACCAAATTTATGAAGCTAAAACCATATAAAATAACTGTGGCACATGCTCTTCAACCAGGTGATCCTCCACATTTTGTGAGTGGAGTCTCAATAGTTTACACAATAGTAAAAGAGACCCATATTTAATATTTTTCACGGATGAGGCTTGGTTCCGCCTTCATGGATATGTATGTATACAAAATAACATTATTGGAGCTCTGACAAACCTAATATTGCTCATGAAATACCCCTCATGATGAAAAAAATTGTGTATGGTGCACCATGCGGAGAAAGAGTTAAAGGGCTAATTTTTTTCGAGTCAATAGTTGATGCTCGTACATATGTGAATACAATTTTGCCCCCCTTTTTTTAGAGAATTAACAGAACAGGAGCATGATTTTGCCTTTTTTCAACAAGACTGCAACAGCTCATATGGCCAATATTTTGATGAGAACAATTGAAAATGTGTTTGGGGACAACCCCCTTGCGATTTCTATCTCTGGGGTAACTTAAAACACACCTGGAAGAATTAAAACAAAATATCTGTCAGGAAATTGCCAGCATTTCTCAATATGAACTATGGCGAGTGATGGATAGTTTCCTAAAGAGGTGCCAAAAATGCATGGACAATGACGGTGGTCGGTTTCAGCATCTCCTTTCATACAGTTGGTAAGTAAAGCCTTTAAAAGTAGTTTTAAAAATGTTGTATGGTTTCATTCGCGCTTTACTATGATAACAGCAGATGGCAATAAGCGCTGAGGGCATGGACAGGAAAAACACTGCACAGCCGGTTTGTAGTTTTTGTCTCTCTCTGTATAATATGGTAACTACTCAACATGGAAATGGAAAAGGAATTGCTTAAAATGGAAATATGTTGTACCAAAATCAACTTGTTTTTGGATATGTTATGCTTGCAAGGAAACTATAAATATTTTATGCTTTTATTTTGGAATGTACTGTACTTCTGAGGAAACTGTAAATGTAGGTCATTAAGGCAAATTAGATTTCTTTATAAATATACATACTTGAGCGGAGACCATGTCAAGGAATAAAGAAAGGGACTACAGTTGCAAATATGGTTTTTCCTTCATGCGATGTCTGTTGCTTGGAACAGTGTATTGTGATAAAGGTCGTACATTTTTTGATAAAGAATGTTGTGCAAAACTTTGGCACCTTCTCAGATGCAAAAATATTTACTTTCATTAATATTAAAGTAAATTTAGCAACATCTCATTGAAAGAAGAAACATTTTGAGGATAACTTAAGACTGGTTTAATCACTGTTCATGTTTCTTTTTTTCCATTTACACTACTAAAATAAACTAAGTAATGACTCTACAGATTAATTAAAGGATTTTATTTCATGGTAAATATGATGAATTTGATACTCAATAAAAAAACTTGTGTCGATACTGTCCGTGGGTATTGGGTTTTATCAAATATTGGGTAAGGGGAGGCATTTATATGGCCAATATTTTCAACTAGACACTTTATTTGGAGCTACTGTAAGTAAAAGTGCAAAATGTTACTTTATGTTTCAATTAAAAGAGTAGATTTCAGCTAAAATATCTGTGCATTATGAGCTTTTTTTATC
This sequence comes from Deroplatys truncata, assembly GCA_030765065.1. NCBI lineage: Eukaryota > Metazoa > Arthropoda > Insecta > Mantodea > Mantidae > Deroplatys > Deroplatys truncata. Next base: position 26,378,083 of record CM060985.1, on the reverse strand, counting down.
ATAACTACCCTATGATGACAAAGGGACTGGGTTCAGTGCTAGTGTATGTTTACATTTCCCTATCAGTAAGCTGAGAGTGCTCCTTTTTGTCCACATAGTAATATACAGAGTGCCAAACAATTTATGCACACTTTGACAGGAGATATCTATTTAATATATTTCAAAGTTGAACCAAAAAACAACAGTAATGTGGAGTATGATGTTCTGTAAACAGACGTGACTCACATACGTTATGCTAGCAGTGCTTCAATAAAATGGAGCCAACATTATCGTTTGAACTGCAGACAGCAATTTTGAAGTAATATTGGAAAACCGAGAATGTTGTTGAAGTTTAGTGGTAACTGAGACATGTGTACAGAACAGAACTGACAATGTGAGTAACAATTGCATGCATTCAAGACAAATTTTAGACTCGTGGTACCGTATGCAATGTTCACAAGGGCAGATCTGTGAGACCTCGTACAGCAACAAGCCCTGCATCCTAGGCTATGGTTTTGGAACATTTTGAGCTTTCACCACAGATATCCATAAGGCAATGTGTACATGAGACTGGGGTTAGCAAAACCAGCATACATCAAATTATTAAAACAGCAAAGTTGAAAGTTTTCATCCCAAGAGTTTTGCATGAATTAAATAATGAAATTGAAATGGCAGATGTTGCAGTCGCTGAGGACACTTTCGCAAATACTACTCGATCATAATTCAATGTACTCAGAAGTGTATCGATGCTGATGGTGGGCATTTTGAGCTACTGATGTAACTGTAAAAGTCTAAGATGATTAGTGCTCATCGTTTTCTGATTGTGTGAATTCAGCTTTGTTATGTTGACACGGTTTTTTCTTTGTTTGAAGTGTGTAAACTTTTTTTTTGGCACCCTCTGCACTTAACATGTTCTGGAGTGTCAATATTGTAATGGAGGGTTGCAGACCAACTGTTAGCATTTACTTCCTTTGTTTCTCATTAGCATTTGTAGCATCATGACTAACATAATTACAGTGACTTGTGTTTAGCAGACAATATAACTATTTGAAACTAGTTCTTGTGAATAAATAAATGGAAAAGTGATAATAAAGTTTCTTATGAATAAGCTTTCAAAAACAATACCAGTTTTTAAGAAAGATGATAATGATGTTGTTTTTAATTTAGACCTATCCCTTTTGTGCCTATTTTTTACTTTCTCTACTACGTATAGCAAGTAGGGGAAGTATTGCATTCCACCCAAAAATTCGATACCGATATTTCACCGGAAATACATGTTTTGAGACCTCCTGAATCCAAAAAAACCATTTTTGGAAACATGTCTGTGTGTGTGTCTGTGTGTGTGTGTCTGTGTGTGTGTGTGTGTGTGTCTGTGTGTCTGTGAACAGCATAACTCAAAAACGAATAGTCGGATAAACACCAAACTTGGTATTTAGGTTCAGTATCTTCCAGAGATGCGACACGAAGGTTTTCAAGAAAATCCCCCCACCCCAGAGTACCCTTTACATGGAACATTTTTCGAAAATTTTAATTTTCTCAAAAATGGCTCTAACGATTTTGATTAAAATATCATATGTTTAACATATTGTCATGAGAAATGAAATGTATATCTCGAATTTTCTGGGAATGTCTCCAAAAGTATTCTTCATTGTGAACGACTTTTGCATAACTGGTAAACCATAAGAGATAGGCAAAATTTTACTGCACAAAAAATGTAGATCACGTTAAAATACACAACTTATGTCATATACATTTCTTTTGTTGAGTTAACCGTTTTCGAGATATTGCTTGTTATTTCCTTAAATTTTCCAATACTTATACTTTTTCTCAAATTTGTTGTTCATTTTTTTTATGTCCTGGACATGCAAAGAGAATGGAATGCGCCACATAGCAACCAGCGTTAAAATATTTGACTATCGCTTAAAAGCTACCATATTCCCCTTGCACCTACAAGAAAATTACCAATAAGATTGACATCTCGATATCTCGATTAACATGAAGCATATGGAGAATAGGCGTTTATAAAAATAGATTGTACAAGAGTAGAGAAAGTCATGTGAGTGTAACACATCAGATTTTTTCTAAAGTGTTTTAATTGATAGTGGTTAATCAGTTGCCTCTCCATTCTGTAAGCCATGGGTTATTTAATGAACACAAGTTTGGTTTTAGAAAAGCAGCATCAACTATCTATGCTGTCTCTCAATATTTTGGATTTTTTTAATCCCTTGAACCAAAAGAAATACATTCTTCCTCTTTATATGATTTGTCTAGGGCTTTTAAAGTTTGCTCACTGATATTTTTACTTTCTCTACTACGTATAGTAAGTAGGGGAAGTATTGTATTCCACCCAAAAATTCGATACCATTTCACCGGAAATACATGTTTTGAGATGCCCTGAATCCAAAAAAAGCATTTTTGGAAACATGTCCGTGTGTGTTTCTGTGTGTCTGTGTGTCTGTCTGTGAACAGCATAACTCAGAAACGAGCAGTCGGATAAACACCAAACTTGGTATTTAGGTTCAGTATCTTCCAGAGATGTGACACGGACGTTTTCAAGAAAATCCCCCCACCCCAGAGTACCCTTTACATGCAACATTTTTCGAAAATTTTAATTTTCTCAAAAATGGCTCTAACGATTTTGATTAAAATATCATATGTTTAATATATTTTCATGACAAATAAAATGTATATCTTGAATTTTCTGGGAATGTCTCCAAAAGTATTCTTCATTGTGAACGACTTTTGGTAAACTGGTAAACCATAAGAGATAGACAAAATTTTACTATACAAAAGATGTAGATCGCGTTAAAGTACACAATTTATGTCATATACATTTTTGTTGTTGAGTGAACCATTTTCGAGATATTGCTTGTTATTCCCTTAAATTTTTCAATACTTATTTTCTCAAATGGGAATTCGTTATTCATTTTTTTGTCTTGGATATGCAAAGAGTATTAATCTGTGGGGAAGGGAATGGTGCTGCACCTAGCAACCAGTTCTTAAGAGATATGTATGTGCTTAAAGGCTAGTGTATTTCTACATTGCCCTTGTAAATATATATTCCCCTTACATCTACAAGGAAATTATCAATAAGATAAGAGTCTGCAAATGTTTATCTGGATTAACATGAAGTAGATGGAGAATAAGCGTTTGTAAAATAGTTTGTACAAGAGTAGAGAAAGTCATGTGAGTGTAACCCATCAGATTTTTTTATATTTATTGCCTCCTATCTTAGTAGCAGAACACAAATTGTGGAAGTGAATGGTAGGTGTTCTTCACCAAAATTTATAACACATTACAGAGTTCCTCAAAGGTCTACTCTGGGTTCTTTTTTATTTATTGTTGTGGTAAATGACTTGTTTTATTGGTTAAGTAAAAAAAAACTGAGAGCAGTTGCTTTATGCCCGAGCCCAAATCATGTGTATGTGTGCTCTGCTCACTGACTACACCGGGGGGGGGGATTTTCCATTCTAAACTTCTGCGTCACATACTAATGAGTAATAGTAACATGCACTAGAATGTGTACTAAGATTGTTATAAATGGTGTGCATCTGCATTGAGAAATTCCTGGCACTCGTTGTCATCATGAGGCTGTAATTCATGAACAATAGTCACTCTGTAGGGTTTCAATTTTAAAAGTTTAGCAGCTGTATCAACAGAGGAATTTGAAATGCCCACTTGATGTGCAACACATCATAGACTTCTTTCAAGAGCATTAAAATGATGCTCCAATTTTATCAATTTTCCCTCCATTAGAAAATATCTCTTTTGCTTCTTAAATTTAGCATTTAGCTATCACTTTGTCCTAAACTTATTAACTGCACATGTAATAATATCTCTATTTGGAATTAGCATACCAGGAAATGTCTCTTGAAATTGTCTACATACCTATTGACATGATTCAGTTTTTATGTATGTATCTGTATATAAAAATTCTTTGTTCAAGTGTGAATTTTTCGGTAGGTATTTCAGTGGACTAATAACAAGACAAGTACAGCAACAATAATATGAATGCTCTGAAGTAATTCACCCACAACATAGATATTTGAATAAGCTTTCATTTTTGAGATGCACAATGAACAAACTCTAGCCTTACAGAAGGTAGCAAATGACAGTTGACATTCATAACCAATAAAGCATAACCTTGAGTGGGTCAGTCACTGCTAGTAAGCTAATGGAACATATCAAGGTCAGTAGTGATCGTGACCAGCCACAAAATGACCACTTGGCATTTTATGCATAGATGATACTACTATTTTAGTATAGATCATCATGAGGATATAATGAATAATTTGATGGATTGGTTGAGTGATAAAAGTTTAAGCTTTAAGTTGAACAGGATGCAGCATATTGATTTTTATCTATAAAAGGCTAACAACCATAATGCTGTTAAAATGTTAGGAATTCATATTGATAGCAGTATAACTTGGAATTATCACACTACTACTTTATGTTGGAAACTTTCCAGAATAATTATCTGCTTAGAAGATTGAAATAGAATGTTTGTAAATCCATTTTTCTAAATGCATTTGATGAACTTTTTCAAACCCGACAGAGGGCGATGTTTTTTTTTTTACTGTAAAATCCTTAACATGGCTTCCTTCGGAAGCGAAGTAAAGCCGGTGGTCCGGTGTCGTAGATTTACGGCACGTAAAAGAACTTCAAGCCTGATAAAGAGGCCTCTGAGCAAAATTTCCGGTCTTTCAAGCCCAATATAGAATGGGATGCTAAGGACCATACTAGTTAAAGAGCGGCTATAAATAAAACTCAATTCATTCTTTGGAGTTTTTCAGTTTTCTCAGTTATAGTATAATATTACGACTGAGGCAACAGTAGTGGAGCCAAGGATGTGTTTTTATTGCAAAAGAAAGTCATTCATAGCATTGCTAATATATCTTTGAGAAATATGCACAAAAATTGTTTTAAACAGCTTTCTATGCATTATGACTCTACCATCCATGTACATTTTTAGCTTATTATGTCTGTTCATAAACACTTGAATGAACATACTATACACAATGATATATAGTGCCCCGTCACTTCAAACTTTGAAGTATTATAAATATTATAATATTTAAGATTGTAAGGAAATAAGAACTTCATTGTTTTAGGCAAACAGTGGGATTTGACTTTTACAGAACTTTGGAAATATGTCTACCGTTCTTTCTGCAACACCTTGCAGATAATGGTAGCAGTTTCTTGCGCGATAGCATTTTTCAGTTGTAATGGGGCTGTTGGATGTGCCAGAAAAACCCTCTCTTTAAGTTAACCCCAACCGAAGGTCAGCCTCACGGAGAACATATTGCTGGAAAGCTGATTGACCGATGTCCAAAGATCTGTTCCTCAAGCTTTCTGATTTAATCTCCAAATTAGGAACTGAATATGGACATGCTCTAAATCGTTACGTTCTAAATTGTCCCAGAACTTGAAAAATACTACTACTGCTTTCATAATAGCATTGTACCAAATGTATTTGAACACTTACTGATAGAGCAATGGCTTGCAAATTACAAATCATTAGTATTTTATTCAACAAAATGGTAACTATAGAAACTACGGAATGTAAAAGGAAACAAGTGAAAACCAAATTACGATGTTTGAAATGGTGAGAGTTTAACTTTTTCCCTAACTCGATATTACAATATTTATAACGGATTAAAGTTTGAACTGTCTTTTGAAAGCAATGTACATAGTCATAATACAACAGGATGGAGTAACTTAATAATACCATCATGTAGACTGAGTAAGTCATTGAATAATCATACTTGTATTGGTCTGAAACTTTACAACAAATTACCAACTCACCAACAATCTCAGGAAAATCTTAACTGAAAATTGTTTTTTATTGCTTAATTTGTAACTGTTATAGATCTGTTGTTATAAGGATTTGTGTTTGTACTCTATGATGAAGCCTATTACAGATTCTTGTTCAATGGCTAATAAAAAACTATCTACAGTTTGAGCAGAGGTCCCCATACCCCTGTGAGTATTAAATGTTATTATGCTATGTTACTTCTTATCTGTCGTCCTTCGTGGTGTAGTGGTTACTATGCCTAGCCTCTAGTTCCCGAGGTCGTGGGTTCAAACCCGGCGGAGGGCGATGCATTTTTTTTCGGGCGTAAAACTCCTTAGCATAGCTTCCTTCGGAAGGGAAGTAAAGCCGGTGGTCCCGTGTCGTAAATTTACGGCACGTAAAAGAACCTCAAGCCTGATAAAGAGCCTCTGAGCAAAATTACCGGTCTTTCACGCCAAATATAGAATGGGACGCTAAGGACCATAGTAGTTAAAGAGCGTCCATAAAAAAAACCCCTCGTATCAATTGTTGGAATTCATGGTTACATGTTTTCACAGTCGAGTTTTAATCTGTAGCTATGGCAGATATGAATGGCCATAGTTACACTATTGAGAGCGCTTAGTGACAAGTGTGTGGGTGCACAGGGCAGACAATGAGACAGATTACAGGAGCGTTACAGGAAAGATTTAATAAGGCTCCACCGCGAAAGCAACACTTCTGGATTGGGAAAGACTGCTTTTGCTATTGGCAGCGTTAAAGACAGGCTGGGGAGTGGAAGGAAGAAGACACGAGAAGAAACATGTGCCGGAGTCTCTGCTTCGACTGAACAATCTCATAAACGTGCTTCGGAACTCGGTATACCGAGGACAACAATGCGAGATCACATGAAAAAAGACCTTAAGCTCAGACCTTTTCAACCGATATTCGTAAACAGTTATCGGATAGAGGCCGTTCATGCCGTGCTTTGTTAACACAATTTCCAAATGCAGCGAACCGTGCCAAGGTTATGTTTTCAGATGAACGTGTGATTTACCGCAGCTCACATGCTAGAAAATATTGTCTTTTGGGCCAAAGAGAATCCTCATTAAACAGTCGAGTTAGAAAGGAACCCGCCTCATGTAATAATATGGGCAGCGATGACATCACAACATCCGCTTGGACCGTACTTTTCTGAAGGTGCTGTGAATCGCGCAAATTATTTACATGTGTTACAAACATGGCTAATACCTCATCTTGAGGAAAAGGGCCTCACAGAACTCATATGCTTGCAGCAAGATGGAGCACCTGCTCACTACGTTCTTGCAGTGCGATAGTTTCTAAATGAACACTTTCCAGGACGGTGGATAGGTCGTGGTTCATCAGCAACACTAGCTCCCTTGAAATGGCCAACCAAGAAGTCCTGACCTCACCACACCTGACAACTTGTTATGAGCTGCGCACTGCTGTTGAGGATGCATTTCACACTATAATACCGGGCATGTTCAAGAATATGTCAAGAAGAACATGGAGGCTTATGGAACTGTGTTTACAGCATGATGGGGAACACACAGGTATATTGGACACGTAATACGTAAATACTTGTGCTAAAATAAATCAATTAGCATTCGATACTAGGGAGTACGGAGACTTTTCGCCCACCCTGTATGTATCCATCTATGAGAATAAATATAAAGAAAGTCTTGCACACCACCGATCTTTAATTAAGGGTGCTAATTGACAGAAATAAGAAATAGATTAATTTTTATAATCAAACTAAACGTATTTAACATGTATTATTATTATTATTATTATTATTATTTAACAATATTTTATTTTATTTCCCTGGAAACTACTTTTAAAGTTATGCCCATGTTGATGTTTGTCTGGTTAACCGATGTTTTTTTTGCACATTTCATTACAATATGAACAGAACTGATTTGATATTCTCTCACTGTAAATGAATACCATGACTTCCCATTCAAGCAGAACTTGGACATATTTTTGATTTTCTGTAATTTAATTTCCAGAAATTGTTTTGGTCTGCATACAAGAAAGCTGTTACAAAATGTACTCCTTGAAATATTATTTTGGCATTAAAAGGAAAATGACAGGAATAAAATAAAGATAATGGGAAAGAAAATATTCTGTTACCCGCTGCAGAGTTTGGTGAGCAAGTTCCACATTCCTTTCTGCCAGAAAAGGCATAATTTGTTTTCCTTTTCCTAGTACATCAACGTTCCGTGGCCAACATAAACCATTACTGTAAGATGCGCACATCGACGTGGCTTAGGTGTCCATTCACATTTGTATGTCACAACCAGTTTCACGTCACACTTGCACTATGACTATTGCTCTGCAAGGCAGTCCTCTCAGTTTCTTCTGGAGTCGTTGTTATGTGTCTTGCTGAGTTGTGGTCTGGAAACAATACAGTGGCAAGTCAAACTTCAACTTATGTAAAACGTAAAGTATCACAAACTTTATGCATGGTGATCATAAATCTTTGATACCACATTAGATTCAAATCTTAATACACAATAAGACGAAATCCATTCATAATTTTCTCTCAACCACATTCCACATGATCATACCTTACTATACTAGGGTTGCAATGTTTGAGGTGAATCAGAACACCTGTAACAGTCATTCATTTCAGAAAATATGGTATTAAAATGTTTGAGACAAAAGTATTTATAACTAAAACACATATGAACGTTCACTTGAGTTTGATTTCATCAATTAACCATAACCAGAGGTGGGGCCAGTGGTATGTTACTTTAAAACTTTAAATGGGAGTGGAATAGATGGTGCAGGAAGGCTACTATGCAACTAAGGTCATCCGTGTGGTATACACTGGCTCAGAACCAACAAACCACAGTAATGTTAGCGATCCAAGAAGTTAAAGCAACGTTAAACAACAACAAAGTTCTGATATATTCACATAACTTTCTCTACTCACTCCTCTACAAACTGTTCTTACAAAAGTTTATTCTTCTATCTACCTCTTGTTAATGCAAACAAACCTTCATTGCTCATTTACAATTTCGTTGTAGGTATAAGAAGAATACGGGAAGCTACAGCGTTAGTCAAATCTTTTCAAAGCCGGTCGCTGTGTGATGCTTTTGAAATTGGGTTCTCTTTGCTTGAATATGAAAAAGAAAGGAAAGCAAAAAAATAATAGCGATTTGTAGTTCGGAAAAGTATGAAGTATCTGAAAATTCAAACAATAACAAAGGATATCTCCGAAATGATTAAAGCCTCAAACAATTTATTTGACACAAACTTTGTGCTTCGATGAGATCTACATCTCTTACAGTTTTCAATTAAACAACAGTCATTCAGAATGAAGAGGACTTCAGAGGGTATTCCCAGAAAATTAAAGATATTTATTTTATTTGTCATGAAAAATCTTAAGCATATGGTATTTTAATCAAAATTGTTAGGACCATTTTTGCGAAAATAAAAAAAATAAGGAAAATGTTCCTTACAAAGAGTAGTTTGAGATGGGGGGATTTTCTTCAAAATCTTAGTGTCACATCCTTGTAAGGTCCTGAACTTAAAACATCAAGTTTTATGCTTAACCGGCTTTTCGTTTTTGAGCTATGCTGTTCACTGTAACACACACGCACGTTTTCCTAAAAACATACATCCACGTGTTATACATCCTGGTAAAATTTTGGTGCTGAATTTTTGGATGGAGTACAATACTTCCTCTGCTTACTGTAAGTAGGTAGTAGAGAAAGTAAAAATACATAAATAAAAACGACAACTATTGCTGAAATTATGTTGAAAAACTAAATTGCAGCATGGATATATACCAATTTTTATCAAATAATATTAAAATCGTGCGTCAAAGTACATCTGTGATTTCATTCACCGCTATCATACTGAGGTTCTGTGGTTCGATTCTCGGCTATAGGGTGGTGATTTTAAGTTGCTCCGTCGAGACCTTCACCTCTGACTAGCTCATATGAACTATCCCCAAGGCCCAACTCTCGTTCCAACTTACCATTGGAGATAATGGACGATGCCTGTTGGGTGCCTCCAATCATTGTTTGTTGGTACAAGATAAACCATATGGGGAGCGCTGGAAACAACACATTTTTGTAGTGTGCATGCTTAGCACTAAATAAGCACGAGTTTATAATGGTTCAAAGAAATTCTGGAGCTGCTTTTTAAGGATACCCATTTGTGAAAAAAATGCCAAAAATTGCCAGAATCCATAAAGATGGATTTTAGTGTCATTAATCACTACACACCTCCCACTTTAGTTACATGTAGCTTTTATAGCCGTACGAGCTTTTAAAGCTTGTCATATTGTAATTTGAATGCCTGCCTGTAAGCAGTGGTAAAGGAATCTTCAAATGGCTGCTGAGAAACAGGCATATTAAATGAGGCATGTATATGAAATAAATGATTTTTAAAGAGCATAAAATCACCAACTGTTCTTTTAGTGCTATAATTTTTAAACTCTCTTTACTCGATTTTCATTTATTGGCACATTCTCATTTTAAAATCGTGTAGTTTTCAGTATAAATGAATCACATTTTATGCACCTCTTTATAATTAGCATGATAAAAATGAGATTAATAATCTTTGTTAACATGTTTAGTTGTGATGTTATTAAACAATAATACTCATATTCTGTAAATTTGTAAGGAAAACATTGAAATCCCATATTTAACATTTATTTTCTCTCAAACTAGTAGTATAATAAAATAAATTATCTCTAAAATTTATTAATATATTGTTAAAGAGTTCAATTATACAAGAATGTTTTTAAAACATAGTTGCATCATGTGGAGAATTTTTTTAAATCAGTAAATAATAAAACCATATCTCGGGGACTAATTTAAAAATATGCACGATATTTGCTGTACTTACGATACTTTAAATCCCGATTGCTGTATTAAAATTAATCCAACTGAAATTGTGAATCTTATACATTTCACAGACGGTACGATGGTATTTTTTCGGTGTAGACTACATGGGGAGCGTTGGGAACAACAACACATTCTTGCCGTGTGCATACTTAATACTAAATAAGCACGAGTTTTAAAATGGGTTAACATATGTATGTTTTAGTATACCTGTAGAGTTAAGCTGAAGAGTAGGACTTGCTTTGCTTTTTGCCTGTAACCAATCATCTTTGGCATCTAGGTCTGAAGGCCCCCAGTCCTCTGTCGGTTTGGCAGCCATTAGCAGTTTCTGAAAAGTTTATATCTATGTTTAGAATAGCACAATTGATTATTACCAGCAGGGATGTACCAAGAGGGGAGAATAAATAACTTCATATCAAATTAAAGTTGTTTCCTTTGATTTGTTTCAGTCCCTGCTCTTGATAAACATCAAGGTCATAATAACATGAGTTTGGAGTTTTAACTTTGACTCTAATACCAATAGGCAATGAATCGTTCACAGGTAAAACTAGCAAAAGTCCTGAAGGTTGGATGGTGGTCAAATGTTTGGGGGTGCTCCAAAACTGAATACAGGGTGAATGATCTGAAACTTCCACTGCAAATACCTCTGAAACAAAAATATGAATAGCCTACCTCTGTGGAGTGGGGATATCGTGTTTGCCTCACATCCATGAGGTTCTGAGTTCGAATCTTGGTTAGGGGAGTTACTCGTATAAGGTTTTTTTCGGGTTTCCCCTTATCCTGAGAAGACGAATGTCGGGCAGCTCTAAGCTCTATGGACCTCATTTGATCATTTCAACCATTTCGTTCATTCACCGTCCAATATGGCCAACCCAACTACAGAACGTTAAAAGGATACAAATTGAAAAAGGCTTTCAAAGGCTTGAAAGCAGGGGATGAGTTCATTAAAATGGATTATACAAGTCATTAAAATGTAAGCAACTGTGATTTTCAATATAAACTTGTGTTTTTTTAATGGAAACCCCGTACTATTTTTGGCACAATAACACGGAAAATAGCATTAAGAATGGCGTTTGTTGTATACAAATAAACGAATTACATCCCTAGAAATTGTAACGTAAAGTTGACAATTAAACGCGCGTCAGTGAGATTCATCCGCGTCGTTCAGTCTCAAGCGCGAAATTGTGTTGCTGTTAATTTGATGTAATTGACGCACTAGAAAGGGGCGCGACAAAAGTGGTTCTTAATGTTATTTTCGCTGTTATCAATTGCGCTGCAAATAACTTAGGGTTTTCAGTCACAATAAAGGAAAATAAAATAAAGGTTTACCTCTTTCGTTATATCTCAAGTGTCAGCTTTACGTTACAGTTTTTCGGGGTGTAATTGACTTATTGTGATGCAACAAACACCATTCCTTGTAATCAATCGCGACAAGAAAAATACGGGGTTTCTCAAGCTTACGAGGGCGGATTGATAAGTCTATGACTTTGACAAGAGATAGTGTTCTAATCAAAGGTTTCTTGTTTGCACCCAAGTCTTACATCTATTTTGGATATAATCGCAGAAATTTGTCATTTCTTTCTTAGAACATTGTTGAGAGCGTCTAAAATAAGCAGATGTGTTTTGCTTCGTAGAAAATGGAGAAAAATGAATTTCGTGTTCTGATAAAGCACTGCTTTTTGTGTGGTAAGACGGTGAAGGAAACGGAAGAAAATCTGAACAAATATTATGGGGACTCTGCTCCATCTCATGGCATGGTTTACAAGTGGTTCACAGAATTTCGATGTGGCCGTTCGAGCACAAGAGATGCCGTGCGCACAGGGCGGTCGGTTGAGGTCACAGCAGAAGAAATGGTGAACAAAGTTCACGAGATTGTATTGGAAGGCCGCCGAGTGAAAATTTGTGAGATAGCCAAGACCGTAAACATCTCGAGTGAACGGGTGTATAACATTCTGCACGAATTTTTGGATATGAGAAAGCTGTCAGCACGATGGGTGCCGCGACTGCTCACAGTTGAGAACAAGCGGAATCGTGTGACCATTTCACAGGGATGTTTGAACATGTTCCAGTGCAACCCAAATGAGTTTTTGTGACGTTATATCACAGTTGATGAAACTTGGATACATTACTATCAATCTGAAATCAAACAATAATCAAAGCAGTGGATTTCCTTCGGCGAACCTGCTCCAAAGAAAGCGAAAACCATTCCGTCGGCTGGAAAAATCATGGCAGGTGTCTTTTGGGATTCACAAGGCCTGATAAACATCTACTACCTGGAAAAGGGTAAAACAATCACAGGTTCATATTATGCCGCAATGCTGGATCAGTTTCACAAGGAATTGTTAAAGAAACGATCCCTTTGGTGAAGAAAAAGGTTCTCTTTCATCAGGATAATGCACCCGCACACAAATCAGTTTTTGCCATCACAAAATTTGTAGAATTGGTCTACGAACTGCTACCTCACCCACCATATTCTCCAGATTTGGCTCCGAGCGAATTATTCCTCTTTGCAAACCTGAAAAATTGGCTCGCTGGGAAGAAATTCACGTCCAGTGGACACATTGTGACAGAAACAACCTCATATTTTGCAGACTTCGAAAAATAATATTTTTTGGAATGGTTAAAAAATTGGAGAAACTTTGGACAACGCATATTGAATTGAAAAGAGACTATCTTGGGAAATAAAATTGACTTTTTGGAAAAAATGGATATTTTCTTTAAAAAGTCACTGATTTATCAATCCTCTCTTGTATATTGAAAATCATATTTTCTTGCATTTTTGAATGGTATGATATACTTTAATGAGCACCTTTCCTACCTTCATGGATGTAAAAGTTGCTTTTCAATTCCTGTTTTTGTTTCAGAGATATTTGCAGTCGTGTTTTAGGTGACACCCTATAATTTTAATGAATATTTGTTTTCTTGTTCTACTCGTTGTGCTACGTTTGATAAACATAATCTGCCTGATGAATCATGATAAATTGTTCACTTACTTGTTTGAGTGTTGGTGCTTTCTGTTGCCAAACAATAACAAGTGCCCAGAAAGGAATTTGAGCCATTGAAAGGCAGGCAAGTCCCCAGCCAATCGCATCAGCCCAATCTGGATAGTCGTAGTTCTCATCTCCCAGTGGCTTGTATTTTACCAACGAATAAATGAATATAATCTGAAAAAAACGGAGAGTAAAATCACTCTAAGTTTATAATACACACGTCATTTGAACATAGTTCCTCTCCAGAAAACTCAGGCAAAGAAGTACAACGTAACGTTACGAGAAATACAATTTCTGTAGCATTTTACATTTTCAAGATATTCTATGTTGTTTGTTTGATGTTTCAAATACTGCATACTTTCTTTAAAGTGCTAAGTAACCATTCAGTTGTTTCTCATGGTCATCCAAGGAGTAATACATTTTAAATCTAATAGAAATCCAATTTCTAAACATTTGAGTATTGTTTCAGCCTCTTGTATCTTTCTTATATCTACAAAGAAATGTAATGAAATATTTTTGCAAACCTTTATCTCGATTAACATAAAGTAGATAGACAAACTCCTGTAAGTATAGTGTAGAAGAATTATCAAAGTAAACGATAGTGGGTGGAGAAAGTAATGGGAATATAACACATTAGATGTTTTAGGATTGTTTCCCAAAATCTGCATAAATGCCAGAATACTTCTGCTGTGACCGTGAGGGAATTCGTTGTCAAGCATCTGCAACGTTTGCCTGTAGAGTATATCGACCCGCTATACAAATAAAGCGGAGAAGTTGCCGATAAATGAGGGGCTTCGGCTACAAGGCATCTTAGCTGTAGGCAATTCAACTTAATGAAAATCTTCGCTTAAATCTCTGAGAGAGTAGACAGCCGGTGAGTCTGGAAGTATGAATGAGTGTGAGAGTTTAATGTAATAACCAAAAAAGTTTACCGACCCAAAGCATAACGCCACTGTAAAACGAGTGAACATCATTGCCAAAGGTAAAAAGCTGCCGTTGTGACCTGAGATGTTAAAGCCGGCATATAAATGGGGAGAAAAAGATGAACCAATTCATTCGTGTTTTCCTGGCTAACCTTTTCTATCGATGACGTATTTGATTGGAATACCTGAGAGTAAAGGCCTTTAACTAGCTGAATGAAATCCATACACTTGAGTACGAGTAACTGTTTTTTTTTGTGGTCTTAGCGTTGCCCTTAGAATTTTCATAACTTTGCTGGTAACTTTTGCGTTCGGGAGGTCCCGGATTTGATTCCCATTGGACCGGCCACTGTGACATTTTTTGCGGTTTTCCGTGGTTGGTAGGCGATTTTTGGTGTGGATTATACATTGCAACGAATTTTGCTATCCCAATTTCCTTTCATTTCATTATGTTTCAGGGTCGAAGGATCGGGCGAGTGGACGGCAGGGTAGGAGTGTGGTGGTGGAGTTTGGTTTGTGGAAACATCTGCCTTGGCGTTTGGTGACAGTCGGATCCTCAGAGAGACACCTCCGTGGGGAGAGGTGGGTCTCTGGGGGTTTGTTAGGAACCCTACCTGTGTCCGAGACTGTCGTTCTGGATCTGGTCGCCCTCTGTTTCCTTTGCTTCTCCATAAACACAATAAACAACTATATGCTTAAGCGCCGGTAAAAGATAAAGGTACAAACTAACTGAGGGGTGGGGCCCAGAAACCGAGGCAGAGCACTGCATGCAGAACAGTCGGCCCCTTGTGCTTCTACCAGTGACCCCCAAGAGGGAGGTATGAGGAGAGAGACCCGAAGGGCGACCAGATCAGGATGACAGCGGGTACAAGCACAGATAGGATCCCTAATGTTGCCAGATTGAATGCCGCCCGGTCCTGCCCACAAGCCAACTAACCTCCGGCAGTCCCCCCGGGTTTGGAGCCCACTCGGATGAGAGACCTAACTGAACAGTCCCCGCAGCGACGCCAGGCAAGAAACTTCTATAAAGCGTACAGCCACCGTCCAACCGCAACCCGCCGAACACCGTCGCCTGGTCCTACAACCTTGAAACAGATGACAAGGTAGTTGATGGGTACAGGAAGTGAGGGGCAGGAGAGTCGTGGTAAAAGATAAACCACCTCAGCATCGCCTGTCGACCAGGGGAAACCACGAAAATCCCATGGGTCGGAGTGGGTGGTCGCCGGGGATCGAACCTTGGACCTCCCGAATGCGGGTCACAGACGTTGATCCATCTCACTCGGTTTAAGCGCCGGTAATCATAGACATATTATTGCATCTGGAGGGTGAGGTTTCAAACTTTCAACTGTCAGGCCAACTGAACCATTTAGCCATCCTCTCCACAGAGCATTAGCTGTCAGGACGTGATTCATAATACTTAATAAGCAGCAAGAACAACAGATTCAGGCTTTCGAATTCAGTCTTTCTTCAGTCCTACAAAATGTTCTAGCCAAGATGGGCAATTATATAGAAGAAACAGTTTAATGACAGTTCCCAAGAGTTCAAAGTGGTCGACTTTGCACTAAACTACTGTCAACCTTACAATGGGAATTGCCAGTTTCAAGTCAGTCAGTAAATCAAATCTTGTTTTGAAACAGAACAAGTTGATTAAATCACATCCAGCGCTAAATATCACATTGTATTGTAAAAACACATATGTCAGCACTCAAACAATAAAAGTACACTTGGAAACACAACGGCCTCTACTTTAAACTCGACAGTTAACATCCTGCAAGATATTGTCTGTACCGCCAACGCAACAGCTGCAGTTAACACCAACTACGATTATGCCTTTATTATGCGTGTATTTTAGTAGCAGTTGCTGTTATTGATGTCAACTGAACAAACAAACTCAGAGAACACTGTAATGAGGGAACTATATCACAGTTGGCTTTTGGTGAATTGCGTTCCCTATAGTTTAGGACACATATTTAAGTATATTTACTTCTTGAATAAATGAAACCAGGACCATTTAATTGTGTAAGGAGCAGAAGTGTGAAGTCAGCATGTCGGATAAATACTTCTAGAAATTTAAAAATACATCATCTGATTAAAAACATTTAAACGGAGCTTAAAAATGGAATGATATAACACATTATTAAGTGAAGGAGTTCTTCAGCCTCTCATCTAACGTTCAGTGATATATGAACAATTTAAATTACAATAGAATTGTGCCAAATAAGTTTTTATTTGTTAAAAATGAGAGGTGGGTCTGGAAGTAATCTTATTTTAATTCTGTACAAATAGCTTGTGAAATACACTTTATTCTGAATTAATGTGTTATACTTCTGTATAAGTTGTGAACAATAAGGGATAAGACAAAAATTTACTACACAGAAAATGCAAATCTCTTTAAAACGCAATTTGTTTAATGTAATTTCCCTTTTGCATTAGCTATTTCCGAGATATTGATTCTTATTGGTTTGAATTTTTACTTTCTCTACTACGTATAGTAAGTAGGGGAAGTAGGTATTGTATTCCACCCAAAAATTCGATATCGAAATTTCACCGGAAATACATGTTTTGAGACCCCCTGAATCCAAAAAAAACATTTTTGGAAACATGCCCATGTGTGTGTCTGTGTGTGTGTGTGTGTGTGTGTGTGTGTGTGTGTCTGTCTGTCTGTCTGTCTGTGAACAGCATATCTCAGAAACGAACAGTCGGATAAACACCAAACTTGGTATTTAGTTTCAGTATCTATCAGATATGCAACACGAAGGTTTTCAAGAAAATCCCCCCACCCCAGATTACCCTTTACATGGAAGATTTTTCGAAAATTTTAATTTTCTCAAAAATGGCTCTAACGATTTTGATTAAAATATCATATGTTTAAGATATTTTGATGGCAAATAAAATGTATATCTTGAATTTTCTGGGAATGTCTCCAAAAATATTCTTCATTGTGAACGACTTTTGCATAACTGGTAAACTATAAGAGATACACAAAAGTTTACTGCACAAAAAATGTAGATCGCGTTAATACACGATTTATGTCACATACATTTTTTTTTGTTGAGTGAACCATTTTCGAGATATTGCTTGTTATTCACTTAAATTTTTTAATACTTATTTTCTCAAATGGGAATTCGCTATTCATTGTTTTGTCTTGGATATGCAAAGAGTATTAATCTGTGGCAAAGGGAATGGTGCTGCACCTAGCAACCTGCTATTAAGAGATATGTATGCGCTTAAAGGCTACTGTATTTCTATATTGCCCTTGCAAATATATATTCCCCTTACATCTTAAGAAAATTAGCAATAAGATAGAGTCTGCAAATGTTTATCTCGATTAACATGAAGTAGATGGAGAATAAGCGTTTGTAAAAATACTTTGTACAAGAGTAGAGAAAGTCATGTGAGTGTAACACACAAGATTTTTCAGCATGTATGTCATTTTTAAAATGCTTTCACCATTCAATTGTTTCTTGTGATGGCATGAAAAGAGAGTAGAATTTCAGAGCCAGTAAACAGTAAGCCACTTTTTAAAGATTTGACGATCACTTCAGTCTCCTGTGTCCCTCTTGTATAATCAAATACTTTTTGTAAACTTTTATATCGATTAACATGGATAATCCTTTGTAATAATAGTTTGTTGAAGCGATATAAAAATAAACGTTAGTGGCCAAGAGAATGTCATGTTATTGGTAACCCATCAGATTTTAATATTTTTTTCTTGTAGTTATCAACAAACCTTTTGTTTTTTCCATTAATAAGCAATTCCATTTATATTATTATCCTTTAAACTAAAAAAAATCCTATCTTTTTACAATTTCTGAAATCCTTCCCTATGTGCCTACGTTTATAAAAGGCCTCAAATGTCTCTATGTTTAAGCTAGAACTACAAATAGGTTTAGGAACCTATCCCTAGAGTTCGCAAAACTGAATGGCTGGTATTAGTTTTTGTCCCACTAGGTCTGATGATAACAAAACATTGCTTTAGAAGGCGTTCTTTCTATTTTCCAGAACAGCTATTATGTTAAACACCAAATCGTATGGTAATGCCATATTCTGAAAGCAGTTATTTCTGTTCCCTAAAACAGCGCTGCAAGGTAGGGGTCCTGTGATTTGCAATTACACAATCTATTTAAACTTAATGGCGCCATTGATCACTCAACATTGATAGAAGGAACCCAGTCAACAAAACGAGAAACTTACAGAAAGTATTACTGGAGCAAACACTCCCCATGTGGTCCTCCAGTATAACTGTGGTCTTCTCCCCAACATAAACTGCAAATCATCGCAGATATTCGTCAAACCTTTAAACAGAAATAAGATACAAATGTTAGTTCTGCATATTAATTTTATTGATAATGCTACTACACTGAATTACAATGGAATTTTTAAACTGCATAATTGAAGAACAAAGTGCTTATAATATAATTTACATTACCATAAATCCAAATTAGACTGATGCATTCAGCGATAGCAATAAACAGAACAGCTATTCCACCACCATATACATCCATGAGTGTTAAAACGTAGTTGCCTCCCTGAAACACGCAATTCATTTGTTAACGATAGCTGATCACTGAAGCTGTATTTATAAAGTGACTCAGAAGGATGGACTCAGACATGTAAGCCTGTCACTCACTGGAGTGTAAATCAGAAGAAGTGATTAGGTTTGTTCCCACACGATTCAGAATCGATTCCGAATTATCTGAGTGTGCGCAGTAGCTAAGTGGCGTTCCAACACGACAGAGAATCAGTTCAGAACCAATTCTGAATTTCCAGTTTGCTGTTCCAACGTATTTGGGAACTAGTTCGGAACGAGTGAAATCGGTTCGTGATTAAGAATAGGAACTGAAAATTCCAGACATGCGCAGATTGTATGGTCTAGAGCGCATACTCAGTTAATTCAGAATCGATTCTAATCGCTTGGAACAAACCCGAAAGAGAGTATTGAAAAAGCGACATACTCTCTGTATTCAGTAGAAAATAAATTTGAATATGTAATTTATTCCTCCATTCGTGTTTATTTCTCAATACGGAATAGCAAAGGTGTTTGGTAAGCAGTTGCTCGCTGTTGAGTAGTATGGCGACATACTTGAGGAAAAGAACAAACGTCTAACAAAGCCAGGGAGCAAAACAACGTTCAAAGATAACAATAATGAGTGATTTAGAAGGTGACAGTGATCTTTTTAATGATGCATCGACTTCCGAAGAAGAGGATTATTTCCATTTAAACATTATTCCGTTATTTTGGGACCTTTACCCCTTTTTGGCACCTTTATACCATTTCCCCCCAACCATGCCCATAATCCCCTTTTTTCTTTTAGTTTCATTCCAATTTATTCTTTAACTTTCAATTAACGTCTCCTCAGCTTGCTGTGTACGTGCGAATAGTAAGTCTACCTCTTTCAGTAAACGCAGCGCGGGAATTGAAAGCACACCCGCAACAATGGAAAATAATTGTGTGTTCGACGAAAACCTCTTTCTCTCACTTTACGGCTATAAAGTAGCCCGCAATAATGCAATTGACAATGAGTGATTCTATCCCACCAGAATCAGTAGCCTGCTGTTCGTGAATGTGAGTTTGTTGCTGTGAGAGACGTCATCTGTTTGCATGGAGACGAAGCCTGGGCAGGCAGAGACAATAACCTCAACCGCGCAGTTCCGAGAATAATTAAGACTGGGTTATAATTCACAAAACAATTATATATAAAGAAATAAAAATTTCAGCCCAATTCAATGGATAGTTTAGAAAATAGCAATTTCAGTTGTGCATCCCCTTAAATAAACCAGCACCTTATTGTGCCTTTTTTCACCTTATTTGAGCACCTTTTCCCTTCCTTTTTTCATCTGAAATTTGCAACTAAAAATCCTAACCCTGATCATAAGCATACATTGGTACCATGTAGTTTTGTATTATTTGCATTACGTTCGGAATAGAATTTATGTGGGGTGTCATTGTCTCAGAGTATTGGAGTTTTAAATTAAACATTGTGTTTAGAAGCTTCTGTACCAGGAAACCTAATGTTAAATTGGAATTGTGTTAAATTACTTTTTCCGGGTTCTGGTTTAAATATAATATCTATATATTACAATTGTTAGTCGCAATAACTCAGTATCAATGGCTTTAAGCCGATAAACGAACGCGATTTATTTTTGCTCGAATATTAGGACTGGAATCAGTATGAAAGAAACGCTGAGTTTGATTTCATTCATCAACGCTGTAAACGTAGATATTTGATCGTCTTCTGATTGACCGTGCAACGAAGAAGGCCGTGACAGAACGCGAACGGTTCAAGTAGTGTTCCAACCACACAAAATTCCGAATTAGTTCTGTGAGCGTACCGGACTGGCGCATGTGCATTAGCATGTGTTGGAATTAGTTCGGAACCCGTTCAGAACCGTATGTCGGTACAAACCTATTACATTTACGAGAACGTTGGGAAAGTTCTCGATCTGACACAGAGATGGTGCTGGCAGTGTCAAGTAGAAAATATGGTTCTCAAGTACTATCCTTTAAATGCCGCAACTGCAATTTAGTACATGCGTTTTCATTTCTTTTATTTGTTATGGGGGCCTATGGGCCATGTAACAAACACCAGCTGTTCCTTCTCCGTGAGATACACGGAACCTCATTTCTTCCATCATTGAGGATGAAATTAGGCACCGGTCCGCAAAATTTTACGATCAATTTCGACACCATTAGACATCCTCGTTTCGTTATTGGGGATTACAACCCCAGACGACGCCGCATGAGGCATCAGCTGGTTCCCCACATGGCATGAGTGTACACCCGATAACAGAGGAGCAACTCCAAACATCAGCTGAAGCTGAGTTCCTCTACAATCCTCCAAGACATGTTTGGATAAATCAAAATTTCAATAGTGAAAACAACTGTTTAAAGAAAATGCCATACACCAGCGGAACATAAGGGCCATTGCACTCTGAACTGCAGTCGTCGAGGAGCAAAGTTTGCTATCTCCCTTAATTCCAACAACCCTAATTACACCCGTCATCCTGCAACCCCTCATCGTGCTCTATAATGGTTAAGCCTAAAAAGGGTAGGTACACTTCATACACTTCATTGGGCTGCCCTCAGCTTGCCAACACCCTATTGAATTGGTTGTTATAGTGCTGTAAAAGACATTGAGGCTTATTCCTAAGGTGAGTAAAAATCTAATGTGCAGCCATTAAATACGTCATACTAAAAGTTTTAAAGCTATCCCGAATAAAAATAAAAACTGAATAGATGCTTCGCCATCATTTGCCACGACGAAGAAATGCGCTATGTAGTTAAACCGTTCTTCCATTTTTGATGTCGAAGGTTCAGAACATCCAGATACCCATGTGACTGAATAAAACATCACGAAAATCCACAATGTGGTGTTAAATGACAGACGAATCAAGGTACGTGAGCTTGTTGACATTGCCAAGTTCTCTTTAGATAACGACCGGACATTTTGCTCAAGAATTTGTACAATATGAAAAAGATCAGAGTGCGATGTTGTCGTGTTTGTTGACTGCTGATCAGAAGCATATCTAAATGGGTGAAAGCGCTCCAAAGAAAGCCAACTGTGTTTCTTCAGCAGGAAAGGTGATGGTTATTGTTTTTTGGGATGCCCCGGCGTAGTGTCGGTTCCCCAAAAAGTGAAACCATCAACGGAGGGTATTATACAGTCTTACTAGCGCTGTTGAAGGATGCTATGAAGGCCAAACGTCTGTATGCACTAAACGAAAGTTATTTTCCACCAAGACAATGCACCAGCGCACGCTTATTCAATTGCGATCGCAAAGTTGCATGACCTTCACTTTGAACTGCTACCACATATTCACTAGATTTGACTCCCAGTGACTTTTTCCCTTCTTATATCTGAAGAAATAGCTCGATGGACACAGATATATCTCAGAAGTGGAGACCATAAGTCTGATACACCTTAATTTTCCAGAGTTGGACAAATAATTCATACTGAAGAGATAAAGCATAGGGTTCAAATGCATAGGGTTAAAATGTGACTATGTTGAAAAAGAAAACAGAAAAAATTGGTTTTAAAATCTTGTATTTTCTTTCTCAGGTCGAGAACTTTCCAAGCAACTTTCGCAAGTGTACTCACATTTGAATTTGTATGCGTTAAATATCCAGCGTCTAAAAATATGTTCAGTGCGTCCTTTACCGGCCTCGCATAAGTTCATTCCGCACTCTCGAATGTGCGTGTGCACTTGTGATTTGGTCTTTAATGTTGAGCAAAGGTTTGGTAGAAGTGATACACGAATGAAAATGACCGTGTATGCACGTAGCTATCCTGCTCAAACTGACGTTACTATGTGAGGAATGAAGCGATAGTATTTGAAACTTTAGGACTTCCTCTTTCAAATACTGCACAGGTAACTCATACACAGTATATACTCCAAGAAATACAAATGTACCAACTTGAGTCCATCTTTTTGAATTACACTATAATATACAGATTAATGCCTTTCTATCCCTAGCAATCGTAATGAGGCAAATAACAATACATTTAATGGTAATCGGAGATATATTTTAGAGCCCTTGTTTCATATTGTCACACTAGAGGTTAGAAACAAGTACATATATTTTTACATTTGTTAGGTTCGATTGCAGAAACATTCGTTCAATAATTACTCTAGATTAGACATCACGTGGGGTCTGATTAGTTTACCAGTGACATTCAAGTTTAAGTAAACTAATGTTTGATTAAATAGTCACATGTCTAGTAAATGGAAAACACTACTGAAATTTTAAAAAGAAAATTGGAACAAAATTTAAACCCAAATGACAGGTTTTGCTTCTTAATATTTGCATTCCTCTCAGAAATTTGATTTCTTATCCAAATCTGGACATGCTGTTTATAATGACTATGCAGGTTACAGATTTATAAATCTCTTTCCAAAAGCACCTGGGATATCCAAAATTTACAATATTTGAACGTAACAAGAGCTAATTCAGTGGAGAGAGAGGATAGTTTAATTTGGTTTTGTGTATGCATTTCGTAAGGTAAATAGCAGCTAGAATTTTTGCTTGTCTTAAACATTTTTCCGAAATTCTAATGAGGAATTCACTCCATAATTAGTTTTGTATTGGAAGGAAATCGGTGTATAAACGAAATATGCCGTAGATTTGGTCAATGAACCAATATGTATCGTGCAAAATGACTGTTAAACTTGAGCCGTGTTTAGTTGACCATTCTCTTATATCGTGTTTGTGCATCAAGATTCATTAATTGCTTCCTGATCATCGCTTATACTACATTCAAACTTGATCGAAGTTTCTGCAACCCCCATTATAGTTTTAGCATTTTGGATAAGTAAGGTTGTATACACTTACATAAGTAACACAGGAGAGTCCAACAAGGTAGCAGATGACCGCTGTTACTATGCAGAAACTCAGCTTGTGATTCCTAAGTATGGTAAATTCGTCTGATACACTGGTGAGCACGTTCTCCAGAAGTGCAAACTGTGGGTAAACTAGACACATGTCAACGTTCTAAGTGCATATATCTCCCTAACAAGTTATTATTGATTGTGAATATGTTAGAAAAAACATTAAGAACTGAATACAAACAGGAACTCGCCGACACTCTGAGGAATGGTCTGGAGAATGATTTTTTGCTGTAGGAACATTTGTTCTCTTACACGCCCTTAAGGAGCTCTATGTGGCCAAAAGTCTCTGCACACCCATTGATGTTATTTCCAAAGACATCAGGCATATAACCTATTTTTGCACCGTTACAGTATCTAATCATCACAGAAGGCTTTCCACTAAGTTTTGATAAGCCAAGGCAGAATTTATTGCCATCTTTCTGATGGATGGTGAATAGTTGTTGCCGACCTTTTGGACGAATTATCTGGTTCACAACCGATGCTCTAGTTTATTCCAAAGATGCTCGATGGGGTTCAGGTCGGGGCTTTAAGCAAACCAGTACAGCAAATTCAACCGATTTTCTTCGAATGATGCACTGGTCCTTGCTTTGTGAACAGGAGCATTATGATGCTGATGCAGAAAACATAGCAATGATGCTATTATCTAAAATTTTTTGATACATACCGTGTTCATTGTGCCATTGACGAAAGCTAAAGCCCCAAATCATCACACTGCTTCCATAAAATTTCACTACCACCATAGCATATCCAGATAAATGCTATTCTCCAGGTATTTACCAGGTCCATACATGCCCACTCTAAGCAAAACATTCTTCTTGTGATCAGTGGCTTGTGGGCAGCAATATGTCCTCTACAATAGTTGACAAGGACATCTGATGAATGAATTGTACAGTACGGTTTAGAATTCGGTGGTGTTTATCAATTAATTTGTTAGGCCTACCAAAGCGGTGATTGGGCTTAATGCTTACATGATTTTCCACTTTCACAGCCACATCGTTAACAATGGGCCCGGGCGTATGTATCACCTGTGAACTCCATCTATGGTGAAAATGCGAAATTGTCGGCTCTCACAATCACACGCACTCAGTTCTCTCGGTTGAGTTATTTTGGCAGAAAATACGTCTATAGTATTAACGCCTGCATTTATATACTCTCGGATGCATAGCCTGATGTCACACTGGCGTTCAGTGGTGTGCAGAAGACTTTTGGCCTCATAGTTTATACATCCTACCAGTCATATTTCATTTTTTATTTTGCAAATGAAATTTTATTGTCCAAACATACTGTGGCAATTTATTACGAAAAATATTTTCGCTTGCATGGCCAGCCTGCCTACAGTTGTCGTAAAATACAGTATAGCCTGGAACAAATTACTATATTTGGCTACGTTGAATACAGTAATAGCGGAGGCGCAGGAAATAAATATTCAACCTATTGTAAGAAGCAGATAGGTTCAAAGTTGAATCATGATAATCTTGAGTTTTCTAAGAAGATCGCTGTCGTTGAGCATTTTTCAGCTCATACGGAAGTGGCCGTAATTTTGGGTCTAGGTTAAAACACGTCGTGACGTAATTCGAGTAAAAGTTTGAGAAAACTCCTTCAAAATCGCAAATGGTTATTACTAGTAGCATCATTTCATCAAATGAGATCAGTGCTGTGCCAGAGTTTAGTCTGAAGAAAACAATAGCCACGGGCAACGGTCGTACTTAAGTGCTGAAGAGGATTTTGCAATCGCTGAGAACTGGGTGTGAAGAGAACATCTTGCAGACAGTTACTCATAACGGGAAACTTTAAATTTCAGACTAGTGTCATTGATTACGAAAATAGGAGGCGGAATGAAAAGCCCACCATCACGGCGACTTCCATTTGAACGGACACTGTGCTCAAGGAAAACCTTCCCTGACTACTCTAGGCTAACACTTATTCCCTACAATAAACGATGCTGAACAAAAGCTTTACCTCTTTGTGCATGTAGCTGATATCGTGTTGTTTGGTTGTCACTCTTGTAGTGATTGCGGTTGTGGTGCTTGAGTAGACGAGTGGTGGTACTATGTAACAGTGCAGCACATCATGTATTACATTTTTGTCCCAGTGCTCTTTTTCTCAAGATTCACTACCACAGTTTTGCAAAAATTATATCTGACATGGTATATGGTGTAGATTGTGTTACCGTCAGTATAACGACAGTGGGTGTTGAACAAGAATAATAAGGTCATCTACCTTACTATTTCTCTTTTTTCTTTCCTCTAAAGAATATTAATTGAGAATTTTATGGAGCAATCCCAATGAAATTATTTAAATAAAATTATTCTTGCTTCTTTTAGAGCAAATTCAATAATATCTATGGCTCTTCCACACATAAAACGAGTAGCCTTTGCTTCTTTTTACGGAGAGTATATCAAGTCCATTATTGGTTCTCAACCCATTTTGCTTTTTATAAATGGCATTTGTATACAAATGCCTTGTACTCTGTACTTTATAGTACGTCCTTTTGTACATCGTTTTTAATACATGTGTCTTGTATTATTCCATTATAATTTATGGCGTCAGTTTTAGTTTACAGCCATCTTATCGTCAACTGTTTACCTTCTATTGATTCTACATAGCATTGGGTATATTAACGTTCCTGTGCCATTCTTTTATAGCATACTCTACATTTAAATTAATTTTATAATATCATTGCTAATGTAAGAGTTTAACATGACTAATTTCATAAAATGTTGCTTAAATATTTCTTAACTATTGTAAATTACATACATAAATTAAACGTTAGTTTATTTCTGTACTTTCAGAAATTAAAAGTATTTATACTGTTTTTCATTTTGCATTTGTTCTTCTTCATTAATTATGTAGAATTTAAGATTTTTTAAATTAAGCATTATGAAATATCAATATGACGCTACTTTTTCTTCACCCTTCCTTAAACATTTTAATAAATATTACGCGATATAATTCCCGCTACAGTATCAGCTGTAACCAACTATGTACACCCGTGGACAAAAATTGAGTCATCCCCAGACTCCACGTAACGATCGGAAGGCTTCGTGTACCTTCGTAACAACTGTTCACAACGCACATGCAGGAACTGTAGAATGGGCTCTGTCCTGTGAACGCAATGGTCACCTTATAATGTGTTTCTCGGTGGTGACGCTTAGAAGCTACTGAAGACAGAGCATGGAAAAAGGTTTCGTTGGCCGAGAGGTTAAGAAGGTACCGCTTGTGCTCATAAGCTTCTCGGTTCAAATTTCGCACTAGTTATTGTTACTTTCTTAAATTGTTAACTTTATGACTGGATGTGTAGGACATAATACTGCATTAATATAACTTTAGCATTTTAAGCTTTAGACATATCTATGTACACAAAAACACAATTCTACTAAAATACTCGTTTTAAATAAGTAAAGAAATAAATGCAAATAAAATATTATCTTCTAAAGCGAAAACACCAAAAAAAAAAAAATTAAATTAACATCGGGTGTATGGACACTGAGCACGTACAGCTGACCTCATTTTCGGGTTATATATGAAATTGAATCCCTGTAGTAAGTAACATAGACGAGAAGCTACAACATCCCGGGCTTCTTGAATTTGTGTCCAGAATCTCGTACGAATTCAACAATTCCATCAGGATATCTTATCCTCACAGAGGGAATCAAAATATTCCCAAGAATTACCGTGTATTGCCCACTGTTCAGTGTATCGTCAAGCTGCCACAGCACACCTTCCTTTGATATCCAGCAAGATACAGATGTGCAACCATTATGCAATTGCGAAGCCCCGTATTTTGCATCGTAATAACTATTCTGTTATGAGCTTTACTAAATGTCGTGTATGAAATGGAGTATATTGAAAATAGTAGTCACTCTGTGTTGATTAAACATTATAAACAGAAGGGAAAAAAATGCTTGTTACATGCGAGAAGCGAACCTGCGGTCTTAACAACAGAAGTACCGTATTGCTACAGCGCTACAGAGAAGACGCATCGAAGGTAGCATGTTTAATAATGCCATACAACAACTTGCTGCAGCCGCTACACTTCTATATTGTGTATGGTGTAAATAAGGCGCTGTGTCGGGTAGGACTTAGAAATATTTGGCTTTCAAAACATGACTCATTTTTGTTGTCCGCGGGTGTACAATGCTGCCAAATGTAGTATAGCTCGGCCAAAACGTACATTTATGGAAATGTATAACGATTTGCTGCACGCTATGAACAGAAACGCGTTCCGGCATGATGGAACCTTATCACATTTCGGAGAAATATTGGGTAGGAAGAGAGGAATTTTTTATCTATCCAGCTCCTCAGCCGGTACTATACCCTTAATTTTGTTTTAGATTATGTTAAAATTGTGTCATGAAGCGTATGTAACGCCGTTATTTTTGACATATTATAAATATAAGTGCGAAGAGAATGCCTACATAGATTCATCCTCAAAATAAAAGGATAATAACCAGAGCTCTGAGGTTTTGGATATTTGCTCCTTATGGATGTGTGAGAGAGTATATATTCCTCAAAATGGTGGCTTATACTTTTTCAAAGATTGTCAGTCGGTGAGATCCTGTTTTACTTTTATATACCTCATATTTTTCTTATTATTTAAATTCATTTGAAGTTAAATATTTGTTTTTCTTTCATAGAGTATGGGACAAATGCGGGTTTCACTCACATGGGCCGTTCTACGCAGAATGAGCAGCACCACGGTATATTGTGTTGAGGATTGCTGGTCAGGGAGGAGCTTAGCATGATTTAAGGATATGAGGTAAGTAATTATTGCCTTTCATCTAGAGCTCGCTGTTTCTGAACCATATAGTATAAACTGTAATATTCTAATAATAATAATAATAATAATAATAATAATAATAATAATAATAATAATAATAATAATAATAATAATAATAATAACACATTTTGTACCTAACAGTCAAAAACGTTGCACTTTGTTTACGGACCAGGGGAACTATACAAGGTGGGGTGGAAATGGCCTGCCCTACTGTTTCTAATGAGTAAATAGCGCTTACTAGTTCCGTTGATAACTCGGAATTTCAAGGAATACGTGGTACCTTGTTGAACATTTAAATAGTGGTTGTGTAAAAACAAATGCATATCACGGAGTTTGTGATGCTTAAATTACTTTAAAACTGTATCATTTAAGCTTATAAATGATGCGACCGATCGATAAATTCTTACAAATGTGTGGTATATACACATTGAATTGATTTTACTGTCCCTACCAGCTACCTTTAATAGGTAGAGGAAGTGTTGTGTTCAGTCTAAAAATTCGCTATCGAGATTTATGTGGAAATACGTGTTTTGGGATCTCCTAAACAAAAAGCTATTGTTTAGAAAAGGATTCGCGCACCCGTGCCTATGAACAACGTAACTCAAACATGCAGTATTGGATAAATATGTACCAAACTTGGTATTTAAGTTCAGCAGTTCCAAGTATGTGACAAAGGTTTTTCAAGACAATCTCTCCACCCCAAACTATCTTTTACATGGAAAATATTTATTATTTTTTGTTTTCTAAAACTGGCTCTCAACGATCCTCATTAAAATGTTATGTGGATAATATGTTCGCATGACAAACAACATATTTTGAATTTTCTGCAAATTTAACAGGCTATGAAATCCCTTTCATTCTGAACGAATTTTGAATACTTTTGTGTAACAGGAAAACAATAACAGATAAACAAAAACTTATGGCACGAAAAATTTAGATCTCGCTAAAGCACGTGGTTTATGTCAAAATGTTTTGTGGCATTACCATTTTCGAGATATTTGCGTTTATTGGTTTGAATTTTCTAATGCTTAATAGATTTTTCAAGCATTAAGTCGCTATTCATTTGTTTATCGTTATGCCATATAGAAAGTGCGGAATTTCAAAGCCAGCATGCCCACTTATTAAAGATCGGACTATCGCTTTAGCCTCCTGCATCTTGTATCTACAACTAATGTGTAATGAAATTATTTCTGGAAACGTTTATCTCGATTAACATGAAGTAGATAGAATTTCGGTTCTCATAGCTAAACTTGAAACGCAGAGCACTCAGCACCAGCTGTAAGGCTAAGCTACGATTCGAATAACAGTGCCTATCGAGTAAATACACCAGCCCCGAAATAAGAGCTGAAGCTTTCCTGGCGGCGAACATGTTCTTGACGTTCTCGGGCTTCAAGCCAGGTGAGGTGATATTAGTACATCGACGTTTCGGGAGCGTGCATCTCTCCCATCTTCAGGATGCTGAATGATTAGATAGGATGAAATGACCTAATTTTTTTTCTCATCCGATCTAGTCATTCAGCATCCTGAAGATGGGAGATATGCACACTCCCGAAATGTCGATGTACCAACATCACCTCACCTGGCTTGAAGCCCGAGAACGTCTAGAACACACCAGCCCCCTTCCCCACCTCCCAAACCTTGGTCTGCTGCGCAACCGTACATGCTGCTCGTGTCTCACCTTCCCATTTATACATACTGTGACGCAGTGGCCCTGGTCCAAGGTTATCGGGAGGTCGGCGCCGAGCGGTCGGAGTAAACACGATAACGATCGCTTGCCAGCGTAAACACCGGCGCGCTGTCAGCAGATGACTAAACCTTTATCACTATAAGCTGAAAGGAGAAGTAAACAAAACCACGTGACAAGACAGCACCTCATTGGCTGGTGGGCAAATGACAACCTTTCCCGCTTAGCATGTCGTCTCTTCCTCTACAAAAAACAGTTCGGTTCAGATCGTAACATTTTGTGGTTATTCTCGTGCAGAGAAATTTTAAAAAAACATAATTGTAACAGTTCAATTTATGAAACTAAATGTGCTTGTTCAGATTCACCTATAACTACATGAACCGTTATAGCAGATGGTTTAAGAGACCATGCGCAGGCGCTGCAGTTCGTTTCCGGTTTCTGGCTGAGAATCCTCTGCCACTGTGGAAAACATAAACGCGGGAAATGGAAAGAAGACAATTGTGTTAAATGCTTTTATTGTTAAAAGTACCTACTCACATTTAATCGACAATGAATATTGTTGGTCATTGTTTAGCAGTAATAGAACTTCTTTGTTAGTGATGCAGAATTGTTGCTCGGATAGCTTGGGTCGCGTTTGTTTTCTGTTGTTTTTAACCTATAATGCTAATCGTTATTTAACTTGTTGACTCATAAAAGGTTAAAGCAAAGGTGGGTATACTGATATTAGTCATTAAATGAATGATTTCTAAAGCCTCAAGTTAAGAACAGTTTAATCCAGTACCTTTAAACATAGAAGCCAAACTGTTCATGTGCAACTTTTAATTGTCTACTCTTAGTATTATGCGTTATAAGGCAAAATATAGAAATAAGACATACAGTGTTTAAAAGCTAATGATTCCCAAGCTACGCAGTATACTGTATTCGTATTCTGTATGAAACAATTTCCTCTCACGGGTCTTGGTTGCCGTCATTCTCCAACGTGGTGCTGCCAGGTGCTCGGCGGAGTGATGCATTTAACTTTTGTTTACTCCTTTCAGCTTATAGTGAAAAATGTATAGAACATTATAAAAGCTTTTTCTCCCCCCTCCTCCGGATAGTGTGTCGAAATAGTTCTAGAACGTTTGGGAACCCTGTGGAAGGATTCCATTCGCTATATAAGCGAGCGCTCTCGCGGGAGTTAGTAGCGACAGTAGAATTAGTCGTGCAGTCGAGTCAATGCGAATGGAGTGTGAGTTGAAGTGCGTCGGTGAGTCTCCCGTGCGACATCAAGAGCGATTCTCCGAGCGAGTTGGAGACGGCTGTTATGACGTGCAGCGTGTGCTACTGCGGAGCGAAGGGATGCGGAGGTCTTGTGTTCGACTTCCGTGGGAAGTGAATCTTTCGGTGTGAAGAGACTGCGTCACGAAGGAAGTGAAATGACGGAGAATTGATCTAGCCACTTTAGTGAAGTGACCATGTGAACAAAGTGAACTCCCAGTGAGTGAGAATAGAGAGAAGTAACAGTTTGTAAAAACTCCACAAAGCCACAATATCCAAAAGAAAAACCACGTGCACGTGGAGACACCTGGAGGATAGGTTTGGAACATGTAAGCAAACACTTACATTTGAGTAGCAAAATATATGTATAAGTATTTGAAATATATTTGGCATGTACTTAATTGACATGAAATTAAAAGAAAAAAAAACAAAATAAAAAACAAAAAAGTATACGGTTTATTCTACTTTAATTTAGCCTCTTCTGTTTCCACTGTGCATGTTAGGAAATATACTGTATTGAATTCTCAAATTAATGATGAAGTTTGTTGTTAAAAGACTACAATCACCCAAATATGTTTACCATGCTGGGAAATAGGTTTTCAGTATCCGTAGCAGCCAAATTATCTATCCACCTCTTTTGCTGTTTTTACAGCCTATGAGTACGAGTTGAGTGCTTTATTTATGGACACCCTTTAACTGCTATGGTTGTTAGCGTCCCATTCTATATTGGGCGTGAAAGACCGGAAACTTTGCTCAGAGGCCTCTATATCAGACTTGAGGTTCTTTTACTGCCGTAAATCTACGACACGGGATCACCGGCTTTACTTTTCTTCCGAAGGAAGCCATGCTAAGGATTTTTACTCCCAAAAAAATCCATCGCCCTCCGCCGGGTACAGTTGGATATGCTGCTCATATTGCAACCATAAGATTTCAAGGCTTTTATAACGGAATATAATCGTAGTTTAGCTACATTTTTACATTCTAATCTTTCTTCTGTCTTTTATTTCTTAATATGAATTTAATTCGCACATCATGTAGATTTTCACATTAACATACACTACGTGATCAAAAGTATCCGGACACCTGGCTGAAAATGACATACAAGTTCGTGGCGCCCTCCATCGGTAAAGCTGGAAGTCAATATGGCGTTGGCCCACCCTTAGCCTTGATGACAGCGTTCACTCTCGCAGGCATACTTTCAATCAGGTGCTGGAAGGTTTCTTGGGGAATGGCAGCCCATTCTTCACGGAGTGCGGAACTGAGGAGAGGTATCGATGTGGCCTGGCACGATGTCGGCATTCCAAAACATCCCAAAGGTGTTCTATAGGACTCAAGTCAGGACTCTGTGCAGGCCAGTCCATTGCAGGGATGTTATTAACGTTTTACCACTCCACCACAGTCCGTGCACTATGAACAGGTGCTCGATCGTGTTGAAAGATGCAATCACCATCTCCGAATTGCTCTTCAACAGTGGGAAGCAATAAGGTGCTTAAAATATCAATGTGATCTGCGTTGTGATCGTACCACAGAAAACAACTAGGGGTGCAAGCCCCCTCCAGCAAAAACACGACCACACCATAACACTACCATCTCCGAATTTCACTGTTGGCACTACACACGCTGGCAGATGACGTTCACCGGGCATTCGCCATACCCACACCCTGCCATCGGATCGCCACATTGTGTACCGTGATTCGTCACTCCACACAACGTTTTGCCACTGTTCAATCGTGTAATGTTGACGCTCCTTACACCAAGCGAGGCGTCTTTTGGCATTTTCCTGCGTGATGTGTGGCTTATGAGCAGCCGTTCGTCCATGGAATCCAAGGTTTATCACCTCACGCCAAACTGCCATAGTACTTGGAGTGGATCCTGATGCAGTTTGGAATTCCTGTGTGATGGTCTGGATAGGTGTCTGCCTATAACTCTTTACGACCCTCTTCAAATGTCGGCGGTCTCTGTCAGTCAACAGACGAGGTCGGCCTGTACCTTTTGTGCTGTACATGTCCCTTCACGTTTCCATTTCACTATCACATCAGAAACAGTGGACCTAGGGATGTTTAGGGGTGTGGAAATCTCGCGTACAGACTTTTGACACAAGTGACACCCAATCACCTGACCACGTGAATTACACGGAGCGTCCCATTATGCTGTTTCACGATGTCTAATGACTACTGAGATCGCGGATAATGAGTACTAGGCAGTAGGTGGCAGCACAATGCACCTAAGAATGAAAAACGTATGTTTGTGGGGTGTCCGGATACTTTTGATCACATAGTGTATCTGGCGAAACTAACCGAAATATCTTCTTCTTCATCTCATTCTTTTCATCCAACCACCAAATTATGTACCATAACGGAAATAACCTAGGATTAAATTCTTCTGTAAAATAATAATAATATTGATCTTTGTTACCTTTAGATTCCTCTTCTTCTGTTGTTGCAACATTTGCATACTAAAACATCATTCCAATGTATTTTGGTTCAACCAACTTCTCAGTGCACGAATTCAACTAAAAGCACTAACATTAGCAACCCAAAGGATTCAATGGAGTTAAGTTTGTATTCATAAAATATTTCAGGATGCAACAGGAGGGAAATAATTAATTACCTTATAACGGAAAAGAACAAAGCACACAAGGACCGTAAGAATTACGTTTGTGAACCAATTTCACGTGAAGAAAAATGCACAAATAGTATTCTCTCTGTTGACATAACACACAAATGTGTTGTTTTATTGAGGATAATTCCTACTCTTTAGTTTCGGAGTCTTGATGGCGGAAATACCAGATTTCTCTCAAATGACGCGACTGGCAGCCCACCGCTCCCACGGAACTGCTATACGAATCTGTTTGTGCAGTAGCAGAGGACCGGCCTGTTGTTTCTTCCCCAGATAAAGTAAACGTCGCGAAAGAACATGAATGTTACGCTTACCTTTCGTTATACAAGGTGTTCGAAGTGATGTCCCACAAGCTCTGTCACCTATTGAACACATTATTCAACACCCGTGTTACCGAAGTACTGGAACGTGCACACTGGATACTGTCTTCTAATTCGTCGAGTGTTTGGGGATTTATTGTATAAAGTTTAAGCATTCCCAATACATAATAATAATAATAATAATAATAATAATAATAATAATAATAATAATAATAATAATAATAATAATAATAATAATAATACAGATTTTGATTTGGAGAGCGAGGCAATTATTCTGCCATCGAAAACACTTTGTAATACGAGGCAGAATTTTCTAGGTTTGTTTCATAACAGTCCCTGTCTCGTCTAATTGCTTTTCTATTACTGGCATTGTTATGTTTCTTTTTGTCCAATACAGACCCAGTTTTTTAAATTTTTCTAGCAAACTATATATTGGAAATTTATTAGGAATAGTAACATTAGGGAATTTCCATCGTCCTTCGAGGTCTAGCTTCTAGTTTCCAAGGTCGCGGGTTCAAACTCGGTGGAGGGCGATGGATTTTTTCTGAGTAAAAATCCTTAGCATGGCTTCCTTCGGAAGGGAAGTAAAGTCGGTGGTCCCGTGTCGTAGATTTACGGCACGTAAAAGAACATCAAGCCTGATAAAGAGGCCTCTGAGCAAAATTTCCGGTCTTTCACGCCCAATGTAGAATGTGACGCTAAGAACTATAGCAGTAAAAGCGCGTCCATGTATAAAGCTCTATTTAATTTCAGGGACTTTCTGTGTAAATTCAAGCAGACAGTCCGCATGTGACTCCCTTCGAACAAAACTTAACACAACTGGTACCCGATGACCGCCATCGGATCATTCAAGATAAACCCGGTAGTTAATACATCTTCTGCGCATCTAGGTGTTAGGGATTAGTGATCTAATCAACGTTAAGAGGGAGGGAGTGGGAGGTGTAGCTGAGTGAAGAGTCGAGTGAAAGGAACCTGGAAGAAACAATAGTAAGTTTTCTAGGCTCTATCCATTATCTCACCCTCTACTTGTTACACTTCTCGCAAAATTTAGAAAAGGTACAAATAATCGCCGCTTGAAGCGAACAAGTGAATAACGCGCTTATTCTTCTATACTGACCTGACATTGAGGAGGTCTGCAGTTGGATG
This sequence comes from Deroplatys truncata, assembly GCA_030765065.1. Classification (NCBI taxonomy): domain Eukaryota; kingdom Metazoa; phylum Arthropoda; class Insecta; order Mantodea; family Mantidae; genus Deroplatys; species Deroplatys truncata. The sequence continues at coordinate 26,342,351 of CM060985.1, read as the reverse complement.
GCGACAGTGACTTCGTAGTTTGGGGAGAGTAACTGGTCACATTCCTACGTTGTCGAATTTGTTTGTTCAACTCAGCCCTACAATACTGGAGCACATTTTATGTGTATTTACTGTGAATTCTCATTTAAAGTTTAGATACAAATGCCACTCTGAACCACTGATAACTAGATAAATTGACAACACAGCAGTCTTTGTTAGAAAAAGCAAGAAAGGGAAGGAAAGATACAGAGAAAGGTTTTGCAGAAACATGTGGCTACAATACTTAGTTTTTTGTTTTGACTGTAAGACCCACCATTTACAGGAAAGACACGTGGCTTGTTGAATGTTTGCGTTTATAGGCTCTTACAAAGAAGCGGTGTATCGTTTCTACCTTTTATCAGCTGCGCGAACTTGCTCTTAAGACTACAGAATAACTCTTGTGATACTAGGGTAGACACAGCTCTATTCTAGTACTCACTTCACTGTCGAGCCCAAGGACGAACAGCATGAGGAAGAAGAGCACGGACCAGAGCTGAGGCACAGGAAGTCGCAGAAGTGCTTCAGGATACGCAACAAAGGCTAGTCCTGGTCCTTCTTTTACCACCTGTTCTATTGGAACCTGCAGGTCATGAGCCATGGCGCCCAGGATGGAGAACGTCACCATGCCCGAAATGATAGAGGTGACTGTATCCAGCACACTCACCACTAAGGCATCTCTGCAAACAGTTCATTATCACTTAATCCACAATCTGCTTTTCTGTTGAAATATTAGGGATATTGACCAAATTACACTCCTTGCATTCATTGATACACTTTTACTTTCTCTACCACGTACCTAGTAGGTAGAGGAAATATTGCATTTCACCCAAAAATGTCATGTCTATATTTCACAGAAAACGCATGTTTTGAGGCTTTCTGAATTCAAAAAGTTTAGAGAAAAATGTATGAATGTGTGTGAATGGCATAACAACTCAAAAACGAAAAGTCGGATAAACAATAAACTTAACATTTAAGATCAATATCTTCCAAAGATGCGACATCAACATTTTCAACAATATCCCCCACCCAAACGATCCTTTACATGGAAAATTGTTCAATATTTTCTCAAAAATGTCTGTATTGATTTTCATTAAAGCACCATGGTATATTTAAGACATTCAAATAATAAATAAAATGCACATCTTGAAGTTTCTGGAAATAGTATGTTAAATCCAATTCATTCCGAAGAAAGTTTGTACGGTCAGGTTTTTAGACACCCAGCGAGCATTAACTTTACGAAACTTTAATGTGTCGTGCACAATATCGTACACTGCACCATATGAAATGCTGAACTGCTGAGATACGGCTCGCAGTTGGTTCCGCGGGTCGTTCAGAATTGCCGCCTCTATGGCTGTGACATTCTGCAGGGTTGCAGCTGTTACCGGCCGTCCGGAACGTGGCGAATCACAGAGGTTATCACGGTCGTCTTTGAAGAATGCACACCACCTGGAGACATTGCTACGGTCCATACAGCCATACCCATACACGTCACACATGTCCCTGTGAATTTCACTCGAATTATGCTCTTTAGTCTACAAAAACCGCACTGCACCTCGCTGCTGTTCAGAAGTGGACGACAGTAACATGCGCGCCATCTTTGTTGCATAGTTCACGCTTCTCTCACTAGAGCTACACATGAAAACAAAATGGCGTCTGTAGTGAAAGCTTCAAACTATATCTTGGTGAAATTTCAACATCCCAGCCGCAAAACTAATGCAGAAAAAATTATTATGAGTTGCTTTCCGATCCACCTTCATATAGTGTTGTATAGTTGGTAAATTGTAAGAGGTAGATAAAAACTTAGTACACCGAAAATGTACATTTCATTAAAGTATGCAACTTATGCCAAATAATTTTTATTGACATTGACCATTTTTGAGATATTCCTAGTTATTGGTTTTGAGCCCTCCAATTCTTTATACATTTTCTCCTCTTGTATCTATAACGAAATGTTTAATGAAGCTATTTCTGCATGGAAGTGCAAAATTGAAGACCTACTCTTATAAAGTATAATTTCAGCAAACTGCAATGCTTGTGTTACTTGCATTGCTATAATTTATGGGTTAAAAGTAATTTTTCTTCTAAACAGTTTAACGTGTAACAAAACAATTTGTTGTGAGGTGTAGGGCAAACAGCAAGCCTACCTGTAAACATTGTTGCGGAAGTCATTGTAGCTGCTGTACATAATGAGGCCACCCATGGACACACTCAGGGAGAAAAACATCTGCCCCGCAGCTGCTTGCCAAACCTGAAATAAAATATTATTGAGACTAATGCAACGAGGAAGGCTGCGAAATTTAAATTTCTTGTTCCAATTTGGGTAGGACAAAAAGTAGTGTAGACAAGGGCGTATATAGAATTTTGTTTGGAGGGGCAAAGTGATTAGGGTGCATAAAATTAAGCATTTGGAACACTTGCAAATAAGATAAAACCATAATACACTGATATATATGCCAGGTGAGTCAGCTGCGCCTATTTATTTTTGAATTTATGCAACGTGCTAAGCGACATATGCAACTTACGCCTTTCTTGAATGCCTTCTAAAGGCTGATTTGCGTAACACTTTAAAGAGGAGGGATATATGACTCAGTACATAAGTGTTTTACGGGACAGAATTCAATCGCTATGTAGATCGATGCAAAAAACGTTCCACCGTGACACTGAGAGTTGCAGTAGCAATTTTAGCCAATTTTGTAAACTTTTATTATTTAGCATACATCCATGCACCCCTTTGAAAACCCCTGAAGGAACAACCTATCACATGCATCGGTTGACAAAACCATTCGAAAACAAAATGGCAGATCTACGCAGTGCGACCAATTGGATTTAAGCCGTTGGTCAATGTACAGCCTTGTCAAAAAATGCTAAGCATTAGGTAGATAATTTCTCTTATTTCACAAACTATGGTGTATTCCAGATCATACAGTAATTGTAATGACTGATGCGGTTTATTTGTTTGAATTAAAACTACCAAACCGAGCTCAAAACACTGTATGACGCTGCAAAAAGCGTGTAAAGATTCGAGGTGGGGTCTAGTTCTACGATTACTAATTCGTATAGGAACCTCAGCTCGCAAGGTATCATTGGTCGAATGGTATTATTATGGTTCCTTTAATACTGTACCACTTTAATTCGGGTTCAAATCCTTCGAGTGAATTTCAAACCTTTTATTACCCTTTGTTTTTTCTCTTTGGTCCTATAATTGATATTGTGATATACATAACATTTTTGATAACATTATAAGTGTGTACAAAATAGAATAATTATCATGTTTTCCACCGTAAAGAAGAAGAACCGCAAAGCCCAAATCATATACGAGCACACCCATACGTGAAGAATGCAGGCAGATTACACCGCGCATGTTACAGCGTGCAAGAAGGTCTCTCCGACAAAGTACACAAATGTGCATTGATGAAGGGGGATCGTCATTTTGAACATTTACTTCCTTGATGAAATCCATGCTCTTTAACAATTTATTATTCTGTTTACCCGTGAACTTAGCACATTTACAACTCCTTTGTCAATAGAAGAAGTGAAACATAAGGTTTAAACATGAAACAAAAACTGTTATATTTAATATCGTCGATATGCACCCAAAACTAGTGAAAGCTAACTACGTAACTCGGTTTACACCAGATACGGTGCAGATTATTAGGGCAAACTTGATACACAATTATCTTATTGTAATTCTTATGTCTTTGGCTGACAGGAGAACCAGTAACAAAAATAAATAAATTAGTACACTAAAATACAGAAAATAAACACAAGGTGATAAAAATAAAACAAAACAATTTTATGTCTATCAGATTCGAACCTACGAAGCTAAGCTTTGCTTCAACACATTCCGGCAGCTAAAACACTCGGCCCGAACCCACGTACTTTATCGCGCTCTTCGGGAAAGCGTTCCTCTATCTCCTTGCAAGCATTATATCCTGAAACGCCGTCTTTTTTAAGGCTTTCGCAGTTCTTTGGTTCTCATTCAGGCCTTTAATTATTAGTGGGGATTGCGTATAGTGCCAAAGAGAAGGGCAGAGCTACAATAACAGTTTGTTTGCTAAAAGGGTGAATGTTTTCACATTAGACTATAAACTGCAGGTTGCATAGGTACGAATACCTAGGGGCAGCTGACTCACCTGGTACACACACACACACACACACACACACACACACACAGGGTATTTCACAAGTAAGGGGTAATACAAATATGTAAATCTAAAATTAACTCATTTGTTTAAAAACATTCTTGGTCACGTTCAATTGTAATATTTTGTAAGGAAAATGTTACGACAAAAATTTCAACTATTATTGTACAGGTGTGACATCATGGACAAAAATTTTAAATGGCAATGTAATAGTTATTCATGTATTGTAACAATTGATGGAATTCTAATTATTTAATAAGATGTTTTAAGTCTTCCTCATTTATAATTAAACTGTTTCCATAGCAACGAAATCTTTTGTATAAGAAAAATGAAGTTGTTCTTGCAACTAAATAAAATAACTACCTTTAAATAAAAGAATATGTTGCATTATACCTTACTTATGAAAGAGTCTGTATACAGTGTGCACACAAATTCCGTATACCCCTACATTAAATTCAAACTGACGTGTGTAATCAAGCTGCATTTTTGCTGCTCACCCATTCTACTGTTATTTCTTGCTATATTTAACTATCGGTTATTACTTTCTCTACTACGTATAGTAAGTAGGGGAAGTATTGCATTCCACCCAAAAATTCGATACCGAGATTTCACCGGAAATACATGTTTTGAGACCTCCTGAATCCAAAAAAAGCATTTTTGGAAACATGTCCGTGTGTGTGTCTGTGTGTGTGTCTGTGTGTCTGTGTGTGTGTCTGTGTGTGTGTCTGTGAACAGCATAACTCAAAAACGAACAGTCGGATAAGCACCAAACTTGGTATTTAGGTTCAGTATCTTCCAGAGATGCGACACGAAGGTTTTCAAGAAAATCCCCCCACCCCAGACTACCCTTTACATGGAAGATTTTTCGAAAATTTTAATTTTCTCAAAAATGGCTCTAACGATTTTGATGAAAATATCATATGTTTAAGATAATGTCATGAGAAATGAAATGTATATCTCGAATTTTCTGGGAATGTCTCCAAAAGTATTCTTCATTGTGAACGACTTTTGCATAACTGGTAAACCATAAGAGATAGACAAAATTTTACTACACAAAAAATGTAGATCGCGTTAAAATACACAACTTATGTCATATACATTTCTTTTGTTGAGTGAACCGTTTTCGAGATATTGCTTGTTATTTCCTTAAATTTTCCAATACTTATACTTTTTCCCAAATGCGTTATTCATTTTTTTTGTCCTGGACATGCAAAGAGAATGGAATGCGCCACATAGCAACCAGCGTTAAAATATTTGACTATCGCTTAAAAGCTACCATATTTCCCTTGCATCTACAAGAAAATTACCAATAAGATTGACATCTCGATATCTCGATTAACATGAACCATATGGAGAATAAGCGTTTATAAAATTAGATTGTACAAGAGTAGAGAAAGTCATGTGAGTGTAACACATCAGATTTTTTTTTCTTACATTGTTGGCGCTAAGAATCGCGTGACTGCAGATTGTTAATAGAAGGCAAGATATTGAAGGAATGGCTGATAAAAGCTATTAAATAATTGAGGAACATTTGGTGTACACCACGTGGATCCATAAACTTCAAATTAATGGAAAATTCAATGAAAGATGTCATGGAGGATTTCGTTGTGCGGTTTGAGAAGGCATCACTGATAAAGAAGACCTTGTTGGCACGCGAAAAGAAAACTTTTACGATAGGAGTGTTCGCGTTGAGCCGAAAAGTGGAAGACCATCCACCAGGTATGAACTTTCATCAATGATCCAGTTCCTCTTCCGTGGCCTCCAAGGATCCCTGATCTGACAACACCAGATAACGCACTCAGGGGTTACATCAAGGAGCAGGTGCAAAAGCGCTGGTATTAAAAAATGCGATGTGCCAGGCTTTCCAGTCTGTGGCGCCTAGGTTGTCACTCAAAATGAACAAAAGAACATGGCGGGGAATTCAGCTATGAAGAAACATACGGGTGTTTTCGATTCTTAAGATGAAAGGGAAAAGCTTAAAATAAATAATAATGGGTATATGGACTTAAATATCACGTGAGTTTGAATTTAATATAGCGGTATACGGACTTCGTGCGCACACTGTATATGCACACACAATTATTGTCAAGAGTTATTATTTCAAACAAGTACACTCTTTGGGTTCTGTGGCAGAAATCTCCACTTTCTGTGTGGCCACGCGTCTATATAAATATACTGATTCCTACAAAGTGCATTTTACAACATTGTTCACTTGTGTTAACATATTTTAAAGTACACAAACATGTTAATAATAGAAAATCAAGTCTTTTTGGAAGACTAGGAAACTTATTTACATCTTCAGACACATGAATAACACGATGAATTGACAGCAAGGCAATGTTGTGCTTCTCAAGTGTCTTCTTTGTCTTAGTGTGGAAAAGCAGTGGAAACCAGCAAAATGGTTAATATCTAGAGAAGAACTTAGACAACCAAAGGAGTCATACATTTGAAGCTTTCCATGTTGTCAGATTGTCTTAAGAAAATTTCTCTTTCTGAAGAAAATACTTTCCTCTGGGATTGATTTTAGATAAAATGTTTGGCATAGAATTCCCTTATCAAATTATTTTCAGTACTGTTGTACCAGGGGAGAAGAAATTTCAGACTCCCCTAAACACGCCCCTATGGAATAAGAGCAGGAATGGAGAAATGGAAAATGGCACGGGGTAGAAGAGGATTCAGTCCGAATGATGCATTACTAAGGTGTCAAAAGTGATGGTTCAAAACGTGGGAGAAGTAAAACTGAAGAGAAGTAAAAAAGTTCCAGTAAACATGAGTCCAAATATTAAACGGTTACGAGATAATGTCATTTTGTTGCTGGTTGGGGCCCACTGTGTACGAAGTGTAATTCCAAACAAAATTAGTGGCAGTTTTAGTTAATTTATCAATGATCACACAAAGGAAACTAAAACAACCAATAACCATTGATCCGCAAATTAATTGTTTGGTTAAGATGTTCACACTGTACCTTATTTATCCACAAATTTCACTGTGTTTTTTTTCATTTGTATAGACTCTTTTAACTTCCGTAGTCATATCTGGGGCTTTGGCTTGGGAAACAACTCGATTACTGTACGTATTTGTTTAAACGTTGGTTTTAATTAAGGTTTACTATGGAATACTCCCACATACATACTTGCAGACACTGCCGAGGGTAGGGAAAGACTCTAGTCGAAACATTTCCCTATCCCAGCTGGGAATCGAACCTGAGACCTCTGGACTGAGAAGCCAGACCATTCAAACTTCAGTGTTGTTCAAACAAAACCGTCTATACTTCAGTGGTGTTTCTGTGGTGTTTAAAAACTGAACTAAAAGAAACATGCCCCAAAAGTGGTCCAAATTAACAAATCATTGAGATAATGCACATTTTCTATCTTAACTCTAGCCACAAGAGAAAGTGCTGAAAATGCTGTCCATGCGTCGATCCCAGTTGAAACATAAACCTTGTAGATAACTTAGAGAATACCTATCTCATAAACAATTTGTTTATTTGTTTTTGCAGACCAATGTATATAGGAGTTTGGTGGCTGTTTCTGTTTTCTGCAGATATCTCGTGAACTAAATAACGATTTTGTTGGAAATAGTAGACTGGATTTGACTGGCTACGCAGGGGACTCGGCACTGAACCACATAGGAGATATTGTACCTACGCTCCACATGGGGGCGTCCCCGGGAAGATGCATGAGGCGAGAGGAGACACCGGACGGCCGGAACCAGAAATGACGACAAAGGAATGCTAGGTCCTTAATTTTCTAGATAGAGACTCCCCGATAGACGGATAGGCAGACCAGAGACCCCATTCCTCACAGAGGGGTCTAACGTCCCTCAAGAGGGTTCGGATACCCCCGGCAGCCAGCCGAAAGCGAGGGACGGAGAGAGTTACAAACATCATCCTTTTGCCCTGCTACACTGCACCGAAACACCATCGCTGATGCTTCCAAGCCTGAAAGAAACCAACGGATAAAAGAAGTGAAATGAGAATGGAGGTGAAATGGGGAGACAGGAAATTCGAGAGATGTGAGAATCCTTCCCAGCATTTGCCTGGCGATCCGGGGACCCACCTCTCTAAAAAAACACGGGTCAGGAAGGTCGGCCACGGGAATCGAACCCACAAGCTCCCGAATGCGGGCCACAGACGAAACCGCCTGAGTCATCCCGCTCGGTAAATAGTAGATACGTACTTAGTGTTCGGCGGGCCCCAGCCAGTAAAACAACTGTCATTGTATCGTAACCGGTTAATTTCCGGAGCCATGTTTAGTGGAGCTTTTTCGCTTCTCTTCATTTTAACTTCCCCTCCCTACATTTTGGACCATCACTTTTGAAACAGATTGTGTGGTGAATATACAGAGACGAAGAAGAAAAGCAGAAAAGAGGGAAGAATGGAGCAGGCTGGATTTATACCAAGAACCTACTTCTTGATAAACGACTGAACAATTTTGGAGACACGAGCTTGGTTCCAATAAACTACCACGGGTTTCTTATTACCTGAATGTCCAATAACTTTTCCCAGGTTGGAGTAATGAAGTAGAGAACTCCAGTGAGAGAACCTTCCTGAAGAAGTCCTGTTATCAACAGCACGAACAGTATGACGTATGGAAACGTAGCTGCAAAATACACCACCTGCAATAAACAATAGTGCATATGCAGTTCAAGAAGTTTTTTACCCTGTAAATCTTAATTATTAGGTATTTCATACATAAAACTAGGGATGGAACCTCGATAGTATCGAAGTATGTCTAATACTTTGAGATAAACCTTCCATACTTTTAAAGTTTTGCCTTATTGAAAGTTGTTGCGTTTAAATTTATGCTAGATAAGGATTCAAAACAGTCGAGACTTTAGGTTTTTGTCCACACGTGTTACCAAGGAGCTGCTGGACTATAGTTGTTGATAGACCTTGACTGCGTTTCCTGTGTGAGAATGAATGAAACCTTCTATAGACTGTTGTGTCTAAATGAAAACATGCAAAACAATGGGGGAAAGAGTAGAGGTACTCATGTAACATGCAGCGTTAACTGAGTTGTGAATGAAGTTGATTTAGCTGGTGCACTAAATCACGTTTCTGCAATAGCCTGGCTTGGTGACTCACTCTCAGCCTTTACCTACTGCGGTGACCAAAATACGTGAATTCAACATGAAGAAACGTTATTTTGTTGTATTGTTATTTGCCCCACGCTTTGGGAGCCAATTTGAAGAAGGTTTGTTGTTGCTACGTATGGAAAGTCAGTTTGAAGAAGATGTATTATATTTCGACTGTTGGGGAGCCTAACCTGAAGTAGTTGCAACCGCACGTATGGTAAACGGTTTCCGTTAGCCTTCGTCCCAATTTTTTTAAAAAATATTAACTTTGTAATTTTGATTGTTTCTTTAAATATTATATATTTATGTTTGCCTCGGCTGCGCCAGTATCTATATTTTCTTAGAGACATCAATGTCTTAGCAGGGAGTGGTGCGACTGAAGAATGTAGGCTTACACAGATTATCATTTTACTTCACTCCTTTAATTGACGCTTGATACGATTTATATAACACTTCACTGATATAGAGAGCTGTGAGATATTTTTTATTAATTACTTGCACTTTTTAACACGTAAACTATTTTTTTTGTCTCACACAAAATACCTATTAAATTTCTCGAGGACGCATTCTCGCGTCCGGTTAGGAGCGCTGTCTACAAGCAACTAACTTCTGAATTTGTAAATTTTGCTCCATTTTAGTTTCTCATTGGCTAATCCTAGTCCAATAGAGTACCTTCATTTAACTAAAGCTTTTTCTGGTTGTTGATTGGCTATTTTATAAACTGTTACAAAAATTACATTATTGCTTCCAAGAATCACAAGTAGCATTATTAAACTTTCAAATTCATTATTGCCTTAAGGTTACCTCATTATTACCTCATTGTTAGCAACTTTTAACCTATTATTCTCACAGCTACTACATGATTAAATTACATAATACATTTACATAACATTATTACACATGTATACAATAATATAAACATATATAACGACAGTAATATACACCTTTAATATCTTGTTATATACGCATATTGCTTTAAGGCGGGCTGTTATTGAATTTATATATTATATAATAAGACTGAAAATCATTTAAGTGTTAAACATACTGCCTCAAACAGAAACAATTAGAACTTAAGATGCGAGTTAATAAGGCGTATCGAAATATTTATTATTTCGTTCCAGCCGTAAGTTTGTGTTTATGCAAGTCAGATTCAGGTTGCTTACAGATATAGTATACGATTAATTTCCATAATATGGATAGAAAATCCTTTTAAAAGAAAGTATTCAGCACAAAATATAGTTACTAAAAAGGAAACAAAGAAATTATTATTATTATTATTATTATTATTATTGTTAGTCTTGACTAACAATAAGGGTTATACAATCTATGGCATTATCAAGATAAAACATTTCTGCCAATTGGAGAATATCAAACAGAAACAATTTCGGAATTAGAATACAGTAAAAAATTGATTACATGCTTTTATACACAGAAAACTACTAATGAGAACTAATTTAGTGAACAAGCTATTCCATAATTTGTTTTTATAAAATGAGTATTGAGTATCAAGTATCGGTGCTCAAAAATCAGTATCATATAAAATATCGAGAAATAGTGATATCGTCCATTCACTATACAAAATTATCAATAGTTACGTCACGAGTGTGTTTTAACTTGTTAAAACTTTCATAAGCATGTAGCAAGAGAAAATGTTGCGAACAACATGAAACCATAAGTGATATTTGCTAAGACTTTTAGTAATCAATCATAAAATATTACATATTTATATATCAAGAGTGCAAAATAAGGCTTTAGCGGAAGAATCAGAAGCCGAGTCCGGAATACAGATGATTCAGCTGAAGCTTTTGCGTGCGTGGTGATGAGAGAGGGAGAGTAGAAAGGGGAATGGAGGAAAATAAAGAATCTCTGTAATTAAGGAAATGACTGGTTTTGCATAGCTGCGGTTTGTGTTAAGTTTGTATTTAAAATAATAAGGCTGTCTTGTTACCTTGCCCGATGTCTTGATGCCCTTCACTAGACATAGAACGACGACAACCCACGAGAACAGCAAACAGAGCGCCAGATCCCATTTGATGGGACCGATGTCCTCTATTCCCGATGACAAATGAAGAACCTGCTTCCTGAAACATACATTTTCATATACAGTTTAGTTGTTTATGATCATTCAGCAAACTTGGTGGACATGTTGCAAGTAAATAAATTGTATATATGTTTATAGCACCACGTTGTGGATAATGTTTCTCACGTAATGTTGTTTACATCACGCGTGTAGCCATCTTGTGTGACGTTGTGACGTCACTCCTTGTTGGTTCGTTTAACTCCATCTGGCGTAGCAATTTGTATGAATTAGTTTTAAGGTTATGTATATTGTCTTCCGGCTAGCTATTTAGGTAGACATTTAACTCTTGCAGGTTGTGAAGCGGAAAGGAATCTTTTGTCTATAAATGATACTGATGAAGAAACTGGTTTTATAATCTTTATTGCAGAACACGTTCACGAACACTTTCACAAATTTATCTTGATACTCGCCATACTGAAACTGTTTGTAATAACTTCTCACTTTTAACTCACGTACTTCAACTTTGTATATTTAACTGTATAATCCTTTATAAGATTTCTCGTACTTCTGCTGCGCGTAACTTTATGAATTTAGAGACCGACATGAGAATCTTGTTGAACTGGGAGCTGACGTGTTATGTGTTGAGAATCTTGTTGAACACTGGGGGACGCTTACCTCAGACATGGCTTATTTATAGACTTGCCTTAAGATACGCCTACAGATTATAAATGAAATGCTATTGGCTAATAAAGCGCGCCAACATTAGCGTCAATTTTACTATCCAATGAAAACCACTAATACATATTACTTTTATAGAACATTCTGGAAGCTTTTACCGAAAAGGCGCGAAACATTACGTAACTTCCTGGTTCCCGGTAACGATAAACAACTCAAACCCTTCATTGCATTATTGCGTTATTGTTGACAGTTTCAGTAGAGCCATATATTATTATTTACCAATAATAGTTACAATTATTAAACCTCTGAAATCAATGTTACATAAAAATACATATTCATAATAAAATAATTATTTATATTAACGTAATTTGTGATACAAATTACCGTCTCATATGCCCCACTAGAAACATAATTATAAATATTTATAACTTGTTTGGAAATTTTATAATTTTGTTTTTAGTCTCCTAAATCTTGTAACACACGCTATCACTTTCACTTAACACTTCACACGCATTTAGCACACGATATATGTTTTATCTCGCCACTACTTACTGGCTCTGGTTTAATTAATTTAGATATTAATCTGACATTACAATTTTTTTTTTTTTTAGCAAATACTTTACCCTAAATTATTTAATCACTGTTACCAAATTGTTTACTTTCTTAAGTTGTTAACAAAAATTTATACATTTAAAATTTTTGTAATTAATACACATATTTACCAAAATATTCACCCTCTACACAAATATTTACATCTCTTAAATCTAGACAATGTTTCACCTTTTCTGTTTGCTACTTAAGTATTTGTTTTGAATTATTTTTACCATTTTTGTTATTTTGAATTTTACAAATATATTTACATCTCTTAAATCTTGACAATGTTTCACCTTGCCGCATAAGTATTTGTTTTATTTATTTTTACCCATTTTTGTTATTCTGAATTTTATTTTAACAATACTCTTTGAATTGTATCTACGTACTTTTAATTTAATATCATATTAAGTTTCAATCTTTGCATTCTTAATTTTTAATTCTTGGAATTGTATTTACATACTTTTACTTTAATATCATCTTAAGTTTCAATCTTTGCATTCTTAATTTCAAATACTGTTACACTTACTAAATTTTTTTGTTTTTTTATAATTTATTTCTCTTTTCTCATGACATATACAAATAATTAACCCTCTTACGTTCCAATACATTTCTCTGCAAGTCGTCTTTAACTATCCAACATTTACTTTACATCACATTGCTATTTACCCTCCTGGATCAAATTGTGTGTGGCTAAACATTACTCGTAGCCGTAACCTAACCTTCAAATTGTTGTTCATGAATAACCTCTTGTATTCATATGAAATTTCATCTCCTGATAACATTTGGAAACAGTCTACAGTTTCTTGAACAATACATCTTTTAACAATTGTCATTTTCAATTCTTCTGCTATCATTTTAATTTGAGAATGCTCTGACAAATCTGTACTAAACTGTACTGGACTGGAGTTTTCAATTTGAACATCTTGGTACAATTTATTTCTTTGCATTACTGACTCATTTTGTATTTCTAATATTTCCCCTCTGAAATTAACTTGCGCCTTATTCACATCTACATTCATAACCTCATTTATCTCTCTTACCTCACTTGAAATACTACTCATTTGACTTCCTAACTCTGCGCATTCTACATTAACCTCACTTTTAGTATTAACCTCACTTTCTTTGTTACCTATTTCCTTGCTTATGTCTAGCATTTTCTTTGAAATTTCTCCTGTCTCACTTGCTATTACTTCCTCATTTTCATCTCTCATTTCTGGCATACTACTATCTAGCTTCATAACTTTCTTTTCAATTTCTTCACTGCTTTGATCTACTTTTTGCTCTAATATCTCATTCCTCCTACCAATATTTTCAATTGATTTCCTGTTTTGTTCAAAGCTCCTACGAATATCTTCCCTTAATTCCTTATGATTCCTGTCCATAGCTTCCCCTAATTTCTCAAAACTCTTTTGCATATTCTCATTATACTTTTTCACATCTTCCCTTAACGTTTCAGAAAAATTTCTTATCATTTCCATCATCATTCTAGCCTCAAAATTTACATTTCCTGCTATTCTATTCTGACTTTGTTTACTAACATTTCCTCCATTAAATACTAAATTGTTTAAGCTATTTTCTGTATCCTGTATTGAATTACAGCTAACTGTTACACTATCCCCTTCCATCATTGTTTCTTGTCTTACACTTTTTTTTTTTTTTTTTTTTTTTTTAGAATTAAAATCACACTTTTCTAACCTTTCTGGTGCAATCTGCTGATGTTGCTTAGATGTCTAGCTGTCTGCCCCATTCTCCTAGGTTTGTATGTCGCTTCTGCGCTGTGTTGTGATGAATCTACGTTGTCTCGATGTTTTTGTAGTTGATTTACCCTGTTGCATCGTAATCTCGGAATTACGATCGAAGTCAGTCGTCCCTGTCGTTTCTTGAATCTGGGTCTTGTAGATGATTTCACCTATGCATTCCTGGTTATGTTGATCCTTTCCTAGTTAATTCTGCTACTTCCTGGTTATTCTTGTTCCTTTCCTAGTTAATTCTGATACTTCCTGGTTATTCTTGTTCCTTTCCTAGTCATCTAGCTCCACGTTGATGAGCCAATTTGCGAGTGAACAAATTGTATATTGTTTACTTCACCACGTTGTGGATAATGTTTCTCACGTAATGTTGTTTACATCACGCGTGTAGCCATCTTGTGTGACGTTGTGACGTCACTCCTTGTTGGTTCGTTTAACTCCATCTGGCGTAGCAATTTGTATGAATTAGTTTTAAGGTTATGTATATTGTCTTCCGGCTAGCTATTTAGGTAGACATTTAACTCTTGCAGGTTGTGAAGCGGAAAGGAATCTTTTGTCTATAAATGATACTGATGAAGAAACTGGTTTTATAATCTTTATTGCAGAACACGTTCACGAACACTTTCACAAATTTATCTTGATACTCGCCATACTGAAACTGTTTGTAATAACTTCTCACTTTTAACTCACGTACTTCAACTTTGTATATTTAACTGTATAATCCTTTATAAGATTTCTCGTACTTCTGCTGCGCGTAACTTTATGAATTTAGAGACCGACATGAGAATCTTGTTGAACTGGGAGCTGACGTGTTATGTGTTGAGAATCTTGTTGAGCACTGGGGGACGCTTACCTCAGACATGGCTTATTTATAGACTTGCCTTAAGATACGCCTACAGATTATAAATGAAATGCTATTGGCTAATAAAACGCGCCAACATTAGCGTCAATTTTACTATCCAATGAAAACCACTAATACATATTACTTTTATAGAACATTCTGGAAGCTTTTACCGAAAAGGCGCGAAACATTACGTAACTTCCTGGTTCCCGGTAACGATAAACAACTCAAACCCTTCATTGCATTATTGCGTTATTGTTGACAGTTTCAGTAGAGCCATATATTATTATTTACCAATAATAGTTACAATTATTAAACCTCTGAAATCAATGTTACATAAAAATACATATTCATAATAAAATAATTATTTATATTAACGTAATTTGTGATACAAATTACCGTCTCAATGTAACCACACTGTTATCAAAATACGAGTATATTACTTAAAATTATTTGTTCTGAATCACCGAACCTGAACCGCCAAAAAAGATCGCCAGTCTCCGGCACGAATGTAGTCGATTGCTAAAATCCTCAATTGTGTCTGTAAGCATATTTTCTGTTCTCTTTCTTCCTTTATACGTTCATTTCTTACTCTGCCTCTCCTTGTTTTCCCCAACTATTCTCCTCAGGTAACACGTCTTGTTTGCCGTTATCTTGGCAATGTGTTTGTCCTGGAGTGAAAGAATTTCTATTCCATGGAGGACATTGAGTGCTATCCTGAAGTATAGAGCTGAAGTTTGGTCTTAGAACTAATTTATTTCTTTCCTACATAGCATTGCATATATGAAATTATGCACATATTCCCTTTCTACGATATAATATTTCTTGGTCTATCCTTCCTCACTGGTTAGAATGCTTACCAATATTCAAATGTCTCCACTCTCTCCAACACTTTTCCTTCACATGGTATCACCAAATCTTCCTCACGCTTATCATTTTTACACCCACATCACTTTTATCTTCTCCGTATTTATATTCATGGCTTTGATCTTCACTTCATTCCTTCCTCCCAAAGCCTGCTGAAGCCTCTCCTGCCTATCTGCTAT
The DNA here is from genome assembly GCA_030765065.1 of Deroplatys truncata. NCBI lineage: Eukaryota > Metazoa > Arthropoda > Insecta > Mantodea > Mantidae > Deroplatys > Deroplatys truncata. Next base: position 26,326,188 of record CM060985.1, on the reverse strand, counting down.
AAGGATGATTCCACCCCTATATCAAAGCGCCTGGATGTAGAGTGGGCGACGTTTCCAGTTCCCAATCTTAGTTCTGCGTGTGTGTGTCTTTTACACTTTTAGTGATTTCATCCAGGAAGATAATAAATAGAAGGGGGCCAAGACTGTCTCCTTGCTTAACTCTGTTTACCATTTTGAATTCTTCTGAGAGCCCCCTTCCAAGCGTACTCTTCAGACGGACTCATGACACGTGGTTTTGATGGCATTGGTGAGTCTCATCGCCACTTGCTTTACTTCAAGAGCTGTCTATATGTGCATCGAATCAGAAGCTTTTGGATGCTAGGAATATGTCCTTATTTTTCTCTATATTCTTCTCCATTTCTCTTCTGTTACTAAAGAGGTGGTCCTGCGTTTGCCTTCTCTGTATGCCGCTTGCTCTTCTTCCACAACTCTCGGTATCTTGTCCAACACTCTTTATATACTTAGTATACAACTGAGAAGCATCACATAGCCCTGTAATTCTTACAATCCCAGTTATTTCCCTTCTAATGAATTGGGATGATAAGGCTTTGTTTAGGGATCCTGTTTTCATTCCGCTTCTTCTGAAAGATATTTTGCATTACTCGCATTACCCCATGCTCACCATATTTGATAAATTCTGGAGCTATGTCATCCATTCCTGCTGATTTTCCCATTTAAATTCCCTCAATAGCATTAGCCACTTCATCTTCCCGTATTCCTCGTTCTCTACCTGCTTCAAATTTGTTTCTATAGTGCTTCCGCCATGCTTCCACAACTTGATCACTTCAACTTGGTGCCTTATTTTACTGTTCTGACTGGATGCGACATTTCCCTTTTGAGTGATTTCACGATTTTCCTTTGTCTTTCCCCCTTACTTTGCTCTCCACTATGTTTCTAAACTCTTCCCAACTCTTTAATTTTTATGCATTGACAGCTGCCTTCGTCTCTTTTCTCAATCACACATATTCTACTCTGTCCTCTTTCCTTTGTGTTGTAATCAGGAGTTTCCAGACTTCTTTCTTCTTCCTTGATTTCTCCTTTACTTCCGCATTCTACCATTGCGTGGCTTTCCTTTTTGTGTTTACAGCGATCCTTCCGCGCAAATGTTGTCGCTGACTTAGGTAGGACATCTTTAAATTTCATGCACATCATGTCCATCCTCATCGAGCTGTTTCAATATCTGGGACACTTTATCTTCACACTGCTTCCTCTTAACTTGATTCTTTTGCATACTATCAGTATCTGCTGGTATTGTGGCGTATTAGTAGGTATTGTCATGCCAGACACCTTATTGCGTCGCATTGGCGACTGCATTGTTGGAGTAATTTAGTATTTCTTTCGGCTTGTATTTGAATTTCAGTGTGGCATGACGCTCTTCACCTCTGGCCGGCGAGCCTAGCCAGAGTTGGAGAGCGGGAGATAGATGTTAGCGTTACTTTCTTTGCGTGTGAGCGTCAGTCTGAGTTGTTGATCTGCATCGGAATGTGAACATCAAGGTACTGAGCCTCTCGCAGTGTCTGTGCTACGTTTCCCCTATTTGCATGTTGGGGTGATTAAAATTTAATATTTTGCTGGAAACCTTTTCGCCCTCATCCCAGCAGCAACAGTATTTCTTGCTCCTCTGCTTCGTTTCCAGAACCTTGTGTTCACTATCAGTAGTTTATTTTTAGGAGGTTAAAACATATATTTACGGTGAAATTTCGACGTTGTATTTGTGTGTTGATTGCTATAATTTCTATGCCTTAGGATCCTAAGCGACAGAGAAGCTAATAATAATAATAATAATAATAATAATAATAATAATAATAATAATAATGTTGTAACGGATGCAGTCTGGTGGTTCACCTCAGTGTGCATGAAGGGAGATGAAATGCAGGATGTCACCGTGTCAGGTATTGGCAAGCTACCAAATATGGGAGCAGTAGTATTATTTCATTCGTGTACCATACTTACCTTGACATATCCAGCTCGCTGGCCTACATCTCTCCCCACCGTATAATTCGTTTTACTAGCTTCCATGTAAAACATGTTGACAGCTAGATGGGAGAGGGGGAGGGCTTCCTGATGAAAACTGGGCAATTTGCAAATATGCCTCCCTGGCGTATTGCGTTAAACCTTGTACAGGAGATATCGGTGTTCATCAGCAGAATAATCTGGATCATCATCTTCAAGATACGAATATTAATGTCATTTTCCAATCTTCTTTGTGGCCGTTGACATCTCTTTGTTCAAACGGCCTGCAGTTAATTATTCGTCGGATCAATCTGCTATAGCTCATTCTTAAAACAGACTCCTGTCATTGGATGTATGTAAAATTTCATGAAAATCCCCCACCCCAAACTGCCTTTTAGATGGAAAATGTTTCACAGTTTTTATCTTCTAAAAACGGCCTTAACTATTTTGATTAAAATATGACATATTTAAGATACTTGCATGACAAAATGAAATATATATGTTGAATTTTCTGGAAATACCCTCTGAAGTCCTCTCGATTTTGAATAACTTTTCTATAATTCGTAAACCATAAGAGATATAAAAAAAATTACTACGCAAAAAAGCGTAGATCTCGTTAAAGCATATAATTTGTCATAACATTTCATTTTATGGAGTTAACAATTTCCGAGATATTCCTCGTTATTAGCTTAAATTTTCTTATACTTTTCGCAATTGAAAAGTCCTTCATTTTTTCTGTGAAGTTTTTGTGAGAATAGTTTGTAAAAGAGTGAATAAAGAAATGAGAGTGTAACACAAGATTTTTACTTTCTCTACTACGTACAGTAAGTAGAGGAAGTATTGTATTCCACCCAAAAATTCGATACCGGGATTTCACCGGAAATACATGTTTTGAGGCCCCCTGAATCCAAAAAAACAACATTTTTGGAAACATGTCTGTGTGTGTGTCTGTGTGTGTGCCTGTCTGTGTGCCTGTGTGTGTCTGTGAACAGCATAACTCAGAAACGAACTGTCGGATAAACACCAAACTTGGTATTTAGGTTCAGTATCTTCCAGAGATGCGACACGAAGGTTTTTAAGAAAATCCTCCCACCCCAGATTACCCTTTACATGGAAGATTTTTGAAAATTTTAATTTTCTCAAAAATAGCTCTAACGATTTTGATTAAAATATCATATGTTTAAGACATTTTCATGACAAATGAAATGTATATCTCGAGTTTTCTGGGAATGTCTCCAAAAGTATTCTTCATTGTGAACGACTTTTGCATAACTGGTAAACCATAAGAGAGAGACAACATTTTACTACACAAAAAATGTATATCGCGTTTAAATACACAATTTATGTCATATACATTTTTGTTGTTGAGTGAACCATTTCCGAGATATTGCTTGTTATTCCCTTAAATTTTCCAATACTTATACTTTTTCTCAAATTCGTTATTCATTTTTTTGTCCTGGTAATGCAAAGAGAATGGAATACTCCACATAGCAACCAGCTCTTAAAATATTTGACTATCGCTTAAAGTCTACCAATTCCCCTTGCATGTACAAGAAAATTAGCAATAAGATTAACATCTCGATATCTCGATTAACATGAAGCATATGGAGAATAATCGTTTGTAAAAGGGCAGAGAAAGTCATGTGAGTGTAACACATCAGATGTTTTCATCAATACTGTATATGTTCAGCTCATTCCTAATTGCATTACCTACTGTGTTTCATCTCGGAGAGGAAAGTCGGCATTTCGTCTCAGAAATCCCATTTCTGCTCTTTCTATCTTAGGTTTATCTTTCCTATTGAGGGCCCAGTTTTCATATCCAAGTAATAACATCAGTGCAGCCATTACCTCATAAAATTGAATCTGTCTGTCCTTTCCTCCTTTGTTTGTTAATGTCCTGCTAATAGCAGCACATTAATTATAATTTATTTATTTTATAGGTAAACTTTAATTGTGTTAGAAATGCTGCATGCCAAATAGTTTTTACTTGTTCTATCTCATTGTTTATTATTATAATTGATCTTAGTAAGTATTTCTCTCAAAATGCTATGAAGTTTGGTTTTCTTTACGTAAAAGTAAATAAGTGAAAACAGTTGAAGGGTAGCAGTAATTGATCTATATTAGGAAAAGACGATACAGCAGACCCAGGCAATTATAGAGGGATGGCCTTATTATGAAATCAGGGAAAAGTTTTCACTGGAATTTCGACTGACAGAATACAACGCTGGACAGAGGAGAATCAACAATTATCGCTATTCTAATCAGGTTTCAGGAAGGAAAAGGAACTATGTAATAATTATCAGGACTTCAATGCTAATGAAAAAGGCGGATTGTACACTGTATTTATAGACTTTGAAAAATAACTTGATAAAATAATAAGGAAAGCATTATAGTACAAGTTACAACAAAAGGGATTAACCAAAGAGATTGTGGCGATATTGTACTATTAAAGCATGAGAACACTTTGTGGGGAGGAGGAAGTATGACTATGAGCATGACCAAGGAACGGAAGGGACACCTCGCACCTTGACCCAACGCAGATCTTTTGTGCTTATTACCCCCAGGAGGAACGGATGAGGTGAAGGAGGTTGTAGGCCTTCCAGCAGAGACGCGCAGAGGTCCCTAACGGTTCCAAGCTTGATGACCCGGTCACACCGGCGAGGTGCTCAGAGAGGGCTTCCCTCTGGCGGAAAAGGGCAGAACTCGATCCACCTGAGCCAACTCAGAGAAGGCTGTCATATGGTACGGCCGAGAAGATTTTCCCAACCAGAAATCATCTGTGCTATCTGTCTGACGTAGCACAGCCCCTAAGCCCACCTGAAACATGAAAGGGGAAGCGAAATGATAGAAAACGAGGGGAAGGAAATTCGCAGTAGAAGAGAAACCACCTCAGCATTCGCCTTGCCAACCAAGGAAAATCACGAAACACCTGTGGTCAGATTGGCCAGCTCCAGGAATCGAACCCAGGACTTCCGAATGCGACTCGCACGTTACCGTAGAGCCATCTCATTAGGTAAAGAGGAAGTAATAGCCAAATCTCACAGCATCGAGGACTTTTTTACCTATTATTTTTGTATTTATTTATTATATAAGTTTTAACCATCACATAAACGTGTATGAAAATATAGAAAATAGAATTAATTTCACTTTCATACAAAATAATTTTTTATTAAAAATATAGGCAAGGATGTAAGTTGAGGTTTATTTTGTTTAATTTATTTACTACGAGGTTATTACTCAGGGCACGTGGGGATAATGACGTTGAAGCCTACATTTGAGGGAATGTAGAACAGATGAATAACAGAAGTGACTGGTTAAAAAAAGTGTCATACGTTCAGTTAAATGGTTAGAGGAATATTAAGATAAAATGGAAATGGTCAGTGATTGAGAGTTAGCAGTTTGATTGCACAAATAGCTTTTAGCATTATAAAAATGATTGAGATAATACATTTCTGTATGCACAGCACGGGCTGTGGCGGAGTGGTTACACGACAATAACATCCCTGTAATGGACTGGCCTGCACAGAGTTCTGACTTGAATTCTATAGAACACCTTTGGGATGTTTTGGAACGCCGACTTCGTGCCAGGCCTCACCGACCTACATCGATACCTCTCCTCAGTTCCGCACTCCGTGAAGAATGGGCTGCCATTCCCCAAGAAATCTTCCAGCACCTGATTGAAAGTATGCCTGAGAGAGTGAACGCTGTAATCAAGGCTAAGGGTGGGCCAACACCGTATTGACTTGCAGCATTACCGATGGAGGGCGCCACGAACTTGTACGTCATTTTCAGCCAGGTGTCCGGATACCTTTGATAATGTAGTGTATGTATTATAATCAAAAGCGTTTGAAACATTTTTAGGCTAAAAATAATTAATTTATATGACATTCCGTTTTGGAGCTATCTGTTCAGACACACACTTATATGGGCTATTTTTCTAAAAAAATTGTTTTCGTTCAGCAACTTCAAAACATGCATTTCCGGTGAAACCTCTATTTCGAATTTTTGGGTGTGATAGAGAAAGTTGGTGCCAATGTGATATGACGCAGGTCACGTTTGGTGTTCGGTTGTCTAACCGTTTCGCTGTTTGCTAATTAACTTTGGCTTCCCTCAGCCGTATCCAAACGGCATCATCAATATGTGTGTGTTGGGGGGAGAAGCCAATGGTCGTCCTGGGAATTTTATGCAAATGAACAGTGGTGAAATTGCAGACCACGCGCTAGACTAACTTGAGTTGAATAGTGAAGTGGTTATTATTGTTAGCACAGATCACAGTCTAGTCTGTAAGGGATACATGTGAAGGAACTCATATCCTTAAGAAATCCCCCAGTTACTGCAGTATTTTCAACTTGCCACAATGTTACATTTATGGTAACCTCTATGAGAAGTGATTTCAACAACTCTAATACGGGGTCGAGTCAAATGAAAATCTCAGTATTTGTTTATATAATTTAATTTATTAAAACTTTGCAACGCAATGTTGTCATACGACATCATCATGTATACTTGTTGTTGGAAGTTAAATAAAAATGTTGGCTTGTAAGGGTTAACTTCAATAATTCTCTAACTTTATAAATATGGGGTAGTTAAACTATGTTCGAACCCACTCTCGGCCTCTCTGTACTGCGTGAGACAGCCGGCAGTCGCCGGGGAAATTACGCCGGCAGAGGCGGACTAAAATCCTTACCTTATAATAATAGATGCTGGAAATGTTGACCTTCTGCTCTCAAACAGGCAGCATATCTCGTGTAAATATTCTCGCTCATTCTCCAAAGCTCGGCAGCAGGAATTCTGGAGATTTCTTGCACAATGTTTTCTCTAAGTTCCTATAGTGCGAGGGGATTGGAACGATACACTTTGTCTTTTAAAGAACCCCATAAATAAAAATAACAACTCCTAAGGTCAGGAGAACGAGGGGGCCACAAATCAACACTAATTATTCTGTCATCAAACACCTCTCAGCAGCCGTATATGCTGTTGCAGAATCTTGCTGGAACCAATTTCTCTTCTTCTGTCAAGCGATTGCAAAATGAATACACTAGACTGCATTTTCAAAATTTTTGTCAGATAATTTCTTAAAAGTAGTTGTTCTTGAATCAAGTTTTTATGCTGATTCCAGAAATAACTTCCGTTTTTTTCTATCACGTCAGGTTTTTACACTAAATAAGAAGTAATGTTTTGACAATTTTACTAATGAGCGTAGAAAATTATTCAAATACCATTTCACACAAGGTAAGTTTTTATTCAAGAAACATTTTAAGAATACTCTCAAGAACTCCCCTAATTTATTTCATGACTACATTTTAACAAAACAAGAAGCCAAAGTGTTTCATTTAATTTTTTTCAAACTTTCTCTTCTTTGACTTCCTTGCAGATCCTTGAAGATAACCGTCCCTCCTCAACATCCAACAGTAGTCGGCCATCATAGTTTCATAGCATGAAACAAATTAATATATTTATAACTGCCCAGTACAGGAAAATGTATACGGGAGACTTAAAACGCCCGCTGTTTCATTGGTTTGATAAAATTAACGCTAACTGTTATATTAAGCAGGAAGAGTTTGTACTTACTCCCAGAACTGCAAACTGGCGGTGGTGGGATTTGTCTCGTTCTGTAACACGCTCCTGTTGCTCCATGTTGCGTTGTCTACGTCTTCTTTCTGTAACACAGAATTAATAACTTCATTAACCTAATATTGTAAGTACAGTTGATAAGGAATCTACATTTTTACAATTGTATAATAAACATTAATGATATTATTAATGTAACATAAACATATATGACGTTAATGAACGAACACCGAACTGGGTATTTAAGTACAGGATCTTCCAAGGATGCGACAGAAGGATTCCTCTATCTCATATTACACTTAAATCGCAAAAATGTTCCTTAAGTTAGATTTTCTCAAAAATGACTAACGATTTTGATGAAAATACTGTATACTAGACATTTTTATGACAAATACAATATGTATCTAGAATTTTCTACGAGTAGACTGTGAAGTCCTCTTCATTCTGAGTAAATTTTATATAATTTTACTAACTGGTAAACCATAAGAGAGAGAAAAACTTACTACCCAAAAGATGTACATCTCGTTAATACACACAATTTAGTGAAATGCATTTTTGTATCATTAACCATTTCCGAGATATTCCTTCTTATTGTTTTGAATTTTCAAAGCTTTCTGAATTTTTAAGTCGCTATTCGTTTGCTTCTCATGGCCATTCAAAGAGTGAAGTTTCACAGTCAGCATATAGCGACCCACTTTTTAAACATTTGACTATCGCTTGAGCCTCTTGCAGCCCTCTTGTACCTACAAGAAAATCTGTAATGAGAGCATTTCTGCAAACGTTTTTCTCGATTAACTTAGAATATTTTTAGAAAAATGTGTAGAGAAAATCGGGTCTAACAGGTCAGATTTTCTATCCTTGGATATAAGAGGGAATTTCCTCTTATAAGCGGACTTTTCCCTTAGGCGAACCTTTCTTCTTTGTCAGTTTTTGCACGCGGTGAGAAGCTTTCAGAAGAAGCCGTAGGCGAGTTTTAAAATCTCTCCAAGTACATAAGAAGCTGTTTGTACGCGTTGCATACTTAATTTTTTCCGCTACGAGGAATTTCAGAATAATCAAAGGCATCGAGGCATTCATGATTAGCTGCGTTGCTATGATGCGGGAGTAAACAGACGTTTGTTTTGTCGTCCTTCATTTTTTCACGGAGAAAACTTTAGGTCATTATGTTAAAAGATTACAGTGTTAATTGTTATGTTCCTGACATGTCTACATGATATAAAAATGACGTCACAAACAGCACAATCATTAGCCGACGAAATTAAATTTGCAAGAATTATTGGGTGTTGTGTTACTGTGTCGAATAATTTGTAAGGTTAATACTGATTTCACATATTGTATTAAAATGTGTGTTTTCGAACAAAGTGAAAAAAATCCATTTCTGTTTGGTGTGCATAAAAGAACAATGTTTGTAGCTCTAAACAGTTTAGCGGGGAAAAAAAAGCCTTACAGTATTCTTACATCAGTATATTTTGTACATTTACAAAATGATAAAAGCATACAATCATATAGTATATTGTAACTCACGCCGCGTTACCTGTTGTGGACGTTACTTTCAAGCAATCAATATCGCTTATTAGAAGATCTAAGAACACTTAATGCAGATTTATATCACCTCGAGCCAAGCGAGTTGAGTGTCAGAAGCGCGAACTGAGTTCTGAATGCTGACTGCTCAATGAAATAGGCGCGTCGATTTAAACTTTTTTATTTCATTACGCTCCGCCTCCTGGTTTAGGACTTTACTCTCTTAAGACTATTACATTGTTGGTTTACTAATTACGTACAATATTACTGGTTTGCTATTCACATATATCGTCCCCTAAATTACTATTTATCCCTAGCTACATTTCAAATCCCCCTAATGATGGCTAATTCTCAGAAAAACCTAATCTATATGTTTTTATCTGGGATTTAGAACCCTTATCCCTGAAGCTGGCCCCGACCTGAGCTTCTGATTACTTCCCGTCTACCAAAATGTTATGTTTCCTTCTTTTCCTGTTCCAATTCTTATACAAAATATTACACGAGGTTTTAAATAATAATTATTACACAAATATTTAAATTTCTGGAATCATATGTATAGTTATTTGCATTAAATATTCCTTTTCCTATATTACCATTGTTCTGCGTTACTATTTCTTACGAATCACTTGCATAAATATTCACTATACTACCTTTCCTGACTCAGTGTTTTAATGTACCGTTTCACCTTATACCTTCGAAAAACCATCCCAACCCTATCACCATCTCTATTGCTTAGTTATATTAAGTAGAGGAAGGTTTGCATTCTACCCAAAGATTTGATACAGAGATTTCCCTAGATATATAGATTTTGAGGTTCCTAGAATCCGAATGAGGTCTTCACAGGCTATTCCCAGAAAACTGAGTACATACATTTTGTTTAACATGCAAATATTTTAAACATAAGTATTTAATCCATATTGCCAGAAGAATTTTTGAGAAAATAACGAATAACGTAACAGTTTCCATGCTAAGGGTAGTTTGGTGTGGGGGATTTTCTTAAAACTTTTCGCGTTACATCATTGGAAATACACTGAACTTACATAACAAATTAAATTGATGTTTACCCGAATTTTCTCATTTAAGTTATGCTGTTCACATACACACACACACACACACACATACACACACACATAGAAACCTTTTTCTGAAAGTGATTTTTACTTTCTCTACTACGTATAGTAAATAGGGGAAGCATTGTATTCCACCCAAAAATTCAATACCGAGATTTCACCGGAAATACATGTTTTGAGGCCCCCTGAATCCAAAAAAAGTATTTTTGGAAACATGTCGTGTGTGTGTCTGTCTGTCTATGAACAGCATAACTCAGAAACGAACAGTGGGATAAACACCAAAATTGGTATTTAGGTTCAGTATCTTAAGAGATGCGACACGAAGGTTTTCAAGAAAATCCCCTCACCCCATATTACCCTTTACATGGAACATTTTTCGAAAATTTTAATTTTTTCAGAAATGGCTCTAACGATTTTGATTAAAATATCATATATTTCACATACTTTCATGACAAATAAAATGTGTATCTCGAATTTTCTGGAAATGTCTCCAAAAGTATTCTTCATTGTGAACGACTTTTGCATAACTGGTAAACCATAAGAGATAGACAAAATTTTACTACACAAAAAATGTAGATCGCATTAAAATACACAATTTATGTCATATACATTTTTGTTGTTGAGTGAACCATTTTCGAGATATTGCTTGTTATTCCCTTAAATTTTCCAATACTTATACTTTTTTTCAAATGGGAATCTGTTATTTATTTATTTTGTCTTCGTAATGCAAAGAGAATGGAATACGCCACATAGCAACCAGCTCTTAAAATATTTGACTCGCTTAAAACCTACCATTTCCCCTTGTATCTACAAAAAAAAAAACTAGCAATAAGATTAACATCTCGATTAACATGTAGCATATGGAGAATAAGCGTTTGTAAATATAGTTTGTACAAGAGTAGAGAAAGTCATGTGAGTGTAACACATCAGATTTTTTGTTTTGTTTTCTCTACCACGTATAGCAAGTAGGGTAATTACTGTATTCCACCCAAACATTTGATGTCGAGATTTCACCAGAAATATATGTTTTGGGGGCCCCTGAACCCAAAAAGGCATTATTTAGAAAAATGTCCGTGTGTTGTAAACAGCCCGTGAAGTAATCTTCATTCTGAATGACTTTTGTATAGCTTTTTAACCCTAAGAGATAGACAAAATCTTATACACTTACAAAACAAAGTAGATCTAGTTAAAGCACACAATTTATGACAAATAAAATTTGTCTTGGCGTTAACTATTTCCGAAATATTATTTGTTATTGGTTTGAATTTTAAAATAGATACTTATATTTTTTTGAATCGGTAAGTCACTATTCGTTTTTTTCTGGTGGTTATGCAAAGAGCATGCAACTTCAAAACCATCATATAGCGAGTTTCTTTGTAGACATCTGGCTATCGCTTTAGCCTACTACAGAGTGAGCCAAAAAACTACAAACCGGCTGCGCGATGTTTTTCCTGTCCGCGTCCTCGGCGATCGTTGCCGTCTGCCGCTATTATAGAAGGACACGGATGAAACCATACAACATTTTTAAAACTACTTTTAAAGACTTGACTTACCAACCTTATGAAAGGAGATGCTGAAACTGGCCACCGTCGTTGTCCATACATTTTTGACACCTCTTTGTAAAACTATCCATCACTCGCCGTAGTTCATGTTGAGAAATGCTGGCAGTTTCCTGGCAGATATTTTGTTTGGACGACGGTGGCCAGTTTCAGCATCTCCTTTCATCAAGTTGGTAAGTAAAGCCTTTAAAAGTAGTTTTAAAAATGTTGTATGGTTTCATCCGCGCTTTTCTATGATAGCGGCAGACAGTAACTGGACAGGAAAAACACCCTCAGCCGGTTCGTAGTTTTTTGGCTCACTCTGTATATCCTTATACCTACAAGGAAATGTGTAAATGTATAATGAATGTTAATTTCGATTAACAAGAAGTATACGAAAGAATTAGTTTTTGTAATAATAATTGATTTAATTGTAGAATTTCTTGAAATGTTTACATTCTACACTTAGCCTTTGCTTTCAACCCCCATATATAAAAACTGCACTGCTCAGTTAACCGAGTTACAAATTTGTGCACGTCTTGATTTATTGGACTCGACGACTAATTCACAACCTTCAAAAAAACTATCCTTGCCGATAGTTTCAACCCCTTACGTACAAATCTGCAACATTTGACCATTGTGGACAAAACGTTTGAGATGTTTTGGGATGCAGCGACCACGACTTTGAAAAACAAGCTCCTATCCCTATGTTGGTTACAGAATGCATCCGTCAACTGGTAAATTACAATGATAGAGAAATGGTACATACAACTGATGAACGAGTTGACAATGTTATCTGGTACTACTCACCTTTACAGGCCAGTCCGTCTGTAACATGGATATCAATATACAGGAGAACACGGCGCGCATGTTGCTGACATAATTTATGCCTGCCAGCACTGTTGCGTATCCGGTATGTTGTCAGTAATATCAAACCGAGAAATATGTACGCTATGTGTATGATAGTAAAGGATATTATTTTATTAGTTGTTGGTAACGTGCATGATGTCACTTCTATACAGTTTTCATGATCATAACTAGAGCTCAGCATTTGCCTATTTTTGTTCCTTTGTTTAGAATCGTGACTTTGTGTATATATATATATATATATATATGTACGTTTCATGCTTACTGGAATAAAACTTACTAATTTCACCTGCCTATGATTGCCTATAGTATGTGTCTTATCGTAGCTTAAGAGCATGTGAGCCTATTTTGTAATGAGAAGTTTTATCAAATTTTCTCGTATAGTAATTGTTATTGGCGATTATTTATTAATGTGGTGCTTACCTTAGTATCACAGGTAATATATCGCGCTCTGAGCTAATGAGACGTTGTTGACAGCATTCCTGAGGAAGTTTGTAATACGGACATTCCTTTCCTAAACTCAGCATTTGCATTGTTTCCTACAATACTAAAATAGTGGCTACTTAGCACAGTAAAGCGCATAATAAATGGTGAACCACACAAAACTATCGGTTTATGATTGAGAAATCGGTCATTTTAGTATTAACTCATCGCTTTGTTCATTAATACGCTTCTTTATTGGTTTTCACTTCCCACATGGGCGAAAACTCGGTACTGACCTTAAAAGACTAGACTTATTTAATTTTTTTTTGTGGACGCTCTTTAACTGCTGTCGTTGTTAGCGTCCCTTCTATATTGGGCGTGAAAGACCGGTAATTTTGCTCAGAGGCCTCTTTATCAGGCTGGAGGTTCTTTTACGTGCCGTAAATCTACGACACGGGACCACCGGCTTTACTTCCCTTGCCATGCTAAGGATTTTTACGCCCGAAAAAAATCCATTGCCTTCCGCCGGAGTTGAACCCGCGACGTCGGGAACTAGAGGCTAATATGGTAACTACTACACCACGGTGGACGACTATTTCATTGTAATAGCCTGTTGAACAATAATACACAATTAACTCAATAATAATTACAAACCAGCAATAAAACATGTTCAAGAGAGAAATTACTTAAAAACCGATACACGATTTGGCATAAAAACTACGTAGTAACTGAAGAGTGCATATGTAAAGAAATAATGTTTATAGTTTACACTGCATTAAGAGAATGGTGGAATTTGGTAAATTTAATATATGGTGTATGGCTTTTTGGTATTCATATATTGTTCTGTCTGTCAGAATGTGTTTTTAAGTGGCAAATAAATAAATAAATGGATGATTGTGCCTACTTCAGTGCTTATCATTAATGAAGCCGCTTATATTAGTGCCTGTTTTGAATTTGTTGTATCCTATTTGTCTGCCTCTTTAAAACTGCATGGCAATCAGTTTTTGTTGTTTGTGCATGATTGTTTATTGCATTTGATGTCGGCTATAGAGCGTTTTCTTAGATAAGTCGACTTTATAAACATTAAAACTGTTCGGAGAAGTTTATGGTAAAGAAGATGAAAACAAAACAGGATTATGCCTGGCATAAACTGCGATGGCACCAAAGACGACCAACAACTGCTACAATGAAACAACGTGTACGCTTTCTCTCTTCCCTACGAGTTTACTCCGTCGTATTGTCATGAAAGACTGTATGTCGAAATCCTTGGTCACCTCGGGGACTCAGTAAGAAGGAAATACGGCCATAAAACGCCTGGTTGTTATCTTATCTTCGATTACGGAGGGAACTCGGCACCGAGCCAGAGTGAGTATTGTACCTACGCCTCACGAGGGGGCGTCCCTCGAAAGAAGGGTGAGGCGAGAGGAGACACGGGCGGCCGGATCCAGAAGCTACTACACAGCAATGACACGGTCCCTAAGTTTGGAGATGTAGCACAACCTCGACAGACGGATATGCAGACCGGGGACCTCGCCCCGCACAGAGGAGCGCCAACGCCCCTCAAGAGGGTTCGGATACCCCGGAAGCTAGCCCAAAGCCGACGGAAAGAGTTGCAGTGAACATCCTTTCCCCCTGACACGCCGCACAGAAGCACCATCGCCGACACTTCCGACACTGAAAGAGACCAACGGGATGAAGGATGAAATTAAACGACGAATGGAACGAAATGTAGGGACAGGAAATTCGGGGGCTGAAAGAAACCACTCCAGCATTCGCTTGAAAAAGGAACCCATGGGTCAGAGTGGGTGGTCGATCCCGGGACCTCCCGAATGAGGGGCATAGACGTTGTCGCTCGAGTCATCCCGCTCGGTAAACACCTCTTTTGCACGACAGCGCACTATCACATAATCAGTACTGATAAAAAGTTAGCTTGCCAGCACATCATCACTGCTTTGGAACATCCTCCATACCCTCCAGATGTGTCACTGTCTGTCTCTTTACACGGCTGAAACCTCATATGAAGGGACAAAGATCCGCGAGCGCTGATGAAGTTTTCTATAATGCGATGAGAGCACTACCACTTGTTTCGCAAAATGCCTTCCAGCAATACTTCCAGTCACTTCACACGCGCTGCGGAAGGGAATTGTTTTGAAGGAAATGTTTTGTAATTTGCACTAATGATTGATTTCTGGCATTAACAACTTTTGGGAACTTCTTGAATCTGGCGGTATATAATAAAATATAGTAAAATATATAGTGAAATATATAATATCGAAAACATGTAATAACTAATTTTAAATTGGACCTTAAATGTAAAATAGTTTACCGGTTGATCCGTTTGAGATGTCAGAAAAGTAAAACGCTATATATAAAAGGTTAATGCACACATCTCTTAGCAGTTTGCTGCAGTATAAGCGGAAAGGATGGAAGTTAACGATGAGTGATGTTTCAGATTTTATCCGCATGGCATGGCAGCGTTATTGTGCATAGGATACAAAATGGTGGTCATGACACAACAACGCACTCAGTATGTTGTATGATATGTGTAATGTGTCGTATGAAACGTGTGCGTTCTCGATTTCCCAAATAATGCAGTTAAACTTGTTGACTCGGCCACTCACATGAGATGTGGCTTTGTCCATGAACATCCGTCGATTTACCATTGATCGTCCACTTCCTGCCTCTCACACATCATGGCAGCAATGCGTTGTGTCAGAGCATGCGTTTACTGAATATGGATGGAAACACTTTAGGGAACTGTCTAATAGTCCTCTTAACACGTTGCGTATGGCGTATTCTGCTCTGCTGGTAAGTAGTGGAGTGACTTCCATGGAATTTTACCATTTTGTTTCCTATGCATGATAGTGCTGCTATGCCACGCAGATGAGGCCTGAAACATCACCCATTGTTAACTTCCAACCTTTCTGCTTATTTTACAACAAATTTCTCAGAGATGTGTGATTAACCTGTTATAATATATAAAGTTTCATTTTTCGGACATCTCAAACGGATTACCCTGTATTTCACTTGCTGGTAATTTGTTTGTGCCGCCATGTTTATGGCCTTTATTGCGCCATACTGTTAAAAAAAACTATTATTTTAAACTATTAATTTGTTAATCAAGTAATCATGATACAAGTTTCACTTTCACAGCTTTCATAATATTCTAGGAACACTTCAAAGGTTGCTTAAATCACTTAGACTAAATTATTTGAATAAAGCAATAAGAAATAATTGAACAAATTAAGAATAAGTGTGTAAACCGGAGTACCAAGCGGGATGGCTGAAGCGAAAATGTGGCCCGCATTCCGGAGGTTACGGGTGATCCCCGGCGACCGCCCACTCCGACCCATAGATTTTTCCTGGTTTCCTCGGATGCTGGGATGGTTCATCTTCTACCACGACTTTCCTGCCCCCCCATTTCCTATACCCATCATCTTCCTTGTCATCTGTTTTAGGATTGTAAGACCAGGCGACGGTGTTCTGCATGTTGCGGCTGGGCGGTGGTTTGCGCACTGTAGAAATTTCTTCCTGGCGTAGCTGCGGGAAATACTCAGTTATATTTCTCCCCCGAGTGGACACCACCAGACAGGGGACTGCCGGAGCTTGCGGGTAGGACCGGGCGGCGCGGGATGTTTTTGTATCTGGAAACGTTAGGGACTCCGTTGGTGCCTGTTCCCGTCGGCATCCCTTCGGGTGTCTCTCCTCATCCCTTCCTCTCAGGGGCCACGTTGGAACCAAACAGGGCCTACTTGCGGTGCTCTGCCCCGGTTCCGGGGACCTTCCTGATGCGTACCTTTCTTTATCTTTACTATGATTCTGTTCATTATTGATACATTGAGCAAATGTTTAAACCGTCGCCAATAATACTTAATCCGAGCTTTAACCGGTAAAATTATCACTGATTAATCTTGTATACTTGGTTAACTATGTGGCTGGGACTTAAAGTGCTTGCGAATTTGTAATTCGTATTGGAGTATGTTATCTCAAAAATTAAGATGCCCTGTGGTTTACCGGGGAAAATCCGAGTCACTTGCGAAATTCAATGTCGTACCGACATGTTGCCATGAGATCTCAGTGGTTAGAGCAACCGCACGGCAAGGGTTGAAATCCCGGCTATGACATTGGATTTTTCAAGCTGATTCCACCTCTCCACAAAAAATAAGAGCCTTTAGGTTATAAAGTTGTGTGAAAGAACAATTCATTATAACCAGTATGTAATCTGTTTGGCCACCCGTAACCACTACCGTAGAAATCTGATGTGCTACATTCGCATGACTTTCTCTACCTTCTATCGCTTATTAGTGGGTACACAAATTATTCTTAGGACATTTATTTTCCTATCTACTTCATTTTAATTGAAATAAACATTTTCGGAATAGCTGCATTACACATTTCGTTATAGACACAGAGGGAACAGCGAAATCAAATGTTTTAGAACTGGACTCTACAGGTTGGATTTAAAATGCCATAATCTTTCCATGACATCGCGAGAAACAACTGAAAATCGACAGGACATTAAAAGAATGCCTAATTATTGAAGAATTCGAACCATTAATGACGGATGTCTCAGAAATAACTGATGCCACAAAAAACATTATTTGAAATAAATTTGTGTTTTAAAGAGATCTACATTTTTTGTATAGTAGGTTTCTGTTTACTAGTTATACAAGATTATACAAAACTACTTCGGAATGAAGAGGACTTCATAGACTATTCGTAGAACATTCAAGATATGCGTTCTATTTGTCATGTAAATTTCTTTAAATTATGTATTTTAATCAAAATCCTTAGAGCCATTTTTTAAAAAATAGAGTTTCAAAAATGTTCCATGTAAAGGGTAGTTGGGGTGGGGGATTTTCTTGAAAATCATCTCGTCGCATCTTTGTAAGGTACTGAACATAAATACCAAGTTTGGTATTTATCCGACTGTTCGTTTTTGAGTTATGCTGCTCACACACACACACACACACACAGAGAGAGAGAGAGAGCCTCGCACACAGACCTTTTCCTAAAAATGCTTTTTTTTTGGATTCAAGGGGTCTCAAAGCATGTATTTCCGGTGAAATCTCGGTATCCAGTTTTTGGTAGAGTGTAGTACCTTCTCTATCTGCTGTTGCGTGGTAGAGAGGGCGAAAATGCTTTTTTTGGGGGGGGGGCTTTCAGGGGGCTTTAAAACATATATTTCCGGTGAAATTGCGACATCGAATATTTGACTTCCTTTTGTTTTTGGATTCAATGGGGCGTCAAAACATGTATTTCTGGCGAATACCTTCTCGACCTACTATGTACCTACGTGGAGAGAAAGTAAACGTGGGCTATTCTATTCCGAAGCAAAGAAGATCTAGAACAGTAATACAGTAGCTGTATAAACTTTAATTTACAGTTTGATTACAAAGAATTAGTACTGCAAGCCATACCTTTGGTGACGTCACAGACCCCTAGGAACCCAGAGACAGGGAAGTGATCGTCCATCAGAGAGGATGGGAACCGAAAATCCTAGCTTAATTAAGGATCCAACACTGGGGCGAAGCTTCGCCCCACCAACTTAATTGTCTCGTAACATGTGCCCTGGGATTTGTATTATTTCCACAGTAGAATTGAGAAGGCAGACAACCCATATCTTTATACACTGCCCCAGTTCCATCCCCGGAACTTCTATTACTTGCAAAACTATTACCAGATCTCAGCGAGGAACACCACATCACAAGACTGTCATGTCGACAATCACTACACCTGTTTACTTTTACATGACTTTCTCTAGCCACTATCGTTGAACTTTATACAGCTTCTTACAAAAGCGTATTACTTTCTCTACTGCGTATAATAAAAGAAGTAGGGGAAGTATTGTATTCCACCCAAAAATTCGATGTCGAGATTTCACCGGAAATACCTACGCGTTTTGAAACTCTAGAGCTCTAGAAAAAGGTCCGCTCGCGCGCGCGTCTTTGGACAGCATAACCTACAAGGCGTGTTTTTAAAGTAAACAACGTTTTAATATTTTGCCGTTGCAGTCGCGATTTTGAGCATGCGCGATCACTTCCTCCATTCACTAGGAAGCCAGACGGAGCTGTGAGCGATCGTCACTTTGTGTTTTCCTGTTGTTAGAGCGTTTCGAAATGTTCAAACAATTGATCGACCTTACGACTGTGAAGTCAGATCAGTCATTCGTTTTTTGAATGCGAGAAACGTTACGCCAGCAAACATTCCTCGTCAGCTGTGTGAGGTTTATGGGGAAACAATAATGAGTGACAATGCCCGGCCACACACAGCCAGACAAACTCAAGATCTGATCCCATCATTTGGTTGTTAACAATTCGACCATCCTCCCTACTGTCCGAATTTGATACCAAGCGATTTTCATCTGTTTCTTCATGTGAAGAAATTCCTTGGTGGAAAACATTTCAACGACGATGATGTTGTGACATAAGAAGTGCAGACTTGGCTTTCATCACAGGCGGCATCATTCTTTGCAAAAACTGGTTTTCCGTTACAAGTGTCCGAGTAACGGCGGTGACTATGTGGAGAAGTAGTGTAAGGTAACGAATGACAATAAAATATTTGGAAAATAATGTTCTGTTGTTTTTTAAAAAAAATACTATCGTACTTACTTTAAAAACTCGCCACACAAAAATGAAAAGTCGGTTAAATACCAAACTTGGTATGTAAGGTCAGCATATTTCAAGGATGTGACAAGAAGATTTTCAACAAACTCCCCCTATCACAAACTACCTTCTGCACAAGGCAATTTTGTTGGAAAAATGTTATGTTCTTAAAAACGGCTCCAACGCTTTAGATTGAGATACATCATTATTTAAAATATTTTCACGACAAATAAAATTTTATATGTTGTATTTTACAGAAATAGCCTCTGAAGTCATCTTCTTTCTGAATGACTTGACATAACTGGTAAATCGTAAGAGAGAGACAAAGCCTCAAAACACAAAAAATGTTTAACATACAGTTTGTGTCAAATAAATGTTTTGTGGCGTTAACCATTTCCGAGATATTTGTCATTGGTTTGAATTTTCAAATAGTATACTTTTCTCAATTGCAAAGTCACTTTTCATCTCCTGGTCATGCAAAGAGAAAGGAATTTCAAAGCCGTCACACAGCGACCAACTCTTAAAAGATTTGAGTATCACTTAAGCCTATTTCCCTATTCCCGTTGTACGTACAAGGAAATATGTAATAAAACCATTTATACAAATATTTATCTCGATTAATATTAAGTAGGTAGTAGAATAAGCTTTTATAAGAATGTTAGTGGAAGCGTGGATTGAGAAAGTTATGTGAATGTTCTGAATTTGATATTTTCACTTTCTCTACTACGTAGAGTAAGCAGGGGAAGTATTGTATTCCACCCAAAAATTCGATACCGAGATTTCACCGGGAATATATGTTTTGAGGCCCCCTGAATCCAAAAAAAGCATTTTTGGAAACATGTCAGTGTGTGTGTGTCTGTGAACAGCATAACTGAGAAACGAACAGTCGGATAAACACCAAACTTGGTATTTAGGTTCAGTATCTTCCAGAGATGTGACATAAAGGTTTTCAAGAAAACCCCCCCACTCCAGATTACCCTTTACATGGAACATTTTTCGAAAAGTTTAATTTTCTCAAAAATGGCTTTTACGATTTTGATTAAAATACCATATGATTAAGATATTCTCATGACAAATGAAATGTATATCTCGAATTTTCTGGGAATGTCTCCAAAAGTATTCTTCATTGTGAACGACTTTTGCATAACTGGTAAATCATAAGAGATAGACAAATTTTACTACACAAAAAATGTAGATCGTGTTAAAATACACGATTTATGTCATATATATTTTTGTTGTTGAGTGAACCATTTTCGAAATATTGCTTGTTATTCCCTTAAATTTTCCAATACTTATACTTTTTCTCAAATGGGAATTCGTTATTCGTTTATTTTATGCCTTGGTAATGCAAAGAGAATGAAATACTCCACATAGCAACCAACTCTTAAAATATTTGACTATCGCTTAAAGCCTACCATATTCCCCTTGCACCTACAAGAAAATTAGCAATAAGATTAACATCTCGATTAACATGAAGCTTATGGAGAATAAGCGTTTGTAAAAATAGTTTGTACAAGAGTAGAGAAACTCATGTGAGTGTAACACATCAGATTTTTTTACATAGCTTCTACAAACTGTTCCTACAATATATTATTTTTCTATGTACTTCATGTTAATCGAGATAAATCTCCATAAATATAATTGCATTACACATTTCGTTGTAGATACAGGAGGAATACATATGCTTAAGTGTTGGTGAACTCTATAAACAGTGGGTTACTTTGTGTTGATTTTAAATTCTATTCTTTGTATTACATCGGTGATACAACTGAGTGTTGGCACTACTTCTAGAAATGACAGAAGTGGTGAATAATTCAAACCAATAACAAGGAATATATTGAAAACAGCTGATGCCATAAAAAAGTTATTTGAAATAAATTGTGTCACAAAGACTTACTTTTCTATGTGTTGGTTTTTTTATCTCTTATGGTTCACCAATTGTAAAAATCATATAAAATCCAGGCTGTGAAGGAAGAGGACATCGCAGGTTATCGCAAAAGGTTGAAAAAATTAAAAATGTAGTTTTATTTATGGACGCTCTTTAACTGCTCTGGTCCTTAGTGTCCCATTCTATATTGGGTGTGAAATATCGTGTAATTTTGCTCAGAGGCCTCTTTATCAGGCTTGGTGTTCTTTTATGTGCCGTAAATCTATTACAAGGGGCCACCGGCTTTACTTCCCTTCCGAAGGAAGTCAAGTTAAGGATTTTTACTCCCGAAAAAATCCATCGCCCTCCGCCGGGTTTTAACTCGCGACTTCCGGAACTAGTGGCTAGCATGGTAACCACTACAACACGGAGGACGACAAAAGTTGAAGATATACATTTTATTTATGATGTAAATATTTTATACATATCTAATTTAAGCCAAATAGTTAATACATTTACGAGAAAATAAAGATAACGAATTTATTCTACATTAAAGGGAGATTTTCTTACAAATCATCGCGTCGTATGCTTTGAAGATGTTACACTTAAATGCCAGGTTTTTCGTTTTTTAACTATGCTGTTGAAACACGTCTTCATACCAATATGCGGGAACATTTTTCTAAACGTACTTCTTTGGTTTCAGGGACCTTTAAAACATGTATTTTTTTGTAAAATCTCGGTACAGAATTTTGGTTGGAAACTATTCGTAGAAAAGCTTATTCTTCTACCTACCTACCTACCTACCTACCTACCTACCTACCTACCTACCTACCTACCTACCTACCTACCTATTTATTGTTAATACAGATAAACCTTCATTACTCGTTTACTTATTTCATTGTAGGTATAAGAAGAATACGATAAGCTAAAGCGATAGTCAAATCTTAGCGACTTACAACTGAGAAATAAGTATCTAAAAATTCAAACCATTAACAAAGAACATCTTGGAAATGGGTAACACCACAAAAAAGTTTATTTGACATAATTTGTGTGCTTCGACGAGATCTACATTTTTATGTAGTAAGATTTTGCCTATCTCTACCGATTTACTTATTATATAAATATTGTTCAGAATAATGAGGGCTTCACAGGCTTTTCCCAGAAAATATAAGATATTCATCTTATTTCTCATGAACATAATTTAAACATAGGACATTTTAATCAAAATAATTAGCTATTTTTGAGGAAATTAAAAATAAGTAAACACTCTCCATGTAAATGGTAGTTTGGAATGGGGGGGTTCATCAAAATCTTCGTGTCGCATCCTTGGAAGTTCCTGAACCTAAATACCAAGTTTCGTATTTAATTGAGTTTTAATTTTTGTGTTATGCTATGTGACATAGGTACATGCACACATACACGCGCGCGCTGAGTTTTTCTAAAAATGTTATTTTTTTAATTAGGGGAGCCTTAAAACATGTTTTTTCCGGTGAAATTTCTGAATTGTATTTTTGGGTGTAATGCAATACTTCCTCTACCCACTGTAAGTACGTGGTAGAGAAATTAAAAGAAACGGAAATTTTTCCATTAAAGGATTATTTGTGAGGAGAGTGTTTCATGAATATTTTCGCATTGCATGCTTGAAAAATGCTGTTTTTGAACAGGAGGTTTGGTATTTATCTCAATCTTGGTTCTTGGATTATTTTGTACAAAGACTGACATACACAGGGACGCGTTTATAACAATTATTTTTGGGTTTTAAGATAGTGTATTTTTGGTAAAATTTTGGATTAGCAAATTTTCGGTGCAAGACTACTTCATTTACGATAGGTAAGCGGAAGTGGAAGCAAAACCTGGTACTGAAGCAAGGAGGTTTACCCATAAAAAGCTGGGAATATTCGAATGAAACTGCCAATGGTGGAAATATCCTCAAGGTCAGTTTGGAATGAGTGTCTGTAACAGATGGTTTGCCCCCATGACGCTGTACATGTGGGCGTGGTCTCCATCAGCATCTGTCACCGCCTGGTCTGCCCATGATATCTGTACATAAGCCTACTTCCCACTCTGACCCGCTTCTTTCTATACACAAACTTACCCAAGGTTCTTTTACGGTGGCAGGTGGTGGGATGTGCTGCCCAAATAGCAAAGTAATAAATTGCTTCTTTTAGACATAAAAAATCTGATGTAACACAATCGTACATCTTTCTCCAACAATGACAAACTGACGTATAATCGTTATACGCAGGATGTACACAAATGCTTATAGAGGGTTTTAAGGTTTTTTTTCTCTGTGGTATACAATATAATTTTGAATCATAACTTAAACTAAATAATAAGCGGCCATTCACAATGAAACTTAGGGATAAGCATAGAAGCTTGTTTCATGTTATCGTAATGCGCGCGATCACATTGCCTGACGTTGGCATAAACATGACAAAAACTTATAACATAAACATAGAAGTTTACAAGCTCCAAGCTTTCATTTCCAAACATAAGCTTCGGCGGCCGGTGTCTGTGCTTATAATATCTAGGTCTTCCGGGGAACGCAGCTTTTAAAATTTTTGAATAGATATGCTTTTACTATATGTGGAAGTGGGGAGATAAGACATGCGCAAAACATTGTGTTTTACAATATTCTAAACCCGGCGGAGGGCGATGGATTTTTTTTTTTCCGGCGTAAAAATCTTTAACATGGCTTCCTTCGGAAGGGAAGTAAAGCCGGTGGTTCCGTGTCGTAGATTTACGGCACGTAAAAGAACCTGACAGAGGCCTCTGAGCAAAATTTTCGGTCTTTCGCGCCCAATATACGAGGACGTGAATGTTGCAATTTCACACAGATGTAGTTTGAAGTTTTCACTACAGAGGCTATTTTTTGTTTCATGTGCAGCTCTAGCGAGAGAAGCGTGAACTACCCAACAAAGGTGGCGCGCATGTTACTGTCGCCCACGTGTGAAGAGCAGAGAGGTGTGGTTCGATATTTGTGGGTTAAAGGGAACAAACCGAGTAATATTCACAGGGACATGCGTGGCGTGTATGGGGATCATTGTATGGACCGTAGCAATGTCTCCAGGAGGTGTGCATTCTTTCTAGAGGACCGTGTGAACCTTAGTGATTCGCCACGCTCCGGGAGACTGGTAACAGCTGCAACCCCGCAGAATCTCAAAGGAATTGAGGCGGCAATTTTGAACTACGGGCGTATGCAACTGCGAACCTTATCGCAACAGTTCAACATTTCCTATGGTGCAGTGTACGATATTGTTAATGATACGTTGAAATTTCGTAAAGTTAGTGCTCACTGGGTGCCTAAGAACCTGACAGACAACCACAAGGGCCAGCGAATGATGACAAGCTTGGATCACCTAACGCGGTACATCGCAGAAGGGCATGATTTTCTGAAAGGAATCGTCACTGGTGCTGAGTCGTGGACATACCACTACACGCCCGAAACCAAGCAGGCAAGTATGGAGTGGAAACATGCTGGCTCCCCAATGAAGAAAAAATTCACAGTGACTCAATCTGCTAGGAAAGTACTTGTGACGGTGTTCTGGGATATGCATGGTGTTGTATTGGTGGACTTTGCTGAACACGGGACCACTGTGAATGTTGCAGCCTACACGAAAGCTTTGGTGAAGTTGCGTCGTGCCCTTTGTGACAAACTCCACAACATGAATGCTGACGATGTCAAAATTCTTCATGACAATGCTCGTCCCCATGTTGCTGCTGCTGTTCGTCAGAAAATCACCAAATTTGGTTGGGAGGTGCTCCACCATACAGTCTGGACCTTGCACCGTCGGACTTTCATCTGCTTGATTCCATGAAGAAATTCCTGGACGGCCAACGCTTTGCAACAAATGCAGAAGTGAAATCAGCAGTCCGCAGATGGCCATACTTCAAGGAAACGGACTTTTACGAACAGGGCATATTGAAACTGGTATCACGATGGAAGAAATGTGAGAAACTTGGTGACTATGTCGAAAAGTAGATAAAAGGTGTAAGTTTATTTGTGAGTTTTGTTGTTGTTTTAACTATTAAACGTTTTTGTGCGTAGAATGGGATGCTAAGTACCATAATAGTTAAAGAGCGCCCATAAATAAAACTCAATTTAATTTAAACAGTATGCTAAGGAGCTGGAAGTAGCAGGACTAGCGGACGGGGACACCTTGCGTGCTGCGACCTACAATTATGCTTACCACCGCAGGGTGGAAGGGATGCAGTCGAAAACCACAGGAGGCGCGCGGAAATCCCTAACAGTTCCAGCTCGAAGTCTCCTCCCACGCTGGTGTTGCCTAACGAGAGCGATGAACGACTCGTCTACCAAGTAGCCCTCTAGTGTCCCGTGGAGTTTCCTTCCCTTGGAGCAAGCATCCGCGCCATCTGTCCGGCACCGCCATACTCCACGATATGAAAGACGAGAAGGAAACGAATGAAAGGGAAATGTGGAAAGGGAATCGGTAGATGGAAATCAGCTCAGCATTCACTTACCGACATGGGGAAAACCAAGGTCAGAGGAGCGGTTGACGGAAGTCGAAATGGGATCTCTCGAATGCAATCCTCACACGTTACCGCGTAGCCATCTCGCTTGATAATTATAGATAAGTAGTAGAGAAAGTGAAAACACTGAAGAGATGCAAGAATCAGACCTAAAGCTGAGGAGCAAACCGTCAACATCAAACTGAGATGGAATAAAGCTGCAATTGGGAGTGTTGTAGAAAGCGCCGTGTTACCTACTCTTGGGAAACTGCTGAGATCTGAAATGGTGCAAGTCACTTACTGATAATTTTACTGAGAACCCCAAATAAGGACGGTTTGAGGTGGCGCCGCGTGTGCGATTCGTATTCGCGAGGTCCCGGCTTCATCCCGCGACCGCCCACTCTGACTCGTGGGTTTTTCGTAGCTTCTCCAGGTCGACAGACGAATACTGGGGTAGTTTCTTCTCTTCCACGATTTTCTTTCCGTAATTTCCTTTTCATTCCGTTTCCAACTCATCTTTCAGGTGTGATTCTAGGTTTCGTGACGTATGATGGAGCCGGACAGATGGCGTGAATGCATGCTCAATGGCAAGAGTGCTTCCCGTGGACACCAGAGGGCTGTTTGATTGGTGGGTCGTTCATAGCCTCTCTCGTTAGCTCCAGCAGTCAGATGGGTCTACGAGCTTGGAAATGTTCGGGACCTCTGCGCGTCTCTGTGGCATGTCTGACTGCTGCCTATAGCCCCCTGTGATTCCCTCACTTCATCCCTTCCTCATAGGGGTGATAGCCACAATAGATCTGTGTAGGTCGCAGCGCGCGACGTGTCTCCCCTCCATTGCATCACCTACACCCTAAATAAGGATTGGTTTATTCAAAGAACAAAGCCAATGAAAGGCAGTTTTACAGTTATTTAATGCAACACTCTCTCTTGTTTTATGCATTTACACTATGTGATCAAAAGTATCCGGACACCCCACAAACATACGTTTTTCGTCTTAGGTGCATTGTGCTGCCACCTACTGCCTGGTACGCATTATCCGCGATCTCAGTAGTCATTAGACATCGTGAAACAGCAGAATGGGACGCTCCGCGGAACTCACGGACTTCGAACGTGGTTAGGTGATTGGGTGTCACTTGTGTCAGAAGTCTGTACAAGAGATTTCCACACTCCTAAACATTCCTAGGTCCAGTGTTTCTGATGTGATAGTGAAGTGGAAACGTGAAGGGACATGTACAGCACAAAAGCGTACAGGCCGACCTCGTCTGTTGACTGACAGAGACCGCCGACATTTGAAGAGGGTCGTAAAGAGTAATAGGCAGACATCTATCCAGACCATCACACAGGAATTACAAACTGCATCAGGATCCACTCCAAGTACTATGCCAGTTTGGCGTGAGGTGATAAACCTTGGATTCCATGGTCGAGCTGCTGCTCATAAGCCACACATCACGCAGGAAAATGCCAAACGACGCCTCGCTTGGTGTAAGGAGCGACAACATTACACGATTGAACAGTGGCAAAACGTTGCGTGGAGTGACGAATCACGTTACACAATGTGGCGATCCGATGGCAGGGTGTGGGTATGGCGAATGCTCGGTGAACCTCATCTGCCAGCGTGTGTAGTGCCAACAGTGAAATTCGGAGGTGGTGGTGTTATGGTGTGGTCGCGTTTTTCCTGGAGAGGGCTTACACCTCCTGTTCTGCGTGGCACGATCACAGCACAGACCTACATTGATATTTTAAGCACCTTCTTGCTTCCCACTGTTGAAGAGCAATTATGGGATGGCGATTGCATCTTTCAACACACCTGTTCATACTGCACGGGCTGTGGCGGAGTGGTTACACGACAATAACATCCCTGTAATTACTGGCCTGCACAGAGTCCTGACTTGAATTCTATAGAACACCTTTGGGATGTTTTGGAATGCCGATTTCGTGCTAGGCCACATCGATACCTCTCCTCAGTTCCGCACTCCGTGAAGAATGGGCTGCCATTCCCCAAGAAACCTTCCAGCACCTGATTGAAATTATGCCTGCGAGAGCGAACGCTGTCATCAAGGCTAAGGGTGGGCCAACACCATATTGACTTCCAGCATTACCGATGGAGGGTGCCACGAACTTGTACGTCATTTTCAGCCAGGTGTCCGGATACTTTTGATCACGTAGTTTGTGTTTGCAGCGGGCATAAACTGATACCTCAGAAGCGTTAACTCAGAGTTTTAGATAAGTGCTGCAGCCACTAAGCTATCACGTTGTCTGTGAAGGTATTTATTTCAGTCAGAAGTAATGAAATCTGGAGAGAAAATTTGTGCGTGCCTGTTTATTAGATAATTTCAAAAACCGTTCAACCGATTTTGATAGTCCTTCCGATATTGAGAAGCCATTTTTCCCTTTACACAGATATAGCCTATCGAATATTGAAAATATATATTATAATGTTACATTCACATTGCTTTCTCTACTCATTATTCTACCAACTGTTCTTAGAAAATGTTATTCGTCTATCTACTTCTTGCTAATCGAGATAAACTTTCATTACGGTTTCATGGTAGATATAAAAACGATGCAGTAGACAGTGACAATCAGATTTTTAAAAATCGGATCGCTGTGTGACGGCTTTGAAATTACATTTTCTTTGCACGACTACGAGAAAAAAAACGAATAGCTACTTACCACTTGAATAGATTATAAGTATTTGAAAAATCAAACCAATAAGAAATGATATCTCTAAAATGGTTAACATCACAAAAAATATTTGACATAAATTGTGTGCTTTAAATAGATCTAATTTTTTCTGTATTTTCTTATTGTTTACTAATTGTAAAAAATTATACAACGTTCCATCCGAATGAAGAGGTCTTCGCAGACTGCTCCCAGAAAATTCAAGATAAAGATATATTGTCATGTAAATATCTTAAATACTATATTATTTAATCAAAATATTTACACCCATTTTCGAGAAAAGAAAACCGTATAGAAATGTTTTCCATGTAAAGGATAGTTTGGTGTGTGTGTGGGGTTTCTTGAACGTTGTTACGAAATTGCACGATCAGTTGCTCGTATTCAGGCAAGAAAAGCTAATCATTGTATGCCTTGTCTTCAAAGTGTATTTTGAGCTTTATAATATAATCACTAACTTTTGTTCCCTGTAATACGATAAATAAATAGACTGAAATAGTTTTCTAGAATTTTTCAGAAATTATGAATAAAGTTTGAGGCATTATTTGTTAATTAAACAAATAATTTTTGGTGGATCAATTATTAAAAATACCAGATATAAATGACTATACAAATATTGTGACGTATGCAGAGATTGTCGTGCATACGTCTCTCTGGTCACCGGGATTCGAGATGGCAGAGCTTGGGTGGGGGGAATTAGGAATTTTAGGTGGGGATAGGTTGGTTGGCGTCCCCGACGCTTTAGAAAGTGTTGCTTGGGGCAGTCGAGTCAGTGAGTAACATTCAAGCAGTAAAGACGTGGAACTGCCATCTCCGTGTAGGCATGCATGGCGGCCTCGCCCGGCAGACATGGGAGCTGATAATATGGGGTAAGAAATCCATCTTTATATAATAAATCCTCTACCATCCATTTTCTTTCTGTATTATTTCTGATAGTATAAAGTTACTTCCTTCCTTTTGAGCCATCTAGCGCCCCTTTTTGCCAGTGGTTGATAATATTTCTGTACTTTCTTTAGCTGCGTCCCTCGTCGTAGCCTCGCCAAGTTATAAGGTTGTTAATTTTCCGGTACCCTTGCAAGCGAGTCGCCCACTTCATTTAGAGCATTAGTTAGAAGAGGCTACGACAATATAAAATAATTTATTGTATGTACAAGACATAAGAATATTACATATGAAGAAAGAGAAAGGAGGGTGAAGGAAAGATACGATACTCAATCCTTGCAAGTCAAACTTTTGTGTGAAAGAAGTGGAATTTCTGGTATATGTTATTAACGAAAAGGGAATGAAACCAGATCCAAAAAGAATAAAAGCTATTTTTAAAATACCGTTACCGAAAAAATTAAAGCAGTTAATTAAAGCATACCTTTGGTATGCTGAATTTCAACAGTCGTTTGTCCCACGCTACGCGCAGGAAATAGCACCAATGTGTCAGCTGTTATAGAAGGTTCAGAAATGGAAATGGACTATGGAACTTCAAGAATGCTTCGAGAAGGTAAAAAAACTCTTCGCATCATTATATTATTGGAACGACCACATGAAGACTGGAAATGTGAAATATTCGTCGACGCGTCTTCTGGAGGATATATGGTGCTTTTTGGGCCAACCAGACAAAAATGGCGATTTTCATGTCATAGACACCACTTCACGAGGATTGAACTCTATCGAAAGGGAACGCTTCAGTAACTGAACTGGAACTGGGCGCTCTTTATTTCGCTCTGACTCGCTTTAATAGTTACATTTATCAGAAGAGAGTTAAAGTATTTTCTGATCATATTAGCTTAACCTTCATTAATAAATGTAAATTAACTTCCACCAAGATATCTCGATATGTACATGCTATCACCAGCTTCGGTATTTAAGTGGTTAACATTCCAGGAAAATGGAACACGTTCAGTGACCTACTCTCCCGACTGAACTTTGTCACTGGAATCCCAGAGAGTACGAAAAACAGAAATGGGTATGTAATAAGCTGACGTACTTAGAGAATGGGCCGTAGACCTTTAGAGTAGAATAAAGTGCTCAAGGCATGGCCAGTAAGGTCACGGAACTCGCAACCCAGCGGTCACCGCCCTAAGTGATTGCTCTATATTCAGTACAGCTAGAGAAAGGGTCCTGGTGTGAACTAGCACACTTGCTTTCGTCGCAGCACAGCTTTCAAGCGAATAAAAATAATTCGTTTCTGCACTTAGATGTATCATCCTTTTTACTTCAAATAATAAATACGGCGAATAAGCACAGTACTTTAATAATAGTTTAATTTAAACATAACTTAAATTAGTAGGTTTGGTTTCTTATCATAGCCATGCAGGTATAGGCATCCCTGCGAAGCAACGGTCGTGCTAATGTAGCATCGTTTATGTCGCGATCATTGCTGAGTGTTTAGCAGGTCAGAGCAATGGAATAGAAATGGCGGTTTCCTTAAAATGGTAACAAGACGATAGCTTTGGACGCGTTCAACTATTTATTTGAGCTTATGATTCCCTTGCTGTTAAAGAACCATTAAATTAACATCGGAAGCGACTGGTGTGTCTGTGAAAGCTGTTTCCAATGCGAGGAAGGAATGGAGGCAGAAAGTGTGAAAATCCGGAAAACATATCAAAGTACAGTTTTAGGCAAAGTGGATGAGTGTGAAAAGTGCCACACGTTGCAAGGCTCTGAGGCCCCTATCACAGATAAGGCGATTTCTGCAGTAAACAGCAAGAATAGTAATTTACGATACGTATATCGTAACTAATCATATTACAATATGAGATTAGAAAATTGACAAACGAGGCCACGCGACAAGTTTGATAACCAATAGAGTATTGTAATATGTAGTTGCGGTGGGTTATTGTACAATATTTTATCTATCTTAGTTACGTAATATAGATTTATCGACTTTACTTACGTAATATCGATTTTACAATACTAAAAAACAAAAAACAAAAAAAAAAAAAAAAAAAAAAAAAACCTTGTAAACCTATTTGGTACCTCATTACGCAACTAGTTTCGTAATGAAGCTTCTATTATGCAACGATTTTCGTAATGTAACTCTTATCGCGAAATTGGTTGTGTATTGTGAACCATACATAAGTAATAAACAAAATAGAACCAATTTTATTTATTATAAACATTGATAACAATATTTTTGCAATTTGATATATTAATTCCGCCACTTGTTGATGCTACACAGACTGTATACTCGAAATAAAATCCACACCTGAGAAATTTCCCTTCGTGATGGCAAATTGTCTACAAATGTTGGTCTTAGTTTTAGGTAATGTTACTGTTGTGAAACTTTTCTTATCTTCAATGTCGTCTAGTTTCAAGTTTTTTAGTTCTTCACGACGACAAGCCCCAAATATACCAATGATTAATACCACCTTAATCATCAAATAACTATTATCATCTGCTTCCACTAGAAATCTGTTAATCTCTTCTTTTGAAAACACGTGATTTTTTGGTCGGTAGTCCTCACCTTTTTGCTTAAAAATGCGTACAACTGCACGTACTTATATCCACCTTCTTTTTCAAGAACAGCGCACTCCTTATCATGGAATAATTGGTCCATAGTGATCTAGGTTTTTCAGTTCCAGCTTTCTTGCTAAAGTAAGCCAGCATTACACTTTCTATCATACTTTGAACATTTTTCTTCAAACACAGTATTCAAATTTCTTATATTCCCCTTCATACCGAAGTCGCGATTTATTAGTAATTAAACTATCAACAGAATTAGTTGCGTTTGCAATATCTTCGTCAGAACTAATTTTTTAAAGTTTATTTTATTCACCTTTTATTCATGTTCATCTGTTTTAAATAAAAACCTAACAAACAAATCGCCTATCAAACATGCATGGCCCACTACACACCGTATGTACCAATGTGGTGTACTGTCTCAGTGATTCTTAATACTACATTATGAAATAAAAATATAATTTACCAAAGTACATAAAAATTATTTTGTAACATTTCTTCATTCATTCTTGAATTAATATATTTAGTTTACCAAGTGTAGGGGTAGTATAATCCTTTAACAATCTGTGCTAGTGCCGTGAAAGTTAATAATGTTATACACTGGGGTGAGGCCAAAAGGTTTGCAGCTAAAGTATTCAATTTAGTTACCCCGGCATAAACATTGGGGGACGTAATAACAGAGGCAAAACGAGAGATACAAAGAACTTGCTGCACAAACCTAAAGCGGGTCTGGGATATTTATAAATAATACATATAAATTCACATTTAACTCTGGTTTATTATGACTAATAAGGTGCCCTACATTGTACACAAAATGTTACAAACAAACACTAGGGGAGATACCCCACGCATACACAGCAACACGCACTCCTATATACAAACCACACACTCAAAATACCTATACTAGACTGACTCTACTGGAAACGCCACGCACTCAGACAAAGAGGCTCTTCTCTCAACTTGCCTTCACCCCCTTGACTAGGAATTGGAGGGAAGTATGCCGCGCCGAACAAGAATTCAAAGTTACAAATAAAATAATTAGTTCAGTATCATTATACACAGCAGTAATGTGTCCGACGCGACAATGCACACGCATACGCTACAATACCATAGATAAAACTGGTAGGTAATGGTGACAGTTTCTTGAGGTCACGAAAGTAAACAGCTGGGAGTAAAAGAGAAAGCTCTTCATTGCTTGCACGAGATGTCAAACGCGGAGTGATACTATGGACGGACCCATTCTCGGGCCGGAAAGACTATATACCTCTAGCTGACATCTCTCATATAGTATGTTTACATTAATGAGCAGTAACTTAATAAAACAAAGCCCACACTCGAAGGAGCTACAAACATATTATTTATAAAGCAACTTACCGCTCGAGAGCCGCGGACGTAGCATGTGGACATGTCCGCCCAACTTGGGTCGCATTTGCTCCAAGGCACCACGCTCGCAAAACTCGCGACCATGTAATACACCGTGTAGGACATTATCACGTTGTAATATATACACACTATCAGCGACACAGTCACCATGGCACAACCAACACCTGCAAACAAAATAACACCAATCAGGGGGCATTATTACTTTCTCTATTATTTATCTTCAGAAAGAGGGGCCATTCCATAAAAAATTCAATATAAAGATTTAACCTTAAAAAAATATTTTAAGAGCCCCTGAATCCAAAAAAAAACAAAACATATTTACAAAAAAGTACGCGCGCGCGCGTGTGAGCAGCATAACAAAAAAGCGATAAGTGGGATAAAAACACTAACTTGGTATTTAAGTTTAGTATTGTCCAAAGATGCGACACGAAGATTTTAAACTACATTTGTCCCACTGCAACGTACCCATTACAGGGAATCTTTTTAAAATTTTTATTAAAATACCATGTTTTAAGATATTTATATGACTAATGAGACATATATCTTGAATTTTCTACGAATATCCCTTGAAATGGTCTTCAATCTGAATGACTTATGAATAGTTGGTAAAATTAAGAGAAAGGCAAAATCTTATCACACAAAAATATAGATGTGGTTAAAGCACACAATTTGTGCTAAATAAATGTTTTTGTGGAGTTAACCATTTCCGAAATATTCTTTGTTATTGGATTGAATTTATAAATACCCATACACTTTTCAAGTGGCAAGTTGTTATTCGCGTGTTTTACTTTCTCTACCACGTACATACTAGATAGAGAAGATGTTGTATTCCACCAAAAAAGTCGATACCGAGACTTCATCGAAATACGCGTTTTGAGGGCTCCATAATACAGAAAAAGTCATTTTAGAAAAGGTCCGCGTGTGTCTACCCGTGAACAGCATAACTCAAAAACGAAAAGTCGGATAAATATCAAACTTTGTATTTAAGTTCAGTATCTTTCAGAGATGCAACACGAAGATTTTAGAGCAAATCCCCCACCCCAAACTACCATATGCATGAAGCTTTTTTTTCGAATTTTGTATTTTCTAAAAAATGGT
Organism: Deroplatys truncata; assembly: GCA_030765065.1. Lineage (NCBI taxonomy): Eukaryota > Metazoa > Arthropoda > Insecta > Mantodea > Mantidae > Deroplatys > Deroplatys truncata. The sequence continues at coordinate 26,291,690 of CM060985.1, read as the reverse complement.
TAACAATTTTTATTTTAATATTTCGCATATTAAAGATGTTTATATGGCAAATAAAATGCATACCTTGAAGTTTCTGGGAATAGCTTGTGAAGTCCTGTTCATTCGGAAGGAGTTTTGTATAATCTTGTATAACTGGTAAACGTTAAGCGATAAACGAAAACGTATTACACAAGAAATGTAGATCTGTTAAAAACACACAATTCATTTCAAAAAGCTTTTTTGTGGCATTAGCCCTTTCCGTTATCCGTTATTAATGGTTGGAATTGTTCAATACTTGGCCATTGTTTTAAAGTCCTGTCAATTTTCAATTGTTTCTCGTAAAGATATGGAAAGTGTGTGGAATTTTAAGGCCAGCATATAGCACCCAGTTCTTAAACATTTGACTATCGATATTCATTTTGTATATATAATGAAATATGTAATGTGGCTATCTCCGAAAAGGTTTTACCCCATTAAAATGTAGTAGAGAGGAAAACAAACTTTCGTAATAACAATTTGCATAGCCACTAATAAGCGATAGAGGGTATAGAAAGTCATGTGAATGTAACATCAGATTTTTAAATTTAGTGTTCCTCAAACATGTAGCTGCATCGAAACGTGCAGTAGGATTTTTGAATCTAGTGCAATACTTCCTCTACCTTAATCAAGTGGTAGAGAAAGTATTACACTCGATCTATAGAAGATAATGGAAGAGATATGTAATGAGCAGAATCCAAAATATTGACTTCTTTTTAACGCTGTTACTCGTGTTGCTTTATTATTTCGGGCACTCTCTATGTAGACAAACTCGGATCTTAGTAAGTTTGTTCAGTGTTGCCAAATTTGACAGCACTTCGGATAAACCTTATAAATGCAACTAGCGTCATACCATAGTACGTGTTTCATTAAAGCTGCTATCGATTTTGGTTAGTGTTCAAGGAAGCACGAAATGCGTCATAGGACTGTCGGTAACCTTTTACAGCACACACTACATTTAACTCTGGGTGCAACATGAAGCATTTGGATAATGCAGTGTAAACCAATCAATATTTACCTTACCCAAGCATTTTACTTATTCTGGTCAGGATATATTGCAAAATACTCCTTTAAATTAATTTCTGCAGGTACCATCCGACTGGGAAGTATTAAATTCCACCGAACAGTTCAATGTCCACATTTTAATGTTAGTACATGTTTTGAGACCCCCTAAATCCAAAAAAAGCTTTTTTAGAAACATGTCCATGTGTGTGTCTGTGTGTCTGTGAACAGCATAACTCAGAAACGAACAGTCGGGTAAACACTAAACTTGGTATTTAGGTTCAGTATCTTCCAGAGATGCGACACGAAGGTTTTCAAGAAAATCCCCCACCCCAGATTACCCTTTACATGGAACACTTTTCGAAAATTTTAATTTTCTCAAAAATGGCTCTAACGATTTTAATTAAAATATCACATTTTTAAGATATTTTTATAACAAATGAAATGTGTATCTCGAATTTTCAGGGAATGTCTCCAAAAGTATTCTTCATTGTGAACGACTTTTGCATAACTGGTAAACCATATGAGATAGACAAAATTTTACTACACAAAAAATGTAGATCGCGTTAAAATACACAATTTATGTATATACATTTTGTTTGTTGAGTGAACCATTTTCGAGATGTTGCTTCTTATTCCCTTAAGTTTTTCAATACTTATACTTTTTCTCAAATTCGTTATTCGTTTTTTTTATGTCCTGGACATACAAAGAGAATGGAATGCTCCACATAGCAACTAGCTCTTAAAATATTTGACTATCGCTTAAAGCCTACCAATTCCCCTTGCATCTACAAGAAAATTAACAATAAGGTTAACATCTCGATTAACATGAAGCATATGGAGAATAAGCGTTTGTAAAAATAGTTTGTATAAGAGTAGAGAAAGTCATGTGAGTGTAACACATAAGATTTTTAGAAACATGTTTGTATGTGTCTCTGTGAAGAAACGTTGAATAAATACCAAATTCAATATTTAAGTTCAGCATATGCCAAAAATGCGGACACGAACATTTTCAAGAGAATCCTCCCACCTCAAACTACCTTTAAGTAGACAATTTTTCAAATATTATTGATTTCCTCAAAAATGACTAACGATTTTGATTATAATACCATGTGCTTAAGTTATTTACATGACAAATAAGATGTACATCTTGAATTTTCTGGAAGCAGCCTGTGAAGTCTACCTCAGTCGGAAGGAACTTGGTATAATCTTGTATAACGGGTTAACCATAGAAGGTAGACAAAACTTACTACACAAAAAGTCTTTAAAACACAGTTTGTTTCAAGTATCATTTTTGTGGTATCATTCATTTCCGAGATATCCGTATATATTGTTTTGAATGTTTTAACTATTTTGTCATTTTTAAAAAGTGCTGTCGCTATTCAGTTGTTTCTTGTAATGCCATGGAAGGAGTATGGAATTTTAAACCAACTTATAGTAGCCCGCTTTTAAAAATCTATCTTATCGATTCGGTTTCTTGCACCCTCTTATATCTACAACGAAATATGCAATGAAACTATTTCTGCATCCATTTATATCTCGTTTAACACGAAGTAGATAGAAAAATAAGCTATCCAAAGAGTAGTTTGTAGAATCTATATAAAAATAAACGATAGTGGGTAGAGAAAGTTATGTGACACGTCATCTTTTTAGTCAACGTTGTGTGCGTCTGTCTGTATCTGTGAATAACTTGACTCGAAAACGAAACATTGGATAAACACCAAATTTGATATTTAAGTTCGGCGTCTTCCGAGGATGCAGCACGAAGATTTTCAAAAAATTCTCCCCACCACAATCCATCCTTTATGTGAACATTTTTACTTTCTCTGCTACGTATAGTAAGTAGGGGAAGTATTGTATTCCACCCAAAAATTCGATACCGAGATTTCACCGGAAATATATGTTTAGAGGCCCCCTGAATCCAAAAAAAGCATTTTTGGAAACATGTCCGTGTGACTGTGAACAGCATAACTCAGAAACGAACAGTTGGATAAACACCAAACTTGGTATTTAGGTTCAGTATCTTCCAGAGATGCGACACCAAGATTTTCAAGAAAATCACCCCCACCCCAGATTACCCTTTACATGGAAGATTTTTCAAAAATTTTATTTTTTTCGAAAATGGCTCTAACGATATTGGTTAAAATATCTTATGTTTAAGATATTTTCATGACAAATGAAATGTATATCTCGAATTTTCTGGGAATGTCTCCAAAAGTATTCTTCATTGTGAACGACTTTTGCATAACTGGTGAACCATAAGAGATAGACACAATTTCACTACACAGAAAATGTACATCGCGTTAAAATACACAATTTATGTCATATACATTTTTTTGTTGAGTGAACTATCTTCGAGATATTGCTTGTTATTCTCTTAAGTTTTCCAATACTTATACTTTTCCTCAAATTCGTTATTCATGTTTTTCGTCCTGGTAATGCAAAGAGAATGGAATACTCTACATAGCTACCAGCTCTTAAAATATTTGACTATCGCTTAAAGCCTAGCAATTCCCCTTGCATTTTACAAGAAAATTATCAATAAGATTAACATCTCGATTAACATGACGTATATGGAGAATAAGCGTTTGTAAAAATAGTTCGTACAAGAGTAGAGAAAGTCATGTGAGCGTAACTCATCAGATTTTTTTGTTATATTGTATTTGCTTAACAACGGCTCATAACGTTTTTTTATTATTAAAATACCGCATTTACTCTGGATTTTTTGCGAATATCCTTTGAAGTCCTCGTCATTGCGCATGGTTTTTGTATAATCTAGTACAGTTGGCAAACCATAAGAGCTTGCCTTACAAAAAATGTAGATCCCGTTAAAACCACAAATTTTGTCAATTACCATGTTGTCCCGTATACCTTTCCCAGAATATTAGTTGCTATTGATTTGAACTTTACATCAGTTTTCTTAAAATAAATACTGCTATTCCAGGTGAACTGTTACAAAAATCATTTCACAGTATATGTCCAGTCTGACATATCTCTTCGCAGAAATGGAGATCGTTCGTGGGACATATCTTTCAAGAAATTTAAAGTTTTTCTATGTTACATAAAATGGCACATTATCGTAATCTTATGTATTTGATAATTATATAGTCAATGTAATTAATATTTATACGCACAAATTGAGATTTTTGTTACTCTAGATTCACTTTCTACACCAGAACTTACTGGGACATGTTTTGGAGACTGTTTCTCCATCAGCCCAGATTCACAGCCGCCCTTCCTCCTTTGACTTTTAGATGGCGTTTTCTGGCTGAACGTAGTGTACAACGAGATTCTTTTCATATGGACCTCAAAGTTTTTCTTATGCTTATGTATGAATAATTTTCCCAAATGGACAGTTCTGCTGGATTTCTAAGGGCCTTTAAGAGCTTTGGCTTCTCTTTCGGCTGATGACCTGTGGGCCAAAACTGCTCTGAAATTGTTGATTTTTCCGTTTTTTATATTTCACATTTGTCATGTTTTCTTTAAACCTTGTGTCTATGTTTCTCTTTGCCTTCCTTAAATATGCTTTCTTGCAATATTGGTATTGCATTTTATAAATTGCAGAATTGTTTTCCACTGGAATATTGTCGTTTGTGTTGGTTCTGTGTATGTCTTTTAAACAATGCTTGTTAACTTGGACTAAGGTTATAAGGCTTCTTTTAATATGTTCGTGAATTTCTGGAAATTCAATTTGTGGAAAGTGAAGTTTTTAAGAATTCTTTTAGCATAGACTTTGTGACAGTTTTAATTCATACTCACCTTTAGCAATAGGACAGCAGTTCCAGAGTGCCACGGGGCCGACACCACTGAATTGTCCCACGGCGAGTTCAAGGAAATACATCGGCTTCCCAGCGAGAGCCAGCATTATCAGATATGGAATCAAGAAAGCTCCTGAAACAAGAAACAAAACCACATCTATAAACTCCTTTAAAGATAAACATGGTTTACTTTCTCTACAATGTAAGTACATAGTAGGTAGAGAAGGTATTCCAATGCCACCCAAAAATTCGATACCGAAATTTCACCGAAAAACCATTTTTCAAGGCACCCTGAATGCAAAAAAGGCATTTTTAGAAAAATGTCGTCTCTGTGTATGTGACTGTGAATAGCATAACTAAAAAATGAAAAGTTGGATATATATAAAACTTGATATTTAGGTACATTACTTTCCAAAGATGCGACACGAAAATTTTCAAGAAAATTCCCCCACCCCAAACTACCCTTTATATGCAACATTTTTCGAAATTTATTTTCTAAAAAATGGTATTAATAATTTTGATTAAAATGTCATATATTAAAGATATTTACATAACAAATAAAATGCATATTTTGAATTTTCTGGGAATAGCCTCTCCATTCGGAAGGTATTTTGTATAATCTTGTATAAGTGGTAAACATTAAGCGATAGACGAAAACGTACTACACAAAAAATGTAGATCTCTTTAAAACACACAATTTATTTCAAATAAGTTTTTTGTTGCATAAGCCATTTGTAAGAAATTCGTTAATAATAGTCAAATTATTCATTACTCAAGTCCTGTCAACATTCAGTTGTTTCTCGCGATGTCATGGAAACAGTATGGAATTTTAAGGCAGTATATAGCGTCCAGTTGTTAAACATTTGACTATCGCTGTTCTCTCATTAAAATGTAGTAGATATAAAATGAGCTTTAGTAAGAATAGTTTGAATACCCATTAATAAACGATAGAACATAAAGTCATGTAAATGTATCATATCAGACTTGTGGATATTGTAAGCAGAGGTTTGTGGAGCTTCACCTATCTAAGCAGTTGCTTATAGGAGGGTTAAGGAGCCGAAAAATATTCTGATGTGTTACGTTCACACTAGACCTTTTATTTTTATATCTCTTCTGCACACTATTCTTAAAAAAGCTGCTTCTTTTATTTACTTCATCTTTTTCCTTATAAACGTTTACATAAATGTTTCATTATACATTTTGTTGTATGTACAAGAGCGACACAGGAGACTGAAGTAATAGTCATGTTTTACATTCATATGATCTTTCCTACCAATTCTTCAACAAATTATTCTTACAAAAGCTTATTCTTGTATATGCTTCATGCTACCGAAGATAAACATTTGCATATTACATATTTGGTTGAATAAGTTATAACAGCGAGCTTAAGCGAAAGTCAAATCTAACATTTCAATAATTGGTCGCTATGTGAAGGCTTTGAAATTCCGTTCTCATTGCATGGCCATGAGAGTGTGGGGGGGGGGAAACGAATAGCGATTTTTCAGTTGAAAAGGTATAAAGTATTTGACAATTAAAACTTGGAGTAAAGAATATCTCGGAAATGATTAATGCCGCAACAATTTTTACTTGACATAAATTGTGTGATTTAACGAGATAATTCACAATGAAGGAGCCTTCCTAGGCTATTCCCAGAATATTCAAGATATACGTTTCATTTGTCTTGCATATATTTTAAATATATACTATTTTAATAAAAATCGTTGCAGCCATTTTTGCAATAATAAAAATAAGGAACCTTTATCATGTAAAGTGTTATTTTGAGGTGGGGGATATTCTTGAAAATCTTCGTGTCGCATTTTTGGTAGACGCTGAACTTAAATACCTAGTTTGGTGTTTAGCCGGCTTTTGATTTTTTAATTATGCTGTTCACAGACACACACAAACACATAAAACATATATATAATTTTTTTTCGGATTCAAAGAGTCTCAAAACGTGTATTTTCGGTGACATCTGAACATGGAATATTTAGGTATGAATGCACTACTTCTTCACTTACTATAGGCAAATTGTAGAGAAAGTAAAGATTGAGTCGCTTGCAGGATTTGAAGTTCCGCACTTTTTGCATGATACTGCAAAAAAAAACTGAATGGCGACAGTGCTTTAAAAATTATGTATTGAAAAACTCAAATCAATAATAACGGATATCTCGAAAATGACTGCTATCACAAAAAAGGTAATTTGAATTAAAAGATGCGTTTTAAAGGGATCTGCATTTCTCGTGTAGCAAGTTTTGTCTATCCGTATGTTTCCAGTTGTACAAAATTATACAGTATACATGCCGAATAAAGAGGACTTTTCAGGAAACAAAATTGTTACAGCTGCTTTTTAGAAAATAAAAAATAATGAAAAATGTGCCTTCAATTGGCCTTCGCGGTCATAGAAAGGGCAGGAACCATCACGGCGAGTATTCAGACACCCGGGTTTTTAAGATTTGACTGCCTATCCACTTTGTAGCTACAACGAAATGTTTTATGAATCTATTTCTGCAAATTCTTATTTCAATTATCTTCAAGTAGGTTGAAAAATAGCCTTTTAAAGGAATAGTTTCTAGAACCTATACAAAAATAAAAAATAGGTGGGTAGAGAAAGTAATGTGAATGCAACACATCAGAGCTTTTACTATTGTTTTCTGAAATGCTAAATATGGAGACTATTTCACATAATGTGCCCATGAGTAAGAAAATTCTGTCTCTCTCTCTCTCTCTCTCTCTCTCTCTCAACGAATGCATTCTTAGACGAATATGGTGAAAATGCTGACATTATAATAATTATAAAATCTGTTAATTAACAGTATGTACGAATGTCCAGAATGGCAAGATGTTAAACAGCCGAAACACAAAAATATGGTCACAGAAAATATGATATAAATAAATTTCCAATACTGAGTTAAATCGCAGAGACATATTGGTCAGGGACACGGTGATGCACAAACCCTTGGCAGCATAAGGCATGATATTATACGGTTCTTTCTGTCATTAGTTAAATTTAGCGCTGCAGTAGTTTTAATACAGAGGTTATGCCATAGTACAGCTGTGTTTGGAATGCTGATGGGCTAACAATACAAATATGCATCATTAATTGGGGAGTTCCCCGGAATAATGCTGTATGGAACAATTTTTCTCAGTGACATTTTCACGGAATAATGTTGTTTGGAACATCCTACACAGGATGTGCACAAGGAGAAACTGCTTTGCTCAATATTTAAGCAGTAAATTTGTATTTGAAAGTTGGCATTCCTGGAATAATGTAGTATGGCGGTACATGAAATCAACAATGGAACCCGTGAATATTGTAACACCCTCCAGCGCGGTGTAGTTAGCCCCATGGGTTGGCTTACACTAGTAGGGCGGTAAGCGCAGGTGATAGGGCGAATCGGTATCAGGGTAGGTAGGGTGGGACACGTGAGGGAGAGTCACGGGGACCATTGAATAAAAGGCCCGGGGGTTGAATTAAAACTAAGAGTTGTATTTGCATTTAAGGTACATAGTTGCAGCTAAGGACCGGTTGTTGCATGACCGGGCGGCTAGTGCGTGCGAGAGCTTAACCTTACTCTATCTTAGCTGTATGTTTGTGAAATCTGGATATGCACACCATTCAAAGGTTTACTTAATTAGGATGGGGTGTGAAGCACCCCCGGTCGCTCAGAGCTTCACCGTCGAGTATGACCTCTGGACGAGAGTGAAAGTGAAATCTCCGTGACCAAAATCCACAGTCCTTAAATATTATTTTGGCTGCTGGCTGCACGGTCTTGAGTTCTACATTGTCGCGTCACAAGGTTTCCCTCGATAATTTGTTTGAACTTTGCTACCTTACCTCACTACAATATTGTGAATACTCCTTCTTTCATAAACCATTTAAATAAAGGCATAAAGGGAAACATTAATATAAATAAATGGAAAGATGTTAAAGAGAACCGATTAGAACAGTAGACAACAGTATGAGAACAGGAAAGGGAATCAATGATGCAAAATCGCAACCTAATGAGGTAAGTGTTTCTCGACATCATACTGTTATGTGTAACCTAAAAATCTCACAATGCTTCTGATATCGCAAAAATTAATTCTAATTCATTCTTCTATAGGACCGTGTATGTTCTGCTGATACCTGTTCTAGACGAGGGCATGGTCTATTGACATGGGAGCAAACATTGGAAGCCTTCACTCAGTCTTATAATGTGGACTACAATGGACAGTCGGCATTTTTGAAAGAGTGCATTGAGATTCAGAGCCTGCAAGAAGCAAGCAGGGAAAGTGTGATGCAAAATCAAGGCGTAAATGCACATTTAAGTACCTGCTTCATTAGCATTAATGAAAAGGGAGCCTGTGTGTCTAAAGACTATATGCAATTTTATTTGCGGTAGCTCCTAGGCGTATTCAAGTGTTACAAAACAAGATTAAGGTGGGAAAATCTATTTACGTCGAACGTGGAACACACTCCAGCAGACCCTTGCTATACCGGAAAACAGCAAAATTCTGGCACGGGATCATATAAACAGTTTCCCTCGCCCCGTAAGACATTACACGCGTGCTAATACATGAAAAGATTTCCTTGATTCAGATTTAAACCTTTGCAAAATGTACAGATTATTCAATGAAAAATATCCCAATTTTAATGTTACAAAGAGGTTGTGTGAAAACGTTTTTCATTAAGACGTTAATTTAAAATTTGGAATGCCCCGTACTGATACGTGCAAAGTTTAAGATGAATTATATGTCAAACCTGTACCCTCTAATAACGAGAATGAACGTAAGCAAATAGAGAAACAGAGTCCCTTACACCACATTAAAGTAGATGAAGCTTACGGTTGTCCAAAAAACATACCGAGAAACCTAAAAGTAATTCTACATATGTAGTATGTACTTTGCAAATACATGGAGCAGTTTCTCTTGTGTCCAAATTTGACACATTCTAATACATTTTACCAACGTCAGCTCTCATGTGGCTGTGCATAACATGGGAAATGTGTATCTTTGGAATAAAAGGGGTGCTACAGAAATAGCATCCTGTATGTTTCATTATATAAAAACGAATTTCAGAAGTTAAGAGCCTTAGTTGTTTGGTCCGATCGTTGCGTCGGACAAAATAACAATTGGAACCTCATGTCTTCCTACCAATATTTTGTTCGTGCTCATTGTTTTACTAAAGTTGAACCAAAATGTTTATGTTCCGGTCACAGTGTTTGCCTTGTGACCGGGACTTCGCTTTCATTGAAAAGCAAAAGCAAAGAGCTAAAGTAATGATACCTGATGATTGGAAATATATCATTGCTGAGGCTAGACTTAATACTTCATTTCAGATTATAGAAATGAGTTCAAGGATTTTTCTGGGCTAGAAAAAATCATGAAACGAGATCGCAAACTATAAGTAACACAAGCTACATAGATTCAGTTTAACAGTGATGATCCATTCACTATTAGGACTACAAGTTATCATAACCCACTTTGGCCTTGCGTCATTATGCTTTAGGAATGCGAAACAGAATACCTCCTGTTGAAGAACCAGTAGAACCGTTGGAAAAAAATTCTTTCCATCGATGCTAAAAAAAGAAGAATGCTTTTCTTAGGAAGTGCTCATTCCTACCACCTGAATATCGCCCTTACTATGAAAATCTTTCATATAGTGAAGGAGTGTACTCTAAAAACATAGTGTAATACCACTGCCTATAACGTTATTCCAAGATACAATTTAGTATTGTATTTTTTTAGAAGTCTAGAATTTGCCTGTGCTATACAACATTCTTATAAATAAAATTAATTATAAACTCTTTATTTCTATATTTCCAATTGAAAGAAATATTTCAAATGTTATACTTGTAAACTTTTTATTCTGTAAATTGTAATATGAGATTTATTTATTAAAACAATTAAATTTTAATGTTGTTACAGTTTATTCTCATTTCATTAAAATTTACTTTTTGTTCCATGCAGCGTTATTCTGGGAGACTCCTAGTTCACTGCATTTTAGTCTTAGTAACTAGACTAAGAACTAAATAAAGAAATAAAATACGGGTTTCTGCAGATAAATGTGCGCTACGGTGCCTTCGTTTTATGCCAAGACCAGGAATCGCGCGAATGCGTGCTCCGCACACAGTCTATTTCACTGCGGGATTCTGGCTCCGTAACTCCCACGTTACTTACTCACGAGTGTTAGTAACATATATAATGAGTACTAACTTGTTATAAGTGTTGTTGAAAGTGGTGTTCATCTGCGCGAAGACATTCTTGACATCGTCGGATGAAATTACCATTCACACCATAAGTTATTCTAGCGTAATATTCATAATTTCTGCTTATGTATTGTCCATAAGTTCGTCTGTGGTGTGGGGATTGTTCCTATAAACTTTATTTGTTAGCGTTTAGTGATCCCGTTGTTCCAAATTTATTGCCCAAACATCTCACAGTGTCTCTACCCGGAACTGGATAACCAGGAAATTGCTGCTGAAATTGTCTACATGATTCAATTTTCATGTATGTGTCGTACATAAGAGTATGTTGTTCAAGTGTGAATTTGTTGGCAGGAATTTCCGTGGACTAATAAGAGAATAACATTCCTATGGAAATCATACACAACACTCGTATTGTCGAAACATTTTACAACACGAAGACAAAGCAACGACTGACACAGCTCACAGCTGACAAACGTACCCTTGACACGTCCTGCGCCGCTTCTGCGCTGTGGCATAATACCGAGGTCACTGGCGTCTCGGCCTTGGCATAAAACGAAGACACTGTAATTAGCAGGGTAAAAAAGAAACTGGTGTGTTGCACTTAACTCCCCTACTCACTATTGAACAAACGCTTTTTCTTCTAGCTACTTCGTATTAATCGAAATAAACATTTGCAGAAATTATCTTATTACGTATTTCCTTATAGATACAACGGGATTAAGGGAATGCAGTAGGCTTTAAGCGATAGTCAAATGTTTTGAAAGCTGGTCGCTATGTAATAAACTTCAACTTTGTTCTCTTTGTGTAGTCAAGAAAGAGAGGGAGAGAAAGAGAAAAGAAACGAATAACCACTTCCCACCTGAGATTAATAAGTATCTTAAAATGTAAACCAATCATAAGGAATACCTCGGAAATGTATTGGACATAAATTGTATGTTTTAACGAGATTTACATTTGTTGTGTAGTAAGATTTTATGTATCTCTTACGGTTTACCAATTATGCAAATCTCAGTAAGAATGAAGAGGTATTCAAAGGTTATTCCCAGAGAATTCAAGATACATATTTCATTTGTCATGAACACATCCTAAACCTATGGTATTTTAATTAAAAATCGTTAGAGAAAATCAAAATTTTCGAAAATAGTTTCCATATAAAGAGTAGTTTGGGGTAGGAAATATTTTTAAAAAATCTTCGTGTGGCACCCTTGGAAGATGCTGAATTTAAATACCAAGGTTGGTTTTCGTTTTTTGAATTAATTCTGTTCACAGACACACGCACACACAGGCATACAGACGGACCTTTTTCTAAAAATTATTTTTTGGGGGTTCAGAGGATCTCAAAGCATATTTCCGGTGAAATCTCGACATCGAATTTTTGGGTGTAGAAAGTAACAAATCGAAGTTTAACTCGGCCGTTCTCTGTAGTCAACTTCTCTGCCTTGCCTGCATGGCGGACAAACAAACCCTACAGGGGCAAGAGCACTCTTGACCAAAGAGGTGAAGTTTGCGACGCGCTCTGCAGTAACTGACAATATGTTACAAAAATCAGATGTGTTACATTCGCATGACATTCTCTACCCACTTTTATACAAACCATTGTTACAAAATCTTATTTTTATATCTGCTTGATGTTTATTGAGGTAAACGTCTGCGGAAAAGCTTTCATTACATATTTCGTTGTAGGTGCTGGGGCGATAGTCAAACTTTTAAAAAAACGTGTTGTTATATGGTGTCTCTGAAATTTCATTCCCCTTTCACTACCAGAAGCTAATGGGACCCAGCACGTCAAAAAGCTGAAGTAATTGAAAATTCAAATAAATAACAATGAATATCGCGGAAACGGTTAATGCAGCAAGAAGAAATTAATAAATAAAGGAACCACATATTGTATATGTGTGCTTTAACGAGGTCTACATATTTTATATAGTAAGGTTTTGTCTATCACCTACGATTTATCAGTTATAGAAGAATGCACACAATTCTTTCAGAATGAAGGATAATTGTAGATAATTTAAGATATGCAAAAATATTCTATCAGCCAAACTAACGGAGAGGATATTCTCGTATTTAATATGCAGGAAAAACATACAGCATTACGCTTTTCTGTAGTTTAGATATAACATTTCAAGGTCTTTCAGTTTATTAGTTTCATAATTGCATCGATTCTGCAACTTTATCGTGTGTGGTGGTTACATAGTAGAGCTACTGCAGTCATACCGAGCCACAGGTGTTTATTATTATTATTATTATTATTATTAACTCATCATCCGCTAACTGCAACAATTATACAACTTGTGGCGACAATTCTCTCTACTACGTACATAGTAGGTAGAGAAAGTATTGCATTCTAATTCCATTCAAAAATTTGGTTTCAGATTTCACCGGAAATACATGTTTTGAGGCTCCTGAATACAAAATAAGCATTTTAGAAAATATCCGTGTGTGTCTGTTTGTGTATCTGTGAACAGCATAACTAAAACGAAAAGTCGAGTAAACACAATAATTGGTATTTAGGTTTAGTATCTTCCAAAGATGCGATACAAAGACTTTCAATAAAACTCTCCTACCCCAATCTACCCTTTATTGGAAGGATTTTTCTATTTATGTTTTGTTTTTTAAAGGTATTCCTAACGATTTTGATTAAAATGCCATATCTTGAAGATATTTACATTACAAATAAAATGTATATCTTTAATTTTCTGGGAATAGCCTGTGAAGACCACTTCATTAGGAAGAAATTCTGTATAATCTTGTAGAACTGATAAACTTCAAGCAATAGACTAAAACGTAATACACAAAAACATGTAGATCTCTTCAAAACACACAATTTATTTAAAATAAATTAGCATCAGCCATTTCCGAGATTTCCCATATCAATGGTTTGAATTGTTCAACACTTTGTCATTCTTTTCAAGTGTTTTGGATATTTAGTTGTTTTTCGAATTGCACGCAAAGAGCTTGGAATTTAGGGCTAGTACATAGCCATTTCACTAACGCTATTATATTTATCTCTATATCGAAATGTATAACGCAGCCTTTTCCTGAAAGTTTTATCTCTGTTAAAATGAAGAAGATAGGAAAATAAACTTTCGTTAGAATAATTTATATACATACTAATAAGCCCTAGGGGGTAGAGAAAGTCACATCAATGTAACACCTCCGATTTTTTAAGTATAACTGAAAAAAGCCGGAAAATTAAGCTTTTGGTACCGGTGAAGCGAACGGGACGTGAAGAAGCGAGCCACTGTGTCGCTAGAACCCGCCCAATACCTTCCCCCTCCATCCACTTATTTCGAGTACGTCAACTTGCTCTCAACATTCTGGTTCATTTCTGTAGAAGGAATTGTGAATAAAATAAAGCTTTGGGACAGTAAATATACCTGAGGTTGAAATAAGTGGCTCATATACGAAACAAAGATGAACGTGTGAAATGATAAACAATGAAAGAGGGAGAAATAGATAGAAAAATATAGTTATTTGTTGAATTTTATTTAGAAGTTGTTGTCATTCCATTTTATAAATCCAGAACAAAGAGTTAATTATAGTCCTGAGCTGTATGCACATTGAGTTATTTCTCTGGTTACAATTTGACTGCACTGCCGCGCTAATTAGCGGAAGTATTTTGTTTGTTAATTAATTACTGTATGATATTACAGGTGGTGGGTGAAGACTCGACAAATTAATCTGTGGGATTCACACGGCTTGCACAGCGTTAAGCATATGGCACAGATATGATAGGGCACAGTAAAACTAAGGCAAATTAGTGAAATAAACGCAAACTACGGCGTCTGAAAACCAGGACCTGGATTCTCACGTTTTAACCTATTTTACATTACCCACTATGTAGGTATAGTTAGTTGGGGAAGTATTGTGTTCCACCCAAAAATTTGATATCGAAATTTCACCGGAAACATATGTATGGTTTGAGGCATCCTAAACCCAAAAAAGAGCGTTTTTAGAAAAAAAAAGCCCATGTGTGTAACTGTGAACAGCATAACTGAAAAACGAAAAGACGGTTAAACATCAAACTTGATATTTAAGTTCAGTATCTTCCAAGGATGCGACTCGAAGATTTTCAAGAAAATTTCCCCACCACAAACTATGCTTTATATGGAAAATATTTTCTAAAAGTTTGATATTCACAAAAATGACTCTAACAATTTGTATTAAAATACCAAATGTTTAAGATATTTTCATGACAAATGAAAAGCATTACTTGAATTTTCTGGGAACAGCCTCTTTATTCCTCTTCAATCTGTATTACTTTAGCGTAACTAGTAAAGCGTAAGAGATAGGCAAAGTTGTACTGCACCAAAAATGTGGATCTTATTATAGAACACAATTTATCTCAAACACATTTTTTGTGCCGTTAACCATTTCCGAGATATTCCTTATTATTGGTTTGAATTTTTCAATATTTATACTTTTCTCAAATGAGAATTCGTTATTGTTTCTTTCTCTCTCTCTCTCCTCCTCCTCCTCCTCCTGGCCATGCAAAGTGAATGGCATTTCAAAGCCGTCACAGAGCGACCAGCGCTTAAAAGGTTTGACTATTACTTAAGCCTACTGTATTCCCCACTTCCCATTGCACCTAAAAGGAATTATATAATAAAAGTATTTCTATAAGTGTTTATCTCCGTTAAAATGAAGTAGATAGAAGAATAAGCTTTTGTAAGAATACTTCGTTGAAGAATGGGTTAAGAAAGTCGTATGAAT
The DNA here is from genome assembly GCA_030765065.1 of Deroplatys truncata. Classification (NCBI taxonomy): domain Eukaryota; kingdom Metazoa; phylum Arthropoda; class Insecta; order Mantodea; family Mantidae; genus Deroplatys; species Deroplatys truncata. The sequence goes on along the minus strand of CM060985.1, from coordinate 26,276,011 downwards.
GTAACACGTCATAATTTTTCTTGCCATTTAATGAATTATTTTCAGGATATTAAAATGTTTCACACTTCCTAGGCATAAATATATGAATTTCATAGGACTTAAAATGCCTAAATGAGGGGTTGCTACCTCAAATGCCCTAAACAGCTATTTTCAGTTTTTCAGATGACAAATACGTATTTACTCGAGACTTCCACAATTGTTGCTCGCCTTGCATATATCAAGGCACATTACACATATATACCGGAAGCTATTTTCTACTTGGAAAGCGCGACCCTGCCACTCAAAGAGGCTTTGGTTATAATTCACAATTAATTGTTCTTTCACACAAGCCGTATGAGCCAAGGTTTATTTGAGATGATAGGATTTGTAATTCTGTTATCTCAAAAATTGAGACACCTGGTGGCTTTACGGAAACAAAATCTGTCAGTTCGGAAATTTAATGTTGTAACGGCACGTTGGCATGGTAGCCCAGTTGATCAGAGCAACCGCACGGAAAGCGGCAGATCTGTTGTTCAATTCCCGGCTATGGCATTGAGTTCTTCAGTCTAATTCCACCTCTCAAATAAATCATTGGCTATGTTTCCAGAAAAGCAGAATCGGACCGTTGGGAGCTGAAGAGTTTTTGAAGACATAAAGCTGATTTGTTCAATACTGCAGGAGAAATAAAACCACAGGGGAGATAGCCCTAGAACCTAGTATTAGCATCTGTGACCTATGTCGTCCTCCATGGTCTGGGGTAACCATGCTAGCCTCTAGTTCTTGAGGTCGCGGGTTCAAACCCGGCGGAGGGCGATTTATGTTTTTTTCAGGCGTAAAAATCCTTATTGTGGCTCCCTTCAGCAGGGAAATAAAGTCGCTGGTCCCGTGTCATAGATTTACGGCACGTAAAATAACCTCAAGCCTGATAAAGAGGCCTCTGAGCAAAATTTACTGTCTTTGACGCCTAATATAGAATTGGACGTTAAGAACCGTGGCAGTTAAACAGAATCCATAAATAACACTTAATTTAATTTTTTCTGTGACCTATGCTCCGATGTTGTATTCTGTAGAATATGCTATGTGATAATAGGAAATTGTTAATTCCATAAAATTTGGGCATGTATGTGCTTATCTACTTCAACGACCCCCCAAGCAGGAAAAACAGTGAAAACTATTATGTGCGAGTTTTCTTGTTAGTAGTTTTTAATAGCATAAACTTGTGAACTATATTTCTTTAATTAAATCTTACTAAAATGTGAAAAATAGAAAGTGATAATATGAAATCGTTCAGGACAATTACTTGGACATGGCTTTTTAATTATCTATTGCGTTGTTAACAAATACAAACAAAATATTAAAATGTATTCTATGTGTTTTAATATGGTAATTGATAAGATATACTTAAGTGAAATAAAGTTGTAAATAAATTTTACTAAAATAAGAACAGCGGAAAAACTATTAGTGTTGGCATTGGTTAAAAAAGAAACCATTTTGAGCGTATAAAACCTAAAGCATAGGCGCAGAGTGTCAAATAAGAAAAAAACAGAACATTATTGTTACTAGTAATAATCATACACAAAGAAAACCTAAAAAGGCCTATTTTAAGGGCATAGAAAACCTAAAACGAAGACCAACAGGACCAAAAACTTCAAGCCCTACTGATAACAGACCCGCAAAAATTAAGCGATTGTTTGTTTTCTCAAAATCCAAGCTAAATTTATAGCTCTGTACTTTCTCTAGCACGTAGGTAAAATAGCTAGAGGAATTATTGTATTTCACAAAAATGCTATATCGAGACACCGGAAATACATATTTTGAGATCCACTGATTTGGATTGGAATGGATTGGGAATTGAGGGGATGCGTCACCGATCCAGTGAATCCGGATATTGTACCGAAGGGACGTCCTCGGTAGGAATGAGGTGAAGGGAGACACCGGGCGGCCGGAACCAGGAGTGATGGAACAGCAATGACAGGGTCCCTATAGTTTCCACATATAGATGCCCCGGCGTCGGATAGGCAGACCGGGGACTCCGCCCCATATCGGGTTCAACACTCCCCCCAGAAGGTGGTTCTCATACCCCGGTAACCAGCCGAAGGCCGAGGGACGGCAAAGGTTCAGAGAGATCATCCCTTTTCTCTGCCACGCTGCACCGAAATACCATCCCGACACCTTCCACTGAACCAGACCAAACGGGGTGAAGGATGAATGAAATCATTAATGGAGCGAAGTGGAGAGACAGAAAATTCGGGGAATGAAAGAAACAACTCCAGCATTCGCATGACGACCTGGGAAAATCCCGAAAAAACATTCGTCAGAGTGGGCGGTCGCCGGGGTTCGAACCTGTGGGCCACAGACGTAACCGCCTGAACCATTCCGCTCGTTTCCATTAAATTAAACCATTTTCACAAAAGTGTCCGCGTGCGTGCGTGTCTGTGAACAGCATAACTCAAAAACGAAATATTTAATAAATACCAATCTTGGTATTTAAGTTCAGTATTTTCCAAGCACATAATGATATAATATAATAATAATTTATTTAAATGCTAAGACATTACGTCTTATATTACAATCTACATTGTCATACATTTTTATATATTCATAAATTATTGCTCCTCTTCTCTTTTAACAGCCCATTTCCATTTATTTTTTACGTTTTCTAAATTCCGTCCAATTTTCTTACAGTTTTTATCTAAAATGCTATTTATGCCAATTTTCTAATTCGTTTTCTTAACTACAGACTTAAATTTCTCCAAACCTCAGTTTCCCTGCATTCAAATACACCGTTTGCGAAAATTGCAACACCAAGAAGGAATCGTATAAATTTAACGAATTTAATAGCACAGTTTGGGTACGTGACAAGTAACAAATGATAAGCTTTTTAAATCTATACATGATCTTTGAGCCCTAATATTCAGTATTTGGTGTGGCCTCCATGTGCTGCAATTAGAGCTGCTATGCGCCGTGGCATTGAATCAAAAAGGTTCTGAATAAGTTCCTAGGTATTTCCCTCCACGCAGTTTGTATACGAGCCCACAAATCCGTGACACTAGTTATTGGAGGACCGTGACGCACCAGGTGCCGACCAACCATATCCCAGACATGTTCGATGGGCGACATGTCAGGCGAACGTTGCAGGCCAGGGAAGCAATGGTACCCGTACATTCCTCGTAATATGTGGGGGCATTGTCCTGTTGAAATGTGGCTGTGGAGATGCCTGAAGCAGCAGGAGTACCTAGGATCTACAATCGCCGTTAGGTACCGGTTGCTGTTCAAAGTGTCCTCAATTCGTAGGAGGCGATATCGATTGTTGTAAGCAATTGCGCCCCAAACCATCATGCCTGGTGTTTGTCTGCTATGCCGCTGAACAATGCAGCCCTCCAGGTTGCGCTCACCACAGTACCGCCGTACACGTATGCGGCCATCACTGTAGGACACGTTGAAGCGGGACTCGTCCGAAAAGACTACATTTTGCCACTCAGCACCCCAGTGACGGTGTTCACGTGCCCATTGCAGTCGGAGGAGCTTGTGGCTTCTGGACAATTGAAGCTGACATAATGGCATGAATGCGATCAATCCAACCTGTTGCAGGACGGTGACGAACCGTTGATGCAGACAAGTTCACACCTGTTGCAGTGCTCCAGCGTCGAGCCAACAGTATGGATGAAGCTGTGCGGTTCGTTATGGTCATGCGGACCAGATAAGGTCATCCGTGCTGTGGTCATGTTCCATGGTTCAGTACCCGCTCTTCGCTGCGTACGAGCTGCATCTATCCACTGCTTCCACACACGCATCACTGTCGTAGCAGCATGCCCTGTACGAGCCGAAATGTCACGATATGACAAACCCGCTTCCCGGAGACTGATCGTTGTGCCCCGTTCGAACTCACTCACATGCCGATATGGCTCCCTTTGACGTCGACGAGGCATACTGGCACTGGCTTTATTGTTTCCATTTTTGACAGCTCTGCACTGAATACACTGGGCGCAACACAGACCTTGTCGGACCGACACGAGAGGACTCTGCTCGGTCTACGTGTACCCCATCTCTCTGCAAACCTAATCACTTATTGCTTGCACACTCTTCTACACTTCCACCAAGTTTGGAGTTATTCGGGAAATTCTTTCTTGGTGTTGCTTGCAATTTTCTCAAAGGGCAGTGTAGTATGTTGCACATATTTTCGCCCCACATGATGGGCATTCAGCTTGTAATATTCCAAACATGCGACTTGAAGATTTTCAGAAAAATCCTCCCGCTCCAAACTAGCCTTTAATGGATACTTTTTCATTAGTTTTTACGCTTTCAAAATTTTCTGTGAAGATTTTGGTTAAAATACTATGTCTTTAAGATATTTGCATAGCATATAAAATGTGCATATATTTTGAGTTTTATGGGAATAGCCTGTAAGGTCTTCTTCATTCTGAAGGAATTTTATATAATTTTATATAACTATAATCAGTTTTTATATGAACAGTGTAACACAGGGTCTTTCATAAGCAAGGAATAATGCGAATAAAATTAAAATTAACACGTTCATATTTAATATTTTGAAAGGAAAAGTTTACAATAAATAGGCAATTATGTACAGAATGCGACATTATCGACACACATTTTAAATGACAAGATATTATTTATTCATTTTTTCTCTTATTTATTCCCATGAATAATTTAATTTATTTTATACGAAAGGTTTTGTTTTTATTGTGGGAAGAGTTTTATTGTTTGCTTGTTTAACAATTTTTTGCACTCTAAATTAGATGACTTTAGAAAAAATATAATATCCTGTAACTTCAGTTTTGTGAATGAGTCACATCAGTGCAATAATGGCTGAAAATTTTGTTTCTTTTTTGTAAACCTTTCCTTTCAAAATACTAAACTTTACGTGTACGAACATTTTTTAAAACATGAGTTAAGCTTAGTTTTAATTGTATTATTCCTTATGAAAGACCCTGTATGTGAATTTGTGTACAACATATTTTTTCCCTGGCAGTGTACTGAAGTGTGGAGTTCCATCTTCCTGAGCGTAATCAGTTTCGGAAACAATAGGAAGAAAGAACTGTTCCACCCTGCGGGATAGTCTCTCCGTCCTGGTGATAACCATTGCGTCTAGGAGACAGACTCCTTGATCATCTCCTCCTTCCATGTAACTCCACAAACTCTCATCACTTGGTTTATGCTGCTGCTGGCTCAACTCTATTTTGGAGCAATTACCAACTTAATGTAAAGTGTATTTACCTAACTAGACAGAACTAATCTCTTAGTTCATCAATGTTCCCGGCATCTTCCCTCCACCAGCACAGCAACAACAATAACAGTCACATGCTTTCTCTACCTCTTAGCTAAGCTAGGTACAGCAACATTTTGTTTAACATTGAGGTTTGACCGCTTTTGAGGTCTCCTTAAAATGAAAAATCTAACTTTCTCTACTCTATTCTGCAAAGTATTCTTACAAAAGCTTAACCTTCTATCTACTTCTTGTTAAAAGAGATAAACCTTCATTACACATTCCGCTATAGGTATAAGAAGAATACGGTAGGCTGAAGAGGTAGTCAGATCTTTGAAAAGCGGGTCACTATGTGATGGCTTTGTAATTCCTCGCTCTTTGCATGACCACAAGAAAAAACGAATAGTGACTTACCACTTGAAAAAGTACTAGTACTTCAAAAGTAAAATCAATAACAAATAAAATTGTAGCGCCCCTGGGAAGTTGCTAACAATGGCGGCGTAGGCTCAGAAGTTAGGGTTGGTCGGTGCCGGGAGCAGGATAGCATAGGAAGTTGAATGAGAACTCGGGGTTTGTATAAAAATCTAATGGTTATATTCTCTAATAGTTTATATGGATACTTGGGGCTCCTACGTGCAGGAGCTTAAACGTGTCCACATGTGGCTTACCTGGTGAGCTCTCGCTGATCTTGAAGTCAGCACAGTTATAATAATTCACTTGGACCCTGACTGGCGTGAATTCTGAGTCGTTCAGTGTTGGAGCAAAATTGAGAGAGATGACCCACATTCGTGGCCAATATATACTTATCCGCAAGCTGAGCGAAGCAATCCGATGTCCTACAAGCCAGTGTTTCCTACATTTCCACATCTTTCGACAGCTCGTGCAATCTAACGCAATCCCCAGACCGTGGTTCACAGTCTACTAAGGGTGCACTAACGAGATCTATATTTCTTATGTAGTAAGATTTTGTCTATCCAATCCATTACGGTTTTGCAATAAGAAAAGTAATCTACCGACTATTTCCAAAAAAAAAAAAAAACTCGCATATACAGTTTGTCTTGGAAATATCTTAAACACATGGTATTTTAATTAAAGTCATTGGAGCCATTTCTGAGGAAAAAAATAACGAACATCTTTTCTTGTAAAGATAGTTTGGTGTGGGGGTTTTTCTTGAAATTATTCGTGCCGCGCCGTTGTAAGACGCCGAACTTAAAGATCAAGTTTGGTATTTAATCGACTTTGTTTTTGAGTTATGCCGGTCACATACACACGCAGATGCACTTAGAAAACAGCGATCTGCCCAGAGCTGACGTGTGGGTATGGCATGACGATAGGGTGTTATATGTATTATTATTATTTTTATAGCGATAAACAGAAATTTGGACATTCTACTGAGAGGGTCTTTTCTAAAATATACTGACTTTTAATGTTAATTCCAAAAGAAAAACCAATAGAAATGGAAAATGAATTGTCTTGCCCTGTATTTTAAAGCTTTCTCCCCTATTTATTTTACGTCGCTTTAACTACGTGGTCATATCGCGATGGATCTATTGGGAGATACCCCTTGGGTCGGTGTGTGGCAGACAGTTAGCCTTCTAGGTCTCATCCCTGTACCATGCCATCCTACTTGATCACATGTCCATTGCGGCATGTGCATAGCAACTGTACATCTGCTTCTGCGACGGACAGATGACAACTTCGACATGTGTGCACAGAGGCAGTTGCACAGCAAGTGCACCTCTACTTCTACACGTGCTGGGCAGATGGTATTGGGGTGCCGTCCATTCCAACTATCTGTGGAAACATGGTATAGATTGCTAGATTATCTATTTTCAATTTTATTCTTGTTTTAGACTTAAGATGGAACTTTGGATCGGTATTAAATATCCAGTTTACCTTGGCGACTGAGGGAAAGCGCAGTCAGATTGGTCGTCCCACGGGACCTCCCGAATGGGTGCCACGTAGCCATCCCGCTCGGTATTCTAAAGTTGTTCCATATCATGCTGGGTATAAAGCTAGCTGCAATAACTTGCATTCGGACTACCTCTATAAATTGCACAATGAATGCACCGGTTTTAAAGTTCCATCTGTCAAATAATGAACGTAATGCGCTTTGTGAAGTGCATAGACAAGTGGTCCTGTGTCGATATCTCTACGCTTGCGTTACCAAATAATCAATAAGAAATTGTTTGACAGCTAGCACTGAGACATGGGCAAATTAACGCCACGATGTTGGTACGATTGTGTAATATCAGCTATATTCTGTTGTTATTTGGTATGTGACAGCAATATATTGTCAAAGGTGTATTCAGTTTTGAAATATTAGATTTATATGATCTTACAGGCTACACCAAATCGTTTTTCAAAATGTTCACTAGTTTTACTTTCTCTACTACTTACCTATAATAAGCAGAGGAAGTAGTCTATTCCACTCAAAAATTCTATACCGGGATTTCACCAGAAATACACTCCCCGAATCCAAAAAAGCATTATGTGTTGCACTCGCGTGACTTTCTTACCCACTCTTGTACAAACCATTCTTACAAACACTCATTCTTCTATCTACTTCATGTTAATCGAGATAACATTTGCAGAAATTGTCTCATTACATATTCCCTTGTAGGTACAACGTGGTTAGGGGAATACAGTAGGCTTTAAGCGATGGCCAAATATTTTAAGAGTGGTAGTTATGTAATGGTTGTGAAATCCCGCTCTCTTTGCTTGAACAAGAGACGGGGAGTTTTTTTAAATTATTTATGGGCGCTCTTTAACTACTATGGTTCTTAGCGTCTAATTCTATATTGAGCGTGAAAGACCGGAAATTTTGCCCAGAGGGCCTCTTTATCAGGCTTGAGATTCTTTTACGTGCCGTAGATCTACGACTCGGGACTCCGGATTTACTTCTCTTCCCAAGGAAGCCATGCTAAGGATTTTTACTCCCGAAAAAAATCCCCATCGCCCTCCTCCGGTCTGAACCCGCAACCTCGGGAATTAGAGGCTAAAATGGTACTCCTAGACCATGGAGGGCGACAAGAGAGGAGGGCACTGAATAATGACTTCACATTTGCGGAAACTGTAAGTATTTCAAAATGCAAACCTATAGCAAGGAATATTTGAAATAGTTAATGTCACAAAAAACGTATATGACATAAATTGTGAAGAGGGCTTCAGAGGCTATTCCCAGAAAATTCAAAATATACATTTCATTTTTCATGAAAATATCTTAAAATATGACATTTTAATTAAAATGGTTATAGCCATATTTGAGAAAATCATGATTTTTGGAAAGATTTTTCATATAAAGCGTAGCTTAGAGTTGGGGGATTTTCGTAAAAATCTTTGTGTCGCATCCTTGGAAGATGCTGAACTTAAACACCCAGTTTGATGTTTAACCCCCTTTTCGTTCTTGAGTTATGCTGCAAACACACACGCACACAGATGGACTATTTTTAAAAATGATTTGCGCTTCAGAAGGTCTTAAAACATACATTTCCGGTGAAATCTCTACATCGAATGTTTGGTTGGAATACAATACTTCCTCTCACCATACTTGGTAGAGAAAGTAAAAAGGACTTTTCAGAAAAAGGTTCGTGTGACATGAGAAACATTAGTGGCAAAGGTCTACCAGTGCCGAAACTCCTCTCCTCTGCCCAGGCAAAGTCGCCAATCGAGTGGTACTCCACTCAGTGAGGATTTCCATTAGGCCAACACCTGGTTTCTTAAACAGCCGCCCCCACCGATTTTCGCACGGCCGGAATTATCCTAGTGGCGTGCCTCTAAGACAATTAAGTGTCTCAAAACCCCACCTGGGCATCACCGCCCGGACGTAACCAATTTCTCCCTGCCCCTTCGAGACCAACCCAATCGGAACAGCTCCAATGTTTGGCCCATCCTACTTCTGTAGAAGTTCCACGAGTACCAGGGGTACGTAGCACTTGCACCGCGGCCTGAAGGGGTCGGAATCGCTCCCTTAAGGGGATCATTAGAACCCACTGAAAATCGACAGGACTTTAAAAGAATGAAAAACTATTGAACAATTCAAACCATTAATAACAAATACCTTGGAAATGATCGATGCCACAAAAAAGTTATTCTAAAGAAATTGTGTGCTTTAAAGGGATGTACAGTTTTTGTAGTACATTCTGAACTATCGCTTAAGGTTACCAGTTATACAAGATTATAAAAAGTTCCTTCTCAGGTTATTCACAGAAAATTAAAGGTGTAAAGTTTATTGGTAATGTAAATATCTTTAATTGTGGTATTTTAATCAAAGTCTTTAGAGCCATTTTTTTGAGGAAATTAAAAGTTTCGATAGATGTTCCATGTATAGAGTACATTGGGTTAAGTGGATTTTCATGAAAATCTTCACGTCGCATCCTTGGAAGATAAAATAAATACCAAGTTTGGTATTTATTCGAATTTTTTATTTTTGAGTTACTGTTCACAGACACACTACAACACGCACTCAGAACTTTTGTAAAAAAAATATTTTTGAGTTACTGTTCCCAAACACACTACAACACGCACTCAGAAGTTATGTTCCAAACTATATATTACTTTCTCTACTACGTAGAGTAACTAGGGAAGTATTGCATTCCACCCAAAAATTCGATACCGAGATTTCACCGGAAATATATGTTTTGAGACCCCTGAATCCAAAAAAAGGTATTTTTGGAAACATTTCCATGTGTGTGTGTCTGTGAACAGCACAACTCAGAAACGAACAGTCGGATAAACTTGGTATTTAGGTTCAGTATCTTCCAGAGATGCGACACGAAGGTTTTCAAGAAAATCCCCCACCCCAGATTACCGTTTACATGGATCATTTTTCGAAATTTTTAATTTTCTCAAAAATGGTTCTAACGATTTTGATTAAAATGTCATATATTTAAGATACTTTCATGACAAATAAAATGTATATCTTAAATTTTCTGGGAATGTCTCCAAAAGTATTTTTCATTGTGAACGACGTTTGCATAACTGGTAAACCATAAGAGATAGACAAAATTTTACTACACAAAAATGTAGATCACGTTAAAATACACAATTTATGTGATATACATTTTTTTTGTTGAGTGAACCATTTTCAAGATATTGCTTGTTATTCTCTTAAATTTTCCAATACATATACTTTTTCTCAAATTCGTTGTTCATTTTTTTGTCCTGGTAGTGCAAAGAGAATGGAATACGCCACATAGCAACCAGCTCTTAAAATATTTGACTATCGCTTAAAGCCTACCAATTCCCCTTGCATCTACAAGAAAATTAGCAATAAGATTAACATCTCGATATCTGGATTAACATGAAGCATATGGGAAATAAGCGTTTGTAAAATTAGTTTGTACAAGAGTAGAGAAAGTGATGTGAGTGTAACACATCAGATTTATATTATTAGTATTCGCCGACCGCTGAGGGATAGTTTGCACTAGGACATGTTGATGTTGAAATGAAGGAAAGCAACAGTGATGAAACAGGTGTGATTACGACTCTGTTTGTTTCAGATATTGGAAGACTCTGTCTGTGTAATTATTGTACCTGTGGACCTTTGTTTTGTTTTTCTAGAGCATCATGTGCATCACTGCAATGTGTTGTGTCTCTCATTGTGGAAGCTTTCTGGTGGATGAGGGAGGAATGATAACATCTTAAACCCATCCCTCCGCTTACCGTGCAATATCGATCAGCCACGCTGGCCAGTATGTTCTGCTTCGGTTAATAAAAAGGAAGCTACGTCATCAAGCCATTTCTTACTAGCAATTAGACTCTCCTAAGGACTCTTATTATGAACACTGAGGACTGCTTACACAGGCGTTCTTATTATATTCTAACTAGACCAACAACGTAACAAATCCTTCTTCATTCATAAACAGCAAGCAGTCAGGGAAAACTGATAAAATCGTACACTAGTCACCCCTCATTGGCTAATGTCGTGGAATAAGTTGGTGTGCGATAAAAACTAATGCCTTATTTAAAATGATCGCTTATGTTTATTGTAACGCAGGAGATTTGGCCCAAGGTCGGTGCCAGACAATTGCAGAGATAAACACACATAGGTAGATGCGGAGCGGTCCAGAACTTTGCAGAACATTCTACATAGTGAGTGCATTTCTGATGCAACAAAAGGTACTGTTCTCCGAGTGAGGTTGTAATGACTGTTGTGACGTACAGTGAGTGCTGCTACTGCGAGAGTTTGGAGACGTCTTGTGTTCGACTACCCAGCGAGAGAATCATTGGAAGAAGAGGGTGCTTCACGCGTATTTTATTACACCTCCACCTCACGAAGGAAAGTGAAGTGACAGAGAAGGTCGAGCTAGATCACATTAGTGAAACGACACTTAAAAAAATCTGATGTGTTACACTCACATGACTTTCTATACTCTTGTACAGACTATTTTTACAAACGCTTATTCTCCATATGCTTCATATTAATCGAGATGTTAATCTTATTGCTAATTTTCTTGTAGATGCAAGGGGAATTGGTAGGCTTTAAGCGATCAAATATTTTAAGAGCTGGTTACTATGTGGAGTATTCCATTCTTTTTGATTACCAGGACAAAAAATGAAAAACAAATTTGAGAAAAGTATAAGTATTGGAAAATTTAAGGGAATAATAAGCAATATCTCGAAAATGGTTCACTCAACAAAAAGAATGTATATGAAATAAATTGTGTATTTTAACGCGATCTACATTTTTTGTGTACTAAAATTTTGTCTCTCTTATGGTTTACCAGTTATGCAAAAGTCGTTCACAATGAAGAATAGTTTTGAAGACATTCCCAGAAAATTCAAGACACACATTTTATTTGTCATGAAAATATCTTAAACATATGATATTTTAATCAAAATCAGAGCCGTTTTTGAGAAAATTAAAATTTTCGAAAAATGTTCCATGTAAAGGGTAATCTGGTGTGGGGGGATTTTCTTGAAAACTTTTGTGTTGCATCTCTGAAAGATACTGAACCTAAATACCAAGTTTGGTGTTTATCCAACTGTTCGTTTCTGAGTTATACTGTTCACAGACACACACACACACGGACATGTTTCCAAAAATGCTTTTTTTGGATTCAGGGGGTCTCAAAACATATATTTGCGATGAAATCTCGGTATCGAATTTTTGGGTGGAATATAATACTTCCTCTACTTACCTACTATACGTAGTAGAGAAAGTAAAAATAGTTGCTATTACCCTACGGAATATGCATATAAAATAAGAAAAAAGTCGCGAATGTTTCATTCCAAACAATATAATATGTAGATGGCACGATTTAGCAATCAAGACACAATAAAACAAAACAGATTCGAATCTGTTTATAACGCTACGATAAACACGAATACCAATGCCAAACTAGCTCTCATCTAAAGCCCCTTGTACACGAATAGACTTTTTTCAATTCAAGAGTTTACAAGAAAAACTGTTAAACATTTTTAAATATGTGAAAAGATTGGAAAAGACGTGGCAAGACTTGACAATATCAAAAATGTGTATTTACAAGTTGTCTCTTCGCCAAATTGAAACCCTTCAGAACACATTGATAATTTATCGCTCGCAAAGCAATTTAGTATTTGCGTCACAGTATAACAATTCGCAATGAAATATTGTTCTTTACTAATGCTATGTAGCACTTTAAAGTATTATATCCAATGAAATCGCACTACAAGTGTGAAATACAATGAAAATAACACCAAGCACACTATATAACATTGCATTAATGTATACTTAGTTCTGAAAACTGCCCGGCAATTATTTCTTTATAACCGCTTTCATGTGCTCCAACTTGTGATAATCCACGGAGTTCTCGATGTACAGACATGACCAGCTTATGTATAACCTAATCAGTTCGCATACGACATACCTTGGCCCGGTAACCATTTTTGTTTAATTTTCGCTTTCAGCCATGTTACAGATTTCGTGATGCACTGTGAATACTCGCATTTCATTGGCTAAAGCCATCAAATTTTTGTGAAATCTTTGGCCGTTTACAGCATGTCCTTATTTGCTTTCAAGAATTTCAAAGACCTTAAAAGTATTGGAAGAAAAGTTGTAAAGTTGTGACAACTCTTGAAAAGTCTTGTGAAGTATTGAATTTGACAAAAATTTAATCGTGTACAACGGTATAAGAAAGTTTTGCTTTATTTGCTTTGTTCTTATGATGTAATCACCTTAGTTAGCAGGATATACTAAATAATTATACAAAGAACATTAGAAATAGGTGAACCAATATTTTATAGTTAACAACTGACAGTATTATTTTTCTCGATGGTCGCAGGTTAACTTGGGGACCTGGGAGTACGGAATATACATATTTACTAGCTTCACCTCAATTTCGTTTTACACGTTAAGGGTGTCTGTATTATATGAAAAATATGTAGCCTGTTATATTATGAAGTAACCATGGGACTGAAGAGAAGGTGCAAAAGGTATACAACTTCACCTATTGTAATTATCTAACAAGTTACTCGACCATTGGATCTGTGATTGTTCCACAGCTAAAGGTTACTTATAGGGCATACAGAATTTACAGAACTTGAAGGGGGAGGTTAGGGAAGTCAGACGTTCTGTCGACTTTCACATCCTTTTGCGTGAATATCAGGGAATTCTTTTTTATCCGTTATTAGGATAGCCGGGTCTGTATGAAATTACAACTATAAGGGGTAAAGGGGTCGATTGAACATAAAAAACGTATAGATCATTGTACAATAATTTCACAAAGAACGGAGAGGGGTAAATGAAGTTAATTCATCATTTGAGTTTAAAAAACTAACCATACAACGTCGGGCAGCCAGCTAACCTTAATATATTTGAAGAGAATTGTCTAATTCACATTTTCATAACCGTATGAATCAAATGTATTATGTAACGTAAGTTAATGCATCTGGACTGCATGTCAATTCTTATCAGCAAATAGATAAGATGATCCGTCGATTTAAACCAACCTCTCAGGATGACAAAAACACGTATATCTAACGGCAGTGCTTATAACGTTTTTATCGAAATCAAAGATGTACATGAGCCAATCATGGGAAGGTAGCGAGGAAACATCATGTCAGCGGGGCAAGGTTATGACAAACAGGGTTTAATTCAGCGAAGCCTGACCAAATCGGGCACTGTAAGAACTAGAATCCGTCTATTTCAGAAAAAAGTTTCCATTCAGGTGGAAGTAATATATTTTATGTGTAATTTTTGCTGATTAATATGGAAAGTGTTCAAGTGGAAACAGAAATCGTCTGCAACTGCTTAAAACTGAAATATACAGGATTATATTAGGAAGCTACAAATGTTTGATGTATTTTATTTTGGGTCACACTGTACTTCTGAGCAAACTGCAAATGTAGGTCATTAAGATTAATAAGATTTAGTTTTAAACAAACATACCTGAGCGGATACCACGTCAAGGATGAAACAAAAAGCGTGCTGCAGTTGCAAATGTGCATTTTTTCCTACAGTGATGTCTGTGCTTGGAATGGTGTATTGCGAAAAAAGCTGTGCAAAAATGTGGCACTTTGTTAAAAGCTAAGGTGTAAACGATCGAATTAAAGAAAAAGGAGACACACTGTGAAACAACTAATGTTATAGTTCAAATGTGGCAAAACGAAAATATACGAACGTTTAAAAAGTAAAGAACGCGTAATGAATGAGGACAGAGAGACTGAAATAATATATGTAATATACATAATATGTACTGGATATACACTGTGTAAAAAATTATATGTTTACTAAGGTGAGTGCTTTTTAATAAAATGCATGATATTGTGACTTTGTTCAGTTTTTACACTGTCTCATCGTTAATGTGATCTACTTCAACTTTTCATTATCACTTCACTTTCTTTGTGACGTGGGCCTCTTCTTCCGTACGGTTTACTCACTGAAAGTCGAACACAATATCTTCTCCAATATCTCGTGGAAGGAGCCGTCACAAACTGCTAAGAGAACAACATTTTTCGTCCCACCAGAAATGCATTCGCTGACTCGCTCAGAAACTCACAGACCAACTTGAGAGAGCGCTCTCTGATATAGCCGCTGGAAGTCTCCACAGAGTTCCAGAACGTTCGAGAAGCGGGAAACCTCCAGAAGGTTCTGGTTATCTGACGATAGCGCTTCCGGTGTTTACACTGGACGAGCGTGCTAATTATCTCTAGTTACCTCTCCATTACCGAGCGCTTTCTCCCGATTATCTTTGGCCATACTGCTACGTCACAATATTGAAATCATAGGCACGGTGTTTGTGATGAATCTTAAAACTACGCACAGGGAAAAAAAATTCGGAAAAGCTGAATAATGCGGTTACATCGCCAGAACGGAAAAAATGCAGGGTCATGCCGCTTCCGTCATGAACAGGTTTCACTGTATTGTACTAGGATTATACAAACACTTGATATGGTGAAAATCGTGCATAATTATGTTTTCCTAGCACGGGGCCACAATGGTTGCTTAGCAACAATGACGTAATAAATCCTTTGAATCGTATGCGTTTATAATCGATTCCATTCTAATTCTCTCTTAACCCGTAAAATTCTAAAGCCTTCGGTAATATCGCCCTTTGATTCGTTTTTATTTGAGTTGGCAATTGAAACGAACACGTTTTGTTTCACGACCAAACATTTGCCTTATTATTGTGGCTAGTTGGCAATGAGTATATAAAGTAACAATCGAAATCTTCATCAATCGATATGTCAACATGAGTTACTATAAATTTAACACTCATTCCGACTATGTATCGATGATTACTTATAGTTCTTTTTTACTTTCTCTACTGCGTATAGTAATTAGGGGAAGTATTGTAGTCCACCCAAAAATTCGATACCAAGGTTTCACCGGAAATATACGTTTTGAGGATCCCTGAATCCAAAAAAAGCATTTTTGGAAACACGTCCGTGTGTGTGTCTGTCTGTAAACAGCATAACTCAGAAACGAACAGTCGGATAAACACCAAACTTGGTATTTAGGTTCAGTATCTTTCAGAGATGCGACATGAAGGTTTTCAAGAAAACTCCCCACCCCATATTACCCTTTACATGTAACATTTTTCGAAAATTTTAATTTTCTCAGAAATGGCTCTAACGATTTTGATTAAAATGTCATTTGTTTAAGATATTTTCATGAAAAATGAAATGTCTATCGCGAATTTTTTGGGAATGTCTCCAAAAGTATTCTTCATTGTGAACGACTTTTGCATAACTGGTAAACCATAAGAGATAGACAAAATTTTACTACACAAATATGTAGATTGCGTTAAAATACAGAATTTATGTCATATATATGTTTTTTGTTGAGTGAACCATTTTCGAGATATTGCTTTTTATTCCCTTAAATTTTCCAATACTTATACTTTTTCTCAAATTCGTTATTCATTTTTTTGTCCTGGTAATGCAAAGAGTGTGGAATTCTCCACATAGCAACCAGCTCTTAAAATATTTGACTATCGCTTAAATCCTACAATATTCCCCTTGTAGCTACAAGTAAATTAGCAATAAGATTAACATCTCGATTAACATGAAGCATATGGAGAATAAGCGTTTGTAAAAATAGTTTGCACAAGAGTAGAAAAAGTCATGTGAGGGTAACATATCAGATTTTTTTAAACAATCCTTTCGTTCTTGGCTAAATCAATGTTAACTAGTGGAGAAACGGCAAAAAATATTAGGGATTGATTTTAAAAATTCTTGACTTCCTGCATATTTATGACAATCAGTAAACATTTATTATAGTCATGCTTGTTTTTTACTTCTCCATTCATAAAATTTGTCACAATCTCTCTCATATGATTGTTTCGATTTCTGTGGAATTATGAGAGTAGTTTTTAAATAAGAAATGTTTTCTTATAGCACATAAAATAGTTTATTTATGAACATAATTTTTATAGGAAATGAAAATATGAACATTATTTTATTTTTCTTTACAGTCGCCATTAATGTCTAATTGCAGTGTATGCGGAAGGTGTGATGAATGTTGGAAAGGTGCCTAAGTGCTGCAGACTTTTCGATGAAGGAAGGACGAACGTTTATGAGGATCGATCTGGACGGCCTATGTCAGCGGTGAAGAGTTGACACAAAAGTTGGTGAGAAGATTCGTGAAAACAAGCGCTTCACTATTGGCGAGCTTCATTCAATATTTCCCTCAAGTTTCAAGGTCAGTCATTCATGCAATTGTTACTAACAAAATTTCAATGCAAAACAAATTTGTACAAGATAGACTGGCACGGAGTTCTGTGACGACGGTATCTAAACGCTGGTGTCACGACTGAAAAAGCATTTAGACATTAATGGTGACTATATAGAAAAATATATTTTAATTTCTTATAAAAGTTAGTCCATAAATAAAATATTTCATGTCCCATAACAAAATGGTACTTGGGCTCCTATAGTTCTGCTTAAGTGTCGTTTAATAATTCTAAAGCAATATCTTCTGTATCCACTGAGCTATTATTTCCTTAATTCATTTTATAAGCAAACATATAAATACTACTCCGCTCTGTGGTGTGTCTGCCTCACGTTCAGGTGGTCACGAGTTCGAATCTCGGTTAGTGTGGGTTACCAAGATAAGGTTTTTTCCCGTGGTTTTTCCTTATCCTAAGAAAACGAATGGCGGGTAATCCAAGTTCTATGGACTCCGGGCTCAGTTGAGCATCATTTCACCTATTTAATTCACTCACCGTATATGATCTACGCACACTAACCTTCAAGCAAAAACAAACAAACAAACAAAAACTAAGCAACTAAGTAAGCTATGAAAATTTCACGTTATTTGTTTCGATTAACAAGAGAATAAAAAATGAAATGTCATTCTCCAATTTTAGAACTGATGTCAATTTATAATGGTAGGATTCCATAAAACATTTTACGCATCTGGTGCATATCCTTTTTTATGCCACTCGTGAAAATAATGTGAAGAATGAAACACTCGTTACATAAATTCGTATATAAGGCGTAGATGCTGCAATACGAACATATTTGAGTCATAAATGAACGTATTTACAACAAGGTTTTTTTTTGAGAGTGCCATGAAGTAGAAAATAGTTGTTACGCCACAGAAAAAGCAGTAAAAATAAGACAAAGAAAGGCTGCGGATAGTTCATTCCAAGCACTGCATACGATTTAGCAGCTAGAAAAAGAAGACACAGGATTCTTATAGCGGTACCTGCTACTTGTATGGGGTACTTATTACCAGGAATTTCTAAGCATTAAAGCCTCGACGAAAGGAAATAAAGCTGAACTGTTACTGGGCTATCGGCAGGGACGTCATAGGTAATCCTATGAACGTGAGCAGGAAACCAGCTCCGTCCTGAACCCGGGGAGGTGAACCTCCGTGGACTTTTCCATTAGGATCTATTTTATATTCTGTCCCCCCTGCTTTCACAGGAATGGAAGTACATAGCCTGTTACGCGCGTCAGCTCCAGAGAGGAAGGCTGCTGAAGATCTTGGGGGGGGGGGAGGAGGAGGCTACAGTATCCAGCTACCAGCTCTCCAGGTTGATGCGGAGGACTTTGAGACGTCTCAAACTGGGCTTTGCCCAGACGTACGCAATCACCCATGGTTATTCGAAACCACTGCACCGCCGAGTCCAACCCAATCCGAACTGCTCCCTTCCAGAAGGGGCTCAGATGTTAGTACTTCTGGTAACGTCAGGAGAATCACGAATGTTAGGGGTCGGAACTCGCCTATGGGATGTCGCAGAAAACAAACCACCCCATTCCTCGTACCATCTATTATGGTACTCACCATACCGTATTTATCTGCCTTGGCCGCTGTCGTTTACATTCTTTGTATTGAAATATGGTTTGAGTGTAGATAACTTGGAGCCAACTGCTTAAGAATTCCTATGCCCATCTCTATCATGTACCTAGTAGGTAGAGGAAGTGTTTCGCTCATCCAAAACTTCGATACCGTCAACACATGTTTTGAGGCCCCCTGTATTAAAAAAGAAAATCATTTTTAGGAAAAACGACCATGTGTATATGTGCGAGTGCTGAGCGTAACTCAAAACCAAAAAGTCGGATATATACCAAAGTTGGTAGCTAATCTCAACCTCTTTGAAAGATGCGATGCCTAACTTTTCACCCAAAAATACTGTTTCATGGAAAAGATTTCGTCAGTTTTGATTTTCTCATATGCTTACCATATTTTCCTACTAATAAAACGTAGAGCATTTTCAATTTTCTCTGTAAGTGTTCTTCATTCTGAAGAAATTGTGTATAATTTTGTATAACTAGTGTGTCATAAGAGATAGATGAAGGCTCACCACATAACCGTAGAACTTGTTAAAACACAAAAACTATGTCAAATAAACTTTTTGTGGCCTTAGCCAGATATTTGTTGCTCTATGTGTGAATTTTCTAATACCGCGTAACTAGTAGGTGGAGAAGATATTGCAGTCCACACAAAAATTCGATACCGAGATTTCACCGGAAATACATGTTTTGAGATCCCTGAGTCCAAAAGAAGGTGTTTTTAGAAAAAAACGTCCGTGTGTGTGCGTGTCTCTGTGAATAGCATAACTCTAAAACGAAAAGTCGGATAAACACCAAACATGGTATTTAGGTTCAGCATCTTCCAAAGATGTGACAAGAAGATTTTCAATAGTTTCCCCCCACCTCAGATACCTATTACTTGGAGCATTTTTTTCAAAATTGTTTTATTTTCTAAAACATGGCTTTAAGGATTTGTATTGAAATAGCATATATTAAAGGTATTTACATGACAAATAAAATTTATATCTTGAATTTTCTGGGAATAGCCTGTTAGGTCCTCTTCATTCGGAAGGAATTTGTCTAATCTTGTATGGTTGCTAAACGTCAGGTAATAGACGAAAACGTACTACATAAAGTTGTAGATATCTTTAAAATGCACAATTTATGTCAAATAACCTTTTTTGCGGCATAAGCCATTTCTGAGATATCCTTATTAATGGTTCGAATTGTTCATTACTTGGTCATTCCTTTAAAGTCCTGTCGACATTCACTTGCTTCTCGCGATGTCATGTGAAGTAGGTTGTTGCTTCACGTATGGAAAGCCAATTTGCAGTAGGAGTTGTATTGTAGTTCAACTGTTGGGGAGCCGAGCTTGAAGTAGTTGCAACCGCACGTGTGGTACCCGGTAGCCTTCGTCCCAAGTTTAAAAATATTAACTTTGTAATTTGACTGTTTCTTTAAATATTATATGTTTATGTTTGCCTCGGCTGCGTCAGTATTAATTTTAGAGACATGCATTTCTTAACAGGTCGTGATGCGGCTAAGAATGTAGGCTTACACAGATTATAATTTTTACTTCACTACATTTATTAATCCTTAACACAATTTAAATAACACTTCACTGATATAGAGAGCTGTGAGATTCTTTTATTAATTACTTGCACTTTTTAACACGTAAACTATTTTCGTCTCACACGAATACGTATTAAACTTCTCGAGGACGCATCTCGCGTCCGGTTAGGAACACTGTCTACAAGCAACGCGTCTAGTTATGAGCGCTGTCTACAAGCAACTGAACTCTAAATTTGTAAATTTTGCTATATTTCAGTTTCTGATTGGCTAATCCTAGTCCAATAGAATACATTAATTTAACTAAAGCTTTTTCTGGTTGTTGATTGGCTATTTTTATAAACTGTCACAAATTTACATTATTGTTGCTCCAATAATGACTAGTAGCGTTATTAAACATTCTTACTCATTATTACCGTAAGGTTATCTCATTGTTACCTCATTGTTAGCAACTTTTAACGTATTTCTCACAGCTCCTACATGATTAAATTACATAATACATTCACATAACATTATTGCATGCATACAATAATATAAACATATACAATGACTGTTACATTTTACAAATTATTACATACACATATTGCTTTAAGGCGGGCTGTTATTGAATTTACATATTATATAATTAGACTGAAATTATGTAAGTGTTAAGAATACTGCCTCACATGAAACAGTATGGAATTTTAACGCCAGCATATAGCGTCCAGTTCTTGAACATTTGACTATCGGTGTTCTCTTTGTATCTATAACGAAATGTGTCATATGAGTGTATCTGATTTGATGGAAAGAGTATGAAAATTCAAGGCCAGCATATAGCAACCCACTTTTTAAACATTTGATTATCATTTCATCCTCCTGTATCCCTCTTGCGCCTTCAACGAAATGCGTAATGAAACTGTTACTGTAAACGTTTATCTCGATGAGTGTATTTCACCCAAAAATGCAATACCACAATGAAATGCACGTGAGCGCGCATGAACGTGCCTAAAGATGTAATAAGTGCAGATTCTCCTGACACCGAAGTGCGTCTAACGTCTCTTGTGTGTTAAACGTAGACTCACCCATAATACCTTTAGCTACTTGACATTCACAAAACAACACTCTCTTCTCACAATCTTTGAGATTTTATAAAATCTTGATGACTCTCTGTAAACTTTAATTAACGGTGAAGAGGATTAAGCGATTATGCTTTGCAGAGCAGTGAAAGGCTTCACTGAAATTTTGCGAAACTTGAAGATAATAGAAGTAGATTTTTCGCCTCCAAGTGAATAATCTAGTCGTGAACTTAACCTTTTTCTTTCTTTCTTTTTAACTTTCTCTACTTCTTACCTATATAAATGCAGGAATATCGCATTTCACCTAAACATTCAATACGAGATTTCACTACATTTACACGTTTTGAGGTCCCTTGAATAAAAATACATTCTTAGAAAAGGATGTGTATGTGTGTGTGTGTGTGTGAAGAGCATAACTCAAAAACGAAAGGTATGTTAAATAACAAACTTGGTATTTAAGTCAGCATCTTCCAAGGACTGACACGTAGATTTTCAAGAATATCCCCCCACCCCAAACTATCCTTTACATGGAACATTTTTCGTTATTTTTTATTCTCTCAAAAATTGCTCTAACAATTTTGATGCAAATACAACACGTTTGAGATATTTGCATAAAAAATAAGGTGTATGGAATTTTCTGGAAATACGCATGAAGTCCTCTTCATTCTGAATGCCTTTGAATAATTGGTAAACCGTAAGAGATAGGTATACAAAATCTACCACATAAAATATGTAGATATGTTACAGCACAATATACTGGGTTGAGACTGTACAATATCTCAAAAACTAAACGCTGTAGAAAGAAATGTATTTCATAAAAGTTGCTTGATATTATGGAAAGTAAATGCCATTAGTCGTGTTTGTTTGGAGGACGTTGTGATGGTTATTTTAAGCTCAATTTAATTTTTTTAAATGGGAACCTATGTTTTTATGTTTTCTCAGTCCTCATAAAAAACTTAAACAACATTTATATAAAGCACTTTGCAATTCTTCTTACACCAACATAAATAACATTTGAATGGCTGTGTACGAAGAGACAATGAATGGTCATTTGAGAGTCAAGTTACGTTTCGTAATTGGGGACCAACTTTTTATAAACCATTTTCTAATGAAAAACAACATACAAAATGTTGTATGTTATCTTTTCGATTAGTGCACTCGTGATGTTTTCGTCAAGGGTGGCAACGCAGCTTGCTTCACGTTCTGTACGTCGCGTCGAATGCGGGTGACATCTATTGTTGTTAACGGTAGTTCATTTTCATGTTGAGAGATTTCTTTCAGTGTCACTTTAGAGGGTTTGTCATGTAGTAAAGAATCGTCCATTCTCATTTTCGTTTTCAGCTCACTGGAAATACTTTGGTGGTTCAAGTATCATCTGGATTATAGTTGCGTTCGAAATTAGATTTAGAAAATTCTATATACAGACTTAAAATTCCATAAGTATAAACTTGCTAAGGCACAAGTTTTTAACACAGCACCGCCTACACAAATCATCATTTGCTTCATGTTTAAAATAATATTTATAAGATTTACAACCGCAAGATTTTCCGCATTTTGACTAACAATTACAGCGCAGGCGGTGTCCATCGTGTAACTCAGCGCTAACTAGTAAACAAATGCGTCTGTGCCCCGTTGTAGGAAAACGAATTCAGCACAAACTTCAACTCTACCAACCGTTGATGTTTCAGAAGGTATGCTCAGCCGCAAGGCACATGCAGCCTCGTGGTCTGCATCGGGTTGACTACGTTCTCTTGCAGTTCACAATAACTCATTCACCATCTATCTTTCATAAGTATGAAAACTAATGTAGCACTAACTAGTAAGCTCAGCGTCTGTCTTCCGTAAATATTAAAACAACCGTGCCGGAATGTACTTACTCATCGTCTCACATAAATTCCAGGGCTTTGATAACTAATAGCAGTTTGTGCGGGAGTTTACATTTCTGCTGTGTCGGATTTTACATGTGCACAGTATTCATGCTTTACGAACAAACAAGGGAAAAAAAGGATAACCGTGCCGGAGTTTACTACCATCCAGTGTGGGTACTTTCCGAAACGTTCGTAATGATCATTATTCGAAAATGTAGAAATATGTCAGCTTTTACTGTCACCACTAAGTGCCTCAGTGACTTCACTAATATGATATAGTTCAACTTTCACTGTGACTTCACTTAGTTCACATTATTACTTCACTAATTTGATCTAGTTCAACTTTCACTGTGACTTCACTTAGTTCACACTGTCACTTCGCTAATGTGATATAGTTCAACTTTCACTGTGACTTCACTTAGTTCACATTGTTACTTCACTAACTTGATCTAGTTCACCTTTCACTGTGACTTCACTTAGTTCACATTGTTACTCCACTAATGTCATCTAGTTGAACTTTCACTGTGACTTCACTTAGTTCACATTGTTACTCCACTAATGTCATCTAGTTCAACTTTCACTGTGACTTCACTTAGTTCACATTGTTATTCCACTAATGTCATCTAGTTCAACTTTCACTGTGACTTCACTTAGTTCACATTGTTACTCCACTAATGTCATCTAGTTGAACTTTCACTGTGACTTCACTTAATTCACATTGTTACTCCACTAATGTCATCTAGTTGAACTTTCACTGTGACTTCACTTAGTTCACATTGTTATTCCACTAATGTGATATAGTTCAACTTTCACTGTGACTTCACTTAGTTCACATTGTTACTCCACTAATGTCATCTAGTTGAACTTTCACTGTGACTTCACTTAGTTCACATTGTTATTCCACTAATGTGATATAGTTCAACTTTCACTGTGACTTCACTTAGTTCACACTGTCACTTCACTAGTGTGACCTAGTTCAACTTTCACTGTGACTTCACTTAGTTCACACTGTCACTTCGCTAATGTGATATAGTTCAACTTTCACTGTGACTTCACTTAGTTCACATTGTTACTTCACTAACTTGATCTAGTTCAACTTTCACTGTGACTTCACTTAGTTCACATTGTTACTCCACTAATGTCATCTAGTTGAACTTTCACTGTGGCTTCACTTAGTTCACACTGTCACTTCACTAATGTGACCTAGTTCAACTTTTACTGTGACTTCACTTAGTTCACACTGTTACTTCACTAATGTGACCTAGTTCAACTTTTACTGTGACTTCACTTAGTTCACATTGTTACTTCACTAATGTGATCTAGTTCATCTTTCACTGTGGCTTCACTTAGTTCACACTGTCACTTCACTAATGTGACCTAGTTCAACTTTCACTGTGACTTCACTTAGTTCACACTGTCACTTCACTAATGTGACCTAGTTCAACTTTCACTGTGACTTCACTTAGTTCACACTGTCACTTCGCTAATGTGATATAGTTCAACTTTCACTGTGACTTCACTTAGTTCACACTGTCACTACACTAATGTGATCTAGTTCAACTTTCACTGTGACTTCACTTAGTTCACACTGTCACTTCGCTAATGTGATATAGTTCAACTTTCACTGTGACTTCACTTAGTTCACACTGTCACTTCGCTAATGTGATCTAGTTCAACTTTCACTGTGACTTCACTTAGTTCACACTGTCACTTCGCTAATGTGATCTAGTTCAACTTTCACTGTGACTTCACTTAGTTCACACTGTCACTTCGCTAATGTGATCTAGTTCAACTTTCACTGTGACTTCACTTAGTTCACACTGTCACTTCGCTAATGTGATATAGTTCAACTTTCACTGTGACTTCACTTAGTTCACACTGTCACTACACTAATGTGATCTAGTTCAACTTTCACTGTGACTTCACTTAGTTCACACTGTCACTACACTAATGTGATATAGTTCAACTTTCACTGTGACTTCACTTAGTTCACACTGTCACTACACTATTGTGATCTAGTTCAACTTTCACTGTGACTTCACTTAGTTCACACTGTCATTACACTAATGTGATCTAGTTCAACTTTCACTGTGACTTCACTTAGTTCACACTGTCACTTCGCTAATGTGATATAGTTCAACTTTCACTGTGACTTCACTTAGTTCACACTGTCACTTCGCTAATGTGATCTAGTTCAACTTTCACTGTGACTTCACTTAGTTCACACTGTCATTACACTAATGTGATCTAGTTCAACTTTCACTGTGACTTCACTTAGTTCACACTGTCACTTCGCTAATGTGATATAGTTCAACTTTCACTGTGACTTCACTTAGTTCACACTGTCACTACACTAATGTGATCTAGTTCAACTTTCACTGTTACTTCACTTAGTTCACACTGTCACTTCGCTAATGTGATATAGTTCAACTTTCACTGTGACTTCACTTAGTTCACACTGTCACTACACTAATGTGATCTAGTTCAACTTTCACTGTGACTTCACTTAGTTCACACTGTCACTTCGCTAATGTGATCTAGTTCAACTTTCACTGTGACTTCACTTAGTTCACACTGTCACTTCGCTAATGTGATATAGTTCAACTTTCACTGTGACTTCACTTAGTTCACACTGTCACTTCACTAATGTGACCTAGTTCAACTTTCACTGTGACTTCACTTAGTTCACACTGTCACTTCACTAATGTGATCTAGTTCAACTTTTACTGTGACTTCACTTAGTTCACACTGTCACTACACTAATGTGATCTAGTTCAACTTTTACTGTGACTTCACTTAGTTCACACTGTCATTACACTAATGTGATCTAGTTCTACTTTTACTGTGACTTCACTTAGTTCACACTGTCATTACACTAATGTGATCTAGTTCAACTTTTACTGTGACTTCACTTAGTTCACACTGTCACTACACTAATGTGATCTAATTCAACTTTCACTGTGACTTCACTTAGTTCACACTGTCATTACACTAATGTGATCTAGTTCAACTTTCACTGTGACTTCACTTAGTTCACATTGTTACTACACTAATGTGATGTAATTCAACTTTCACTGTGACTTCACTTAGTTCACATTGTTACTTCACTAACTTGATCTAGTTCAACTTTCACTGTGACTTCACTTAGTTCACACTATCACTACACTAATGTGATCTAGTTCTACTTTTACTGTGACTTCACTTAGTTCACACTGTCACTTCACTAATGTGATCTAGTTCAACTTTCACTGTGACTTCACTTAGCTTACATTGTTACTTCACTAATTTCATCTAGTTCAACTTTCACTGTGATTCACTTAGTTCATAGTCTCATTTCACTGATGTGAACTAGTTCAGTCTTCCCTGTCACTTCGCTTATCTTCTTGACGCAGCCGCTTAATGAAATACACACGAAGCAGCCTGATCTTCGAACGATTCTCTCACTGGGGAATCACACACAAGAAGTCTCTAACCTCCCCGGAAGCAGCACTCACTGTACGCCGTGGCTGTTGTCACAAACTCGCGTCCCTCTTAATGTTGCATCAGAAACGCACTCACCATTTCACTAACTTACTCAAAACTCGGCGAGCAAGAACGCTGGCTTATATAAACCTTTGGACATTTTCAGAGACTTCTAAAATGTACTGTAGTCGGGAAAGGGGGAAACCTGCAGAAGATTCTGGTTTTCTCTCAATACCGCTTCTGGTGTTTACGCTGGTCGAGAGCGCTACCGCGTCTACTTATCTCTCTACTGCCCGGTGCCTACCTCCCGTTAAACCTGTGCCATAGCTGCTTTTTCACAATATATTGGGTATTCCATTTAAACTCAGAAGGTTGGAGTTGTTCATTTTAAAAGGAAAGACCAAATGATTCGATGATACAACTTTTTAGTTCTCAATATATGGCTATCTCCACACAGCGAGTTGAACCATATGCTTCAAAACTTTAGATAGTGTGAGACTTAATTCTTTATAAATGAAAAAAATAAAATTATTGTGGGCTAGGTCACTCGGTCAATATAAAACTGGCCGGCGTCTGAGAGACGGGAGCTCGAATCGGGTACTTCTGGAAGGTTCGGGACAGCCTGAAATTGTTCACAAGACTGCGTGTATTGTGTAGTACTTACAATGGGGAACACAACTATAATCACAAGTCTTCCGAGAAAATAATCCATATACAGATTTCAAACAGGTTATGTTTCTGAGATTTTGACACTGAATATTTGTAACCAAAACACATTTTATTGATTTACGGTTCTCAAGTGTAGTATGACTAAAGTTAGTTATTACTGCAGCACTCTTAGCTCAGTGGTGGAGTGTTAGGTTACTATTCATGAGATTGCAAGTTCAAATCTCCGTCCAGTGCTCAACTTGTTTTTTCCTTTTATTTTAAAACATGAGTAACAATAAAACAGGTTTTCTTAATTTTTTCCTTTCTCTACCACACACAATAGGTAGGGAAGGTATTGCATTCCACCTAAAAACCCGATACCAAGATTTGGCTGGAAATATCCTGAATAAAGAAAACATTTTTAGAAAAAGGTGCGCGCGCGCGTCTGTGAACAGCATAACTCAAAAAATGAAAAGTGAGATAAATACCACACTTTTTATTTAGGTTCAGTACTTTCCAAAGATGCGACACGAAAATTTTAAAGAAAATCCCCACCCCCAAGTACCCCTTTCATGGAACTTTTTTCGAAAATTTTGATTTTCTAAAAAATAGCTAACGATTTTCATTAAAATACCATATATTAAAGATATTTACATGACAAATAAAATGTATATCTTAAATTTTCTGAGAATAGCCTGTGAAGTCCTCTTCATTCGGAAGGAATTTTGTATAATCTTTTATAGATGTCAAACGTTAAGCGATAGACGAAAACGTACCATACAAAAATGTAGATCTCTTTAAAACACACAATTTATTTAAAATAAGTTTTTTTGTTGTATAAGCCTTTTCTGAGATATCCCTTACTAAAGGTTCGAATTGTTCAATATTTGTCATTCTTTTAAAGTCTCGTCGAGTTTCAGTTGTTTCTCGCGATGTCATGGAAACAGTATGAAATTTTAAGGACAGCATATAGCGTCCAGTTGTTAAACATTTGACTATCGCTGTTCCCTTTGTATCTACTACCAAATGTGTAATGTAAGTATTTTTGCAAAGGTTTACTTGGATAAAAATGTAGTAAATAGAAAAATAAACTTTAGTAAGAATAGTTTGTATACACACTAATGAAGATACGGGGTAGAGAAAATCATGTGAATGTATCACATCAAACTTTTACGTATGCGGCGTTTAGTACTCCCTCATACCGGTATATGGCAACTATGATACTAATTTATCGATCGGAAGGAGCTTTCATACAGTCACCTTAATTTTATAATAAAAAATTTCACCATTATTGTTATTATATTTGTAAGTAAAATAAAGTAACACAAGCAATATTATTTAACTAAATTACAGAAAACGTGTTGTGAAGGATAGAAGATAACAATCCACTACGCAGAATCGAACTGGAGCTGCTTGCGTAGAAGTAGCTCAACCACTGCTCCTCCCAAGCTCGGTGTGGAGGTAACCCAAATCACTGCCTTGTGCCTTATACACGCACAGAAGTTTACGGTTGTGAATCGCGCGCTCACTCCTCAAGAGACGACCACCTTTAGTGTACGCATGTAAACTGTTCAACCAAGTTGTCATCTAAGTCCGATTTCGAACATTTTCATGGGTTGTGACTTAAATATGGGAAATAAGCATCCCTCCTATAATAATAAATGAGAATTTATTTCATTAGGGTAAATTACCTACTCGAGAGCTTTGATTTCTCATTAGTAAGCGAGAAAAAGTTCCAGAAGGAGGTATATGTACATAGAGTTAAAGCCAAGCACAGAACAATTCACAATGTTTTCTAAATTCTGTCAACAAAACCTTCGACCATTTTATACAGACAGAGCGTTTTCTAAAATTTCTTTCTTTTGACTTTCTCTGCTACGTATAGTAAGTAGGGGAAGTAATTGTATTCCACCCAAAAATTCGATACCGAGATTTCACCGGAAATATATGTTTTGAGACCCCCTGAATCCAAAAAAAGCATTTTTGGAAACATGTTCGTGTGTGTGTGTGTCTGTATGTGTCTGTGAACAGCATAACTTAGAAATGAACAGTCGGATAAACACCAAACTTGGTATTTAGGTTCCGAATCTTCCAGAGATGCGACACGAAGGTTTTCAAGAAAATCCCCCTACTCCAGATTACCCTTTACATGGAAAAGTTTTCGAAAATTTTAATTTTCTCAAAAATGGCTCTAATGATTTTGATTAAAATATCATATGTTTAAGATATTTTTATGAAAAATAAAATGTATATCTTGAATTTTCTGGGAATGTCTCCAAAGGTATTCTTCATTGTGAACGACTTTTGCATAACTGGTAAACCATAAGAGATAGACAAAATTTTACTACACTAAAAAGTAGATCGCTTTAAAATACACAATTTATGTCATATACATTTTGTTTTGTTGAGTGAACCATTTTGGAGATATTGCTTGTTATTCCCTTACATTTATCAATAATTTTCTCAAATGGGAATTCGTTATTCATTTTTTTTTGTCTTGGATATGCAAAGAGTATTAATCTGTGGGAAAGAGAATGGTGCTGCACCTAGCAACCAGCTATTAAGAGATATGTCTATGCTTAAAGGCTACTGTATTTCTATATTGTCCTTGCAAATACAAAACAAGGGGAACATAGTACGCCTTAAGTGATAGTCAAATATTTTTAGAACTGGTCGCTATGTGTAAAATGTAATTCTCTTTGCATGTCAAAAGATCGTTTCTGCAAATGTTTATCTCGATTAATATGAAATAGATGGAGCATAAGAGTTTGTAAACATAGTTTGTACAAGAGTAGAGAAAATCATGTCAGTGTAACACATCAGATTTTTATATTCAGTAAATTCCAAAAATGTATTTACGGTAAAATCTCTACATCAAAATTTTGGGTGGAATTCAACATTTCCTCTACCTGAGAAAGCAAAGAGAAAACTTTGTATTAAATCTGTAAATGTTCATGAAATTATATGCATTTATCTATGACGTGGAGAATTTTATAAGAGCGGAAGATTGCATTTAAAAAAATAAAACGATTTTAATGTGTAAAATGGCTTTCAACCTGGAAATCAAACATTCCACGTGCACATAGGTGCATAATTTTTGGGAATGGTGAAAGTTTACAAAATATCATTAAGTGGTGGTGTTGAACGATGCCTTATATGCGTACATCCCCCAAGCTTAGTCAAAATACTGCACAGCGCTAAATACAGGATATAAATTGGTTCTGTGTTGCCATTAATGTCACCCACCACAGTCGTTACAGGGAACATGTGATTGTGTAGAAAACCTAATTTATTTTCATTGAAAACCATGTTTACTTTCTCTACTGCTTTCCTATAGTAAGCAGAGGAAGTATTGTATTCCACTCAACAAATTTATATCAAGATTTCACGGGAAATATACATTTATGGACTCCCTGAATCCCAATAATATTTATAGGAAAGGTTCTTATGTCTTCCCCCCTCTCTGTGTGTGTGTGTGTGAACAGCGTAACTCAAACGAAAATTCGATTAAATACCTAGCTTGGTACTTTAGTTCATTATCTTTCAGTGAAGCGACCGAAGATTTTCGAGAAAATACCTCCAACCCAAACTAACCTTAGCATGAGAAAATATTCGAAACTCTTGACTTTTACAAAAGAATATTCTAATGCTTTTGATTAAAATACCATATGTTTAATATATTTGTATAACACATAAAACATTTTTCGAGAATAATCTGCGAGGTAAACCGTCAGAGATAGACAAAACATTACTACACAAAAAATTAAGATCTTATTAAAGCACAGAGTTCGTGGCAAATAAAATTTTTTGTGGCATTAACCATTTCTGAGATATTGGTTGTAATTGGTTTGACTTTTAAAATGCTTATACCTCTTTTTCAAGTGGTAAGTCGCTATATTTTTTCTTGGTCACACAAAGACCATGGAACTTCAAAGGCATCTTTAAAATTCATTTTTAAAAATCATATGATACACTCACATGACTTTCTCTACCCTCTATCGTTTATCCGTGGGTATACAAACTAATCTTACTAAGCTTGTTTTTATATCTACTACATTTTAAGCCAAGTGAACCTTTGCAGAAACATTTTGTTATAGATACAAATAGAACAGCTATAGTCAAATGTTTAAGAACTGGATGCTATATGCTGGCCTTAAAATTCGTTACTGTTTCCATGACATCGCGAGAAATAACTGAATGTTGAAATGACTTTAAGAGATTGACCAAGAAATGAACAATTCGAAGCTTTAGTGACAAATATCTCAGAAATGGCTTATGCCACGAAAAAGTTATTTGAAATAAATTGTGTGCTTTTAGATAGCTACATTTTTTCTGTAGTACGTTTTCACCTATGCTTAATGTTTACTAGTTATACAAGATTATACACAATTCCTTTCGAATGAAGAGGACTTCACAGGCTATTCCCAGAAAATTCAAGATATGTATATATATTATTTGTCATGTAAATATGTTTAATCAAAATCGTTAGGAGCGCTATTTTAGAAAATCAAAATTTTCGAAAAATGTTCCATGCAAAAGGTAGTTTGGCATGGGTGGATTTTCTTGAAAAACTTGGTATCGCATCTTTGTAAGATACTGAACTTAAGTGCCAAGTTGATGTTGATGTCAAGATGTTGATCCGGTTACTCGTTTTTTAGTTATGCTGTTCACAGACACACACGGACCTTTTTCTAACAATGCCTTTGGATTCAGGGAATCTGAAAACATGTATTTGCGGTGAAATCTTGGTATCGAATTTTTGGGTGGAATGCAATATCTTCTCTACCTACTATATACTGGTAGATAAAGTAAAAGCTGACTATAGCCTTAACCTACAGTTTTTATACTACAACGAAATGTGTAATGAAAATTATCTTTATTTAAAAGAAGTAGCTAGAAAAGCAATGATTTGTGAGCATAGTTTATGGAAGAGTGAGTAGAGAAAGTACTATGAATGCAGCATATCAGCTTTTGTGAATTTGTAATGGATACAAGTCATGTGGCTCCTGTGCACTGGCTTATGGTCCCGGTAGGAATTCAGTCAGTCGGCAGTTCTGTAAACAATCCCACCTACACTGTAATTTATGATGCTGAGTTGCTCCTCTAGCTAGGCTTATGGCCGTAGTGCCAACTTTGGCGTGTGTATTCTGGCTAGATTACAGCAAAGTTGCTAAATGATATGAAACATAAAAGATATTCAGTTTGATACACTATATTTAGCACATAAACAAGATGCGCTCATCTTAAACAGGTAATGTGGCCAGATCTTTGTAGATAGACTCATTTTCACTGGAGGAGGAAGAGGAAAATGCTGTCATCTCCCACTATACCGTCTCAGTCATTCTCCGTGCTGTAGTGGTTACCATGCTAACCTCCCGTTCCCGAGGTCGCGGGTTAAAACCCGGCGGAGGTCGATGGATTTTTTCCGGCGCCAAATATAGAATGGGACGCTAAGAACCACAGCAGTAAAAGAGCGTCCATAAATAAAAAACCCCAAGAGGCTGCTGCAGGCAGACAGGCCAGGGAGACGCGCGGAAGTCCCTAACAGTTCCAGGCTCGAAGACCTGTACCACTGCTGGAGCTGCCTAGAGAGGGCGATGAACGATCTATGGACCAAGCAGGCCTCTAGTGTCCACGGGGAGGATTCTCTCCTTTGAGCAAGCATCCGCGCCAATGTTCGGCACCGCCATACACCACGAAACTTAGAAGCACACCTGAAACGTGAAAAGAAAATAAAATGAAAAGAAAGTCACGGAACGGAATTCGTGCATGATGAGAAACCATCGAAACATTTGCTTACCGACTAGGGAACACCACGAAAACCCCAAGGTAAGAGTAGGTGGTCGACGGGAATCGGGCCCGCAACCTCGAGCCTCACACCACTGCGCGGAGCCACCTCGCTAGGTGACTTTTGGCTAGCACTAGTTGGCAACGCTGACTGTAAGTGTTGTACATCGGGCTGTATAGCAATGTGTATGGACACTATATGGACAGGTGCCAATTCCGATACTAGCATTGGAAACATCAACAGACACCTGCAGCAAACTCGTGGGTGGGCTCAGAGCTCCTTCCAGTCTGCTTAGCAGGATTGGCATTTTAATGGTTTTCCCGCCAGATCTGGAGATGTTGGCTGCAAGTCTTGTGGCGAAAAGTATTTTATTTTAGTTAGTGGTAATTTTAGCGGGTTTTAAACTATTTAACGCATAGTCCCGATAATCAATGGTTTCCTGATAAATTACGCTTCCTGCTAATTATTTAAGGCTTCCGGTCAGTATTGTCAACATACATTCGTTGCCTAACTCAATGTTGAAATTCGCAATGAAACGTATCTCTGCATATAACTAAATTATCGATACAGCAACAAATTAATGAGCAGCATCGTTCGAGAACAATCAGAGCCTACAAGAGAATGTACATCAACTCTCACTTCCATTTCAAATAACAGTACATCTGCTGTTGGTAACAAGAAAGAAATTCCATCAACCTTTAATTTTAATAATGGTATGTTTTAAAGTTGCCCATCAAATTTTGTTCAATGAAGTTGCGTTCTCATAATTTTAGCGAATAATAACTAGAGCAGAACCTAAAAATAAATATAAAAACGAAACACTTATGGACTGTATTACATAACATTAGTTGTTTATTGACATGCAACTGTTAAATGTACAATGTAACTATTAAAAACAGGATTTCATTTTGTATAATCAAGACATTGAATAGTAAATATATGATGAGTATAATAATCTAGTAAACTTCAGAGCGCCTTGCATGGCAAAAATACAACTAATGTTGTTTAATATATTCTGTAACTAGTTATTTTTACTTTCTCTACTACGTATAGTAAGCAGAGGAAGTATTGTATTCCACCCAAAAATTCGATACCGAGATTTCACCGGAAATACATGTTTTGAGACCCCCTGAATCCAGAAAAAGCACTTTTGGAAAATTTGTCTGTGTGTGTGCCTGTCTGTGTGTCTGTCTGTGAACAGCATAATTCAGAAACGAACAGTCGGATAAACACCAAACTTGGTATTTAGGTTCAGCATCTTCCAGAGATGCGACACGAAGGTTTTCAAGAAAATACCCCACCCCAGAGTACCCTTTACGTGGAACATTGTTCGAAAATTTTAATTTTCTCAAAAATGGCTCTAACGATTTTGATTAAAATATCATATGCTTAAGATATTTTCATGACAAATAAAATGTAATATCTTGAATTTTCTGGGAATGTCTCCGAAAGTATTCTTTATTGTGAACGACTTTTGCATAACTGGTAAACCATACGAGATAGACAAAATTTTACTACACAAAAAATGTAGATCGCGTTAAAATACACAATTTATATCATATACATTTTTTTTGTTGAGTGAACTATTTTCGAGATATTGCTTGTTATTCCCTTAAACTTTCCAATACTTTTTCTTAAATGGGAATTCGTTATTCATTATTTTATGTTCTGGACATACAAAGAGAATGGAATGCTCCACATAGCAACCAGCTCTTAAAACATTTGACTATCGCTTAAATACTACCATATTCCCGTTACATTTACAAGAAAATTAGCAATAAGATTGACATCTCAATTAACATGAAGCATATGGAGAAAAATCTGATGTGTTACACTTACACGACTTTCTCTACTCTTGTACAAACTATTTTTACAAACGCTTATTCTCCATATACTTCATGTTAATCGAGATAAACCTTTGCAGACTCTATCTTATTGCTAATTTTCTTGTAGATGTAAGGGGACTATATATTTACAAGGGCAATATATAAATACAGTAGCCTTTAAGCACATACATATCTCTTAATAGCTGGTTGCTAGGTGCAGCACCATTCCCTTTGCCCTTTGCATATCTAAGACAAAAACTGAATAACGAATTCCCATTTGAGAAAATAAGTATTGAAAAATTTAAGGGAATAACAAGTAATATCGCGAAAATGGTTCACTCAACAAAAAAAATGTATATGACATAAATTGTGTATTTTAACGCAATCTACATTTTTTGTGCAGTAAAATTTTGGCTATCTCTTATGGTTTACCAGTTATGCAAAACTCGTTCACAATGAAGAATACTTTTGGAGACATTCCCAGGAAATTCAAGATATACATTTTATTTGTCATAAAAATATCTTAAGCATATGATATTTTAATCTAAAATCGTTAGAGCTATTTTTGAGAAAATTAAAATTTTCGAAAAATCTTCCATGTAAAGGGTACTCTGGGGTGGGGGATTTTCTTGAAAACCTTCGTGTCGCATTCTTGGAAGATACTGAACCTAAATACCAAGTTTGGTGTTTATCTGACTGTTCATTTCTGAGTTATGCTGTTCACAGACAGACAGACACACACAGATACACACACAGACAGACACACGGACATGTTTCCAAAAATGCTTTTTTTTTGGATTCAGGGGGTCTCAAAATATGTATTTCCGGTGAAATCTCGGTATTGAATTTTTGGGTGTAATACAATACTTCCCCTACTTACTATACGTAGTAGAGAAAGTAATAAGCGTTTGTAAAAATAGTTTGTACAAGAGTAGAGAAAGTCATGTGAGTGTAACACATCAGATTTTTTATTTATTTTTAGCTTCTGCTCTTGTATTATTCGCTGAAATAGTCAGATCAAATCTGACGCGAGGTTGTGTCAGACAAAAGAACTTGTGACTTGCAGTCGCTGGCGACTTTTTCGGAATAACACAACCTGCGTCAGATTATTTAAAATAGTGAAACACATGTTCTGGGGCCACCGCAATTCAAAATAGGTCAGTGTCTATGTATATGCGTGTGAAAGAGTAAACACCTAACTCAAAAACGAAATATCGGATAAATACTAAACTTTGTATATTAGTTCAGCATCTTTGAAAAATACCACACGAATATTTTCAGGGAAATCCCTACATTTCAAACTAACCTTTATTTTTAATTTTCTCAAAATTGACTCTAACAACTTAATTAAAACGTCATATGTTTAATATATATGCATAAAAAATAAAATGTATACTTCGAAATTTCTGTAAATAATCTGTGAAGTCCTCTTCATTGGGAAGGAATGTTTATAACTCGTAAACCACAAAAGCTAGACAAAAACATACTACACAAAAATGCAGATCGCTTTTAAACGCTCTATTTATTTGAAATACCGTTCTTGTCACATCAGTGATTTTCGTGATATCCGTTATTAAAGATTGAATGTTTGAATACCTTTGTCATTTACTTGAAGTGATGTGGTTGTTCAGTTGTTTCTCGCGATGCATAGAAATAGTATGGAATTTGAAGGCTAGTAGATAGCCACCGTTTTAAACACCCGACTATCGATTCGGCTTCCTTATCCTCTTGTAAGTACAACGAAATGTGCAATGTAACTATTTCTGGAAATATGATTATTACATTCACACGCCTTTCTCTACTCTATCGCTTATTAACAGGTATACAAAGTATTCTTTAAAAACTTTATTTTCCATCCACTTCATTTTAATCGAGACAAACCTTCAAGAAATAGCTACATTTCGTTATATATACAAAGAAAACAGCGATAGTCAAATGTTTAACAACTGAACGTTATTTGCTGCCTTAAAATTCCATACTGTTTCCATGACATCGCGAGAAACAACTGAATGTTGACAGGACTTTAAGAGAATGACCAAGAAATGAACAATTCGAACCTTTAATAATGGATATCTCAGAAGTGGCATATGCCAAAAAAGTCTTGTTTTAAATAAATTGTATGTTTTATAGAGATCTACATTTTTGTGTAGACGTTTTCCTCTCTCCCTTAACGTTTACTATTTAAACAAGATTATGCATAATTCCTTCCTAATGAAGAGGACGTAATAGGCTATTCTCCGAAAATTCAAGGTATAAATTTTATTTTTCATGTAAATATCGTTCATATATGGCACTTAAATCAAAGTTGTTAGAGCCATTTTTTGGAAAATCAAAGATTTCAAAAATGTTCCATGTTAAAGATAGTTTGAGGTCAGGGAATTTTATTGAAAATGTTTGTGTCGTATCTTTGAAAGATATTCAACTTAAATATAATGTTTAGTATTTATTCGATTTTTCATTTTTGAGTTATGATATTGTCACGTTATACCGGTAAGGAGCTGGGTCTTGAATTTACTATTACACACCAATTGGTGATATCTTAATATTCGGCCACATTCTTCTAAATTTATGTAGAATCGTATTCTACTTATTTCTTAGTTTATGACATTTCTGTTAATCTTGTGTACGTGACCGGACGCTAGCGGTTGCTTATTTCCTAGGAGTGTTTCTTGGGATGTACAGTGACGTCAACTTCCCCATAGAAACTCATGGAACAATGTTCCAGAAATGAGTATGTGTTTCCGGGAAAGTCATGCGCTCTTGCGTAACTCTAGGGCGGCTTCGAACCATATACGGTAATATCCACTCGGACAATATGGAGACCCCGATAGAAGCCGGGCTTCTATATAAGCAAGCGAGCGGGGCCGCTCGGGGGTCTTGCTCTGCTTAAGTACGCATGGGAATCGTGTACCGGTGGTCACGATTGGCATCGACTTGCAGCTCCTTCTTGTACGACGACATATCTCCAAGGTAAGCTCAGAAGGGTATTATTATTATTATTATTATTATTATTATTAGTAATTGCTTTTACGATCATACAGTCATGTAGGTACAAAGTCATAGACAAAACATTGTAAATCCGCATCTCAGGGTTTTTCCGTCAAAATATATTCATGCAGTCAGTAGCTTAAGCGAGTGTATTTGCTTGGTCACCCCTGCATATGGAATTCCCGCATTACTGACGTCGTGTGCGATAAACGTTCTCCGGGGAACATCCGTAGCACAGTTATCTCAAGTCTGTCCCATGACCTGCATGACTGCTGCTAAACCCATGATATCACCGTTCGATGCCTTTATATTTATCCTAACACATGTTGATTCTTTTACTGTTCAATGTCCAGACTTCATTCGCACATATTATTTACAGAGCGACATAGGCGCGTATAGAGTGCGTATTCCATGTCGATGTAATGCAACGGCGGCGCACTATTTCTTCTCCCCTCCTCGACTGTGTACGCCCACCCCTTCACTCACAGTGGAAATAAGACGACTAATTCCTGCTCCGTGGTCCTCTATAGACACCACTATTCTACCCCCCTTATGCATCTGCAGCCTACCCTACGTATACCTCCCTTTCTCAGTGTTATAACTACGGATGGCATCCTCGAGATTACACTCTTACGCTCACTCTCTCTTTAATTGGTATCCTATTCGTAATGAATATTTTGATTCTTATCTATTTGTTTTGGATGGCGCTCTCTAATGGTCTCCATCCCATGTTATGGCGTAATATAACACCATGGTCAGCTGCTATACCTCGTACTGATCCCCCGTCGTCTCACGCCTCCCACACTCGGCGGGAGTATGATGACATACCCGCTCCACCTTCTCCATCACCATCCACACCGTCTGCACTTTCCACCGCCTCTGCACCCCTACACGTCTATGAATCCTTACAATCCGCGGATGGCGGTTATATCTTACCCCGTAGTGTTAAGCTACCACGCGCTGTGACGCGTCCTACTAACCAACCATATGTAAATACACTTTGTTGACAATTTTGGGAACTATATCCGACTCAGCCCCATTCTTTATAATCTAGTTTTTATTTTAAGACTATGTTTTATGTTTTAATAATGCCAATGTTCTTCTTAATCCTTATGTATGTATACCTTGATGTATTTTTTTTATTTGGGGGCAGCTGTTCCGCTCCTTCCCCACTAGGTATATTTATACCTGTATATGTATATGTATATCTCTTTATATTCAATTCTTAGCAGTCAGCTCAACTTCTGTCCCGCACCAGCGTTAGGGGATGTAGGTGTGCCGATTTATTTTGTACTTTAGTACGGAAACGAAAAATACAAATTCTTCCCACTCCCGTAACTGAACAAACCAAATTTTTTTTTCTTTTCATTTATTTCCGGGACGTGTATTAACTGTTTTGTTTCATTTGCTTTATATTTTTCTTTTCATGAGTTCCGGCACACGCACCTCTCTCTTCTGCTGCCGGGCGGATGTTTTGCCCTTGTTGGGTGACAGGCCGATTACTCGGTCAATGGTTACAATAATTGTAATATTTCACTTATGTGTATGTCCACTTATGTTTTTCTTTATTTTATACTGTATACTGTATTGTTTACCCCCCGCCTTCTAGTGGTAGTATTACTCTTACCAGTACTGTTTTCCTTTCCTTGTTGCTCCCCTGCATTTTTCTTTCATTCCTTTTCCATTCGTCTTTTCCCCTCTCTACCTGGTATGCTCGGTCACTGATTCAGCCTTCCATTTTTTTTCCCGGTCGTCCACCTGGTCTGCTCCGACACCCACGAGACACTCACACCCAGCATGAACGTCGCCGGTATCGTCGGTGAGCGCCGCCAGGGCCTTGGATGCATCTCTTCGCGGCCTGCAGTACCTTTCCAGGGGCTGGCCTAGCCGTCTCATTGGCACAGACGTACACATGCTTGGCAGTGCCAACCAACGATATGCCCCAATATGTTCCTCGGACCCTTGGCGGGCTCCGTATGTCTTCCCTATGCTGCCTCTTCTGATGGTGACTGCCGTAATGGTACAGACTGGGGGATGCTTATTGGACAGGTTTACCTCACCGCATCCCCATGACACTTCTGGTGCAACGTACCTGGTGTTTGTGCACTTCGGACAGTGAGTTGTGTCTCGTGCGTGTGTGTGTTTAGAAAGAAACTATTATGGACTGATGACTACTTCATGGCATATTGGACTTCATCTTCTCTTACTCCAGGGAATGGAACTGGGCCGAGTCTCCCTTTCGTCTTTGCGCCCCCTTCTTTTCCTTCGCCGTTGGAGTCCCCTTCCTGTCTCCTCTCTTTCTTCCCTGTTTTTTTTTTGTTGTCCACCCCACAGACCTGTTCTGGTGTTCTCCCTTGGCGGGTATACTCGGTTGCCTATGGGCGCCGGGATGTGTTTCTCTTTATATGTATTATGTATGTCGCTTATTTTGACTCAGCTCTTCTGGCTGTGTATCTTGTATATCCTTACTACCACATAGTGGTTTACTTATGTTTTGATGTACACATTTGAATTGTATACTTCTCCTGAGATGTGTGGTTTCCTCATTAGGTATATTCATTTTTGTCCCCTATTGGTGCTCATTATTGTTTTGCAAGCGCCAGGGGTCGCTTTTCTTGTTTTGGGGGATATGTCACGTTATACCGGTAAGGAGCTGGGTCTTGAATTTACTATTACACACCAATTGGTGATATCTTAATATTCGGCCACATTCTTCTAAATTTATGTAGAATCGTATTCTACTTATTTCTTAGTTTATGACATTTCTGTTAATCTTGTGTACGTGACCGGACGCTAGCGGTTGCTTATTTCCTAGGAGTGTTTCTTGGGATGTACAGTGACGTCAACTTCCCCATAGAAACTCATGGAACAATGTTCCAGAAATGAGTATGTGTTTCCGGGAAAGTCATGCGCTCTTGCGTAACTCTAGGGCGGCTTCGAACCATATACGGTAATATCCGCTCGGACAATATGGAGACCCCGATAGAAGCCGGGCTTCTATATAAGCAAGCGAGCGGGGCCGCTCGGGGGTCTTGCTCTGCTTAAGTACGCATGGGAATCGTGTACCGGAGGTCACGATTGGCATCGACTTGCAGCTCCTTCTTGTACGACGCACATATCTCCAAGGTAAGCCCAGAAGGGTATTATTATTATTATTATTATTAGTAATTGCTTTTACGATCATACAGTCATGTAGGTACAAAGTCATAGACAAAACATTGTAAATCCGCATCTCAGGGTTTTTCCGTCAAAATATATTCATGCAGTCAGTAGCTTAAGCGAGTGTCTTTGCCTTCTGATCCTGTCCACCTACGCTTCCCGGTCACATCCAGTGGTGGGTTGTGACAATATTCATAGTCACAGACACACAGGCGGACATGTTTCCAAAAATGCTTTATTTGAATTTAGGGTTCTCAAAACATGTATTTCCGATAAAATCTCGGTATCGAATTTTTGGGTGGATTGCAATACTTCCTCAACTTAGGGAAATTAAAATGTTGTGATGTTAACCAATTCCGAGATATTGCTTGTTATTAGTTTGAATTTTCAAATACGTATACCCCCTACTTTCTCTACCACGTACAAAGTACGTAGAGAAGGTATTGTATAGCATCCAAAATTAGATTCCGAGATTTCACCGAAAATGCATGTTTTGGAGTCCCTTGAATCCAAAACAAGCCTTTTTAGAAGAAGGTCCGTGTGTCTGTGAACAGCATAAATCAGAAACGAAAAGTCGGATAAATACCAAACTTGGTATCTAGGTACAGTACCTTCCAAAAATGCAACACAAGGATTTTAAAGGAAATTTCCTCCACTTTAAGCTGCCCTTTACATGGAACATGTTTCTAAATTTTTTATTTTCTAATAAAATGGCTCTTAACGATTTTGATTGAAATGACAGGTATGAAAGTTATTTACATGACAAATAAAATGTATATCTTGAATTTTATGGAAATAGCTTGTGAAGTCCTCTTCATTTGGAAGGAATTCTGTATAATCTTGTATAACTGGTAAACGTTAAGCGATAGACGAAAACATACTACGCAAAAAATGTATGACACACAAGATCTTTTGAAACTAACAATTTATTTCAAATATCTTCTTGTGACATTAGCCATTCTCGAGATATGCGTTATTAATCGTTCGATTTGATCAATACTTTGTAATTTTTAAAGTTCCGTCGATTTTCAGTTGTTTCTCGCTATGTCATGGAAACAGTATGGAATTTTAAGTCCAGCATATAGCGTCCAGTTGTTAAACATTTGACTATGGCTGTCTTCTTTGTATTTATAACGAAATGTGTAATGTAGCTGTTTCTGCAAAGGTTTATTTGGATTAAAATGTAGTAGATAGAAAAATAAATGTTTAGTAAAAATAATTTGTATACCAACTAATAAACGACAGAGGATAATGAAAGTTATGTGGATGTAACACAGATTTTTTCTACTGCAAGTCGCTATTCTTCTCTTTTGTGGTTATGCAAAGAGAATGGAATCCCGAGTTCGAATCTTGGTTAGGGTGAGTTACATGAATAAGGGTTTTCCGCGTATTTTATTGTCCTGGGAAGACGAACGTCGGGAAACTCTAAGCTCTATGGACCCTGGGCCCATTTGAGTAACGTTAAAAAAAGAAAGGAAAAGAAAGAAAACAAACATACCGTTTTAGCCTACTGTATTCTTCTTATACCTACGATAAAATGAGTAATGAAGTAGACAGAATAAAACGCCTTTGTAAGAATAATTTGTAGAAGAGCGAATTGGGAAAGTCATGTGAATGTAACATACCAAATTTTTACTTATGTTCCGTTCGTTCTGCAGGTAGAACTTTGGATGATGGAATAACCCATCCGGTACGTGACAACTGAGAGTCAGATTGGCCGGTGCAGGAGATCTGAACACAGGACCTCCGAATGCGAGCCACAGAAAGAGTTTTATGTCGCAGTGAGCATTTTTGTAAGGTTAATATTTAGTATTTGCAGCCTCGCTACTACTCTTATAATGACGTCAAAGTCTCTCTCCCTTTATTGGTAGCGTCTCGTAGCAACCATCCACTTGAGATGGCGTCATTGTAGTCCCCCTTGCAATATCGCTAACACAGGGTTTTGTCTTAGCATCTTCTCACCGAATTAGCAGAATAAAGCAGGCACGACCCCAACTTTATTGCCGCTTTTTCTTCTTGTCTCGTTACAACGTGGTGGCATAGCCATTTATCTTCAACACTGCCACCTCTCGCGGGCTATTGGATTGCGCTTCTCCGTCAGGAGTCAAGGTCAACACAACTTTCACCACCCTGACTGGGCACATGGTCATCGCTTTAGGAATGCAACTGTCTGAAATAGTCTCATTTTGCTAAAAACTAGAAGTGCCGTCAGACTATACAATTCCAATTAAACACTTTATAAAGAACCTCAGGGGCATTATTGATCATGAACGTTGGACGAATAAAACTTTGGAAACTCCTGAGAAAACTTCGATGTGGTATACTGAGGCAGTATTTTTAACACTTGAATGATTTCAGTCAAGTTGTATAATTTGTAAGTTCAATAACGGCCCGCCTTGATGCGGTATGTGTGTGAAATGGTTTGTAAAGTGTGTGTAACTGTCGTTGCGTATGTTTATATTATTGTATCCATGTGTAATAATGTTATGTGAATATATTACGTAATTTAATAATGTAGGAGCTGTGAGAAATAGGTAAAACGTTGCTAACAATGAGGTAACCTTGAGGCAATAATGAATTTTAAAGTTTAAATGCTACTAGTCATTATTGGAACAACAATAATGTAATTTTAGCGACAGTTTAAAAAAATAGCCAATCAACAACCAGA
Organism: Deroplatys truncata; assembly: GCA_030765065.1. Taxonomy (NCBI): domain Eukaryota; kingdom Metazoa; phylum Arthropoda; class Insecta; order Mantodea; family Mantidae; genus Deroplatys; species Deroplatys truncata. Next base: position 26,232,094 of record CM060985.1, on the reverse strand, counting down.
AAAAGCTTTAGTTAAATGAAGGTATTCTATTGGACTAGGATTAGCCAATCAGAGTTTTGAAATACAGAAATTTACAAGTTTAGACGGTTGAAATCAATTCAGTTGCCTGCAACAGTGCTCATAACTGGATGCGTTGCTTGTGCGTTCTCGAGAGATTCGTGTGAAATGAAAAATAGTTTACGTGTTAAAAAGTGTAATTAATTAATAAAAAGAATCTCACAGCTCTCTATATCAGTGAAGTCTTATTTAAATCGTATCAAGTAGTAATAAAAAAACCCTGACAAGACTTCCATGTCTCTAACAATAATACTGACGCAGCCGAGGCAAACATAAATATATAATATTTAAAGAAACAGTAATTTTATATTTTAAACTTGGGGCAAAGGCCACCTGAAAATACATTTGGGGCGAAGGCTACTGGAAAGCGGGTACTATACGTGTGGTTGCAACTACTACAAGTTAGGTTCCCCAACAGTTGAAATATAATAATACTCCTTCAATACAAACAAGTTCAAATTGGCGTCCATACGTGGAGCTAACAATACACCCACTTCAAATTGACGCACAAAGCGTTGTGCAAATAACGCAAAGATATCATCTTCCTCAAACTGGCTTTCCATACTTAGCAGCAATAACGTAACAATACAAACTTCTTCAATACAGACGGCTCAAACGAAGGCCCAGGAACAGGATTCGAAGTATATGGCATAAGACCAAGGCGCAAAAAGTTGTTCCCCTTGGGTGAATATGCTATTGTTTTTGAAACAGAAGTTTATACTATTATTCAATGCATACATGAAACCACAAGGAGAGCATACACTGGTGAACAGCTTCCTTATCTTCTTAAATAGACAGACTGCACTTAAGTCTCTAGGTAGTCGTAAGGTAACGTCAGAACTGGTTTTAAACTCCTAAACTCACTCACAAGTCTGGCAGAACAGAATGAAGTTCAACTCATCTGTGCGCCGGGTCATAGTGGCATAAAACGCCAGGAAACAAACATGGTAAACTGTTTATTAGAAAACCATGTAAGAAAAGAACTGAAAGCTTACTTAACTGTAACCGACTTCAGCTGAGAACAATTTCTCACTAGATATGCTCCTACGATAAAGCATTTTAACACGATGGGAGTATTTTAGGGTAACTTAGATTGCAGATTGTGCAAGAAAGAAACTGAAACAGCTCAGCACATGTATGCTCCTGTGAGTCTTTGGCTCAGAGGAAATATATTGCTTTTGGGGAAATGTTTTTAGAACCAGAAGAATTTGAAACCATTTCTGTTTATGAGACTGTATTCCTTGATGAAGGATGCAGCCATAATGGATTGGCTTTAAAATGATACAGGTAGCACAATAAGCTGAAAGGCGTCCGGAGCAACGACGGAAATCTGTATGAAACAAGAAAATAAGAAGAGAAAGAATCTCTTTATGGATAAAAGCTGATGCAATTCATTTACAGACTTGTCTACCCATTCTTCTGCAAACTATTCCTTCCAGAGCTTATTGTTCTATCTGCTTCAGTTAAATGGCCAAGAATTGCCAAAAGATTAGTTTATACAAATCTACCACCACTGTATTCAATATCATGCATCATTTTTTTCGGACGTAAACATCCATAGCATGGCTTCCTTCGGAAGTGAAGGAAAGCCGGTGGTCGCAGATTTACGGCACGTAAATGAACTTCAAGTCTAAGAGACCTCTGAGCAAAATTATCGGTCTTTCACGCCCAATATAGAATGGGACGCTAAGGACCACAGCAGTTAAACAGCGTCCATAAGGAAAACTCAATTTTCTACATCACAGCCCGTAACACCTTCTCATTTCTTTCCCAGGAAGGGAATGCACACAAGTGGATGTTATGTTTATCGGTTTAACACGCCTGGTAATTCCAAATGAAATACAGTGAGAGCGGCTAATTTCTCATAACCTGGAACGACATCTTGTTCCAGTTTGCCGCGAGGTTAGGTGCTACTTGTGTACAATACCTATGTTTACTAGTACAGTGTTTTTATTTCACACTGCAGCCACCACATGACGACTCGAGCGCCGACCGCCGCAGCTCGACCCCCGCCGAAACAATTATAATGATCCCCACAACGGCGTCACGTTATCATATTTACAGTTACAATTACAGTAATAATAAGCACATATCTTATCACAAGAGATGTTGGAAATGTAGTCCTTCTGTATCCACACATTTCTGGCACCTTCTCAGGCAATTTTCATTAACACTGGAGAGTTAAATATCCGAAATTGAATGAATTTCTCGCCTGATGCTTTCTTTTAATTCTTACAATGAATCAAATGTTTGTTTCACACAGATTATTTTATAAGTTCCCCCATATATAAAATCACACACAGTTAAATCAGGGGATCGTGAGGGCCACAATTCTTTACTTACTACCGTATCTTAAAAAGTTCCCTGAATTAAATATAATGACTCATCAGCTGTATGCAAAGTCTCGCTGAAACAGACGTCGGTCAGCTGTTCAAAACTGGTGTAAGTCATTTCTATACCTCTCTGCAATTATTATTTGTTCAAAAAATATAGGTCCTATTATTCTGTATGCATTTACTGCACACTAATTTTCGTGTCATGTAAGGGAGTCTCGTGCGTAAAATTGGGTTTCTCTGCGCTCCAATATCTATTATTTTGTGACGAAACATTAGCCATATAAATAGAACCATACTTCGCCAGATAAGAATATTAAGCGTGGATCAACTTCTCTATCATTTAGCTAAGTCCAATTATAGAAATTGGATTTTTCTTCGTGTGATCAGATGATCATGTGAAAAAAAATCTGATGTGTTACACTCACATGACTTTCTCTACTCTTGTACAAATTATTTTTACAAACGCCTATTCTCCATATGCTTCATGTTAATCGAGATGTTAATCTTATTGCTAATTTTCTTGTAGATGCAAGGGGAATTGGTAGGCTTTAAGCTATAGTCAAATATTTTAAGACCTGGTTTCTGTGTGGAGTATTGCATTCTCTTTGCATTACCAGGATAAAAAAAATGAATAACGAATTTGAGAAGTATAAGCATTGGAAAATTTAAGGGAATAACAAGTAATATCTCGAAAATGGTTCACTCAACAAAAAAATGTACATGACATAAATTGTGTATTTTAACGCGATCTACATTTTTTGTGTGGTAAACTTTTGCCTATCTCTTATGGTTTACCAGTTATGCAAAAGTCGTTCACAATGAAGAATACTTTTGGAGATATTCCCAGAAAATTCGATATATACATTTCATTTGTCATAAAAATATCTTAAACATATGATATTTTAATCAAAATCGTTAGAGCCATTTTTGAGAAAATTAAAATTTTCGAAAAATGTTCCATGTAGAAGGGTAATATGGGGTGGGGGATTTTCTTGAAAACCTTCGTGTCGCATCTCTGGAAGATACTGAACCTAAATACTAAGTTTGGTATTTATCCACTGTTCGTTTCTGAGTTATGCTGTTCACAGACACACACACACGCGGACAGGTTTCCAAAAATGCTTTTTTTGGATTCAGGGGGTCTCAAAACATATATTTCCGGTGAAATCTCGTTATCGAATTTTTGGGTGGAATACAATACTTCCCCTACATACTATACATACTAGAGAAAGTAATACGGTGTACGCAACAAACCCCATACATTGTAAGAACTAAAAGAACATCAGCCAGGAAGTTCACTCAATTTCGGATATTGAATGAGTGCGAATGACACTTTTCTGAGAAGATGCCAGAAATATGCAGATGTAGAAGGACAATATTTCGAAAATCTCGTATAAGGTATGTGCTTATTATCATTGTAATAGTAACTATAAATATGAGAAAGTGAAGTGGTTGCGGAGACATTACAACTGCTTCGGCGGGCGTTCGAGCTGCGATAGCCGGCGCGCCAGCAGCTGTGCGATGGCCACAGTGTGAAGGAAAAGCACTGTACCTACAGCAGTCGACTGTTCGCTGGAATGGATTCGCGGAACAAACATGCAACATTTCTACAGGTTATCACTGCCATATAATATTGTGACTTTGTACATATTTTTTAACTGCCACTCTTCATTGTTTTTATTTCCACTGTTTTTACTTTCTCTACTACGTATAGTAAGTAGGGGAAGTATTGTATTCCACCCAAAAATTCGATACCGTGATTTCACCGGAAATACATGTTTTGAGACCCCCTGAATCCAAAAAAAGCATTTTTGGAAACATGTCCGTGTGTGTCTGTGTGTCTGTGTGTGAACAACACAACTCAGAAATGAAGTCGGATAAACATCAAACTTGGTATTTAGGTTCAGTATCTTCCAGAGATGCGACACGAAGGTTTTCAAGAAAATCCCCCCACTCCAGATTTCCCTTTACATGGAACATTTTTCGAACATTTTAATTTTCTCAAAAATGGCTCTAACGATTTTGATTTAAATATCATATGTGTAAGATATTTTTATGACAAATAAAATGTATATCTTGAATTTTCTGGGAATGTCTCCAAAAGTATTCTTCATTGTGAACGACTTTTGCATAACTGGTAAACCATAAGAGATAGACAAAATTTTACTACACAAAAAATGTAGAGCGCGTTAAAATACACAATTTATGTTATATACATTTTTTTGTTGAGTGAACCATTTTCGAGATATTGCTTGTTATTCCCTTAAATTTTTCAATACTTGTTTTCTCAAATGGGAATTCGTTATTCATTTTTACTTTCTCTACTACGTATAGTAAGTAGGGGAAGTATTGTATTCCACCCAAAAATTCGATAACGAGATTTCACCGGAAATACATGTTTTGAGACCCCCTGAATCCAAAAAAAGCATTTTTAGAAACATGTCCGTGTGTGTGTCTGTGTGTCTGTGAACAGCATAACTCATAAACGAACAGTCGGATAAACACCAAACTTGGTATTTAGGTTCAGTATCTTCCAGAGATGCGACACGAAGGTTTTCAAGAAAATCCCCCCACCCCAGACTACCCTTTACATGGAACAGTTTTCGAAAATTTTAATTTTCTCAAAAATGGCTCTAACGATTTTGATTAAAATATCATATGTTTAAGATATTTTCACGAGAAATGAAATGTATATCTCGAATTTTCTGGGAATGTCTCCAAAAGTATTCTTCATTGTGAACGACTTTTGCATAACTGGTAAACTATAAGAGATAGACAAAATTTTACTACACAAAAAATTTAGATTGCGTTAAAATACACAATTTCTGCCATATGGATTTCTTTTGTTGAGTGAACCGTTTTCGAGATATTGCTTGTTATTCCCTTAAATTTTCCAATACTTATAATTTTTCTCAAATTCGTTATTCATTTTTTTATGTCCTGGACATGCAAAGAGAATGGAATGCGCCACATAGCAACCAGCTCTTAAAATATTTGACTATCGCTTAAAAGCTACCATATTCCCCTTGCATCTACAAGAAAATTACCAATAAGATTGATATCTCGATTAACATAAAGCATATGGAGAATAAGCGTTTGTAAAAATAGTTTGTACAAGAGTAGAGAAAGGCATGTGAGTGTAACACATCAGATTTTTTTTATGTAGCTCACCTTTCCTGGGAGTTCACTTCGTTCAGACTATCACTTCCCTAAGGTGAACTAGTTAAACTCGCCGTCCCTTCACCTGCTTCGTGAAGTTTCTTCACGCCGGACGGTTCACTTCACTCAGGAGTCGAACACAAGACCTCCACTATCCATCACTCCGCAGTAACATTCGCTGCGCGTCACAATAGCCACCATCTGTCTCGGAGAATTGCTCTTGACGTCGCACCTGAGACGCACTCGCTCGCTGACTCAGCAACTCTACTCACGCTCGACTCGCTATCAACTAACTGCCTCGACTGCTGCGAAAGCGCTCGCTTGTATTGTCAGTGGAATTTTTCCACAAGGTTCTCGAACGTTCTGTAATTATTTCGACACATTCTGGAGGAGGGGGGGAAGAAGAAGCTTCCAGAAGGTTCTGGTCATCTACCGATAGCGCAACCGGTGTTTGCGCTGACGAGCAGCCGTTATGTTGTTTACTCCGACCGCTCGGAGCCGACCTCCCGATAACCTTGGACCATAGCCGGTGCATCACAATATGTGTGTGCGTAGCATATGCGTTGATTATTTACAATATTTTCACATATTTAAAATATCATATACAAAACATACGAGTTAGGCAAGTTACATACAAGTATTTACAATCTACGTACATCATTCTTATGTAAACTGCATTACCTTACAGTATATAACAATGTGCGTTTAGGTACGAAAAAGTGAAATTCCTTCTGTTTTCATTAAAAATATGTTTGTGCTGCGAGAAAGTTCACTCAACATCGCAAGGATGTTATAGGTGCGTATTCAACATAAACACTATTGTCTACGTTGTTGAAGCATATTGTTTATTTCACACTTCTGAATAACCAGGAATCGAATCCTTAACAAATGGAACGTACGTTCGTTCTGCGATGTAGCACGTACAGCTTGCTCTTTCCTTTCACAGTGACATCAATATAGGTGAGCAACAACCACAAACCTAAAGGACGTCCACGCTAGGACAAAGTGCCGTCCTTGCTCATAAGCAGGCTAAGAATCCCGGACCCTTAAGAGTGAAGTGAAGTTTACTGCGTATCGAGTTGAGTGGAGTGAGGTGGCGGTTTGGGACGTTGTTTAGCTGTGAGGGCGTGTACATTTACACTGAAAATTATTGTTGTGCAATTCAATATAATTTGAAATTCATAAAATTGGTTTTGGTTTTTTATTCTTGTCCGCTTCGTGACTAGAGCAACAACACACCTGTGTCTCTTATGTGTCCTATTTCGTTTTCCACTATCCTTAAGCTGCAGTGTTTACATTAGCAAATAAGGCAGCTCATTGGCGTCTTTGTTTACACCAACAGCACTGTGTTTACGGAACTCTATAGTAAGGTTGCACGTATTTGGCTGCTAAATTGTCCCGGATCCTTAGCCTGCTCATAACAGTTTCAGCTATGTGTACTGAATTCTTTCATGATTTATATGAGAAGATTGCATAAAATATGGTATCCAACTCGGGCGGCGCCGTGGCTCCCACCGAGGCGGCCCGGGTTCAATCCCAGGGACCAGCATGTGGGATTTGTGGTGGACGAAGCGGCGTCTGGGCGGGTTTTCTCCGGGTTCTCCGGTTTCCCCCGCCATTCATTCCACCAACTGCTCCATCATCAACTTTCCTTTCATCCATTTCACCAACATTTCGTTTCATCTACTTCCTTCATCCCATACCAGGCATCGGGCTGATCCAGCATCCTAGATGCTGTCTGATCCATGAGTGTCTGCTCCTCGACGGGCCTCTGACCCCAGGCACCCGCTTGTAAGTCCTACATAAGAGGAGGGTAAACAGATAATGAATGAATGGTATCCAACTCGTAGATAAGACTAGTCTGCATTTTCAAACTTTGTGTCAGATTATTTCTTAAAATTAGGTGTTCTTGAGTCAAGTTTTTATGCTGATTCCAGAAATAACTTCCGTTTTTTTCTATCACGTCAGGTTTTACACAAAATAAGAAGTAATGTTTTGACAATTTTACTATGAGCGTAGAAAAGTTTTCAAATACCGGTTCGCGCTTCTATTTCCCTTTCATTCATTGTCTTTTCAAAATCTTTATCCTTCATCAATTTCTTTATTTGAGGAGGAACAAAAATTCTAGCCTTTAATGTTTCTTGTGTCATTTCTTGGAAAGGTACTTGAAGCAGGGTCAATCCTGTGGTAGAGACCTTACAAATTGCTTCATCAAGTCCAACTTTATGTATAGTGGCGGAAGCAATATCTTTATATCTCTATATTTTTGAAGTTAAATTGAGAAAAAGCTGTACTTGATAGAAAAACACTAAAAACAGTTCTGAAATCAGCATAAAACGTGAGTCAGAATCACTTATTAGTTTTCAGTCATCCGATATCATGCAGACTAGTGTAATCTTAATAAGGTACTCCTGAAAATTGTGGCGCGAACAAGAGTGAGTGGGACAAACATTTATACATGCCATAATCATAAAAATTATCCACTTCTGGCATTCATTACTATGTTAGTCCTTTGTGCACTCTTATAAATAGGAATTTATTCTATTATATATATATATATATATATTTACATGCTGGGGTGAGGGGCAAAAGGTTTCCAGCAAATTATTAAATTTCGATCTCCCCAACACGCACATGGGGGAGCGTAGCTCACTAATGGCAAGAGGACCAGGATCTGTTTTGACATTATACAAAAATGTTACATAACACACATTACCTGGAATATATTGACAAATGTTTGGCGACTCTACATTGCACTTAGGAAAACAGGATGAGGGGATATGCCCCACGACTTGCTCCTTTCACTACTCACACACAAGTGACGCTAAAACTTAGATGACGCTAACTATAAAATAATCGAAAATTAGTTGAAAAATAATAAAAAGTACCCAATAATGCTATCGACAATGCAACACAATAATGCGTCTGGTATGACAGTGGCGTATCAGTAGGTTATTTAAAAACAGAAGTACTTGGTGTTAAACTTTAATCAAAAGTGTGTTTAATTAACAAAATGGCCCTATCTTGTTTCTTAATAAGAAAACTTATTGTGTAAAACTAGATCAATGAACTCAGAAGTCATATACCTATCCTTCAACATTTCAGTCTGATACTTTAAATAGTGTCTAAGAGAATGGGCCACAATTTTGCTGATTAAACATGCTTGAGATAGGCCTTTTAATATCTCCTTAATCGGGACGAGCGATAGTCAAATATTTTAAAAACTGTCCGCTAAATGACGGCTTTGAAATTCCGTTTTCTTTGCATGAGCACAAGGGAATGATAAATACTGAATAAATAGTTGAAAACCTCTGTGTTATATTCGCATGTCCTTCTCTACCCTCTATCTTCATTGATGGGTATACAAACTATTCTTAGTAAATTTTATTTTTCCATCTACTACATTTTAATCCATATAAACCTTTGCAGAAATAGCTATATTACACATTTCGTTATAGGTACAAAGGGAACAGTGATAGTCAAATGTTTAAGAACTGGACGCTATATGCTGGCCTTAAAATGTCATACTGTTTCCATGACCGCAAGAAACAACTGAGTGTTGACACGTGCGTTTGGGGTAGGGGGATTTTCTTGAAAATCTTTGTGTGGCATCTTTGGAAGGTACTGAACTTAAATACCAAGTTTGGTGTTGATCCAACTTTTCGTTTTTGAGTTATGCTTCCAGACACACATTACACATACATGCGGATCTTTTTCTAAAAATGTTTTTTTTTAATTTGGGAACCTCAAAATATATATATATATATATAAGGTGAAATCATATCTATATCGAATACTTTGCCTACTTACTTACTATACCCGTAGAGAAAGTAAAAAAAAAAGTATAAAGTATTTGCCAATTCAAACCAATTATAAAGACTATCTTGGAAATGGTTAATCCCACAGAGAATTTATTTGACATAAATTGTGTGTTTTGACGAGATCTATATTTTTTGTGTAATAATTTTTGTCTGTTTCTTACGGATTACTAGTTATACAAAAGTAATTCAGAATGGAACAGGACTTCACGCTATTCGCAGAAAATTTAAGCTATACGTTATTTTTGCCATGCAAATATATTAAACAGGTTGTACTTTAATAAAAAATAGTATTTTTAAAAATAACGAAAACGTTTTCATGCAAATCGTTGTTTAGGTTGGGGGGATTTTCTTGATAACCTCCCTGTCGTATTCCTGGAATAAACTGATCTTAAAAGCGAAATGTGACATATATACCAGATTTCGTTTTTGAGTTAACGCTGTTCACATACACACACGGACCTTTTTCAGAATTTTTTTACATAGGGGGGCTCAAAACATGTGTTCACGAGAAAAATATCTCTATTGATTTTTTGGTTGGATTGCAATGCATCCTGTACCTGATATAGGTAAGTATTAGAGAAAGTAAAAAGAATGGAGAATAAATACGCATAATTATACTTGAGCCCAAATATAACTACCCTTTAAACGCCACACAGTAACGTTCCAAAATTTTCTTACAATTCATTATAAAGGCAATCCACAAGATTTCGGTTTTATATTATTTACCAAATGTTTTGTTGATATATCAGGCTTGATAAGAGTTTCCAAGTCCGAGGCCGAAGCTAAACGATGTGTGCATCACACATAAATTTCTAAGCTCTTAAACACCAAATATAACGACATAGCTATGCCGACCGAGCCACCAGAGAAGCGTGGAAAACTTTGAAGGCCGAGCCATCTGCTGCTGTTAAGAGTTAGCTAACAGCTTTTAACACACAAGGCGTCTCCTTAGGGAAGAAACTCAATACCTGACCAAATAATTTGACAGGATACCTCCACTAAAACTTGGAAATAAGTGGTTTTCAACTCCAGAAGAAGAAGTGCAGGTATTTTCTGAAATACTTGCTGATCAGTTCCAACCTAATCCACGACCTAAGTGACATTGACTTTTATTACGAAGTGTTTTATCATAATCTCCAAGAAGCAATTCTACATACGTGGACCCACAAAGTTAATGCACTACGCCATAAATTAAGCGATTAGCCTACAAGGAGAGTAATTTAGTCCAGAGAGTACAGCATGTAAATGTCAGCAAATTCTGCTATGTTTCTCGAATGGCACCGATAATCAAACGCCACGCTCAGCAATTTGAAAAAGTGATTGGTTATTTTCTCTGGCATTTATTCCTTTGTCGTGTAGCGCGCAGTCAGCTGCGACTACCAGTTACAAAAGAAGTATTGGACTTGGCAACCGTTGAACCTAAGTGTACAGTCTTGCTGATTTTAACTGCCATTAATACAAAGGCGGATTGATAAGTCAGTGACTTTTTAAACAAATTAACATTTTTTCCAAAAAGTCAATTTTATTTCTCAACTTAGTATCCATTCAATTCAATACACCATGTCCAAAGTTTCTCCAGTTTTTTAACCCTTACAACAAATATGATTTTTCGAAATCTGCAAAATATGAGGTAGTTTCTGCCATGATGTGTTCACTGGACGCGAATTTCTTCCCAACGAGCCAATTTTTTCAGGTTTGCAAAGAGGAAGAAGTCGCTCGGAGCCAAATCTGGAGAATATGGTGGGTGAGGTAGCAGTTCGTAGTCCAATTGCGATAGCAATGGCTGACTTGTGTGCGGGTGCATTATCCTGGTGAAACAGAACATTTTTCTTCACAAAAGGGAGTGACTTCTTTAGAAATTCCTTGTGAAACTGATACAGCATTGCGGCATAATATGAACCTGTGATCGTTTTACTCTTCTCCAGGTAGTGGATGTCTTATCACCCCTTGTGAATCTCAAAAGACAGCTTTTCCTGCCGATGGAATGGTTTTCGCCTTCTATGGAGCAGGTTCGCCGAAGGAAATCCACTGCTTTGATTGTTGTTTGGTTTCAGGTTGATAGTAATGAATCCAGTCTCATCAACCGTGATATAACGCCGCAAAAACTCATTTGGATTGCGCTGGAACATGTTCAAACTTCCCTGTGAAATGGTCACACGATTCCGCTTGTTCTCAACTGTGAGCAGTCGCGGCACCCATCTTGCTGACAGCTTTCTCGTACCCAAAAATTTGTGCAGAATGTTATACACCCGTTCACTCGAGATGTTTACGGTCTTGGGTACCTCACGAATTTTCAATCGGCGGTCTTTCAACACAATATCGTGAACTTTGTTCACCATTTCTTCTGTTGCGGCCTCAACCGGCCGTCATGTGCGCACGGCATCTCTTGTGCTCGAACAGCCACATCGAAATTCTGTGAACCATGCTATGTGATGGAACAGAGTCTCCATAATACTTGTTCAACTTTTCTTCCTTCCTTCACCGTCTTACACGCTTTATTACAGTACTTTCTCCATTTTCTACGAAGCAACACACATCTGCTTATTTTAGATGCTCTCAACAATGTTCTAAGAAACAAATGACGACGAATTTCTACGATTAGATGTAAGAATTGGGTGCAAACAAGAAACCTGTGATTAGAACGTTATCTCTCGTCAAAGACATGGACTTATCAGTCCGTCCTCGTAGATTTATTGGGACGACACTGTTCCGGATCTAGCTATCGTCTACTAGTTTACCTGCGCTTACTGAATTTCGACACATTCGTGCAACATTACACTGGAACCATAAACTCTTCTTATCAACCAAACATGCACTATACAGGTTTTTCTTGAACCAACACATTGTTACATCTTTCATGCAGCTGAAATACCTAGAATGTGGATGGAAGGTTATATGGTCATTATTCCGGACCCAGTGTATTCCTATTGACTGGAAAACGGTAGTATATGCTGCAGTTAATGACATCATTCCTATAGGAGAGAGACAGTGGCGGCATGGGATGCCCACAAATGGTGATTGTGGGTTTTGTACGAGAACAGACACTCTACAACACTGTTTGTTGTATTGCAAGAATGTGGACCAGATGTGGTGCGTGCTGGTGGCGCACCGAATGATAGTGGTGTGAATAGGACGAACCTATCGCCCGTTGGAGTTATGCCTGCTACAGATTCCCGGAAAACCACCGCAACTAAGAGAGTTGTATGTAGGTAATATTTGCCGAATTTTATGGGATATTGGAGGTGAACCTGATGTTACACGATGGAGTTAACGGCTTCTATTGCTTTCCTTCATTCTGCCGCTGGATGGCTATTCAGCGTGGGTTAGTAGAGAAAATTCTTCAATACCTCGTTAAAATTTGAAAGGCCAACTAAGCAGCCATACAAAGAAAGTTTAAATATATGAAACTGCATATATTAAAAATATAAGATTACAAATTATTATATGAAATAAATTATGTATCTTAAAGAAACGTACATGTAGTGCATATGTAGTACGTTTTCGTCTATCGTTAACTTTTACCAGTTATATAACGTTATACAAAACTCCTTCCGAATGAAGAGGACTTCACAGATCATTCCCAGAAAATTCAAGATGTAAATTTTATTTATCAGATAAATATCCTTAATGTATGGTATTTTAATAAAACTCTTATTCATGTTACACAAAGTAAAAAGTTTCGAAAAATGTTCCATATAAAGGGTAGTTTTTTTAAAGTCTTCGTGTCGCATCTTTGGAAGATACTGAACTTAAATACCAAGTTTTGTATGGTTTTCGTTATGACGCTTTAATGTTTTTATTTAACTCTACAATGCGTACAGTCCGTTATGTTAGACAAGAAATCTGATGTGTTACACTCACGTGCTTTCTCAACTCTTGTACAAACTACCTTTACAAACGCTTATTCTCCATCTATTTCATGTTAATCGAGATATCGAGATGTTAATCTTATTGTTAATTTTCTTGTAGATGCAAGGGGAATATGGTAGGCTTTAAGCGATAGTCAAATATATTAAGAGCTGGTTTCTAAGCGGAGTATTCCATTCTCTTTGCATTACCAGGACAAAAAAAGAATAATGAATTCCCATTTTAGAAAAAGTTTTAAGTGTTGGAAAATTTAATGGAATAATAAGCCATATCTCGAAAATGGTTCGCTCAACAAAAAAAGTATATGACATAAATAGTGTATTTTAACGCGATCTTCATTTTTGTCCAGTAAAATTTTATCTATCTCTTATGGTTTACCAGTTATTCAAAAGTCGTCCACAATGAAGAATACTTTTGGAGACATTCCCAGAAAATTCTAGATATACAATTCATTTGTCATGAAAATATCTTAAACATATGATATTTTATTCAAAATCGTTAGAGCCATTTTTGAGAAAATTAAAATTTTCGAAAAATGTTCCATGTAAAGGGTAATCTGGGGTGGGGGAATTTTCTTGAAAACTATCGTGTCCATCTCTGGAAGATACTGAACCTAAATACCAAGTTTGGTGTTTATCCGACTGTTCGTTTCTGAGTTATGCTGGTCACAGACAGACACACACACGTACATGTTTCCAAAAATGCTTTATATGCATTCAGTGCACCTCAAAACATGTATTTCCTGTGAAATCTTGGTATCGAATTTTTGGGTGGAATGCAATACTTCCCCTACTTGCTATATGTAGTAGAGAAAGTAAAAAAGCGTAAGTATTGGAAAATTCAAACAAATAACAAGGAATATCTCGCAAATGGTTCACTCCACAAAAAAATCTGATGTGTTACACTCACATGACTTTCTCTACTCTTGTAAAACTATTTTTAAAACGCTTATTCTCCATATGCTTCATGTTAATCGAGATATTGAGATGTTAATCTTATTGCTAATTCTCTTGTAGATGCAAGGGGAATTGGTAGGCTTTAAACGACCGTCAAATATTTTAAGAGCTGGTTGCTATGTGGAGTATTCCATTCTCTTTGCAATACCAGGACAAAAAAATGAATAACGAATTCCCATTTGAGAAAAAGTATAAGTATTGGAAAATTTAAGGGAATAAGAAGCAATATCTCTAAAATGGTTCACTCAACAAAAAAACTGTATATGTCATAAATTGTGTATTTTAACGCGATCTACATTTTGTGTGTAGTAAAATTTTGTCTGTCTCTTATGGTTTACCAGTTATACTTTTGGAGACATTCCCAGGAAATTCAAGATATACATTATATTTGTCATAAAAATATCTTAAACATATGATATTTTAATCAAAATCGTTAGAGCCGTTTTTTGAGAAAATTAAAATTTTCGAAAAATCTTCCATGTAAAGGGTAATCTGGGGTGGGGAGATTTTTTTGAAAACCTTCGTGTCGCATCTCTGGAAGACACTGAACCTAAATACTAAGATTTCAAGAAAATCCCCCCACCCCAGATTAACCTTTATAAGAGTAGGAACATTTTACATGGAACATTTTTCGAAAATTTTAATTTTCTCAAAAATGGCTCTAACGATTTTGAATAAAATACCACAAGTTTAAGATATTTTTATGAAAAATGAATTGTATATCTCGAATTTTCTGGGAATGGCTCCAAAAGTATTCTTCATTGTGAACGACTTTTGCATAACTGGTAAACCATAAGAGATAGACCAAATTTTACTGCACAAAAAATGTAGATCGCGTTAAAATACACAATTTATGACACGTGCAGTTTTCTTGTTGAGTGAACCATTTTCGAGATATTGCTTGTTATTCCCTTAAATTTTCCAATACTTATACTTTTTCTCAAATGGGAATTCGTTATTCATTTTTTTGTCCTGGTATTGGAAAGAGAATGGAATACTCCACATAGCAACCAGCTCTTAAAATATTTGACTATCGCTTAAAGCCTACCAATTCCCCTTGCATCTACAAGAAAATTAGCAATAAGATTTACATCTCAATATCTCGATTAACATGAAGCATATGGAGAATAAACGTTTTAAAATAGTGTTACAAGAGTAGAGAAAATCATGCGAGTGTAACACATCAGACTTTGTCTTTTTATTGTTCCGAGTTGTAACAGGAAACCAACAACAAATCGTGTGAGTTAAACAAAGTACATGGGTACACTTTGACTCCCACCAGAGCATTATTTAACCACTTGTCTAACACATCGTATAAAAGACTTCTAGGTGTTTATTTACTTTCTCCGCGAATTTCTTGTCACTTTTAGCACGCATTACTCGCGTGGCTATATTAAAAAACTGCGTTACATTCTTAAGCTAAAGCGCGAAAATCTTTTTGGGAGGAGTACAGGTTCCTCCTGCTTTTGAGGTCCCAAACCTTTGTGAATTTTCCACGAGCATCTAGTTAATATACAATTCTGAGAGGCACGAAGCTGAAGCTTACAAACCAATTCTATTTATTTTACATTTAATCATTAACAAAGTTTTGTTAACCTGATTGGCCAACTCGGAGTCACATGGTAGAACCAGTGAAACATCCCCTGTTTCTGTATTATTGCGGACTTTCCCTAGCGTCAGTTACTAGTGTCTTATTTACACGCCAACTAACAAAGCCTTCTACGAGCATGTGACACAGAGTGCGGTAACCTTTACTTTTTCTCGTTCCAACGCTTGTTATATTTCTGCTGGTGCGGAAGTCTAGAATTACTTAAAATATATTATAGGTACAGACATATTTCTTTACGTTGCACATGTGAATGAACGCTGCTATATAATAAAATAATGACGTAAATGTGACAATAACATACAAACATGGTGTAAATGCTATCTCATCCTAAGCTTGGTGGGCTTATGGTGAAGTATTTTGATCACAAAGATCCTGGGTGATTAATCTACGTGATTTAATTTCTCTTAGTTTCATGCACTGCCTAAATTTCTTTAGAAACTATAAAAATGGACTATAGTATAGGAACATCCCCTTTACTCACAGGAAATAAGATCTCAGATTTCGATTTGCTCATCTCTTTATGAAAGAAGTCCCCTGGGTTACGTGTGGTACAGATTCCGAGAATTAGGGCGCTCCGTTCCCAAGATTCACAGAAAACACTGGGCTGACGTCATCTAACGGCTCCCATAAGCCTAGTAACTGGGATAGAACATAGCCACAGATCACCTTTGGTATGAAACGAAGGCTGTCCCAGAATTATCCGACCTAACAAAGAAAATACAGAAATTTTGGCAAAAAACATATTTATTTCTCTACATAGTCTACTTTCAGCTCGATACGCTTTCCCCAGCGATGTTCAATCGCTTCAATGCCCTGTTTATAGTGAGAACCATCGAGTTCTGCAAAATGGCCATCAACTGCAGAATTCACCTTTTCATTATTGGCAAATCTTTTGCCACCAAACCATTTATAGAACTTTGGAAACAGAAAACAATCAGAGGGGGCTAAATCTGGCGAATAGGGTGCATGAGGAAGCAATTTGAATTTTAACTCATTGATTTTGGCCATAGCGATAATGGATGTGTGAACTGGTGCATTGTCTTGAGGAAAAAAAACTTTATTTTTCGCTAAAAACGGCCGTTTTTGCTTGATTTCATCATTCAAATTCTGCAATAAGTTCGTATAATACCATTGGCTGCTTTTCCTTTTTGAAGATAATTAATGAAAATTATACCACGCACATGAACTGATTCTCCCCTTTCAATCCACTATTTTGGCTGTTTCTTCGACTCAGGTGTGAAGTGATGGACCCATGTTTCATCCATGGTTATGAATCGACGCAAAAAGTCGGTTTATTGCAGCGGAACATTGCCAAACACTCGACTGAAACATCCTCACGATGCTGTGTTTGTTCCATTTCGGGTAAAGGTGGCACCCATCTTGCGCACAGCTTTCTCATGTCTAAATTTTCAGCCAGTATGCAATGTACAGCACTTTTTGAAATGCCTACGATGTCTGCTAGCTCGCGCACTTTCAGCCGACTGTTATCCAATACCATTTTGTGGATTTTCTTCACAATTTCTGGCGTGGTCAGCTCATTTGGTCGACCACTGCGATTTTATCGCTTAAACTCTGCCACCCAATATTTTATTGTTGTAAACGAAGGAGCAGACTCCCTCAGAGTAGAATCTAGCTCAGCTTTAATATTAGCTGGACTAAGACCTTTCAAATGAAAGTATTGTATCACATAATGATGGCCAGGTTTATCCATGTTTACAAATTCGCTGAGAGAGTTCACTATTGATGGCTGCTTAACAATTACTAAACAAAGTAGCATCGTCAAACTTCAAACTTAAGCTATATGAAGTTGTTACTTTCTACCATAGTAATTTGTTTGAAACAAGCGCTATCTATACGTCAGGTCGGGTACTTCTGGCACTGTCTTCGTACACTGGTGTTTTCTTAAGCATACATCGCCAGTACGTTTTTACAATCCTACAAGTTAACTAGTTTGGAAGGAGGAATAAAAAAATCTCAATTATCACATCTATACGACTTTACTTATTATGTATTAATTTAATCTCTCCTACAAGCTATTGTTACAAAAGTTTATTCTTCTATCTACTTCATATTAATAGAGAGACAATACTACACAATTTCGTTACACATTTCGTTCTTGGCACAAGAGGAATACGACAGTCAAATCTCTAAAAAGCGCATCAGTACATGCTGGCTTTGAAGTTCCATACATCACGTGAAATAAAAGAATGCTTACTTAGCACTTATAAAAAGTAAGAAGTGTTTGAAAATCAAACCAATAGCTACAGATAACTCGCATATGATTAATGTAAGAAAAATATTTTATTTGAATCAAGTATGTTTTAACGCGATCTATATTTTTACTTTCTCTACTACGTTTAGAAAGTACGGAAAGTAATATTGTATTCCATCCAAAAATTCCATGTCGAAATTTCACCAGAGATACATGTTTTGAGGCCCCCTGTATCCAAAAAAGGCATTTAAAGAAAAGGACCGTATGCGTGTGTGTGTCCGTGAACAGCATAACTCAAAAACAAAAAGTAGGATAAATGCCAAACTTGGTATTTAGGTTTAGTAGCTTCCAAAGATGCGACACCAAGAATTTCAAGAACATCCCCCACCCCAGACTACCCTTTACATGGAAGATGTTTTCGAAATTTTTGGTTTTATAAAAAATGGCTCATATGATTTTGATTAAAATATTATATATTACAGATATTTACACGAAAAATATAATGTATATGTTGAACTTTCTGGGAACATCCTGTGGAGTCCTCTTCAGTTGGAAGAAATGTTGTATAATCTTGCACAACTGCTAAACGTTAAGCGATAGGTGAACACGTACTACATAGAAAGTGTAAATCTGTTTAAAACGCACAATTTACTTCAAATAAGTTTTTCTGTGGCATAAGCCATTTCTGAGATATCCGTTATTAAAGGCTCGAATTGTTCATTTCTTAGTCCTTTCACCATTGAGTTGTTTCTCGCGATTGCTTGGAAACTACGGAATTTTAAAGCCAGCATATAGCGTCCAGTTGTTAAACATTTGACTATCGCGGTTCTGTTTGTATCTATAACGAAATGTGTAATGCAGTTGTTTCTGCAAAGGTTCATTTAAATTCAAAGTAGTATCTAGAAAAATAGTTTTAGAAGGAATAGTTTGTATACTCAATAATAATGGATAGAGGATAGAGAAAGTCATGTGAAGTATTATATCAATTTTTTTTTTGACAGTTTTTCTTTTTAGTTGATGTTATGAAGCGCAAAATGTAGATCAGAAATCTGTATACTATGTAGGTTAAGTTGAGACTGTACAATATCTCCAAAACTAAGTGTTGTAAAAAGTAATGTATTTAATAAAAGTGGCTTGATATTAGGCGCCGTGGCCTCCCACCGAGGCAGCCCGGGTTCAATCCCAGGGACCTGCATGTGGGATTTGTGGTGGACGAAGCGGCGTGTGGGCGGGTTTTCTCCGGGTTCTCCGGTTTCCCCCGCCATTCATTCCAACGACTGCTCCATCATCACCTTTCCTTTCATCCTTTTCGCCAACATTTCGTTTCATCTACTTCCTTCACCCATCCTGTCTGATCCATGAGTGTCTGCTCCTCGACGGGCCTCTGACCCCAGGCACCCGCTTGTAAGTATATGCATAACCTACTTTATATTAAGAAAAGTTTGAAAGCAATTGAACAAAACTAATGGCATAGTGGGGAACATTTTAAAGCTGCGCACAAGATCATATGGAAATCCGCTTTTAAAATGTCACGAACTATTTACACCAGCTGCACTGGTCTACTTAAACTTTTGAGTTTATGCATTTAAAAACCAGAAAGGGAAAACTGCAATTCAATCCTAATTCTACAATCTTTGAGGTGTTTTCCAATATTTAAAAAAAATATATTTTTTCGAAATGTCCAAAATTCCATATCGAACAGAGTTTATAATGCCAACTGGGGTAAGATATAATGCCTGGACCCAGAAGATGTGGTGTTACTTACCGCCACCGTTCTGGTAGGCGAGGTAGGGAAAGCGCCAGACGTTGCCGATGCCTACAGAAAGTCCTACACAGGACAAGAGGAACTCCCACCGTGAGCCCCAGTTGCCACGCTCCGCTACAGAGGCTAGCGACGGCCGTCTTATCGCAGCGTCCATGGTCACACCTCCCCCACGTTCCAGCGTCGACTCGCGTCTTGCCACGATGTGTGCAGAGAACCGTCTTGGCGCTCCGGGTCCCCGGTGTGTCGGCCGCTCCCGCAGAGAGCCACCTCTTGGAGGCGATGTCGCAGAAGCTCCTGAAAAATACAACATACGTCACTTTCCTCCAGCACCTATCTTTATCTTAAATAGCTTGCTTCTAAAAGCTTACTTTTATATTTACTTTATATCAATAGAGAAAATCTAATGTATCGCTTTCACATAACTTTCTCTACCATCTCTCGTTTATAGCGGGTATACAAATCCTTACGAAGTTTGTTTTTCTGTCTCCTTCATTTTAATCCAGAGAAACTTTTGCAGAAATAGTTATAGATGCAAAGTGAACAGCGATAGTCAAATGTTTAACAACTGGACGCTATATGCTGGCCTTAAAATTCCATACTGTTTCCATGACATCGCGAGTAACAGCTGAATGTTGACAAGACTTAAAGAGTGACAAAAAGTATTGAAAAAGTCGAACCTTTAATAACTAACATTTCGGAAATGACTGATGCTACTAAAATTTACTTGATATAAATTGTGTGTTCTAAAGAGATCTACATTTTTTGTACAGTACGTTTTCGTCTATCACTTAACATTTACCAGTTATGCAAGATTATACAAAATTCCTTCCGAATGAAGAGGACTTCACAGCAAATTCAAGATAGACATTTTATCTGTAATGTAAATATCTTTAATATGTAGTGTTTTATTCAAGATCGTTAGTCCATTTTTAGCAAATAAAACAATTCGAAAAATGTTCCATGTAAAGGGTAGTTCGGTAGGGGGGGTTTCTTTAAAATATTGGTCTCACATCTTTGGAAGGTATTGAACTTAAATCCCAAGATGGTGTTTATTCAACTCTTCGTTGTTTAAGTTATGCTATTCACGCACACACACAGACACACACATACTGACCTTTTTCTAAAAACTTTTTTGTTTTATTCAGGGAGCCTCAAAACATGCATTTCCGCTGAAAACTCGTTATCGAAATTTTGGGTGTAATGCGATACCTTCTGTACCTACTATGTACCTGATAGAGAAAGCAATAAACGTTTGCAAAACACAGCTCCAACATTTCGTTACAGGTGCCTACAAAAGGGATACACGTGGCTGAAACGAAACTCAAATCTTTAAAAAGCAGGCCTCTATGCTGGCTTTAAAATTCCATACCATTCCCATGCTATCGCGAGAAACAACTGAATGTTGATAGGACTTTAAAGAATGACAAAGAAATGAACAGTTTTAGCCGTTAATGACGGATGTCTCAAAAATGACTGATGCCACAAAAATGTTACTTGACATAAATTGTGTACTTTAAAGAGTAACATTATTTGTGTAGCTCGTTTTCGTCTATCGCTTAACATTTACCAGTTAAACAAGATTATACGAAATTCTTTCCGAATGAAGAGAACATCACAGGCTAGTCCCAGAACATTCAAGATATGCATTTTATTTGTGATGTAAATATCTTTAATATATGGTATTTTAATCAAAATCGTTACAGCTTTGTTTAAAAAATAAAAAAAATTAAAAAGTGTTCCATGTAAGGGGTAGTTTGGGTTGGGGTGATTTTCTTATCATCTTTGGATGATACCAAACTTAAATGCCAAGTTTGGTGTTGATCCGATTATTCGTTTTTGAGATATGCTGTTCAAAGACACAGATACGGAGAACCTTTTTCTAAAAATACTTTTTACTTTCTCTACTACGTATAGTAAGTAGGGGAAGTATTGTATTCCACCCAAAAATTCGATACCGAGATTTCACCGGAAATACATATTTTGAGACCCCCTGAGTCCAAAAAAAAACATTTTTGGAAACATGTCCGTGTGTGTGTCTGTCTGTGTGTGTGTCTGTGAACAGCATAACTCAGAAACGATCAGTCGGATAAACTCCAAACTTGGTATTTAGGTTCAGTATCTTCCAATGATGAGACACCAAGGTTTTCAAGAAAATCCCCCCACCCCAGATTACCCTTTACATAGAAGATTTTTCGAAAATTTTAATTTTCTCAAAAATGGCTCTAACGATTTTGATTAAAATATCATATGTTTAAGATATTTTTATGACAAATAAAATGTATATCTTGAATTTTCTGGGAATGTTTCCAAAATTATTCTTCATTGTGAACGACTTTTGCATAACTGGTATACCATAAGAGATAGACAAAATTTTACTACACAAAAAATGTAGATCGCGTTAAAATACACAATTTATGTCATATACATTATTTTGTTGAGTGAACCATTTCCGAGATATTGCTTGTTATTCCCTTAAATTTTTCGATACTTATTTTCTAATTGGGAATTCGTTATTCATTTTTTGTCTTGGATATACAAAGAGTATTAATCTGTGGCAAAGGGAATGGTGCTGCACATAGCAACCAGCTATTAAGAGATATGTATGTGATTATATTGCCCTTGCAAATACAAAACAAGGGGAACATATTAGGCATTAAGCGATGGTTAAATATTTTTAGAACCGGTCGCTATGTGTAAAATGTATATCTGTTTGCATGTCAAAGGATCGTTTCTGCAAATGTTTATCTCGATTAATATGAAATAGATGGAGAATAAGCGTTTGTAAAAATAGTCTGTACAAGAGTAGAGAAAGTCATGTGAGTGTAACACATCAGATTTTTTTATTCGGGAGGCCTCAAAACATGTATTTCTGATGAAATCTCACTTTCTATTTTTTGGGTGGAATAATATGTATATAGTAGAGAAAGTAAAATCTTTTTTGGTTTCAGGGGACCTCAAAACATGTATTTACGGTGAAATCTCGATATTGAATTTTTGGGCGGAATACAATGCTTCTCCTGTTTATTATACGTAGTAGGGAAAGTAAAAATGCGAGTCGCTATGTGATGGTGGGAAAAAAAGGTATACGCATTTGAAAATGGAGGTTAATAACAAAGAATATCTCGGAAACAATTAACGGAAAAATTAAGAAAAAGCATTACACATAGTGCTTTAACGAGATATAGGTTTCCTGTGTAGTGAGATTTTGTTTATCTCTTATGTTTACCAATTGCAGTAAATACATCCAGAATGGACAGGACTTCACAGGCTATTCCCAGAATATTCAAGATAGACGTTTTATTTACCATGAAAATATTTTAAACCTGTTTCCTAAGTCACAGGGTTAAGGGTAGTTAGGGGTGGGGAGTTTTTATTGACAATCTTCATGTAGTATGCTTGGATGATGCCAAGTTTGGTATATTTCCGACTTTTTGTTTTTGAGTTAAGCAGTTCAGACACGGCGAAACGTTTTCTAAAAATCTGATGTGTTACACTCACATGACTTTCTCTACTCTTGTACAAATTATTTTTACAAACTCTTATTCTCCATCTACTTCATGTTAATCGAGATAAACATTTGCAGACTCTATCTTATTGCTAATTTTCTTGTAGATGTAAGGGGAAAATATATTTACAAGGGCAATATAGAAAAACAGTAGCCTTTAATCACATATACATATCTCTTAATAGCTGGTTGCTAGGTGCAGCACCATTCCCTTTAGCACAGATTATAATTATTTGCATATCCAAGACAAAAAAAATGAATAACGAATTCCCATTTGAGAAAAAAGTATTGAAAAATTTAAGGGAATAACAAGTAATATCTCGAAAATGGTTCACTCAACAAAAAAATGTATATGACATAAATTGTGTATTTTAACGCGATCTACATTTTTTGTGCAGTAAAATTTTGTCTATCTCTTATGGTTTACCAGTTATGCAAAAGTCGTTCACAATAAAGAATACTTTTGGAGACATTCCCAGGAAATTCAAGATATATATGTTATTTGTCATAAAAATATCTTAAACATATGATATTTTAATCAAAATCGTTAGAGCCATTTTTGAGAAAATTAAAATTTTCGAAAAATGTTCCATGTAAAGGGTATCCTGGGGTGGGGGGATTTTCTTAAAAACCTTCGTGTCGCATCTCCGGAAGATACTGAACCTAAATACCAAGTTTGGTGTTTATCCGACTGTTCGTTTCTGAGTTATGCTGTTCACAGACACACACACACACACAGACACACACGCACACAGACACACAACGCACACAGACACACAGACACACACACGGACATGTTTCCAAAAATGTTTTTTTTTTGGATTCAGGGGGTCTCAAAACATGTATTTCCGGTGAAATCTCGGTATCGAATTTTTGGGTGGATTACAATACTTCCCCTACTTACTATACGTAGTAGAGAAAGTAAAAATGCATCCTTTTTTATTCCGGGAGCCTTAAAGCGTATATTTCGGTTGAAATGCAATACTTCTTCTACATTGACAGAGTTATATTAAGCTTCCTTGATGGGGAAAATATAGAAATACAGTAAACTTCTCTCTAAGGTACTTTTGATGCCTTCAGAATTTAAACATCATTCAAGGCCTTATTGTAATTTTTCTTTTGGATTTATAATGTTTCTTCTATGGAGTTATCCATGTTTATATTATCAATGTAAATTGGTGTACGAGTGAATACGTGTGTGCGCGCGTTTATGTAGGGTATTCGGGGAAAGCTATCAACCGATAATAATTGATTCTTTCATGAAAATCACTTTTCTTAGGCTGCTTAATATTTACGTTTTTTTACTTTCTGTACTACGTATAGTAAGCAGGGGAAGTATTGTATTCTACCCAAAAATTCGATAACGAGATTTCACCGGAAATATATGTTTTGAGACCCCTGAATCCAAAAAAAGCATTTTTGGAAACATGTCCGTGTGTCTGTGAACAGCATAACTCAGAAACGAACAGTCGGATAAACACCAAACTTGGTATTTAGGTTCAGTATCTTCCAGAGATGCGGCACGAAGGTTTTCAAGAAAATTCCCCACCCCAGATTACCCTTTACATGGAACATTTTTCGAAAATTTTAATTTTTTCGAAAGATGGCTCTAACGATTTTGATTAAAATATCTTATGTTTAAGATATTTTCATGACAAATGAAATGTATAACTGGAATTTTCTGGGAATGTCTCCAAAAGTATTCTTCCTTGTGAACGACTTTTGCATAATAGGTGAACCATAAGAGATAGACAAAATTTCACTACACAAAAATGTAGATCGCGTTAAAATACACAATTTATGTTATATACATTTTTTTTTGTTGAGTGAACCATTTTCGAGATATTGCTTGTTATTCCCTTAAATTTTCCAATACTTATACTTTTTCTCAAATGGGAATTCGTTATTCATTTTTTTATGTACTGGACATGCAAAGAGAATGGAAGACTCCACATAGCAACCAGATCTTAAAATATTTGACTATCGCTTAAAGCCTAACAATTCCCCTTACATCTACAAGAAAATTAGCAATAAGATTAACATCTCGATTAACATGAAGTATATGGAGAATAAGCGTTTGTAAAAATAGTTTGTACAAGAGTAGAGAAAGTCATGTGAGTGTAACACATCAGATTTTTTTAATTGGAAGAAGTTGTCAGAGGAGTTTCATATGCATATCCTACTCTCAATCCCTTTCGTCGAATACCAATATTAGTGGATGCTTCTTGGCACTTTATTGTGAACATGGTAGACGACTTCCAGTCTAAGGGGTAAATGTGGGGACAGAATTAAGAAGTTTTATAATTGAATTATTGAAGGGTACAGATGCTATTGTGTTCCTATTGTGAGTTTATCCACCTTTCAGATGTCACTCACTAAGTCCTCACTGTCTCTTCGTTAATGTGATTTAGTTAAACTTCTTATTATTACTTCACAGCGTAACGATATAACCTCTTCTTCAATGGCTCGCTCGCTGGGGAGTCGAACACAAGACTTCTTCTATACCTGTGGAAGCAGTACACACTGCATGTCATAGCAGTCGTCACAAACTCACTAGGAGAATAGCACCAGAAACGTACTGGTTAACTATCTCGGGAATCCGCCAGCTTATGTAGCCCGTGGAAGCTTCTAGAGCGTTCTGGACACACGTTCTGTAAGCGGGGTGAGGAAACTTCCAGAATATTCTGGTTATCTGACGAAAGCGCTTCCGCTGTTTGCACTGGGCGAGAACGCGACTTAACTTTATCTCCTACTGCCCGGCACTGACCTTCCAATAACTTGGCTTATAGCTGCTGCGTATCAATATCAACACACTTTTCCCTGAACTTTGATTTTTACTGAACTGTTTCATTTGAGTTTCACAATCTGGCTGAATGATTGACCACTACCTTTATTTTCAACCCCTAACGTACAAATCAGCTCTCTTTGGCATATAAAGACTACACTTTGTATACTTACACTATCACCGAGCGAGACTGTTCGCATTCCGGAGGTCTCGGGTGCGATTCCGTTGGGCTGGTCACCCTAACCTTGGATTTTTTCGCGCGTTTCCTTATTTGATAGGTCAAAGCTGAAGCGGAGTTGTATAATGCCGCTAGTTTTCCTATCCAATTTCCTGTGAGGTTATTTATTTATCATGTTTCAGAATCGAAGGTTCAGGTGAGTGGACGGCGGGTGATGCGTATGGGGTGAAGTTTCTTATTTTTTTTAAAAGTTCCCGTGTTTTACCCAGTTTATGCTACTGTGTTTTATTGTTTTGTTATACCGCTTATTTCCGCAACACATATACACACACAAACACCCATGCCCGTGGCGGGACTCGAACCCGCGACCCTCCAGCGACTACGGCTACGAGGGCCGGCATGTTGGTACTGTCTGCCTGGCGTTCGGTGTGGGACTCCCTCAGAGGTCTGTGGGGAAGTCTCATCGCCTTCAGGATGTAATACCTGGAGACGTTAGGGAACCCAGCTGTGTCCTTCGCTCCAGCTTCCCCCCCCCGGGGTTTTCAGACGCACAATAGGCGACTGTGCACCTAAGTGCCGAAATCTTCCTCTGGTTCCTGATAACCATAACCATATTTGCTCTGTCAGAACCTGATTACAGACTACCTTACAACTCTCAAAATACTCCTAAAGTATTTTCAACCCCCATGTAGAAACATGCACTATTTAACCCATGTGATTAAAATATCTTACAACTGTTATGTAGGACCCGGCAAAAATCATTGCTGGCGTTACAACTCCCAAAACGTACCCAATCATTACCCTTTATTTCCAATACCTTATAGAGAAAACTATACAGCTTGGTCAATCAGGCCACAACTTTGTCCACCTGAGTTGTAGAATTCCATAAAAAAATATAGAATATATTAAAGGTTGAAATGCTGCCCCTATTCATATTGTAACAAATGAGAACAGAAGTTGCTACGAAACAGGCTTTATTTATCACTAGGTACTCAGCTTAGCATAAACGTTACACTTAAGTCACTATTGGCACGCACTCGGAACACAACATAACAGATCCGTCGAATCACAACTTACAACTGCACTGGCACTTTTCACTTTTCACTTCTTAACCAAATGAACTGATCACGGGCAAGAGCACCTACCTTATATAGGCCTCGCGTACAAACTGAATGTCCTAGAAGGGGAAGCTACTACAACATGCCAAAAGGACTGTTCTAAAACAGATAAGCTGCACATAATGCCTATTGTTCCGATGATAGTTTCGCGGGCACTTTCACAATATTTTCAATCACGTGTGTATAAATTTGCATCATTTAACCGTATAGACAAACCTTTGTACACTTACACCTTAGGTACGAGTAAACATTAACAAAAAAAGCATTTTTAGAAAAAGGGCCATGTGTGTGTGTGTATGAACCGTATAACTTAAAAACGAAACGTCGGATAAACATCAAACATGGTATTTAGCTTCAGTACCTTCTAAAGATGCACCACGAAGATTTTCAAAAACATCTCCTACCACAAGCTACCCTTAACATGGAAGATTTTTTTGAAATTTTCGATTTTGTAAAAAATGGCTAACGATTTGTTTTTTCAAAATACCATATACTAATTATATTTACATAACAAATAAATTTTCTGGGAATAGCCTATGAAGTCCTCCTTATTCGTAAGGAATGTTGTATAGTCTGGTACAACTGCTATACGTTAAGCGATAGACGAGAATACACTCCATAAGAAATGTAGATCTCTTTCAAAAACACAATTTATTTCAAATAACTTTTTTGTGACAAGTCATTTCAAAGATATCGTTATTAATGGTTCAAGTTATTCATTTCTTGGTTATTCTTTAATGTCCTTTCAATGTTCAGTTGTTTCTCGCGTTTGCATGGAAGCAGTATGGAATTTTAAGGTCAGCATATAGCGTTCTGTTCTTAACATCTGACTGTCGCTGTTTCCTTTGTATCTATAACGAAATATAAATGGTAGCTATTTCTGCAAAGGTTTATTTGGATTAAAATGTAGTACATATAAAAATAAGCTTTAGTGAGAATAGTTTGTGTACCCATTAATAAGATAGAGAGTGGAGAATGTCTTGTGAATGTAACATATCAGTTTTACTTTCTCTACTACGTATAGTAAGTAAGGGAAGTATTGTATTCCACCCAAAAATTCGATACCGAGATTTCATCGGAAATATATGTTTTGAGGTCCCCTGAATCCAAAAAAAAGCATTTTTGGAAACATGTCCCTGTGTGTGTGTGTGTGTGTGTGTGTCTGTCTGTGAACAGCATAACTCAGAAAGGAACAGTTGGATAAACACCAAACTTGATATTTAGGTTCAGTATCTTCCAGAGATGCGACACGAAGGTTTTCAAGAAAATCCCCCCACCCCAGATTACACTTTACATGGAACATTTGTCGAAAATTTTAATTTTCTCAAAAATGGCTCTAACGATTTTGATTAAAATATCATATGTTTAAGATATTTTCATGACAAATGAAATGTACATCTCGAATTTTCTGGGAATGTCTCCAAAAGCATTCTTCATTGTGAACGACTTTTGCAAAACTGGTAAATCATAAGAGATAGACAAAATATTTCTTTACAAAAAATGTAGATCGCCTTAAAATACACAGTTTATGTCATATACATTTTTTTTGTTGAGTGAACCATTTTCGAGATATTGCTTGTTATTCCCTTAAATTTTCCGATACTTATACTTTTTCTCAAATGGAAATTCGTTATTCATTGTTTTTGTCCTGGTAGTGCAAAGAGAATGGAATACTCCACATAGCAACCAGCTCTTAAAATATTTAAATATCGTTTAAAGCCTACCAATTCCCCTTGCATTTACAAGAAAATTAGCAATAAGATCAACATCTCGATTAACATGAAGCATATGGAGAATAAGCGTTTATAAAAATAGTTTGTACAAGAGTAGGGAAAGTCACGTGAGTGTAACACATCAGATTTTTTATTTATGGACGCTCTTTAAATACTATGGTCCTTAGCATCCCATTCTATATTGGGCGTGAAAGACCGGTAATTTTGCTCAGGGGCCTCTTTATCAGGCTTGAGGTTATTTTACGTGCCGTAAATCTACGACACGGGACCACCAGCTTTACTTCCCTTCCGAAGAAAGCCATGCTATGGATTTTTACGTCCGAAAAGAATCCATCGCCTTCCGCTGGGTTTGAACCCGCGACCTTGGCAACTAGGGGCTAGCATGGTACGGGTTCATCATGGAGGACGACTCCAAATTTAGTACTTATCCGACTTTTCGGTTTTGAATTATGCTATTCACAGCCACACGGATCTTCTTCTAAAAATGTTTTTTTTTATATTCAGGGGGCCTTAAAGCATGTAATTCCGGTGAAATCTGAAGTAGTAACCCCATGTTGAGAAGTTTGAATGCCTCATGTATGATACAAAGTTTCCGGTGGCCTTCGCCCCAAGTTTTAGGTATCAACTCTGTATTTTAATGTTTTCTTTATATATTATATATATTTATGTTTGCCTCGGCTGCGTCAGTATTAATTTGTAGAAACATGTTTCTCTTAACAGGGGGTGTTGCGGCTGAAGAATGTAGGCTTACACAAATTATAATTTTTACTTCACTCCATTTATTAATCCTTCACACGATTAAATAACACTTCACTTTTATAGAGAGCTGTGAGATTATTTATTAATTACTTTTAAACACGTAATCTTTATAATATTCTCGCCGTATTGAATTTTTGTCTCACACTGGATACGTACGTGTCTAGCGTCCGGTTTGGAACGCTGTCTACAAGCAACTAATTTCTACCGCCTGAATTTGTAAACTCCTGTATTTCATTCTCTGATTGGCTAATCCTACTCCAATAGAATACCTTCATTTAACTTAAGCTTTTCTGGTTGTTGATTGGCTATTAATAAACTGTCTCAAAAATTACATTATTGTTGCTGCAAGAATTACTAGTCGCATTATTAAACTTTCTAATTCATTATTGCCTCAAGGTTACTTCATAGTTAGCAACTTTTGATCTATATCCTCACAGCTCCAACATTATTAAATTACGTAATACATTCACATAACATTATTAAACATGTATACAATAATATAAACTTAATATAATGACTGGTACATACATTTTATGTATTATATTATACATATATTGGTTTAAGGCGGGCTGTTATTGAATTTA
Organism: Deroplatys truncata; assembly: GCA_030765065.1. Taxonomy (NCBI): domain Eukaryota; kingdom Metazoa; phylum Arthropoda; class Insecta; order Mantodea; family Mantidae; genus Deroplatys; species Deroplatys truncata. The sequence continues at coordinate 26,201,650 of CM060985.1, read as the reverse complement.
TATTATATAATTATACTGAAATCATTTAAGTGTTAAAAATACTGCCTCAAATCTCGGTATTGAATTTTTGGGTGGAATGCATTACCTTCTCTGCCTACTACGTAGAGAAAGTAAAAATGTTAGTATACTTATAGTGACCCGTGTTTTAATCATTTGAGTATCGCTTCAGTCCCCGGTATTCTTTTTATATCTAAATGTGTAATGAAGCTATTTCTGGTACGTTTATCTCCTTTAATATGAAGTAAATAGATAAATAAAATTTGTAGAAATAGTTTGCAGAAGAGATAAAGTATAAACCATGGTGGTGAAAGTCATGTGAACGTAACACATCAGATGTTTTAGATACAAGTTTACAAAGCATTTGGCGGTACCCATACGCGTTCCTTAATAAAGTCACTTAGGTATTTTATTTTAAAATCCCTCGCCGTTGTAATAGTTGCCAAAAAAAAAACGTTGTACATGCAGATCAATAATCGCATATTCAGGCGGTGTTAGAACACTCGGAGAGAACAAAGGCACGACATCAATACGTTTATTCGCTTGTTCAAACACATGTACGTTTGAGGTTATGTCTTTGCAACGCTGAAGAAAATGGAGGCGGTCGGATGCGGCATTGATTTTCAATGTGCTGCTTTCCTCCAGCGCTCCCACATTCCAGGGCCTAGCTCTCTTTCCTCTCCACCCCCAGGACCTCTCTTCGTGTGTCCGCGGCATTCGTGTATTTACTCATTTCGTAACATAGGTGCTGCCCAAACAGAAACATGTTCCGCTCGTTCGTTCCTGCGATTCCCTCTTTCACTTTCTATGCATTTATTTTAACAATACTGTATACATGAAGGATATTTGAAAAAATGTTATTGCTTTAAAGAAAAGACTTTGTATACCACTTTACACTTATTTCCATATGTATTCCATAGTTATTTATAACAAACTTCTTATTCTCTCTCGCTCTCTCGCAGATACAGGAAGAAATACTATATATTAGACCAAAACATTCGATGCCCAGGTTTCTTTAGAAAAACTGTTTTCGTGTACCTTCAATAAAAGATTCACTTGTGTTATATTCACATGAATTTCTCTACCCATTCTTCAAAAATTATTCCTACAAATGTTTATTCTTCAATCTACTTCATGCTAATCGACATTAGTAGATTATGGTAGAAGTGTTAAAAGTAGGCTTTTATTTTACTAGTAGGAAAAACCACTTTTAAGACGTGTGGCATATGCTTTTTTTTAGATAGCGCTCTAATTTGTAAAATATCAATAAAACAATATTATATCGATTCCTGAAACTAAGAGAAATCGCATTTGTAACGAGATCAACCTACCATATATCGAGATTCTTGAAACAAGAGAAATGACGTTAAAGACGAGACCAATTCTCGGATGCAGCGAGATCTCAGATGAATTTTTGATTTGCTAGCAGTCATTTTCAGGTTATCTGTGCTAAGTTTGATCGAAATCGGTGCTACGGTGTAGAAGCCTATAAGGAACACACACACACACACACACACACACACACACACACACAAACAATGAGTTTTATGCATTAAGGTTTACTTGTGGGTACAAGGAAAATGAGGGAATACAGTACACCTAAGAGACAGTCAAATGTTTTAAGAGCCGGATACTACGTGATGACTTTGAAGTTCCATTCTCTTTGCAAGACCGCGAGAAATAAACAAGTACAAATTTTGTAGTTGAAAAAAATATAATATGAAGTATTTGAAAATGCAAACGTGTAATAAAAGAATATCTCGGAAATGGTTATCACCACAAAACATTTTACTTGAATACGTTTTGTGACTTAACAAAATCTACATGTTTGGTGCAGTGAGTTTTTTCTATCTCTTAGGGTTTACAATTTATAAAAGTTCATTCAAAATGAAGACTTCTGAGGCTATTCACACACAATTCAAAATATGCATTTTATTTGCCATGCACATATCTTAAACATGCGGCATCTTAATCAAAATGCTTAGAAATATTTTTGAGAAGATAAAAAAACAACTGAAATTTTTCCATCTAAAGGATTATTTGGGATGGGAGACTTTTTTAAATATCCTCCTGTCGCATCCTTGGAGGGGGTTGACTTTGGACCACACAAGTTTGGTATTTAAGCAACTTTTCATTTTTGAGTTATGCTGTTCATAGACACAAGGACACGCACACGTGGATCCTTTTCTAATAATGTTTTTTTTTATTCAGGGACATCAAAACCTGTATTTCCAGTGAAATCTCTGTATCCAAATTTTAGGTGGAATATAATACTTCCTCTGCTTACTATTGGTAATCAGCAGAGAAAGTAAAATATCATTTTTAGTAAAAGGTCTGTCTGTATGAATGAGTGTGAGTTGTTTGTGAATAGCATAACTTAAAAACCAAACTCTGTTCAGCATCTTCCAAGGATCCCACACAAAAATTTTAAGAAAGTCCCCACCACCTAAACTATCCTTTACATATAAAATTTTCGTTTATATTTAGTTTTTCAAAAACACCTTCAACAATTTTGATTAAAATACCATATGTTTAGGAAACTTGTGACTAATAAAACGCATATCTTGAATATTTTGTGGCGTTAAAAATATCCACATACTCGTTATTGCTTTCAATTTTCATAATACTTTTAGTTTTTACTGTCTCACTACATATCTATTGTACGTAGAGGAAGTACTGTATTTTGATGTCGAAATTTCACCGAAAACACATGCTTTGAGGGCAACTTAATCAGAAAACGGCATTAAAGCTCAATATTGTGACGCATCTGCTATGGCCCAAGGTTATCGGGAAGTCGGCGCCGGGCGGTCCGAGTAAACAAGATAACTGCCGCTCGCCAGCGTAAACACCGGACGCACTATCGGGAGATAACTAGAGCGTTCTGGAAGCTGCTCCTTCCCCCCTCCTACAGGAAGTGTGTCGAAATAGTTCTAGAACGTCCGAGAACCTTGTGGAAAGATTCCACTGACTATATAAGCGAGCGCTCTCGCGACAGTGTGAGTCAACTGTGAGTTGAGTTGCGCCGGTAAGGCAGGCAGGTCGAAAGTTGAGTTGAGTCAGTCAGCGAGCGTTGGCGGGTGGGTTTCCCGTGCGATATCAAGAGCGATTCTCCGAGCGAGTTGATGACGTCTGCTGTAACCCGGAGCGAGAGACTGGAAGTCTTGTGTTCGACTCCCGAAAGAAGAAGCTACTTCACCAAGGAAGTGAAGTGACGGAATTGCACTAGTTCACCTGAGTGGAGTGAACGCCCAGTGAAGGTGAACTACATAAAAACGAAACATTGAATTGAGAAAAGTAACAGTTGAAAAACTGAAAATTTTACTGCACAAAAATTTAGATCTCTTTAAGACACACAATTTATTTGAAATAACTTTTTTTTATTCTCAGCGATTTTTGAGATATCCGTTATTGGTTTGAATTTTTCAATACTTTGTTATTTTAAGTGCTGTCGCTATTCAGTTGTTTCTCGCGATATCATAGGAAGACTATGAAATTTCATAGCCAGCATATACCGAATCGCTTTTAAACATCTTGCCTATCGATTCCGTTTCTCACATCCCTCTTATAACGAAAGGTGTAAATGGAAATATTTCTACAAAGCTTTATTTCGATTAACGCGAAGAAGATAAGAAAACAAGGTTTCATAAGAATAGTTTGTAGAAGAATGAGTAGAGAAAGTCGTGTGAATGTAATAATTATCTCCTTTTTTAAATTTAAATATGTTTATATGTAGAATTGTAATTCTAGATTTTAAATCATTTATGTACTATAACCTCAACACTGATGATGTAATTGAGTTCACACATGATCCCAGAACGTTTAGTTTTATAATTTTTGCGTGTATAATTTACTAAACCATAGCAATTTTGTGCAGATTTAAATTACAAAACAAATGTTCGGTTGGATATAATTAGGAAAACTGCGTGTTACGTTCACATGACGTCTCTGCCCACTATCCTGTACTTTTATGTAGCTTCTACAAACTATTCTGTTAACCAACAAACACCTTTGCAGAAATAAAATAAAAATTTATCATTACATATTTCGTTATACGTACAAAAGGGACACAAAGGTCTGAAGCCGTAGTCAAATCTTTAAAAAGCACGTCACTGTTAGCTGGCCTTGAAATTCTGTACTCTTTCCATGACATCCCGAGAAACAACCAAATAGCGACAGCATTTTAAAGAGTGACAAAATACTGAAAAATTCAAAGCAATAATGAACGATATATCGGAAATGGTTGATGTCACAAAAAGGTTTCCTTGAAATACATTGTGTATTAAACACGTCTACGTTTAAGAAGTAATAAATATTTGTCTCCCTCTTATGGTTTACCCTTATACAAAATTATACAAAATTTGTTCCTAACGAAGAGATATGCGCAGATAATTCCCAGAAAATTCAAGGTATACATTCTATTTGACATGTAAATATCTTAAATTTATACGAAATTTAAGTAAAAGGAGTAAGTCATTTTGGTAAGTTCAAAAACATCAGAAACTTTTCCGTGTAAAGGGTAGTTCGGGGTGAGGGAATTTTCTTGAAACTTTTGTGTTGCATCTTTGGAAGATGTCCCCTGAATCCAAAAAATAAAATAATCAGTTTTAGAAAAAGCTCCGTGTGTGTGTGGTACCTGTGAATAATATAACCCCAAAACTTAAACTCGGTTAAACTCTTGGTATTTGGGTCAGTACCTTCCAAAGATGTGACATGAAGATTTTAAGAAAATCCCCCCTCCCGAGACTACTCTTTATATAGAAGATTATCCTTCTCCGTGGTGTAGTGGTTATCCTACTAGCCTCTAGTTCCCAAGCTCGCGGGTTCAAACCCGGCAGAGGGCGATTGATTTTTTCGGGCGTAAAAATCCTTAGCATGACTTCCTTTGGAAGGGAAGTAAAGTCGGTGATTTACGACACGTAAAAGAACATCAAGCCTGATAAAGAGGCTCAGCAAAAATTTCCAGTATTTCACGTCCAATATACAGGGTGGACCATTTAAGCCGAGACTGTACAATATCTCCAAAATTAAGCTTTGTAGAAAGAAATGTTTTGAATAAAAGTAGTTTGATATTACGTGGGAAAGTAAATGCCATTGGTCGTGTTTTATTTGGAGGACGTTGCAATGGTAGAACGTTGTAGGTTTTCATTTTAAAAAATCTGATATGTTACACTCACATGACATTCTCTACTCTTGTACAAACTATTTTTACAAACGCTTATTCTCCATATGCTTCATGTTAATCGAGATATCGAGATGTTAATCTTATTGCTAATTTTCTTGTAGATGAAAGGGGAATTGGTAGACTTTAAGCGATAGTCAAATATTTTAAGAGCTGGTTGCTATGTAGAGTATTCCATTCTCTTTGCATTACCAGGACCAAAAAATGAGTAACGAATTTCCATTTGAGAAAAAGTATAAGTATTGGAAAATTTAAGGGAATAACAAGCAATATCTCGAAAATGGTTCACTCAACAACAAAAATATATGACATAAATTGTGTATTTTAACACAATCTATATTTTTTGTGTAGTAAAATTTTGTCTATCTCTTATGGTTTACCAGTTATGCAAAAGTCGTTCACAATGAAGAATACTTTTGGAAACATTGCCAGAAAATTCGAGATATACGTTTCATTTGTCATGAAAATATCTTAAACATATGATATTTTAATCAAAATCGTTAGAGCCAATTTTGAGAAAATTAAAATTTTCGACAAATGTTCCATGTAAAGGGTAATCTGGGGTGGGGAGATTTTCTTGAAAACCTTCGTGTCGCATCTCTGGAAGATACTGAACCTAAATACCAAGTTTGGTGTTTATCCAACTGTTCGTTTCTGAGTTATGCTGTTCACAGATACACAGACACACACACGGACATGTTTCCAAAAATGCTTTTTTTGGATTCAGGGGGTCGCAATACATATATTTCCGGTGAAATCTCGGTATCGAATTTTTGGGTGGAATACAATACTTCCCCTACTTACTATACGTATTAGAGAAAGTAAAAATTAATCTAGCCAATCACGTGATCATTCTGCTATCTCCCATATGAGTTTCCGTCACCATGTGTAAGATCACGGGCTAGGAATCAATGAGGTATCTATAAAAATCGCAGCAAAACAAATTATTGTTGTAGGTGATGCTTTTTTTGTGACTTTAACGTCCTTTAACCGGGTAGCTAGCTCTTGTTCATTTGTATACAAGTACATAACCTCTTTTGACGGTGATCGCTTCCCAGTTGCCACATTAGCTCAGCTGTTTAACCCTCTCTTGCGATTGGCTACTGCATAAGTGTGCATTTGTCAATGTGAATGACTTCATATCGCCTTAAATTTATATATAAGTTTCTTAATTTTCATTGTGAATGGCTACATAGGCAAATGAAGTATTACTGCCCTGTGATATCAAATATGAACAAAATGCAACACGGTACAGTCCATTGAGAGGGAGGGAGGGAGATGATTTGGTTTAGAACGCTTGCCAATAAGCTTAAATTATCGTGGCAGGAGTTATGTGCTTGGTGGCTTTTTCATTCAGTCATTAGAGAACAGAGCGATTGGAAACGGTCGATAATGTGGTAATCTCATTACACTCGAATCTCCGCTTAACACATGATTCAATCGCAAACAAACTCGCTAAGTGTATCTGGTCGTGCGTGAAAAACGGACAAATAGTTGCATCTGATCCACTATCATCCCAGAACAGAGAGAAAACTACTGGAAACATACAATCAAGTTCTACCTTTCCGAAACTAGCGTATACACCACTTGTGTGGAAAATATTTACTTATCAAGAAAACTACTGTTTTTACTTTCTCTACCACGTACATAGTAGATAGAGAGCTTATTGCATTCCATCTAAAATTGATACAGAGATTTCACCAGAAACACATGTTTTGAGGTTCCCCGAGTAAATATTAAAAAAAGCATTTTTAGAAATTGTCACCGGTGCATGTGTCTATGTGTCTCTGTCTACGAACAGCATAACTCAAAAATGAAAAATTGGATAATTAAAGCTAGGCACTTAAATTCAGTACGTTCCAAGGATGCAAAAGAAATTTCTGAAGAAAATCATTCACCCCAAAAGACTCTTAAATAGAAAATTGTTCGATATATAACCTTTTTTTATTTTCTCGAAACCGATCTAACGATTTTTATTAAAATATCATATGTTTAACATATTTAAGGTCGCATTTCGGAAAGAATTCAGTATAACATGTAAACCATAAGAAATATACAAAAGGCGCACAACAAAGCAAATTTAAATTTATATAAAACGCATAATTTATTTCAAATAACTGTTATGTGGCAACAGCCATTTCCAATATTTTCATTATTAATGGTTTGAATTGTTTAATGCTCTGTAATTTGTACTTTCTCCACTACGTACACAGTAGGAAGTATTGTATTCCACCCAAACGTCAAATGTTGAGATTTCACCGGAAATACGTGTTGAAGCTATCTGAATAAAATAAAAAGATATTACTGTCTCTACCACGTACATAGTAGGTAGAGAAAGTATTAAATTCCACTCAAAACTTCGATAAAGAGATTTCATCTGAAATACACGTTTTGAGGCCTCTGAAACAAAAAAGTCATTTTTATAAAATGATCCGTGTGTGTGTGTGTCTGTCTGTGAACAGCATAACTCAAAAACGAAAAATCGGATAAACTCCAAACTTGGTATTTAGATTCAGTATCTTCTAAACTTTCGACACGAAGATTTTCAAGACAATTCCACTACCCCAAATTAACCTTTATATGGAACATTCTACAAAATCTTTTATATTCTAAGAAATGGCCCAAATGATTTTGATTAGAGTACTACATATTTCAGAAAATCACACGAAAAATTAAATGTATATCTAGAATTTTCTGGGAATAGCCTGTTTTATGTAATCTTGTATAACTGGTAAACGTTAAGCGATAAACGAAAAAGTACTGCACAAAAAATGTAGATCTCATTAACACACACAATTTATTTTAAATAACTTTTTTGTGGCATAAGCAATTTCGGAGATATCCGTTATAATTTTTCATTTCTTGGTCACTCTCTTAAGTCCTGTCAAATTCAGTTGTTTCTCGTGATGTCATGAAGACAGTATGGAATTTTAAAGCCAGCATATAGCGTCCAGTTCTTAAACATTTGACTATCGCTGTTCCCTATTTATCCTAACAGAATGTGTAATGTAGCTATTTCTGTAAACGTTTATTTGAATCAAAATGTAGTAGATAGAAAAATAAGATTTAGTAAGAACAGTTTGAATACGTACTAATAAACGATAAAGGTAGAATAAATCATGATGTAATATGTCAGAATTGTTTTTAGAAAAGGTCCCCGTGGTTTTGTGTGTGTGCAGAGCATAACTTAAAAAATAAAGTTTCGGATAAGCATCAAACAGTATTTGTTCAGTATCTTCCAAAGATGCGACTTGATTTTCATAAAAGTCTTCCCACTCCAAAGAACTACCTGTTAGGTGGAAAATTTTATCGATCTTTTATTTTCTCAGAATTGGCACTAAATACTTGTATTAAAATATTATATATTTAAGTTATTTAAATGAAAAATGCATATGTTTAATGTTTTGCGTAACTTGTAAACCGTATGAGATAAACAAACCCTGACTGCAGCACAAAAATATAGGTCACGTGAAACCACAAAATTTATGTCAAATAACATTTGCTGAGTCGTTAACCATTTAGGGAATGTATGTTATTGGTGTGATTTTTGAAATAATATTTCTTTCAAGCAGTAAGCCGGTATTCGTTATTTACCTTGGTCGTGCAAAAACCATGGAACTTGAACACCATAACAAAGCGATACGCTATTTGACAATCAACTATCGCTTTAGGCTAGTCTATTCTCCTTACATATACATCGAGTGTGCAATAACACATCTCCACTAACATGAAGCACACAGAAGAATAAGCATTTGCAAGAGTACTTTATAGAAAGTTGATAATGATAGTGGGAGAGAAAGTTATGTGAGTATAACGCACCACCATTTTAATAAATGAATTATATCTATATCGGAGGCCACATGGGTCATTCAAGTTGGCTAATACCTGAAACACCAGGGGAGAAAGATTCCGCGGGCCCAGACATTGGATCGCCGCGCTCGGCTGCAACACGCACAGCACCTGCGCGGTGGGTTGCCAGCTAATTGTTCGTAGGCGCTGAGCTTATTGTATTCCAATTTCTCCCTAGCAGCCTTCCTTTTCCTTAATAGGTTTAGAACAATGTTTATTCATTTAAATTGGAATGCAGCAGAAAAAATCTGATGCGTTGCATTCATATGACCTTTTCTACCCTCTATCGTTTATTAGTGAATATACAAATTATTCTTATGAGAGTTTAATTTCCTATAAACTCCATTTTAATTGAGATAAACCTTTCCAGAAATAGCTGCTTTACACATTTTGTTATAGATACGGGGAATAGCGTTAGTCAATGTTTAAGGTTTGAATGCTATACGCTTGTCATAAAACGTCACGCTCTTTGCGTGCTATCGCGAGAAACAACTGAATATCAAAAGGGCTTGAAAAGAATAACAAAAATTGAACAATTCGAAACGTTAATAACGGATACGGCTGGCCCCGTAGCTGGGTTAGTAAAGCACCTGTCTGCTGTGCGAGGGATCCCGGGTTCGATGCCCGGCTGGGGGTGGGAATTTTTTTCTAGCCAAGATTATTCCCTATTCTCCCCAGAGTCTGGATGTATTAATAAGAGTGAATGTGTGTGTGTGTGTGTGTGTGTGTAATCTCATGATTAAAACCAAAAGTGCAAGAAACCCAACAACAAGCGAATACGAGTTAACACCATTGCCAATAGGCAATAAGTTCCAAAGGTAAGCCCGCCAATAAGACCAAAGTAGTTAAAGGCGGGTTATAAATGGAACTAAAACAAATAACAGATAATTTGGAAATGGCTGATGCCACAAAAACGTTATTTGAAATAAGTGGTATGTCTTAAAGAGAACTACATTTTTTGTGTGGTGCGTTTTCGTCTGTCGCTTAACGTTTATCAGTTATACAAGAATATAGACTATTCTTTCTTAAACAAGCGGACTTCACCTATTCCCAGAAAATTCAAGGTATACATTTTATTTGTAATTTAAACATCTTTAACATGCGGTATTTTAATCAAAATCGTTAGTCATTTTTTAGAAAATAAAAAATTTCAAATAATGTTCTATGTAAGGGCTAATTTGGGGTGGGCGGATATTATTCTTGAAAATCTTCGTGCCGCATCCTTGAAAGATAATGCATCTAAATTCCAAGTTTGGTATTTATACGACTTTTCGTTTTTTTGAGTTATTCTGTTCACAGATAGACTCACACAGACACAAGGACCTTTTTATATAAACGTTTCTTACTTTCTCTACTACGCATAGTAAGTAGGGGAAGTATTGTATTCCACCCAAAAATTTGATACCGAGATCTAACCGGAAATATATGTTTTGAGACCTCCTGAATCCAAAAAAATCATTTTTGGAAACATGTCCGTGTGTGTGCCTGTCTGTGAACAGCATAACTCAGAAACGAACAGTTCGATAAACACCAAACTTGGTATTTAGGTTCAGTATCTTCCAGAGATGCGACACGAAGGTTTTGAAGAAAATCCCTCACCCCACGTTACCCTTTACATGGAACATTTTTCGAAAATTTTAATTTTCTCAAAAATGTATCAAACGATTTTGATTAAAATATCTCATGTTTAAGATATTTTCATGACAAATGAAATGTATATCTCGAATTTTCTTGGAATGTCTTCAAAAGTATTCTCCATTGTGAACGACTTTTGCATAACTGGTAAACCATAAGAGATAGACAAAATTTTACTACACAAAAAATGTAGATCGCGTTAAAATACACAATTTATGTCATATACATTTGTTTGTTGAGTGAACCATTTTCGATATATTGCTTGTTTTTTCCTTAAATTTAAACCATTTAACTATTTAAACTATTCTTACAAACGCTTATTCTCCATATGCTTCATGTTAATCGAGATGTTAATCTTATTGCTAATTTTCTTGTAGGTGCAAGGGCAATTGGTAGGCTTTAAGCGATAGTCAAATATTTTAAGAGGTGGTTGCTATGTGGAGTATTCCTTTCTCTTTGTATGTCCAGGACATAAAAAAACGAATAACGAATTACCATTTGAGAAAAAGTGTATTGGAATTGAAACAAATAACAAGGAATATCTTGGAAATCGTTCACTCCACAAAAAGTGTACATGACATAAATTGTGTGCTGCAACGAGGTCTACATTTACTGTGTAGTAAAATTTTATCTATCTTTTACGGTTTGCCAGTTATGCGAAAGTCCTTCAGAATGAAGAGGATATTTGGGGACACTCCCGGAAAATTCAAGATATACATTTCATTTGCCATAAAAATATCTTAAACATATGATATTTTAATCAAAATCGTTACAGCCATTTTTTGAGAAATACATAATTTTTGAAAAATGTTTCATGTAAAGAGAGATGGGTGGAGAGATTTTCTTGAAAATCTTCGTGTCGCATCCTTGAAAGATACTGAACCTAAATACCAAGTTTGGTATTTATCAGACTTTAGGTTTTTGAGTTATGCTGTTCACAGACATACATCCACACAGAAATTAAATTAAATTGAGTTTTATATTGAGTTTTATTTATGGACGATCTTTAGCTACTATGGGCCTTAGCGTCCCATTCTATATTGGGCGCGAAACCAGGTAATTTTGCTCAGAGGCCTCTTTAGCAGGCTTAAGGTTCTTTTAGGTGCCGTAAATCTACGACACGGGACCACCGGCTTTACTTCCCTTCCGAAGGAAGCCGTGCTAAGGATTTTTACGCCCGAAAAAATCCATCGCCCTCCGCCGGGTTTGAACCTGCGATCTTGGGAACTAGAGGCTAGCACAGTACCACTATCGACGGAGGACGACAATATCTACACAGAGGCACGACACACACATGGACCTTTTTCTAAAAATGATTTTTTGTATTCAGGGGGCCTCAAAATATGTATTTCCAGTGAAATCTCGGTATCAAATTTTTGGGTGGAATGCAATACTTCACCTACTTACTATACGTGGTAGTGAAATTAAAAATTCGTGCCGGCACATTGCCATAGTAGCTCAGCTGGTTAGAGCAACTGATCGAAACCGGAAGATACATGGTTCAAATCCTGGTTATGGCTTTCAATTGTTCAGTCTCGTTCTACCTTTGTACTCTTACAAAGGCTCTTCTATCTACTTCTTATTAATGGAAATAAACTTTCATTACATATTTTGCTGTAGGTGTAAGAAGAATACTGTAGACTAAATAGATAGCCAGAGTTTTAAATAGCGGATCGCTATGTGATGCTTTTGAAATTTCCTGCTCTTTGCATGAACACGAGAAAAAAACGAGTAGCGACTTAAATCTAAAAAAGTGTATCTATTTGAAAAGCCAAACCAATAACGAAGAATATCTGCAAATGATTAAGGTAAAAAATTTGTGTTTAACATAAATTGTGTGCTTTAACACAATATACATTATTGTGCAGCAAGATTTTGTCTGTCACGGTTTACCAGTTAAACCCCCCCAGGGGCTCACTTCGTGTGAGTACGGGTTAGGCGCGCCCGGGGTCCCGAGCCACTCATAGCCATATTCACCCTTTCATCCCCGCCCCCAGGGACTCACTTCATGTGAGTACGGGTTTGGTGAACCCGAGGTCCCGAGCCACTCGCCTCCATTTCACCCCCTCCACCCGCATCATCTGTGCCACGTTACTTTATTTCTTCTCACTCTTCCTCTTCTAGGTTTATTCTGATTCTTAGTTTGTACAGTCTTAGATTTATTAACTCCTGTCTCACCAGCAGGGATCTTTTCTATCTCCGTGGTCCTTTCCCACGGTTTCAGCGCGGTTTCCGACGTGTGTGACCTACGGGAGTCTCAGGCGTGAAGGTTGGGTGGACCCTTCGCACTGCCCCTATGTGTAGCCTTAGGTGCGGAGCCCGTCCACACCGTCATGTACACCCACGTCGCTCTCTAAGGGCCCGGCCTGTGTTAATGTCCCGACGGCCGTGAGCCGTTGGGTAAGTATCACGGGCCGGACGTGTTACCGCTGACGGAACCCCGGTGTAATCAACCACATGTCCCCTGAATCCGTTTCTGTGTTTGACGGCAGCGCGGCCTAAAGTGGGGAGCCACAGGCGGTTATACCTGTGGTAGGGGCTTAAAGCGTGGGTGTGCGTGGTGAACGGTTTACACATGTGGACAAGCAGTGGAGATTGGAGGGTAACCCTTCTGAGGTACGCTTTGCGATCAGTCATAGGAGGGGTCTCCATGACGGCACAGACCGTGAAGATATGGTGCCTCTTCTTCTTTAATCCCCGGATGGCAGGCTGACGCCGACGGTTCCGGAAGGGGGTCCTTATCATATGCATCCGCGCTAAACCCCTACTTTGTTTGACACGTTTTTAATTTTGCAACTGGCGAGTGAAGGGAAAACCATGCAGGATGTTAGCCCATTTTATATCAAACGCGAGGTTGACCGTATCTGTGGCCCAGTTAAAAACGCAACACGACTAAGGGACGGTACGCTTTTGATATAAACCAATAAGGCCGACCAATCCGAGAAATTGTTGAAGGCAATTTTGTTGGGATCCTACCCCATCCGTGTAGCCCCACACAAATCGTTGAATTCCTGTCGGGGAGTTGTTACCACCTCCAGTCTGGACGGTCTAACAAACGAGGACATCGTCACCTGCCTTTCTGATCAACGCGTTTCTCAAGCGTACCGCCTAACCCGGAAACAGGATGGCGTAGAACAACCATTACGTACGGTATTTCTAACCTTTAAGGGCACTGTTTTACCTGACCATATTTTCTGTGGCTATGAGCGTGCCGCCGTACGTCCGTATGTTCCGAACCCCATGCGCTGTTTTCAGTGCCAGCGTTTCGGACATACTAAAGGATCATGTAACAACCGTGCTGTTTGTGAGCGTTGTGGTCTTCCAGCCCATGAGGACTCGGCCTGTACTCGAGCACTTTGCTGTGTGAACTGTGGCGGGAGCCATTCGTCTAGCTCCCGACAGTGTCCGAAGTTCCTCGATGAGAAATGTATACAGGAGTTGCGTGTCAAGGAACGTTTGACTTTTACCAAGGCGCGTCGCCGTTTTGAGCAGCTGAACCCTTGTATCCTTACGGGTTATTCGGTTGCGGCCCGCCGCACTCCTGTTACCTCTGTTGGCCTACAAACTGCGCCCGTTGTAGATGCTTCCACACAGACCGACTTACCCGTAAGTAGTTCTTTGTCTCGTGCCATACCTGCACCACGGTCTCCATCTTCCGCCGTGCCACCATCGTCTTCCAAAGCATCTACTGGCGGTAACAAGTCTAAGTCTTCTAATGACCGCAGTCGCTCCAGGTCTTCCCATCGCACCAATAGCCGTGCTTCCTCTGTGCAGTCCCGGTCTCGCTCTACGAGTCGCAGGGGATCTTCGGACTCCCGAACCTCGGAGGAGTCGCCAGAGGAGTCTTTTCAAATCGTTGGTCCGAAGTCAGCCAAGGTGAGAAAGAAGATTAAGACGGTCCATTAATCCGTTTCTTCCTATGGAAATAATCCAGTGGAATGTTAATGGGTTCCAGGCTCGTGCTCCGGACATACAATATTTAGTGTCACAACGCTCCCCTTCACTGGTCTGTTTACAAGAAACCCATCTGCAGCCTTATCACACTTTACACCTTCGTGACTTTACGGCGTTTAGGCGTGACTCTGCTGCTGGACAGCGTGCGAGCGGTGGCGCCTAACATCTCTGCTGCCCGCATACCGCTTACCACGCCGTTACAAGCTGTGGCGGTGCGTGTCCAACTCAGCTTCATTTGTTTCTCCGTCTGTAATGTCTATCTGCTTCCGGTCGGTGTCGTACAAGAGATGGATCTTCGGGCGCTTTTGGCGCAGATTCCCACACCGCTCCTCTTCCTTGGTGATCTGAATGCCAAAAATGCTGTGTGGGGCTCCGACACTGATGATGCTCGTGGATACCTTGTAGCAGACGTTTGCGATCTGTCCGGCTTGCTTTTGTTGAACACTGGTGTCCCTACCTTTTTGTCATCTACCTATGGGACAACGTCAGTCTTAGACGTTGCTTACTGCAGTCCGACATTAGTTCCTCTCTTTGATTGGTCGGTGCTTTCGGATCTGTATGGGAGTGATCATTTTCCCATTAACATTCACCTCACAGGACACCATCCTTTGCCTTCTCGATATCCCCACTGGATTCTTTCCAAGGCTGACTGGAGGACGTTCCGCTCCCTCATTGCTCTCCCGGACGTTGGTTTCGCAACCATCGATGAACTGGTGGACTATTTTACGTGTACTGTCTTGCTTGCAGCAGATTCCAGCATTCCTCGAGGTTCATCTACACCGCGTTACGTTCCTGTACCTTGGTGAAGCGAGGAATGCCGCTTGGCCATCAGAACGCGCAAACGCGCCCTGCGTATTTTTCAGCTACATCCTACGGAGGAGAACTTTGTGGCATTTAAACGTTCTCCGGCTAAGGCGCGCTTGTACTTCGGAGTGAAAAGCGGAAATCTTGGGAATCTTACGTGTCTTCCCTTTCCCGTCGTACTTCAGCGCAGCAGGTGTGGTCTGCTGTTCGGCGTATTTATGGCCAGTGTCGCCGGACGATCATTCCTGGTCTTGGTGTTAGTGGCTCCATTTTCACCAGCGAGCGGGATATAGCCGAAGCCCTTGCCAACTCCTTCGCTTCTGCTAGCCAAACGGATAGTTATGATAGATCTTTTCTGCCTATCAAAGACGCTGCGGAGCGGATAGTCCTCGATTTTAATAGTGACCGTAGTGAACCGTACAACGAAGCTTTTACCGTCGCCGAGCTAGACCATTATTTATCCTTAGCAAAGGATACCTCTCCTGGCCCCGATGACATCCACCGCCAAATGCTGATACATCTTCCGCCTAAGGCGCTTTCTTTCCTGCTGGACATTTACAACCGTATCTGGCGTGAGCAGGTTTTCCCGTCTTCCTGGCGAGAGGGTATTGTCATCCCCATCCCTCGACCTGGGAAAGACCGGCACCTTCCCTCTAGCTACCGCCGTATCTGTTTGACGAGTGTCGTTTGCAAGATCTTTGAACGTATGATTACCGCTCCGTTGGTGTGGTGGCTAGAGTCGAATGCTTTGCTCTGTAATGTTCAGTGTGGTTTTCGTCGCCATCGCTCCAGTGTTGACCATCTCACCCGTCTTGAGGCCTATGTCCAGAGTGCCTTTCTCCTGAAGCAACATGTGGTGGGTGTTTTCTTTGATTTGCAGAAGGCCTATGATACCACTTGGCGCTATGGTATCCTCCGAAATCTGCATGCTTACGGTTTACGCGGTCATTTAGCTGTTTTTATTTGCAACTTTTTAAAACTTCGCCGTTTTCGTGTCCGTGTTGGAAACACATTATCTCAGGCGAGGATCCAGGAGAACGGTGTACCCCAGGGGTCGATCCTCAGAGTACCACTTTTTGCCGTCGCCATCAACGGCATCGCTACTGTAGTTCGCAGCGGAATACCGATGTCCCTATATGTCGATGACTTTGAACTATACTATCGCTCTTATAGCCTTGAACACACCGAACGCCAACTGCAGATGGCCATTACCTCACTCGCCACTGGGCACTTCACAACGGCTTTCGGTTCTCTCCTGCTAAGACTCAGTGTGTTCATTTTCATCGCCATCGTAGTGTACACCCTCCTCCTGATCTTCATTTGCAATGCGCACCCCTCCCGTTTGTTGCGCACGTCAAGTTTTTGGGCCTTTACCTCGACCATAGACTCACCTGGGAGCACCATATTCGCTACCTTCGTGCGTCATGCGATCGTTCCCTTCGAGTATTAAGGGTTTTATCTGTCGCCTCTTGGGGCGGCGATCGCATCGTTATGCTCCGGTTGTACCGCTCGTTGGTTAGGTCGAAACTTGACTACGGGAGTTTTATCTATGGCGCGGCGTCCGCCTCTAAACTTCGCCTTTTAGACACTGTTCATCATACTTGTATCCGTCTTGCTACTGGCGCCTTCCGCACTAGTCGTGTCGAGTGTTTGTATGGAAATTCTGGCGAACCACCTCTGTCTCTTCTACGCAAGTTTTTACTCTTTTCTTATGTTGCAAAGCTGGCGGCTCATCCTAGTCACCCTTCGTTCCACTGTGTATTCCATCCGGAACTCGCTCACCGTTATGTGCGCAATGCTACCATCTTCCGCCCATGCGGTGTTCGGTTTCGGGAACTTCTTTGCGCACATGACCTCCGACTGCCTCCTGTGGAGTGATCCTGTCTTAGTCGTGTTCCCCCGTGGCAGCTCCAACGTGCTCGGTTTGATCTTGAACTTTCGGGTGCTGCCAAAGTCGCTACCCCGCAGCCGGTGTTTTGTCAGCTCTTCTCCGCGATCCTAGACCGTTACCGGGACTATTCCCCGGTATTTACTGATGGTTCCCGTGTGAATGGTAGCACAGGGTGCAGTTTTATCTATGACGGTGGGGCTCACAAATTTCGCCTTCCAGACGCCAGTTCAGTTTTTTCGGCCGAGCTGTTTGCCATCTTTTCTTTCTTGCTGTTTATCTCCACGTTTGTCCCTGGCCGTTTTCTTATTTGATTCGACTCTCTGAGCGCTATCCAGGGCCTGCAGCAGTTTCTCGGCTCCTCCACCTTGATCTTAAAAATACACTTTTATCTCAGCTGATCTGTCGCGGATACCAGTTCATTTTTACATAGGTTCCAAGCCATGTGGGAATTCCTGGCAATGAGGAGGCGGATGCAGCTGCTAAGGCCGCATGCCGTTTGCCGGAGTTTTCCACCTTAACTGTGCCTTCTACGGATGTTCGGCGGTACTTCCATCGTCCTCTGTTTTTAGCTTGGCAGCTATCATGGGAGTCTCTGGCTGGCACTCAACTCCGGACAATCAAGGACACCGTACAACCCTGGTCCACTTCCTGTTGGGGATCACGGCGGTCAGAAGTAGTTCTGACCCTCCTAAGAATCGGGCATACGCGCGCCACACACGGTCATCTTCTGCGTGGTGCCCCGGCCCCTGTCTGTTCGACGTGTGCTGTGCCGCTTACCGTGTCCCATGTACTGTTTGATTGTCCGAAATACGCCGCTGATCGTCAATTTTATGGCCTGGGTTTTACGCTGCCCTCAGTTTTAGGCGCTGACCCAGTGGCAGTAAGGCAGACCCTGCGGTTCGTTACCAAAATCGGGTTTTTTTCCACAGGTACAACTTGCCTTTCAGTTTTGTGTTTTTAGCCTAGATTTTATTCCATTTTACCGATACTTTTAGTCCTGGATTTTATTCTCTTTTAACCCCATTTATGGTCTTACGGCTATTTCGTGTTTAGTCTCTTCTAATGCGTTTTTAGATTGACCATTTTCAGTATTAACTGTCTTTATGTTTTTCTTTGGGCCCAAATGACCTAGCTGTCGACGGGTCCTTAAACTCGACATCACCACCACCACCACCACCACCACCACCACCACCACAACCACCACCACCACCACCACCAGTTAAACAAAAGCTCCTTTCGAATGAATCCGTCTTCACAGGTTGTTCTCAGAAAATTCGATACATACATTTTATTTATCATGCAAATATCTTAAACATATGGCATTTGATCCATGTCGTTTGAGAAATTTTTAAGAAAATAACAAATAACGTAAAATTTATCTAGTTAAGTGTAGTTTAGGGTGGAGGATTTTCTCATCCTATCCTTAAAGTCTCTGAACTTAAATAGCAAATAAAACTGTTGTTTCGCCGACTTTTCTCTTTTGATTTACACTTTTCAGAAGTACATAGACAACTTTTTACTTTCTCTACTACGTATAGTAAGCAGGATAAGTATTGCATTCCACCCAAAAATTCGATGTCAAGATTTCACCTGAAATATGTGTTTTGAGGACTCCTGAATCCAAAGAAAAAGCATCTTTAGAAAAAGGGCCATGCGTGTCTGTCTGTCTGTCTGTGTATTTGTCTGTCTGTGAACAGCATAACTCAAAACGAAAAATAGGATAAGTACCAAACTTGGAATTTTACTTCAGTATCTTCTATGGATGCAACCCAAAGATTTTCAACAAAATCCCCCCTCCCTCAGCTGCCCTTTACATGTAACATTTTTCGAACATTTTTATTTTCTAAAGAATGGCTGTAACGGTTTTGATTAGAATGTCATATATTAAAGATATTTATATGACAAATCAAATGTGTATATTGAATTTTCCGAGAGTTTCCTTTGACGTTCTCTTCATTCGGAAGGAATCTTGTATAACTGGTAAACGTTAAACGAAAGCGTACTATACGCAGTAGTACACACGTTAAATAAAATGTAGATCTCTTTAAAACAAACAATTTATTTCCAATAATTTTTTATGGCATAAACCATTTCTGAGATTTCCGTTATTAATGCTTCAAATTGTTAATTTCTTGGTCATTCTTTAAAGTCCTTTCAACATTCAGTCGTTTCTCGCGATTGCATGGAAACGGTACATTTTAGGGCTAGCATATAGCGTCCAGTTTATAAAAGTCGTTCTGCCTGGTGTTATCATGCTAGCCTCTAGTTCTCAAGGTCGCAGATTCAAACCCGGCGTAGGATGATGGATTTTTTCGGGCGTTTAAATCCTTAGCATGGCTTCCTTCGGAAGGGAAGTAAAGCCGGTGGTCCCGGGTCGCATTTACGGCACGTAAAAGAACCTCAAGCCTTATAAAGAGGCCTCTGAGCAAAACTACCGGTCTTTCACGCCCAATGTAGAATGGAACGCTAAGGACCACAACAGTTAAAGAGCGTCCATAAATAAAACTCAATTTGATTTAGTTCTTAAACATTTGAGATCGCTGTTCTCCTTGTATTTATAAGCAATGTGTAATGTAGCTATTTCTGCAAAGGTTTATTTCGATTAAAACGTAGTACATATAAAAAAGTAACATTTAGTAAGAACAGATTGTATACTCAGTAATAAACGATAGAGGGTAGAGAAGGTCATGTGAATGTGTTATATCAGATTTCTGGAAACATGTCCGTGTGGATGTCTATGTGTCTGTGAACACCATAACTCAAACAGTAAAAGTCGAATAAATACCAAATTTGGTATTTAGTTCAACATCTTTGAAAAATGGGACACCGCAAACTATCGTTTACATGGAACATTTTTTGAAAAGTTTGATTTTCTAAAACAGGCTCTGACGATTTTGATTAAAATACTATATTGCAAGATATTTACATAAACAAAATGTACACCTTGAATTTTCTTTAAATAGACTATGAAGTCCTTTTCATTCGGAAGGAATTTTGTATAATCTTGTGTAACTGGTAAACGTTAAGCGATAGACGAAAATGTACTACACAAAAAATATAGATCGCTTTAAAACACACCCCCAGGGGCTCACTTTATGTGAGTACGGGTTTGGCGCACCCGGGGTCCCGAGATACACTCTCGATTGGGTTCCTCTAAGAGGTGGGAGGGCATATGCCAAACGCCCAATAAACTGCGGTCCACAAATGTGTTTGACTAATTTCTAATTACCTCCCTGAACACAATCTGGCGGATACCGCTGCGCGGGACGGTGGAGGGGAGTCGCAAAGGGTGATTGGGTAATGCGTAACTCCCAGCCCCTGAGTATCATGTAGGACGGTGTTCATATCCGCTGAAAGATCAGTCCTGGGGAGAGGACATTATATGAGCTGTTACACACTTGAAGGCGATTGGGTCCCTCTATCTATGTATTGGGGGGTGAGATCCTAAGGTAAGCAAGTTCCGGACCAGGACTCTCACCTAAACTGGGGTGGCGCCCAGGATGTGAGCATGCCATCGGAGACATTTGTAATGGTGGAAAAATTTATCGCTATGGATACAAAAAAGTCCAAAAAATACACCTAAGTACTTGTGAAAGAAGTAGTCGAGTGTTGTTGTCCTCGCTATTTAGTTATCAGCAGAATTGAGGAAGGAAGGAAGTTTAGTACGGTTAGTCCATTCGCTATCCAAAAGGATCTGGATAAAATTGATGGTGCAGTAAAATCCTGTATTAGAACTCGAAATGGCACGCTCCTGGTTGAAGCAAATTCAGCATCCCAGACAGCGACTATCTTGAAAGCCAACTTATTGGGAAGCTATCCAGTTAGAGTGGAGATGCACTAGACCTTGAACTCCTTGCGCGGTGTAGTAAATACCCACGCATTGGACGGTGTGTCCAATGAGGATGTTCAAGAGAATCTAGAAGATCAAGGTGTGACATCTGTATATCGGGTTCAGCGGAGACAAGGAGGTGAATCTGTGCCTACTCGTACCCTGTTTCTTACCTTTGATCGTATAACTACCTCAAAGGATTAAGGCAGGGTATGAGGCCATTGAAGTTAGGCCATATAACCCCAACCCGCTCAGATGCTATAAGTGCCAGTGCTTTGGTCATACAAGTGATTTCTGTTTCAGTGAAGCTACCTGCGTTAAGTGTGGAGAACTCTCACACGAGAGAGCATGTACATCAGCTCCAGCATGCGTTAACTGCAGTGGTAAACATCCATCGAATTCCCGAGAATGCCCCCGTTTTACAGAGGAAAGGGCGATGCAGGAGATCCGGGTTAGGGAGAAGGATTCCTTCTCGGAAGCCCGGAAACTCCTGCGTATCCGCCAACCCTCTGTCCCGAGGTCCGGTACCTATAGCTCAGTTGCAGCTAAATCGGTACCGTATCGGGAAATCGCAACTCAAACAAGCGATACTAACGGGGCCACAATTTCAGAAAAGATTCTCGTAGCCAAATCTTTTCCGAAGCCCACGAAATCCACATCTACATGTGCTACATTACCTGCAAAGATCCCTTCAGTAAATTCAGCATCAAGACCATCTACTTCAAGCAATAAGACTGGCAAGCCCGTAACCTATAATGCACCACAGATAAACTTTAAGACCAGCTGTAACCGA
This sequence comes from Deroplatys truncata, assembly GCA_030765065.1. Taxonomy (NCBI): domain Eukaryota; kingdom Metazoa; phylum Arthropoda; class Insecta; order Mantodea; family Mantidae; genus Deroplatys; species Deroplatys truncata. The sequence continues at coordinate 26,179,719 of CM060985.1, read as the reverse complement.
ACAGATTTCCTGAAAGAAAATGCAAAGTCTGTACCCGGAAATCCAAGGGAAGGAAAAGACCACAAACATCTCCTCGGAGATCCTTTTCTGAGGAGTCTTCTGGGAAGGACTCAGATCGACGATCTACATCTTCGCCGAACTTGTAGTAACATTGCTTACGTAATATGTTTTTACGTAAATTATTAGAACTTGAAGATCTTATGTTGTGCTGCTTTTGTTTTTGTTTGGTTACATAATTTTTAACTGCTCCACGTATGGGAGCCAATTTGCGACGGTATTATATTTGTAGGTAGTTGGTTGTTGCTTCATGTTTATATGTTTGTATTTAATAGCCCCACGTTTGGGTAGCCACTTTGCGACGGTTTAATGTTATTTATATTTAACATTTTTGTGTATGTTTATTTTGTTGTTGTAGCCCCACGTTGTGGTAGCCAATTTGTAACGGTATTACTTACAAATGTTTGTTTACATCACGTGTGTTGAAGCCATCTTGTGACGTAATTCATTTGTTCGGTTTGTAGCTCCATCTAGTGTTAGCAATTTGTGGTACCTAGTATCAGTGTTTGAAAGAATTTTAAGTTTTGTTTACTGTCCTCCGGCTAGCTATTATCTTATCTTGGGTCGAACATGTGTCTTGATCAGGGTTGTGTAAACGGAAAGGAATCTTTTATCCAAAAAGAACACTGATGAAGAAATTTGTTTTATAATTTTTATTGTCGAACACGTTCACTATCACTTTTACATCTTGATCTAGATACTCGCCAAACTGAAACTGTTATAATAACTTCTTACTGATCACTTTTAATCAACGTACTTCAACCTTTTGTATAATTAACTTTACCATATTTTACATCTTTCATAATTCTGCTGCGCGTAATTGTGAATCTATATCCGATGTATGACGAACTAATACTTTCGACGAACTGACTGACTGAAGACGACGTGTAATGTACACAGATTTTTGATGAACTGCACGCAAGCTACCTCTAACCTACCCTATTTATACGCCTTCATCCAGATACGCCTAAAGATTATAACTGAACTACTATTGGCTAATAAAACGCGCCAACATTAGCGTCTATTTTAATATCCAATGAAAATTATGAATACATATGCTTTAGGGAGAAAACATTCCAGAAGGTTCTCAACGGAAAAATGCGCCAACATTACGTAACTTCCTCGTTTCCAATAATGATAAACAGCTCACCCCCTCGCTGCATTATTGCGCTATTATTGACAGTTTCAGTAAGGCCCTATAAACTTATTTCCCAATAATAATTACAATTAATAAACATCTGAGATCAATGTCACATAAAAATGCATATTCATATTACAATCATTATTTACATTTAAGTAATTTATGATACAAATTACTGCATCATATGCCCCACTAGAAACATAATTATAAATATTTACAACTTGTTTGGAAATTTTATAATTGTGTTTTTAGTCTCCTAAATCTTGGAACACACGCTATCACTTTCACTTGACACTTCACACGCATTTAACACACGACATGTTTTTCCTCTATCTTGCCACTACTTACTGGCTCTGGTTAATGTGTTTAGACATTAATCTGACATTTACAATTTTTTATAGCAAATACTGTACCCTGAATTATTTAATGACTGTTTCAAAAAATGGTTTACTTTCTTATATTGTTAACAAAAATTTATCAATTCAAGAATTTTTTGTAATTATTAAACATATTTACCAAAAATATTCACCCTTTACACAAATATATTTACATCTCTTAAATCTAGGCACTGTTTCACACGTTCTGTTTGCTACACAAGTATTTGTTTTAATTAATTTTACCCAATTTTTGTTGTTTTGTACTTTATTTTAACAATACTCTTGGAATTGTATTTACGTACTTTTAATTTAATATCATATTAAGTTTCAATCTTTGCATTCTTAATTTTCAAATGTTGTTACAGTTACTAAAAATTTAATTTTTTTTTAAACATTTCTCTTTTTTTATAATTTATTTCTCTTTTCAAATGACATATAAATAACTAACCCTCTTACGTTCCAATACATTTCTCTGCAAGTCATCTTTAACTATCCAGCATTTACTTTACATCTCATTGCTATTTACCCTCCTGGATCAAATTGTCGGTGGCTAAACATTACTCGTAGCTGTATCCTAACCTTCAAATTTTTGTTCATGAATAACCTCTTGTATTCATATGAAATTTCATCCCATGATAACATTTGAAAACAATCTACAGTTTTTTGAACAACACATCTTTTAACAACTGTCATTTTCAATTCTTCTACTATCTCTTTAATTTGAGAGTACTCTGACAAATCTGTACTAAACTGTACTGGACTGGAGTTTTCAATTTGAAAAGCTTGGTACTTAAGCTTAATTTAAGCTTAATTTCAGAAGTTTGCTTTTGATTATTTACAGGCAAAACTTTAACTTCTTCGTACAATTTATTTCTTTGCATTTCTGTCTCATTCTGTATTTCTGATATCTCCCCTCTGAAATTAACCTGCGTCTGATTCACATCTACATTCATAACCTCTTTCATCTCTCTTATCTCACTTGAAATGTTACTCATTCGGCTACCTGACTCTGTACATTCTAAATCAACATGTTCATTTTTAGTATTAACCTCACTTTCTTTGTTATCTCTTTCCCTGCTCATGTCTAGCATTTTCTTTGAAATTTCTCCTATCTCACTTGCTATTATTTCCTCATTTTCATCTCTCATTTTTGGCATACTACTATCTAGCTTCATAACTTTCTTTTCAATTTCTCCACTGCTTTGATCTACTTTTTGCTCTAATATCTCATTACTCCTACCATCTACATTCATAACCTCTTTCATCTCTCTTATCTCATTTGAAATGTTACTCATTCTACTACCTAACTCTGTACATTCTACATCAACATGTTCATTTTTAGTATTAACCTCACTTTTTTGTTACCTATTTCCCTGCTCATGTCTAGCATTTTCTTTGAAATTTCTCCTATCTCACTTGCTATTATTTCCTGATTTTCATTTCTCATTCTCATCATACTATTTTCTAGTTCCATGAATTTCTTTTCAATCTCTTCCCTATTTTGATCTAATTTATGCTCTAATTTCTCATTACTCTTACCAATTTCTTCTCTTAATTGATCTGTAATACTCTTATCAATATCTTCCCTCAATTTTTCATTATTCTGAGTTAGTTTTTGTTCTAAACTCCTATCAATATCTTCCCTGTTTTGATCTATTTTCTTACTAAGATCTTCCCTCAATTCCCTATGACTCTTTTGCATATCTTCCCTGTTTTGATCTATTTTCTTACTAAGATCTTCCCTCAATTTCCTATTATTCTTTTGCATATCTTCCCTGTTTTGATCTATTTTCTTACTAAGATCTTCCCTCATTTCCCTATTATTCTTTTGCATATCTTCATTCAAATTTTTCAGCATTTCCATAATCATACTAGTATCAAGATTAACATTTCCTGCTATTCTATTCTGACTTTCTGCACTAACATTTCCACCCTCAAATCCTAAAAAGTTTGAGCTATTTTCTGTAACCTGTATTGAATTACAGCTAACTGTTACATTATCTCCCTCCATAATTATTTCTTCTGTATTATTAGTAGCCATTGTTTTCTTTATCCTACCACTCCTTAAGTACATTTGAAGGTTACAATTTTGTTTTCTAAAAAAAATTACGATACTCTGACCTTTGTGATGCTGTCTGTTGCTGTTACTTTGATGTCCAGCTTCCTGCCCCTCTCTCCTAGATTTGTATGTCGCTTCTGCGTTGTGTTATGATGAATCTACGTTGTCTCGATGTTTTTGTGTCCACTCATCCGCGTAGTCTGTCGTTCCTTTTGTTGTTTCTGGAATCTGCGTCTTGTAGTTCAGTTCACTTCTCCATTCGCCCCTTTGGTCATCTCACTTCTTCCTGGTTAATTCTGCCCCTTCCTGGTCATCGTGTTCCTTTCCTGGTTACTCTGCCCCACGTTCTGGGTGCCAATTTGTAGTAGTTTAATGTTTATGTAATATGTTTTTACGTAAATTATTAGAACTTGAAGATCTTATGTTGTGCTGCTTTTGTTTTTGTTTGGTTACATAATTTTTAACTGCCCCACGTATGGGAGCCAATTTGCGACGGTATTATATTTGTAGGTAGTTGGTTGTTGCTTCATGTTTATATGTTTGTATTTAATAGCCCCACGTTTGGGTAGCCACTTTGCGACGGTTTAATGTTATTTATATTTAACATTTTTGTGTATGTTTATTTTGTTGTTGTAGCCCCACGTTGTGGTAGCCAATTTGTAACGGTATTACTTACAAATGTTTGTTTACATCACGTGTGTTGAAGCCATCTTGAGACGTAATTCATTTGTTCGGTTTGTAGCTCCATCTAGTGTTAGCAATTTGTGGTACCTAGTATCAGTGTTTGAAAGAATTTTAAGTTTTGTTTACTGTCCTCCGGCTAGCTATTATCTTATCTTGGGTCGAACATGTGTCTTGATCAGGGTTGTGTAAACGGAAAGGAATCTTTTATCCAAAAAGAACACTGATGAAGAAATTTGTTTTATAATTTTTATTGTCGAACACGTTCACTATCACTTTTACATATTGATCTAGATACTCGCCAAACTGAAACTGTTATAATAACTTCTTACTGATCACTTTTAATCAACGTACTTCAACCTTTTGTATAATTAACTTTACCATATTTTAGATCTTTCATAATTCTGCTGCGCGTAACTTGTGAATCTATATCCGATGTATGACGAACTAATACTTTCGACGAACTGACTGACTGAAGACGACGTGTAATGTACACAGATTTTTGATGAACTGCACGCAAGCTACCTCTAACCTACCCTATTTATACGCCTTCATCCAGACACGCCTAAAGATTATAACTGAACTACTATTGGCTAATAAAACGCGCCAACATTAGCGTCTATTTTAATATCCAATGAAAATTATGAATACATATGCTTTAGGGAGAAAACATTCCAGAAGGTTCTCAACGGAAAAATGCGCCAACATTACGTAACTTCCTCGTTTCCAATAATGATAAACAGCTCACCCCCTCGCTGCATTATTGCGCTATTATTGACAGTTTCAGTAAGGCCCTATAAACTTATTTCCCAATAATAATTACAATTAATAAACATCTGAGATCAATGTCACATAAAAATGCATATTCATATTACAATCATTATTTACATTTAAGTAATTTATGATACAAATTACTGCATCAAACTCCACTTCCAATAGGTCCTAGGTTATCGAACCGAGGTTTTCTACTGGAAAGGGGTCCTCCCCCGTGGAGGAGATGGAGCAGGAGGATTCTGCCCACACTGCCAGAACGACAGTGAAAAAGAGGCAGGATAAATCCTCCGTTAAAGGTGTTAGCCCGACACCAAAGAAAAAGAAAAAATTTATTCCACCACCGCTTTCCACAACGTAGTAAGTTTCTACAATCAAGAAGTTATCCCATTATAATTCTAATGGCTATCCTACAATGGAACATCCGTTGAATCAGAACTCATCGACCAGAGCTTGAACTTCTGCTCAACAAGTATGAACCTTTGGTCGTGTATTTACAAGAGACTAAACTCCGTCCGCAAGACAGGTTTCAACTTAGACGATATCCCTAGCACGATGTGATCTCACACCGGAAGCGGGTCTTTAGAGCACGGCGGCACTATAATGCTCATCAGAGATGATATATTTGTGGAATCTGTATCCATACAGTCTGACATCCGGTCAGTGGCTGTAAGGTTTCAACTGCAATCCATCCGAACCATCTGTAACATTTACCTGCCTCCATCCGATGACCTCTCGCTCATGGATTTAGAAAATCTAGTCTCTCAGTTACCAACGCCTATTCTGTTGGTGGGAGACGTTAATGCCCCTCTCCCTCTTTGAGGCTCACCTCGGGCTTGTGCGAGAGGTAAATTAATTGCTGATTTTTGGACAATAATAACCTAGCTCTTCTGAACACTGGAAAGGCTACATTTCTCTCAGACTCCTACAACGCTTTTTCACACCTTGATATTGCTGTTAGTTCACCACAGTTAGCAGTTTCCTTGCAATGGAATGTCATCTCTGATTTGCACTCTAGTGACCACATTCCTTGACTTATTAGTCTCTTAACACAGGATATATGTTCCACTCGCCTAACTACATCGCCATTGGATTGAGCGAACTGGAATCTTTACTCCCAGTTGGCGGTGTTTAATTACAATGAGCACGACTGTATGGATGTTTTGGTCCAACATCTCACAGAGAATATCATTTCGGCTGCTGAGCAAGCTATTCCAGGGTCGACTGCCAATCCTCGTCGATTTCCAGTTCCTTGGTGGACGGAAGAGTATCGAAATGCCATTCGTGCTCGCGGGCGTGCTCTTAGGTTTTTCAAGCCTCGCCCCACACTGGATAACCTAATTGAATACAAGAAAATGCGTGCCAAGTCTAGATATATTATAAAGGATAGCAAAAAGACATCATGGAGCAAGTTTGTAGCTTAATTGACATACAACTTACTCTGTCGTTTGGAATAAGTTAAGGCGTGTGCTGGGAAATCGACCCACATGCCAATTGCCGGTCTTAAAATAGCTGCAGCAGCTGTTGTTGATGCATTTGACGTGCCTAACACAAGTGCCTAGCTCAGATAACTATTCGCCTGAGTTCCTTCCTGTTAAGACTCAGGGAGGCGGCGGGTGGCAGGAGGCAACTGTCATGCCCATTTTGAAAGCTGGAAAGGATCGTCATCTCCCGTCCAGCTACCGTCCTATTTCCCTCACCAGTTGCGTTTGCAAGGTGATGGAACGCATGATCAATGGACGCTTGGTATGGTGGTTGGAAACTCACAACCTGCTGACCAACACCCAGTGCGGTTTTCGAAGGCGCCGTTCGGCAATGGTCCACCTTGTGTCATTGTCGACACAGATCATGAACGGTTTCATAAAAATTGTCAAACCATTGCGATATTTTTGACCTCGAAAAGGCTTATGATACGTGTTGGCGAGCAGGGATACTACGTTCCCTACACGCCTGGAATATACGTGGACGCTTACCACTGTTCATTCAGGAGTTTATGAAGGACCGAGTTTTGAGTAAGGGTCGGCTAGGTTTTTTCGTACGTTTTTGTTCAGGAGAACGGAGTACCTCAGGGATCGGTACTAAGCGTTACACTGTTTGCTATAGCAATTAATTCTATCTCTAAATGTGTTCGTCATGCTTATCCGTAGACGACTTTGCCGTTTATTGTAATTCTCTGCGTACGCCGTTTCTGGAACGCCGTATGCAGCATTGCTTACATAATCTCCAAGATTGGAGTTCTAAAAACGGCTTTCGTTTCTCAACTGAGAAGTCAATCTGCGTGAACTTCTGGCGCCGAGGAGACGATTACCACCTTCGCTGCTATTCGGTTCAGATTTACTACCATTCGCAGATTCGACGAGATTCCTGGGGTTGAGTTTGATAGGAAACTTAGCTGGTCATCGCATATAGCACAGTTGAAAGCGCGATGTGACCGTTCTCTGAATATCTTGCGGATATTAAATGGCAAATCTCGGGGAGCGGATCGGACTATTTTGCTGCGACTGTATCGCGCACTGATCCGATCAAAACTAGACTATGGGTGTATCATTCTTTCTCAGCACGACTATCTGTGCTGAGGAGATTAGGCGCGCGGTCCATAACCGGGGCATTCGAGTGACTATCGGTGCTTTTCCCACTAGCCCAGTCTAAGTCTTTACGTCGAATCTGCAGAAGATCCTCTGCGTTATCAGCGTGAAATCCTCTTGGGAAATTATGGCTCTGCGCTTAAATGTATGCCTCAACATCCAACGTGCGCTTCTGTTTCTCACACGGCGCTGGACGAAGTTATTGAAATAGCTCCATTAATCCAAGGCCTGCAGGTGTTCGTTTCCGGAAGATTCTAAGAAAGCACGACATTGAAATGCCTATTATGTATGCTAAGGGGGAGAGGTTGTTTCCCCCTTGGTTATGTGCGACATCTCACGTAGATCTTGGGATGACGGTATACCGAAAGTTTACGATGCCTTCTTTTAGTATCCGCACCTGTTTTTTAGAATTTCTGTCCGGTTACAGTGAGCGAATTTTGATCTACACCGATGGATTTAGGAGTACCAACGGTGTTGGGTGTGCTTATGTTCATGGAACCGAACCCTATACATTCGGTTTTCATAATAGCACATCCATGCATAGCTGTATGCCATATACCGAGCCATTTTGCATGTGCGCCATCTAAAATTAGGAACTGTCTCATTTTGAGTGATTCCCTAAGTGCACTTGAGAGCTTTCGTGAGCTGTACAACTACCACCCCATTGTTCAGCGAATCCAGGATGCTCTTCATGTTTTACACGCTTCTGGCGTTAATGTGGAGTGTGCTTGGATACCTGGTCACATTGGCTTGCCGGGGAATGAACTTGTGGATTTGGCAGCTAAGGCGGTAATCACAGAACCCAGAGTTACAATACCTCGGGTAACGTCGGAAGACTTTAGGCTTGTTGTGCGGAGAGCGCTGTTGTCCTGCTGGCGCGATGAGTGGTTGGTTCTCCGAGGAAAAAAGCTTAGGGTAGTTAAAGGCATTCCGATAAACTGGGCAACTTCTTCTCGCGTATCCCTTTCGTGAGGAGGTGCTCTTGGCTCAGTTGCGTATTGAGCACTGCAATTTTACGCACAGTTACCCTTTTAAGGGTGACCCTGCTCAAGGTCTTTCGGTCCGTGTATTGCTCTAGCACAATTTAGGGACTTTCTGCAACTGCCGGACAGTCTTGCAGAGGTTTTAGCGGATGATAAGCAAGCGGTTCATAGGATTTTTCATTTTGTTTCGAAAGTAAATTTCCAAATGCGGATTTAGTCATCTAAATAAAAGGTGTTTTATACTCATCGGTTTAGTTTTATATATCTATATTTATATACAACTTGTGTTATATTTCTGTATTGATATTTATCTCTGGTTTTTGCTTACAGTTTATTCATTTAATTTATTATTATTATTATTATTATTATTATTATTATTCAGCTTTATCTCTGGCCTTGTCATGATCTGTTACAGAAGGGCACTATTGACCTAGAAATTCAGCGCCCTTAAACAAAACCAAACCTTTAAAACACAATTTATTTCACGTAAGTTTTTTTCCCATAAACAGTTCCTGAGGTATCCGTTATTAATGGTTCGAATTGTTCACTTGTTGGTCATTCTTTTAAAGTCCTATCAACATTCAGCTGTTTCTCGCGATTTCACTATCACTGTTCCCTTTGTATCTATAATGAAATATGTAATGTAGCTGTTTCTGCACGGGTTTATCTGGATTAAAATGTACTAGATAGTAAAATAAGCTTCATTAGTAATAATTTGTATACCCACAAATAAACGATAGAGGATAGAGGAAGTCATGTGAATGTATCACATCAGATTTTTCTAAAATTGTTTGTTTTAAATCAAAAAGCCTTAAAGCATTTGTGGTGAAATCTCGGTAAAGAATTTTTGAATGAAACGCAATATTTACTCTACTTATGGGCAAGTAGTAGAGCAAGTAAAGCTAAAAGAAGTTTGTTAAGGAACACACACTTTTTAGATTAAAGGGCAGCCCACTTAAGATGTATTCGAAGTGGCCGATTCCTTCCTTTACTTGTTTTCGACGCATGAGCTGGTGTTGTGTAATCCACAAGAGGTCGACCCGGATGCTCGGATTAACGTGCCTTAGGGAAATCAGAGATCCCTGCTTCTTCCTACTCTCACATGCAGTGTGAAGTGTCCCACAGGAAAAGAAATCTTAACTTGACAAACTCCTCAACACGCAGCTTACAGTGTGACTTCAAAGTACACTTCTCACAGAGGAAGTGTTCACATAAATATTTATAATTAGCTGCATAATCGTTTAATAGCAGCTTAGGGTATGTGTAACAGAGACTACCTTTCTCTTAATATCTCTCTACATCTTGGAGTAAAATTAAATTCTAGCTTCTATGAAACGAGTTCTCTCATTATACAACAATTTTATTTGGCTACCTTATAATTAATGATAAAGGGAGTATTGTATTGCCACAAAAAATTTGATATCGAGATTTAACCGGAAATACACGTTTTGCGGTCCATTGAACCCAAACATATTTTCAGAAAACGATTCATGTATGTGTGTGTGATTGTGCATCTCTGAACAGCATAATTCAAAAATGAAAGGATGTATCCATTGAAAATGTTCGATACGTTTTATATACTCAAAATGGCTTTAACGCTTTTGATTAAAATACGATATTTTGACGTAGCGGCTATGCCCCGAGCATATCGGGAGGAAAGCGACCGACCGCCTGCCCGGTTGAAGAGATAAGGAGAGGTATGTAGACGGAGCAGCGCTCTCTCGCAGCATAAACACCGAAAGTGCTACCGAGAGATAACCAGATTCTTTTGCAAGATTTTTCTTCCCTCCTCCCGCAAATATTCTAGAACGCTTTCTAAAACTCCAGCGACTGTTATAAAGATTTCCCTAAGGCACGTTAATCCGAGCATCCGGGTCGACCTCTTGCGCATTACACAACACCAGCTCATGCGTCGAAAACAAGTGATGGAAAGAATCGGCCACTTGACAGCCCCTGGCATCCTGTGGCAGTGAATTCCAGAGCCTAGCAACCTTCACAATAAAAGATGATGAGTTCGGTGAAGTGGTATTGAAAGTATGTGAGGATTTTCCGATCGTGTATAGAGGTTGTGAGATGAGGACAAACTTTTAAAGCGAGAAGCTAGGTATGTAGGGGAAGAAGTGTGAATACGTTTAAAGAGAAGTAAAAGACAATAAATGTTTCTACGGTCAACTGGTGCAACCATGACAACTCGTGGAAAGATGATGTTAAATGACCATAACGACTACATAACAGATGTGGCGTACACGCGTGTTATGAGCTAGCTGTAGTTTACGTGACAGATCAGGTCTTAAATCTGTGAGGAGTAAGTCACAATAATCCAAGTGGGGCATCACCATTCTTTGTACCAAACTCTTTCTTAGATTCCTAGGCAGGGGCGTATTTAAACGCTTGAAAGTATGAAGCGTTTAAACTAAAAAAATTTCTTCCCTATAAATCTCAGTAACATGATTTTCCCACTAAGTTTACTGTCAAGAATAACACATAAAGTTTTCCTCGATTCTGTCAAAGAGATAAAAGAATTATTAATTTCAATTAATGGAATACAACGTACGTCTATAGTGCTTAAAAACCTTGGATGTCCCACCAGCAATGCCTGTGATTTTGAGAGATTAACACCAAGGCCTAAACCACGTGCCCATGAATAAACAGAGTGGAGATCATAGTTTATTTTCAACACCATATTGTAGCGAGCTACAGAGGAGGTTCGAACAGGGAATCAAAAGTTGCTTCAGTATTGCCAATATTCAGTAAGATGGTGAAACGATGGAGACACGACCTTTTGGATCACGGGGCTGCCTTGTCAGCAAACCAAAGAGTATTTAACGACCACGGAATTAGGTCACACTCTCATTCGGAGCTCATTCATTTCTGGTCGACATACTCGTCCGGCGAAGCTCTGGATAACAGGAGTGCGTCACCTCTCACCATAATTAAGTTAAATTTTTATCGGTGTGAACCCCAAGACTACCGCAACACCTGGTAAGATGCATTACCTGGGTGATAAGCTCCTGCTGGTATAACCTATCATTCTGGCTGCTTAACTACCCTCCCCCGCTAACCATGTAAATAGAGTACAAATATAGCAGTTAGTTTTTATACCATCCCTGGGGTATTATTCGATGCCTCCTCCCAACCTACCAACTAACCGCTAATCCCGCCACGTCCCGGACTACCAGCCTCATTGTTTGACGTTACCGCCCTCATGGTTGTAAGCATCTCTAGGAGCTAACACCCTAGGATGCTACAATATTGCGAATGTCGTCAGTTTGTGAATGTATGTATAATTGTAGGTCATCGGCATAAAGGTGATATATTCTGTAGCAAATGGAGTGAGAATATTGCTTATATAAAGTGCAAATAATACTACCAAAACGCTCCCCTGTGGAACTCCTGGCTTTACGAAACGCCATGACAAGGAGAAGCTCCTAGAAATGATACACTGCTGCCTTTCCCAAAGATAGGAGTTGAACCACGTGGCATTTGTATCAGACAAATTTAGTTCCTTAAGCACAGCGAGTAATACATTTGTATCTACAGAATTAAAAGCTTTAGTCCTGCTTAATAGTACCAGTAGAATCAGTTTCCGTTCATCGCAAACTTTGCGTATATCTTCAACAATATTCAATAGCGCCATGCTGGTCTATGGCCTGGTCTGAAACTGGATTGATAGGGATTAAAAAGGTTATGTTTATTAAGGTATTCTGTCAGCTGATTATGTACGATACATTCAAATGCTTGGGAAATTGGTCTGAAATCATTAGGCGTCTCGGGTCCTTTAGTAGAGGTGTTATATATGTCCGTTAATTGAAATTAAAATTGAGTTTTTATTTATGGACGCCCTTTAATTTCTGTGGGCCTTAGCGTCCCATTCTATATTGGGCGTGATAGACTAGTACTTTTGATCAGAGGCCTCTTTATCAGGCTTGAGGTTCCTTTACGTGCCGTAAATCTAAGACACGGGACCACCGGCTTTACTTCCTTCCGAAGGAAGCCATAATAAGGATTTCTACGTCCGAAAAAATACATCACCCTCCGCCGGGTTTGAATCCGCGACCTCGGGAACATGGTAACTACTACACCACGGAGGACGACCGCATATGTCTATTTCCATTGTATATAGGTCACTCCAAAAGTTTTGTGAATGGACGCAATAAAATATTAAAAGTTTAGATCCTATCATTGCATATTTCCAAAATATTCTCCATTGCATTCTATACACCATCTTATCCTTTCAAACCGTATTTCAAATGCTGAACGTCTTCTTTGGAGAGAGTGCAAATACATTCTTCGTAAGCAGTAAACTGCGGTTTCAGGTGACTCAAATCGTTGACCTCGAATGTTTTCTTTCATTTTGGGGAATAGGAAAAAGGCGCCTGGGCCCAGATCTGGACTGTAGGGAGGATGGGACAAACATCTCAAATATATGACTTCTGCTCCTGCAGAAATTGGGTTGTTTCTTTTACAGTGTGGGCAGAGGCATTGTCACGGTGCAACAAAATTCCGCGCAGAAACAGTCTTAGGACGCCTTTTACTCAGTTCGTTGAACACTTGTGGCAGCCATTTTGTGGTGTACCATCTGACAGTAACCGTCTTTTGTCCCTCCAGCGGAGTCGTCACAATGTGGCCACTTGCTGAGAAGCAGGAACAGATCATCTTCTTGCCAACACTTTTGTTCACTTCACTTCTGTTGGGGAATCTTCTCCTGGGAAGAGTCAGACGGTGACTCTCGTTTACTTTCTGGATCATACCGGTAAATCACCTGTTACAATGTTATTCCCGCAACATGTGCTCTGCTTTCCTCACATTTTCATCCATTGCCGCTGTGGCCGGCCGTCCTGCTCGGTCTTCATCTTCGAGGGAATCCCTTCCTCTTCTGAACTCTGCATACCGTCGATAAATGGTGGAATGCGAAGAGCAAAGATCCCCCACTACACAATGCAGTCTTTCAAGGCATTCTCTCTCTCCCTAAACCGAAAAGTCATGGAGAATCATAGCACGGAAATACTTTCGTTTGAGATCCATTCTAGGGTATGACGTAGCAACACCTGCTATACATACACACGCGATGCTGACGGTGAAAATTGTTGGAGCACTTGCACATGCTGCTATCTGAACTTCAATCTGAAGTTAGGAAGAGTTGCTTTGATTTACCACTACTCATTGTCGTCTATTCTCAAAACCTTCAGAGTAACAACATTTGTTAGTTTCAGGTCTCTCATGCAGCACACTTCGAACAGTACGTTCCTTATCAGTTTTGTTCAGTTCAAAGGGAACTTTAATGAAAGTTCTTTACCATCTACTTAGAGCAGGTAGAGGAAGTATTGCATTCAATTAAATAGTTATATACAAGGTTTAACTGAAAGTTCAAGTTGTGGGATCCCTGAACCCCCTCCCCCAAAACAGTGTGTTACACTCACATGACTTTCTCTACTCTTGTACAAGCTATTTTTACAAACCCTTAGTCTCCATATGCTTCATGTTAATCGAGATATCGAAATGTTAATCTTATTGCGAATTTTCTTGTAGATGCAAGGGAAACTGCTAGGCTTTAAGCGATAGTCAAATATTTTAAGAGCTGGTTGCTATGTGCAGCATTCCATTCTCTTTGCATTACCAGGACAAAAATAGTGAATAACGAATTCCCATTTGAGAAAAAGTATAAGTATTTGGAAAATTTAAGAGAATAACAAGCAATATCTCGAAAATGGTTCACTCATCAAAAAAATTTATATGACATAAATTGTGTATTTTAATGCGATCTACATTTTTTGTGCAGTAACTTTTTGTCCATTTCTTATGGTTTGTCAGTTATGCAAAAGTCGTTCACGATGAAGAATACTTTTGGAGACATTCCCAGAAAATTCAAGATATGCATTTTATTTGTCATGAAAGTATCTTAAACATATGATATTTTAATCAAAATCGTTTGAGCCATTTTTGAGAAAATTTAAATTTTCGCAAAATGTTCCATGTAAAGGGTAATCTGGGATGAGGAGATTTTCTTGAAAACCTTCCTGTCGTATCTCTGGAAGATACTAAACCTAAATGCCAAGATTGGTGCTTATCCAACTGTTCGTTTCTGAGTTATGCTGTTCACAGTCACACACACACGGACATGTTTCCAAAAATGCTTTTTTTTGGATTCAGGGGACCTCAAAACATGTATTTCCGGTGAAATCTCGTTATCGAATTTTGGGTGGAATACAATACTTCCCCCTACTTACTATACTTAGTAGAGAAAGTAAAAACTCTTGAATGCTAAACTTGGTATTTAAGTACAGCATCATCCAAGGATGTGATACAAATATTTTCAAGAAAATCCACCCCTATATACTATCTTTATACGGAAATATTGTTATTATTTTTTAATTTATTCAAAAGCAGGTATAACGATTCTAACTAAAATAACATGTGACTAATGCATA
Organism: Deroplatys truncata; assembly: GCA_030765065.1. Taxonomy (NCBI): domain Eukaryota; kingdom Metazoa; phylum Arthropoda; class Insecta; order Mantodea; family Mantidae; genus Deroplatys; species Deroplatys truncata. Next base: position 26,164,637 of record CM060985.1, on the reverse strand, counting down.
ACTTGAATTCTATTTGAATAGCCTGTCCTTTTACGCTTGTTTGAATGAAATTTTAAAAGATAGAAAAGAAACTTATCACAGAAAAATGTGGAGCTCATTAAAACATACAATTAGGCTAAATTTTTCTTAGCGTTTGCCGTTTTAAAGTATTCGATGTTGCAACTTATCAGTCAATCCCCCCTTCCCCCGGCGCAAGAACTTGTTTTCCCAATAAATATATGAAATATGTTTTCGCGTACTGAAACCTTTTTGCTTAATTTGTAACAACTCATAGATAAAAATATATCGTGATTAATGTAAAGAAGATAGAAGAATTACATTTTGTATGAATAGCACAATATATAATGAATATGTCTGTAAGTTAATTTTATACGACAAGGTGTAACCTTTTTACTTTCTCTAATACTTACCTACGGTAACTAAAGGAAATATTTTATTCCACCCAAAAAATTCGATACCGAGTGTGCGTGAACGCATAACTCTAAAACGAAAAGTCGGTTAAATACCAAACGTAGTATCTAAGTTCAACATCCTCCAAGGCCTTTCACTTCAGAGAGATCCGTGATGGCCAAGAGGAAACATCGCAGAGTCGCTGAGCCTCCTCTTCTTCCCCGGCATCCGCCGAGGGGAAGCCGACGCAGCCGCCGCAGTCCCGGCAACCTACGCTTTGACCACCGCTTCCCCGTCACTGCGCCCGCAGTCGCCGCTACACTCACTGGCATCTACGCCGCCGAATCTGAGAGCTTCCCAGCCTGCGCAGAGCCAACGTGTGCCTCAGAGGAGGTGCAGTGCTGTCAGCCGAGGGGTCCAGAGGGCTCTGCCAGCCAGGTTCCTCGTCACCGCAACTCACCAACAGCGACCTTCAGCAATGAGGGCCGTCAGGAATAATCGGAGCCTAGGGACCCACGTCGCTTGTCAGGATGGAGTTTGAAGACCCTGGCGACTAAGAAGCGGTCTTGAGGGCTGGCGGGCCTGCCCTTGTTACGGCGGTGCTTAAGCATCGAGGCCAGCCTAGTGGAACGCCAGGCTCCCTGCCGGCGCTGTTGTGCCTACGGGCACGAGGCATCCTGCACAACGAAACCGAGGTGTCACTACTGTGGTGCGTCCAGCGCCACTGCTTCGTGCAAGCAGCATGACCTGCGACACAGTCGTTACTGCACTACTTGTGGAGGGACGACTAGCTTCACCGGTCAGCCGCTCTGCCCATGGTATCCTCGCAGGAAGGCATCGCCTACACCACCGCATATGACACCACAACCACTACAGCCTACATCAGCAGTCACCTTAGAATCATCACCAGCACACTCGACCGGGGCGGCGACGCGGGAAGCTCATGTTGAGTTCCTGAACTTTTGTGTCCGTTTAGCCGCTCTGGAAGAGGCCATAGTAGACATCGCTCTGAAACTACAATAACTTCAATATTTACAAACCATCGCTGATATCAATTATCAGACCATCATCACTGAATTTTCAGCCCGGTTAGAAACAGTCTACGACCGTCTCTACGCCGTAGAGAGCTTGGCAGCAACCTTCAATACGCCGTCACTATTCCTTACCACTACCACCAGGAGTCCTATCTTATCCTCACCTAAACTCCGCTGAGGGGACAGGCTGGACCCTGGTCAAGCATGTCTCCCAGCACACAATCCTTACTCCTCCTGAGGCCCAGTTACACCATCACCTTGGAATGCGCGGGTGCTTTAGGCGGTATCGCTGCAAACCTTCTCCTTTCCAATTCGGTGGAAGAGTTTTTAGTGGGTATGCCGAAATTGGTGACTCCCACACTCGCAGTCCCGACTCCCATCGGGGTTGGGGTTAGTGATTAAATCATTTTCTCCGCCACTCGAAAAAAAGGATGTGACACGAAAATCTTTAAAATACCCCACTCCAAGCTACCCTTTGCATGGATAATTTTTAGAATTTTTTTATTTTCTAAAACATGGCTGAAACGATTTTGATTAAAATATCTTATATAAAAGATATTTACATGACAAATAAAATTTGCATCTTGAATTTTCTGGGAACAGTCCAGCAAGTTCTATGCATTCGGAAGGGCTTTTGTATAATCTTGTATAACTTGTAAACGTTAAGCGATAGACGAAAATGTACCATATAAAAATGTAGATCTCTTTAAAACACACAATTTACTTATATAAGTTCTTTTGTGGCATAAGCCGTTTCTGAGATATCTGTTATTAATGGTTCCAATTGTACATTTCTTGGTCATTCTCTTAAAGTCCTTTCAACATTCAGTTGTTTCTCGCGATTGCATGGAAACAGTATGGAATTTTAAGGCCAGCATATAGCGTCCAGTTCTTAAACTTTTGAGATAGAGGGTAGAGAAAGTCATATAAATGTATAACATCAAATTTTTTAAACGTGCGGTGTATTTATTTTAGAGGTGACGTCATGTCTGGATTTTCTTGTTATTACTTTCATCGTAAGCCGGTGCCGGAGAATTCCCTGATAGGGAAGTGAGGTATCTCGAATTAACTCTTGCTGTTCATATCTGAGGGTGAAAGCTTTTACGACCGGATGAAGAGATTACAGGGAGAATGAGGTCGCCAAGTTCTTCTCCTTTCAGCTATGAATTCCCCTCATACCGTCTATGAATAACATTCAAAGTAGGCGAAACTCTCTTGTAAACATCAGGTAGCTTAACCATGCAAGAGTTTTCATAGGCTGCTGTGATGCTAACAGTGGCCACTGTAGGATTAGACAAGACTGTTACTTTGTAATGTTTCAAAAATAACGGGTACGGAAAGCAATAGTTACCCATTAACGGTTACAAAAGTAATCTCAAGTAGAGAAACCAATTACTCAGTAACGATTACAAAATTAACGGGGAAGGGAGTAACTAGTTACTCAATAGCGCTTACAAAATTAGCGGGTGCAGAAGGTAACTAGTTAATCAGTTCACAGGTACAAAATTAAACGGAGCAGAAAGAAATTAGTTACACGGTAACGGCTACAAAAGTAAATGGAGCAGAAAGTAACTAGTTGCTCAGTAACGGGAATAGAAATTAACTAGTTACTCAGTAACGGTTACAAAAGTAACGGGAACGGAAAGCAACCAGTTACTCAGTAACGGGAAAGAAAGTAAGCAGTTTCTCAGTAATGGTTATAAAAGAAACGGGGACAGTAAATAAGTCAATAAAGGGTAACAAAGTATAGGAGACAGTAATTATACGTACTACGTATGCTATTACAATTACTAGTAATTGTATGCTATGTATTGCTATAACTTGCTAATCACGCCAATATACAGTACTCCATGGCTCCTCAATACAGCGTGGCAGATCTTTATAGCAAGTACCAATTAAGGCCTTCAGCACGTAATGTACATATTTAGAAATATATGTACATTGACGCTTGTAGCTTATCTTCCTTCCAAAGCAACCGATTAGTTGGTCATGAAATAGTTACTTATGTTATGAACTGGAGACATCTTAGGGTGGTATTTATACGAAAGCCAGGGAAACCCTTGACTCTGGCTAAGTCTCTAAGACCCATCAGTTTACTGTCAGTAATTCTCAAAACTCTTGAGAAGTTAATAGAGGAAGTGCTTTGGAGGTATATCTGCAGCAGAATCAGCTGAGGCAGTATTTTATATCACAACACTGTGAATGCCAGAGTGATCGTAGTGTAAATAAGCATTATTGTATGACATTGATTTGAGATGTTTGTTAATTATAAGCATTGTTAGCAAATAAGTTTACGCGGCCTCACTGAAACTGACAATAGGAGCGGGTAACAATGAGCGAGGGGGTGAGTTGTTTATCAATTATAAGAGACAAACAAATGACGTCAGATTAGCGCGCTTTTCTGTAGAAATGGAGGGAATACCTTCCCTAGAGCATATTTGTTCGTAATTTTGATTGGATATAAAAATAGACGCTAATGTTGGCGCGCTTTATTAACCAATAGCAGTTCTGATATAATGTTTAGGCATATCGGGGTGAGGAAGTATAAAAAGCTAAAGCCAGAGATGGGTAACGCTCAGTCCAACAGAAACATTCGTGCATTACACATCGTTCAGTCCAACAGAAGGATTCGCGGGTAATACGTCGTTCAGTCCAACAGTATCATACAAAGGTTATACGTCGTACAGTTTAAGAGATTCGTTCACACGTTATACGTCGCGCAATTCTACAGAATCTCTCGCGTTGTAAAGTTAGTTATAAATGTGAAATACGCGAATTAATAATGTGCAGCAAATAAGTGATTATAGTGATATTAGAAAATATAACAGTTTCAGTCGGGCGTGTATCAAGAGTCAATATGTGAAATTAATTAATTGTGACGGTAATAAAAGTGTAAAAACAAATTCTTTTATAAGTGTTATCTTTCAGTAATAAATCCTTTCCGTTTACACACCCTGTTTAAGAGATATGCTCGACTGAGAAATAATAGCTAGCCGGAGGACAAAGAACCCAAAAATTCGAACTAGTAATACAATAACAGGCGCTCAGCAAAAGATAACACAAAGTAACCGCGACAAATTGGCTCCCATACGTGGGGTAGATAAACATGAAGCATCTTCCAACTACCAACAAATATAATCTACTTCACAGCATCCTATCGTACAGGAAGATCAACTGAAACTGCCTTTTTCAGGTTTCCTATAAAATGGAAAAGATAATTCATGATAAGGAGGTGGCAATTGGTGCCTTAATTCATATTGAGGGTGCCATATGTGTCATTATGACACTCTTGATACCACTACTGTAAGGGAACACGAAATTGATGAAACATGTTAGCGGTGGATTCAATCCATGCTGAGAGGAGGAATAGTTCATACAAGCCTCATGGATAGTAGCCTAGCTGCAAAGGTTATGAGTGGTTGTCCACAGGTGGGGTGTATTCACACCTACTATGGAACCTGGTGATTAGGGGCTGCTCGTTTAAGTAAGTAACCTAGGCTTTGATGTCACGGGCTCTGCTGATGATATCATCATCATAGTTCGAGGTAAATACATAGGAACAGTCAGGGAACTCATGCAGTCGGTCTTGAATACTGTGGCAAAATGGGCTGTGAATGAAGGCTTAACTGTTAGATCTCATAAAACAGCCATAGAGCCATTTACCAGATGAAGAAACATAAGCACCTCTATATCTTCAAGGTAAAGAACTTAAAATGTCTGGGGAAGTCAAATACTTGGGAATCACCTTTGTCTCCAAGATGGACTGGAATCAGCATTTCAAGGAAACAAAAACCGTACGAAAACAATCTTCGAAGTACTTAGACGCACGCATGGCAAAGGATGGAGATTAAGACCCGCTATGATCCATTGGCTATATACCAGGATAATCATACCATCACTAAATAAAGTCCAAAGAACAGCATGTATGGCTGTTACAGGAGTTATGAATACAACTCCTACTCCAGCAATGGAGACATTCTTGAACCTGGCTCCATTGCATATAGTTGTAATGAAGGAGACAAGAATGGCATGCTGAGCAACTGAGAATTCCTGAAATAGACAAAGGTTTGCTAAGAATTAGGAAATACATGGGAGATGCATTTTTAGAAATGCCGTCAGAGTATACAATTCCAATTAAACACTTTATAAAGAACTTCAGGGTCATTGTTGACCCTGAATGTTGGACGAGTAAAACTCTGGAGAGGAAACTTTCATGTGATTTACAGACAGCTGAAAGGATGGTTTAGGAACAGGATCCGGAGTATATGGCAAAAAACCAAGGTGAAAAAACTTTCTACCCTTTGGTGAATATGCTACTGTTTTTGAAACAGAAATTTATGCTTTTATTCAATGCATACATGAAAACATAAGGAAAGCTTACACTGCTAACAGATCATTATCTTCTCATATAGCCAGGCTGCATTTAAGGCTCTAAATGATCATAAGGTAATGTCAGGACTGGTTTAAAACTGCATAAGGTTGCTCACAAGCTTGGCAGAAACAAAATGAAGTACAACTCACATGCGTACCGAGTCATAGTGGCATAGAGGGAAATGAGAAAACTGATTAACTTGCAAGACAAGGAGCAACTTCACTATTTATTGGACCAGCGCCGACTCTAGGAGCATCTCGATGTTTAGAAAGAGAGGCTCTTAAGGACTGGTGCAAGTAGAACATCATAAAACCTGACTTAGAACTCCAAGAAACAAACATGGTACTGTTTATTAGAAAAGTATGTAAGAAAAGAACTGAAAGTTACTTAAATGTAACAGACTTCAGCTGAGGGCAATGATTGCATTTCTGAGAGGAAGTTCTCCTGTAAAAAAGCATCTTAACACGATGGGGGTGTTTCTGGGTAACTTAGATTGCACAATGTGCAACAAAGAAACTGAAACAGCCAAGCACATTGTAGGCTCCTGTGAGGCTTACAGGAGATATATAGTTTTGGGGAAAATGTTTTTAAAACCAGAAGAATTTGAAACCATATGTGTTATGAGACTGTATTCCTTGGTAAAGGTATCGTCCTCCGTGGTGTAGTAGTTGCCATACTAGCCTCTAGTCCCCGAGATCGCGGGTTCAAACCCGGCGGAGGGCGATGGTTTTTTTCGGGCGTAAAAATGCTTAGCATGGCTTTCTTCGGAAGGGAAATAAAGCCGGTAGTCTAGTCCTGTGTTGTAGATTTATGGCACGTAAAAGAACCTCAAGCTGATAAAGAGACCTCTGAACAAAATTACCGGTCTTTCTCGCCCAATATAGAATGGGACGCTAAGGACCACAGTAGTTAAAGAGCGTCCATAAATAAAACTGAGTTCAATTTTGGTAAATGGTGCAGGCATAATGAATTGCCTTTAAAACGATACGGGTAGCACAATAAGATGAAGGGCGTCCGGAGCAATGACGGAAATCTCTATCGCGTAAGACAAGAGTTACATATCTTATTGTTTCACATGCGTGGATAAGAATTACGCAACGCGTGATCTGTGGGAAAAGAAATTTTTTCATGTAATTTTGTATCAATAAATAATTACGAAAAATACTGAATTGGTAATCTTTTTATCTGAAATTTCATTATTTTAATTCTTAATGGTAAGTACTTGGTACTGAAATTACTAATTTCTGCGAATTTCAAACCATTTAGCTGAACTTTTTGTTGAACATTTGAACAATATAGTTATAGAGTAAGTTTAATTTTCATGGTCTGGTGCACCTAAACTTCCATGAGGAGTTTGTGGGACTGAAAATTCTCGCACCTCTCTCTAAAGAAATCACTTTAAGGGCTGAGTATGAAAACAAAATCTCAGAATAGATCACCTTCTAGTTTGTTACATAATTCTCTATCGCGTCATTAGCTGGGAACATGAAGTGAAGTTTGTTGTTGCTTTCCAGGGAAACACGCCATCAAAGTCAAGGATGTCGCTGTTCGCGTGTAATTTAATTGATTAGTCAATTAACGTGCGTAAAGGATTTTTCTCTTCGCGTAGCTATATTAGAGAGGAGGGCAAATGCAGTGATCTCGTATTCTGAAGGAGAAAGTCCGGACCCGTTGCTTTTACTTACACGTGGATGTAAGCAACTTTCCCGGCCTTTATACTCTAGTTATTATTGGGAATAATGAATAGATCTCGGATTTTTAGCCACCTAAAATAGGTTCGAAAATTATAAAAATAAGCACTAAAGATATAGCTTAAGTACCCAAAATACAGTTTCGGCAAGCTAAACATTTGATTTTATGTATCTAAAATTCATTTTCGCTTATTAAAGGTGTAAAAATGTCAGATAATTAGTGAGCATTAAAAATTACACAGTAACAAATTTACTAAATTATTGTAGCTATAAACATTTTATAATGAAATTATGGTTGCTAATACATAATACGTGCTTATAAAGTTTAAAAAAGGCATTCAAAACTTATCCAATAGATCATAGTGGAAATGCACTAGGGATGCTCAGAAAATAACATTGTAACAGTTACCAAAGTAACTAGTTATCGCATAAACGGTTACTAAGTAACGAGACGATTACCGAGCCTGGCTGAGATCATCCACTGCATGTGCGCAGCACTGATATCGTTTGTCGGGAACTAGTTACCTCAACTCGTTTGCAACTTGAGTCATCCTCGCACGGAGTTGCAAGTACATATTTATCACAGCACATTCCTTATCGCTTCGAATATAGGTCACGGGCCTCAGATGACAGGTCAGTCAGAACTCAGGCACCAAAGCTGTATGTATTACATTTAAGATGTTTTTCACGTACGATTATAGGGCACGAGGTTTTATTCATCGCGGATAGATAGGTATGAATAAACAATTAATTCTGTTTAGCAGCAAAATATGGGTGGGTTGCTAAGTACAAACAACGGTTACATACATTTTAATAGTGGCGAATCAAGATCCAGAGTTGCAAAATTTTAGGAAGTCTATCCTCTAAGATTGCTTTAAAAAACGTGAAATTTTTCCAACCTTAGAATTCGAAAAGCATGTGCGAAGGTGTGTTTTTCTGCTGTTACTTTCTCTACTACGTATAGTAAGTAGGGAAGTATTGCATTCCACCCAAAAAATTGATACCAAGATTGCACAGGAAATACATGTTTTGAGGTGCACTGAATGCATATAAAGCATTTTGGAAACATGTACGTGTGTGTGTCTGTTTGTGAACAGCATAACTCAGAAACGAATAGTCGGATAAACACCAAACTTGGTGTTTAGGTTCAGTATCTTCCAGAGATGCGACACGAAGGTTTTCAAGAAAATCTCCCCACCCCAGATTACCCTTTACATGAAACATGTTTCGAAAATTTTAATTTTCTCAAAAATGGCTGTAACGATTTTGATTAAAGTATCATATGTTTAAGACATTTTTATGGAAAATAAAATGTATACCTTGAATTTTCTGGGAATGTCTCTAAAAGTATTCTTCATTGTGAACGACTTTTGCATAACTGGTAAACCATAAGACATAGACAAAATTTTACTGCACAAAAAATGTAGATCGCATTAAAATACACAATATATGTTATACACATTTTTTTTGTCTGCTGAACCATTTTCGAGATATTGCTTGTTATTCCCTTAAATTTTCCAATACTTATACTTTTTCTCAATTTCGTTATTCATTTTTTTTGTCCTGGTAATGCAAAGAAAATGGAATACTCCACATAGCAACCAGCTCTTAAAATATTTGACTATCGCTTAAAGCCTACCAATTTCCCTTGCACCTACAAGAAAATTAGCAATAAGATTAACATCTGGATTAACATGAAGCATGTGGAAAATAAGCGTTTTTAAAAATAGTTTGTACAAGAGTAGAGAAAGTCATGTGAGTGCAACACATCAATTTGTTTGGTTTTTTTATCATGGATATTTACGTCTTTAACCTTGCATGACAAATAACAATGAGAAGCCGACATATATATGGCAGGGTTACATCATTAATCCTGAATCAAACCTTCAAGTTGAAAGGGCTGCCTCATTACCAAACACACCATAATTGTAACCTGAATATTCTCTAATAACATTGTATAACTGCATGCTTCCGACTTATATTTGCATAAATGTAATTACTTTTACTTTTTATAGTACGTATAGTAAGTAGAGGAAGTATTGCATTCCACTCAAAAGTTCTATACCGAAATTTCACCGGAAATACATTTTTGAGGTGCCCTGAATCCAAATAAAGCATTTTGGGAAACATTTCCATGTGTGTGTTTGTCTGCCTTGGTCTCTATCTATCTCTGAATAGCATACTCAAAAAGGAAAAGTCAGATAAATACCAAACTTGGTATTCGAGTTTAATATCTCCCAAGGATGCGATACGAAGTTTTTTAAAAATTCCTCCACCCCAGACTACTCTTTACATGGAAAAATTTTCGAACTTTTTGATTTTCTCACAAATAGCTCTAACGGTTTTATAATTAAAGCACTATATGTTTAAGATATTTTTATGGCAAATGAAATGCATATCTTGAATTTTCTAGGAATGTCGCAAAAGTCCTCTTCAGTCTGAATGACTTTCGTATAACTGGTAAATCGTAAGAGATAGATGAAATTTTCCTACATAAAAAATGTAGATCTCGTTAAAACACACAATTTATGTAATATGAGTTTTTTGTCGAGTGAACCATTTCCGAGATATTCCTTGTTATACGTTTGATTTATCCAGTACTTATACTTTTCTCAAACGGGAATTCGTTATTCGTTTTTTTATGTACTGGACATGCAAAGAGAATGAAATGCTCCACATAGCAACCAGCTCTTAAAACATTTGACTATCGCTTAAAGCCTACCATATTTCCCTTGCACCTACAAGAGAATTAGCAATAAAATCGTTTCCTCATATATTTATCTCGATTAGTATGAAATAGATGGAGAATAAGAGTTTGTAAGAATAGTTTGTACAAGAGTAGAGAAAGTCATGTGAGTGTAACACATCAGATTTTTTTGGATTCAGGGGATGTCAAAGCATGTATTTCCGGTAAAATCTCGGTATCGAATTTTTGGGTGGAATACAATACTTCCCCTACTTACTATACGTAGTAGAGAAAGTAAAAAGTTGTAAACAAAACCACATGACAAGAGAACACCTGGTTGGCTGGTGGACAACGTTTCCCGCTTTGCACATTGTCTCTTCTTCTACATAAAACACTTCGGTTCAGATCGTAACGTTTTGTGGTTATTCTTTTGCAGAGAAATTTAAAAGTTTCAATATTGTAACAGTTAAATTTATGAAACAAAATGTGCTTGTTTGGATTCACCTATAATTAAATGAATCTTCTAGCAGATGGTTTAAGAGGCATGTGCAGGCGCTGCAGTTAGATTCCCGTTTCCGGATAAGCCACTTTTTGCCACATGTTGAGAAAAATTACTTTAGTGAGTGTCATGGCTGAGAATCCTCTGCCATTGTGGAAAACATAAACGCGGAAAATTGTTAGAAGACAATTGTGTTAAATGTTTTTAAAAATTCTGTGAGAAGTATCCTACTGTAATCGATAATTAATAAGGTTGGCTGTTGCTTAGCAATAATAATTAGTCGCTGTCGAAACTTCTGCCAGAACACTTCGACCTCGCCACTATCACTGAAGATGTCTGCCACTGTCACAGATGAAACATCTGGTAGGAAGAAGAAGGAGCCCACAAGCCCTAATAACACTTTGTTTAATATTTGAACTTCTTTGTTAGTGACGCAGAATTGTTGCTGGTATTGCTCGGGTCACGTTTGTTTTCTGTTGGTTTTCTAACCTTAGTGCCAATCATTTTCTTAACTCGATTCATAAAAGGTTAAAGCAAAGTGGTATATTGATATTAGTCATTAAATGAATGATTTATAAAACCTGAAGTTAAGAACAGTTTAATCCAGTACCTTTAAGCACAGATGCCAAACTGTTCAAATACACCACTTTCATTTGTCTACTCTTAGTGCTATGTGTTAGAAGTTTAGGATATAAGGCAAAATATAGGAATAAGACATAAAATGGTTAAAAGCTAATGATCCCCAAGCTGCACAATATACTGTATTCACATTCTGTCTGAAGCAAGGCACATCAAATTCGGGGATATTGAGGGAGGTGGGATGTTATGAAGATACAATGCACTGTAAAATAAGAGCAGTGAAGCACTGGCTGAGGCTGATGCAGGGGGATAACTCCACATTACCATCCAAATGTTGTAAATACCAGCGAGAAAACCTGTCTCCTAAGTTTTGGGCAGCTGATTTGGAAAGGGGTTTGAGGAGAAAAGGAATGGGGTCAGTATGGCTAAGAGCTGAAACAAATGACAAAAACATATGGAAAGGTGTTAAAAGAAGACTAAGAGACATCAACCAACAGGAAATAGAATCGAATTGTAAAATTAAACCTTCTCTAAGTCTAGCAAATGAAATAAAATTGAACTGGGGTAAAGAGGCACACATACTTAATTTAGGAAGAAAGGAAAGATCAGGAATGGCATGGTTTAGACTGGGGGGATTGAGGGCACAGAAAATGACTTACGATTCTGGCAGGAGAATCTGCTCATTCTGCGATTTGGATAAGGACTGGGCACATTTTCGCGGAATGTGCACACTGGGAGAACCAGCGGACGACTAAACTGAAAGAAAAATTCTTAAGTCCCTCAAGAAAGAGATTGGCCCCCCAGAGGAACTGGCAAAACATTGGCAATTTTTTGGCTAAAGTGCGCGAAGCTAGGTCAAATTTGTTCAGTTAGAAAAATTAATTTATTTCTATTTCCCTTTTTCTTGTTCCTTTTTGTTGTGTTTTCTTTCTCTGTTGTTTATTTTGTCACCCTATTGTTTCTTAAATATGCATGTACGGTCAATGACCCACGCACTAAATACTTGTGAAATAACTTCAATAATTTGAAACCAATAAAGATACCTTATCTATCTATCTAGTTCCCATCATCCTCCACGGGTGCTGCACCTTGTGCTCGGCGAAGTGCTACATTAAGTATTACATATTTACTTCTACTTTAAACATAGAGTGAAAAAGGTATAGTAACCGTAACGCATGGTAACTGTGACAATTATAACCGTTACACGAAAATAACGGCACATCCCTAAAGTGCACCGTACACTACAGAACCATTTCTGCCGTACTGCAGTCACCAACGAATACCAAACGATGCAAAGAGATCTAGAGGAGAATATTCTACTGTATTTCTATAAAACCATTGAATCTACTTGCTAAACTGCTAAAATAAATCAGTATTTTCCCCCGAATGTTTCATTCCTGCAACCAAACTACTACAAAGCCAAGCTTTTAGGTCAGGGCTGCATGGTGGAGGGTCCACACCTTTAGGGCATTCAGATACTCAGTTGCTAGTTATGCTGTATGCGACGATGTGTTGTCATGATGTAGATCCATAAGATGTCCGTCGATCTTCTTCAAGCATTGCTCGAACAGTGGCAATATTTTCGTCAGTAACAGCAGTTCTTGGGCGTCCTTCACAAAATTGATCAGTAAGAAAAAACAGCTCTTTTGAATTCGTTGTACCAATTATAAATTGTTTATTTAGACCGAGGCCTCTTCGCCAGATGCATTTGTAAGCCGGTCTTTACATTGTTTAGGCGTTTATGACGATTTAAAGTTGTAAAAAGTCCTAGCCCGCAAATATTCTCTAGTCAAATTCATTTTTGAGTGAACACAAAATCTTTAAATGATGATAATTAACAAACTATTAGAGAAAATTGAACAAACTACATGGCAATCAACTCCCAAAACATTTTAAAGTAGCCGCCAAATATAGACAAATTTAATTTATTTTAGAAACATGATATTCTAGAACTTTTCGACATCGCCCTCGTATTTGTTTTGTCATGAAATATTTTAAACATATGGTATTTTAATCAAAAGCCTTAGAACCATTTTTGATAAAATCAATATTTTCGAAATTTTTTTCATTTAAGGGGCAGTTTGGGGTGGTGTGATTTTCTTGAAAAACCTGTGTCACTTTCTTGGAGCATGCTGATCATAAATATCTACCAAGTTTGGTGTTTAAATGACTTTTCGTTTTTGAGTTATGGTGATCACGGACACACACACACACGAGCGCGCGCGCACGGCCGTACGTACATATGCATTCACACACGCGCTCGGACCTATTTCTAAAAATGCTTTTATTTATTTATTCATTCAGGTGACCTCAAAACGTGTATTTCCGGTGAAATTCGGTATCGAGCTTTAGCATGGAATGTAATATTTCCTCTAGAAAGTAATTAGGTTTTGTAAGAATAAAATAAAATACTAAAAGATAGGGGTTGAGAATGTAATATGATTGTAACACACCAGAGTTTAGCTGAATAATTTCTGGAGTTACTGCAGGCAAACGACAGAGAATATAAAACTGTACTCCACTATATTTTCAGTTGCAGCAAAGCTTCTATTGCAATACGCAAACACTAACCGGGGCGAAGGCAGGACACCTGGGTCAGAGACCCCCACATTGAAAATTATACCGTAGGGGAAGTAACATATTAATTTGTTGTCGTTTGCAAGTAGTCATTTGTACGCACCCATGTACATAGCCCGGATGAAACCAGGATTTAGGGGCCAGAACAGCGCTCGAAATTTATGTCCTAGGGGTTTGCTTGCTTTATTGTGCTCTTTCACATTACATAGGGCAGCTAAAACCTCCGCATGCATTCGTTTGCATTTCGTACGTTGTATAGTCTCAGATAATGTGGCCAACTCTATTATTATTATTATTATTCCAAGATTTTATCAAACATTTTATGGTTGTAAAAATTGGAATGAAAGCTCCGATATCGGTTATAAAAGGGTTTTAAGGTCAGTAGCAATAGTCAAATTGGAGATTCCGAAGTTTAGGTTTCGACTTTCCAGTTTGAAGCCAAAAAAAATCTTATGTGTTGCATTTATATGACTTTCCCTACTCACTCTTCTACAAACTATCCTTACAAAATGAAATTAATTGTTCTTCCACGCAAGCCGCGTGTTGGACAGGGTTGGCAAGGTAGAATCAGGCGACCGGGAGATCCGTGGTTCAAATCCCGGCTATGGCATTGAATTTTTCAGTCGCCTGATTCTACCTTTCCAACCCTGTCCAACACACGGCTTGTGTGAAGGAACAATTGATTCCATTAATTGACCTAATAGTGGTTGAAACTATGAAGTTCGGGACTTAAAGTGCTTACAACATTGTAAGTCGCCATTGGGGTATGTCATCTCAATACAATTTGAGATCTCCTTGTGGTTTACTGGGAAAAAACATGAATCAGCTGGAGAATTTAGTGGCGTGCCGGCTCAGTGGTTAGAGCAAACGGTCCAAGACCGGGAGATCCGTGGTTCAAATCCCCGCTATGGCATAGAATTTTTCAGTCGCCTGATTCTACCTTTCCTATCCTTACAAAAGCTTATTCTTATGTCCACTTTTTGTTAACTGAGATAAGCTTTCATTACGCATTTCGTTGAAGGTATAAGAGGGATACAGTAAGCTAAAGTGTAAATGAGATATTTAGAAAGCGGATTGCTATGTGGTGGCTTTGAAATTGCATGCTCTTTGTGCGACTACGAGAGAGAGAGAAAAACTTATGGCTTGAAAAAGTTAAAATCATCTTGCAGCATCAAAATAATATCTCCAAAATAATTAACACAACAAACAAAAAACATATTTCACATAAACTGTGTGCTTTAAAGAGATCTACATTTTTTTTCTATCTCTTACTGTTTACTAATTATACAATAGCCATTCAGAATAAACAGGACTTCACAGACTATCCCCAGAAAACTCAAGCTATACATTGTATTTGTCTTGAAAATGTCTTAAACATATGTTATTTTACTCAATTTTGGTATAAAAATGTAGAAAAACTTTCCATGTAAAGGGTATTTTTTGTGGTGGAAGTTTGTTAAAAATTTTCGTGTCGCATACTTGATGGATGCTAAATATAAATACCAAGTTTGGTGTTTAATCGACATTTCGTTTATGAGTTATGCTAATCACAGACAGACATAAACACACGTCTTCTTAAAAATATTTTTGTTTAACTTAGGGGCATAAATAAATATATTTCCGGTGAAATCTCGACATCTACTTAATGTAAATACGTACTGGAGAAAGCAAAAACTCCTCAAACGGGGATTCGAACTCAAACCTGTAGGATATGAAGCTGAGTGGATTAAATTAAATAACTCAAGTCACCTTCGTAAACCGCTGACATGTTTTGGCATTTCGCTTTCACAACTGTCATAAGGAACAAACAAGGTAACGTCTGTCTGCAAGTGGAAAAGAGATTTTAAAACACTGATTTAATTTTGGGCAGAAAAACGAATTACATCCGAAATTGCGTGGCAATTTGGATGTGCATAATTAAAAAGTGCTATGCGGGGGAAAAACCCAGTTACAATGCTTTAAAGTTTTGTTAAGAGGCAATTATTCTGTAGAGAAGAAGGAAAAGATATCCCCTTGCAACTGTGCAATAATGGCTTCTTTCTTTCTTTCTCCTTGCCTTTCTTCCTTTGCCCAAAAGGGAATTTCGGACTTCACCTTCAACAGCAGTTTTCTCTAGGAAAATTAAAAGGAGTAAAAGGAATAAAAAACAATGTTTCTCAAAGGATTCCGCATCTCGAGCAACTACTACCAACTGCAGCAATAAAATGGCATTTATTAAGAAAATATCTGATGTGATGCATTTACATGACTTTCTCTATCCCTTCGCTACAAGCTTATTTTTGTATTGATCGAGAAGATCTTTGTGTCGCATTTTTTGAAGGCACTAGACTTAAATACCGGGTTTGGTGTTGACCCGACTTTTCCTTTTAGAGTTATGCTGTTCACAGACGCAGCACGGAGCTTTTTATAAAAAAGCTTTTTGGGGGGCTATTCAGGGGGCCGCAAAACACATATTTGCGGTGAAACCTCGGTATCGTATTTTTGGGCGGAATGCAATACCTTGTCTACTTACTATGTACGTCGTGGAGAAAGTCATGTAAACGTAACAGTCGTTTGTTAACAAGTGCCGTAAAAGACTTCGTCTCGTGAACTAAACATAACATCTAATGTTAATGAATTTTTCGCACATTTTGCTTTAAGGAATCTCAACTGTTCGGTTTTGCAGCAGCAAGAGGTGCTGGCAACAAGATGCACTAAAACTTCTCAAAATGACGCCCCTCCGCACTTAATGTGTGTGGGAGAGGGGAGGTGAGAGATCTGACCTACTTTTGTTACTTCAGATTACTCTTTGATATTAGTTTCGTAGGAAGCTAAGACTCTTCCTTCAGGTACATTCTCTTCTAAAACATTGTTTCGCACGTGTTTACCTCCCCTATTCAAGTTACCTTTTGTTACTCTAGTCTGATCAGCAATGTCATTAGCTTGTTGTATCGACTAGGTAAAACTGATCGCTTTTAAGGGGCTTATTTAAAATTCTCTAACAATTTATGAAATGTAAAGAGTTCTATCAAGCAATATTTAAAATCTTTTTCAGGAAAGCGTTTAATTATGGAACACTTTATTGAGAGACGGTTGTCTACTACTTATTTTTAGTAGGTAGAGGATTTATTGCATCAGACCCAAGGATTCGATACCGGGAATTAACAGCTAATACATGCTTTGATATTCTACAGGGTGAGCCAAAAAACTACGTACTGGCTACGCGATGTTTTTCCTGTCCGAGTCCTCGGTGCTCACTGCCGTCTGCCGCGATCATAAAAGGCGCGGATGAAACCATACAACATTTTTAAAACTACTTTTAAGGCTTTACTTACCAACTTTATGAAAGGAGATGCTGAAACTGGGCACCGTCGTTGTCCATACATTTTTGGCACCTCTTTAGGAAACTATTCATCACTCGCCGTAGTTCACATTGAGAAATGCTGGTAATTTCCTGGCGGATATTTTGTTTTAATTCTTCCAGGGTGTGTGGGTTTGTCTTGTACACTTTGTTTTAAGTTACCCCAGAGATAGAAATCGCAGGGGGTTAGTTCGGAGGACCGAGAGGGCCACTCTACTAATAATACTGTCCTCTAACACACTTTCAATTTTTCTCATCTAAATATTGACTGTATCAGCTGTTGCAGAGTCTTGTTGAAAAAAGGCAAAATCACGCTCCCTGGCTGCTAATTCTCTAAAAAAAAAAAAACAGGGAGGCAAAATTGTATTCACATATGTACGGGGTTCAACTGTTGACTCGAAAAAAATTGGCGAGTGATGGATAGTTTCCTAAAAAGGTGCCAAAAATGTATGGACAACGACGGTGGCCAGGTTCAGCATCTCCTGTCATAAAGTTGGTAAGTAAAGCCTTTAAAACTAGTTTTAAAAATGTCGTATGTTTCATTCGTGCCTTTCTATAATAGCGGCAGACAGCAACGAGCGCCGACGACTGCGGACAGGAAAAACACCGCGTAGGCGGTTCGTAGTTTTTTGGCTCTCTCTGTATAAGCCAAGCGTGTTCAGGCTTGGCTCGCTAGAGCAGCCCACGAGCAATCACTGCCAGTACGCTAGCGATGGCCTTCGGACTTACAATAACAACCCATGTGTCACTGAAGCTTAACGTTTTAAACATTTCTTTTCATCCCATTTTTCTACCACATCCATAAATAATTGTTTTCTGAAATAATAATACTGTGAGTTTAATCTTGTAAAAGAAAATATATTACTTACTTTTTACTGTCTTTACTATATACAAAATAGAGAAGATAAGAGGGCAAAATCTTCGTGTCGTATCTTTGAAAGATACTGAACCTGCATGCCAAGTTTGATATTTATCCGACTTTTCGTTTTTTACTTATACTGTTCACAGACACATACTCATACCCACACAGACACATAGGTACATAAACACACACGGACCTTTTTCTAAAAATGTTTTTCTTTAATCAGGGGTCTTTAAATATGTATTCCTGGTGAAATCTCGATATCGAATTTTTCGGTAGAATACAATACTTCCCCTACCTACCCTACGTGGTAGAGAAAGTAATAAATGTTATAGGCAGTTAAGTACGTAACCAAGGTCATCTATTTGCAAGTTTCTCAAGCAGAGGTACAGGAAGGTGTCTACGTAACGAAGGCCATGCGTGTGGCATACCTGTCTCAGGTGAACCAACGAACATACCGTGACCGAACAACGCTAAACAATAAAGAAATCTGATGTGTTACATTCACATGGCTTTCTTTATTCTCTAACATTATCAGTGGGTATAGAGAATATTCTTACGAAAGCTTGTTTCTCTATGTGCTTCATGTTAATCGAGATAAAACTTTCTGGAAACAGCCACATTACACATTTCGTTATTGGTACAAAGGGAACAGCGATAGTCAAATGTTTAACAACTGGAAGCTATATGCTGGCCTTAAAATTCCATCCTGTTTCCAAGACATTGCGAGAAACAACTGAATGTCGAGAGGACTTTAAAAGAATGACCAAGTAATGAGCATTTCGAACCATGAATAACGGATATCTCGGTAACAGCCATGCAGAGGGGTTTTAGTAAATAAACCATTAAGTTAGGAACGCACCCAGGGTTGGTAGTGAGGGAATGTGACCTTGCGATGTTCTCTGTAAACAAATATGAACAGTTGAAGGCACTACACGCTGCTTCGAAAGCAAGTAGAACAGGATTATTGAGCATCGGAAGAAAACAATGTGGATATTTTTAACTATTGGCAGTGTGTAATAATGTATTTTTGAAATACATGGAACATAAATCGCATGTGACGCTTGTTATATTTAAAAAACAACTGTTTCACATCACCTGACGTAGAAGGATAAAATAAAAAACGAAATATCAGACTTGCTGGAGATTCCCTGCCTCAATAACTCGTTTTACACATTTCTGTATACTCTGAATCTTCTCTAAGACATTTTAAGTTTCTTTGTCTCATTTTTACTTTCTATACTACGTATAGTAAGTAGGGGAAGTATTGTATTCCACCCAAAAATTCGAAACCGAGATTTCACCGGAAATATATGTTTTGAGACCCCCTGAATCCCAAAAAAAAAAGCATTTTTGGAAACATGTCCGTGTGTGTGTGTGTGTGTGAGTGAGTGTGTGTGTGTGTGTGTGTCTGTCTGTCTGTGAACAGCATAACTCAGAAACGAACAGTTGGATTAACACCAAACTTGGTATTTAGGTTCAGTATTTTCCAGAGATGCGACACGAAGGTTTTCAACAAAATTTCCCCACCCCAGATAACCCTTTACATGGAACATTTTTCGAAAATTTTAATTTTCTTAAAAATGGCTCTAACGATTTTTATTAAACTATCATATGTTTAAGATATTTTCATGACAAATGAAATGTATATTTCGAATTTTCTGGGAATGTCTCCAAAAGTATTCTTTATTGTGAACGACTTTTGCATAACTGGTAAACCATAAGAGCTAGACAAAATTTTACTACACAAAATATATAGATCGCATTAAAATACACAATTTATGTCATATACATTTTTCTTGTTGAGTGAACTATTTTCGAGATATTGCTTGTTATTCCCATAAATTTTCCATTACTTGTACTTTTTCTCAAATGGAAATTCGTTATTCATTCTTTTGTCCTGGTAATGCAAAGAGAATGGAATACTCCACATAGCAACCGGCTCTTAAAATATTTGACTATCGCTTAAAGCCTACCAATTCCCCTTGCATCTACAAGAAAATTAGTAATAAGATATCTCGATTAACATGAAGCATATGGAGAATAAGCGTTTGTAAAAATAGTTTACACAAGAGTAGAGAAAGTCATGTGAGTGTAACACCTCAGATTTTTTTAAAGTTCAAGCATTATACCTTACTCGGTATTTCTGAAACCTGTTCTATTGCCTCAAGGTCTTCTAGTATTTTTAGTGTCCTTACTTGCACATACATATGTTTTGGTATTTGCAAGATTACTGAAACGATTCTGAATATATGAAGAACCCTAAAACAAAGTTGGTGAAATTATTTCCTTCACCGCAGGTGTAGCAACAATCGCAACGAAGAAGGGAAGGAATGTATCCATCACAGTAACTGATGTCACCTACACTCCGTGCGGTAACACGATTGCTCTGTTTATTTACTAAAACCCCACTGCCTGGTAATGGCTTGTGCCATAAAAAGATTATTTGAAATAAATTGTGTATTTTAAAGAGATATACATTTTTTTGTATTGCGTTTTCGTCTAACTCTTAAGGTTTAGCAGTTATACAAGATTATATAAAATTGCTCCCGAATGAAGAGGACTTCACAGGCTATTCTCATAAAATTCAAGATATACACCTTATTTGTCATGTACATATCTTAAACACGTGGTGTTTTAATCAAAAGCGTTGGACCACCTTATTTACGAAAGTTTTTACACGTAAAGTGTAGTTCAGGGCGTGGGAATTTTCTTAAAAATTTTCGTGTCGCATCTTTGGAAGAAGTTGAACTTAAATATTAAGTTTGGTATTTATCCGAAATTTCATTTTTGAGTTATGATGTTCACACACACGAACCTTTTTCTAAAACGGAGTTTCCTAGATTGGGGGACCTTAAAACGTGTATTTTCAGTGAAATCTCGGTATCTAACTTTTGGGTGGAATACAATACTTTCTCTACTTACTGCAAGTATAAGATAGAGAAATCTGATGTGTTACACTCACATGACTTTCTCTACTCTTGTAAAAACTGTTTTTACAAACGCTTATTCTTCATATGCTTCATGTTAATCGAGATGTTAATCTTATTGCTAATTTTCTTGTAGATCCAAGGGGAATTGGTAGGCTTTGAGCAATAGTCAAATCTTTTAAGAGCTGGCTGCTATGTGGAGTATTCCATTCTCTTTGTATGTCCAGGACATAAAAAAATGAATAACGAATTCCCATTTGAGAAAAAGTATTGAAAAATTTAAGGAAATAACAAGCAATATCTCGAGAATGGTTCACTCAACAACAAAAAATGTATATGACATAAATTGTGTATTTTAACGCGATCTACGTCTTTTGTGTAGTAAAATTTTGTCCGTCTCTTATGGTTTACCAGTTATGTAAAAGTCGCTCACAATGAAGAATACTTTTGGAGACATTCCCAAAAAATTCGAGATATACATTTCATTTGTCATGAAATTATCATAAACATATGATATTTTAATCAAAATCGTTAGAGCCATTTTTGAGAAAATTAAAATTTTCGAAAAATGTTCCATGTAAAGGGTAATCTGGGGTGGGGGGATTTTCTTGAAAACCTTCGTGTCCATCTCTGAAAGATACTGAACCTCAATACCAAGTTTAGTGTCTATCCGACTGTTCGTTTCTGAGTTATGCTGTTCACAGCCAGACACACACGCAGACACACACACGGACATGTTTCCAAAAATGCTTATTTTGGATTCAGAGGGTCTCAGAACATATATTTCCGGTGAAATCTCGGTATCGAATTTTTGGGTGGAATACAATACTTCCCCTACTTACTATACGTAGTAGAGAAAGTAAAAAGGAGTTTCCTAGATTGGGGGACCTTAAAACCTGTATTTTTAGTGAAATCTCGGTATCTAATTTTTGGGTGGAATACAATAATTTCTCTACTTACTGCAAGTACAAGGTAGAAAAAGTAATAATTGAAAATCGTACCAAAATATATTTAATGTGTCTCAGGCCTAATGTGGTTTTATGGTCAGGGAAGGGACGCTGCAGTGAATGTTGACAACCCTGAAGGAAGAGTATCGCTAGGCGCTTGGGCACCCGCTAAGCTAATGCCTAACAGGCGTGAACACGTGATAGTGGTCAACAAGAGCAACTCCGTTATCTGGTTATCACAATGAAGAAGAGTTGCTTCCCCCTTCCGATTAAGTGCAGTGTAAAGGGACTTTCGCTCACCCTGTATACAGGTCTTTCACAAGTAAGGAGGAATGCAAATAAAACTAAAATTAACTATTGAAAAAAATGCTTGTACATGTCAAATTTAATATTTTGAAACGAAAATTTCACAAAAAAGAAACTGCTATTGTTGTACAGGACGTGACGTCATCAACAAAAATCTTAAACTAATATACACATATTTATTGAGGGTTGTTTGGAAAGTTCTCGTAATCACCAACAGAGGTCAATGCTAGCACAATCCGGATCTGACGTAATAAATAGTCATCCTTCTTGAGTAAACACAAGGCGTATTAGTGGTAGCTCTAGTAATTGTGGTATTTATTAAGTACTTAGTATTACATTAATTGCATGACACAGTCGTATGGGTCATAAGATCGTACATGCTGTCTATAAAAATACCTGGTCTGTATACGTGACTTGCAGAATCGACCAGAAAACAACTATTTTATAATCACCACAATATATACATACATATAAAATGAAAAATACTCACAAACACACACTCACGCACACAAGTACTCAAGCACCGCATATATTTGAAGAAAATTTACATAATCACCTAATCTACACACACAAGTGCTCAAGCACCACATATATTTAAAGAAAATTTACATAAACACCTTATCTCTTAGTACACGTACTTCTTCTAAGTATGTGTCCAAGTTTGGCCAGTTTTGGCAGTTTACAATCAAGTCCCAGGATGCTGTCCTCCGTCTGTTGGAAACCAAAAATACTTCCGGTAATAATTTTTTCCTAATACCCTCCGTCTGCACGCATGCTGCCAAAATATGCGTCCAGACTTCCTGTTTCCATAATGGGCAAATCCTCCTGCCATCATCGTCAACAATCTTGAGAACTTTCCACCCTCCCAAGCTAAGCCATGCTATTCCCGTCCTCTGTTTTATACCCAATTCCAAAATATATGTTTCCTTACCCCGCCCATTTTTTATTTCATTTTGTAGCTCCAACGTTGATCTTTGTCCACATTCAGATTCTAGTTCACTTTTTTCACGGCACTGTGTTTATTTTTATTACCCCTTTGCCAGATATCGTTTAGGCCAATTTTTGATAACTCCCGTTGTAACCCCGCCGCCCACTGCTCTATGTTGTTCATTTGATGACGATAACATATTGCTCTCAGAGTTGTTTGATCACCTTTAATTATTCGCAGCAGCCAGTACCTAACTACATTTAGTTTAGCGAATACGCCAGCATCCTACCTCACGAAGAACTCCGTAGTTTGAAGTACCCCTCACCAACCCTAGAATAGGCTTCCAGAAATTACTTACATTGTCCACTCTCTCCCATCCCCACACTTCACTGCCATATAGTAATGAAGACCTAAACATTGATTTATACCTGGTTTGTAATGATTTTACTGACGTATTAGTGCTCTGGGTACACGGCCTCTCTGTTGTTCCTGTGTGGTGACTTTTGAAGATGGTAAAAACCGAGATTCGAGCAGTGATAAAGTGCTTCGTAAAGAAAGGTATAAAAGCAAATGAAATTCATACCGATCTTCAGAACTCACTCGGGGACTCTGCTCCTTCATACTCAACTGTTGTCAAGTGGACCAATGAGTTTAAATCTGGTCGGGAGAGCTTAGAAGATGATGCACGTTGTGGACGGCCAAGATGTGTCACCATCCCAGAAATTATTACAAAAGTACACGATATGGTTTTGGAGGATAGCCTACTCAAAGTGCGATGCTCTAGGCATATCATCTGAAAGGGCATATCGCATTTTGACTAGGGAATTGCGTATGAAAAAAGTATCTTATAGGTGGGTACAGCGACTTAACACAGGATCAAAATGCAACACAGTGCAAATGTCTGCACAATGTTTGGTCCGTTTTCAGAAAAACCCACAAGATTTTTTCCGCCGTTATGTGACCACAGATGAAACCTGGGTTCACTACTATATCCCAGAGACAAAGCAATAGTCAAAGCAGTGGAAACATGCTGATTCTGCACCACCAAAGAAAGCAAAGGCAATACCGTCAGCCGAAAAGTTCATGGTGTCAGTGTTCTGGGATGTGAAAGGGATTCTGTTGATAGATTATCTTTACAATGGTCAAAAAATTACGGGAGAATACTATCTAACCTCCTGGACCAACTACAGCAAAAATACGCGAAAAAGGCCAGGTTTAGCAAGAAATATAATTATCCTCCATCAAGACGCCTGCACACATGTCCTTGCCATGGCAAAAATTCTGAACAAGGTATGAATTGTGTCCACACCCACTTTATTCACCTGATATGGCCCCAACAGACCTCCACCTCATTCCCTAAGCTCAAACATTTCTTTGATGGACGGAGATTCTCTTCAAGTGAAGAGCTCATAGCCGCAGTTGACGAGCATTTTGCAGGGCTGGAAGAATCTCATTTTCGAGATTGAATAAAGACATTGAAACATCGATGGACTAGGTGCAGGGACTGAGTACAGGGAGACTACATTGAAAAATAAAATTATTTTGTATGAGGTCAGTTGTTATTTAGTATGTCAATCCGAAAACTTTACAAACAATCTAAAACTAACCTTTTCTGCAACGTTAAGATTAGTTAGGTTCTTTAGCTTGAGTTGGTTATGTTTAACATTTGATACAGTAGGGAAAATTGTTAAACAAGCGAACAACGAAACTATTTCCATAGGAACCAAATCTATTGTATAAAATAAATGTCATTGTTCATGAAACTAAATAAGATAGCTACCTTTCAGAAAAAACAACAAAAAATGAAAAAATAACCTGTTGGATTTAAAGCTTTTGTTGACGATGTCACATCATCTACAATAGTGGCAAAATGGTATTTCTTTTTACTTTCTCTACTACGTATAGTAAGTAGGGGAAGTATTGTATTCCAACCAAAAATTCGATACCGAGATTTCACCAGAAATATATGTTTTCAGACCTCCTGAATCCAAATAAAGCATTTTTGGAAACATGTCCGTGTGTGTCTGTCTGTGAATAGCATAACTCAGAAACGAACAGTCGGATAAACACCAAACTTGGTGTTTAGGTTCAGTATCTTCCAGAGATGCGACACGAAGGTTTTCACGAAAATACCCCCACCCCAGATTACCCTTTACATGGAACATTTTTCGAAAATTTTAATTTTCTCAAAAATAGCTCTAACGATTTTGATTAAAATATCATATATTTAAGATACTTTCATGACAAATAATATGTATATCTTGAATTTTATGGGAATGTCTCCAAAAGTATTCTTCATTGTGAACGACTTTTGCATAACTGGTAAACCATAAGAGATAGATAAAATTTTACTAGACAAAAAATGAAGATCGCGTTAAAATACACAATTTATGTTATATACATTTTTTTGTTGAGTGAACCATTTTCGAGATATTGCTTGTTATTCCAATAAATTTTCCAACACTTAAAACTTTTTCTAAAATGGGAATTCGTTATTCTTTTTTTGTCCTGGTAATGCAAAGAGAATGGAATACTCCGCTTAGAAACCAGCTCTTAAAATATTTGACTATCGCTTAAAGCCTACCAATTCTCCTTGCACCTACAAGAAAATTAACAATAAGATTAACGTCTCGATATCTCGATTAACATGAAGCATATGGAGAATATGCGTTTGTAAAAATATTTTGTACAACAGTAGAGAAAGCCATGTGAGTGTAACACATCAGATTTTTTTGTAAGATTTTCCTTTCAGAATATAAAATTTGACGTGTACAGCATTTTTTAAAGCATGAGTTAGTTTTAGTTTTATTTCCATTATTACTTACTGATGAAAAACGCTGTATTGAATACTACTTTTGGGATTTCGATGATAATTACGTTAATTGTAATGTTATCTACTTAGTTGCTCATTAACAGCTGATTGAACTGTCAAAATGGCTGGCCAGTATGCTTATGGATGCCTGTTCCATGACCAACTTAATTTCAAACAAACGCCACATCGATTGAAGTCGAACTACGAATGTTCATTGCCAATCGATCACTTTCCCCTGCTATTGAGAAAACATTACAAGGTTGCTATTATGGCGGAGAACTTTGAGTAGGAATGTGAAGAGGCGTGGCAAATAACATGTGCTCTTTGGTTCGTAATAAATGCAAATCAAGGCACGAAAGAGCATAACTATGGCCGTATGTGAAAATTGCAACACCAAGAAGGAAACGCATGAATTTAATACCACAGGTTAGGTACATGACAAGTAACGAATGATAAACATTTCAAATCTATACATGACTTTTGAGCCGTAATGTTCAGTATTTGGTGTGGCCTCCATGCGCTGCAATGAGAGCTGCTATACG
This sequence comes from Deroplatys truncata, assembly GCA_030765065.1. Classification (NCBI taxonomy): domain Eukaryota; kingdom Metazoa; phylum Arthropoda; class Insecta; order Mantodea; family Mantidae; genus Deroplatys; species Deroplatys truncata. The sequence continues at coordinate 26,138,142 of CM060985.1, read as the reverse complement.
CCATGAGTAGTATAAGTCCCGGATGAGCCAATTGGATTAACGATAATCCTGCCGCTAGGGGCGCTAGTGTCGCTAGTGTCGCTGCGTGCGACGGCGGCGGCAAGTTTGAAAAGCGCCATGAGCGGAAGGATTATCGTTATTGCAATTGGTTCATCCGGGACGAGTTAAAAGAATTGAGGATTAGGGAAAGATGAAGGAAAAACAGGAAGTGACGTGGAGTGTTTTGATTGGTAAAAATAAGACGAAATGTGATTGTTTCGTTAATTCGGGTGGAAGATGAAGGAAGGAAGATGAAAGAGTATGGAGGACACGTGATGGAGAGGAGCGGGGTGGCGAGGTGTTGTGTGCGCGGAGGTCGGGACTGAAAGAGGGAAAAGATGGGGAGCGAGGGATAAAAAGTATAACAGAAAGTGACGTGTGAAGTTGTGATTGGTGGGAATAAGAAGTGATGTTATTGGTGGAAAAGAACAAATGAAAGTTGTTGATTGGTAAGAATAAGAGAGATTATGATTGGTGGAAAGAAAAAGGTGTGGGAGTGGGGTATGTTGGAGGTGATGGGAAAGGTAAGTTTTGCTAGCAACAAGATTTGCAAAAGCCTGTCGAGAACTGATCAGCAATTTTTGAACGTTGGATGGTAGTTTTCTTGAGTGGATAGAGAGATGGGGCGATATGAGATGCGGTGGCGAAAATGGGAACTAAACAAGATGGTTGAGACAAGAGGTTTAAGGACGAGGAAATTTGGAGGTTAGTGGTGAACATGGCGGTCGCAAGAGGTGGGGGCAAGGAGACGCGGTGGTGAGAATGGGAACTAAAAGAAGATGGCGGTAGCAAGAGCTTAGAAGAGCAGATTTTGAGGTTAAAATACTGGGAACTAAAAATGGCGGAGGGTCTGCGACAAGGAGATGCGGTGAGAACTAAACAAGATGGCGGACGCAAGAGGAGGGTAAGGAGATTTGAGGTTACAGTGCCAAAACACGAAAGGATATATTCCTACGCCAAGCAGGCCCGAAAAATAATTATGCGTGTGGTACTTACCTGTTACTGGTGTGGATGCGTCACCAAAAGCGCAGCAGCTTCACGCGACGCGAAAAAATAAAAGCAAACTGTTTTTGAAAATGCTTAACCAGCTTTAAGATCAACCAACATCACTACGCACTGATATACCTAGGTTTTTTAAAGCGGTACAGACGCCCTTTGCACAGACGTAATTTAACTATACCAAAAACCTGGTACTGGACCATCGTGATGGTCGCTAGCGTACGTAGGAGCAGGGTTCTCATAGCCGGTCGAAAGCGGTCAAAAAAGTGTACGACGTAGGTGTTCACAGTAGCTGCTGTCGAGTCAACCGTAGAGGTGTGAATGAACGAGATCTGTTCTTGCCGGCAATCTGGATGGGAGATGAGAGGCGCGGTGGTAAAAATGGGAACTAAATAAGATGGCGGAGGTATGAAGTTGAGGTTAAGGAGCGGTGAGGTGTTGTCTTGCGGAGGTTGGGACTGAAAGAGGGGAAAGATGGCAAACGAGGGATAAAAAGTATAACAGAAAGTGACGTGTGAAGTTGTGATTGGTGGGAATAAGAAGTGATGTTATTGGTGGAAAGGAACAAATGAAAGTTGTTGATTGGTAAGAATAAAAGAGATTATGATTGGTGGAAAGAAAAAAGGTGTGGGAGTGGGGTATGTTGGAGGTGATGGAAAAGGTAAGTTTTGCTACCAACAACATTTGCAAAAGCCTATCCAGAACTCATCAGCAATTTTAAATAACTAGTGTTTTGGGTTTTCTCTGGTTGGTAGACGAATGCAAGCTGTTTCTGCTTTTTCATAGGTTTTCCCAAAATTGAAAATGCATATATATTGTAACACAAATGTGTGCAGTGCAAAAGAAAATAAAAATTAAATACGCACACACACACACACCCGTTGCAGTTGCCATACTTATATTATTCGTCTTTTCCTTTTTTTCTTTTTATTCTTTTTGTTTTTTCGTTTTTTTAAAAAATAACTAGTTTTTGGGGTTTTTCTGCGGTTGGTAAACGAATGCAAGCTCTTTCTGCTTTTTCATAGGTTTTCCCTGGTTGGTAGGCGTTTGCTGTAGTGGTTGACGAAGCCGTTTCTAATTTTCGAGGTTTTTCAGGTTTTTAGTGGTTGTCCCTGCCCGGTAGGCAAATGATGAAGTTTTACCTTGTCGGCGCACGGATACTAGGCACATACTCGCACACACACACATTTAATAGTAGCGTGTAGCAAACTGTTTTTGAAAAATGCTTAACCAGCTTTAAGATCAACCAACATCACTACGCACTGATATACCTAGGTTTTTTAAAGCGGTACAGACGCCCTTTGCACAGACGTAATTTAACTATACCAAAAACCTGGTACCGGGCCATCGTAATGGTCGCTAGCGTACGTAGGAGCAGGGTTCTCATTGCCGGTCGAAAGCGGTCAAAAAAGTGTACTATCTTGTTTTCATGGGTTTTCCAGATCGGTAGGCGTTAGAATACTCTTAGAGCTTTTTTTCAGGTTTATCGTGGTTGTCCCTGTCCGGTAGGCAAATGATGAAGTTTTTCTATAATGTCGTCGTTTTGGCTTGTGGCGCACGGATACTAGGCACATACTCGCGCACACACACACACTATAATAGTAGCGTATAAAAAATTTAACAAACAAAATCTACACAATGACAAAATTGAAAATGTATATATATTTTAACAAAAGTGTGCAGTGCAAACGATTTTCTAGCCCCTAGTGAGTGTAAAATGGCGTTTACTTCACTTCTTTCAAACTGCTTAAAAATCATATAAATGGTTGTTTCACGTCATAATAAGCCTATATATACCAAGAATACTGAGTTTTTAAAAAGTCAAGAAATTGGATTTTCTAGCTCCTAGTGAGTGTAAAATCGCGTTTACTTCACTTCTTTCAAACTGCTTAAAATTCATATAAATGGATGTATCACCTCATAATAAGCCTCTATATACCAAGAATATTGAATTTTTAACAAGTAAAGAAAATCGATTTTCTAGCCCCTAGTGAGTGTTAAATCGCGTTTACTTCACTTCTTTCAAACTTCGAAAAAATCATATAAATGGTTGTTTCACGTCATAATAAGCCTATATATACCAAAAATACTGAGTTTTTAAAAAGTCAAGAAAATGGATTTTCTAGCACTTAGTGAGTGTAAAATCGCGTTTACTTCACTTCTTTCAAACTGCTTAAAAATCATATAAATGCTTGTTTCACGTCATAATAAGCCTATATATACCAAGAATACTCAGTTTTTAAAAAGTCAAGAAATTGGATTTTCTAGCTCCTAGCGAGTGTAAAATCGCGTTTACTTCACTTCTTTCAAACTGCTTAAAATTCATATAAATGGATGTATCACCTCATAATAAGCCTCTATATACCAAGAAAATCGATTTTCTAGCCCCTAGCGAGTGTAAAATCGCGTTTACTTCACTTCTTTCAAACTGCTTAAAAATCATATAAATGAATGTATCACCTCACAATAAGCCTCTATATACCAAAAATACTGAGTATTTAAAAAGTCAAAAAAATCGATTTTCTAGCTACTAGTGAGTGTAAAATCGCGTTTACTTCACTTCTTTCAAACTGCTTAAAATACATATAAATGGATGTATCACCTCATAATAAGCCTCTATATACCAAGAATACTGAGTTTTTAAAAAGGCAAGAAAATCGATTTTCTAGCCCCTAGCAAGTGTAAAATCGCGTTTACTTCACTTCTTTCAAACTGCTTAAAAATCATATAAATGAATGTATCACCTCATAATAAGCCTCTATATACCAAAAATACTGAGTATTCAAAAAGTCAAGAAAATCGATTTTCTAGCCCCTAGTGAGTGTAAAATCGCGTTTACTTCACTTCTTTCAAACTTCGAAAAAATCATATAAATGGTTGTTTCACGTTATAATAAGCCTATATATACCAAGAATACTGAGTTTTTAAAAAGTCAAGAAATTCGATTTTCTAGGTGCTAGTGAGTGTAAAATCGCGTTTACTTCACTTCTTTCAAACTTCGAAAAAATCATATAAATGGTTGTTTCACGTCATAATAAGCCTTCATATACCAAAAATACTGAGTTTTTTTTCGTACTCACCTATAAGAGATAGAGGGTAGAGGTCATACGAACGTAACACTTGAGAATTTTTAATCTGCAGTTGGTGTTACTCCTTAGAAAGGAAGTATCTGCTGATTCTATTTAATTCTTACATTTTACATAACACGTATGCACGGAACTACACAAAAACACTACACACGACACTCATAGTTTTAAATATTGCACTAGTGGGGGTGCAAGCTGAACCACTATTAACAACAGGTAGCAAGCGTTACAGTTCTGCTCACTTTAGTATCGGAGAAAACAGTAAAAAAGAATCATTCTCATGTGCAGCACTACGTGCCAAGACCGTGTGCTGATGTGTGTGTAAAATGAGCGTGAGAAACGGATGTTCGTCAGCGATAAAATCTTTTAAATGCAGTTTTATTGTCGATGGTAGGGATCGTGCAGTGGTGGATCGTGACAGGAAATGCACTGCAAGACCTTAGTGCTAGGCAACTGTACCTCTGTTTCTATACGTGAACGGCAGATTTCAGCTTCGATACGTGTCCACGGAGACCTTAGTGCTAGGCAACTGCACCTCTGTTTCTATACGTGAACGGCAGATTGCAGCTTCGATACGTATCCACGGAGACCTTAGTGCTAGGCAACTGCACCTCTGTTTCTATACGTGAACGGCAGATTGCAGCTTCAATACGTGTCCACGGAGACCTTAGTGCTAGGCAACTGTACCTCTGTTTCTATACGTGAACGGCAGATTGCAGCTTCGATACGTGTCCACGGAGACCTTAGTGCTAGGCAAATGTACCTGTGTTTCTATACGTGAACGTCAGATGGCAACTTCGATACGTGTCCACGGAAACCTTAGTGCTAGGCAACTGTACATCTGTTTCTATACGTGAACGGCAGATTGCAGCTTCGATACGTGTTCACGGAGACCTTAGTGGTAGGCAACTCCACCTCTGTTTCTATACGTGAACGGCAGATTGCAGCTTCCATGCGTGTCCACGGAGACCTTAGTGCTAGGCAACTGCACCTCTGTTTGAATACGTGAACGGCAGATTACAGCTTCGATACGTGAGCACGGAGACCTTAGTGCTAGGCAACTATACCTCTGTTTCTATACGTGAACGGCAGATTGCAGGTTCGATACGTGTCCACGGAGATCTTAGTGCTAGGCAACTATACCTGTTTCTATACGTGAACGGCAGATTGCAGCTTCGATACGTGTCCACGGAGACCTTAGTGCTAGGCAACTGTACCTGTGTTTCTATACGTGAACGTCAGATGGCAGCTTCGATACGTGTCCACGGAGACCTTAGTGCTAGGCAACTGTACCTCTGTTTCTATACGTGAACGGCAGATTGCAGCTTCGATACGTGTCAACGGAGACCTTTCGCTTCAGGTGACAAAATAACACTAGGCACTTGTGTGCCGTGGTGTAAGCCGCAATCACGGCATTGGTAGCGTGGATCTCCTTGGGGCTCTCCTCGGAGTTACCTCAACACCACGTACATGACCTGGTTCGTCACGGGTACGCAGGTCTGCACTAATACTTCCTCGGCGTTGAGCAGGCCCAGGAGGCGATCGTACCGGTACACCAGCTAGCACGTGGACATGTTATCGCGCTGTGGTGTTGCGTGTGCGAGGTATAGAAACTCAAGGACACAAAACATGCACGACCGAGGGTTAAAAAGCAGAACAAGTAGTGACGTGGAACGTTGTGATTGGTGAAAATAAGACGATCTCTGATAGGTGGACAAATTGAAATAACGTGATGTGATAGGCGAAAATAAAATCAAAGGTGATTGGATGAAAAATGACGAGAAGGAATTAGCGGTGAATTTGTGAACTAAGATGGCGAAGATTTTTTTTTTTAAAAAATAGGATAATATAAGTATGGCAACTGTAACGGTTTACGGCAAACGCCCGCCGCGCAATGCGTCACGCCGGGCAATTGACGTCACATTTCTAGACTCGCTCAACATCATACCCATGCCACTCTCCCGCTTTTCCAAGACCTTCGGATTGAAGGAATGCAAAGGTTATTTCCCGTACCTGTTTAACACGAAGGAAAACGAGCAGTACGTGGGTTCGATTCCCGACAAAAGGCATTACTGTCCGGAGGGCATGTCGGCGGAGTGTCGGAAAGCCTTCGAGCAGTGGCACGAAGAAAAGGCGTCCTCCGGGTACGTCTTCGACATGAGAGCGGAACTGGTGGCGTATTGCAAGATGGACGTATTTCTACTCAGTCAGGGAGTTTCCAAATTCAGAAGGGAATTCTTGGACGAGAACGGAATAGACCCGTTCAGAGAATGCGTCACCATCGCGCAGGCGTGCATGTGCTTTATAGAAAGCGCTTCATGCCGCTTAAAAAAATTGCCCTCTTGCCAGCGGGCGGGTATCGACTAGCGGGCCGGCAGTCTCGCGCTGCATGCATATGGCTAACTTGGCTAGAGACGCAAAACCGCATCGTCATCCAGCACGCCATGCGAGGACGCGAAGTTAAAATCGTGGGGCACAAGGTGGACGGGTACAGAGAGGCTGAAAAAACCGCGTACTTTTTCCACGGCTGCAGGCGGTGCTTTCACAATCGCCATGCGGTGATATACAACTCGGGACACGAAACCATGACCTCCAGGTTAGAGAGCACCGAGAAGGTCACGGCCAAGATCAAGGCCGCCGGTTACGCCGTGGTGGAAATGTGGGAGTGCGAGTTCAACGCCGCGATGGAGGCCAACCAGGACCTCGCGCGCCACGCAAGGGACTTTGCGGTACCGGAACCCCTGAACCCCAGAGACGCCTTCTACGGAGGTCGCACCAACTGCACCAAGACGTACTGCGAGGCGAAGGGGGATAGCAAGATCTACTACTACGACGTATGCAGCCTGTACCCGTACGTGAACAAGACGAAGCCCTACCCCGCGGGCCATCCCAAGATCCACGTGGATCGATTCCCGCGCTTGGAAGACGTGGGGGGCGGGTTGGTGAAGTGCGAGGTTCTACCGCCGCAACACCTGTACCACCCGGTGCTACCGGCGCGCATCGGCGGCAAGCTGATGTTACCGCTATGCCGCGCTTGTGCGGAGGCGGAGAGCCAAGACGAGTGCCACCACGGTGAGCGCGAGAGGGCGTTGTCGGGTACCTGGGTGGTCGACGAGATGAAAGTCGCCCTGGAGGAGCGGTACCGCCTCCTCCGGGTCCACGAGATCTGGGAGTACGACGTGGTGCAGCACGAACCGACCACCGGAGCCAAGGGTCTCTTCGAGGACTACGTGAATCGGTTCTTGAAGATCAAGACCGAAGCCTCCGGCTGGCCCTCGGATTGCGACGACCCTGCCGCAAAGCAACAGTACGTGGAGCAATTCTTCGAAAACGAAGGCCATCGCCACCAACCCCGGCAGGCGGGAGCTGGCCAAGCTGATGCTCAACAGCTTCTGGGGCAAACTGGGGCAGAGGGAAAACCTCCCCACGTGCGAGCTGGTGGACCGGTACGACCGCCTCCTGGAGCTGCTCAACGACCCTGGCGTGGAAGTGCAGACCTACGTGCCCGTCACCGACCGGATCATGTACGCGGTGCGGAAGTACTGCGAGCAGCATCGCAAGGTCAACCCCACCGCCAACGCCGTCCTGGCGGCCTACACCACGGCTCACGCGCGCCTGGTGCTCTACTCCTACCTCAAGAGGCTGGGAGAATGGGTCTGCTACTTCGACACCGATTCCGTCGTCGTCGCCGCCGCTCCGGGTGACTGGACGCCGTCCGTTGGACGCCTCCTGGGGGACATGACGGACGAGCTGGAGAAGTACGGGCGGGGCTCTTACATCGCCCGGTTCGCCTCCGCGGGGCCCAAGAGCTACTGTATGGAGATCGTTTGCCCCGAGACGGGAAAGACCTTCTCGGTGTGCAAGGTGAAGGGGATCACGCTCAATTCGGGCAACCTGGAGCTGGTGAACGCGGAGGTGATTCGCGACGTGGTGCTGAGGGACAACGACCGTGCGGTGAAGCTGGCGGGCACGCAGATTTCGCGGAAACCGTCTTGGATGGTCGTTACCGAACCCAGCTCGAAGACGTTTAGGATGGTGGTCAACAAGCGCGTACTCGCCGGCGATCACGATTCCTATCCCTACGGGTTCAAGAGGAACGCATAAATGAGACGTCTACAGCCACGCCAAAGTCATTTCGAACCGGGCGCCCCTGAGGAGACGATGCCCGGTCCCCGAGACCTGGGGCGATTCGAGTTTCCCAGCACGATGCTCGTGGCGGGGCCGTCGCGCTGCGGCAAGTCGACCTTCGTGAAAAACCTGTTATGTCACGCGCACCGGATGTTCGACGTGCGCCCCAGGAGGGTGCTGTGGTGCCACCCTCCGGAGTATTCGCCGAGACTCGAACCCTCGGCTCTGCGTTGCGAGACCCACGCGGGCATACCCGAACTCGCTTCGGTGGGCGAGAACGACCTGGTCGTCCTCGACGATCTGATGCTGGAGGGTGGCGGGAAGGACGTGTCCAATTTTTTCACCAGAGACTCCCATCACAAGCGCTTCGGCATCGTCTACATCCTGCAGAACGTGTTTCCGCAGGGTCAGAAATAACGCAACATCTCTCTGAATGCAAACTACGTCGTGGTCTTCAAGAACAACCGGGACAAGATGCAGATCGAGAGACTGTGCCAGCAGATCGAACCCAAGAACTCTAGGTTTCTCTTGGAGGCCTTCGAGAAGGCCACCGAACGCCCTCACGGGTATCTCGTGTTGGACTGCACTCAGTACACGCCCGCCCGATACAGGTATCGAACCGGCGTGCTGCCGGGGGAAAACCTCTCTTATTTCGTACCCAACTGAGACCGCCGAGAGGACTCGGGTTCGTTTCGTTCTATATTATCCCGGCAGAGTCTTACCCAACTGAGGCCATTGAGTCTAAATAAAAAGTACCGCTTTCGGAGCGAACGTCATTATCGCGCAAGCATGGCTAGAGGTAGGTTAAGGCTTGCGACGCTGATCAGTCCTCGCATAGCGAGACAGCACGGTAATTTGACGGCTCTGGCCAAGTCGAAGGCCCCTCTGCGCAAAAAGTTGTTAAAAAATGCCGATGGCGATCTGATCAAGGCCATTAGCGAATGTATGCTCAACGTGTGCAGAGGTCACGTGCAACTTCCCGCAAAGTGCTTGGGTCGCCTAAAGAAGCACAAGGCTTCTTGGAGGAAGTTGACGGATAAACGGGTTCCTCTGAAGAAGAAGAAGAAGAGCATCTTGGTTCAAAAAGGAGATTTTTTGCCGGCATTTCTCCTACCCGTCTTGGCTTCGCTTGGCGGCGCGCTAGTGTCGAAATTAACAGGATGAAGTACGGCAAGCAGATCCTCGTTGCACCGCAACCAAAGACCGTCGATAAGCTTCACGCTATAGACCGCACCATATCCAGATTGGCTAAAGAAATTCAGAACCTGCAGAGCGCAAAGCTCTCTGCCGACGAAAAGTGGCGGCTCGTAAAACATAAATTGGACAACTACCTCGATCTCGTGGCACAAGTCAGAAAGCCCTTCCTCGGCGACGACGACGACGACGACGACGATTACGAAGACGTGCACGAACGCGTGCCGGTGAAGCAGGAGGTCGAACCCCGAACCATAAAGGTCAACCTCCTCTCGCCTCGCAAAAAGAAGAGGGCAAACCCTGCCACTCCGAAAAAGAAATCGAAATCGCCTTCCGCGTCGTACCATTTTCGCAAACGCGTCTGGCAACCCCTGTACAAGTAAAGCATGAAGGAATGGAAGGCGCTAAGGCGATACTATGCCAAACCGGAACACTATGCCGGTTTGGGTACGGTCAAGCCCCTTCGAAAGGCCACGGGTGCGTCTAAGGCGAACATCGAGTCCTTCCTTCAAACCCAGGACAGTTACACTCTGCACAAACCGGTCAGAAAGCGGTTCCCCACAAGATGTTATCACGTGACGAATATGGACGATCTTTAGGAGGCCGATCTAAACGTCATGAAAAGCGTGAGGGAACATAACAAACCTTACGTGTACATTTTGACCGTTATCGACGTATTTTCCAAATATGCTTGGGCCGTACCCCTGAAATCGAAGCTGGGTACCAAGGTTGCGCAAGCGTTTCGCTCCATATTCTCCCAACGCGTCCCCAGGGTCCTCCAAACGGACAAGGGAACCGAGGTTACCAACAAGACTTTTCGCGACTTTCTGAAGAAACACGACGTGAAACATTACACAACCAAAAATAACGTTAAAGCCAGCGTCGTGGAGCGCTTCAACCGCACCTTAAAAACCAAGATGTGGAGGTATTTCACGCACAAAAACAGTTACAGATACCTAGAAGTCCTTCCGGCCTTATTCGAGTCGTACAATAGCTCGCAACACAGGTGCATAAAAATGGCTCCGAAGGACGTGAACGAATCTAACATTTTACGAGTGTACCTCAATCTCTACGGAAATAGGACCCTACCTCGCGCAGGGAAACCCACATTTTCCGTCGGCGATCACGTGCGCATCTCTAAAGAAAAAATGAAATTCGACAACGGCTACGAGCAGAATTGGACGGACGAAATATTTCGGATAGCCGAGGTGGTGCGCGGTCGACCAGTGGTATATAAGTTGAAGGATCTGGCCGGAGAAGCCATAGACGGCACATTTTACACCGAGGAGCTAAAAAAGGTCGCGCTACCTCGGACGTTTAAGATCGAACGCGTTTTACAGACCAAGGGCCGAGGGCGCCACAAGCAGGTCTTGGTAAAGTGGAAGGGGTATCCGGCAAAGTTTAACTCGTGGGTTCTGGCTTCGACCATCGATTCGACATGATTAAGACCAAGCCCCTCTCCATCACTCTCGTGAGCAACGCTTCCATGGAACACTTTACCGACAACACCACGGCCAGATTTTCTAACATCTTGCCCGAGAGAATCGTTCTGCAGGGAGAATGGGAGGTCGCCCTGCAAAAGGTCAGGTATCCGGTGAAATTTTATAACCTTTCGCCAGACGTTGCCCGTCTGGTGGGCACCAAGTACACCATGACGCTCCTCCCCACGCATTCCAAATTCAGTTTGCAAATGCCGCAAGGCATCGTGCACAATCCCAAAGACTTGGTGAACCTCGTCAACGCCGTTCTACTCGAACACTTGCACGTGGAAAACTTCTTCCTCTTCGACGAGCGCAAGCAGACGGTGGGCGTGAATGCCGCCGTCGCCCATCCCGAACCACTACCCGACATTCCGTTCGACGGGTTTGTGGAAAATGTCGCGCGCACGGCCGTACCGTACGCGGTCGGCGAATACGAAGCTCTCAACGATGCGCCCCACCAGAGACCCAAGCCGAAACCGAAACCGAAGCCCTTGGCTTCGGGGCAGCAGAAACCCGCGGCGCCTCGCTCCGTCAGACCCAAACGAGACGTTTCAAAATCGGAGGACCCTCCGGGACCTCTACACCGCATCCACAGTTTGCTCTTAACGCCCGCTATGGCAAAAATGTTGGGTTTCGAGCCCTACGTCAACGTCATTCTCGAAAAAGCTGCTAAACACCCCGTAGATCCTTATATGGGGTTTCCTTACGAAATGTTCATCTATTGTAATCTAGTGACCCCGCAAGTCGTGGGCGACACCTTCGCCCAAGTCATAGAGAGCGCGGTCGTGGAATACGAAAGAAGCAACAACACTTACATGAGCGACGAAAAGACGTTTTTTCTCCAAAATTGGGTACCCTTGATTCAGCAAGACTTCAAGACGGTCAACATAGATTTAAGGAACGGTTACGGCGATCTCTTGCCATTCGCCGACGGATTTTCCTCTACTATAGTTCTCGCTTTTCGTCCAAAAACGGCGTAATGGACGTGCACGCCGTAACGCGGTACTACCTCAATCAGACCGGCGGCGCGTTCCACGATCGCGATTTCATTCTCTACAGGGGCAAGCGCTACCAAAGAGGCAGCGGTCTCTTTTCAGCCCTCGGAGGACTCTTCAGAAGGTTGCTACCGTTTTTAAAGAGCGGAGCAAAAGCAGTCGGAAAGGAGGCCTTAAAGGCGGGCGCTCACGTTCTGTCCGATGTGACTGTGGCGGAAGCAGCGCCAAAACAACGCTCCAACGGAGGCTGAAGGAGTCCGCATACAATTTAAAGCGAAAAGCCGACGAAAAGCTCGATGCCATGCTCGGTTCCGGCGCCAGGCGCCTCAAGAGAATAAAACCGAGCAAATCCAAAAAGAGTAAGCAGTCGAAGCTGAAACGCGGTAGGCGTAAGGTGCAAGACATATTTTCGTAATGGCAGACGCGGCCGTCCACATGAGTTCCGAACTGGACCTCTTTACAGAGGTGCCGGTTCAGATGAGCATCGAGGAGTCACGGTTCCTATACCTAAACCCTCAAAACACTTTAATGAAAAATGCCCCCATCACCTTTCATTATTCCGGAAATGCGGACGATTACCTAGACTTGAACTACGTCGTATTCGAACTCATGGTGCGCATTGTAGATGACAAAGGAGAGGCCTTAAACGCTGACGCTAACGCCACTCTAGTCAACAACGCCTTAAATTCCCTGTTTCAACAGGTGGAGGTAACCCTCAATAACGTCATCGTCTCCATGCCGCAAGCCGGTTACCCCTATAGAACCTACCTCGAGACGCTTCTCAATTACTCCGAAGATGCCATGAACACCAAACTAGAATCCACCCTTTGGAGAAAGGACACGGCAGGCATCATGGACACTTTTATCGCCAATGCGGGTTTTCAGTGGCGTCAGGGGTTTACCAAAGGGAGCAACGTCGTACAGCTCATCGGTCCTCTGCCCAACGCTCTGTTTAGACAGGATAAGCTGCTTTTGAACAACGTTAGCATGATCGTCAAGCTCACTCCCGCCTCTCCCCAGTTTTATCTGTTTTCCGACGTAGATACCTTTAAGGGGTACGCCGACATCGTGTCTGCCACGCTGCGCTTAAAATCGGTGCGGCCCTCGCCGACCATAAAGCTCGCGCACCAGGCCGTGCTCGCAAAGGGCAACGCAAAGTACCATCTCAAGGACGTCAGCTTTCACGCTCTCAGCATCCCCAAGGAGTCCAGGGCAATGACGTTTAGCGACGTGTGCGTAGGGCAAGTTCCCAGGAGAGTGGTAGTAGCCATGGTCACCGACAAGGCCTATTCCGGCCATTTTAACTCAAATCCGTACAACTTGAAACATTTTAAAATGAACTTCTTTCAGCTCTACGTGAACGGGCAACCTGTTCCCTCCCAACCTCTGCAACCCGACTTTACAAAGGGACACTATTTTAAATGCTTTCAAACCCTGCAGGACGGCCTAGGCATTCATTTCAAGGACGAGGGACACTCCATCTCCAGAGAAACCTACCCGCAAGGGTATACGATAATGGTTTTCGATCTCACTGCAGACATGAGCGCTAACGAGTCTCACATCTCGGGTCAGCGCCACGGAACCGTCTCTATAAGCATCGGTTTTGCCGATAAATTGACAGAACCGGTCTTACTTCTGCTGCTAGCGGAAATACATCGCACGGTCGAAATCGACGCCAACCGATCCATTTTGGTATCATGAACACCTTTCAAATTCAACGGTTTCTATCGACATGCCCCCTCTACGCGCTCTCACTTTTTAGGCGTCTACCCCTGCGATAAACTACCCGTACTTCACGGCATTCGAACGCCTCCCTTGGCGCTAGTGGCTAACACCGACCCCAGCACCAAATCCGGGCAACACTGGGTTTGCATCTTTGTGGACAAAAACTCGCATGGAGAATATTTTGACAGTTACGGCATAGGACCGCTTTCGCACCATTTTCTCCGGTTCTTAAATTCGGTCTGCGGGACGCGTTGGTCCACCAACGCCAGCAGGCTGCAAGGTTTCGACAGCACCACTTGCGGTCATTACGTCATCGCCTACCTCACCCACAGCTGCTCCGGCTTACCTAAGCATAAATTCTTCTCAAAATTTCACGTCAGCAATCACGCGCATAATGATGTCGTCATTCGCAAAACGTTCAAAGACGCATGCCGCGCAAAGTGCTCTGACGCTCAGCAAACTTGTCAACCCTTGAAGGTGAGTACGTGTGTGTGTCACTATTCATCACATCTAACCTAATCCATCCTCTTGCACGTGCTTTCAGAAGACGCTCCTGCTCATATAAAAAGCAACGTCACGGTGCCGCTCGCCTCATTCAGAGTGTACCATGCAGCACGCGGATACAGTCATGCTGCCATGCAGCACGCCGACCAGGTAGGTCCGCACCTATGTATTAGCGTGCTGTTTTCTATCCCGTTTATCTCTCTATCCCTTACATTATTATTATTATTATTATTATTATTATTATTATTATTATTGTTGTTTTGTGTGTTCCAGTATAACCGGGTGTCAAACCCCGACCACCTCAAAACCCGGGGAAAAAAAGAAACTACCCATCTTCGACCTCCAACAGCATCCCGACAGTCCTGCTCCGCCAGCACAGTTCCAACACAGTGCAGTTGTGGGTCCTCTGGCGGATATCTACTTCCTCAACCCGCAACAAACTAAATTCGTCAGTGTGGGATTCTCCCCCCAGCCGCCGCACCATCTCGTCGTCACCATTGCCAAATGTGGACAGCAGAACGCAGTCGTCATGAGTTCCTCGCAGTGGCACAAACTCGTCGAAGCCATCCCCATCATTCACAAACGCTTGAATGACCCACAGGGACGTCTACAGCAATTTCAATTCAGCGACAGCGTCACCATCGTGTTTAAGTTTGTGTTCGGAAAGCTAAACCTCGTTTTCAAAGACCCGCAAGGCGCATCCGTTACGCTCAACCAACAAGAATGCCACGTGTTGCATGCCCTGCAGCGCATCATTACCGACATCATGTATCACAAAAAGAAGGAAGAGACGGACGTGCAAAATCAAATCATGGCATACCACAAGTACATGCTTCACAACCATGCCTCCAACGTTCCCTTACATAACATGAATTTCACGCAGTTCACCAAGTACATACGGTGCGCCAATTTTAGAACATTCCTCGAGGTTCATCATTTCCTCAACACCCATTTCGCACTGCGCGTCTCACAAAATAGTCCTTAGTGCGCATGTATTTCTACCAGCGTTCCAACCGCACCTCACCCAATCATCTCGCACCCTTCGCTCCCGAATCATGGGTTACAGAAATTACCTGTCGGTGTACTACCATGACAGTAAGGTGTTTAAAAACTACGAGGTGGACGGTCACCCCCATAAAAATACACCTTATGCACTTCGCTTCGTCGACAGCACCTACGACGGAAAATCCGTCTCCGCCAGAGTTCACAGCTGCGAAACCAAAATTCATTTTGTGCTATCTAACATGTACTTCAACGATATCCATTTCAAAGCAGATAAAGAAGACGCACAACATCAGTGGTTCCAATTTGTGCCCGCAAGAGGTTTATACATCGTTTTCTACGAACAGCAATACATTTCCACAGACAAAATGCAGCAAATGATAAACGAAAACCCCATGTGCTACGGCACGTGCTTAGCGGCGCATTTGGGTCGCGAATCACCCTATATCATACCCGATCACATTCACGGCGTTTGCATGTTCAGCACCGTTCAAAACAGAGTTCTCCTCCAAGACGAAAACCGTTAAATCAACGGACACAGTGTTTTTCCTGCGGATGTTGTGCAATAATCGCTAAGCGCTTCCGGCGGATGTAGTGAACCTCCAACAAACGTTTCCCCCACCAGTGCTTCCCCTGATGTGGTAATTCTCCAACGAACTTTTCCCCCACCAGTGCTTCCCCCTGATGTGGTCGTTTTGCATGTTCAGCACCGTTCAAAACAGAGTTCCCCTCCAAGACGAAAACCGTTAAATCAACGGACACAGTGTTTTTCCTGCGGATGTTGTGCAATAATCGATAAACGCTTCCGGCGGATGTAGTGAGCCTCCAACCAACGTTTCCCCCACCAGTGCTTCCCCTGATGTGGTAATTCTCCAACGAACTTTTCCCCCACCAGTGCTTCCCCTAATGTGGTCGTTTGCATGTTCAGCACCGTTCAAAACAGAGTTCTCCTCCAAGACGAAAACCGTTAAATCAACGGACACAGTGTTTTTCCTGCGGATGTTGTGCAATAATCGCTAAGCGCTTCCGGCGTATGTAGTCAACCTCCAACGAACGCTTCCCCCACCACTGCTTCCCCCTGATGTGGTGTTTCTCCAACCAACTTTTCCCCCACCAGTGCTTCCCCTGATGTGGTAAATCTCCAACGAACTTTTCCCCCACCAGTGATTTCCTGCTTCCGGCAGTTGGGTTATATTTATGCACGCGCATTCTTTTCCCCTTCATTCGGTGCTAGCCAGCCGTGGGGGAATGCCAGGACCGACGTGTAAAGACTTCCACTGTTCGTTTTGCTTTCACCAAACGTGCAGCTGCGAACTTAAGCACCGTCTCACCCGCCTGTGCACACAGTGTCAACTCGGTTTCTACGAAGACCTCGATCAACTCAACAAGCAAATTCAACAATTCCTTCGAAGGTACTCCGCTAGAAACACCACATGAACTGCTTCATCGTGCTCTTTCGGTATCTCGATAACGGACGAAGAATCCACCTGCTACTGCCCAGGGAACGCCAAGTGCTGCTGCAGAACGGCATATTCATCTTTGAACGTTATCCCCCAAGCGACGTCGACCTTGTGTGGAACCAGCTTCCCAAAGACGCACAGGTAGTTTGCGCACCTTATCGCAGGTGTAAACAACACTACAACCTTCCTCATCAAACCACTCATATAGACGGTCCTCCCCCGTTTATCAAAAACTGCCATCTATGCCGTCATAATGTCACAGGACGCCCTTAAAGAGCTAGAAGAACTTTCCCGCAGCGCCGACACTCTCAGCGTATCTACGCTTCAACAGCACGTACCGTATCGTGTCGTCGGCGTCAAAACACTCGACACCGTTCACGGTTCAAAGCTCGTCGCCAAACTCGAGAACGACACAGAAGTTTTCCTACCAACAAGATTTGCAAAAGCCTCTCCAGAACTCATCAACAAACTCAACTCTACCTCATTCTGCATCATATACGCAGGCGAGGAAAAACTACGCAACGGTTTCAAACGTCACATCGTCACGTTCTCCCCATATAACCCTAAATAATGTCCGACGAAACCTATCCCGTCCCCGTGGGGAACAATCTTAACCTACAACTCATTCTCAACGCAACTTCACCTATCCGTATCCTCTGCATCTCCAACTCCTATTTCCGCAGCAGCAGAGTTGTCACCATCACACTCGACGTCCAAGGGGCTCACGCCGTCCACGTCAAATGCGTACCTACCAAAGTGCACCAGCATCAACAAGACGCACTATGCATCATATACCTCGGCAACAGCAACATTCCTGCTCTAACCAACAAAGTCACATCCACAGGATGCTTCTCAACCAGCCATTACAACGAATTTACCATCCCCATCTATATACTAACCTTCACCGAGTTCGTCAACGAAAGTTTCTCTCACCTGCTCGTCACCTGCATCACCAAACCTATCCACCAATTTACCGTCGATAGCAGCAGCAGCGATGACGAGGACTCAAAGTGCACCACGTACTTTAAAATCATTGTTGTGCGCGAAATCTGTGTGTCCTAGTGCCTCAACAAACTATGAATTTTAATGTGCTTTTTTTCTCCTAATATTTCTTATATTGTTCATTTATTGTATTCATATGTTAATCTCCTGTAATCAAATAATCCATTATGTTATTCTCAAAATATCTATTCATATGTTAAGCAAATAATACATCATGTTAATCTCAACTATGTATTCATACCTTTATCCAATGTACTGTATTCAAATTATAAATAAAGAAAACAGTCCCGGATGAGCCAATAGCAATAACGATAATCCTCCCGCTCACGGCGCTTTTCAAACTTGCCGCCGTCGCACGCAGCGACACTAGCGACACTAGCGCCCCTACCGGCAGGATTATCGTTAATCCAATTGGCTCATCCGGGACTTATACTACTGCCATGGCATTGAATCAAAAAGGTTCTGAATAAGTTCCTGAGGGATTTCCCTCCACGCAGTTTGTATTCGAGCCCACAAATCCGTGACACAGCTTACTGGAGGACCGTGACGCACCAACCATATCCCAGATATGTTCGATGGGCGACATATCAGGCGAACGTGCAGGCCAGGGGAGCATGGTACCCGTCGCTCTTCGAAGAAGGCTTTTACATTCCTCGCAATATGTAGACGGCCATTTTCCTGTTGAAATGTGGCCTATGGAAATGAACCCAAAAAAATAAACCGATTTAATGAAAAATCTCTAATTATATAATCTTCACTATATAAAATTACTAATGATGAAATTAGTAAAACGAAACGCCTGAAGCAGCGGGAGTACCTCAGGCTCTACAACCAGCGTTAGGTACCGGTTGTTGTTCAAAGTGCCCTCAATTCGTAGGAGGCGATATCGATTGTTGTAACCAATGGCGCCCCAATCCATCACACCTGGTTTCTGTCCGCTATGCCGCTCAACAATGCAGCCCTCCAGGTTGCGCTTACCAAGGTACTGCCGGACACGTATGCGGCCATCACTGTAGGGCACGTTGAAGCGGGACTCGTCCGAAAAGACTACATTTTGCCACTCAGCATCCCAGTGACGATGTTCAGGTGCCCATTGCAGTCGGAGGAGCTTCTGTGTTTCAGGACAATGGAAACCGACGTAATAATATGTATGCAACCAGTCCAACGTGCAGCAGACGGCGACGAACCGTTGATGCAGACAAGTTCACACCTGTTGCAGTGGTCCAGCGTCGAGCCAACACTGCAGATGAAGCTGTACGGTCCGTTATGGCCGCGCGGACAAGATGACGGTCATCCCTGTACGAGCCGACATGTCACGGTATGACAAACCCGCTTCCCGGAGACCGATCATTCCTTCGAACTCAGTCACATGCCGATATGGCTCCCTTTGACGTCGACGAGGCATACTGGCACACAATTTATGTTTCCACCTTGTTTGATGACTCTGCACTAAATACACTGGGCGCAACACTGACCTTGTCGGACCAACACGAGAGAGCTCTGCTCAGCTTACGTGTACCCAATCTCTCTGCAAACCTAATTACTTATTGCTTGCACACTCTTCTACACTTCCATCAAGTTTGGAGTTATTCGGGAAATTCTTTCTTGGTGTTGCAATTTTCACAAACGGCAGTGTACAATTGGGAATGCTTGTTTGCATTTCTGCATTCCTTGATGAGCTCAAGCTAGTAAATGAAGATAGTCATTCGTGCAGTTTCGCCTGATAGGCTGATGTGAAAATCAACATGATGCGTGAATTAAATGTACATTAAGAAATAAAGACATAAGTAGAGACACAGGAACGACTGAAATGCTATGAGTGCAACACATAAAGTGTTTCTGTATCTTATGACTTTCAAGTTAAATAAAATTATATAAATACATCCAGAACGAGGAGGATTATTTACGTAAAATTCCTTTGCTATGTTAGTATCTCGCGCAGGTATTGTTACGAATATTTGAAGTACTTAAAAGATTTCTACGAATTTTATATGTAAAAGTTATTTGGGGTGATGGGATATGTTTGAAAACCTTCGGCTATCCTGATTAAATGCAAGGGCGAAACTAGAAATTTTAGAATGCCAAATTTATAAAAAGAAATTAAATTTGTTTATATTTGAGAGCTACTTTCTAATGTTTTGCGAGTTGATTCAAGTGTACTTTAATCGATTTGCTCTAATAGTTTGTTAATTATCATCGTTTAAGAATCTTGTGTACACTAAAAATGAATTTGACTAGAGCACATTTCCGGACTATGACCTTTTACGATTTTAAGTAGTCATTAACGCTTAAATAATGTGAATATCGGCTTCGAAATGCGTTTGCGAAGAAGCACCATCTAAGACAATAATTTATAATTGGCACAGAAAACTCAAAAAAGTTCGCGTTTTTCTTAGTGATGAATTTTGTGAAGGACACCCAAGAATTGCTGTTAGTGATGAAAATATTGCCGTATTCGGGCAATGCTTGAAGAAGATCGACGGACATCTTATGAATTTTTTCGGGCGACATTGGGCATTGGTATGAGTCAAAAACATTTTACATCAATAGACGAGTGAAAACTTTGCTGTCGATGGATTCCGCATCGACTGGCTCAATCAAAAACAACAACTCATTGATTGGTACAGAAAAAACTCTTGAAAAATTCCAAGGCGGCACTTGAAATTAGGTCTGGAATATTGTTATGATCCGGAAAACAAAAGTCAATCGGTTCAATGGGCCTTTTAGAACGGAAATTAAGGCAACAAAAGCCCAACGAATTCGCAGTGCTGGTAAGAACATGGTTGCTAGCTTTTTTTCTAAAACGGGCCATATTGTTGCTATAGCATTAGAAGATAGAAGTACCGTTACTGCCAATTGGTACACAAATATCTTTTTACTGTAGAGTTTTGAAAAAGTTCGTGAAAAACGTTCAAAAGAAAACATAATGTTACATAATGGCAACGCATCGTCGCATACAGCAAAACTAACAACTGAGTATATGGATGCCCTAAAGGTCAGCACCATGGACTCTTGCATCATACAGCTCTGACCTAGCACCTTGTGATTTCTTTTAGTTTCCAAAAATTAAACATAAAATGCGTGGAAACCCTTTTTCGTCATCAGATGAAGCAGTAGAACATTATAAGAACCTGTTTTCTGAAGTGCCCCAGGAAGAGTGGAATCATTGCTTTAAGGACTGCTTTCATCAAATGCAAAAATGTGTTGATGTTAAAGGGGAATATTTTGAAAAACGGTAAAGTCATTTAATTTGTTTAAAACTAATCTTTGTTTCATTTTTTTTAAAAATGTTCAGTGTCCCCTCGTAGCATCTGAACTCAAGCATGAAGTTACAAACGTTTTCTAGGTACCACAAAACACGTATTTCCAGTGGAGTCTCGATATAGAACTTTGGATCAAATTCGACACTTTCTCAATCTTAGTAGACAAAGTAAAAAAAATGGCATTTTAATCTCTGGATTTAGTGGTATCAAATGCTGTTGTTTACCAATTGTTTGGTAGAGAAACAAGAGTACTGAACATGGGTTCATTGTTGGCTTTCTGTTCTAATGAGTATGAGGAGATAAAATGTTACACAACTGCCATCAACATGATGAAGAACGGAATCTGGTTAGCCACGCAGTTGTGAACATGTAGCGTTTGTGGCATATCACTGATCTCGTCGGCTACTTGCGGAGGTTTGCACCATTCTGACTAAGGATGGGCAGAAAATAACGTGACGTTTACCTTATAGTAACGATT
The DNA here is from genome assembly GCA_030765065.1 of Deroplatys truncata. Classification (NCBI taxonomy): domain Eukaryota; kingdom Metazoa; phylum Arthropoda; class Insecta; order Mantodea; family Mantidae; genus Deroplatys; species Deroplatys truncata. Next base: position 26,116,786 of record CM060985.1, on the reverse strand, counting down.
ACAGAAGTAATGGAGACAAATAGTAACTAGTTACCCATTAACGGTTACAAAAATAGTGAATACAAAATAACTAGTTACCCAATAACTGTTACAAAAGTAATGAATACAAAGCAACTAGTTCTATTTCTATTTCTATTTTGAAAAGGGGTGGGTTTTATGCCCAAGCACTGCGACCTTAAGATCTATTGCGCATCCCCCCTATCATCAGTTAAGTAGTCTGTTGCTCGATATGAACTTAACCAGACTGCTAACTGAGGCTTTCGATAGTTCGTCTATCTTTGGAAAGTGACTGCCAAAAATACTTGCTCTTTGACTCGCAAGAGCAGGGCAATCACATAGTAGATGAGTAACAGTCTCATATCCTTCTAGACATCTATTACAGATAGGGTTGTTGACCAATCCCATTCTGTATAGATTAAACTTTAGGGCACAGTGTCCTGTAATGAATCCTGTTGCCCATGCAAGTCTTCTTCTGCTAAGACCGCGCAAGTATTTTGCCCGGCTGTTATCCAGGTCTGTAATGAACAACTTGGAATGTCTGCAACCCTCAATGGAGTTCCAGTAGTTCTTGTGTTCTGCTTGAGCCCAGCACTTAATAGCCTGTTTCACTGGTCTGTAGGACACTCCCAGTACAGGCTCCGGACCAAAAGCAACTAGTTACCCAATAACGGTTACAAAAGTAATGAATACAAACTCACTAGTTTCTAATAACGGTTACAAAAGTAATGAATACAAAGCAACTAGTTACGCAATAACGGTTACAAAAGTAGTAAATACAAAGTAACTAGTTACCCAATAACTGTTAAAAAATAATGAATTCAAAGTAATTAGTTACCCAATAACGGCTACAAAAGTAATGAATACAAAGCAACTAGCTACCCAATACCGGTTACAAAAATAGTGAATTGAAAGTAACTAGTTACACAATAACGATTACAAAAGTAGTAAATACAAAGTAACTAATTACCCAATAACTGTTACAAAAATAAAGAATACAAAGTAACTAGTTGCCCAATAACGGTTACAAAAGTAATGAATACAAAGTCACTAGTTACCCAATAACGGTTACAAAAGTAATGAATACAAAGTCACTAGTTACCCAATAACGGTTACAAAAGTAATGAATACAAAGTAACTAGTTCCTAATAACGGTTGCAAAAGTAATGAATACAAAATAACTAGTTACCCAATAACGGTTACAAAAATAATGAATACAAAGTCACTAGTTACCCATAACGATTACAAAAATAATGAATACAAAGTCACTAGTTCCTAATAATGATTACAAAAGTAATAAATACAAAGTAACTAGTTACCCAATAACAGTTACAAAAATAATGAATACAATGTAACTAGTTACCCAATAACGGTTACAAAAATAGTGAATACAAAGCAACTAATTAGCCAATAACGGTTACAAAAGTAATGAATACAAAGTAACTAGTTATCCTATAACGGTTACAGAAATAATGGATATAAAGTGTCTAATAGTTACCCAATATCGGTTACAAAAGTAATGAATACGAAGTAATATTTATCAATTAATGTTATGAAAGTAACGGAGGCAATAACTATAGCGCGTCTCCCACTTAAAGGACAGTGCAGGTTAAATAAAGCGCACTGTTGCCACGTGTACTATGCCTACACTGGCAAATTTGGAGGCCAGCTGCTATCGGTCTACGAATGCAATGTCATCTTGTGAATGATACCAAATAGTGAAATATCTGCACTGCTATTTAAGGCTGTGGTAAGATATTTAATTTTCACCTGCACTTTATGTCTATTTGTGTTTTTAATACTTCCAAATACGATTTTACAGGCATAAAGTAGATATTATCCAAAAAATATGGAGATACAAAAAATCTATCGTTTGTTAGGATATCATTACTTTTTTACCCTTGAAAAAATCACATTCTATGTGGGTGGAAGGTTTTTAAACATCAAAGAATAAACGATGTGCCGCACTCCGTGTTGCGCTATTTCATCATAGTGCATTAACCTACCGGGTTTTTGATTCCCCCATCCATTTATGCTTTCTTTCTTATGGCTCCTTAGGGGACCTTTCATTCGTTCCTTCTTTATCATATGCATACTGTTTCTTAACACTCGGTACCCTTAGCTGTTTCTTTTACTGCCTTACTAACGCTCATTTCATTTGTAAAATAATCTGACACATTCATTATTAATTTGCGTTTCTTCTTAGTTTACCAGAATTTCGCATCCTGCTAGCCTCTCCCTCCATAACCATGAAAATTTACATAAAATGTTAAATAACCTACATAACACTTCACAATGTTCCTACGCTGTAAACGTACACACTTCCATACAACTGATGTTAACTTTTATTGCCTTCTGCCTCGGGCCTGACTGAACACTTGGATGACTTTGAATGCAAGAAGTTATAGGATTCCGGCTTCTTTTAAAAACTGTCCCCAACCCTCCTCAACATTTTCTCTCGCTTGGTCCCAGTCGCAAGCTCAGTAACAAAAACTTTTCTCACTGGCTGACTTTTCTAGAGCATATTTGTAGAACTTTCCAAAAGTATTTAATTTAAAAAAATTATAACGCTCTCTTATTAATTATAGAGAATTTAAACTGGATAGCTATTAGCACTATAGTTTACTATAGGCCGGAAAAAATGTTGTTACATTCTACCATGTACTTTATTGGTTATTGCGTGATAAGCATAGAACCAGCAATATGGGACTTTTACTTAAAAACTCGTTTTGTTTAGAAATTTGTGCCCACAAAAATGTATAAAGACTCCAGAAATTATATAATCTGACAGAGAAAAATATTCTGCATGGGATAATGTGTTCAAAGCTTAAATTTATAACAACTGAATGCCTACAGCATGTTATTAGCAACTTGGCAACAGCGCGTGAGTAGAAAAGGACGAAGCTAATGGCTACATGTTGCGTTAGATAGAGACAGAGATATCCCATTTACCTCCATACTGCCATTTAAGGTTGAGACAAGCTGTGGTTATCCCGTTAACGTTTACTAAAGTAACGGAGACGGTCCGAGTCTAGGTGACATCATTCACTGCACTGGTATCGCTTATCGGGAACTAGTCACTTCAACTCCTAACGCAGCATCAGTATACTCCGCAACAGATCTAATATATCATCTGGCGAGGAAAATCCCTACTTATTTCCCGCCTTGCATTGTATGTGTAACCAAGTGAGACTATCTGCCTCTTTTGTGGTCTTATAAATAATATGCGTTTGGGCGTTAATATTTTTCTTCTTTAGCAACGTCATTACCATGTTTTTTCTAACGTCCTACGAAAATATTAAACTTATTGTATGCTTAATTTCAGTCATGTTGATATTGGCAATAGTGATGCATCTTTCTTGTTGTGTCTGCATCACGTGATGTTTATATTTACGAGGGGCATCCAATAAGTAAGTTTCCCTATTTTATAAAAAACATTTCACACAACTGATTATATTGAATTAATTTTATTTATATTGTAGAATCCTTCTGTTACTTTTCTACATAGTCAGCATGTTTTCGAAGAATTCTTGGGGACGTGACACAAGTTTTTCCAAGCCAGGTCGGGCCCTGTGCTCGCAACCAGCTGTTCACTGATTTAACTTCATCATCGGTGTTAAAAGTGCTTACCTTTGAGTTGGAGGAACATGTGAAAATCACTTGGGGCAAGCTCCGGTGAATACGGAGGATACGAGAAAAGTTCCAAGTTGAATCTTGACCCAGGCAGAGCTCAGAAGATTCAACTGGGAAGTTTTCTCGCATCCTCCATATTCACCAGATCTTTTCCCAAGTGATTTTTCACTGTTACCCTGACTTAAAGGTCATCATGGAGGTTAGCTCTTTAACACCGTGACGAAGATCAATCAGAAGTGAACAGCTGGTTACGAGCACAGGACCGACGTGGTAAACACTGGCTTGGAAAAACTTGTGTCACGTCCTCAAAAATGCTTGGAAAAACATGCTGACTATGTAGAAAAATAACAGAAGGATTGTACAATATAAATAAAATTAATTCAACATGATCAATTGTGTGTAATGGTTTTTATAAAATAGAGAAGCTTACTTATTGGACGACCCTCGTAGAATGCCTGTGCAGGAATGTAGAAACAAGTGCGAATGTATTTTGCGATTATAAACCACCGTAGTAATCGAAGTGTTGACACAGCTAGAGAAACTTCTTTCTAGATTAAATCAAATAGCAAAGTAAGGCTGTATCGACATCGTTCAAACTGAAACCGTTACATGTTAACTGTGACAGCTATAACAGCTACCAGATAATAACTGTTTGTCACATCCCTAATTCTGACATTTGAGTTTCAGTATACCTAACCTGCCCATAAACTGCTAGAGCTTCTGAAGAATAGTGGTCTTGTGTGTGTGTGTGTGTGTGTGTGTGTGTGTGTGTGTGTGTGTGCGTGCGCGCGCCCGGCAACTCAACATCATAAGTCAAAAACGAAATATCTGGTTCAGAGTCTTTCAAGGATGCGACACAAAGATCTTCAAGAAAATATCCAAATCCCAAACTACACTTTACATATAAAATTAGTATTTCTTAGTTTCCATTTGATTAAAATACCATATATTTAAAACATTGACAGAACAATTGACATTTATAACTTGAATTTTCTACGAATAGATTGCGATGTCCTCTTCATTCTGAATGATTTTCGTATAACTGGGACTTACTAAACCAAATAGTGTAGACCTCTCAAAACATATCCTTGCTTTTTGTGGCATTCATCATTTCCGAGGTACCCGTTATTATTGTTTTGAATATTTCAATACTTTATACGTTTTGTGAAGTGCTTGGGCAGCATTCTTTTGTTTCTTGTGATGTTATGTGAAGAATACGGAATTTGAAAGCCAGAATGTAAGTATAGGTTATTGAACGGAGGGGAACATCTCGCGTACTGCGACCTATAGAGATCTATTATGGCTAACACCCCCCAGGGGGAAGGGATGAGGGGAAGGCACCGTAGGAGGCAGACAGACCCAGAGACGCACGGGAGTCCCTAACGTTTCCAAGCTCGCAGCCGTCCACCAGTCAAGCTGTCCACGAGCATGCATCCGCGCCATCTGTCCGGCACCGCCATACACCACGAAATCTAGAAGCACACCTAAAACATGAGAAGGAAACGGAATGAAAGGGAAATTATGAAAAGGAAATCATGTTACAGAAGAAACCACCCCAACATCCGCCTGTCGACTCCAGGAAACCACGAAAAACCCATGGATCAGGGTGGGCGGTCACTGGGGATTAACCCAGGACCTCCGAAATGCGAGTCGCATACTTTACCGCGGCGCCACCTTGCTTCATTAAGCTTGCGACCCGCTTTCTAAACATTCTTATTAGTAGTATTTAACCCCGTTCTTACATATGGCACCACAGGCAGTGGGCATTGATGATACATGAAATGAAAGGTTCCGGGCCTACGTTAGGGCACCTCCCCGACATTTGGCAGTAATGAGGACTGTGGAGAACCTGGAAGAAACCTCAGTTACGGATGACGGTCCTGGCGAGACTTGAACCGCAGACTACACACTTACCGCAGAGCCACCTAGCTCGGTTTTTAAATATTTCACTATCACTTCAACCTCTTGAAGCTACAATAAAACGTGTGATGAAACTATTTCTGTGAGTATTTATATTAACTATGAGAGCAGTCCCAGAAGCACTCGATCTGACCTATATATAGCGCTTGTTGTTTCAAACAAATGACTATGCTAGAAAGTACCAACCTTATAAAGCTTAAGTTTTAAGTTTGACGATGCTACATTGTTTAGTAGTTGTTTGGCAGCGAACAATCGTGAACGCTCTCAGCAAATTTGTAAACATGGATAAAGCTGGCTATCGTTATGTGATACAATAATTTTATTTGAAAGGTCTTAGTCCAACTAATATTAAAGCTGGTCTAAATTCTACTCTGGGGAGTCTGCTCCTTCGTTTACAACAGTAAAATATTGGGTGGCAGAGTTTAAGCGAGGCCGTACGAGCTGCCAAGATGAACATCGCAGTGGTCGACCAAATGAGGTGACCACGCCAGAAATTGTGAAGAACATTCACAAAATGGTATTGGATGACCGTCGACTGAAAGTGCGCGACCTAGCAGACATTTTAAGCATTTGAAAAAGTGCTGTACATCGCATACTAACTGAAAATTTAAACATGAGAAAGCTGTGCGCAAGATCGGTGCCGCGTTTACTCACAATAGAACAAAAGCAGCATAGTGAGGATGTTTCAGTCGAGTGTTTGGCGATGTTTTGCTGCAATGAAACCGAGTTTTTGCACCGATTTATAACCATGGATGAAAACATGGGTCCATCACTTTACATCTGAGACGAAGGAAAGTCAAAACAGTGGATTAAAAGGGGAGAATCGGCTCCAAAGAAGCTGAGACAGTTCCATCTGCAGGCAAGGTCATGGCATCAGTTTTTTGGGATGCGCGTGGGATAATTTTCATTGATTATCTTCAAAAAGCAAAAGCAATTAATGGCGAGTTTATGCAGCGTTTGAATGACGAAATCAAGCAAAAACGGCCGCATTTAGCGAAAAAGAAAGTTCCGTTTCATCAAGACAATGTACCAGTTCACACATCCGTTATTGCCATGTCCAGAATCAATGAGTTAAAGTTCGAATTGCTTCCTCGTGCACCCTACTCGCCAGACTTTGCCCCCTCTGATTATTTTCTGTTTCCAAAGTTGAAGAAATGGCTTGATGGTAAAAGATTTGCTAACAATAAAGAGGTGGAGTCTGTATTTGATGGCTATTTTGCAGTATTCGACGGTTTACAGTATAATCAGGGTATCGAAGCTATTGAACTTCGCTAGGAAAAGTGTATCGAGCTGAAAGGAGACTTTGTAGAGAAATAAAGATGTTTTTGTGTTTTCTTTGTTTGGTCGGGTACTTCTGGGACAGCTCTTCTAACATGAAGTACATAGAATAATTAGCTTTTGGGAGAATGGTTTGTAGATCATTGGGTATAGGAAGTCATGTGAATGTAAGGCTTGACGTGTTAATACGAGGGGCACTAATTTACATTTTGAGCCTAATAATTAAAACAAAGTAATTTCTGATTGAAAACTGCTTTATTGTCTTTCAAAATATTCTCCTTTATGATCAATACACCTTTGCATCCGTTTAAACCATTTGTCAAAGCATTTATTCCAGTCTTCTTGAGACATCTCCAAAACATGGTTTTTGAAGGCATCAACGGCTTCTTCTGCCAACGAAAATCGTTGTGCACGCAATTTATTCTTGATGTTCGGGAACAAAAAGAAGTCATTGGGTGCCAAATCAGAGCTGTATGGCGGATGACCCATCAATTCGATTGTTTTGAGCCTTCAAATGCTCTGTTGTTAGACGAGATGTGTGTGCGCTCGCATTGTCTTGATGAAGAACGATCCTACGGTTCTTGTTGGTTTTCTTTACCTCACCGAAGACTTCCGGCAAACAAATAGTTGTGTACCATTCGGCATTGACCGTTTTACGTTCCTCTAAAGACACTGTTGCCACATGGCGAGTTTTGCTGAAAAAGCAGGCGACCATTTGCTTCGAAGTGCTTCGAGTGCGAACAACTTTTGTTGGATTTGCTTCATCTTGAAACACTCATACAGTCGACTGCTGTTTACGTTCCGGCTCATACGCCTAGATCCATGATTCGTCACCTGTTACAATCTTATAATGTCTTTTGAGGCACCCCCATTGTATTGCTTGAGAATTTTTGTACACCAATCGACACGAGCATCTTTTTTAGATTGCGTCAAATTATGTGGGATCCAACTAGAGCAAACCTTTTGACGGCTAAATAATCATGCAATATTTTATATATGCTAGTGGAACTAATCCCTAGGGTTGCCTCAATCTCACAATATGTCGAATGACGATCTTTCATTATTAGTTTTTGCACAGCATCAATGTTTTCTGGCACAACAACTGATTTTGGACGACCTTCAAGAACTTCATCTTTGAGCGAACGGCGACCACGATTAAATTCGTTATACCAGCGTTTCACAGTCGCCAAATGTGGAAGTTAGTTGATCGATGCACTCTTGTCTTCATAATCCACGTCGAAAATCGTAATAAATCATTGCACGAACATTTTCACGAGTTAATTCCATGTTTTTGTTGACACACAATTTTCAAGTTAGTGTAAATACAATAAATTATGCTCTTTTGACAAAATTTTTGAAGTAGATTATGGTAAAAAATGTCAAACTTTCCATGGAAACGTCAGATGGCACCTACAGCATTCAGGGTTGCCAAGACTCAAAATATAAATAGTGCCCCTCGTACAGTGTAAGGAAAATGGCGAGTTTTTTGAAAGCTAGTTTCCAATCCACTTAAAACAAATATTTACTTTAAGGTACTTAGCGGAATTTGGAACCGCTGAAAGGTTTGAAAAGCCTTGTGATGAAAACTCTCGTGAGGTAACAGCTGTCTGCTGACTGATGAAGCATATTTGTACAGTCTATACTTACATGTGGCAGCAGAGTAAAGTAGGAGCAAAACAAAACCAGTCGGTGAAGTAAACAAATACCAGCAGAGTACAAACAGCACATCCGTTTAAAAATTGTTTCATTGTCTGCTTCATGTTAGGCACATTTAGTGAAAATCTTGAGAAAATGGACTTTGGGAGTGAGTATTAAGAACATTCAAAGGTTATGGATAATTTCAAAATTAAGTTGCACTTTGATACTTTTTCCTTTCAAAATGTCTCACAGGATGGAGTTTTCATCCAGTTCTTCTGAAATTGTCCGGAAAACTCAAATAAATAAAACTGTCATATATCATTTTTACTTTCTATGCCACTTATTTGTTAAGGTAGAAGAAGTATTCCACCCAAAAATTCGACATCAAAACTTTATTAGAAATATATGTTTTGAGGCCCCGGAATACAAAAAAAAACATTTTTAGAAAAAGTCCAAGTGCATGTGTGTGTGAACAGCATAAACAAAAAACAAAACTTAGTTATTTAAGGTCAATATTTTCCAAAGATGGGACACGAATATTTTAAAGAAGGTACCCCCACTTCAACTACTCTTTGCATGGAAAACTTTAGACATTTTTAATTTTCTCAAAAATGTGCATAACCGTAAACCGTAAGAGATAGACACACGCTTACTATTCAGAAAATGTAGATCTATTTAAACCACTCAATTTATTTCAAGTAACCTTTTTGTGGCATTAGCCATTTCCAAGATATCCCTTATTATTGATTTGGATTGTTCAATACTTTGTAACTTTTGAAGTGCTGTCACTATTCAGTTGTTTCCCGCGATGTCGGGGAAGAAGTGTGTAATTTTAAGGGCGGTATATGGCCATTCGATTTTAAATATACACTACCATCGATTTGGTTTCCTCTATTCCCCTTGTAGGTGCCTACAACAAAATATGTACTTAACGAAAGAATTTCTGTAAAGGCTTATCTCAATTAACATGAAGTTGATAGAAAAATAAGCTTTCGTAAGCATAATTTATGACCGAGCGGGATAGCACAGGCGGTAAGGTCTATGCCCAGGTTCGGGAGGTCCCGGGTTTAAACACCCGATGCCGACCAATTTAATGGAAGGTTATTTTCGCGGTTTCCCTGGTCGCTGGTGAATGCTGGGTTGGATAATTTCATCCGTGAATTTTCCCATCATTCCTTTGATCACTACATTTAACTTCCTTCTTCTTCACCGACATATCAGGCATTGATCATCCATCCTGGATATATATGATCCAAAAGTTTGCTCTGACCCAAGGCATAGGCTTGTAAGTCCTTTGGGGTGTAAGTGCTCCGAAGATGGTAAAGAAAAAGGACAATAGTTTCTGAAAGGATAAATAATAGTGGGTAGAGAATGTCGTTTGTGTGTAACAAGATTTAAGCTTTCTGCACGACGTAGGTACCGTAAGATAGCGTGACTCTGGACCGATATCTTCGAGTTGGAGTTAATTTGTGTTATCTTTACAAATAGGAGGGAAATTTAAAAATAAACTTGCACTAAAGTCATCCCACTTGTCCTTCGTATGTAAGGTGGAGGAATTATAGTATTCAACCCATAGGAAATAGAAGTGTTTAACATATGCTATGGTTTTGTAAAAATACCTTACTATTTCAAACAAATTCAATATTAACATACAATCTTAAGGACACGTTTTGAGATTTCCTCTGAATGTCAAAGAAAAAACTACATTGCATAGTTGAAATCAGTAATGCAGTTTTTGAGGTACATTGAAATAAAAATCACTACTACATTTCTTATTTGTACGGGATGGGAATCAAAAGCATAGGGAAATATTTTTATCTGCAATACGTTCTCACCTGTGTAATTTGTGACAGTATTTTTAACACTCGAATAATTTCAATTAAATTATATAATATGTAAATTCAATAACAGCCCACCTTGAAGCTATATGTATGTAATAACTTATAAAAATGTATGTAACAGTCATTGCATATGCTTATATTATTGTAAACATGTTTAAAATGTTATGTGGATACATCACGTACTTTAATCATGTAAGAGCTGTGAGAAAAATAAGTTTAAAGTTGCTAACAATGAGGTAACCTTGAGGCAATAATGAGTTTGAGAGTTTAAATGCTACTAGTCATGATTAGGGCAGCAGTAATGTAAATTTTGTGACAGTTTAAAATTAGCCAATCAACAGCCAGAAAAAGCTTTAGTAAAATGCAGGTATTCTATTGGACTAGGATTAGCCAATCAGACACTTGAAATAAAAAACGTTAAAAGTTTATACGGTTAAAATATGTTCATTTTCCTGCAGACCTTGGTAGTGACCGGATGGAAGATGTGTTCTCTAAAGAAATATTACGTATTCGTTGAATCGTAGGATTATGTATACGCGTTAACAAAGTGCAAGTATTAAATTAAAAGAATCTCACCCCTCTTAATATCAGTGTAGTGCTATTTAATTTGTGCCAATAATTAATAAAAAAAAGTGAATTTAAACTTAAAATCTATGTAAGCCTACATTCTTGTCGCACCACGCCCTGATTAAGAGAAACGTGACTCTAAAACAATACTGAAGCAGCCGAGTCAAACATAAACATAAATACTGTCTATAGAAGCTGTTGAATGACAAAGTTAAAATATATTTTTCATTAAACTTGTGGGTAACAACAAAAATACCTCTTCAAAAATCGCCTTCTCATACGTAGCAGCATATTACGTAACAAACAATCTTCTTCAAATTGAGGCCCAAAGCATAGTGCAAACTTCAACAACAAAACTTTTTCTTAAATTGGTTTCCCAAGTGTAAAAAAATAAATAAATAAACAACGTAAACTTCAAGAACAATACTTTTTTTCAAATCGGCTTCCCAAGCGTGAGGCTAATAAATTACGTAAACAAAGCACCTTCTTCAAAATGTTGTAGATATATCTTTATAAGAATAATTTAGGAGCATGAAACAGAGTATAGAATACAAAAGCAGTAAATTCATTTCTTGTTTATTTTAGATAAACTAATAATATGGCAACTTTTATTAATTTGTAAACACCATAAATGTTGTTTCATCATTGAGGACCATGATAAATGAGAGTCGTGATATAAAACAGATTATAGGAGCTTATATTGCTCATATATATATATATATATATATATATATATGTGACAGAAAGTAACTAAAGTTAACATTAGAATGAATCATTTGCTGACAGGATTATCTGTATACGATACACAAACAGAGGGGGACAACTCGCACACTCCGACCTACACAAATACAGAATGGACCATTTAAGTTGACACTGTACCTACAATACCTCCAAAACTAAACGTTGTAGAAAGAAATGTCTTTAATAAAAGTTGCTTGATATTATGGATAAAAGTAAATACTATTAGTAGTGTTTTATTTGGAGGACGTTGTGATGTTCATTTTAGGCTCAATTAAATTTTTTTAAGTGGAAACCTATCTTGTTTATGTCGTTTTCTCATTTCTCATAAAAAAACTAAACATTTGTATAAAGCACTTTGCAATTGTTCTTAAACCAACATAAATAACAACGAAAGTTCTGAATGGCTGTGTACGAAGAGCGCAATGAATGGTTATTTGAAAGTCAAGTTACGTTTCGTAATTGGAAACCAACATTTTTACTTTCTCTACTACGTATAGTAAGTAGGGGAAGTATTGTATTCCACCCAAAAATTCGATACCGAGATTTCACCGGAAATACATGTTTTGAGACCCCCTGAATAAAAAAAATGTTTAGAAAAAGGTCTGTATGTGTGTGTGTGTGTGTGTCTGTGTGTGTGTCTGTGAACAACATAACTCAAAAACGAAAAGTCGGATAAATACCAAACTTGGTATTTAGGTTCAGTATCTTTCAAAGATGCGACACGAAGATTTTCAAGAAAATCTCCCACCCCAGGCTACCCTTTACATGGAACATTTTTCGAAAATTATGATTTTCTCAGAAATGACTAACGATTTTGATTGAAATATCATATATTTAAGACACTTTTATGCAAAATTAGACGTATATCTTGAATTTTCTAGGAATGTTCCCAAAAGTCCTTTTCATTCTGAATGACTTTTGCATAACTGGTAAACCATAAAAGATAGAAAAAATTTTACTACACAAAAAATGTAGAGCTCATTGAAACACACATTATCGCATATATATTTGAATCATTTCCGAGATATTCCTTGTTATTTGTTTTAACTTTCCAATACTTATACATTTACTCAAATAGGAATTCATTATTTTTTTTATGTCCTGGACATACAAAGAGAATGGAATGCGCCCCATAGTAACCAGCTCTTAAAACATTTGACTATCGCTTAAAGCCTACCATATTCCCCTTGCATCTACAAGAAAATTAACAATAAGATAGTTCTTGCAAATGTTTATGTCTATTAACATGAAGTAGATGGAACATAAGCGTTTGAAAAAATAGTATGTAAAAAAGTAGAGAAAGGCATGTGAGTGTAACACATCAGATCTATTATTTTGGTTCCTTATTCCTCATTACAAAATAAACAGCATTTTATAAAGCACTTTCTAATGAGAAAACAACATACATAATATAGGTTTCCATTTAAAAACATGAAATTGACGCTACAATGATCATCACGTTGTCCTCTAAACAAAACACGGCTAATAGCATTCACCTTTCCCCATAATATCAAGCAACTTTTATCAAAGACATTTCTTTCTACAACGCGTAGTTTTGGAGATATTGTACAGTCTAAACTTAAATGTATATTGTAGCGACCGCCCCCCCCGGGGAAAGGGATGAAGTAATGGAGCATACAGGTAGACAGGCCACAAGACGCGCGGAAGCCCCTAACAGTTTCAACTGCCTCACTGCTGAAGCTGCATAGAGAGAGAGCGATGAACGACCCGTTGACCAAGCAGCCATCTAGTGTCCAAAGGGGAATATTCTTTCCTTTGAGCAAGCATCCGCGCCATCTGTCCGGCACCACCATACGCCACGAAACCTAGAAGCATATCTGAAAGATGAGAAGGAAACGAAACGAAAGGGAAATGGGGGAAAGGAAATCGTGGTAGATGAAAAACCATACTAGCATTCTCCTACCGATCAGGGAAAATCACGAAAAACCCAAGGTCAGAGTGGGCGGTCGACGGGAATCGAGCCCAGGACCTCCTGCACACGGCACCACGGAGTCATCTCGCTAGGTATAGAAAGGATTAGTAAATACAAATTTATTTTTAATATTGTATTTTGATTCACTTTTTCACTCTTACTACAATACATTTGGAAGATTTTTCTTTTGAAAGTAACAGGGAGAAAATATTTCGCATGTTAAGTCCATACGAGTATGTCTGTTTTCATTTCCATCCTGTATACTTCTGAAACTTTTTTATTCCTCTGTTTATTTTACGTCGCTTTAACTACAAGGTCATATCGCGAGGATCTGTTAGTGGATAACTCCCAGATCGAGGTGTGGCGCACAGTTAGCCTTCTAGGTCTCATCCTGTAACCACCGGCTTCGTTGTGTCCAGAGAGACCCTAGCGCATAGCAACTAGATCTTCTGCTTCGTGCCGTGCAGATGGCATTAGGGTGCCCTCCAGTCTAACTGCTGCTTTCATATAGAAAGGCGGACAGTTAGCCTTCTAGATCTCATCCCTGTAATCATACCAGCCGCTTCGTCACGTGTTCACAGAGACTCGAGCGCATAGCAGCTGGATCTTTTTCTTCGTGCCGTGCAGATGGCATTAGAGTGCCCTCCAGTCTAACTGTTGCTTTCATATAGAAAGGCGGACAGTTACCCTTCTAGATCTCATCCCTGTAACCATACCATCTTGCTTCGTCACGTGTCCATAGAGACCCTAGCGCATAGCAGCTGGATCTTCTGCTTCGTGCCGTGCAGATGGCATTAGGGTGCCGTCCAGTCTAACTGTTGCTTTCATATAGAAAGGCGGACAGTTACGCTTCTAGATCTCATCCCTGTAACCATACCATCTTGCTTCGTCACGTGTCCATAGAGACCCTTGCGCATAGTAGCTGGATCTTCTGCTTCGTGCCGTGCAGATGGCATTAGGGTGCCGTCCAGTCTAACTGTTGCTTTCATATAGAAAGGCGGACAGTTACCCTTCTAGATCTCATCCCTGTAATCATACCATCTTGTTTCGTCACGTGTCCATAGAGACCCTTGCGCATAGCAGCTGGATCTTCTGCTTCGTGCCGTGCAGGTGGCATTAGGGTGCCCTCCAGTCTAACTGTTGCTTTCATATAGAAAGGCGGACAGTTAGCCTTCTAGATCTCATCCCTGTAACCATACCATCTTGTTTCGTCACGTGTCCATAGAGACCCTAGCGCATTGCAGCTGGATCTTCTGCTTCGTGCCGTGCAGGTGGCATTAGGGTGCCCTCCAGTCTAACTGCTGCTTTCATATAGAAAGGCGGACAGTTAGCCTTCTAGATCTCATCCCTGTAACCATACCATCTTGTTTCGTCACGTGTCCATAGAGACCCTAGCGCATTGCAGCTGGATCTTCTGCTTCGTGCCGTGCAGGTGGCATTAGGGTGCCCTCCAGTCTAACTGTTGCTTTCATATAGAAAGGCGGACAGTTAGCCTTCTAGATCTCATCCCTGTAATCATACCATCTTGTTTCGTCACGTGTCCATAGAGACCCTAGCGCATTGCAGCTGGATCTTCTGCTTCGTGCCGTGCAGGTGGCATTAGGGTGCCCTCCAGTCTAACTGTTGCTTTCATATAGAAAGGCGGACAGTTACCCTTCTAGATCTCATCCCTGTAATCATACCATCTTGTTTCGTCACGTGTCCATAGAGACCCTAGCGCATTGCAGCTGGATCTTCTGCTTCGTGCCGTGCAGATGGCATTAGGGTGCCGTCCAGTCTAACTGTTGCTTTCATATAGAAAGGCGGACAGTTCGCTTTATAGATCTCATCCCTGTAACCATACCATCTTGTTTCGTCACGTGTCCATAGAGACCCTTGCGCATAGTAGCTGGATCTTCTGCTTCGTGCCGTGCAGGTGGCATTAGGGTACCCTCCAGTCTAACTGCTGCTTTCATATAGAAAGGCGGACAGTTAGCCTTCTAGATCTCATCCCTGTAACCATACCATCTTGTTTCGTCACGTGTCCATAGAGACCCTAGCGCATTGCAGCTGGATCTTCTGCTTCGTGCCGTGCAGGTGGCATTAGGGTGCCGTCCAGTCTAACTGTTGCTTTCATATAGAAAGGCGGACAGTTACCCTTCTAGATCTCATCCCTGTAACCATACCATCTTGCTTCGTCACGTGTCCATAGAGACCCTTGCGCATAGTAGCTGGATCTTCTGCTTCGTGCCGTGCAGGTGGCATTAGGGTGCCGTCCAGTCTAACTGTTGCTTTCATATAGAAAGGCGGACAGTTCGCTTTATAGATCTCATCCCTGTAACCATACCATCTTGTTTCGTCACGTGTCCATAGAGACCCTTGCGCATAGTAGCTGGATCTTCTGCTTCGTGCCGTGCAGGTGGCATTAGGGTGCCGTCCAGTCTAACTGTTGCTTTCATATAGAAAGGCGGACAGTTCGCTTTATTGATCTCATCCCTGTAACCATACCATCTTGTTTCGTCACGTGTCCATAGAGATCCTTGCGCATAGTAGCTGGATCTTCTGCTTCGTGCCGTGCAGGTGGCATTAGGGTGCCGTCCAGTCTAACTGTTGCTTTCATATAGAAAGGCGGACAGTTCGCTTTATAGATCTCATCCCTGTAACCATACCATCTTGTTTCGTCACGTGTCCATAGAGACCCTTGCGCATAGTAGCTGGATCTTCTGCTTCGTGCCGTGCAGGTGGCATTAGGGTGCCGTCCAGTCTAACTGTTGCTTTCATATAGAAAGGCGGACAGTTCGCTTTATAGATCTCATCCCTGTAACCATACCATCTTGTTTCGTCACGTGTCCATAGAGACCCTTGCGCATAGTAGCTGGATCTTCTGCTTCGTGCCGTGCAGGTGGCATTAGGGTGCCGTCCAGTCTAACTGTTGCTTTCATATAGAAAGGCGGACAGTTACCCTTCTAGATCTCATCCCTGTAACCATACCATCTTGTTTCGTCACGTGTCCATAGAGACCCTTGCGCATAGTAGCTGGATCTTCTGCTTCGTGCCGTGCAGGTGGCATTAGGGTGCCGTCCAGTCTAACTGTTGCTTTCATATAGAAAGGCGGAAAGTTACCCTTCTAGATCTCATCCCTGTAACCATACCACCTTGTTTCGTCACGTGTCCATAGAGACCCTTGCGCATAGTAGCTGGATCTTCTGCTTCGTGCCGTGCAGATGGCATTAGGGTGCCGTCCAGTCTAACTGTTGCTTTCATATAGAAAGGCGGACAGTTACCCTTCTAGATCTCATCCCTGTAACCATACCATCTTGTTTCGTCACGTGTCCATAGAGACCCTTGCGCATAGCAGCTGGATCTTCTGCTTCGTGCCGTGCAGGTGGCATTAGGGTGCCGTCCAGTCTAACTGTTGCTTTCATATAGAAAGGCGGACAGTTACCCTTCTAGATCTCATCCCTGTAACCATACCATCTTGTTTCGTCACGTGTCCATAGAGACCCTTGCGCATAGTAGCTGGATCTTCTGCTTCGTGCCGTGCAGGTGGCATTAGGGTGCCGTCCAGTCTAACTGTTGCTTTCATATAGAAAGGCGGACAGTTACCCTTCTAGATCTCATCCCTGTAACCATACCATCTTGTTTCGTCACGTGTCCATAGAGACCCTTGCGCATAGTAGCTGGATCTTCTGCTTCGTGCCGTGCAGGTGGCATTAGGGTGCCGTCCAGTCTAACTGTTGCTTTCATATAGAAAGGCGGAAAGTTACCCTTCTAGATCTCATCCCTGTAACCATACCACCTTGTTTCGTCACGTGTCCATAGAGACCCTTGCGCATAGTAGCTGGATCTTCTGCTTCGTGCCGTGCAGATGGCATTAGGGTGCCGTCCAGTCTAACTGTTGCTTTCATATAGAAAGGCGGACAGTTACCCTTCTAGATCTCATCCCTGTAACCATACCATCTTGTTTCGTCACGTGTCCATAGAGACCCTAGCGCATAGCAGCTGGATCTTCTGCTTCGTGCCGTGCAGATGGCATTAGGGTGTCCTCCAGTCTAACTGTTGCTTTCATATAGAAAGGCGGACAGTTAACCTTCTAGATCTCATCCCTGTAACCATACCATCTTGCTTCGCCACGTGTCCATAGAGACCCTAGCGCATAGCAGCTGGATCTTCTGCTTCGTGCCGTGCAGATGGCATTAGGGTGCCCTCCAGTCTAACTGTTGCTTTCATATAGAAAGGCGGACAGTTAACCTTCTAGATCTCATCCCTGTAACCATACCATCTTGCTTCGCCACGTGTCCATAGAGACCCTAGCGCATAGCAGCTGGATCTTCTGCTTCGTGCCGTGCAGATGGCAT
The DNA here is from genome assembly GCA_030765065.1 of Deroplatys truncata. NCBI lineage: Eukaryota > Metazoa > Arthropoda > Insecta > Mantodea > Mantidae > Deroplatys > Deroplatys truncata. The sequence goes on along the minus strand of CM060985.1, from coordinate 26,098,901 downwards.
TAGGGTGCCCTCCAGTCTAACTGTTGCTTTCATATAGAAAGGCGGACAGTTAACCTTCTAGATCTCATCCCTGTAACCATACCATCTTGCTTCGCCACGTGTCCATAGAGACCCTAGCGCATAGCAGCTGGATCTTCTGCTTCGTGCCGTGCAGATGGCATTAGGGTGCCCTCCAGTGTACCTGTTTTCATTGTCTGTGGATAAATGGCACAGCATCCGTTATTACCACCTATTTTTCATTTTTCTATTGTTTTAGACTTAAGGTAGAACTTTGGTTGGCGGTATTAGATATTCAATCCGGTATTCACCTGAGGGAAGCCACGAAAAAACCTCACTCAGATTGGTCGGTCCACAGGATTTGAACCCGTGATTTCTCGAATCGGGCCACAGACGTTATCGCCTGAGTCATCCCGCTCGCTACTTGTGAATTTGTTTTTTAAAGTAATTCTGTTTACTGGGAATCACTTGATATGTTTGTGAGATAGAATTGAGATTTGGTACCAACATTTTGAAAAATGCACAGCAAGGAAACTTTCCTTAGATGATTAAAAAAAACAGAAAAAAAATTCGGAAACTATTCAAGATATTGCTAGGAAATTTAAAAGTTTTCTAAAAAAGTCAAGATAATTTCATTAAGAATTACATAACATCCAAATTCCATAGGTTGGTAGCCGTATAACGCCAGATAAGACAGCTAGTAAATTGTATGTTAGACCTTGGTTGATATGGCTACATGTGGATGGTGAAAAACGTTGTCCAAGAGTAGCGTGTCACACTTCATCACGGAAGACACTTCACCACGAACAGCTGTTGAACTGTGATTATTTTAGCTCAACACACTTGCCAAAATGTTATTCCTGTTCTGATAGCTGAAACTAATACGTGATTTTGGTGCAGATATCTTCTGAGGTCAGCCACAGAAAAGCTATACTTCATAGGTGCAACTTCTCCTAATATTTCCAGCTTAACAACCATTTCCTCTGAGCTACTTTAAACACAAACATAAAATTGTGGTTTATATTTAAACTAATAATGATAATTACACGTGAGCATCTATCAGCCAATATATAGCCTCATTGATGTCTTATTCACCAATTGGAATCCAACTTTCTCGGTAGTTTTAAAGCATGGTACTCAAAAAGTAATAATGATAGTTATTTTCCCACATTCATTTTTACTTTCTCTACTACATATAGCAAGTAGGGGAAGTATTGTAATCCAACCAAAAATTCGATACCAAGATTTCATCGGAAATATATGTTTTAAGGCCCCTTGCATCCAAAAAAAGCATTTTTAATTTCTCTACTACGTATAGTAAGTAGGGAAAGTATTGTATTCCAACCAAAAATTCATACTGAGATTTCACCGGAAATACATGTTTTGAGACCCCCTGAATCCAAAAAAAACATTTTTAGAAACATGTCCGTGTGTGTCTGTCTGTGTGTGTGTGTCTGTGAACAGCATAACTCAGAAACGAACAGTCGGATAAACACCAAACTTGGTATTGAGGTTCAGTATCTTCCAGAGATGCCACACGAAGGTTTTCAAGAAAATCCCCCAATCCAGATTACCCTTTAAATGGAACATTTTTCGAAAATTTTAGTTTTCTCAAAAATGGCTCTAACGACCTTGATTAAAATATATGTTTAAGATATTTTCATGACAAATGAAATGTATATCTCGAATTTTCTGGGAATGTCTCCAAAAGTATTCGTCATTGTGAACGACTTTTGCATAACTGGTAAACCATAAGAGATAGACAAAATGTTACTACACAAAAATGTAGATCGCGTTAAAATACACAATTCATGTCATATACATTTTTTTTGTTGAGTAAACCATTTTGGAGATATTGCTTGTTATTCCCTTAAATTTTCCAATACTTAACTTTTTCTCAAATTCGTTATTCACTTTTGTTATGTCCTGGACATGCAAAGAGAATGGAATGCGCCACATATCAACTAGCTCTTAAAAGATTTAACTATCGCTTATAACCTACCATATTCCCCTTGCATCTACAAGAAAATTAGCAATAAGATTGATATCTCGATATCTCAATCAACATGAAGCATATGGAGAATAGGCGTTTGTAAAAATAGTTTGTACAAGAGTAGAGAAAGTCATGTGAGTGTAACACATCAGATTTTTGGAAACATGTCCGTGTGTGTGTCTGTATGTGAACAGCATAACTCAGAAAAGAACAGTCGGATAAACACCAAACTTGGTATTTATGTTCAGTATCTTCCAGAGATGCGACACGAAGTTTTCCAAGAAAATCCCCCACCCCAGATTACCCTTTACATGGTATATTTTTCGAAAATTTTAGTTTTCTCAGAAATGCCTCTAACGATTTTGATTAAAATATCATATATTTAAGATACTTTCATGACAAATAAAATGTATATCTTGAATTTTCTGGGAATGTCTCCAAAAGTATTCTTCATTGTGAACGACTTTTACATAACTGGTAAACCATAAGAGATAGACAAAATTTTACTACACAAAAAATGTAGATCGCGTTAAAATATACAATTAATGTCATATACATGTTTTTGTTGAGCGAACCATTTTCGAGATATTGCTTGTTATACCCTAAAATATTCCAATACTTGTACTTTTTCTCAAATGGGAATTCGTTATTCATTTTTTTTATGTCCTGGACATATAAAGAGAATAGAATGCGCCACATAGCAACCAGCTCTTAAAATATTTGAGTATCGCTTGTAACCTACCATATTTCCCTTGCATCTACAAGAAAATTAGCAATAAGATTGATATATCTCTATCTCAATTAACATGAAGCATATGGAGAATAAGCGTTTGTAAAAATATTTTGTACAAGAGTAGAGAAAGTCATGTGAGTGTAACACATCAGGTTTTTTTATACCTATAACCTCTGCTTCGATTCGACTGGGGATCTTTGAAGCCTATCCTCATTCATTTTTCTGTTCACTATTGGCGGTTGCTAAAAACTGCAAAAATAGCGAGATTTGGTAATCTGCGAATTCAAAATATAAAAGAAGCGGTACAAGGCCTAACGCCCCATAATACGAGATTAAGCAGGTAAGCCGCTTCAGTGATTATAAAGTGCTTTTCCTTCACATTGTGGCCATCGCATGCCTTTAGGTGCGCCGGCTGCCGCACTTCTGAATCCCGCCGAAATAGTTACAATATCCCCGCAACCGTTTTAGTTTTCATAGTTACGGTTACAATTATTACAATGATAATCGCACTCAATTTGCCTTTAGTCAATTAGTCAGTTGGCCAATCAAAGCAGTACTACACCGATAGTATTTCATGGTGGCGCACTTGTTTTTAATTTGTATGAATGCATCAAGTGAGATCACGTAGGCTGTGTCTACAATAATAGCAACTGAAAATGCCGCGCTTTGGAAGAAGAAGGCGAGAAATTCAAACAATTTCCAATGTTGAACTCTCCAGTATGAATGAAAATTTCCCCAAAAGATGCCAGAAATGTGCGCATGCCATCTAAAAATTCTATATAGAAGTTTCATAGAAATTCACGTTTTGAGGTCCCCTGAACCTAAAACAACCTTTTTACTTTCTCTACTACGTATAGTAAGTAGGGGAAGTATTGTATTCCACCCAAAAATTCGATACCGAGATTTCACCGGAAAAATATGTTTTGAGACCCCCTGAATAAAAAAAAGCATTTTTGGAAACATGTCCGTGTGTGTGTCTGTGAACAGCATAACTCAGAAACGTTTACATGGAACATTTTTCAAAAAATTTAATTTTCTCAAAAATGGCTCTAACGATTTTGATTAAAATATCACATGTTTAAGATATTTTCATGACAAATGAAATGTATATCTCGAATTTTCTGGGAATGTCTCCAAAAGTATTCTTCATTGTGAACGATTTTTGCATAACTGGTAAACCATAAGAGATAGACAAAATTTTACTACACAAAAACTGTAGATCGCGTTAAAATACACAATTTATGTCATATAATTTTTTGTTGTTGAGTGAACCATTTTCGATATATTACTTGTCATTTTTAATGAGTCTACTCGCGTTAGTGTTAATGGCCTAACCAAAACGAAAGAAACGGTTTCAGTTGTTAATCGCTTCGCCAGAAATAACGGGCTAAATTAACCATGTAATCTTTAATATCAGGTAGTACATATAGGATTTACCACTGTAAAACCCTACTAAAATTACATTATAAAAAGGTTAAGCGTAGCACACAGCTTATTTATTCATTACAAATTCACATAAGTTAAGTAGAAGATTTTCGTTTTCATTAAAAAAGATATCTTAGACAAGCTAAAGCAAAATATAATCCCTTTTTACTTTCCCTACAGCTTATCTATCCTAGGCAGAGGAAGTATTGTATTCCACCCAAGAATTCTATATCAATATTTCATCGGAAATATATGTTTTGAGGCCCCCAGAATGCCAAAAAAGCATTTTTAGAGAAAGGTACGTGTGCGTGTTTGTCTTTGAACATTATTGCTTAAAAATGAAACTTCGGATAATTACCAAACCTGATATTTAAGTTCGTGGCTTCCAAGGACATGACACGAATATTTTAAAGAAAATCCACCACAAACTACCCTTTAACCGGAAAATTTATCACAAATGATCCAAACGATTTTTATTAAAGTACCATGTGTTTAAGGTATTTCCATGACAAACGAAACACGTATCTTACATTCTCTCGGAACAATCTTTGAAGTCCTCTTCACTCTGAATGAGTTTTTTATGAGTTGTAAATCGCAATAAATAGACAAAAGCTTGCTACACACTAAAAGAAATGTATATCTCGTTAAAGCACACAATTTTCATATATAGGGTCTTTCAACAAGAGTGCCCTATTTTTAGCATATGCTAGCTGCAGTTGTTATTGAGTGACAGCAGTCATTTTTTTCTTATGGTTACAGTTGTTATTGACAAATAGCCATGGAACGTTACAGCATTCAGAAACGCGTAGATATTGTGAAAATTTATTATAAAATGGATCATCTGTTCGCCAAACCTTCCGTGCATTGCATGAAGTTTACGGTGTGCATAATCATCCCTGCAAGAGAACGATTCGGCGTTTCATCGATAAATTTGAAAGAAGTGGATCTGTCAGTGATCAAAGAACGCCTGTACGTAATCGACGTAAGCGCTCCAACTAAAACATATGCGCCGTTCGTGAGAGTGTACGCGAGAACGGAAACAAATCAATTGCTCGTCGAGCGCAAGAATTGGGGCTTTCGTCGACCATAACATGGCGAATTCTGCATCTGGACTTGAAGTTTCACGCTTACTAAATGCTATTAACTCAAGAACTAAAGCCCAACGACCATAGGTTACGCCCTGTATTCGCTGACTGGGCTATGGAGCAATTGGAAGCTGATCCTGATTTTTGTCGAAAAATCATCTTCAGCGACGAAGCCCACTTTTGGATGGATGGTTGTGTTAACAAACAAAATTGCCGCTATTGGAGCAATCACAATCCAATGCAGATTCAAGAACGACCACTTTATCCCAAAAGGTTACTGTGTGGTGTGGCTTTTGGTATGGTGGAATCATTGGTCCATATTTTTTCCAAGATGAAGATGGAGAAGCTCTAACTGCCATTGGAGAAAGATACCGGGCTCTTATAAGGGACTATTTTCGGCCTCATTTGGATGGTATGGATCTCAGAAACATCTGGTTCCAGCAAGATGGTGCCACATGTCATACTGCTCTCGAAACAATCGATCTTTTGAAGGAGAAGTTCAGAGGTTTCATCATTTCCCGTGGTGGTGATGTTAACTGGCCTCGGAGGTCATGTGTTTAACGCCGTTGGATTACTTCTTGTGGTGTTATGTTAAATCTCGAGTTTACGTCAACAAGCCAGAAACAGTAAATGATCTTATGAACATCATCACGCGTGTTATTCGTGAACTTGGACCTAATTTACGCTCTTTTGTCATTAAAAATTGGGTCAACCGTATACGCGCAAGCCAACGAAGTCGCGGCGGTCACTTAACTGATGTTCTCTTGCACACGCAATGACATTAATTATGTTCCAAAATAAAATAAGAAATAAACCTCTATCATTTGTAGAACGTGTTTTATTTAAGTTCAAAGATAGGAAACTCTTGTTGAAAGACCCCATATAATACTTTGTGGAATAACCATGTTCGAGTTGTTATTTATTATTGGTCAGTTGTGAAATACCATATGCCTTTTTCAGCTATTAAGTCGACGTTCGTTTTTATACTCATAAAGCATGCAGTTAAGCATAGGTCTATTTTATGAAGGTAACACTGAGTTTCATTTCTTTGATTCAGTTTTTCTGTTTGAGCCTCTGGAACGAACGTGTTTAGATTATTACGTGTAACAGGAGATAAGGCACGTCTGCTGTTCTGGCAGAATGTTGCATTGCACTTGCTTTATGGGCACTTCCAGCTTGTCATTACCTTCTGTTCAGAATACAGAAAACTAGAGCACACCTTTTTACTTTCTCTACTACGTATAGGGGAAGTATTGCATTCCATCCAAAAATTCGATGCCGAGATCTCACCGAAAATACATGTTTTGAAGTGCCCTGAATCCAAATAAAGCATTTTTGGAAACATGCCTTGTGTGTGTGTGTGTCTGTGTGTCTGCTTTGAACAGCATAACTCAAAACCGAAAAGTCGGATAAATACCAAATTTGGAATTTGAGTTTAGTATCTTCCAAGGATGCGACACGAAGCTTTTCAACAAAATCCCCCATCCCAGACTACCCTTTACATGGAACGTTTTCCGAAAATTTTGTTTTTCTCAAAAATGGCTCTATGGATTTTGATTAAAATATTATATGTTTAAGATATTTTTATGACAAATGAAATGTTTATCATGTATTTTCTAGAAATGTCTCTCCAAAGCCGTCTTTATTCTGAATGACTTTTGCATAACTGTAAACCGTAAGAGATGGAGAAAATTTAGTACACAAAGAATTTAGATCTCATAAAACACACAATTTATGTCATATACATATTTTCTTTTTTTGTCGAGTGATCCATTTCCGAGATATTTCTTGTTATTTGTTTGAATTTTCCAATAGTCATACTTTTTCTCAAATGGGAATTTGTTTTTTTTTTATGTCCTGGTAATACAAAGAGAATGGAATGTTCCACATAGCAACCAGCTCTTAAAATATTTGACTATCGCTTAAAGCCTAGCAATTCCTTTTGCACCTACAAGAAAATTAGCAATAAGATAGTTTCTTCAGATGTATATCTCGATTAACATGAAGTAGATGAAGATATCATAACTGTTTCGGCGGAAGTTGAGCGGTGGCCGCAGTGTAAAGGAAAAGCACTGTAGAAACTGACACTATTAGAATGCGCATTGATAAAAGACACAATTGGAAGATGTAACCCATTAATTACTGTATACTAATACTCTTATGTATGAGTAACGAGGTGACACTTTATCCGATAAAATAGCATCGTTGTAAGTATATTATAAGATAATCGACCGTGATAGGTTGATATCCGAGGCATTACTAAACGTTATTGGTCGATATGAAATACGCGGCGTATGGATGGAATAGCCCATACAAAATCTTAACTATGGTAATTTTTCTATTTCACCCAAAAATTCGATATCGAGATTTCACCAGAATTTGATGTGTTACATTCTCTAATCACTCTTCTACAAACTTTAAGTTGGTTCGTCTTGCTACTTCATGTTGATCTAAATAGATCTCTATAACAGTAGATTATGTTACAAGGGGTAAAAGTAGGGTTTTATTTTGTGAGTAGCAATGTTTTCCTCCTCTTTTAACACGTTTGGCATATACTATTACTTTCTCTACTACGTATAGTAAGTAGGGGAAGTATTGTATTCCACCCAAAAATTCCACACCGAGATTTCACCGGAAATACTTGTCTTGAGGCCCCCTGAATCCAAAAAAAGCCTTTTTGGAAACATATCCGTGTGTGTGTGTGTGTCTGTCTGTGAACGCCATAACTCAGAAACGAACAGTCGGATAAACACCAAACTTGGTATTTAGGTTCAGTACCTTCCAGAAATACGACACGAAGGTTTTCCAGAAAATCCCCCACCCCAGATTACCCTTTACATGGAACATTTTTCCAAAATTTTAATTTTCTCAAAAATGGCTCTAACGATTTTGAATAAAATATCATATGTTTAAGATATTTTCATGACAATGAAATGTATATCTCGAATTTTCTGGAAATGTCTCCAAAAGTATTCTTCATTGTGAACGACTTTTGCATAACTAGTAAACCATAAGAGATAGACAAAATTTTACTACACAAAAAATGTAGATCGCGTTCAAGTACACAATTTATGTCATATACGTTTTGTTTTTGAGTGAACCATTTTCGAGATATTGCTTGTTATTCCCTTAAATTTTCCAATACGTATACTTTTTCTCAAATTCGTTATTCAATTTTTTTTTGTCCTGGTAATGCAAAGAAAATGGAATACTCCACATAGCAACCACCTCTTAAAATATTTGACTATCGCTTAAAGTCTACCATATTCCCCTTGCATCTACAAGAAAATTAGCAATAAGATTACCATCTCGATTAACATGAAGCATATGGAGAATAAGCGTTTGTAAAAATAGTTTGTACAAGAGTAGAGAAAGTCATGTGAGTGTAGCACATCAGATTTTTTTATTAAAATACCATATATTAGAGATAATTACATGAAAAATAAAATGTATATCTTGAATTTTCTGGGAATAGCCTGTGAAGTCCTCTTTATTCGGAGGGAGTTTTGTATAATCTTGTATAACTGGTAAACGTTAAGCGATAGACGAAAACTTACATAAGAAATGTAGATCTCCTTAATGTACACCTTGTTCAATACTGTTTTAATGTTTTGTCAACGTTCAGCTGTTTCTCGCGATGTCATGGAAACAATATGGAATTTTAAGGCCAGCATATAGCGTCCAGTTGTTAAACATTTGACTATCGCTGTTCTCATTGTATCTATAGGAAATGTGTATTGTAGGTATTTTTGCAAACGTTAACTTGGATAAAAATGAAGTAGATATAAAATTAAGTTTTAGTAAGAATAGTTTGTATACCCACTAATATACATAGAGGGCAGAGAAAGTCATTTGAGTGTATCATATCAGATTTTTTAAAAATTGTATTTCTGAATTCAGGGGACTTCATACATGCATTTCCAGTGAAATCTGGATATTAACTTTTTGGGTGGAGTACAATACTTTGCCTACTTACGTTAAACAAGTGGTAGGGAGTGTAAAAACAAATTCTAATGTTACTAGCTAACTTTCAATTTGATTGCAGATGCTTTCCATCTTGTAGTGTATTTTAATGGTGAATGATTTTATACCAGCTGTAAACCGAATGTAGAAGTTTATATTTGCGTTTTGCAAGAGCAGAAAAGGTTTTCTCTATGGCAGACATGTGAAGCAAACTAAACTAGGTGTAAACATAGAGAGAATTTATAATGTATACAATGTGCTTTTAACCCTGTGCACTTTCGTGTCTCAAACAGCGTTGCTGCTGTGAGAAATTATGAAGAACGTCTCGCGTTAAATTCGTGTCTCCCTTCCTGGGAAAGTAGGCATTAAGGCTGCTTGCACTGCAGAAATATACCAGCAACAACCTTAATCCCAATCCATAAAGTAATACAAAGAGAAAAATCTGATGTGATACATTCACATGATTTTCTCTGCCTCCTGTTGTTTATTAGTGAGTATACAAATTATTCTTACTAAAGCTTATTTTTCTTCCTGTTACACTTTAATTTAAATAAGCCTTTGCAGAAAAAGATATAGAGATTACACATTTTGTTATAGAAAAAATTAAACAGCACTGGTTGCTATATACTGGCCTTAAAATTCCATACTGTTTCCATGACATCGCGAGAAACAACTGAATGTTGAAAAAATTAAATTGAGTTTTATTTATGGACGTTCTTTAACTACTATGGTCCTTAGCGTCCCATTCTATATTGGGAGTGAAAGACCGGAAATTTTGCTCAGAGGCCTCTTTATCAGGCTTGAGGTTCTTTTACGTGCCGTAGATCTACTACACGGGACCACCGGCTTTACTTCCCTACTGAAGGAAGCCATGCTAAGGATTTTTACGCCCGAAAAAATCCATCACTCTCCGCCAGGTTTGAACCCGCGACCTGGGAAACTAGAAGCTAGCGTGGTACTCCTAGACCACGGAGGACGACAAATGCTGAAACGACTTTAAGAAAATGACCAAAAAATGAACAATTTGAACCTTTTAATAACGCATATCTCAAAAACGGACTATGGCATAAAAATACTTATTTTAAGTAAATTGAGTGTCTTAAAGAGAGACACATTTTTGTGTGTTACGTTTACAACTTATACAAGGTTACACAAAATTCCTTCCTAATGAAGAGGTCTTGCTAGGATATTCCCACAAAATTCAAGATATACATTGTGTTTGTCATGCAAATATCTCTCGTATACTGTACTTTAATCAAAACCGTTAGAGCCACGTTTTAGAAAATAATTTTTTTTGAAAAATATTCCATGTAAAGGGTAGTTGGGGTGGGAAGGTTTTCTTGAAAATCTTGGTACTTGAGTTTAGTATCTTTCAAGGATGCGACACCAAGTTCGGTATTTATCCGACTTTCATCTGATGTGTTACACTCACATGACTTTCTCTACTCTTGTACAAACTATTTTTACAAAAGCTTATTCTCCATGTACTTCATGTTAATCGAGATGTTAATCTTATTGGTAATTTTCTTGTAGGTGCAAGGGGAATATGGTAGGCTTTAAGCGATAGTCAAATATTTTAAGAGCTGGTTGCTATGTGGAGTATTCCATTCTCTTTGTATGTCCAGGACATAAAAAAAATGAATAACCAATTCCCATTTGTGAAAAAGTAAAAGTATTGGAAAATTTAAGAGAATAACAAGCAATATCTCGAAAATGGTTCACTCAACAAAAAAAATGTATGACATAAATTGTGTTTTTTAACGCGATCTACATTTTTTGTGTAGTAAAAGTTTGTCTATCTCTAATGGTTTATCAGTTATGCAAAAGTCGATCACAATAAAGAATACTTTTGGAGACATTCCCAGAAAATTCAAGATATACACTTTATTTGTCATGAAAGTATCTTGACTATATGATATTTTAATCAAAATCGTTAGAGCCATTTCTGAGAAAACTAAAATTTTTTAAAAATGTTCCATGTAAAGGGTAATCTGGGGTGGGTTTTTTTTTAAAACCTTCGTGTCGTATCTCTGGAAGATACTGAACCTAAATACCAAGTTTAGTGTTTATCCGACTGTTCGTTTCTGAGTTATGCTGTTCACAGACAGACCGACAGACACACACACGGATATGTTTCCAAAAATGCTCTTTTTGGATTCTTCAGAAATTGTAACTATTTGAATATTCAAACCAGTAAAAACGAATGTCTCGGAAATAGTTAACTCCACAAACAAATTCATTTGATATAAATTGCATGTTTTAACGAGATCTACATGTTTTAAGTGGTAAGATTTTGTCTATCTATTACGGTTTACCAGTTACACAAAAGTCATTCATACAAAGAGGGCTTCATAGGCTATTCAAAACATTCAAGATATGCATTTAATTTACCATAAAAGTATGTTAAACATATGGCATTTTAATCAAAATCGTATAGAGTCATTTTTGAGAAAACCAAAGTTTTTGAAAACTTTTCCATATAAAGGATGTCTGTGGTGGAAGGACTATTAAAACTTTTCGTTTTACATCCTTGGAAGATGGTTGAACTGAATTACCAAGTTTGGTATTTAACCATTTTTCGTTTTTGAGTTATGCTGTTCACACACACACGCGCATATGTTTTCTTAAAATGCTTTTTTGGGGGTTCAGAGGTCCCCAAAACATGTTTCCAGTTAAAACCCGACATAGACTTTTTGAGAGGAATACAATACTTCTCCTACTTACTGCACGTAGTAAAGAAAGTAAAAATATTAACTGATGCAGTACAAATTAATGCAGCATTTAATATTTTTAAAAGACTTGCAGGTTATGAAATTATGAACAACGAAAGTTTTTGCTCACCCAGTATAAAATCACCTCGCACGCCTTAAACCCGAAATAGTATCATCAGTAATTTACATGAGTAGTGCAATTTGAAAGCGATAACATTTTTATGCCGGCAATACCACATACAGATTCCTGAATACTCGCCGAAGATAAAGCACCTTAAATCCCTCTTGTGAACGTTTCCGTACTCTCTGATCCTCCACAGAGGCTCACTGCAAAGGGAAGATCAAAGGATGAAAGCGGGAAGCAATCATTTCCAAGCCCGAAGGAGATTGCCCTAAAAGAACAAGAGTTAAAAAAAAAAAATAAGCGACTATAGGACTATAGAAAAGGCGGAAGAATAGCTACCAGGAATCCTTGACTACTCTCGCCCGCCGCAGCAATTGACCTTATACCGAACAAATCGCTTCCGTTCCACTTAAAAACTATAATTCATATGGCGAACACATTGTTTGATTTAAGCACATAAAACATTTTACTCGACACGACTTTCTCTACCTACTACCTATTAAGTATTTTATTTTCTCCAACACTGAGGAATACAGTAAGTAGGGGAAGTATTTAATTCTTGACAAAAATTCCATACCGAGATTTCACCGGAAATGCATGTTTTGAGACTCCGTGAATCCAAAAATAGCATTATGTATTGTATTCCTTACAAAAATTCCATACCGAGATTTCACCGGAAATGTATTTTTTGAGGCTCCCTGAATCCAAAAAACAGCATTTTGTATTGTATTCCTCACAAAAATTCCATACCGAGTTTTCATTGTAAATACATGTTTTGAGGCTCCCTGAATTCAAAAACAGCATTTTGTATTGTATTCCTCACAAAACTTCCATGCCGAAATTCACCGGAAATGCATGTTTTGAGGCTCCCTGAATCCCCCCAAAGCATTTTTACTTTCCGTACCACTTACCTATTGTAAGCAAAGGAAGAATGGTATTCAAACCAAAAATTCGACACCAAGTTTTCACCGGATATATATGTTTTGAGGCCCCCTGAATCAAAACAATGTATTTTTATTATCACACTACTTATAGTAGAGTAGCTAGGAGTAGTCAGACGGATGAGCCTCCAGGTAGAGAAAACATTATATTCCACACAAGAATTAAATACCGAGATTACACGTTTTGAGGCTCCCTGAATCCGAAAGACTGCATTGTTTTTAGAAACAACGTCTGTAAACACAATAACTGAAAAATGAAAAATCGGATAAATACCAAACTTCGTGTTGAAGTCTAGTATCTAACAAAAATGCGACACGAATATTTTTAACTGGCTCAGTTGTTTAGACGCTGGTCTTCTGATCCCATGGTCGAGGGTTCAAACCGGTTTAAAGGTGCTTAAAAGTGGCAGCCCCATGTCAGTATTTATTAGCATGTAAAAGAACTCCTGCGGGACAAAATGCCGCACACTGGCAGCTAATATGATCCTGGCAATGGACAGCGTCGTCAACAAACAAAATATTTAAATAGTTTGAAGCTTTTTCAACAAGATTTCCTCATGCTAAACTATGCTTTATATATATATATAACATTTTCCTTATTTTTGATTTTCTCAAAAATGATTCCAACGATTTTGATTAAAATAGCTTGTGTTTAGGATATCTGTATGAGAAATAGCATGTATATTGTGACGTAGCGGCTATGGCAGGAAGTTATCGGGCATCGGCGCCGGGCGGTCGGAGTAAATAACGATAACTGCAGCTTGCCAGCGTGAACACTGGGCATGTAATCGTCAGATAACTAGAACTTTTTGGAAACTTCTTCTTGCCCCTCCTCCATGAAGTGTGTTGAAATAGTTTTAGAACGTTGAGAACCTCGTGGAAAGATTCTGCTGACTATATAAGCGAGCGCTCTCGCAGGAGGAGTCAATGCGAGTTGAGTTGTTGAATCAGTTTGAGAGCGAGTTAACGACTGCCTTCTGATGCGACATCAAGAGCGAGCGAGTTGGTGACAACTGCTGTGACGTGCTACTGCGGAGCAACTGTTGCGGAAGTCTTGTGTTCGACTCCAGAGTGAAGTGAAGCGTCCGGCGTGAAGAGGGTACGTTACGAAGGAAGTGAAGTGATAGAGAATTGAACTAGTTCACCTGAGTGAAGTAACATCAGTGAAAATAGTGACATAAAAATGAAACAGTGACAGTTGAAAAACCAGACAAAGTCACAATATCTTGAAGTTTTTGGAAATAGCCTGTGAAATTCTCTTCATTTGGAAAGAACTTTGTATACTAAGTTTAACTGATACACCTTAAGGAGTAGACAAAAGCTTACTGCACAGAAAACGTACATCGCTTTAAAACACGTTAGTTACCTTCAATAAACTTTTTATGGCATTAATCGTTTCCCAGATATTCTTTGTTGTTGGTTTGAACTTTCAAATAGTTATACTGTTTTCAAGTGGTAAATTCTACTCGTATTTACTTTCTCCTCCACGTACATAGCAGGTAGAGAAAGTATTGGCATTCTATAGAAAAATTCGATATAGAGGTTTCACCGGAAATACATGTTTTGAGGCCCCCTGAACCCAGAAAAGCATTTTTAGAAAAATATCCGTGTGTGTCAGTATGTGTGCCTGTGTATTCGTGTGAACAGCATAATTCAAACACGAAAAGTCGGATAAATACTTGTACGAGACTAAGTGAAAAGTTCTTAGCCTGGCGCAGAGATGGCGTTAATATGAATAAAATTTTGTTATGGTACATACTCAGTAATTATGTCAAGCGAGTTTCAACTTGATCTACTGAATACTTTTGTTTCTATGGTTGTTAATAGTAGACATGTTTTGTTCCCTTAAAATGGAGAAACTGGAATACCGTGCAGTAACACAATTCTTTGTTTTGAATGTTTTATCTTCAACGTAAATTCATCCAAAGTTGTTGAAGGTTTATAAAGAGTCTGTTCCTTCGTTTCAACAGTTAAGAAGTGGGCAGAAGGATTTAAACATGGCCGTACTTCTCTTGAAGGTGATCAACGTGAAAGACGCCCCAAAACTGCAGCCACTGAAGAAAACACCGAGAAAGTGCACAATATGGGCTTGGACGATCGGAGATTAAAGGCGCATGAAATGGTTGACACCATAGGCATATCACAAGAACGTGTATGGTGCATTCTACGCGAAGAATAAAGATATGAAAGTCGCGTTTGCTGAATGCTGACCAAACGCAAATGCGAAAACGACTTTCACAGCAAAGTTTGAACCGTTTTAAAAAGAATGTAACTGATTGTGTGCGTCAAATTGTTACTGGGATGAGTCGTGGGTCGATCACTACATGCCAGAAACGAAACAGCAGTCAAAGCAGTGGGTGGAAGCTGGCGGCTCTGCACCAAAGAAGGTGAAGTGGATTTCACCTGCTGGAAAGGTCATGGCAAGTGTTTTCTGGAATGTAAAAGACATTCTTCTCATTGATTACCTTCAACTGGAAAAAACAATAACTGGAGAATATTATGCAAGTCTCCTGGACCAACTGAATGAAAAAAATACGCGAGAAGAGACCTGAAATGCAACAGAAAAGAATCATCTTTCATCAGGACAATGCGTCGGCTCACGTAGGTGCTTTGGCAATGGGTAAACTGAGGGACTTGAAGTACGAATTGTTGGAACATTCACCCTATTCACCAGATTTGACACCCTCTGTCTTCCACCTATTCCCACATCTAAGGAAATTTGTCGCTAGAAAACATTTTGTACCCAATGAAGACCTTATGGCAGCCGTAGAAGGGTATTTTGCAAACCTTCCAGCATCACACTTCAGGGATGGAATCTACCCACTGGAAAAACGTTGGACAAAGTGCGTAATCCTAAAAGGGGACTACTACGAAAAAATGTTCATTTTACCTTAGGAATGATGCAGTAATTTGCATCACAAATTATGTGAATGTAAAGAGTGATTATAGTGTGAATATGCATTTTTGTGTGACATTGATTTGAGATGTTTGATGATTGTAAGCATTGTCGAGAAGTGGGTTTATACGGCCTTACTGAAACTGACAATAATAGCGTGCAATAATGTAGCGAGGGGGTGAACTGTTTATCATTATTAGAGACGAGCAAATGACGTAATATTGGCGCGTTTTGCTTAGAATTTGCTGGAACATTTTCCCTAGAGCATATGTTTTCGTAATTTTCATTGGATATAAAAATAGACGCTAATGTTGGCGCGTTTTATTAACCAATAGCAGCTCAGTTATAATCTTTAGGCATATCGGGGTGTAGGAGTATAAAAAGGGCTAGGTCAGAGTCAAATTCGTTCAGTCTATCGGAAACATTTGTACATTACACGTCGTCTCCAGTCCATTACACGTCGTTGAATACATCGCACAGTTTATCGATTCGCAGGTTACGCGTAGCAAAGTTATAAAAAAATCTCAAGTGTCGTAAAGTTAATTACACAAAAAGTTGAAGTACGCGAATTAAGAATGAACAGTAAATAAGTTATTATAACAGTTTCAGTTTGGCGAGTGTCAAGATTAATATGTGAAAGTGCAAAATATGTTACGGCAATAAAAGTGTAAAACAAATTCTTCATCAGTGTTATCTTTGGATAAAAGACTCCTTTCCGTTTACACACCTTGTATAAGATAAGTGCTCGACCAAAAAGATCATAGCTAGCCGGAGGACAGTGAACCCAAAATTAAATAAAATAACAGGCGCTCAGTAAAAGCTAACACGAAGTGACCGCGACAAATTGTCTTTTATACGTGCGGCAAATAAACAGTAGCATCTTTCAAACAAACACTAGTACCATCGCAAATTGGCTACCACAACATGGGTCTAACTAAACCAATAAATAAACAAACATAAATACCGCCGCAGGAAATGTAGTCTTTCAATGCAAGGCCGAGAAATGTTCACCTTGCCCTAGTAATACTAGTACAGAAAGTGCTTCATTACAAAATGAATATGAAATTCGGACCACGAGCGCAAGTGGCCAATGTATTTTCCTGAAAACATGTTACATGCTATATTTATACGAAAACATTATAATTAAATGTTATAAAATAATTTTAAGGACTTCTATAAACGTTAAAATGCGTTTCCGTCTACTTCATCAAGTTTTTTGCTATGACGATAGTAAGAATCATTGTTGATATAAACAGCTACTCAGTTCGGACATTTTGTGTCCTAAATGTTCTGAATTGTGGATAATGAAGGGGAATGAAGCGGAAGTACGTGGCAGTTATAATCTTAAACAAGATGTTGCCTGAAAATTCTACGCGTTTCATATTTTATTTAGGAGATAAGACTTTTGCTTCCGGTTAGTGTGCGTGGAAAACCGTTCCCTTGCGGAATGCAGGAAACTACAGTTCCAATGTGAGATCCTTGCAGGCACATAACTGACCAACATTCTTCTACCCCATACACCAGATTTATCCAAGTACCGGTGGTACACAAACTAACAGGAGATGTCTTTAAAGAAAAAGCATTACAACCATAATTTTTAACTTACAGACTTGAAGGTTTGCATGTGAAAAGATAAGGAGGTGTATTTTAATGCAAAAATATAGTAAAAGACCAGGGTTAGGCTGTTTGCCACAAATATTATCGTTTTACTTTCTCTACCACGTACATGGTAGATAGAGAAGGTATTGTATTTCAATAAAAAATTCCATGCCGAGATTTCACCGAAAATATATGTTTTGAGGTCCCTGAAAAAGGTCCCGCGCGTGTGTGTGGAAACAATATAAGTCATAAATGAAAAGTCGGATAAATACCAAACTTGGTACTTACGTTCAGTACCTTCCAAAGATGTGATACAAAGGGTTTCAAGAAACCCCCACTCCAAACTACCCTTTACATGGAACATTTTTCGAAACCTTTGACTTTCTAAAAAAATGGCTCTAACGATTTTTATTAAAATACCATATATTTAAGGTACCATACATACTAGACAAACTGTATATCTTGAATTTTCTGGGAATAGCTTTTGAAGTCCTCTTTAATCTTGTATAACTGGTAAACGTTAAACGATAGACGAAAACGCACTACACAAAAAATGTAGACGTCTTTAAAACAATTTATTTGCAATAACTTTTTTGTGGCATCAGCCATTTCCGCACAACTGATTCCATTAGTACTGAATTGAAGTTTTTTCATAGTAAAATTTTAATGCGCTGTCGTTATCCACTTGTTTCTTCAATATCGTGGAAAGAGTGTAGGATTTCAAGGCCAGCATACAGCGATGATTGTCGCTTCGGTTTCCTGTATCCCCTTTGAACCAGCAACAAAATGTGTAATAAAATTATTCCTGAAAAATTTATCTCGATTAACATGAAGCAGATAGAAAAATAAGCTTTCATAAGAATGAAATAAATGACATTGGACAAAGTCATGTGAATGCAACACATCAGACCTTTTTTATCTTAGTGGTTCCCAAAACGTTTATTTTAGATTAAATACCGGCACTGAATTGTTGGCTGGAATGTCATACTTTCTTATAGGGCGGTAAAAGGAAGTAAAAAGTTGCATAGATTAAATACTCTGTCACTCATTGTTGGTCGTAGTGTATATAACTTAATAGTGGTATAATCCTTTACATTCTGACACTGTCGCTGATGCTCCAGCTTGCACGAGTTGCATACAACGTTTAATGCAATCCTTGCACTAAACATTTTTTGAGGATTAAATGTTATTTCATTTTCTTATTAGCTGAAAAATGTTGTCATAGCGACGGAGAGAGTCGTGCTTAGTTGTTTATAGTGTCAAGCGTGTTTTGTTTGTTACATGAATGAAGGAAAATGTAATGGAATGTATATGTATTCCTGTAGAAATATGAAGAAAACAGTAGCTCAAGTAATTCAACAGAAATCTGAAACATATGAGAGAGATTATGACAAATGTTGTGAGTGCAGAAGAGCATAACAGTAGCTGTAACAATCATGAGGATGTAGTGTCAGAGCTGGTAATTATTTATGTGTACTAATAATGTGGTAAATAATTACCAAAAATATGGATCAAGTGTTCTTCTTTTTTTCAGTCCAAGACTTTCGTGTCTTCGACGCACTGCTGTACCTATTCCAAACTGAAAACTGTGATTCAAGTAAAGGAAAATGTCGATCCTTCGTTATTTGGTAAGTTCACTGACATGGTTATAACAAACTGTCAACTGATCACCACAGTCCCAGTCTACTATCACTAGGGACAGCTTTTCAATACAAATCCTACTTATTCTCTGCTTTCAGAAAATATTCTCATTTGGTATGTGAATTAATTCTTAAATTTCCAAAAATTTAAACAATATGTTTTGTTGCATATAATGTATATTTTGCCGGTTTTGTTAATAAGCATAATATTTCAGCAGTTTGCAAATCATTCTGCATATTTGCTTGCTTTAAATGCATATTTTATTTATTTTATGTTTATATTTGATTTAAAAATACGATATTTCTTAACAAAGGTGTCTTAATAAGCAATAGGAGGCGCCCAACTATGAAAAAAACATTTGACAATCGTAAACAGCAACACTAAAGAGATTGACAGTGTGACAATCTAAAATTTTGTTTCTTTTTAAGGAAGATATTTCATAACCCTTTAATAGTATAGATAAATGTTGATATCATGTGGTTTCCACAAGGTTTATTTTGACGGTGAGATGACATAAAATTGCCTTAAATTTGTATTTTATTTCAATATGTCTTAGTAGTTTCATAGGGCCATATTTATCTGTATATATGGAAGTTTTCAATGCAACATATATAGGTATTATTAGCACATAAAATTCCTGTTTCTAATTATGAGGCAGTCACGAAGCTTGAGGTGTTTTATCTGCAGCTGGTGCGATTACAGCGCTCCTAGCGGCCAGCTACTAGCGGAATGGTTTTAACCGATCAAACAGCTGTGCCAATTTGTTGTTTGAGAGAAAAATACAGGTTGTTATGTGAAACGTTTTATAAAAAATAATAATATGGCACAAGGCAAGACGCTTGTACTGCTATAAATTGCATTAACAGTAAGAAAAAGAGGCCAGATTTATCCTTCTCCCGATTTCCGAAAGATGCGGCGATCTGAGTTCATCAGATACCCTACCAATATAAACGTTAATGACCCAGTTGTGATTGACACAATTTATGAATGAAAACAAGCGTTTATGATTACAGTAAATGCCATTACATACCTGAAAATAATAACTATTGCTATTATTTCTCGTGTCTTCGTGTTAATGGTGGAATTTATTATAAGCACTTCATTAGAATATTAAATTAAATATGCCCTGTCATGTTTAAATAATGGAAGGAAGGTGTTTATTTTTCCAAAATAACAGAATAACGAAGCTATAATTTGTAGTCTGTTGAAATTATCCCAGTAGGAGCGCTAGTAGCAAACCGATGTACTTTTTGTAAATATTGCGATCGCGCCTGCTAAGTCACCTACGGATTGGCGGTACGAGCACCTCCTAGCTGCGAGTGGGGTTAGTGGCCGGTTCCTTTTAGAACAATAGCTCATTATGGCCCACTTCTCCGCGTCAGACGATTCCTTTGGGCCGTTTCGAGTGGGTTCCTATTCTAGAAAGTCCCGCTTTGTATGCGGGGCCTATATAAGGGTCTGCTCTGCCCAGTGAGTTCTGTTCGCTTAGTTAAGAAGTTACGAGTTAAATGCAGTGAAGAAGTCGAAGAGTTTGGACAGTTAAAAGTGGACAATGTCGAGTGCAGTTCAGTTATGAGTTGTGACTCCACATTTCAGTTGCAAGTTGTTCACTTGTGGTTCGATTCGATGGATCAGTTGTGTTCTGTTCTGAGTGTGTGCCAAGCGTTTCTCAAGTGTAAGTTTGTGCTACTCTGACCATCTAAGTGACAAATGAAGTGTATAATCTACTGTATACAGCCGACTGTGTAATTCCCACAAATATGCAAGAAGTCAAGAACTTTTAAAATAAATCTCTATGTTTGTTTGCATTTAAGTCTGTAGATTTTCTGCTAGTTTATATTCGTTCAATTAAAAACAAAATGTTTGTTTAAGAGTATAAGAGTAAGGATTCTAAGGCTTTTTTTATTGAGGCTTGCTGGTTTGGTGCCGGTTTACAAACAAATATTTGCGTTATGTACAGGTTTGCGCTTTTTGTACAAACACGAGTGAGACTTTTCTTTCAATCAACCCATACAAAGTCCTCTTCAGTTATATTAAAACCGGAATGAGTGTTAAATTTAAAGTAAGTCGTTGTAGGATCGATTAATGAATATTTCGATTGTTACTTTATATAATCATTGCCTACTAGATACGATAGTAAGGCAAATGTTTGAATTAAAAGAGCAATAATACAGAAGCCTTTGGAATTTTGCCGGCTAAGAGAGAATTAAAGTGGAATCGATTATAAATGCACACGGTTCAACAGATTTGTTACGTCATTGTTGCTAAGCAACCATTACGGCACCCGTGGTAGAAAGACGCTATAATGCACGATTTTGACACGATAACAACGTGTTTAAGCTGTTGATCCCAAAGAGAGACTCCCCGAAGAGCAGGAAACCCGCGTGCCTCGGATTCCAGAGTTTTGCACCTGTCCCCGTCTGGCAGCCATTTCCGCCCAGCGGATGTCGCATATCTCCCGTGGGTGTTCACATACAAGAGCATTTTTGGCAGTTCCCAACAAAAATTGAATGTTTCCCGAGAAACTTGGAACGTGTTCCTTCCGTTTCTTCTAAGCGTCAAAAGAGCATTGGTCTTGAAATAGATGAGAGCTTGTACGAAACGTATTGGTCAATTATAGCAAAACATCCGTCGACTTTCTCCACTCACTATCGTTTAGTTTTATATCTCTTCTGCAGACAATTGGTACAAAGGCTTATTATTCTATCTACTAATCGAGTTGAACATCGTTGTAGGTAAATAACAGGGGCTTGTAGGAGACTAAAGCAATAATCTGTTGGCCTTGGAATCCCATACTATTTGCATGACCACAAGAATTAAACGAATGCCGACTTGGCACTTAAAAAGGTATAAATTATTTAAACATTTAAACCAATAACAGCGAATATCTTGGAAATTGTTAATGCAAAACAAATACATTTCACACAAACTAGTGTGTGTTTTAATGAGAAGCGCACTTTTCGCTGAGTAAGTTTCTTTCTCTTTACACAAAATTAAAAAGAAGTCATCCGGAATTCACAGGCTGTACATTCCATTAGTCTGGTAAATGTAAACAACTGCAAATACAGCAAAACTTCCTTACAAAAGAGTTGTTATAAGGTTTTAGAATCCACAATCCTCACTACATAATCAATGTGATTAGAGTAATGCTAACTCACATGCTAAATTCGGCAAACGTCGCAGTGTTTAAATACATTGTCTATATTTATTGCTCTCAATCAAATGTCCGGATCTTTTATCTTATTACTTTCTCTACCACAGACTTGTAAGAGGTAAGAGGAAGTATTTTATTCCACCAAAAAAATTCGATGCCGAGATTTCACCGGAAATACAAGTTTAGGGCCCCTGAATCCAAAAAAGCATTTTTCGAAAAAGTCCCGTGTGCGTGAGTCTGTAAACAGCGCAACTCAAAAACGAAAAGTCACATATACTACGTGATCAAAAGTATCCGGACACCTGGCTGAAAATGACGTACAAGTTCGTGCCGTCCTCCATCGGAAATACTGGAAGTCAATATGGTGTTGGCCCACCCTTAGCCTTGATGACAGCGTTCACTCTCGCTGGCATACTTTCAATCAGGTGCTGGAAGGTTTCTTGGGGAATGGCAGCCCATTCTTCACGGAGTGCGGAACTGAGGAGAGGTATCGATGTAGATCGGTGAGGCCTGGCACGAAGTCGGCGTTCCAAAACATCACAAAGGTGTTCTATAGGATTCAAGTCAGGACTTTGTGCAGGCCAGTCCATTGTAGGGATGTTATTGTCGTGTAACCACTCCGCCACAGCCCGTGCAGTATGAACAGGTGCTCGATCGTGTTGAAAGATACAATCGCCATCCCCGAATTGCTCTTCAACAGTGGGAAGCAATAAGGTGCTTAAACTATCAATGTAGGTCTGCATTGTGATCGTGCCACGCAAAACAGCAAGGGCTGCAAACCCCCTCCAGGAAAAAGACAACCACACCAAAACACCACCACCTCCGAATTTCACTATTGGCACTACACACGCTGGCAGATGACGTTCACCGGGCATTCGCCATATCCACACCCTGCCATCGGATCGCCACATTGTGTACCGTGATTCGTCACTCCACACAACGTTTTGCCACTGTTCAATCGTGTAATGTTGACGCTCCTTACACCAAGCAAGCCGTCGTTTGGCATTTTCCTGCGAATGTGTGGCTTGTGAGCAGCCGCTCGACCATGGAATCCAAGGTTTCTCACCTCACGCCTAACTGCCATAGTACTTGGAGTGGATCCTGATGCAGTTCGGAATTCCTGTGTGATGGTCTGGATAGATGTCTGCCTATTACTCTTTACGACCCTCTTGAAATGTGGCGGTCTCTGTCAGTCAACAGACGAGCTTGGCCTGTACGCTTTTGTGCTGTACATGTGCCTTCACGTTTCCACTTCACTATCACATCAGAAACAGTGGACCTAGGGATGTTTAGGAGTGTGGAAATCTCGCGTACAGACTTCTGACACAAGTGACACCCAATCACCTGGCCACGTTCGAAGTCCGTGAGTTCCACGGAGCGTCCCACTCTGCAGTTTCACGATGTCTAATGACTACTGAGGTCGCGGATAATGAGTACCAAGCAGTAGGTGGCAGCACACTGCACCTAAGATGAAAAACGCATGTTTATAGGGGTGTCCGGATACTTTTGATCACATACTGTATATACCAAAATGGTATTTAAATTCAGAATCTTCCAGGGTACGTCATGAAGCTTTTCAACAAAATACCCCACCCCAAACTACCATTTAAATGGGATTTTTTTCGAAATGTTCGCTTTTCTCAAAAAAAATGGCCTAAGGATTTTGATTAAAATAAGATTGTTTAAGATATTTACATGACAAAAGTGCATACTGTAAGAGGTACATAAAAACTTACTATGCAAAAAATTGTAGATCTCGTTAAACTACACCCTTTATGTCAAATAAAAATGTTGTGGCATTAACTTTTTCTGAGATGTTTTTTTTTACTATTGGTTTAAATTGTCAAATGCTTTATACTTTTTTTAACTTCAGAATCGTTATTCTTTTTTTCTTGTGGATGTGTAAAGAGAACGGAATTTTCAAAGCCTTCTCATAGGACTTCTCTTAAAAGCTTACGATATTCTCCTTGTACCTACAAGCATTTCTGCAAATCTTGATCTCGAATTTTAAAATCTATTTTATTATTTACATGGAGTAGGAAGAAGAATAAGCTTTTGTTAGAGTATTTTGTTGAATAAAGGATAGAAAAATCCATGTGAGTGTAATACTTCATACACAGCATATTACATGCATTTCTGCGGAGTAGGGTTGCGGGATTCTTAAATTGAAAACAAGCAACACATTTTCATTACAGTAGAAGTACCTATCTGGAGATTAAAATGGGAACTTGCATTACATACCTAATCTTTACAGACAATTACGTATACATCAATTGAAACTGGTTCAGTTTTCATAATTACGGCTATTTCTAGCTATATTTAACAAAGCATTATCGCAAACAACACTGTCATAAGATTCTCTGCATTATTTATAATTGAAATGTTTTTATTGAGTCTATTGAACTCCTAGATCCTACCAGAAATAAAAGCAGAGATCAAGCCACGGCAAATTCGTGTCAATTCACTTTTAGTTAAGGTTGAAGTCTGAGGATTACGGTAACTAGTGAAGAATCGCGCACAACAATTCGAATTTGCCCGCCTCTGTGACGTGCGGTTAGCGTGCCTGCCTTATATTCAAAAGATTCCGAGTTCGAATCTGATTAAGGCGAGGTACACCAATGAGGTATTTCTCCGGGGTTTTCCCTTATCCTGAGAAGATGAATGTCAGATAACTTTAAGGTCTATGGATCTCGGATTCATTTGAGCATCATTTCATTCATTCATCGTCCGATATGACCTAACCGCTTAATGGACTTACGAGGGCAGTCCCAGAAGTACCCGACCTGAAGTATATATAGCGGTTGTTGTTTAAAAAAGACTGTATTAGAAAGTATCACCCTTATAAAGCTTAAGTTTGAAGTTTGACGATGCTAAATTGTTTAGTAATTGTTTGGCAGCCATTAATAGTGAACTCTGTCAGCGAATTTGTAAACATGGATAAAACTGACCATCGGTATGTGATACAATACTTTCATTTGAAAGGTCTTAGTCCAACTAATATTAAAACTGAGCTAGATTCTACTCTGGGGGAGTCTGCTCCTTCGTTTACAACAGTAAAATATTGGGTGGCAGAGTTTAAGCGAGGCCGTACGAGCTGCCAAGACGAACATCGCAGTGGTCGACCAAATGAGCTGACCACGCCAGAAATTGTGAAGAAAATCCAAAAAATAGCATTGAATGACCGTCGAATGAAAGTGCGTGAGCTAGCAGACATAGTAGGCATTTCATAAAGTGCTGTACATTGCACACTAACTGAAAATTTAGACATGAGAAAGCTGTGCGCAAGATGATGCCGCGTTTACTCACAATGGAACAAAATCAGCGTCGTGAGGATATTTCAGTCGAATGTTTGGCGATGTTTCGTTGCAATAAAGCCGAGGTTTTGTGTCGATTCATAACCATGGATGAAACATGGGTCCATCACTTCACATCTGAGACGAAGGAACAGTCAAAACAGTGAATTGAAAGGGGAGAATCAGCTCCAAAGAAGGCGAAGACAGTTCCATCTGCAGGCAAGGTCATGGCTTCAGCTTTTTTTGGGATGCGCGTGGGATAATTTTGATTGATTATCTTCAAAAAGAAAAAGCAATCAATAGCGACTATTATGCAAATTTATTGCAGCGTTTGAATGATGAAATCAAGCAAAAAACGGCCTCATTTAGCGAGAAAGAAAGTTCTGTTTAATCAAGACAATGCACCAGTCACACATCCAAAACCAACGAGTTAAAGTTGGAATTGCTTCCTCATGCGCTCTATTCGCCAGACGTAGCCCCCTCCGATTATTTTCTGTTTACAAAGTTGAAGAAGTGGCTTGGTGGTAAAAGATTTGCCAACAATGAAGAGGTGGAGTTTGCAGTTGATGACTGTTTTGCAGAACTCGACGGTTCTCACTATAAACAGGTTATCCAAGCTATTGGACATCGCTGGGAAAAGTGTATCGACCTGAAAGGAGACTATGTAGAGAAATAAATATGTTTTTCCCAACATTTTTGTGTTTTCTTTGTTAGGTTGGGTACTTCTGGGACAGCCCTTGTGCGTAGACTTAATAAGCATTTGGATGCATGACCAGACTAATGGGAAGTTTTTTGGCACCGGGAAGCAAGCAGAGTTGGATATTCACAGTCCTTTAAATTTAATCATATATATTTATTATAATTAATAACCAGATACCTTCGTCATAGAATATGTTGGAAATGATGTCCTTGTGCCGCCAAACATCTCTCACACAAAATGTGCGTTAAAACTCATTAATTTTTCATGGCCATGTACTCGTAAATAAAAACGCGCCTCGTCCAAAGAAACATTAAACGTGAGTCAATAACAATTGCAGAGATTGACTCTACTCACTTTATCGCCAGACTGTAATTCCTTAACTAAGTGATGTTACAGTGTTTTAATTATAAACGCTTAGTGTCATTCCAAGCCGAGGTTTGCGAAATTCGTTATTTCCATGCACCATTTCTCAGAGATATCTTTGAACTTCGTTCATACTTCGCTCCGATATCATCGGGGTTTTCCTGTGTAAGAACACGACAATTTACTTTCTAGATCCCGTTTCCCTAAATCTATTCACAAGATTACGAACCATTTCTCTGTGCGGCGCACAAACAGCAGGCAATCTGTTGTCACATAAGAATCGTACATAAGTATTCTGTGGTTAAGGAATTGAGAGATTATCTGGCAGAACGTCTTCTGCAAATATGTTCCAACTGATTGGCAAGAGACGACCTATGGAATCTTAAACGAGACCATACCGACGACAGAAAAGCTCTGGCGATATGGAAGAACACAATCTAATCAGGACTTGATACCTTGGAGCATCGGATTGCCTTCTGTCGGCAGGTTGCTGACATCTGGATGGTGCTCAGAAACCACATATCTAGGTGGTGCCAACCGGGGGCCACACCATGCCTTGCGGAACTGCTTCGAGAATAAGGCCCTCCAACGCTGTGTGATTTGGTTGGTAACGGGAACGTTACACTGGATCTTTAAACGGAATGTCGACAATGTAGCAAAGAGGATGGAATGGTTTGGCTTCTTGAGACAGGAACGGTGGAAGTTGATAAAGTCCGGAGTCATCCGCTCAATGTAGCCCTTTATTTTACGTTCTGAGGTCACTAGTTAATGCTGTTGTAAAATAAAACATAAAAAAGGACATTAAAAATAAAAAATGAAAAAAATGCACGTTTTGACTCAAAAAAGAAAAGAAAAGAAATTACCTTATAATATTTTAATTGGTTATCTTTCCGGGTTTTATTTTGAAGAGTTCTATTTATTCAATTTGTTTTCAGTATCCCTGTCTCTATTATAGCTTATGTTACATTCCAGATAATCAAAATATGTCACTTCTTCCAGTATTTCAATTTTTGTTATTATTTTTGAGCGCGCAGGATATTTATCCTGTTCGGCCATAGCTTTCGTATTGTTTGTAGATATTTTCAACTTATATTCTTTTCCAATTTGACTGAGATTATATACTGAATGTTATTATTGCTGTATCCTCCGCATATAACAATGCCTTTATACGTTTATTTCTACTAATTGGTATATATGGAGTTATTTCATTCTTTCATTGACTAATTACGTCGTCAATGTAGATACAAAACTCTGATGTGAAATTTAGTTAAAAATTAAAAAAAAAATAAACATAAATAGCAGCGGTCATCGTAGTCGTCTAGTTCTAAGGTTTAGGTATTAAAAAAATCTGATGTGTTACACTCACATGACTTTCTCTACTCTTGTACAAACTATTTCTACAAACGCTTATTCTCCATCTACTTCATGTTAATCGAAATAAACATTTGTAGACTCTATCTTATTGCTAATTTTCTTGTAGATGTAAGGGGAATATATATTTACAAGGGCAATATAGAAATACAGTAGCCTTTAAGCACATACATATCTCTTAATAGCTGGTTGCTAGGTGCAGCACCATTCCCTTTGCCACAGATTAATACTCTTTGCATATCCAAGACAAAAAAAATGAGTAACGAATTCCCATTTGAGAAAATAAGTATTGCAAAATTTAAGGGAATAACGAGTAATATCTGAAAATGGTTCACTCAACAAAAATGTATATGACATAAATTGTGTATTTTAACGCGATCTACATTTTTTGTGTAGTAAATTTTTGTCTATCTCTTATGGTTTACGAGTTATGCAAAAGTCGTTCACAATAAAGAATACTTTTGGAGACATTCCCAGAAAATTCAAGATATACATTTTATTTGTCATGAAAATACCTTAAACATATGATATTTTAATCAAACTCGTTAGAGCCATTTTTGAGAAAATTAAAATTTTCGAAAAATGTTCCATGTAAAGGGTACTCTGGGGTAGGGGGATTTTCTTGAAAAGCTTCGTGTCGCATCCTTGGAAGGTACTGAACCTAAATACCAAGTTTGGTGTTTATCCGACTGTTCGTTTCTGAGTTATGCTGTTCACAGACAGACACACACACAGACACACACGGACATGTTTCCAAAAATACTTTTTTTGGATTCAGGGGGTCTCAAAACATGTATTTCCGGTGAAATCTCGGTATCGAATTTTTGGGTGGAATACAATACTTCCCCTACTTACTATACGTAGTAGAGAAAGTAAAAAAGGAATATAGACCCTTGGTATTATAACAGTACTAACACACTATGACACTAAAACACGTGGTCTCACAAAGTACAGCACAGACTTCGCGTCAACTGATTAGCCCGCACACGGAGAGGAACAGAATTGGTTAGAAATAGTGCAGTGCAGGCCCTATAGTTTTCGTAAGCTTAATCACAAGTGACGTTCGTCGCGCGACGCGCATCACTTCCAACGAAAGTAGAACATATTATTAACTGAAACAGCTGTTCCTTACGGTACGTATGTTACGTGGAACAAAAAAAAAATGAAAAATACCGTACTGTTCCTGAAAACAAATCGTACATCTGGCAACATTACTGCGGAGTAAGAACTACACTGGTGTGCAAAACCTAAGGATGAGATGGGCAAAGTAACATAACAAATGAACTACTTGGTGGAAGTGCGGGAGCAAGTTGCCAGAGGTCTCTTAGAAGTCAACAATGTGACTAAAAGTTAAAATTGCATTGTAAACTATTTGGAAGAATCAATTGTGAAGTGTTCTGTCCAGAAAAAAATTACAGACTTTTTCTGAAAATGAAAACATTTGTAAGTTATGCTACGATCGACTATGTAATGCTACCAACTTTAATGTTTTAAATATGAAATTATTTTAGTATCGAATTTTCAACTGTATTGTTTCCTTCTACAGGGTGATTTATGAAGAACTGAACATTTCTCTCTTTAATTGTTCTGTTCGAAATTCACTCAATACCGCAATTTTAGCACTAAATCAAGCAGAATATTCTGGAGTTTCGATTGCCTGTCACTAGATGCGCAGATGTTCATGTTTTATTCGTAATTGGTAGTTTTATTGTCGGCAACTGTTTTTGAGATTTTGTTCTAGTCAACGTGAAAATGGACTACACATTAAATGAACGACTCTTCCTAGTAAAGCAATACTGGATTACGAATTCAATTACAGTTACTCAAAGGGCATACCAGAGAGAATTTGGTGTTCGGAATCCTCCCCAAAGAAACACAATTTTGGGACTGGTAAACAAATTGGAAACAACTGGATCTCTAGTGAGTGGAAAAGTCAAAACTCGTTCTTCTAGACTTCCTACGGTTGTTGTTGACGTAAGAGCACGACTGGAACAGTAACCCAAAAAATCATTAAGACGTTTGTTGCAGGAGACAGGGTACAGCTACTCAATGTGTCAGAGAGCTGTGAAAAGTGCAGACCTAAAGGTGTATAGGATTACGTTTGTCCATCAGTTACAGGAACTAGGGATGGACGACTGAATTATTGTCGTTGGTTTCAGGCGTTCATTGTGCAAAATCCTGCCATATTGTCCATCACATGGTTCATAGATGAAGCATGGTTCCATTTATCCGGCTAGTGAACTCTAATAACTCACGCTATTGGGCCATGTTATTCATGAAGCATCTATGCACCCGGTTAAAATCGGTGTTTGACGCGCAATATCCGCACAGAGAATAGTGGGACCATTATTTTTTTAAACAATGTAAACACTGCAGAATACCGACAGATTTTCATGGGGTTTGCTGAGCAACTAGACGATGTAGAGCTGAGTCAAGGATATTTTCAGCAGGACGGCGCTACATGCCATACATCAAATGAATCCATGGCACCAATCGCAAGTTTCTTTGACGACCGGATAATTTCCAAGAACCTGTGACCACCAAGATCTCCGGATTTGACATCGCCGGACATATTTCTGTGAGATTACTTAAAATACACGGTTTATGCCACGCGTCTTCAGACATTGGACAATCTGAAGCACAACATTACACAGGAGATACAAGCTATTGACAACAGAGTCCTCCAACGAGTGGCCAGTAACATGGAACGACGTGTTGAGTTGTGCCTTATGCAGGATGGAGGACATTTTCAACATTTGCTATAGAGGTAAATAATCTCCCAACATTCCTCTGCATTTCAGGTATAAGAAATGGTTGCTAGCATAACTCGTATTGAAACAATTACAGAAATAAATAAATGTGTCAGTTCTTCATAAATCATCCTGTATATCCAGTCCTAATACAGACATGTTACATTAAAAAATAGACACAGTATCATATTAGATTCAAAAGTTGCTATTTTCGCCCTTTTATGATAAAAATACGAAATAACTGATTTAACGAAATTTCAGTATAGTCCCTCCAGAAATTGGTCATAATGACATTTGATTGTATCTATATCCTGTAAAAAATATCAGTTTTATATCTTAAATAGTTTCTGAGGTAATGGGTCATAAATTTAGGAAATTCCACATTGGTTTTTAATCTGGCTTAATTTGAAATCACTTCTAGTGATATCTTACATTCACAGCACTTTCTCTCCCCTGTATACGAGCACTTTTGTGTCGCTTCTAAACATTGTTGTTTTTATCTACTTGATGATAATTGGGATGAACGTTTGCAGAAATGGTTTTAATTTACACTTCATTGTAGGTACAAGAGAGATGGGGAGAGAGACAATGTGATAATTAAGCTGCTGGTTCTGTTTGTGGCACAATACATACAATGAGCTGATAATGGACACTATTAAAGAGAAACTCATCGCCTGCCTGCTACGTAAAGAACAAAGAAATGAATGGGGTGGAGATCTCGTTAGAGGCGAGTAGACTGTGAGGACCGCGCCTTATTTGCGAGTTAACGACAAAGGCACCCCGGGGTAGCGATGCTCTCTTTTTCTCTCCTCCAACAAGCCCTTCATTCAGTCCCAGTGTGTGAACTTGTTTAACGTTTATCTCATGGTTGCTGAACAGTGCTCTAGAAAAAAAAAAGCATCTGGTGTTACATTCGCGTGATTTGCTCTAAACCACTATTGGTTATTATGGGAAGCTATATATTATTTCTACAGATTAGCTATTTTACGAAAGCTTCTTTTTCTACCTATTTCACACTACGAGGCGACACTCAACATTTTTAGAATGCCATGCTTTTAAACACAAATGAAATTTGTTTATATTTGACAGCTAGTTCGTAAGATTTTGCGAGTTGATTGCCGTGTAATTTCTTCGATTTGCTCAAATAGTTTGTTAATTATCATCATTTAAAGATTTTGTGTCCACCCAAACATGGATTCGACTAAAGAATACTTCCGGGATATGATTTTTTACAACTTAAAATCGTCATTAACGCTTAAACAATGTGAAGATGGGCTTAGAAATACATTTGGCGAGGAAGCCTCATCTAATTTATAGTTGGTACAGCGAATTCAAAAGAGATCTTTTTACTTTCTCTACTACGTATAGTAAGTAGGGGAAGTATTGCATTGCACTCAAAAATTCTATACAAGGATTTCACAGGAAATACATGTTTTGAGGTGCACTGAATGCATATAAAGCATTTTTGGAAACATGTCCTGTGTGTGTCTGTGTGTGTGTCTGTGTCTGTGAACAGCATAACTCAGAAACGCACAGTCGGATAAACACCAAACTTATTATTTAGGTTCAGTATCTTCCAGAGATGCGACACGAAGGTTTTCATTAAAATCCCCCACCCCAGATTACCCTTTACATGGAACATGTTTCGAAGATTTTAATTTTCTCAAAAACGGTTCTAACGATTTTGATTAAAACATCATATATTTAAGATACTTTCATGACAAATAAAATGTATATCATGAATTTTCTGGAAATGTCTCCAAAAATATTCTTCATTGTGAACGACTTTTGCATAACTGATAAACCATAAGAGATAGACAAAATTTTACTACACAAAAAATGTAGATCGCGTTCAAGTACACAATTTATGTCATATACATTTTTTTTGTTGAGTGAACCATTTTCGAGGTATTGCTTGCTATTCCCTTAAATTTTGCAATACTTATACTTTTTCTTAAATGGGAATTCGTTATTCATTTTTTGCCCTGGTAATGCAAAGAGAATGGAATGCTCCATATAGTAACCAGCTCTTAAAATAATAGACTATCGCTTAAAGCCTAGCAATTCCCCTTGCATCTACAAGAAAATTAGCAATAAGATTAACATCTCGATTAACATGAAGCATATGGAGAATAAGCATTTGTAAAAATAGTTTGTAACAAGAGTAGAGAAAGTCATGTGAATGTAACACATCGGATTTTTTCTCAGTGAGAAGTTTCGTGAAGGACGCCCAAGAACTGCTGTTACTGATGAAAATACTGCCGCTGTTCGAGCAATGCTTGAAGAAGATCGACGGATATCTTATGAATTTATTCGGGCGACATTGAGCATTGGTATGAATCAAATACAAAACATTTTACATCAAGAGTTAGACGTGAGAAAACCTTGTTGTCAATGGATTCCACATAAACTGACTGCCGATCAAAAACAACAACGCATTGATTGACGCAGAAAAACTCCGCAAAAATTCCTAGGCGACACCTCAAATTTGGCTTGAAATATCGATACTGGTAGTGAATCTTTGATTTACTGTTATGACCTTGAAAAGAAAAGTTAGTCGGCTCAGTGAGCCTTTCGAACAGAACCTAAGCCTACAAAAGTCCGACGAATTCGCAGTGCTGACAAGATAATTTGTAGTTTTTTTTTCTAAAACGGGTCATACTGCTACCATAGCATTATAAGATAGTTGTACCGTTACTGCCAATTGGTATACAAATGTCTGTTCACCGCAACATTTTGAAAAAGTTCGTAAAAAACGCCTAAAAAGAAAAATAATGTTACACCATGACAACGCATCGTCGCATACAGCAAAACTAACAACTGAGTATCTGATACCTTAAAGATCTCTCTACCATACAGTCCTGATCTAGCACCTTGTGATTTCTTTCTGTTTCCAAAACTTAAAGATAAAATGTGTAGAATCACTTATTCGTCATCAGATGAAGCAGTGGAACATTATAAAAACCTGGTTTCTGAAGTGCCTCAGGAAGAATGGCATCATTACTTTAAGGACTGGTTTCATCAAATGCAAAAATGCATTGATGTTAAAGGGGAATACTTAAAAAAAATCTGATGTGTTACACTCACATGACTTTCTCTACTCTTGTACAAACTACTTTTACAAACGCTTATTCTCCATATGCTTCATGTTAATCGAGATATCGAGATGTCAATCTTATTGCTAATTTTCTTGTAGATGCAAGGGGAATATGGTAGTTTTTAAGCGATAGTCAAATATTTTAACGCTGGTTGCTATGTGGCGCATTCCGTTCTCTTTGCATGTCCAGGACAAAAAAAATGAATAACGAAATTGAGAAAAAGTATAAGTATTGGAAAATTTAAGGGAATAACAAGCAATATCTCGAAAACGGTTCACTCAACTAAAGAAATGTATATGACATAAATTGTGTATTTTAACGCGATCTACATTTTTGTGTAGTAAAATTGTGTATCTCTTATGGTTTACCAGTTATGCAAAAGTCGTTCACAATGAAGAATACTTTTGGAGACATTCCCAGGAAATTCAAGATATACATTTTATTTGTCATAAAAATATCTTAAACATATGATATTTTAATCAAAATCGTTAGAGCCATTTTTGAGAAAATTAAAGTTTTCGAAAAATCTTCCATGTAAAGGGTAGTCTGGGGTGGGGGGATTTTCTTGAAAACCTTCGTGTCGCATCCTTGGAAGATACTGAACCTAAATACCAAGTTTGGTGTTTATCCAACTGTTCGTTTCTGAGTTATACTGTTCACAGACAGACACACACACACACACACACACACACACACAGAAACACACGCGGACATGTTTCCAAAAATGCTTTTTTTAATTCAGGGGGTCTCAAAACATGTATTTCCGGTGAAATCTCGGTATCGAATTTTTGGGTGGAATACAATACTTCCCCTACTTACTATACGTGGTAGAGAAAGTAACAATAAAATCATTTAATTTTTTTAAAATTAATCCTTGTTTGATTTTCTAACAATGTTCAGTGTTGCCCTCATAATCGAGATGTTTCTTTTCAGAAATATTGCCATTACACATTTGACACAGATGTTGCGTGCCACGTGTTGCACTGGATTCGATAAACCTTGATCCTTAACGGTATTCTCCTCATCTGCTATATTGTTTACGGCTATAATTATTACGCTTCCTATTCTACATTTATTACTATGCATTGAGAATGCGCTCAGGCATGCCAGAGATATTAACGCAATGCTACCGTAAATAAAACATTGGGGAATATCATATCTAATCACATGACGTAGCCGTAAACTCCCCATACAGGTAGGTACGCGTGCAAAATGTAAAATACATAGGTTCACCAAAACCTTTTATGTTTGAATTAGACTGGGCGTTAATGACAATTTATGTTCTAATTAAATAGTTATCAAGGTTAGGTGCATTATTCGCATGATTATCTACTGTGGTTTTATTTTCGTTATGTTCGTGTAACCAAATCTTTAAGTTAAAACATTTGTTTTCTCTCGTTCTTTGGCCAGAACTTGAAACAAATGTATCTAGCGTATTGTTCCTATTAAATATCATATACCTCGCTCAAATAAGAAGTGTCTTGATGCATAAATATCAATGTCTCTTTTAAACGTTAGCATTATTCCCATATTTTCATTGCATTTCTCTCTCTCTCTCTCTGGTTTAAGGGAAGATTAAAATCCCTACCCCACCAATGTTAAATCTGCTAAATTCATGACCCATTATCTCAGAAAGTGTTTAAGATCAAAGACTGGAATTTTTACAGGATGTAGATGTATGCCTTCTAAGTTCGCTGATCTGCTTCTATGCAATTAGTTTGTTTATTATAGAAAGGGGCCATAGCCAACTAGTTAGACCCTTCGCCTCTCACCAAAGCGGCCCGGGTTCAATCCCATGGACCCACTTGTGGGTGGTGGACAAAGTGGTGTCTGGACCGGTTTTCCCCGCCATGCTCATTCCACCGGTGCTCCATCATTACCTTTCCTATCATTTATCTCTCATCTGCATGCATTTTCCACTTCCTCGCTACCAACCCGGGCGTATGGCTCATCACCCATCCTGGTCTCTCTCTGATTCATAGGCCTCTGCCCCCGCCATCGTCTAACCCAGGGGTTGCCATACGTCTTCGGTTCGGGTGGGTATTCAGGAGGGTAGGCTTTGGTCCATTTGGGTTTAGTTGTAGTTAGTTTATTAAAGAAGACAGGAGTTTTTCTCAGTTATACCACCCTTTTTATTAAAATTTATCAGCAATTATATATTTTTTTAAATAATCGACCGTGCTATTAACACTAAGGTAGAATGACAAAACTTAGAGGTTTTTTTATCATCCCAAAATTTAATTTAATTATCTTCAATAGTTTCTGAGAAAACGGTTCATTTATGTCAGAAAATGTCATTCACAGACAAAGCAAAAATGAAGAAAGCAAAGTTGCAAATACAGAAACCACCTGACTTGAGCACGCAGAGGATGCATTACTCAACCTTTAGAGTAAAGCTTCTCCTAAAAGATGGGCTAAAGTTTACCACTCTACTCCAAAGTGTAGAGTTTACTTTCTCTACCACGTACACAAGTCCTACACGACACAGCGCCTTGTTTACACCATACGCAATATAGTTGTGTTGCCGCTGCAGCAAATTGTTGTACGACGTTATTAAACGTGCTACTTTTCATGTGTCTTCTCTGTAGCGCTGTAGCAAAGCCTAGGTTACTTCAGTATTTAAGGTCGCAGGCTGAGTTCTCGCATGTAACAAACACTTTTTTTCCTTCTGTTAATAATGTTTAATCAACATATAGTAACTACTTATTTTCATACACCGCATTTGGTAAAGTTCATAACAGAATAGTTATTACGATGCAAAATACTGGCTTCACAATTTCATCATAGTCGCGTATCTGTATCTTGTTGGATATCAAGGGACGGTGTGGCAGCTTGACGACACTGAACAGTGCGCAATACATGGTAATACTTGAGAATATTTTGATTCCCTTTGTAGGATGAAATATCCTGATGGAACTATTGAATTCGTACAGGATATCATCCTGTCCACACATGTCGAAAGATTTCAAATTGGTTCTCAGAGAGGCAGGATATCCGAGTGATAGACTGGTCTCCCTGTTCACCAGATTTGAACCCTATTGAAAATGTGTGGGTTGAGGTGAAAAGGGAACTGCGCTCAAATTTCCCTGTAGATGAGCGAAGGACTAAAGATGGCTTCTGGACATAAATTCAAGAAGTCTCGGATGATGTAGCTTCTTGTCTACCTTACTAGGATTTAATTTCATCCATAACCCGAAAACTGGGGGTAGTTATACGTGTTCAGGGTCCATATATCCGATATTAATTTTTTTCATTTTTTATGTGTTGTAGTTTAGAAGATATTATTTTACTTGCATTTATTTCTTTAGTTATTTAAAACACGAGTGTTTTAGTATAATTATACTCTTGTGGGCATAGATCTGCCTTAAACTTAAAATGGTTAAGTTATAGTAATGCAATATTATGTTCTACACATTCAGTCATAAATTTAACAACATAAAAAAATAATAATTAATGCCAGATTGGAACCGAGGAGTTTATGAGCACAAGCAGCGCTTTCTTAACCTCTCGGCCAACGATAAGTTGTTCCACGCTGTGTTTTTATTATCTTATAAGTGTCACCATCGAGAAACGCTGTTATAAGGTGACGTTGCGCTCACAAGCACAGACTCATTCTACAGATTCTGCATGTACGTCGTGAACACAGCTGTTACGAAGATACACGAAACCCTACGATCGTCACATGATCTAGGGATGACTCTTTTTTTTGTCCACCGATGTACATAGTATGTAGAGACGATATTTCACCCATAAATTCGATACCGAGATTTCACCGGGAATACATGTTTTGAGGCCTCCTGAATAAAAAGAAAGGGAGTTTTTAGAAAAAGGTCTGCGTGGATGTGTGTCTGTGAACAACTTAACTCAAGAAAGAAAAGTCGGATAAATACCAAAGTTGGTATTTAGGTTTAATTATTTCAAAGATGCGACAAAAAGATTTTAAAAAATATTCTCCAGCCCCGGACTACCATTTACATGGAACATTTTTCGAAAGTTTTGATATTATAAAATATGGCTCTAACGATTTTAATTAAAATAACATACATTTAAGATATTTTCATGACAAATGAAATGTATATCTTAAATTTTCTGGATATATCCCCAAAATTCCACTTCATTCTAAATGAATTTTGCATAACTGGTAAACCATAAGAGACAGACAACATTGTTCTACAGAAAAAATGTAGATTTCTTAAAACACACAACTAATGTCATATGCATTGTTTTTTGTCGAGTGAACCATTTCCGAGACATTTCTTGTTATGTGTTTGAATTTTTCAATACTTATACTTTTTATCAAATGGGAATTCGTTATTCATTTTTTGTCCTGGTAATACAAAGAAAATGGAATACTCCACATAGCAACCGGCACTTAAAATATTTAACTATCGCTTAAAGCCTACCAATTCCCCTCGCAACTACAAGAAAATTAGCAATAAGATAGTTTCCGCAAATGTTTATCTCGATTAACATGAAATAGATGGAGAATAAGCGTTTGTAACAATAGTTTGTACAAGAGTAGAGTAAGTCATGTGAGTGTAGCACATCAGATGTTTTATTTCATCAAAAACGGCTCTAACCATTTTAAATAAAATACCTACCTGGTATATTTAGGATATTTACATGACAAAAATACATATCTTGAATTTTCAAGGAATAGGTTTGAAGGCTCTTCATTTGGAAAGAAATGTGCATAATTTTATATAACTTGTTAACCGTAAGAGATATACAAAACTTATTACACCAAAAACGTAGATACATCTCTTTAAAACACACAACTTGTTTCAAATAGCTTTTTATGGCATCGCCTTTCCGAAAAATCCGTTATTATTTGGTTTCAATTCTTTAGTATTTGATTTCATTAGTGTTGTCGCTATTCAGTTGCTTCACGCGCTGTCATGGAAAGAGTGTGGGATTGTAAGGATCTGCTTTTAAACATGTGACTGTCAATTCGATTTTCCCCATCCCCGTTGTACCTATAACAATATGTCTAATGAAACTAATTCTGCAAAGGTTTATCTCGATTAACATGAAGTAGACAAAAAAATAAGCTTTCTTAAGAATAATTTGTGGAAGCTATGTACAGATAAACATAGTGAGTAGAGAAACTCATGTGAAGGTAACATATAAAATTGTTTTAATGGTAATGAAAAAAATTGATAAAGCACTGTAGAATCAGGATCTGTTGGTAGATTTTTCCTTTCTGGCCATTTAAATGCTTAAAAGAGACTTTAATGAATTTTAAAATACCCTCCATGATGGAACATTTGTTCAGTTTCTTGCATACGTTCAGTATACGTTCTTTGAAGGTGAATCAAGCGGTCTAAACAGCATTTTCTTAATATCCAGGATAGTTTTTGATTATGATTTTTAATAATTCAATACATTATTAATTCTTAGAAGATTAAAAATATTACACACTTTAAATTTTGTGCAACATTAAAATCTTTCTGAAAAAATAATCTTTCATCATAAAAATCTACATTCGGCGAACAATAAGTAATATTTAAACGTTTAAACTTTCCAAATTTTAATCATGTGGACTTGAAAAGTTAGATACCTTGGACCGTGAAAGTCAGTTTTATGTTATATTTATGATGAACAAATCTGTAGTAAATTGGTTGAAAATTGAAGAGATTATCAACTTCAGCATCGGCCGCCATTAAAGGGTATATGATCAAACTTTGTAATACTCCATGTTTGTTGCCCATCTTTCCGCATACACCATGCTGAACACACGCATTAAGATGCTATTGCACACATTCAAGGGAATGCAGATGTAACGTCACAGATTCACTCAGACGCAAGTTGGGTTGCCTAACTGAACGGCGATTGAAATAAAACGTACGCTGTTCTGAACGAAAGAAGGAACTGCATTAAAAATGAACATTTAGGTTTTCTTTATACATTAAAGATAAGACAATTACAGAAACTGTTGTAACTGGCGTACTTGATGAACTTAAGACCAGTAATGATTACAAATGATTAAACAAATCCTCCGAAATTCCTAGAGTTAATTATAGAGCACCTTTCTAGTGAAGGACACCTAATTTTGAAGGACTTTCACTTTTTCTGCCGCATACCTTAGGCAGAGAAAATATTTTATTCCATTAAAAATTCGATATATATTTTACCGGAAAAGCAGGTTTTGAGGTCCTCTTAATAAAATAAAGCATTTTTTAGAAAAACGTCATCTCAAAAACGAAAATTAGTATAAATGCCAAATTTAGTATTTAAGTTCAGTAAAAAGTTATGCATTGAATTTTCTGTGAACTGTCTGTGAAGTCCTCTTCATTTGAAATGAATTTTGTACGATTTTGTATCAAAATAAGTAGACAAAACACTTACTACACAACACATGAAGATCTCGTTAAAACACATGTTATGTCAAAGGTTTTTGCATCATTAACCAATTCCGAGATAATCGTGTTATTGGTTTGAACTTCAAAAATACTTTGTAATTTTTCTTTAAACTGGTAAGTAGCTATTCGTTTTTGTTTTTTTTTCTCGTGGTCATACAAAGAGTATGGAATTTCAGAGGCAGCGTATAAGGACCCGCTTTTTAAGAATCTGGCTATGGCATCAGCCTTCTCTATGTGGCTTGCACCTACGACGAAATGTGTAATGAAACCGTTTTTGTAAATATTTATCTGGATTGTGAATTTATATCCATAAACTAGAAGTAGATAACAAACATAGGTTTTATGAGAATAATTTGTATTGTTGGAATAGAGAAAGTTGGCGAAGTTTACGCATTAGAATTTTGAGTTGTATCTGCACCTAACAAATGCAGCTCATGTTCTTAAATATAATCTACATTATTCAAGAAAATATTTTTGAAATGCTTTACTCGAAACTATAGAACCAATGATGGCTGTGTGATCTGTATGTTAGCATACTAGCCTGCGAAACTAGAGCTTCGGCTTTAGATTCTGTAATGGAGAATGGGAATTTGTCTTCAGCCAAGATGTCTCCCTACCTTCCTTTGAGTCTGGAAGTATGAACCAATACAAATGTGACTTAACTTTTAGTTTCCCTACACGTACATAGTAGGTAGAGAAGGTATTGCATTCCACCCAAAAAATCGATACGAGATTTCAACGGAAATACATGATTTGAGGCCATCTAACCCCCCCCAAACAATATTTTTAGAAAAAGTTCGTGTGTGTCTGTCTGTGAATAGCATAACCCAAAAACCAAAAGTCGGATAAACACCGAACTTGGTGTTTAGGTTCAGTAACTTCCAAAGATGCGGCATGAAGATTTTCAAGAAAATCCCCCACCCCAAATTACTATTAACATCGAAAAATATTCCAAGTTTTTTATTTTCGAAAAAATGGCTCCAACGATTTTGATTAAAATACCGTATATTAAATACATTTACATAAAGATGGAAATTGTAAACGTTAAGCAATAGATAAAAACGTGCTACACAAAAAAACCGTAGATTTCTTTAAAACACGTAATTTATTTCGAATAACTTTTTTGTGGCATTACCATTACAGATATATCCTTTATTAACGGTTCGATTTGTTCAATACTTAAGTCATTCTTTTAAAACACTGTCGATTTTCAGCTGTTTGTTGCGATTGCGTGGCAATAGTATGCAACTTCAAAAGGCCAATATATAGCGTCCAGTTGTTAAACATTTGACTATCGCTGTTCTCTTTGTATCTATAACGAAATGTGTAACGTAGCTATTTCTGCAAAGGTTTGTCTCGATTGAAATGAAGTAGCTAGAAAAATTAACTTTCGTAAGAATAATTTGTATACTCACTAATTAACGGTCAGAGAAAGCTATGTGAATGTAATACATCAAATGTTTAAAGGTAGCCGATATTGGATATTTTTTACAAACTTTCGAAAAAAAACAACGTTTTAAAGCTTTCATGGAGAACATTGAAATGTTGTGACGCAGCGGCTGTGACCCAAGGTTATCGGGAGGTCGGAGATAAACAAAGATAAGTACCGCTCGCCAGCATAAACACTGGAAGCGCTATCGTCAGATAACGAAAATCTTCTGAATATTTCTTCTCGAATGTTCTAGAGCTCTGTGGGAATTTCCAATTGTTATATAAGCGACCGCTCTCGCAGTTAGTGAGTGATTTCTGGTGCGACGAATGCCTGTTCTTCAAGCGAGTTTGTGACGACTGCTGTGACCTCCAATGAGTGCTTCTTCCCTGAGATATTGTGTTCGACTCCCCAGCGAAGTGAATCATCCGGAATAAGAGGCTACGTCACGAAGAAACTGAAGTGATAGTGAAAACTAGTGATGAAATGATACCACTGATTATCGATACTCGATAGCCATACTGAGTTTTGGGCATCGATACTCGAAACTCGATACTCACTTTATGAAAACATGTAAAGACGATAGCTTGTTCGCTGGATCATGTTCTTGTTAGTAGTTTTTTTGTGTAAAAACGCATGAAACCAGTTTTGTATTGTGTGCTAATTCCAGAATTGTTTCTGTTTGACATTCTTCAATTGACAGCAATTTGTTTATCTTGATAATGACACAACTTATATGTCCCCTATTGTTAGTCAAAGCCAATAATAATAATAATTATAATAATAATTTCTTTGCTTCCTTTTTTATGTAACTACATTTTGTGCTGAAAACTTTCTTTTAAAGGATTTTATATCCATACAAAAACAAATACTACTAATCCTTCTTTATTCTACAATCTTGAAAATATATACTAATATATATTTTTTATGAAACAATTAAAAGTAACAAATATTCCCATGCGTTGTGTTATCTCACGTCTTGAGTTCTGAGTTGTTTCTTCTGTATTCAAGATTCTGGTCACCAAGGTGGGTAAATGTTGGTTGGGACACTTAGTAAGGATGAATGAAGAAAGATTACCTAAAAGAATATTTGAAGCAAGAGCGGAGGGGAAGAGAAGAATGGGAAAACCTAGGATGGAATGGAGACAATATATGGAAAGAGTGGCAGTCGGACATGGGACGACGTTAAGAGGAATATACAGGATGGCGCAGGATAGGATCGAATACAGAAAGTGGCTGAAGGAACCCGACGCTTAACGGCAGCAGGGAAAGTGAATGGAGAAGAAGAGTAGGTAAATGTAATGGCTGAGAGTGAATCACCTAGCCAGGCTATTGCAGAAACGTGATTTAAGTGCGTCAGTTAAATCAGCTTCATTCACAACTCACTTAGTGTTAAATGAGTACCTTTACTCTTTCTCCCATTGTTTTGCATGTTTTAATTTAGACACAAGACTCTACGGAATGTTACATTCACCCACAGGACACGCAGTCAAGATCTATCAAGAACTACAGTCCAGCAACTCTTTGGGGACAAGTGCGATGTAATAACGTGGTCTCTCACTCCTTATTTAACATTAAATTAAACGCAGCAATTTTCAAAAATGCAAAACTTAAAGCATTTAAAAGTATCGAAGGTTTATCTCACAGTATTAGACATACTTCGATACCACCGGGTATCGAGGTCCCATCCATATTGAGCGACGGGGGGGGGGGTATTGAAGTGTTCACATTAGTGAAGCGAACAAAGTGAAGTCCCAGTGAAAGTTGAACTAGATAAGAAAAGTGAAGTGATAGTGAAAGCTGACAGAAGTGACAGTTAAAAAAT
Source organism: Deroplatys truncata (assembly GCA_030765065.1). Lineage (NCBI taxonomy): Eukaryota > Metazoa > Arthropoda > Insecta > Mantodea > Mantidae > Deroplatys > Deroplatys truncata. The sequence goes on along the minus strand of CM060985.1, from coordinate 26,055,448 downwards.
TGGACAAAGTCACAATATTATATAATCAGAATCCAGTTATGGTTTTTATTATTTAAATACCCAAAACTTTTGGCTTACATCGATTACGCAGGTGTGTGCAAATTGCGTGTGAAAATTTAGAAATTGATGTTCTTGTAATATTTTTTGCCACTTTGTAATGCTTCCCACGATCTAAATTTTGTTAAATTCCTTTCAAATTTTCAGTATACATTCTTTGAAGGTTGCTGAAGGGAAATAGGTTTAGGGATTTAATGATACATTATTGAGTTTTAGAAAATTATAAGTACTATATGCTTAATTATTATTTTCAAGTAAATAAAAATTAATATTTGATTGCAAAGAACTGCATTTTAACAATAATAAGTAAGATTTTTAAGTTTAAACTTTTCAACAAATGTTTTCATCGCGTGGAGAATTTTGTATTAGACTTGAGTTTTGATTTTTTAACTTACTTTTTTTTGGAAGGTTAGTTACATAAAGCAATGGGAATTAACTTTCTGCTGTAATTATTCTGAATAAACGTGCGATAAAAATATCAGCCAAATTGGGCGAAATTTGTAGATTTTTAGCAATCTTAGTGTCCCCAAAAGAAAGACTGGTGTAATACAATTATAAACTACGACTGACTCTAAGTAGTTCGAGTGTTCTGGCTTCTTAACTCAAAGGTATCTGGTTCAGTTACAGGCTCGAGTGGAGAATTTTTCTTTAACCAGATCATTTCCTATCCTCTGCAGAGTTTGGAGATGTGAATGTGAGTGTGTTTAATAGTAACATATATTAAAAACCAACTTTAAAAAAATCTTTATTACAACGAGTGTTAACACTATCAGTTGTTTCTCACGCCAAAGCCCCCCAATAGGACCGCAGAAGTTAAACGGGACTATGCAAATGACATAATTAGAAAAATATTATGTGTTAATTTTACATCACTTTCTCTTTCCACTATCGTTTATTTTATATAGCTTTTACAAACTATTCTCACAAAAGCTTATTTTACTATCTAGTTGAGATAAACGTTTCCATAAATAGTTGCATTAAACATTTCCTTAAAGTCAAGTGTTTAAACACTGGTGACAGTGCGAGAAACTACTTAAGGTTTACAGTACTTAAAAAAATGAAGCCCTTAAACCAATAATAACGAATATTTCGGAAATGGCTAATGCCACAAAAGAGTTATTTGAAATAAACTGTTTGTTCTAAAGATACCTACAATTTTATGTAGTACGTTGTTATATATCTCTTGCGGTTTATAAAAAATTTCTTCTCAATGAAGAGTATACCTTGAATTCTTTGGGAATAAACTATGATATACATTTTATTTGTCATGTAAATATCTTAAACATATGGCATTTTAATCAAAATTATTAGAACAATTTTTGAGAAAACAAAAAATTTCTAAAAAGTTTCTATGTAAAGGATAGTTTGGGATGGGGGAATTTTCTTACTAATTCCATGTTACATCTTTGGAAAATGCTGAATGTAAGTACCAAGTTTGGTATTTATCTGACATTTATTTTTGAGCTATGATGTTCCCATATACACACACAAACACACGCAGAGTTTTATATAACAATGTTCTTTTTTTATTCAGGAGGCTTTAGAATATATATTTGCAATAAAATCCTGATAGATATTTTTTGGGTGGAATGCAAGCAATACTTTCTCTACCTACAAGGTATCTGGTAGAGATAAATAAAAAGAGAACCGGCGTTTAGTAAAAACCGATAAACCAGTGTTCATCGCTGTCTACGAGCAATTCTTTCAAAGTGACAGTAGCTGATATGAGCATAGTTTTAAGACTTTCATCAAGTTTAGGCAGGTTATATCTTATCAAAATTCCATTTTTTTTTCAAAATTTCATCTCTTTGCTTTTGAAGATTACAGCTGTTGACAATAAAGGTTTAAGTTAAAAGATATATAACTAATTGCGTAATTTAAAAACGTTTATTATTATCATCAGGGCCTGCGTTTTAATGGTCTAAAAATGTTTGAAACATTACCTATAAGATTGGCCTAAAACTTTACAAAATGACATAATAATTACAAAATATGACATAAAAATCGAGATTTATTTACTTTATTAAAATTAATTTATAGATTTATGAACTAATTTATTCACGGGTATAACTGCTATGAAATCAGGGGAATTATATATATATATATATATATATATATATATATATATGCATTTTAAATTATCTCATTATTCTTATATATGTTCTTGTTTGAAGAATCTGAAAAATAAATCTGTTTTTTGAAGCAGGTGTTACAAAACTGCAGCACAAAGTCTTCTGGCAAAATTCACTTCACAGTCATGACAATATCAGTGTGACTGTTCGTACTCACTCAGGCAAAAAGAAAGGGGAACTGACCTGTTTCATCCCCAGTTTGCGACAGAAATTCATAACTGTAATAATACGTGCTCCCCTGACAGTAGCCACTCTCCACCTACAAGCTGACGGTCATCAAACAGGGATGTGATTTGTTTTCCAAGAATGAGAGTGAAGGGTGAATAAAGTTACTCTTATTTCTCAGTCCAATAGTGAGACTTGTGGTGTTTGAAAAGTTTTTACGTAAAATTTCAGTAATATAAAAATCAGCATGTAAAGACCCAAATGACAAGAAAATGACATAAAACAAAAACAAATGCCCTAAAAACCAATATGCCATGCATTATCATAATGTGGGACCAGTAATAAGGATTTGTTTACACGTTAACTATCCCTAGATGCAACAATTAAAAAAGGACATGTCATCAGAATCCTGTCCATTATCATCATCTTCAATAGTTAAGAAAATAATGCAGTATGGTTCAGAAATTTGGGCAATAAAAACGAGAAGAAAACAAATTATTAGCAACATTTTTGTAGAAGACCAAATAGAACTTCTAGGGTGGCAAGAATTAGAAATGGAGTAATTGAGGAAGAAATGAGGTGCAACACACTATAGTAAATGAAATTAAAGCAAAACAACTTGTATGGTATGGTGATGTGAGGAAGATACAGGAGGAAAGGCTACCAAGGTCTTCAGATGGAACCCTCCGGACACAAAGAAGAGAGGCAGACCCGTGAAGACATGAAGGAGAAAAACGTCCTGGAGAATCTATGGGAGGGTAGAAAAGCATGAAAATAGGGAACACGGAATATGTATTGTTATGGCACCCCTACGTACCTCTGAACTGTGCCACGGCCTCCCTGTGCTCCCCATCCTTGTTCCTTCTGACCGACATGACTAGTACCACACAAGTCACTCATGCAAACAAACACAAATCACAAACGATTCCCACTTTACATGATTCCCCGTACTTGACGAGCAGCTTTCCCGGCCGAAGGAGCTACAGCCACTGCCAACCTGAGAGCAAATCCACTCTCCCCTCCTTCCAACCCCAACTGCCGGGCCGTGCCGTTGAGCGCGAACCTGGACCTTCAGCCAGCATCGCCGTAACGCTGGTGGACCAACACTTCTTATGCAAAGCTAGTTCTTCCTTTGTTTAATAAATCCATAATCTGTCATTCCAACAAAACACTTATGTGCCACTTTTGAAACTACTTACGTGCTCTTAACGCGAAGTATTGTCTTCCAACCAAAATTTGGACGCCCATATTTCACCGAAAACACACATTTTGCAGTTTTTTGAATCCCTTCCCCTGAAAAAAGCGTGGTTTTACTTTTGCACCGCGCACCTAGCAGGTGGAAAAAGTGTTGCATTCCATCCAAAAATTTCACCGGAAATGCATGTTTTGGGACGTTCTGGACACAAAAACATCTTTCAAGATGCCTCACTACCCTTTACGTGAAAAGTTTTCAATATATTCTTATTTTTACAACGAGGCCTAACAATTTTTATTCAAATACCATATACCGAGCAAGGTAACGTCTGTGGTCCGCATTCGGGAGGTCGCGGATTCAAATCCCGTGGGCCGATCAATCTGACTGGAATCAGTCTCCAAGGTAAATACAGGATATTTAATACCACGACCTTAAGTATAAAACAATCGAAAAAATGAAAGTAAAGTAATAACAAATGTTGTGTCATCTCTCCACAGATAACAAAAGCAGGTAGACTGGACGACACCGTAATGCTATCTACCCTGCACGTGTAGAAGCACACATACAGTTGCCTAGCACTAAGGTCTCTGTGGACATGTGACGAAGTAAGATGGTATTGTACAGGGATGAGACCTAGAACGCTAACTGTCCCCCACACACCAGCCACGTGGTATCTCCTAACAGATACGTCTAGATATGACCACGTAGTTAAAGCGACGTAAAGTAATAAATGGAAAATTAACATTTACATGACAACTTATATCTGGAATTTAAACGAAGTTCATTTCATTCTGAATCACTTTTGTATAACGAGTGAACCATACGGGAGACAAAGCTACTACAGAAAAGTATAGACGTCTTTAAAACAACTTATTTCAAATAAAATTTTGTTAATATCAGCCATTACCGAGATATTCATTATTATTGGTTTGTATTTTTAATACTTGTCAATTTTACTTACTCGATTACATACACTAAGTACAGGAAACATTGTATTCCATACAAAATTTCCATATCAAGTTTTCATCGGATATATATATATATATATATATATATATATATATATATATATATACATTGAGACCCCTTGAACAAAAATCTATATTTTCTCTACTCTTGTACAAACTATTTTACAAACGCTTATTCTCCATATGCTTCATGTTAATCGAGATAAACATTTGTAGAACATTTGCATATTATTAATTTTCTTGTAGATGCAAGGGGAATATGATAGGCTTTAAGTGATAGTCAAATATTTTAACGCTGGTTGCTATGTGGAGCATTCCATTCTCTTTGCATGTCCAGGACATAAAAAATAATAACGAATTCCCATTTGAGAAAAGTTATAAGTATTCAAACATTCAAACAAATAACGAAAATATCTCGGAAATAGTTCACTCCACAAAACAAAAACAAAAAAACAAACAAAAATGGGTATGACATAAACTGTGTATTTTAAGAGAACTACATCTTTTGCGGTAAAATTGTATCTATCTCTTACGCTTTACCAGTCATACAAAAGTAATTCAGAATGAAGAGGACTTTTGGGGACATTTCCAGAAAATTCATGATATACATTTCATTTGCCAGGAAAGTATCTTAACATATATTTTAATCAAAATCTTTAGGGCCGTTTTTGAGAAAATCAAAATTTTCGAAAAATGTTCCATAAAAAGGTTAGTTTGGGGTGGGGGATATTCTCGAAAGTTTTCGTGTCACATCTTTGAAAGATACTGAACCTAAATACCAAGTTTGGTATTTATCCGACTTTTCTTTTCTGAGTTGTGCTGTTCCCAGACACATACACACACACACACACACACACACACACACACATACAATTACATGGACCTATTTCTAAAAATGCTTTTGGATGTTTGGATGTTTGGATTCAGGGGGGCTCAAAACATGTATTTCCAGTGAAATCTGGTATCGAATTTTTGAGTGGAATGCAATACTTCCCCTACTTAGTACTATACGTAGTAGAGAAAGTAAAAATCTGAATAAAAAACCTTCAGGATAAGATCTGTGTGTGTCTGTGTGGTGCGTGAACAGTATAACTCAAAAACGAAATGTCACATAACTACTAAACCTGGTATTTAACTTCAGTGCCTTGCAAAAATGTGACACTAAGATTTTCAAGAAAATTCCCCCATCCCAAACTACGGAAAATGTTTCAAAACTTCTGACTTTTCAAAAATTGCTATAATAATAATTGTTATTAAAATACTATATATAGGATATTTACACGTATTATAAGGAGTATTTGAATTTTTTGGGAATAGCCTGTGAAATCCTCTTCATTTTGAATGAATTATATAACCGGTAAAACGCAAGAGAAACTAAATCTTACTACACAGAATTGTAGATTTGTTAAAGCATAATTTATGTCAAATAAGCATTTTATGGCGTTATCTCTTTCCGGGATATTCTTGTTGTTGGGTTTCAATTTTCAAATACGACGCCAATATTTATAGTTTTTAGAATATTATGTTTCTAAAACAAAAGAAATTTGTTTATATTAGACAGCTACTTTCTAATGTTTTGCAAGCTGATTGCCGTGTAGCTTGTTCGATTTGATGCAATAGTTGGTTAATTAATTTGACTAAGGAATATTTCCGGGCTATAAGCTTTTACGATTTTAAATCCCCATTAACGCCTAAACAACGTGAAGATCGGCTTAGAAATGTATTTGACGAAGTAGCCCCTCTTAGGCAACAATTTATAATTGGTACAAGAAATTCAAAGAGATCGGTTTTTTCTGAGTAATGAATTTCATAAAGGACGCCCAAGAACTGCTATTACTGATGAAAATACTACCGCCTTTCGAGCAGTGCTTGAAGAAGATCGACGGGCGTCTTATGAATTTATTCGGGCGACATTGCGCATTGGTATGAGTCAAATACAAAACATTCTACATCAACAGTTAGACGTCAGAAAACCTTGTTGCCGATGGATTCCACATAAACTGACTCCAGATAATAAAAAACAACAACGCATTGATTGGTGCAGAAAAACTCTGGAAAAATTCCAAGGCGGCATATCAAATTTGGTTTGGAATATCGTTACTGTTGATGAATCTTTGATTAATTGTTATGATACTCCAAAGTCAGTCGGCTCAACGGGGCTATCGAACGGAACCTAAGCCTACAAAAGTTTGACGAATTTGCAGTGTTGGTAAGGAGATTGTTGCTAGTCTTTTTTTTTCTAAAAGGGGCCATATTGCTACTATAGCATTTGAAGATAGACGTACCGTTACTGCCGATTGGTATACAAATATCTGTTACCTAAATTGTTGAAAGAGTTCGTGAAAAACGCCCAAAAGAAAAATAATGTTACGTCATGACAATACAACGTCGCACACAGCAAAACTAACAATTGAGTATGTGGGCGCCCTAAAGGTCATCACCATGGACCGTTCACCATACAGTCCTGACCTAGCACCTTGTGATTTATTTTTTTTGTTTCCAAAAAATAAAGACAAAGTACGTGGAATCACTTTTTCATCATCAGATGAAGCAGTGAAACATTACAAAAATCTGGTTGAATTAAATTAAATTGAGTTTTATTTATGGGCCCTCTTTAACTGCAGTGGTCCTTAGCGTCCCATTCTATATTGGGCGTGAAATACCGGAAATTTTGCTCAGAGGCCTCTTTATCAGGCTTGAGGTTCTTTTTCGTGCCGTAAATCTACGACACGGAATCGCCAGCTTTACTTCCCTTCCGAAGAGAACCATGTTAAGTATTTTTACGCCCGAAAAAATCCATCGCCCTTCGCCGGATTTGAACCCGCGACCTCGGGAACTAGAGGCTAGCACGGTATCCACTATACCACGGAGGAGACAAAAAAAATCTGAAGTGCTTCAGGAAGATTGGCATCATTGATTTAAGGACTGGTTTCATCGAATGCAAAAACGTATTTATGTTAGAGGGAAATATTTTGGGAAACAATGGAATAATTTAGTTTTTTTAAACTAATCCTGATTTGATTTTTCTAAACATTTTAGTGTTTCCCTCGTACTTATACATTTCTCAACTGGTAGGTCGCTATTCGCTTTTTCTCGTGGTCATTCAAAAAGCATGGAATTTCAAAGCCATCACATAGCGACGGGTCTTTAAACATCTGACTATCGCTTTAGCCTTCTGTGCCCTTATAAGTGCAACGAAATAGCACAGGGTATAAAATGGAGGGCACAGTTCGCGCACTGCGACCTACAGGGGATCCATTGCTGCTGCTACCACCCCCAGGAGGAAGGCATCAAGTGAGGGAACCACAGGAGGCTACAGGCCACCAGGCTACAGGTGGAAGACGCTAACAGTTCCTAACTCGAAGACGCGTTCCACTACTGAAGCTGTCCAGTCGTCAACCAAGCAGCCCTCTAGTTCACACGGGAGTACTCTTTCCTTTGAGGAAGCATTCGCGCCATCTGTCCGGCACCGGCATACGCCACGAAATATAGAAGCTGAAAGATGAGAAGGAAACGGAATGATGGTGAATGCTGGAAAAGAAATCGTGGTAGATGAGAAATCACCCCAGCAATTGCACACCGACCAGGGAAAACAACGGAAAAGCCAGGTCAGAATGGATGGTAGACTGGAATCGAACCCGGGACCTCGCGAATGCGAGGCTCAGCCAACTCGCTCGGTAATAAGCGTAACGTTGTATTAAATATTGAGGTCCCAAGTTAATATTGCGTTACCTGGAAAATGTTTATAACAGTTGCAGAGAAGAGTAACGAGTGGAAGCTTGTTAATGAGATCCCTGAACTTGCTTTCGAGCATTTAACTGCAATCTGAGCAAAGTGTTCCAAAATCCGGATTTGTATTCTGGTTATGGGGGTGTAAGGGCTCAAGCAGAACACTGTGGAACATTCCTGGATCAAATCCAATGTGACTCAGTAACCAATACACGACTCAAGGATCGTAGGTGTCGCATTCACATAACTTTTCTACTCTCTCTTCTGTAAACTCTTCTTACAAAAACATATTCGTTTACCTATTACTTAATCGAGATAAACTTTCATTAACACTTTTTATCGAACAGGTGGCAAATCTGTGGCCCGCATTCGGGAGGTCCCGAGTTCGATTCTCGCGGCCGAACTTCCTGACACATGGGTTTTTTCCGGGAGTTTCCTCCGCCGCTAGGCAAATGCTGCGAAGGTTTATTACATCCCCCGAATGTCCTGTCCCTCCATTTCGCCTCCATTCTTATTTCACTTCACCTTTCATCTGATTGGCTGTTTCAGGATAGCAAGTGTCGACGGGAGTCTCGGCGTTGCATGGCAAGGGGAAAAGGATGCTCTCTGGAACACCTCGTCCCCCGAAATTGGAGCGGTCTTCGAGTCCCGGGTTGCCAGTGGAATGTGCAGGCCTACTGGGGGAGGGGAGTCCGTTGTACCAGCTGCTATCTGGGGAGTTTCAATCTGGATAAAGGTAGGGACCCTACCCTCTGCCCTGTCGTGCCTCCTGGTCCGGCCGTTCTCTGTCTCCTCTCACCTCATCTCTCCCGTCAGGAGCTTAGTCACTCTTCATAGGTCAAGGTATTCAATCCCCCTCCGTTCCTAGTTCTAGTCCTACACATTTATTTGTAGGTATAAGAAGGCTGTGGCAGGCTAAAGCAACAATCAGAGTTTTAAGAAGTAGGTGGATATCTGGTGGCTTTGAGATTTCATGTGCTTTGCACAATCACAAGAAAAAACGAATAACGACTTACGTTTTGAAACAAAGAATATCTCGGAAATGGTTAACGCTACAAAAAAGTTTATTGTACATAAATTGTGTTTTAAACAGACTACATTTGCTTCTGCAGTTAAATTTTGTCTACCTCTTACGGTTCATCAGTTGTACAAAAGTCATTCAGACTTCACAGGCTGTTCCCAGAAAAAATAAATACACATTTTATTTGTCATGCAAATATCTTAAACATATGGTATATTAATCAAAATCATTAGAGCCATTTTTGAGAAACTCAAAACTTACATGGAATATTTTTCTTTAAAGGTATTTTGGAGTAGGGGGATTTTCTTGAAATCTTCGTGTCGCATATTTGGAACATACTGAACTTAAATATCAGGTTTGATATATAACCGACATTTCGTTTTTTAATTAAATAGTTCTCAGTCAGACAGACACGCACTGACCTTTTTCTAAAAATTCCTTGTTTTGGATTTAGAGTGTCTCTAAACATGTATTTCCTATTAAATCTCGGTGTGGGATTTTTGAATGGAATACAATACTTCCTCTACTTAGTATAGGTAAAGAACTAAATGGTAGAGAAAGTAAAAATAGATGACACACTAAGACGACTACGCAACCAAGGCCATTTATTCGGCATGACACTGATTACCCAAAGAACTTCAGTTCCTTCACCACCGAAATTCCTGTTAAATAATCAGCAACAAACTATATAACACAAGAAGACGCTTTTATCAAGTTACAGAACCATAGTACAGGAAGACGACTACGTAACCAAGGTCATCTGCCTGGCACGCATATAGGTATAGGTTATACAACGGAAGGGAACATTTACACAGAACTAGTGTGAATACCACCAGGAGGAGGAATGAGTGAAGCGGTCAGCAGGCAGACAGGCCACAGAGACGCGCAGAAGTCCCTAAGCATTCCAGCTCGACGACCCGAGCTACCCAGAGTGGGCGAGGAACGACCAAAAGCTCTCTGGTGTACACGGAAATACTATTTCCTAGGAGCAAACGTCAATGCAGCACCGCCACATACCACAAAACCTAAAACCTGAAAAGGAAAAGTAATGAAAAAGAAACGAGGGAAAGGAAATTATGGGAGAATAAAAAAGAAACCAGCATACGCCTATCTACCAGAGAAAACCATGGAAAACCCAAGGGCAAAGTGGGCGGTCACGGTAATTGAACCCGAGACCTCCCGAATGTGAATCATGTGTACATTTTCTAGTTGCTCTACAGTTGCTCCGCTGTTTACGATTTCATTTATTTACCTCCTTTATTCGTTTCACGTACCCTGGAATGTTGGAGAGCATGCCTCCAGGGTTACGCCTACCACCAGTTGCAAATCGATACATTAAAGCAATGGTTTGCTTTTTTCATTATTTCATCTCTTTTGCTCTACTCGAAACTGCCCATTAAGTAGGTGGAGTGGATTCCAATTGCGGTATTTTATTTTTCAAGCCAGTATCCCAAACATATCATCCTTTGATTAAAATCGTTAGAGCGAGTAAACAAAAAAATCTAATATGTTACTATCGCATGACTTCCTCTATCCCTCTTCTAAACACTACTTTTAAAAATGCTTATTTTTAAATTCATATTAATCGAGATAGTCACTTAATATTTTATTTGATTAAAATTTCATTAAAATCATCAAAACTCGCACATATTAAAGAGATTTGTGTGACAAATAAGAAATATATCTTGAATTTTCTGGGATTAGCCTGCATAAATAATAAATTTAATTAAAACTAAAGGAATGAAAATTACTACATAAGATTTTAAGTAATTTTTTGCAAGATCTCTTCATTCGGAAGAAATTTTGTAAAATTTTAATATAACAGGTTGAAGTAGATATTTTGTTGGAGTTGTTTATTTATTGAGCTCCACGTATGGATGCCAACTTGAAGTAGATATTGTCTTTACGTTGTTTGCTGCTACGTATGAAAAGCCGATTTGAAGTAGTTTGTATTGAAGGAGTTAAACTGTAATACAACTGTTGGGGAGCCGAATTTAAAATTCGTTGCAACCGCACGTGTAGTAAACAGATTCCGTTAGCCTTCGCCCCAAATGTATTTTCAGATGGCCTTTGTCCCAAGTTTAATTACAAAGTTAATATTTTTTAAACTGTTTCTTTAAATATTATATATTTATGTTTGCATCGGCTGCGTCAGTATTATTGTTAGAGATATGGAAGTCTTGGCAGGGCGTGATGCGACAAGAATGTAGGCTTACGCAGATTTTAAGTTTTAATTCACTCCTTTTTATTAATCCTTGACACAAATTAAATAGCACTTCACTGATATCGAGACCTGTGAGATTGTTTTATTTAATACTTGCACTTTTTAATACATATACTATGTTCGTCTCACACGAATACGTATTTTATTTCTCGAGGACGCATCATGCATCCGGTTACTACCACTGTCTGCAGGCAACTGGCTAGATTTCAACAGTCTAAACTTGTAAATTTTTGTATTTCAAGTCTCTGATTGGCTAATCCTACTCCAATAGAATACCTGCATTTAACTGAAGCTTTTTCTGGTTTTTGATTGGCTATTTTTACTTTCTCTACTACGTATACTAAGTAGGGGAAGTATTCTATTCTACCCAAAAATTCGATACCGAGATTTCACCGGAAATACATGTTTTGAGACCCCCTGAATCCAAAAAAAAACATTTTTGGAAACATGTCCGTGTGTGTCTGTGTGTCTGTGTGTCTGTCTGTGTATCTGTGTGTCTGTGTGTGTGTCTGTCTGTCTGTCTGTGAACAGCATAACTCAGAAACGAACAGTCGGATAAACACCAAACTTGGTATTTGGGTTCAGTATCTTCCAAGGATGCGACACGCAGGGTTTCAAGAAAATCCCCCCACCCCAGAGTACCCTTTACATGGAAGAGTTTTCGAAAATTTTAATTTTCTCAAAAATGGCTCTAACGATTTTGATTAAAATATCATATGTTTAAGATATTTTTATGACAAATAAAATGTATATCTTAAATTTCCTGGGAATGTCTCCAAAAGTATTCTTTATTGTGAACGACTTTTGCATAACTGGTAAACCATAAGAGATAGACAAAATGTTACTACGCAAAAAATGTAGATCGCGTTAAAATACACAATTTATGTTATATACATTTTTTTTGTTGAGTGAACCATTTTCTTGTTATTCCCTTAATTTTTTCAATACTTATTTTCTCAAATGGGAATTCGTTATTCATTTTTTGTCTTGGATATGCAAAGGGTATTAATCTGTGGTAAAGGGAATGGTGCTGCACCTAGCAACCAGCTATTAAGAGATATGTATGTGCTTAAAGGCTACTGTATTTCTATATTGCCCTTGGAAATATATATTCCCCTTACATCTACAAGAAAATTAGCAATAAGATAGAGTCTGCAAATGTTTATCTCGATTAACATGAAGTAGATGGAGGACAAGCGTTTGTAAAAATAGTTTGTACAAGAGTAGAGAAAGTCATGTGAGTGTAACACATCAGATATTTTTTATAAACTGTCACTAAAATTACTTTAATGCTTCCAAGAATCACAAATAACATTTAAACTCTCAAACTCATTATTGCCTCAAGGTTACCTCATTGTTAGCAACTTTTAACCTATTTCTCACAGCTCCTACATTATTAAATTACGTAACGCATTCACATAACATTATTGAACATATTTACAATAATATAAGTATATGCAATGACTGTTACATACATTTTACAAATTATTGCATAGACATATTGCTTCAAGGCGGGCTGGTATTGAATTTACATATTATATAATTTGATTGAAATAATTTAAATGTTAAAAATCTGCCTCAAGGTAAATGTTAAGTGATAGACGAAAACGCACTACACAAAAAATGTAGATTTCTTTAAAACGCACATTTTATTCAAAATAACCTTGTTATAGCATAAGCCATTTCCGAAATATGTTATTAATGGTTCGATTTGTTAATAGCACATTATGATACAGGGGTAAAACTAAAACTACTTTTAACACTTTTTACTATTTCTTTAAGACAGCGCTCGAATTTGTAAAATATAAATAGTATTATATTCATTCCTGAAATTAACAGAGATCAGGTTTATAACGCTGTATTTGAAACAAGAGAAATGATGTTAAAAAGCCAGATGTCAAGTGTTTTGATGTTTTGTTGATTCGCTAGCAGTCATTTTTAATTAAATTGTTTTCAACATGTTCTGCCTTAGACCAGGCAATGACACGATTAAATGCTATATCATATTACTTTCTGAATTTTTTGGGTAAGTACTTCTAGTATTATACTTTCTGCTGCTTCTGTAATTTCTCTTGGTTTTTCTAATTCAGTTTCTTCTGAATTTATAATTTCCGCCATTTAATCTTAATGTAGGTTATACCAGATAAAATAAAAACGTTTTAAATCAAAGAAAGCAGAAGGAAGCCAATATAACGCATAGGCTAACTCTAAAGCGAATTCCATAAATGACGATTTGCATTATGAAGAGATAATGCGAGCTCCATGAGAAACGAATCATGTAAAAAGACGTAATGAAAAGCAAAACCTAATCAAACCAAGTGAGTTATTAAACATGTGCAAATACAATGGGCAATTACCATGTGATTGGACTTTATACCAAAGCTGTCACATTGAAAATTATCGCACTAGTACGATAGTCTAAAACTTTTAGCTCGTATACTCTGTGTTAAAACTTCTACTTTTAGGCCATGCTGTCTAAAAATATTTTTGTCATTCTTTTTAATTCTTGCCTCTTGAATTTTAAGGCCAGCATATAGCGTCCAAATCTTAAACCCTCGAATATCGCTATTCCCTTTCCATTTATATCGAAATGTTTAATTACTTTTGTTCCATTTATACCCCGCATTTAACTGCAGTGGCCATATCGGCGGTCTTTCACCTCTGGAACATATTGGCAATGGTGTTAACTCTTATACCGTTGTCATTGGATTTCTGATTTTTCTTAGACCGACTGAGCTACGGGGTCAGCCGAAATGTGTAATGTAGCTTCCTCTGCAAAGGTTTGTCTCGATTAAAATGAAGTATATAGAAAAACATATTATGTGTTACACTCACATGACTTCCTCTACTCTTGTACAAACTATTTTTACAAACGCTTATTCTCCATATGCTTCATGTTAATCGAGATGTTAATCTTATTGCTAATTTTCTTGTAGATGCAAGGGGAATTGTTAAGCTTTAAGCGATAGTCAAATATTTTAAGAGCCGGTTGTTATGTGGAGTATTCCAATCTGTTCGCATGTCCAGGACATAAAAAAATGAATAACGAATTCCCATTTGAGAAAAAGTATAAGTATTGGAAAATTTAAGGGAATAACAAGCAATATCTCGAAAATGGTTCACTCAACAAAAAAAAGTATATGACATAAATCGTGTATTTTAACGCGATCTATATTTTTTGTGTAGTAAAATTTTGTCTATCTCTTATGGTTTACCAGTTATGCAAAAATCCTTCACAATGAAGAATACTTTTGGAGACATTCCCAGAAAATTCGAGATATACAATTCGTTTGCCATAAAAATGCCTTAAACTTATGGTGTTTTATTCAAAATCGTTACAGCCATTTTTGATAAAATTAAAATTTTCGAAAAATGTTCCATGTGAAGGGTAGTCTGGGGTGGGGGGATTTTCTTGAAAACCTTCGTGTCGCATCTCTGGAAGATACTGAACCTAAATACCAAGTTTGGTGTTTATCCGACTGTTCGTTTCTGAGTTATACTGTTCACAGACACACAGACATGTCCGTGTGTGTGTGTCTGTTTCCAAATATGCTTTATATGCGTTCAGTGCACTTCAAAACGTGTATTTCCGGTGAAATCTCGGTATCAAATTTTTGGGTGGAATGCAATACTTCCCCTACTTACTCTACGTAGTAGAGAAAGTAATAAGCTTTCGTAAGATAGTTTTATACCCGTTTATAGATGTCAGAGGATAGAGTAAGTCATGTGAATGCAAGGCATTAGATTTTTGTATTTCTGCTGAAATCTCGGTACACTTTGTCTGAAGTGTAATACTTCTTCTAATTATTATACGTAATTAGTAGGGAAAGTAAGCAGGATTAATAATGCCTGCATTTACAATATGAACATGTTGGTGTCATAAAACGACGGTGGCCTTGACTTTTCGTCGAGAAGGCCATGAATCGTAACCTTTCAATACTGCTTACTAAATTTACTCACATAGATCAGGAAACGAAGGTATTCCCATAAATATCACATGCGTTCTTTCTCAAATGATGTCCTACGTGGTGTAGTGATTACCATGCTAGTCTCTAGATCCCGAGGTCGAGGGTTCAAACCCGGCGGAGGGCGATGGATTTTTTTTCGGTCGTAAACATCCTTAGCGTGGCTTCCTTCGTAAGGGAAGTAAAGTCAGTGGTCCCATGTCGTAGATTTACGGCACGTAAAAGAACCTCAAGCCTGATAAAGAGGCCTTTGCGCAAAATTACCAGTCTTTCACGTCCAATATAGAATGGGACGCTAAGGAACATAGTAGTTACAGAGCGTCCATAAATAAAACTCAATTAATTTTTTTCCTTAAATGATGGATTCTATTCAACATTATAAATAAGACATTCATGAGCAAGTAAGCAGAGAAATGTTTTATAAACACCGGAGCAATACGTAAATCACAGCGATCCCTTTACATAATAATTTGTACTTGTGCTTATTCAGTGTCAAATAAAGTACACAGACCGGTCTATGGGTTCTCCCAATAAAATTCATTTGCCTACAAATACTGAACTTAAAAACTCCAGACTGATGGAGGACTTCAGTTTTGGACAGCGGGTTAAGCTTCTTCATTGTTCTATTTTTGCACACAGGAGGGAGCTAAAGGGGCCAAAGGTCAGGGCCCCTAATATCAAAGAGTCCCTGCCTCTGGCCCATACTTTTGTTTTCGCTACCACAATACTTAAGCAGAGAAAATGTTGTATTCCGTCCAAAAATTCGATATCTAGATTTCACCAGAAATATCTATCATTTTGAGGTCTCTAGAATTAAAAAACAAATTATAAAAATGTTCATGTATGTGTGTGTGTGTGTGTGTGTGTGTGTGTGTGTGTGTGTGTGTGTGTGTGTGTGTACAGCAGAAACAAAAACGAAAAGTCCAATAAATTCCAAACTTAAATACTAAGTTCAGCATCTTCCAAAGGTCCTACGCGAAGTTTTTTTTAATAAGATCCCCCACTCCGAAATAGCTTTACATGGAAATATTGTTCTTATTGTTTACTTTCTTAAAGTGGCTCAAATAATTTTGATCAAAATACCTGTTTAAAATATTTACAGGACAAATGAAATGTACAACTTGATTTTCTGGGAATAGCCTGTGAAGTCCTCTTCATTCTATATGACTTTTGTGTAACTGGTAAATTGAAAGAGATAGACAAAATCTTACTACACAAAAAAATACAGATCTCGTTAAACTCACAATTTATGTCAAATAACGTTTCTGTGGCATAATTATTTCCGAGATATATTTTGTTATTGGTTTGAATTTACAAAAGCAATTGTTGCTTTTTACTTCCTCTACTTCGTACCTAGCAGGTTGAGAAGGTATTGCATTCCACCCAATGATTCCACCGAGATTTCACCGAAAATACATGTTTTGACGCCACCTGAATAAGAGAAGAAATTTCAGATAAATGCCAAACTAGATATTTAGGTTCAGTGCCTTCCAAAGACGTGACACGAAGATTTTCAAGATAATCCCCCACCCTAAACTACCCTTTACATGGAACATTTTTCGAAATATTTTTATTTTCTAAAAAATGGCTTTAACGATTTTGATTAAAATACCATATATTAATGATATTTACATGACAAATAAGATGCATATATTGAATTTTCTGAGATTAGCCTGCGAAGTCCTGTTCATTCGGAAGAAATTTTGTATAATCTTGTATAACTGATAAATTTTAAGCGATAGGCGAAAACGTACTGTACAATATATATAAACCTCTTTAAAACACACAATTTATTTCAAATAAGATTTTTGTTTTATCAGCCATTTCCGAGATAACCGTTATTAATGATTCGAATTGCTCAATGCTTAGCTAGTCTTTTAAAGTCCTGTAGATATTCAGTTGTTTCTCGCGATTGCATGGAAATAGTATGGAATGTTAAACCTAGCATATAGCGTCCAGTTAAACATTTAACTATCGCTGTTCTCTTTTTATCTATAACTTAATGTGTACTGCAGCTATTTCCGGAAAAGTTTATCTCTATTAAAACGAAGCAGATAGGTGGTCACGCAAAGAAAAGAATTTCAAGGCCACCACATAGCGATACGCCTTTCGCTTTAGCGTACTGTATCGTACAAAGAAGTGTGTAAATGTGAATTCAAAGTTTATCTGCATTAACTAAAAGCAGATAGAATAATAAGCTTTTGTAGGAATCGTTTGTAGAAGAGATATAAAACAAACGATAGTAGGCAGAGAAGGTCGTGTAAATATAAGACTTTTTTTTTTGTTCGGAAACAAGCAAATTCGACACATGTAGCAAAATTAAGGATGTGAGATTAGAATAATGATTGAAGCTAGGCTATCACAGAGATCTGCGCGGTCAAGTTATTGGATCGCTCAAGTATCTCATATCGCTGATTCATTATCGAGTTGCACACACTCGTAATAAATGCGGATGAGGTTGCCCGACCTTGTGTGAAAAACACTTCACATGCAACCCTCAGCGTGATACAAACGATCGATATTCTATCGATGTCAACAGTTCGTCTGCCGTCCGTGTTGCAGTCTTCCGAATGCAAACCTAAGCTCATATAATCGACAGAAAATGGGGAGAGGGTGCTTGTCCTGAAGATACTCGGCTGGGACGCCAACAACTGTGAATGTTAACAACAATCCAGTGTATCTACATTGTTTTAAGCCTCGAACGTTACCTGAATAATTCTCAAAAACACGGACTTTTTGGAACAGGTGATAAACTGCTTTCTTAACCACTGCGGCAGCGCAGGGAGGGGTGGGGGGTAAAACACCCGAAGAAAAAAAAATACTTACCAGGCTGCATTTACATGACTTTCTCTACTCACTTTTCCGCTAAATATTCTTGTAAAAGCCTATTATTCTACCCACTTCTTGTTAATCGCGATAAACTTTCATTCCACATTTCGCTGTAACAATAAGAATACAGAATGCTGAAGTTAATCAGATGTTTAAAAAGCGGGTCGCTATGCGATGGCTTTGAAGCTCTTTGCATGACCACCAGAAAAAACGAATAGCAACTTACCACTTCGAAAAGTGTTTGAAAATCCAAACCACCACAAAGAATAACTCTGAAATGGTTAATGCCACAAACAAAGTTATTTAACATAAATTGTGTGCTTTAAACTACTTTACCAATATCTTGTCTATTTTTTAGGCTTACTAGTATACCAAGGTCATTAAGAATAAAGAGCACTTCACAGACTCTGTCCAAAATTTGTCATGAAGATATTTTAAAACGTATGATATTTTAATCAAACTCGTTACATCCATGTTTCAGAAAATAAAAAATAACGAAAACGTTTCCGTGTAAAGTGTAGTAAGGGATGGGGGATTTTCTTGGAAATCCTTGAAAGTTTGGAAACTTAGATATTAAGTTTTGTATTTAACCACTTTTACTTTTTGAGTTAATGCTGTTCACACCGAGCAAGATGGCTCAGGCAGTAGTCTGTGGCTCGCATTCGGGAGGTCGTGGGTTCTATTCCAACGACCGACCTTCCTGACCCATGGATTTTTCGGGGGTTTCTCCGGGTCGTTAGGCGAATGCTGAAAAGGTTTGTTACATCTCCCAAATTTCCTGTCCCTCCATTTCATCTCCATTCTCACTTCACTTCACCTTTTATCTACTCGTCTGTTTCAGGTTGCAAGTGTCGGCAGGGGTCTCGGCATTGCATGGCAGGGGAAAAGGATGCTCTGTGAAACACTTCGTTCCTCGAAATGGGGCGGTCTCCGAGTCCCGGGCCCCCCAGTAGGATGTGCAAGCCTGCAGGGGGAGAGGCGAGCCGGAAGCACCAGATGCCATCCGGGGAGTTTCAATCTGTAAAAGATAGGGACCCTGCTCTCTGCCCCGTCTTGCTTCCTGGTTCGGCCGCTCTCTGTCTCTTTTTCCCTCATCTCTCCCACCCGGGGGCGTCTCATCAGAGGCTTAGGACAAAAGATCCTCATAGGTCGAGACGCCAGGTCCCCCTCCGCTGCTAGTCCTAGTCCTATGTTATTCACACACAGAGAGAGAGGCACAGACCTTTTTCTAAAAATATTATTTCTATTTAGGGAACCTCAAAACGTGTATTTTCGCTGAAATCTTGGTATCCAATGTTTGAGTGGAATGTTATACTTACTACCGAGTGGGATGACTCAGGCGGTAACGTCTGCAGCTCGCATTCGGAAGATCCCAGGTTCGATTCCCAACTACCGCCCACTCTGAACCATGGGTTTTTTCTGGGATTTTCCCGGGTCGTCAGACAAATTCTGAAATGGTTTCTTTGATTCCCCGAATTTCCTGTCCCTCCATTTCGTTCCATTAATGATTTTATACATCCTTCAGCTCGTTTGGTCTGTAAGTGTCGGCGAACGCAACACCCAAACCCTACTTCATATCCGACTCTGATCAAGTGCTCAGAGTACTGTCTCCACAACCCAAGGTATCGGTTTTGATTCCAGGCTAGGATGGAAGGGATAGTTTCCTACCTTCCGCAGAGTCTGCGAGTGAATGTGGGTGTGTTTCATCATAGGAATGAATGAAGGGAACCTGAAAACCAACACTTGTTTCTAAGGTCAAAGCCCCCGATGTGACCGTATAAATTAAAGCTAATGTATTACATTCACATGGCTTTCTCTACCCTCTATCGCTTATTAGTGGGTATACATACAGTTTCTAGAAAGCTTATTCCTTTCTCTACTACGTACACTAAGCAGGGGAAGTATTGCATTCCACACAAAAATTCGATACCGAGATTTCACTGGAAATGCATGTTTTGAGACGCCCTCAATCCAAATAAAGAATTTTTGGAAACTGCCCATGTGTGTGCCTGTGTGTCTATCAGGCTGGGAACAGCGTAACTCAAACACTAATTTGGTATTTATCCGACCTATCGTTTTTGAGTTTAGTATCTCCCAAGGATGCATAGCTTCCTTCGGAAGGGAAGTAAAGCCGATGGTCCCGTGTCGTAGATTTACGGCACGTAAAAGAACCTCAAGCCTGATAAAGAGGTCTCTGAGCAAAATTACCGGTCTTTCACGCCCAATATAGAATGGGACGCTAAGGACGAAGCGTCCATAAATAAAACTCAATTTAATTTTCCCTATCGTTATAAGGTTAACATATTTATAGAAAAAAACAGTTATTTTAACATTCACTAGGCGTATACCTTTGTTCATCTCATCACTTTGTTCTATTTAATTTGTAATGCATAGCATTTACTGTCAGTTCTTAATATACATACATTTAAATAGCTTCATTAATTCTAGAGCAGGCATCAAATATAACTGGCAATTGTCATTAATATTTACTAATACTACTTAGAGCTATATATGTATCATCATCAGGATAGTTTGTCTTTCAGATAATCTTGTACAGAATAATATGCTTTTGAGCATAGGTACTCTTTAACAGCAGTTTTAAAGACATTTAAATTGTCAACTTTTGCCCTAAGATCATTAGTGAGAGTATTAAATATTTTTATGGTCTCATAATATACAATTTCTGGAAGCAAGAAAGCTTGCACTGGGATGATGGATGTTACCCTTTTGTCTAGTGTTTATCTCATGAATTTCCATGTTTGTAATAAATGTGGTTCGATTGCATACATAGAATTTTAAGATTGAAAATATGTACATGCAAGGCAGGGTTAATATCTTCAGTCTTCTAAAATGATGTTTGCAAGAGTGTCTGCTATGGGTGCTGGAAATGATTCTTATAACCTTCTTTTGCATGAGGAATATTCGTTTACTCTCTATCGAGTTTACCCAAAATAATATTCCATATTGAATGATAGAGTTAAAATATGCATAGTATACTAATTTAAGTGTATCTATAGAACTGACATTTACCAGTGCTCGGATAGCATAACAGGCAGAACTGAGTTTGGGTAAGATATACGTAATGTGAACTTTCCAATCTAAATAACTGTCTACTTGGAGGCCCAGCAATTTAATACTGTCTATTTGTTATAGTAACATGTCATTAATCCCAATTTCTATTGGAGTGTGAGGTGATCGATGGGTTACAAATTTAAAAACTTTTGTTTTGTCTAGATTTACAGATAATTTGTTAGCTTTAAACCAGTGTGACATACAGTTAAAAACATAATTCAATTTAATTATACACTCATTCAAGGTTTTACTAGTCACCAGAACACTCGTGTCATCAGCAAGCAGAATGTTACTTGCAATATCCTTTATATAAAATGAAAGGTCATTTATATAGATAAAAAATCTGATGTGTTACACTCACATGACTTTCTCTACTCTTGTACAAACTACTTTTACAAACGCTTATTCTCCATATGCTTCATGTTAATCGAGATATCGAGATGTCAATCTTATTGATAATTTTCATGTAGATGCAAGGGGAATATGGTAGGTTTTAAGCGATAGTAAAATATTTAAGCGCTGGTTGCTATGTGGCGCATTCCATTCTCTTTGCATGTCCAGGACATAAAAAAATGAGTAACGAATTTGAGAAAAAGTATAAGTATTGGAAAATTTAAGGGAATAACAAGCAATATCTCGAAAACGGTTCACTCAACAAAAAAAATGTATATGACATAAATTGTGTATTGTAACGCGATCTACATTTTTTGTGTAGTAAAATTTTGTCTATTTCTTATGGTTTACCAGTTATGCAAAAGTCGTTCAGAATGAAGAACACTTTTGGAGACATTCCCAGAAAATTCGAGATATACATTTCATTTGTCATGAAAATACCTTAAACATATGATATTTTAATCAAAATCGTTAGAGCCATTTTTGAGAAAATTAAAATTTTCGAAAAATGTTCCATGTAAAGGGTAGTCTGGGGTGGGGGGATTTTCTTGAAAACCTTCGTGTCGCATCTCTGGAAGATACTGAACCTAAATACCAAGTTTGGTGTTTATCCGACTGTTCGTTTCTGAGTTATGCTGTTCACAGACACACAGACACACACACACACACACACACACAGACACACACACACGGACATGTTTCCAAAAATGCTTTTTTTGGATTCAGGGAGTCTCAAAACATGTATTTCCGGTGAAATCTCGGTATAGAATTTTTGGGTCGAATGCAATACTTCCCCTACTTACTATACGTAGTAGAGAAAGTAAAAATAATAAAGGTCCTAGGACTGAACCTTGGGGCACTCCATGTGTTACTGTTTTCCATTTTGATGTATGTTTTTCAAATTCAATATCATTGACTACTTCAACGCTTTGTTTTCTTTCATTTAGATATGATACGAACCAAGTCAGAGTTTCATTTTTTTAGCCCATAGAATTTCAATTTTGCTATCAGACTATCATGATTAATACAGTCAAATGCCTTTACTAAGTCACAGAAAATTCCACCTACATGCATTTTTTGCTTTGTTTAATGCAGTTAACACTTCATAAGTAAGTTTGTAAGTTGCATTATTGGTCGACATTCCTTTTCTGAACCCAAACTGATCCCTGACAAGTATGTTGTTATATTCAAGGTATTTCTAAAGTCTATTAAACATCACCTTTTCCAGAACTTTGGACAAAATTGGCAAGAGAGATATTGGTCTATAATTTGAAACATTATTGCGTTCGCCTTTTTTGAAAAGTGGTTTAACAATTAAAAATTTCGTTATGCCAGGGAAAATTCCTGACCTTAGTGTCTCGTTGTACAAATAACTAAGAGGAGTGGAAATTTGAGATGAGCATGATTTTAAGATTGTTATTGTTATTTCATCATAACCGAAGAACTTTTTGTTTTGAATGAGTTAATAATTTTGTTTATTTCAGAAGGCGTTGTTAGCTTAACTTTAAATTCAAGCATTTCATTAGTGAAATTTGATCTTAGAAATTCCAAAGCTGCCTCTTCACTTCCAAAATTAATGCTCAGTTTGTTTGTTACATCCAAAAATAATTTGTTGAAAATTTCTGCTATTTCATGAGGTTTACTAATTTCTTGATTATTGATGTTTAGCGTTATTAAGTAATTTTGTAATGAGGATTTACCCACTTCTATTTTTATTATATTCCAAGTAATTTTTATTTTATTGCCGGAGAGTTGAATCTGTTTATTATAATGCAATATTCTAGCCGCTTTTATTACCTTCTTTAGAAGCTTACAATATTTTTTGAAGTAGTGTTTTAAATCTATGTTATTACTAATTCTTACTTGCTCATATAATTCTCTTTTACGTCTGCATGACGTCCTAATTCCTAAAGTGATCCAGGCATTCTCTCTTTTGAAGTTAGATATTTTGTTTAACTTGACCGGAAGCAAGCGTCAAAGTGGGTTTTGAAACATTGAATAATGGTGTTATATTTATTATTGGTTCCATTCGTTTGGTAAGTTTGATTCCATGATTCAAGTTTAAGTTTTTTACTAAACTCATTCAGAGTATTTTCATTTATTTCCCTAGATTTCTGATCGGTATATTTAGGTTTGGATTTTAAGTTTAACTTTTTAATGTGTAGAACTTGTGCATCATGATCCGACAGGCCATTAGTTTTTGACGAGACATTGCAAAAATTAATGCTATCTGAATTTACAAATATATTATCTATAGCTGTAGAGGAGCTGTTTTGGATTCTTGTTGGAAAGTTTATTGTATGTGTCATGTGGTATGTTGTCAGTAAATTGCTGAGTTGTTCCCTTTGAAGACTAGGTTTCAAATAATCAACATTTATATCACCACATGATTAATTCTCTTTTTGGTTTGAATAAAAATTTTAGAATATGTTCAAGTTGCTTTCTGAATATTTCAAAATTGCCTAAGGGAGATTAACTATAATAGCCCTTTATCAAATTCAGTTTACTTTCATTTAGGTGAACTGCATAGAGTTCAAGGTTTTGTTCACTACAAAGCTTGGAAAAATCCAAAACTTCAAGTCACATAATTTCTAACATATATACAAACCCCACCTTTAGCAGCAGAGTTTTCAAGAAAAAACTTACATAAAGAGTACCCATGCAATAAAATTGGCTGAAATTCCTCTTGTGTCAAGTGGTGTTCGGATAAGCATAAAATGTGTGGCAGTGGGTTTTCAGTATTAAGACTAATAGTATAGTGAATCAAAGCCAAGGAGTATATATTAAACTTTCGATTTCTACCACCACGACCGCCAAGCTCGGGGACATTCGTAATTAAGGTAAAGTTATTGCACTCGTGGTATTAATGGAATGGAGAAAAAGGCCTCCTGATATTGTTACATTATTATAAGTAAGTCCGTATAAAGATAAGTTATTGTAAGTTTCAAATACTTAGAATCCTAAATGTATGCATAGCGTTAAAATTCAGGTGCGTTCATTTTGCAGCGGAAATAATGCTGTAGCATTGTAACATTTGTTATTATGAATGCTTTAGTATATAATCCTAAAAATTATACATTTTAGAAGGCTCTCATTAAGAACTGCACTTCATTTTGCACCGCTTTAAGCGGAGGTTAAAATGAGTCAAGAAATTCTCTTCAAGTCCTATTGTATAACAGTATTACTCTAACAAAGAATGTACCAAACTTTCGATTGTGCATTATCCAAGCTATGTTACATTTGCTTTGTCTTATTACTGAATATTATAGTAGGTACGAGCGCTCACATGTGAACATTTTCTGAGTTGAATCTTAAATGTTCCTGTTTTATAACCTTTTCATTTTGGGCTTATTTCTCATAACATTAAAAGTATACCAGGTGAGTCCGCTGCCCCTATTTATTTTTGAATTTATGCAACGTGCTAAGCGACGTATGTGACTTACGCCTTTCTTGAATGCCTTCTAATGGCTGATTTGCATAACACTTTATAGAGGAGGGATAGATAACTTAGTGCATAAGTGTTTTACGGGACAGAATGCAATCGCCATGTATGTCGATTCCAAAAACATCCTATCCTGACACGCAACACTTTTAGTTGATTTTACAAACTTTTATTCATTAACATACATTCATACAAACCTTTGAAAACGCCCCTGAAGGAACAACCTATCACATGCATCGGTTGACAAAACTATTTGAAAACTAAATGACAGATCTACGCAGTGCGACCAATTGGATTTAAGCCGTCAGCCAACAAAGGTTCGTTGTACAGCCTTGTCAAAAAATGCTAAGTATTAGGTAGAGAATTTACCTTTTGTCACAAACTATGGCATAGCATGGCAAAGTATGGCATTCATACAGTAATTGAAATAACTGATGCAGTTTGTTTATTTGAGTTAAAACTAGCAAAACGAGCTCCAAACACTGTATGAAGCTGCAAAAAGCATGTAAAGATTCGAGGTGGGGTCTGAGTTCTGCAATTACTTATTCGTATACGTACCTCAGCTCGCAACGTAGGATTGGCCGAATGGTATTATCATAGTTCATTTACCACCATGCCTCTTCAGTTCGGGTTCAAATCCTTTGTGTTAAGTTCAAACATTTTATTACCTTTTGTTTTATCTATTTGGGCCTATAATTTGATATTATGATACAAAGAACATTTTTATAACATTATAAGTGTGTACAAAATAGAACAATCGCCATGTTTTCCACTGACAAGTGGATAATTTATGCTTCGTAGTAGGTACGTTATTGTGCTCGATATTATGCTTGGTCTATTCAGCCAAGTTTAAAACACTTCACACATGCAAAGTAGCTTTATCTATTTGCGCCTGCGTCAATGTTTGGCGTAAATAATCTTTCCACTTTCTACTGAGTATTTGAAATCTTCCTACGATGCGCGGCTGTATCATAACTTATACAAACGAAAATATGTTGACATGCTGTTAATCTATGGAGAACCAAGGTTTAATGCACTGTCAGTAAAGCGCTTGTATGAAGAACGTTTTCCAGGAAGGAGGGTACCTACTGCAGTCACTTTATAAAGGGTTGAAATACGCCTTCGTGAAACAGGATGATTTGGAAGAGCACCACCTTCTCCCGATGCTCCAGGAACCTCTGGAGGCAATGAAACAGCTGTGCGAAACGCAATAGAAAACAATCCACATATCAGTTCAAGGACCATAGCACAAGATCTGCAAATAAGTCTAAGTCTGTCCTCGGTAATGCGCTTATTGCTTATTAATAAATATCATCCATACCATCTACAACTACACCAGGCTCGGCACGGACGCGACTTTCAAGTGCGAGTGATATGGAGCTCCACCACCTGGTTGTAAGGAATCACTTACATAGAACATATCTAAAAAAATGGATTGACCGAGGGGGCCCAATTGCATGGCCCCCTAAATCACCTGATCTCACCCCACTGGATTTCTTTCTGTGGAATCATTTAAAGGAACGGGTCTACGGTCAAGAACCGCAAAGCCCAAATCATCTACGGGCATACATACGTAAAGAATGCAGGCAGATTACACCGCGCATGTTACAGCATACAAGGTCTCTTCGGAAACGTACCCAAATGTGCATTGATGAAGGAGGTAGTCATTTTGAAGATTTATTTCGTTGATAAAATCCACGCTCTTTAACAATTTATTATGTTGTTTACCCGTGAACTTAGCACATTTACAACTCCTTTGTCAGTAGAAGAAGTAAAACATAAGGTTTAAACAAGAAAAAACAACTGTTAGCTTTCATTCTTTTAGACGCATCTCGACGCTATTAAAGCTAACTACGTAAGACATTTACAACACCAGATACGGTAGATATTATTAGGGTAAACATGATCCACAATCACTATATGATTGTAATTCTTGTGTCTTTGGCTCACAGGAGAGCCAATAACAAAAATAAATAAATTGGTATACTAAAATACAGAAAATAAACACAAGGAGAAAGAAAACAAAACAAAACAATTTGATGTAAATATTAGATTCGAACCTCCGAAGCTAACCTTTGCTTCACCACATGTCGTCAGTTAATCCACTCAGCCAGAACGCACGCATTCTATCCCGCTCTCCGGGAGAACATTCCTTTACCTCCTTGCAAGCATTATATTCCATGAAGAGCCGTCTTTTTTAAGCCTTTCGCAGCTCCTTGGCTCATCAGGCCTTTAATCATTAATGGTGGTTGCGTATATACCGAATAAAATGGCAGAGCTACAATAGCAGTTGTTTTGTTAAAAGGGTCAATGTTTTCACATTAGACTACAAACTGCGGATTGCATAGATACGAATACCTAGGGGCAGCTGACTCACCTGGTATAATAACAGCTACTATACTTAAAAATAAATAAATAGTAATAATGCAACTGTAAAATGTTTATATATGCCGAACTTTATGGTCATGCTGTTTAATTTGAATTGCTCATAGGTATTAAAACAGCTAAGTAGAGGAGCATTGGTTTACACTTTTCGTTTGCTAAATCCAAATACATTCTATAATACAATATAGAGCACTCACGCTGTGAGCGGAGAGAAGGCTGTGCCAGAGATCCTATAGGTTTGTCCCGAAGCAACAGCCGCTGTGCGTTGAATTTTATTCGAGATATGTTCAGTGAGAAGAAAGGAAAAGCCAAAAGAAATGTAAATGGGTAAAGTTTGTACCTCGTATCATTGTAAGCATTACAAGCAAGATGAGTCCAGTTCAATTTTTTT
Source organism: Deroplatys truncata (assembly GCA_030765065.1). NCBI lineage: Eukaryota > Metazoa > Arthropoda > Insecta > Mantodea > Mantidae > Deroplatys > Deroplatys truncata. The sequence goes on along the minus strand of CM060985.1, from coordinate 26,027,480 downwards.
TCTTTCTTTCTTCAGATTTCCGAAGCAGAAAGCCATGTGGATATATATGTATTGATAATCTATACAATTTTAATCGTTGGTTTTTTTTGTATTTTTTGTCTTTGGTATGAAAAAATTCGTAAATGTTTTATATTTGCGATAAATGATCCCATTTCTGCTGGCAAACTGATCTGGATGCAAATTTTAAAAAGCTTCTTTATATGTACAGGTACAAAGCATATTGACACTTTGAACATTTAGTGGACTAATTCCTTACCATATGTTTCTGTTTAAAAGAAAACGAAAGAATCGACAAACCAAAGAGAAAAAAGAATTTAAGGGCAGAAGCTGAATAGGCCTAATTCCGTGAAATGGTAGATAAATTCTTTTAAAACATTTTTATTTTTTCTAAGCGCTTTCTAACTCTCACAAAACTATCAAAATAATGGTAAACAACCATAATTTGATAAAATCAAAACGACTCAAGATAAAAATAAATAACGAAGGTAACCGTGTGATAAATGCAAAAAGGTGTGCAAACAGTTATCTCATAGCAAAACTGGCAGTCCATACATTTGGAATTCTTCCATTTAAAGCTTGTATTCTCTCAAAGTACTGTGCCTTTTACAAAAGGTTGTTCAATATATCCTATTTTGACGGGTATTATCCATAGGTCCCTCATCTAAAGATAAAATGAATATATGCGTTGTGGGTGTTCATTGGATATGCAGATGTAAAACAGTTGTATTGGATCTATACGAGAGATGGCGCTAGTCATCTTGTTTCCCACGTATAACACGGCATAAAGTCGAACTGTCCTGCATTGTATTTGCTAAATCGTAAAGTAGGGTATACAAGTTGTTGTAAAGCACTTTTTCCTAATTTATAACCTCTTCATTAAATTCGATTGTTATTATTTTGTCTTACGGCAACCCTTACAGTTGGGAAAGACGGCTATTTATTTACATAAATACATCGTAAAAGCTTGTATCCCAAAATATCGGTCGCCATTCGATTGCTGATTCGAACCAGAATGATCCCTCTGCAACTTTTGTGTGATTATGCCGCACCTATCTGTGGTAAAACACCGGTGTTTGTGTGTAATGGGCCTACCGATCTAGAACGTAATGTCAAGTGCTTGATGTGCAAGCTCGCACTTTTGTACCGACCAGAGAATGTAGTAAACCTAAATTTTCGTGTTTCTATACTCTATGTTTTATACCTGGTTGAATGAAAACTCCGAAATTGGCAACCCTTGGTGTTGAGTGGTCACTAGCGCTTGCAGAAAGCCAACCGAAGTTGCCCGACGAAGTTCGAGCGAATGCCGAAAATGAACGAAAGGGAACGATCTTCCAGTTGAAGGGGGAAGGTGTCGCGACCTCTGCCATGCTGATTGCTGAGGCTTGAAACTAAACTAAAATCGAAGTCAGCTGATAAAATAGCAATGCCGAAAATATAAAAATAAACCAAAATTTTCGTATCAACGAGCAATTGTGTAAATGTAGAAGTTTATAGTGATACCCTATTTAATATTGAGTACCAAATAACGCGCATTCGATGTTTAAAACTGGAACATGACCTGAAAACCTAGTAAGGTAGAAGACAGGTTATGAATCGAAAGTTTAGTTGGTTTTAATGAGGAATTGAAATATATATAGCGAAAACAAGCTAACCTTGGTAATTATGCAGAACTACGGCCGCTCGAAAAAAACAACGAATTCCGGTGTTAATGGTAGATTCTTTTATGCTGATTATGTTTTTACCAATTTGGTTTGTCGGAAAGGTTCCGTAATGGCGTTACACGTTAATTTATTGCATGCACGTAGCGACGCTTATTTGCGGATATTTATTAAGAATGCTGGCTAGAAGGAGCAGGATATGGATAAAGAAGCTTTATGACACATTTGAGATGTAAACATATAGTTAATATTAATTTGTAGTATCTAAAACCTGGGTTTCATTGTCGGACTTAAGCTTATATAAAAAAAACTAACCTAAGGCTAACCTTCCGTGAATTCAGAAACTTAAGCTTATATAAAAAAAAAATAACCTAACGCTAACCTTCCGGGAATTCAGAAACTTAAGCTTATATAAAAGAACAACTAACCTAAGGCTAACCTTCCGTGAATTCAGAAACTTAAGCTTATCATAACCAACGTTAAGGAGCTCGCGTGCTTTGAGGATAGCTACGACTGCTAATTAACCTAAGTTTTTATAAAAAAAAACTAAACCTAACCTCCCGAAAATCACAAAGCTTAGGTTTTATAAATAGGTAATCATAACCATCGTTAAGGAATGCACGTTCGCTTCGCTCACGTGCTAGCGTCGCTACGCGCATGCAATAAATTAGCGTGTAACACCATTACGGAACCTTTCCGACAAACAAAATTGGTAAAAACGTAATCAGCATAAAAGAATCTACCATTAACACCGGAATTCGTTGTTTTTTTCGAGCGGCGGTAGTTCTGCATAATAACCCTAACCTTAAATATAAACTATAACTTAGTATGTTAAGGTGTTAAAATGTGTTCGAATTAGGGACTGTATTTCGAAAACTTTATTTTTATAGATTGCACACTAATATCGTAAAACGAACAAGAGAACTCGTGCTCAAAGGTTATGTCTGATACCTATTTCAATTTTGAATGCGATGTAATGATAATAGTTTGGGATCCATAGTTTGATTTTGGATGTGTATTAGTGTTGTGCTCAAACACTATTTCCTGCTGTTATACCAAATAAATAAATTAGGACATAATGGTCTTTTCATTGCAAAATAACTTAAAAGCATTTCATAAACAGAAAATTCTCCATATGTACTGTGTATCTTTGGGAATTTTTTGTCAATCTGCGTAACTCGGTTAAGCGCTGGCCTTGGAAGCACAAATAGTTACATAAAACTTCTGTATTAACACATTATTGCTGAATGATTTCTACATATCGAAATGTCAGCTACCATATTTATGACAAAACACCCAACTTAAATTATATAAATGTGTAATATGTATTGCATGGCAAAATATCTGCTAAAATAGTTATTCTTTTTTAAGTATCTACTTTATTTACATACACCTCATTTGTGAAGTCATAGTGGGAGCTGGCTTGTAAAACAACTTCTTGGTTTCATTACTTGATAGTATTGAGTAATGCTATCTCTGTTTTAAATGTTGTCTCATATTCACACTTCTAATTGGGCAGCACTATGGCTTCTCACAAAAAAGCCTGGATTCAATCCTAGGGATCAGAGGTGGGATTTTGTGGTAGATAAAATGGCACTAAGAATGAATGTTCTCTGGTTTTCCCCACCATAATTCCATCAATTGCACCATCTTCATCCCCCCTCCCACCAGTCTCCAATCTCTGTAAACCTGTGAAGTTAAAAGGGACATTAAAATTAAAAATACTATGGAGGACAGAGAGCAATACTAATGAACGAGTGTCTCATCCAGCCCCCAAATTTATAAACCAGCATGTGCTGTTACATTCTTTCTGCAGTCAACATATGAAAAAACAATTAATACTGGCACACTAAACGACATGTTAAAGTGATTGACAATTATGAAGAGTGGGTGTGATATGGTTAAACACAAAGAGACATTGTTATTATTTAGGGACATTGCATTCACATTCATATTTAATAATACTGTATAACACATTTGTATGGTATTTTAAGGAACATGTGCCTACATTAATATACATTTGAATGGCCTACCCAATTAAAATGTTCATTAAATTCTAACCTCTTGAATGTCGTTTATTACAATCTATTGGAATGATCTTATAGGTAATTGCACTTAAGTCACTTATGCATACACAAAGCCAGTTCTAGTTAATAAAACTTACAGTTATTGAATAGAAAATACACTTTGATTCCTTTTCCTGGGAAAGATTCCATATATAACATTTGATATAACACAGTGGAGGTCCTACAGCACATGGGAACCTTAAATTTATTGACAGGTCATATGGGAAAAAAGCAAATTGAGCCCATACAGTGATGTTTGTTTGTTTGTGTTTGTTCATTTGGTTCCACTGTGAGCAATGCTCAAGGGAAATTGAACACATCATACAATTATGAAGTATGCAGAGTAAGTAGGAATATACCCAATGCCAAGAACAGCCTTTGGGGGGGGATGTTCCCCTCCCCATCATGTCTTATCTAAGAGAGAAAAATTTGTAAACCATTTCAACAGTAAACTTCTCGACACGCATTACAGTAGGACAACAATAGCAAATAAGTGTTAATCACCATCACATGCAATCTGCCCTACATAAAGTGCTTACATGAGGTTGATACTATTATGATGATTAATTCACTTTGAATAAGCTCGAAATTATAACTTTATACTTTGTTATGCTTAAATTTCAGTTTCCCATGTAATTTCTATTACCTTGAAGACATGTTTGAGAAAGACATCACTTGAAACGAGAAATTCTCTTTATTACTGCATGGGTATTATTTGGGAGGACAGTATACAGGGTGGAAGGTACTGCTTGAACCGTATGTTAATCATGGATTCTATATAATGAGTAGTGCAAATATGTCCAATACAATGTTTGTCATTAAACCTACAAAAATGAAACACAGTGTTTTATGTTCCTTGTGCCTGTGTCTATTAGCCATTTTATTACAGTTCAAGCAATATCTTTCACCCTGTATAAGAAAACATTTAGAAGATGGTGGAGTTTGCATATACATAAAACATTATAACATATAAAACTGGGATGCAACAGATCCATCTATCCCATTGACATTTTTTGTGTAGCCCATTTTCCTCTGTTGCTTAAATTTACCAGTTACACAAGAGTATACAAAATTACTTCCGAATGAAGAGGACTTCACAAGCTGTTCCCAGAAAATTAAAAATAAACATTTTATTTTTCATGTAAATATCTTGAATACAATGGCATTTTAATCAAAATAGTTTGAGTCATTTTTCAGAAAAAAAAATCGAGAATTCTTCCGTGTAAAGGGTTATTTTGGGTGGGGAATTTTCTTGAAAATCTTTGTGTCACATCTTTGGAAGGTACTGAACTTAAACCAATTTGTACTATGTATGTACAAATTCCTGCTTTGAAACGCATGGCTTTATGTATTCACTTTCAATTGCCAGTCGAAATGCGCGCGCCAACGTTCCACGTTACGTATTTGACCACAGCCAATGGGAGCAAAATGTGCCGGAATGGACTACCTTCCCCCTAGAACTGGAAGATCGTAACCTTTCGTTTATTTTCGGCATTCGCTCGAACTTCGTCGGGCAACTTCGGTTGGGTTTCTGCAAGCGCTAGTTGAGTGGTCTACATTATGTACCACAACGCGCGAATACAAAAACAAATTACAAATGGTGAAGGCGGCTTTTGCATGAAGAGAACTACGTGCACATTAGTACTACAATATAAATTGTGATGTTTTAGCACAGGTATGTGGTTTGGTAATTTATGTTCCCTTTCTGGTGCAGGTTATTGTTTGTGTAGCAGGATTCTAGACGGATTTCGGCTGTACGTTTATTGCTCCCACTGAGTCTTCCTCGTGCTTTTGTTGAGAGTAGGAGGTAACACGGTTATCTTGTAAAAAAGTAAAACAGAAAGTTTATTTTAGTTTCATATTACTGAGGAAATTTGTAGCTATTACACATAGCAAAATAACAACCCTTCGATAACCTGTACGGTATTATTTTCTTACTTTTATATAATTTTAAAGTTTATATAAATTATTTGGTTCATCAATGATCTGATGTATTCCACTTCCACTGAAGTACCCTCTACTACTTCGGAAAATAAATAAGATAGCATTACATGTCACATATGTGGAAATAAATTCACAAGAAGAGGTATACATATTCATATCGCTAGATGTCATAATTACTCTCAGGACTCCAATATTATAGATAATGCAGATCCTACAATCAAGAGTAAGACTCACATTCCATCTACTCAAAATAACCACCTTAATAAACTTTCAACGTGTGATGTTTTTTCGCCCTCTATCGATGTGGCTTCGGATGGAAGTCAGCAAGGTGTTTTAACGAGTAATGGGGGAATTGGAGATATCATTGATGATAATAATGATAATATTTTAAAGGATGTAAATCAAACTATATTTAGGAAAACCTTCCGATTTAAAGTTTCTTGCTCATATGGCGGTCAACATTTCCGGAAACTTAACATCCATATAAGTAGAGATCCAGATCAATATCGCCATAATATTGTAAATCGACATGCAAGCTGCAGTCAAAATATAACACAAGATGAACCTAAAATAAATTGCTCTCAACCTCAAACAAATAATAACTTAATGAATATAGCAAACAACTACAAACTTGGAAAGAAAAATTTTCACTTCAATTAGATAACGACAGCTTTCATAAAACAGTAAAAGATTTTCTTTCATTTCTATCAGATGCTATTCATATGCTACCAGGTCCTAAACATCCTGCGGCAAAATACTATGGTGCAAGGAAAAACAAAAACTTTGTAAAAACACAGCGCCCACATAAAACTTCAACTAATCCTGAAAGGGGGACTAAAAGAGATAGATTAAAAAGAAAATCAAAATATAAATATGAAATAACACAATTTTACTACTATAATCAAAGAAGGAAGGCAATTCGAAATGTTTTTAACAAAAATAACATAACCTGTACACTGAATACTAACACAATACATGATTATTTTAAAAAATATATTTTCAGTACCAAATGATGAAGTTCGACAGGAATATCCTCAAAAAATCACTAATATCAATTTAACAGAAATAAACGATACCTTTAATACAACAATATCCAAAGAAGAAATAATGCAATGAGTAGTATATCGATTGACACGGCCAGCGGTCCTGACCACATGTTGATGAGAACAATTAAGAATGACCTAGCTTCAGAAATCATTGCGAAAATAGTTACCAGAATGCTAGAATCTGGAATTATACCACCAACATTTCAAACAGCTAGATTATCCTTATACATAAAGGAGGGAATCAGTCATCACTCTCAAACTGGAGACCAATAACACGCCTCATTTGTTAGAAGATTTATTGAAAGAGCACTTGACCGTAGATTGTGTAATTATATAACCTTAAGTTCTTCAGCGAGGATTTACACCATCCCCAGGAACTCATTTCAACACTATCATTCTCAATGCGGCTCTAAAATCCGCCAAAGAAAGGAAAGACAACATTACCATAGTATTTCTGGATATAAGAAAAGCCTTTGATAACATAGGTCATTTACATCTTCACAAAACACTAGATTCCATTGGAGTTCCTAGCAAATTATCACGTTTGTTATGAGTCTACAAGAAAATAACACCACTATATTTGAAACCAATAGCAGTAAAAGCAAATCAGATTGAAATAAAAAGAGGCACATTACAGGGTTCACCTACATCTCCTATTCTGTACAATTTAGCAACTGATTTCATTCTGGAGGAGCTCAGCGAGCCATCTTTGTCTGAAGAATATGGTTACCCATTGGCTTCAAACTGTCAGAATTTAACAATTATGAGTTTTGCAGATGATACTGTGATCATTGGAAAAAATTTCGAAGCAGCAAAAGAATTAACTAAATTAGCAATGCAACGTTTTCAAGAAATCGGCCTCACCATCAATACATCAAAATCTGTTTGTTTATCCATTAGAAATGGAAAATATTCTAATAATATGATTATTTCTGAAGATAATGAAATTCACTGTCAACATCCTGATGAGAAAATACATTACCTAGGCATCAACTTAAAAGATGAAATAATTTTTGACAGTCATCAAACTTTAGAAAAGTTACGTAAAAAAGCTGAAACTTTAGAAAGTTCACCCCTGTTATAAGCAGACCAGAAATTTATTATTCTAAACTCATCCATCTCAACAACGTTAATTTATCCGTTTCAAGGTATTCCAATGGAGAATATTCCATAAAAATTTTTAACTGATGCTGACAAAATCTTAAAATGCACTATAAAAAACATTCTACAGTTACCAATGGACATTCCAGACCATATGGTATACACTGAAAGAAAATTTAAAGGCCTTGGTCCATTCTGCGCCTCATGGGAAGTTCGACTCCAACATATAAACGTCTGCGAAGTTCTAAAATGCTTCAAGACCCACTTGTTAACACTGTAAAAGATTTTGATCAAGAAACTCAAAACTGTTTATGACTCCTCAACATCACGCAAAATCACATCAGAGATCCTGTAAGTTTTCTCCAAGATGTAAGGATTGTAAGATGACCTCTGAGAGAAAAAGAATTCCAACTTTGGAGCGAATTACCGCACAAAGGAAGAGGAGTTAAAATGTTCAGTGATTATACACCTGCTAATAAATGGATCTGAGATCATCATGGACTTTCTTGCTCTGAATGGAGAGATGCCATCAAAATGACAGCTGGAGTTATTGCGGTACGCTCCTTAACAGGGAGGTCCCAGAACACTACCCTCTCTCGCCATTGTGGCAGAGAGCACGAAACGCTTGCACACGTTCTGGGTGCTTGCCCATACGGAGAAGTGCTGCAAAACAGTAGACATCACAAGATAAGAAGCATGATTGCAGCAGGTATGAAGGAAAAGGGTTTTAAGGTCCACGAGGACGTATATGGATTATCCAACAGTGGTAGCAGCAGGTGCAGCGACATCATCGCCTACAAGACATCATCTGACAGAACCGGGTTAATCATTGATCCTACTGTGCGCTTTGAATCCCACTGTCAACAGCCCGAAGAAGTAGACGCAGAAAAAAAGGCCATTTATGAACCCACTATCTCCTATTACAAGGATAAATATAATTTAAATAAAATCTCAGTCACAGAATTGATGATATGAGCTATAGGGACAATACCCAAAAATCTACACAAGTTTTGGGTAGATTATGGCCTAGATAAACACCTACTTTATCAAATAGCAATCATGGCTATTAGAGGTTCAATTCTCATCCTCTGAAATCATTTGTATTCAATATAATATTGATACGCACTTTACAAATCATTGAAATTATTATGTATTTATATATGTATTTATTTTAAGTACATAATAGGATTATTTTATACTACCTTTCTGTCCCGAGTTAAATTCATTTGTATTTCTATTTTAAGTTGATTTTCATTATTTTTATATGTTAACTATAAATTGTTGTTATTATTATTATTATTATTATTATTATTGTTAATTTAAATTTAACTTTGTTAATTGTATGGGTATACTTTGTCTATATGGCAGCCCTTAATTGAGGGAAGTGTTATAATAAATAAAATAAATAAAAGTGGCCTGTCTTTTGCTAGCAACAGCGTGGTCTAGACAGTTCATTGCGTAATCGTCTGTTTTGCGTGTTTGGTGAGTGATAAATCTACTTTTTGTACTGTTATGCCCAGATATTTAAATGCGTTTTCAATTTTCTCTCACATCACTTCACAGTTCTTGGTCATACTAGTTTTGATCATCACTACAAGTTTTGTTTTATTTTCTTTGTGGAGCATTCATTTTTTCCCAGCCTGCTAGCTCGCCAACAGTTGCCCATAGTGTGTACGATTTGCAGATGCTGACACTATATTAGCTGTCTACATAAACACCTTTGTGTTATTGTTTTATGCTGCCGTACTGACATAGATTGCAAGGGACACAGGTGGTCTGCTTCGAAGACACACTTCCATTTATATATTTGTAATGATAATGGTAAACTGACTGCAAAGTTTCTACCAGTATATTTTGCACTATTGATTCTAGTGAGTCTTGTCCAATCAATTATGTTATCAGTCTGAAGCTTTCTTGCTCAGAAAATGTTCTAAAAAATTATCCTAAAATGACTCTGCTTTAAGGGTTCCTTTGTCATTTGTCTGCTTTTAAAGGAGCCTAATGCAAACTCGTGATTAAGTTTCTGAGTTGAATTATGTTGCTATTATTTTTTCTGTGTTTGACCATTGAGTATATATTTTATTTTGCAGGTATTTTGATTGGAGCTATTGTTGATTTTGTGGAATTACTACTTGTTTTCCAAGGCCTTCCACTTGGTCCTGCTTCATCAAGCTCTGAAGTGAGTTGAAACACTGTAGTTGCATATTCTTGCATTTTATATATACATTTTTGTCATTTTGTTTTTACTTCAGCATGATTCTTTATTCCTCTAGTTTTCTTTGTGTTTAGTTTTTTTTTCTTTCTTTTTTGACCAAGTTAATGTATTTGTTTCTCATTTATTATTGTTTTTCACTGTTTTGCTATTTTTCCTTGTCTATTTTTTTAGGGTGTTCCCTGGATTTCTTGAGTTGTAAAACGTATAAAGGCAATTCCACTGAAATGTCAACCAAAGCAATGAATTTTAATATGATATAAAAGCTGCAATGTTATATATAAAATTATATAATATGCACTTTGTACTTTCTCTTAAAAATGTTTACTTCTCTAAAAATTGTTTTAAAGAAAAACGTAAAACAATGTAGTTTTGGTGAATTTTTTCAAGACTTCCCAACATGACAGAGCTTTTGTTCTTTTGGTTTTAGAGGTGTGAATGGATTATTTCACATTCAGAGTGTGTTCTTTTTATATTTCTAAAAATATTATTTTAACTATAATAACAAAAATAATTTTGAGACTTCTCTCCAAAACAATGTCAGTCCATTACTTACAATTACAAAAAAATGTTTGCTTTACATACATAACACTCATATATGAATGAAATGCACAGCATTCTTCTTTCTATGCTACAAGTCTTTTATGCCCATGAAGTATTTTGTTTTTTAAAAAAAGTCATAGTTATTTTATTATTTACTCTAATTTGGTCAGTCCGTTACCTTTTGAGCAGAGAATTATGCCTGGAGTAGCTACCTATGCAAGTAAATTTTCATTATACTGGTAACTAGTTATTTCATCATGACCAACAGCATTACTGTTCTACTTCTTTCTTCTATGTGCCATGAATTTTATGAGGAAAGCATGAGAGTGGAGCTATGGAGAAAGTTAAGCAGGAAAAATGAGAGAAAGACAACTGCCATGATTCAACTTACTGAAAGTTCAGTACAGACCCGTACAACAACTTAACATTTCAGATGTTGCTCCTGGAAAAGCATGAAAGAAGGCTAAACCTGCACTACCTAATTATCCAACAAAGAGAAAATGTGTTATCGAGGAATTTGCCAAACAAGAGAGGTTACGTTTTTCTTTGGTGAAGTTACTCGAACCCTGTAACAGCTGTAGAATGTAGAGAGAGACTTTTGTATCAGTGATGCCATATCTTGGCAGTCACCTGGTATGAAGATGGAATTATTGTGTAAACTCCATCTGAAAAGAGAAGCTACAGAAATGTTACTTACTCTTAACCCTTATAGAGGCACATGATCTTACAAGATGAATGTGATGTTAAGATAAGCTTTTCAAAATTTTCTTCCTTGCCATCTACAAATGTTCTCCTGCAGAGAGATATTCGCATAATGTCTGCACCTGCAAAATGCATGAAAATGTGCTGTTTTTACTTAATTCTCTGGAAATTGCAGGCCTCTCTGTTGAAACGAAATTCAAAGAATTTATCAGTCAGGTGGTTTGTAACCAAGTATCCGAAATGTGCATGATTGCAGAAGTATTTGAATTGCAATGGTTTGAGTAAAGCTGTCACTTCATCGTACAAGATGTTTTGGATGAGTTTTGCTCGTGGAATCAATGGATGTTTGACCCTGAAGTCAGCAGGGTTCAGCCATCTAAAGAAAACCTGAAGGAGAAACTACAACAGGAAATTGAGCATAAACCAGTAATTAAGGAAGAACAATATTATGCTATCTAGTATAATGCTGCCTGCTGTATCGAGAGTGTGCTGAAAGTGCCTCAGAAACAAGTAACCATAACATTTCTTGAGACTCGAGGAGATGTGGCGAAGTAAGGAACAAAGAGAAGAAATCACTGGAAATTAATATGTTTGGGGGCATTACAACTAGTAGGAGCTGGATCCTTTGAAATTTCAGAGTTACCCGCGCTGAGGAAGCAGTAATGTGAACTTGAGATGTAAACATTAAGTGTAAACAAATAATGAAAGCTTCAGATCTCATGAAGTGAAATCATCTTATAGTGTAACCAATGGTAAACACATATCTCAAGACTGAGTAGATTATAATCAGCTGTTAAAATTATATATTTATTACAATACAAAAAGAAAAAAAATCAGTCTGTCAATCTGTTATTGTATACCTTTAAATTAATTACTAATAAAGATTTTAAATTACACAAATGATATTTAAATGAGATATTTCCAGACATTAGCCAAGCAAATTAAGGTGGTAGCCATTATTCTCATTCCCTATATATCAGAGCATCAACTGACTGAACTTATACAGGGTGAGCCAAAAAAACTACGAACCAGCTGCACAGTGTTTTTCCTGTCTACATCCTCAGTGCTCGCTGTGTCTACCACTATCATTGAAAAGCGCGGATGAAACTATACAACATTTTTAAAACTACTTCTAAAGGCTTTACTTACCAACTTTATGAAAGGAAATGCTGAAACTGACCACCGTCGTCCATACATTTTTGGCATCTCTTTAGGAAACTATCCACCACTCGTGGTAGTTCACATTGAGAAATTCTGGCAATTTCCTCGCGGATATTTTGTTTTAATTCTTCCAGGGTGTGTGGGTTTGTCTTGTATACTTTGTTTTAAGCTACCTCAGAGATAGAAATTGCAGAGGATTAGGTGGGGGGACCGAAGGGGCCACAAATCTATACTAATAATTCTGTTCTCAAACACACTTTCAATTTTTCTCATCGAAATATTGGCCGTATAAGCTGTTGCACAGTCTTTTTGAAAAAAGGCAAAATAGTGCTCTCTGGCTGTTAATTCTCTAAAAAAGGAGGGGGGGGATTGTATTCACACATTTCATAAAGTTGGTAAGTAAAGCCTTTAAAAGTAGTTTTAAAAATGTTGTATGGTTTCATCTGTTCCTTTCTATGATAGCAGCAGACGGCAGCGAGCGCCGAGGACGCAAGCAGGAAAAACACAGCGCAGGCAGTTCATAGTTTTTTGGCTCTCCCTGTATTTCAGAATCTATGGTTTATAAGAAGTCAGTCCATTACCTGAATTTCAAAGGCAAGAATATAATTTTTCTTGGAAGATATTTCAAAATAATATATATCACAACGAAGCTTGAAGTCCAGAATTTAAAATAGTATAAACACATCTTGAAAAAGTAAATTAAAAGTAGCAGCATTTGATGTTTTGTTGAAGACAAATGTGCTTTGTCAGTCCACTACCCATGGAATTCCCCAGAATGCCTTATCAGCATACTTTTGGGCAAAATTCAGGATTATTTGCCATTTATAGGCAATAGTATGCTGATTATGAACGCTTGGGTAAGCTGAATTACTTGCATCCTATTTGAGTACATCGTAAGTGATGTCCTTCTCCTACAGGTGTCACACTATGTCAAAACCCACTCCTAAGGTAATTTAATCACTTTCCTTTAACTTTTACTCACATTTCAAATAGGACACAAGTACTACTTCAGAATATCCAAATGCTTTGTTGTATGCTTTTGTTTTAAATTGATCACATTCTCTATTTCCTTGTAGTGTGTTTAAATGGAAATGATTGATCACATGTTCTTTCATCATTGATGGGTGTATACTAGACTAGTGCAAAACATTTTTGAGTTCATTTCACTACTGCAGAACCTTTGATTGTGATGCATGGCCATATTACGGGGAATTGCTTGCACTGCATTGTTTCTATCTGGTTGTGTTTCCCCTCCTCTTTCTGTGCTGGCTAATCAGTTAACGAAAAGTCTCTGCTGTGCAGAGGCTGATGCATTGTGAGACCACTTGTTTCACTGTTATAGTGTGTTAGTGCTATTGAATTACTAAATAGTCTGTATACTTTAGCACACAGACTCTTCATGTGTGATTCCTATAATGATGACAAACTTTTGTATAGAAGTGAAATGCAATTTATAGATAGATTCCCAGCTGTTTGTGCGCCTCACAGGGAAGTGTTTCCCTAAATCTACTGACAGGATTACAAACCAAGATCTACTCTTGATAAGAAACAAAGTAAATCGCCATGTTCTTACAGAGGAAAAACTCAATGGCATCAGAGAAAACTTAAAACAAAATCCAAAAACGTCTCTGAGAAAGCTTGCACAGGAATCAGGAATTTTCCAAACCTTGGCATTTTAAACCTAGCATTTTGAAATGAAAACTCTATACATTAACTGTAGATTTTGAGGAATTGCAACAATGTGATAATATGAGTGAAGCTAACATATGCATTTGGGTGTTGGATAATATTAATGATCACTCTATTGACCACGTTTCATTTTTTACATATGAAGCATGGTTTTATTTACATGGTCATGAAGAATTAATGGGTGGTGATGGAAATTTTGTTAAAAGACATGAGATATGTGGTGGCACAAGGACATCATTTCCAACATCTTCCATGATGATTTGTGGCTATTGTTGTTATAATTTGTATGAGAAATCTAAGCACTTGAATTTAAGGGATTATGAATATCCGACTACGCTGGAAAACAGCATCCTTCCCAGTGCCCAGCATGCATCCAAATGAAGGCTCTGTGGTTGGTTGGATCCTCTTGGTAGGCCAGCAGAACTACCTCCACATTGTTGTAAGCTTTAGCACTAACTTGAACTTTCAGACACAGTCTTGTTTATGAGCTATGCTGAAAGGTGCACAATCAGTACACCAAGGACGATATTACCAGCATTATAGAACAGTCACTTACACAATTACCTCTCTGTAGATTCCTTTCCTTAGCTTTGGCATTTCTCTCAGTATTTTGAATAAATATTAAAATGCCGTATTTTGGAATGTTTTGAAGCTCAGAGGAAACAGAAAGAGAACTCTTGAACATTTAAATGCCATTACTCAAATATTCTGGGAAATGGCTGCCAATACTCATAGTTCTGGAGATATGCTGCTACTACTCACACTTCAGAAGATATGGCTCCCACTACTCATAGTTCTGAAGATATGCTGCTACTACTCACCCTTCAGAAGATATGACTCCCACTACTCATATATCTGGAGATATGCTGCTACTACTCGCACTTCAGAAGATATGGCCTCCACTACTCATAGTTCTGAAGATATGCTGCTACTATTCACCCTTCAGAAGATGACTCCCACTACTCATATATCTGGAGATATGCTGCTTGTACTCGCACTTCAGAAGATATGGCTGCTACTACTCACCCTTCAGAAGATATGACTCCCACTACTCATATATCTGGAGATATGCTGCTACTACTCGCACTTCAGAAGATATGGCTTCCACTACTCATAGTTCTGAAGATATGCTGCTACTACTCACCCTTCAGAAGATATGACTCCCACTACTCATATCTGGAGATATGCTGCTACTACTCGCACTTCAGAAGATATGGCCTCCACTACTCATAGTTCTGAAGATATGCTGCTACTACTCACCCTTCAGAAGATATGGTCCCACTACTCATAGTTCTGAAGATATGCTGCTACTACTTGCCCTTCAGAAGATATGGCTCCCACTACTCATAGTTCTGAAGATATGCTGCTACTACTCACCCTTCAGAAGATATGGCTCCCACTACTCATAGTTCTGAAGATATGCTGCTATTACTTGCCCTTCAGAAGATATGGCTCCCACTACTCATAGTTCTGAAGATATGCTGCTACTACTCACCCTTCAGAAGATATGGCTCCCACTACTCATAGTTCTGAAGATATGCTGCTATTACTTGCCCTTCAGAAGATATGGCTCCCACTACTCATAGTTCTGAAGATATGCTGCTACTACTCACCCTTCAGAAGATATGGCTTCTACTACTCATAGTTCTGAAGATATGCTGCTACTACTCACCCTTCAGAAGATATGGCTCCCACTACTCATGGTTCTGAAGATATGCTGCTACTACTCACCCTTCAGAAGATATGGCTCCCACTACTCATATATCTGGAGATATGCTGCTACTACTCGCACTTCAGAAGATATGGCTCCCACTACTCATATATCTGGAGATATGCTGCTACTACTCATACTTCAGAAGATATGGCTCCCACTACTCATATATCTGGAGATACATCTAGCTACTCATAGTTCTGAAGATATGCTGCTACTACTCATACTTCGGAAGATATGGCTTCCATTACTCATAGATCTGGAGATAGAGCTGCCGCTTCTCATAGGTCTGGAGATACAGCTCCAACTACTCATAGAACTGGAGATACAGCTAGCTGCTCATAGTTCTGAAGATATGCTGCTACTGCTCACCCTTCAGAAGATATGGCTCCCACTACTCAAAGATCTGGAGAAACAGCCAAGATACTTATAGTTCTGGAGATATGCTACTACTACTCATAGTTCTGAAGCTAAAGCCGTGGCTAAACATAGTTGTAGAGATACATTGTGATACTACTCACAATTAGAGCAGGGATGTATATTCAGGGGAATCTAGGGAATCAGGGATGGCCCAGATGGTTTTGGTTAAATCTACTGAAATAGGGGTGTATTACATGTCATTAAAAATCAGAATGAATCATATAAAATTTTATTTCAAAATCTGCAATTGTAGTGATATGCATGAAAGCCTAGCCGCTGAGCTCTAGTCCATCTTGTGATGAGAAAGTAAGGGGAGGTACATTTGTGCATGCTTCAAACAAGCTCAAGCTGGCGAATTAAGTGGTGGAGTCTATCTCTAGCATGGGAGATGGTATGCTTGTTGAGTTTTGGATATGCGAATCACTACTCATATTTCTGGAGCTATGGCTGCAACTACTCATAGTTCTGGAGATACGGCTGCCTTTACTAATAGTTCTGGAGATGCAGCAACCACTACTTATAATTCTGGAGCTATGGCCTCAGATAGCCACAGTTCTGGAGATATGGCTGCCTTTACTAATAGTTCTGGAAATGCAGCAACCACTACTTATAATTCTGGAGATGCAGCTGACACTATTCATATTTCTGGAGCTATGGCCTCAGATAGCCACAGTTCTGGAGATATGGCTGCCTCTAATCCTAGTTCTGGAGATATTCATGCCACTATTCATAGTTCTGGACTTTGGCCTTCTACTACTCATAATATTGGAGATTTGGCTCCATTATTCAAATATGCTGGAGAATGGCAGCCACTTCCTACAATTCTAGATACAACCTTCTACTGCTCATAGTTCAGGAGGTACGGCAGCCACTGTTCATAAGATACAGCCTGATGACTATTCATAGTTCTGGATGTTAGCTGAGCAGATTAAAATTACACTATAATGTTGAATGTACCTACTGAACGTATTTTTTTAAGTTTAAATACTATGAGATTTTGGTTAGAATCAAGTTTCATTACATTGGGCATAATTTTTTGTTTCTTATTCCTTTTTAATTTAATTTTTATATTGATGTCTTAAGTGGCAGTGCCTTGCTGAAGGATTAAACCCCACACCTCTCATCAAGGTGACCCAGGTTCAATCCCAGGGACCTGCAAGTGGTATTTGTGGTGGACAAAGCGGTGTCTGGGTGGGTTTTCTCAGTGTTCTTCAATTTCCCCCACCATTCATTCTACCAACTGCTCCATCATCTACTTCATTGTTCTCATACTAGGCATTTGGCTGGTCACCCATCCTGGATATTCTATTTGATCCTCAACAGGCACCTGCTTGTAAGTTCTACGTACGGGGACAGTAAACAATGAAATAATAAGAAGAAGAGGCCTCAAATTGCTCAACTGATGAGCACATATGTGAATTTGCAAAAGCACTTGCCAAGATTGTGTAAATTAAAATAAGAAATGAAAAGAAGTTTCCTGCTTAATCTGCTTTACATAACAAGAGAGAATATATACTAGTTTTAAGCATTAAGCATAATTTTTTGCTTCTTACAACTTAATTTTTTTTTAATGTAAGAAGTTGCTTCATTGACAAATTGATGTATGCCTAATCTGTGAATTTGCCAAGTTTGTACAAGCAATTTGTGTATTTGAAAACTTGTCATATACAGTGTTAAATTAGAAATTGGGTTTTATGTAAAACAAATACTTAATTTTGATAGTTATTTAATATTTACTTTCTCTACTGTCTACCTATAGTAGGTATGAGGAAGTATTGTATTGCACCCAGAAATTTAATATAGAGATATGACCAGAAATACATGTTTCGAGGCACCCTGAACCCAAGAAAAGAAATTTTATAACAAAACATTCAGTTTTAATTATGGGCGCTCCTTAGTTGCTATGGTTCTTAGCGTCCCATTCTATATTGGGTGTGAAAGACCGGAAATTTTGCTCAGAGCCTCTTTATCGCGCTTGAGGTTCTTTTACGTGCCTTAAATCTATGCCATGGGACATTTTACAAGGTGTGTGTGAGTGCGGGTGTGCGCATGTGTGTGTGTCGCGCGTGTTGTGAACAGCGTAATTCAAAAATGAAAAGTTGGTGAAACACCAAACTTGGTATTTAAATTCAACCTCTTTCAAGGGTGCGACACAAAGATTTTCAAGAAAATTCCCCACCCCAAACTACCTTTTAAATTGAAAATTTTGAATTTCCCAAAAATGCCTCTTAATGTTTTTGATTAAAATATACGTTTAGGCTATTTTCATGACAAATGAAATGTATATCTTGAATTTCCTGTGTAGTCTCTTTTGGCTTACTAATTATACAATAGTCATTCAGGTTGAAGTGAACTTCATAGGTTTTCTTGCAGAAAATTCAAGATACACATTTTATTTGTTATGCAAATATCTTAAACATATAGCCATTTTAATCAAAATCATTAGCCTTTTTTTGGGAAAATGAAAAATAATGAACATTTTACCATGTAAAAGGTAGTTTGCAGTGAGGAGGGGATTTCTTAGTGTTGTATCCTTGGGGGACATTGAATTTAAATCTCAAGTTTGGCATTTAACCTTTGAGTTTTTGTTTTTAGTTATGCTGTTCACAGACATACATAGCATTTTTAGAAAAAAGCCTCTTTTTGGATTTAGGGAGTCTC
The DNA here is from genome assembly GCA_030765065.1 of Deroplatys truncata. Classification (NCBI taxonomy): domain Eukaryota; kingdom Metazoa; phylum Arthropoda; class Insecta; order Mantodea; family Mantidae; genus Deroplatys; species Deroplatys truncata. Next base: position 26,008,566 of record CM060985.1, on the reverse strand, counting down.
AAAATATGTATTTCTGGTGAAATCTCGATAACCAAGAATGCAGTACTTCCTCTACTTACTATAGGTAAGTAGTAGAGAAATTAACAATAGCCATTGTATTTTCTTGGTTCAGGGAAAAGCATGCTAACCCTGCTTACATAGGTACATTATGCACACAATATAAATAAGCGAAGTTGGTCCTGACAGTCTTATATTCACATATGTCAAAGCATTTCTTACAAAACTTACTTACCTGATTACAACAAAAAGTTGTGATTAACAAACTAACTGTTTAATTCTTTCAGAGGTAGATATAAATAGTTTAAAGCTTGTAAGTTAATGCAACCTCCTGATTTAATACACTGTGCTGTAATACAAAAGTGGTAAACCTTTGATAGAAGCATTCATGTTTCAGTTACTGCAGAAGCCTGGGAACTGCTGTCAAGTGAATGCTGAGCAGATGGTGTTTAGTTAACAATACATGGTAAGTCCACACAATGTGTCAATTACAGGATTAGCCCCAAGATGTGTTTTTACTTCCTCTACCCACTATACAAACTGTATAAGCTTATTTTATGTTAATTGAAATAAAGTTTCATATTTTATTCTAGCTATAAGAGAGATAGAGGAAGTTGAATGATAGTTAGATGCTTCAAAGTAGGTTACTGTGCTGGTCTTGAAAAACTCATTCCATGACATTGCAAGGAACAACTGAATAGTGATAGCACTCCAAAAATGATGAAGTATTGAAAAATTCAAACCAACAGTAACAAGTAGCTCAGAAATGGCTGATGCCTCTAAAAGTTATTTGAAATAAATTATGTGTTTTAAAGTGATCTACATTTTATTATAATATGTTTTTGTCTATCTCTTATGGTTTATCTGTTAAACAGAATTATAGAAAATTTCTTTGGAATGAAGACTTAAACAGCTATTCTATGAAAATTCAAGATATATATTATGTTGTGTAAGTATCCTAAATATATAGTATTTTAATCAAGATCATTAGAGCTATTTTTGAGAACATAAAAAGTTTTGAAAATGTTTCCCTTGTAAAGCATACCCGCTCCCTCCATTTTTTCTTAACATCCCTTAAAACAACTCAGGTCTGCAGACACAGTGAATGAAATGTGAAATTACATTTCAAGAATCTGGCTACGTTGATGAACTGCTTGGTGTTATCTGTCATCTGTCTTACAGAGATAAGGGAAAACTCCAGCAAAACATTTATACCCAGGCAACTGAGACCAGAACTCTATCCCTTTAGTTTGGAACACAAGACATCACTGTGGTGTGCTCACACTCACTGTGATATTCAGTTGCACTGAGCTGCTAGTAGATTATAAATGCAATTGTTTGCATCAGCTTATTTCTATAATATTGTGTCCACGCTTGCAAAGCTACCTATGACTGCTGGTAAGCACATCCTAGCCCGGCACCCTCAAACAGCCTTCATAACATAAGGTGCACAGCGAACCCATTAGTTCAAACACTGCAGTTTTTACTGCTCCAGAAGATTCCTTTCAGCCCTTTTCAGTAGCTTCCCCTTCTAGAACATTCCGCTTTCTGCGCAGGTTCTATATAAGGGGGGCTGCTCTTGCCTGGGAGTCAGTTAAGAAGTTACAAAATTAGGTGCAGTTCACTTGTGATTTGATTTGACGGAGCAGTGTGTTCTATTCTGAGTGTGTCTCAAGTATAAAGTCCAAGCTACGCTGAGCACTTAAGTGACAAATAAAGTGTGTTTAGCAGCAGTTGGTGTTCTTATTTGTTACAGTATACATAGTATCTTTGCATACATTTTATGAAAATTTATATATCAATGTGAATGAACTTTGAAGTTCTTGAATTCACAGCAAAAGATTAGTAATCTTTTGAAGATTGTTTATCTGCAGCTATTGTCTTTATAAAGCACTAAATGGCTTACCCAACATTGCACGGTTAGCTTTTCAAATTCAAATAGCAAATTAATTTATTTTATTTACATTGCCCCCTTCTTTATGAATTATTGTCTATTCATCTAGAGAATTTTTATGGTTAATCCTCCCCTTTACGCCTTATAATTATAATTTTGGGCAGCCCAGGCTATTCCTAATAATGCATGAAAAATTCCCTGCTATTCACACAAAACAATGTGAAACATCAGCAGACGGTCTTGATTTCCTTAACCTCCCCCAACTTTCTTCCAAGTTTTGAACATGCTACAAAACCTATAAGAACCCTTTGTCGGTGGAACAATCATAAGTTAATCATTTTTACTTTCTGTACTACATATAGTAAGTAGGGGAAGTGTTGCATTCCACCCAAAAATTTGATATTGAGATTTCACTAGAAATACATGTTTTGAGGTGGCCCAAATCCAAATAAAGCATTTTTGGAAACATGTCCATGTGTGTGTGCGTGTGTGTGTGAGAGAGAGAGAGAACAGCATAACTCAAAAATGAAAAGTTGGATGAACATCAAACTTGGTATTTGAGTTTAGTATATTTTCCAAGGATGTGACACGAAGATTTTCAAAAAAGTCCCCCCCCCCAAGAAACTTCAAGAAAATATACATACCCTTTACATGGAACCTTTATTAAAAATTTTGATTTTCCCAACAATGGCTCTAAACGATTTTGATTAAAATATCATATGTTTAAGATATTTTCATGGCAAATAAAATGTATATCTTGAATTTTCTGGGAATGTCCCCAAAAGTCCTCTTCATTCTGAATGACTTTTGCATAACTGGTAGACCGTAAGAGATAGACAAAATTTACTACACAAAAAATGTAGATGTGGTTAAAACACACAATTTATGTCATATTCCAATATATTTGTTTGAATTTCCCATTTGGGAAAAAGTATAAGTACTGGAAATCCATTATTGGTTTTTTTTATGTCTTGGACATGCAAAGAGAATGGAATGTTCCACATAGCAACCAGCTCTTAAAATATTTGACTATCGCTTAAAGCCTAGCATATTTCCCTTGCATCTACAAGAAAATTAGCAATAAGATTAACATGAATAGTTTGTACAAGAGTAGAGAAAGTCGTGTGAGTGCAAAATATCAGATGTTTTTTCTATTTCATGTTGTGACTGTCTAGTTTTCACTGTCACATAGTGAATAGTTGAACTAGATCACAGTAACAATCACTTCACTTTCTTCATGATGTAGCAGTATAATTAAATATGCATGATGTAACCTCTTCTTCCAGTTGGTTCACCCACTGGGGAGTCGAACACAGGACTTCTCCCATATCTCATGGAAGCAGCACTTACTGCATGTGGGCGCTAATGACCTTGAAGTTGAGTGCCCTTAAATTCAAATCAAGTTATTGCACGTCATCGCTAACTCACTGACTCGATCACACAAGAATGCTGGTTTAATATACAGGGTCATTATATGGTAACCCACTTGCGGGCTCTCTCCACTGCGCTAGTGAGTTGCCGATGAAATAGTACCAGTAGATGTGTATTAAAATCCTTATCTTATAGTAGATGCTGGAAATGTTGACCCTCAGACAAGCATCATGCCTCATAAATATTGTCACTCACTTGCCTATGCTCACCAGCAGAAATTCTTGTGATTCCTTGCACGATGTTATCTCTAACTTCTTGTAGTTGCGAGACTTGTTAGGTTTGGGAGAGCAAGGGGACCACAACATAACACTAATAATTTTATCATCAAACACTTCTCTGACTGGATTTAATGCTTTCGCAGTCGTATCTGCTGATGCAGAATCTTGCTGGAACCAACTGTATGATTTTTCTTCTTCTGTCAAATCCTTGAAAAATGGTCTCAGAATTAATTAAGTCTCTGGTATCACTCTGCATTGTTTCATTATAGAAAATAAGCCCTATTATTCTTCTAGCACTTATTGCACACCACAATTTAATTTTGGGCCATAGTACAATAGCACAGGTTTTTCTGAAGCCCAATATCAACTGTTGTGAATGTTCATAAGTCCATTTAGGTGAAACCAAGATTCATCGGAGAAAAACAAAAGCTGAGTGACAATGAAACCATGTTCTACAGACGGGAAAAATAAATTGCAATAATTCACTTGCTTACCAGGATCATTTGGTTTCAACACTTGCACTCTTATATAGCAATACAGTTTCAGTTTTAACAGACATGTAGTATTTCTTGCATAAGATGGAGATATACGACGGGCACTATTTATATTTTGAGCCTAATAATTAAAACAAAGTAATTTCTGATTGAAAACTGCTTTATTGTTTTTCAAAATATTCTCCTTTATGATCAATACACTTTTGCATCCATTTGAACCATTTGTCAAAGTATTTATTCTACTCTTCTTGAGATACCTCCAAAACATGGCAGAAGAAATCATTGATACCTTCAAAAACCAACAAAAATTGTTGTCCACGCAATTTATTCTTGATGTTCAGGAACAAAAAGAAGTCATCGGGTGTCAAATCAGGACTGTGTGGCAGATGACCCATCAATTCGATTTTTTGAGCCTTCAAATACTCTGTTGTTAGACGAGATGTGTGTGTGCTCGCATTGTCTTGATGAAGAATGATCCTACGGTTCTTGTTGGTTTGCCTTACTTTACTGAAGACCTCCAGCAAACAAATGGTTGTGTACCATTCGGCATTGACCATACATGGCCAGTTTTGCTGAAAAAGCAGGCGACTGTTTACTTCAAAGTGCTTTGAGTGCGAACAACTTTTGTTGGATTTGCTTCATCTTGAAACACCCATACAGTCGACTGCTATTTACGTTCCGGCTCATACGCATAGCTCCATGATTCGTCATCTGTTAAAATCTTATATACGTCTTTTGAGGCACCGCTATTGTATGTCTTGAGCATTTTTGTACACCAATCGACACGAGCATCTTTTTGAGATTGCGTCAAATTATGTGGGATCCAACAAGAGCAAACCTTTTTCACAGCTAAATAATCATGCAATATTTTATATATGCTGGTGAAACTAATGTCTAGGGTTGCCTCAATCTCACAATATGTCACATGACGATCTTTCATTATTAGTTTTTGCACAGCATCAATGTTTTCTGGCACAACTGATTTTGGACGACCTTCACAAACTTCATCATTGAGTGAATGGTGGCCACAATTAAATTTGTTATACCACGTTTCACATGGCAAAGGATGGAACTTCGTCATCTAATGTGGAAGTTAGTTGATCAATGCACTCTTGTCTTGATAATCCACGTCGAAAGTCGTAATAAATCATTGCACGAACATTTTCACGAGTTAATTCCATGTTTTTGTTGACACAATTTTCAAGTTAGTGTAAACAAAACAAATGACACTCTATTGACAAAATCTTTGAAGTAGATTATGGTCAAAAATGTCAAAATTTCCATTGGAGACGTCAGATGGCACCTACAACATTAGGGTTGCCAAGGCTCAAAATATAAATAGTGTCCCTCGCACCTGTTTGTTGAGTTAATTTGTTTAGCAATTTTTGAGGTGACCATTCTAAACTGGCACCAATTTCATCTAGTTTATTTTCAGTTAAAACTGATCTTCAAGAATGTTTCATTTCTAACACGGAACCTAAAGCTTTAGACTTATTGACGATGGCACGTATAGTTTTTGTTGCAGGTGTCACGGAGTTTGGAAAGTTTTCAACACATTCATGTACACATGGCAAGAGGATTCATGTTTAAAATAAACATGAGTTCTTCCACAGAAAGGTGATGTACCATGTTCACATATTAACAGAGGCACCTCACGCAGCAATACATGTGAGACAAGGTGCCAGTGCACTTTCGAGTGTGAATCGGCAGTTCATGTTCCCAGCAAATGGCGAGGGAATAGTGAAGGAGAGAGGCTACAAATGTGTTACCAAACAATATAATGATCCTGTATATAGCGACTGGAAATTTTCACAGTTCCAGAACGTTTGAAAACAGAAAACTTCCAGAATCTGGTTATCTGATGATAGTACTTCTGTTTACGCTGGCAAGAGTGCTACTTATCTTTGTTTATCTCTTGACTGCTGGTGCCAGCCTCCCCATTATCTTGGGTCATAGCTGCTGTGTCACAATATAAATTGAGTTAAACGTTTGCAGAAATAGTTTCTTTTCAAATTTCATTGTAGGTACAAGGGATATACAGGATGCTGAAGTGATAGTCAGATGTTTAAAAAGTGATTGGCTATATGCAGGCTTTGAAATTTCATACTGTTTGCATGACATCACGAGAAACAAATTAATGGTGACTTAACACTTAAAAAACTGTGAGTTAAAGAAATGGAAAATTCAAACCAATAGCAACAAGTGTTTTGGAAATGGTTAATGCCACAAAAACAGTGAGATCTACAGTTTTAGTGTAATAAGCTTTTACTGTCTCTACCACAAAACTATTGTATTCCAACCAAAAATTCTATATTAAGATATCACTGGGAATGCACATTTTGGAAATGCCCCCCCTCAAAAAATAAATTGTTAGAAAAGAATATATGTGAGGGGGTGACAAAGATTATCAAGGAAATCCTCCCCACCCCATACTACCCTTTACATTTAAATATTTTGGGTAGTTTTTATTTTCTTAAGAATGTCTCTTAACAGTTTTGATTAAAATGTGGTGTGTGTAAAATATATATTTTACATGAAAAATAAAGTTTATACTAAATTTTCTGTGAATCTCCTTATTTTTATTGAATTTTGTATAACAAGGAAATCTTAAGAGGTAGACAAAAACTTCTGCAGGAAAAATGTAGAGTTTATTAAAAGTACACAACTTGGAGAAAGTAAAAATTTGACCCATCATGTACCTAGTAAGTAGAGAAGATATTATTACATTTCACTCAAAAATTTGATACAAAAATTTCACCAGAAGCTTCTGAATAAATAAATAAATAATTTTTTTTTAAAAAAAACGTTTTTACAAAAATGACTCAGTCTACAACACAACTCAAAAATGAAAATTCAGATAAATGTCAAATTTGGTGCTTATGTTCAGTACCTTCCAAATGCAACACAAAGATTTTCAAGAAAATCCCTCCACCCCTAACTATCCTTTACATGGAAAATGTTTCCAAATTTTTTTAGTTTTTCAAAACTGGCTCTAAGGATACTGTGTATTTAAGATATTTACATGAAAAATTTTATATCTGGGAGTAGGCTGTGAAGTTGTCTTCATTGGGGAGGAATTTTGTATAATCTAGTAAACATTAGATAGACACAAAAATGTAGATCTCTTTAAAACATATAATTTATTTCAAATAACTTTTTTATGGCATCAGCAACTTCTGAGATGTCCGTTGTTATTGGTTGGAATTTTTCAATACTTTGTCGTTTTGTTTAAGTGCTGCCAGTATTCAGTTATTTCTCATGATGTCATAGAAACAATATGGAACTTGAAAGCCAGCATATAGCCACTCACTTTTGAACATCGACTATCAATTCGTTTCCTTTATCACTCTTGAGCATAACAACAAAATGTGTAATGAAACTATTTCTGCAAAAGTAGGTAGAAAAATAAGCTTTCATAAGAAGAGTTTGCAGAAGCTTTATGAAAATAAACAATAGTGTGTAGAGAAAGTCACGTGAATGTAACACACCAAAATTTTTTTATAATGTTAGCTTTCCTACGCGTCACCTAGCAGACATGGTTAAAACTTTGCATTTTTCGCTCTTACTTGTATTTCCATTAGAAGGAAATTTCCATTTCCAATTGTATTACCATGAAGGAACATTTGAATACTGTTTTCCATTGTTTAAACTTGCTTAATTTGAAACATTTCTAGGAAAAAATATCCTAACATAACAAGGATAAAAGAATCAGTTTTTATATCAGTAATATAATGTAAACTAAATATATGTGAATTTGTCATTTGTAGAGAAAGTCGTGTGAATACATCACATCAGATTTTTATGTCTTTAGTTTATTAGATGAGAATAATTTCATGATTTATTCAGAGACAACTCAAGATATACACTGCCGTTTGTGAAAATTGCAACACCAAGAAAGAATTTTTCGAATAACTCCAAACTTGGTGGAAGTGTAGAAGAATGTACAAGCAATAAGTGATTAGGTTTGCAGAGAGATGGGATACACGTAGGCCAAGCAGAGCCCTCTTGTGTCTGTCCGACAAGATCAGTGTTGCGCCAAGTGTATTCAGTGCAGAGCTGTCAAGCAAGGTGGAAACAGTAAAGAGTGCCAGTATGACTTGTCAACGTCTAAGGGAGCCATATCGGCATGTGAGAGTTTGTACGGGGCAGAATGATCGGTTTGCGGGAAGTGGGTTTGTCATACTGTGTTATTTCGGCTCGTATAGGGCATGCTGCTACGACAGTGATGCATGTGGGGAAGCAGTGGATAGATGAAGGTCATACGTCGAACATGTCTGGGATATGGCTGGTGCGTCACGGTCCTCCAGTAACCAGTGTCACGGATTTGTGGATTTGAATACAAATTGCGTGGATGGAAATCCCTCAGGAACTTATTCAGAACCTTTTTGACTCAATGCCACAGCGTATAGCAGCTCTAATTGCAGCGCATGGAGGCCACACCAAATACTGAATATTAGGGCACAAAGGTCATGTATAGATTTGAAAAGTTTATCATTTGTTACTTTTCATGTACCTAACCTGTGGTATTAAATTCATTCGCTTCCTTCTTGTATTTGCAATTTTCACAAATGGCAGTGTATTTTATTATTCATGTAAACATCTTAAACTGAGATTTACAAGGAAAAAGAGTAGTTTGGGCTGCAGGAATTTTTTGTATGTTAATGATTAGATTTAAACATTCTTGTTCCAGGTGTTGGAATATGCTGGAGGCTAATGATGAATCCCACTGCAAGGTTCACAGTTTACTATATTTAAAATAAGACTATGTACAGCAAGCAGAAGTAAATGTGGAGACTGTCAGATGGCCAATGAGAATGGTGACCAGACAACCTACATTTCACGGACTCTGTACCCAGTTGTTAGGAAAAAGTTTGAAAATCTTGAATAAGCCTTACAATTTTTAACCAAATCTTCCAAGTTCTTTTTTACTTTCTCTACTAGTAGGGGAAGCATTGTGTTCCACCAAAAAATTTGACATGGAGATTTCACTGAGAATACACATTTTGAAGTCCCCTAAATGCAAAGAAAACACACAATTTTTTAGAAAAAGTCTGTGCGTGTTTGTCTGTGGACACTTCATTTTTTGAGTTATAAAGTCGGTTAATACTAAGTGGTATTTAAGTTCATCTTCCAAGGATGCGACAGAAATCTTTCAAAGATGAAAATCTTCATGTTGCAAGAAAATCCCCCCACCCCAGACTACCCTTTACATGGAACATTTTTCAAACATTTTTATTTTCCCAAAAATGGCTGTAATGATTTTGATAAAAACATATGTTTAAGATATTTTCATGACAAATGAAATGTATATCTTGAATTTTCTGGGAATGTCCCCAAAAGCCCTCTTCATTGTGAAGGGTTTCTGCATAACTGGTAAACCGTAAGAGATAAATAAAATTTTTGTACACAAAAAGTGTACTTCTCGTTAAAACACACAATTTATGTCATATACATTTTTTTTGTCAAGTGAAACATTTCCGAGATATTCCTTGTTATTTTTTTTGAATTTGCCAATACCTTTTCCTAATGGAATTCATTATTATTTTTTTTTATGTCCTGGACATGCAAAGAGAATACATAGCAACCAGCTCTTAAAAGATTTGACTATCGCTTAAAGGCTAACGTATTGCTAATTTTCTTGTACGTGCAACTGGAATAAGATTAACATCTTGATATCTCAATTAACATATGGAGTGTATGGAAATATATGGAGAATAAGCATTTGTAAAAGTAGTTTGTACAAGAGTAGAGAGTCATTTAAGTGTAACACAGATGTTTCTTTTCTTTCATGTGGTCATGCAAAGAACACAGGAATTTCAAAGCCATGACATCATAGCAACACGCCTTTTAAAATTCTGATTATCCCTTTATCCTGCAACAAAACGTGTAAATGTAAATTGAAAGTTTAACTGGATTAACAAAACGTAGATACAATAATAAGCTTTTGAAATAATAGTTTGTAGAAGAGTAAGTAGAAATGTAACATCAGATTTTCTGTCATAAACTACTTGCATCACAGAGATGAAAATTCGGTCACTTCTCAACTGAATCTTCCTCTAGATGTGCATATGTTTTTACATCAATGCCATGATTGTATGGCTTTAGGGGTCTGTTTAGCTGACTGGAAAATTGTTGATGCAAGAAGAGTATGAGGGGAAAAATGTGCAGCCCTGGAAACTCACATTTTCAAGCTGTCATAAAGAATGATATACACTGAATGTACAGAAATGCTATTTTTGGCGGCAGTGTCTTTCATGGTCAATTGGCAGTCCTCCATTACTAATTACTCCACTTGTGCAATATGTTCTCAGCCCTGCTGGTTTGACACATCAGCATATATCTCACTCAAATTTCCAATGAATGCCAATCAACTTGACACTCCACAAGTGATGATGATGATAATAAAGTGAGTAGCTTTCTTTTGAAGCAAGTGCATAGCAATTGGATCCAATGCACCCTATAAAATGGACCACATCTGTGATATTTGTCCTTATATCCTTACATTCCAAGAAAAAGGAGCCTAAGGATATATAGCTAATGCATGACAAAACCTTTGCATTTGCATAGTATAAGTTGACGGATTTCATATTTTTTTCCATATGTCCTGCATAAAGGAGGATTTTGTAGAAGTCCCATTATGTGCAAATGACTATGGAATGTGTTGTGGCCTGTAAGATAGCTAACACCACCATTTAGCAGTTAAATTAAACTTACTCTGCTTAGCCGAAATTAATTCATAGCCTTGCCTGGCAGTAGTTTGTTTATTCCAATATTCAAGCTGAGCCCTACTTGTTAATTGGGTTCTCTGAGAGATACACCACAAAAGGGCTTGGGTCCTATAATTATGACCTGAGCCTCTCTTTTCAAGCAGGTCCACCATCTCATTACCTCTAATACAAACAAGGGTCCCCGGGGCAGCTGGCACAGAGCGTGTCCAACAACCTTTGACTTACAAGAGAAGTTATAGGTGGTCCAAAAACTAAACAGTACAAACATTTTTATACTTCATATTTTTGGAAGGCATGCCACCATCTCTTTGCAAACATGTTTGCTATCTCATTATCTCTAATACCTACTTGCCCAGGACCTGGCACAGAGTCTATCCAACATTCTTTGCTGTTACCAAATCAATTTGGATGTGGTTTTAACTGTCTTAAGGACTTTAAAAGCTGCCTGGCTATCTGAGTAGATATTCACTTCTGCCTATTTGCCTGGCATATTTGTAATATTGCAACATAGCGGCTATGGGCCAAGGTTATTGAGAGGTTGGCGCTGGGCAGTGCAAATGTAAACACACATAAGCAGCATGCTATCATCAAATAACCAGAATCTTCTGGATCTTTCCCCTTCTTGAACGTTCCAGAACTCTGAAAATTTCCAACAGCTATATAAGCGAGTGTCAATCAGTGAGTGGGTTAGAGAGTGTGTTTCTGGTGACTGCTGTGAGATGTAAGTAGCACTCGTTGCATGAGATATTGGAGAAGTCTTGTGTTTGACTCCAAGCGGGGTAACCATCCAGAAGAAGAGGCTATTTCATTATGCTGCTGTCACAAAGAAAGTGTCGTCCTCTGTGGACTAGTGGTACTGTGCTAACCTCTGGTTCCCAAGGTCGCGGGTTCAAACCCGGCGGAAGGTGATGGATTTTTTCGGGGCTAAAAATCCTTAGCATGGCTTCCTTCGGAAGGGAAGTAAAGCCGGTGGTCCTGTGTCGTAGATTTACGGCACGTAAAACAACCTCAAGCCTGATAAAGAGGTCTCTGAGGCCTGAGTGTTTCACGCTGAATATAGAATGTGACGCTAAGGACCATAGAAGTTAAAGAGCATCCATAAATAAAACTCAATTTAATTTAACAAAGAAAGTGGCGAGACAGTGAAAGGTTGAGCTAAGTCAAAAAGGGAAAGTGACAGTGAAAATGTACAAGTCACAGTATGCAATGTACAGGTTAGGATTGCATATATCTAAGCCTGGAAAACAGTACTATACCTTTTCAGGGGGAATGGCAAGCTTGGTTCTAGCACCCCAGACTTCAATTCTGTCCCGTAATGGAGAGCCATCAGTGAACTACACTTGGCCCCTTTGAGAAAAAGGTACTTAAATTATACCTAGCCTCATTAGGTCCCCTCCCATTAGGGTAATAGGGCATGTCTCTTGAAGCCCAGTTAAAATCAGGGAATGTCCCTAAAAGGGTAGGTTAAAGCACCATCCCCCTAATGTCCAGAGACAGTGCACACTCACCCTAGCAACCTCCTTCACAAAAAATGCAAAGGAGAAAGAGCCATAAAATCTGTAAGTGGAGTGATCTGCACCGCTCTAGTCATCATCAAACAGTATTAACTCTGGCAGTAACTGTCCTCACAGAGAAGGCAGACCAACACTGCATAAATAAGTTACTGAGGGCCTTATAACCAAGGTGTAGAACCATCTGAGGTTCCACCTCACCTACAGGCCCATAAAATATTTTGGGCCTTCTTACTTTATTTTCCACATGCTTCCACCTTAGTCCAGCATCCAGGATAATTCCTAAGTACTTAACCAAAACAGCTTCAATTTCATCTCGTACAGAAGGGACCATACCAAACCAGGCAGCCTTCTCCTCCTTGGGGGCAACCATGGGGCCCTCATGGACTCACTCCCCAAAGTCACCACAGCGTATTGGCTTTTTAAGGAGGTTATTATCCAGTCTGTTACTACTGGACTGACTTATCTATTCTCTAGGCACTTTCTAGTGGTGCCTAAAGTAATTTTATTAGAGACACCTTCGATGTCCAGGAAAACTGCCATGGCCAGTTCTCCTCAGCCCAGCTTCCCCTCCAATCTTACCACTAACACCGATTCCATAGGTTTACCTTGCCAATATGCATAATAATGGAGGGTATAGGACTATCTACCAACATCCCCTCTGTTAAATGTCTATTTACCAGTCTTTCTAAAGCCTTCTTCATGAAAGATGTTAAGAACGATAGCACAAAAAACCTTAGGTCTGCAGTAGGATTGTCTATCAGACTTAGTATAAACACCACCACCTTGGCATACTACCAGCGAATAAAAAATGTCTCACGGCTAGCAGGTCCTGAAAATTTTCACCAGATAAGGGAATACATACTTCCAACCCATCTGCAGAAGAGCTGGAAAAACTCCATCCTCACTTGCACTTTTATAGGGTCTAAAAGAAAATATTGCCCAGTCTCCGAGACCAAGACTGATTCTTGATCAGTTATATGGGTCCTTAAGAAGTGATCTTCAAGTAATAGTCTCAAGGTCTCTCACTCCAATTGCATCTTAGGGCCAGGTTGGCCTCTTTGGTGCTATCTCCCAAGACCAGTAGTTTTGGTAGTTGAGCAATGCTAGACTGCTTCTGTATGTTACTTTAGAAGAGCATCCAACTTTCTTAAGAGGCCCTCCTGATCTCTCTCTGATATACAAGAAATTTCCAGAGGTTATGGCTCCCATGTTAAAGGTGCTCAAGAAAAACTTCATGAACAACTCCAGGTTCCCCATAACAAGTCCCAATTAGTCCTCTTGGCATTCCTTTAGAGACAGTCCCTTCTTGTTCCTTCCAGATCAAAATGGATGTGTGTCTGGTTGGATAAGCAAGGATCTATACATACTTTGGGATCCTTAACTTCCTATAGGATCCCAAAGGTCCCCAATGTGAAGTCTAGGACCTCCTCCCTCTGATATGTTATAAAGCTTGGAATGTCCCCTTGTTTAAAGATCTGAGGATGAGTGTTCCTCAAAAACTTGAGCAATGCCTCCCCTCTTACTACATTGATGTCTGTGCTTCCCCAAACACTCTAATATACACCAGAGTCACAGTCAATAGTCGTCCTCTGTGGTGTAGTGGCTACCATGCTAGCCTCTAGTTCCTGAGGTTGCGGGTTCAAACCTGGCAGAGGGTGATGGATTTTTTCGGGTGTAAAATTCCTTAGCATGGCTTCCTTCGGAAGGGAAGTAAAGCCGGTGGTCCCGTGTCGTAGATTTACGGCACGTAAAAGAACCTCAAGCCTGATATAGAGGCCTCTGAGCAAAATTACCAGTCTTTCACGCCCAATATAGAATGGGACGCTAGGGACCATAGTAGTTAAAGAACGTCCATAAATAAAAACTCAATTCTTTTTTTGCCACAATTAAACAGTAAATTAAGGTTTCTGTTGCTGCAATATAACAAGATTCTTAAACTCCCGAGAGGTGGAGATTCCTCAGAGTCATATGGAAATAGGCAGAGCACACTACCACCTGTCAGGGCAGTCTGCTTTCCTCATACTTCTTCAGGACTGCCACCAGATCCCTCTTAGGAAAATCTGAATTAAATTGAGTTTTATTTGTGGACACTTTAAACTACTATGGTTCTAAGCGTCCCATTCTATATTGGGTGTGAAAGACCAGAAATTTTGCTCAGAGGCTTGAGGTTATTTTAAGTGCTATAAATCTACAACATGGTACCACAGGCTTTAGTTCCCTTCCAAAGGAAGCCATACTACAGATTTTAATGCCCAAAAAATCCATCACTCTCCACCAGGTTGAACCTATGATCTGGGGAACTAGAGGCTAGCATGGTACTCCTAGAACATAGAGGACGATGAAGAAAGTCTGGTAGAGCCCAAGTGTTGCTATGTTTTGTCAGACACAAGCTTTGGGTTTATCATCAGCAGAACCACTGAAAACATAACTCTTTATTTTTAGTCCCTTAATCTGGTTCTTGCCTAAGCCAAGGTTTCTGATTATGGTGACTTCCAAGTCTTGCCTTATTGTATTACATAGCACTCTACAGACAGTAGTAATAACAATCCTGTGCACTACAGCCCAACTCCTGACCTCATGCCTACATATGCATGGCAGAGGTGGGCTATCATTCAACCGGTATGGGGAGGTGAGTGCCCAGCATCAAGCATCCTCCATGGCCGCAATCACTGCTTATTCAGCTCCTCTCTGGTTGAATGGGCATCAGTCCTATACTTGGGAGTTAAAACCCGCACCCCTATGGGTAGGATCAAACACGGGTGCGTTCTGGGCCAGGAACCAGAGCTCCATGCTCTAGCCCACAGAGCAGGTCAGAGGCAATAATACTGTGTGTAAGTAAGCAAGCCTGACATCATTGAAGTCTACCTTTCTACATTCTAAAACACACTCTACAAGAAGCCAGTACTCCCTTTTAGAGTTTAGGAGAGATTTACATCCCCCCTTGTCTTTAGGTGAGCTTATTGTTTTTGAAGTACCAGAGGGGCCCGGTTTAGGTGCATGTAGGGCTTCTGAAAGGTTCCCCTTAACAAAGAATCTATCTCCTTCCCCTCTATTCTGAGCCAGTTTCCTAACCCTCTTCTTCACACCACACCAATTCTTTGTCTTCAGGTTTAGGGAATCAATCTCTTTGACCTGTGTTCCCAAACTGTCTTGAGCTCTAGCATACTTAGAGTATACCTCTCTGGGAGGTGTTGTCCCTACCTCCAATTTTGCACATGGAGTCCCCAGTGGAACTCTCTGGATTATTGTTTAGAAACAATGTTCCCATGAGTAGCTAGGGATTAGTTTAGTTCACCCTGGCAAAGCCCTGCTGTACCTGAGTAAAACTGTTTCTGTGCTCTGAGAGGTCGTCAGGCATCCCAGAGGGTCTCTATGTGCCACATATCCCTTTAGCACAGGTCGCTTAAGACCTTGCGGTTGGGGAGATGCTTTGCAGTCTCCTATTTGCTATTCAGTGATAACCCTGCCCAGCATGCTGGTAGTAAGCCAACATTACCGAACAGGTCCTGTCAATCCATCACCTGCCGACATGTCCGGTACCCTCTCAATGTCCAGCTTTAGGGACTAGTTAGCTGATAGACCACTCCAGAGGCCCCCATCTTAAGCACAAGTGAAGAAGATTATACAATGATCCAGGAATGTTAAAATTGCCATAAGCATCAGAAACATATCTTAATCTTGCTGCTGTTGCTAGGTTTCTGTGCACAACATGTCACACATTCACTGAGTGCCTATGGGGGCCAAACTGCATGTTTATGTCTGCCCCAGTCCCAAGAAAAAAAAATCTGATGTGCTGCATTCACATTACTTTCCCTACTCTTGTACAAACTATTTTTACGAATGCTTATTCTCCATCTATTTCATGTTAATCAAGATAAGCCTTTGCAGAAATTATCTTATTGCTAATTTTCTTGTAGGTGCAAGGGGAATATGGTAGGCTTAAAGTGATAGTCAAATGTTTTAAGAGCTGGTTGCTATGTGGCGCATTCCATTCTCTTTGCATGTCCAGGACATAAAAAGGATTCTCCAATTCCCATTGGAGAAAAGGTTATAGGAAAATTCAAACAAATAGCAAGGAACATCTCGGAAATGGTTAACTCAACAAAAAAAAATGTATATGACATAAATTGTTGGCTGTGTGTAGAGATGAATACATTTTTGTGTAATAATATTTTGCCTATCTCTTACAGTTTACCGGTTATGCAAAAGTCATTCAGCATGAAGAGGACTTCTGGGGGACATTCCCAGAAAATTCAAGATATACATTTCATTTGCCATAAAAATAATCTAAACACATGGTATTTTAATCAAAATCATTAGAGCCATTTTTGAGAAAATAAATATTTTCGAAAAATGCCCCATGTAAAGGGTAGTTTAGGGTGAGAGATTTTCTTGAAAAGTTTCTTTGGAAAATATTGAACCTAAATACCAAGTTTGGTGTTTATTAGACTTTTCATTTTTGAGTTATCGTGTTCACACACACACACACACGGACAAGTTTCCAAAAATGCCCTATTTGGATTCAGAGGGCCTCAAAACATGTATTTCTGGTGAAATCTTGATATCAAATTTTTGGGTGGAATGCAATACTTCCCCTACTTATTATACTAGTAGAGAAAGTAAAAATTTGGAGGCCTTAAAACTTGAATGCACCTTGTATAACATTTTCCTTCCATAATATTTATTCATATTGTAACCAAGGAACTGAGCTGTCTTACAATCATTGTTCCTGGGGCCTCTGTTTTGATAGGGAGAGGGGATAAGTCTCAAGTAGAATGGTAACATCTTGGGGAAGCCAGCACCTATACTGGAAGGGATATGGATGTAATCCTCTTAGGAGGTTCTGTGTGTAGAGATGAATTAAAAATTATAATACCCTTTTACCCTGCTGACAGAAAAAAATTAAGTTTTGCACTTTTTTTATGATATTAAATTAAAATTGAGTTTTACTTATGGACACCCTTTAACTGCTGTGGTCCTTAGCGTCCCATTCTATATTGGGGGTGAAAGACCAGTAATTTTGCTCAGAGGTCTCTTTATCAGGCTTGAGGTTCTTTTACATGCCGTAAATCTACGACACGGGACCACTGGCTTTACTTCCCTTCCGAAGGAAGCCATGCTAAGGATGTTTACGCTCAAATAAATCCATCATCCTCCGTCGGGTTTGAACCCGCGACCTTGGGAACTAGATTTATGGCATTGTAATTCACATTTGGCACAATTAAGGAAAGTCTTATTGAAGAATAAATTAGGACAATAATTGATATAAATATTTTTCTTTAAGCACCTCATGTTGCCACAATTTAGCATTTTTGTTTTGTACAAATTGTAATTTATGCTGAAGCTAAGATGTCTTAACAGTGCTCAAAATAAATAACCATAGATGCCTCAGATCGCTTGGTATTCTCGTTCACTTGGTATCATGCATTCTTGTCATCATTATAAAGATAATTACCAATATTGCACCTGATTTTTATTTCCTTTTATTATTGAATAAATAGTTTGATTGATGGTCTTTTTTATTAAATGCTGACACTAGAGAGTTTTTCTTTTCACTGAATGTTACTGTTTGCATCTAATGCTCCAAAATACTGTACCTATTTGGCTTTTACATTAAGTGTATAACAAGTAAATATAAGTATTTAAGCTTTAGGAATTCAATTTGGGACATGTTTGCTTCACTTAATCTGTAATTTATACAGGACATTTTAGAAGCTTTTGCTTCAATCATCAGCTGTAGGTTGACTGGCAGCACTGGTGTCATCTTCATTCTGGTTTCTGATAGATGGCATGATGAATTTGGTATATATGTCCAGAGACAGGATTTCAAAGTTCATAACTCTTAAGTTTGTGTTTTTGGATAAAAATCTTCTCCCATATGGTGAGTTCTAGTGGATGGTGTACTTCTTTTAGTAGTTCAGAATTTGTGTCCGTTTTGTGGTTGGTTTCCCAAAAGTGTGCTGCAATAGCTGATTTGTCTGTCTGTTTATATTTTTGTTCTTTGGTGCAGATGTTGTACTTGGTTTTTCCGATGTATACTTTAACTGCCAAGAATGCAATAATGTTGTAAATCCCAGGTTTGGGTGTTTTGGTACCTGATCTTTCAGAGGTGTTCCCAGCAGGTTCTTCAAGTTGAATGTATTTAGTGGGACAAGGATTGTGCTGTGTTTTGAAAAGACTTTTTGGAACCTGTTATGTAAAAGCGGGTGGAAAGTGAATTTCTTAATTTTCTTCTTGTCTTCCAAGGGTGTTAGGGTAGTCGTACTGCTGATTTCGTTATTTCTTCTGAATATTTGCATCTTCCTGTCTATCATGCTGAGTTAAATCCATCAACAATTGGTATTTTGGTGATTTGCTGGTATCCTTTGTTGTATTCATCTTTGCTTAAAGGAAAGTCAATCTGTGTACTAGACTGTTGAAAATTGCATGCTGCTGTGACTTTGGATTAAAATATTGAATTTAATGTAGTTTTCAGTGGTAGGGTTTTGTGTATATATCCCCGCCCCCCAAACAAAACCCAAAAACCCACCCTGATGAAAACTACATCAAATGCAGTAACCCAGAGTCACACCAGCAGGCAATTTTCAACAGTGTAGCAGAGATTTATTCATCTTTGCTTAAAGGAAAGTAAATTAAACAAAGAATACCAGCAAATCACCAAAATACCAATTGTTAATGGATTTAACTTGGCATGATAGACAGGAAGATATAAATATTCAGAAGAAGCAAGGAAATCAGCAGTACCCCTACCCTAACACCCTTGGAAGACAAGAGGAAAATTAAGAAATTCACATTCCACCCGCTTTTACATAACAGGTTCTAGATGGTCTTTTCAAAACACAACATAATTGCATTCTTGGCAGTTAAATTATACATCAGAAAAACCAAGTGCAACATAAACATCTGCACCAAAGAACATAAAATAGAAACAGGCAAACAAGTCTGCTGTTACACTACACTTTAGGAAACCAAACACGAAATAGACACAAACTCTCAACTACTAAAAGAAGTAAACCATCCTCTAGAACTCTGTGTTTGTTTTTTGATAAAAATTGTTTCCCATACAAAGAGTTATGAACTGAAATCCTGCCTCCGGACATCTATACCAAATTCATTATGCCATCTACCAGAGACCAGAATAAAAATACCAGTGTCGCCAGTCGACCTACAGCTGATGATCGAAGCAAAACCTTCTGAAATGTCCTGCATAAATTACAGAGTAAGTGAAGCAAGTGAGGTCCAAATTTGTCCCCTAATACTTAAATACTGAAGAAAAAAAAATTTGTAACTTACCTTTACATAAATTAATTTTCTTTTATTGTTTCATTCAATTTTAAACAAATTTGCTTTGGTTTTAGTTATTTTCACAATCATTAACCATTTTGCTGAAAACACATGAAAGAAGTGGGAAAACTAACATTCCTTTAATGCAGTAGAATATTGTGATTGTGCCTCTCCAAGGTAGTGTATGTTTTGGTAATTGTGAAACCTTCTATAACTTGGGTGCAGGCCTTCTACATGATGTACGTAATCAGCATCTTGTATATTATATACAGAGTGTACAAAGTAATTTAACGTAAAGACTGCAATATAAGAATGGAAAAGGCCAGTGTAATATAGCTTTCTCTTGTATCTGCTGTAAACCTAAAGGTAATAAGGAAAATTTTCTCTAAGAGAAAGATGCCGACCTTTAAGCCAAGTCTCCATAATTGTCTCTAAGAGAAAGGTGAGCATGTTTTATCTATCTGAACCTTTTAGTCTCCCCTATAGCTTAAGAGAGAGTAGCCAGCATGTTTTGCTTATCAACATTTTAGTCTGTCAGCATGCTTTGCCTATCTCAGCCTTTTAGCCCCTCTACATACAATATTGTCTCTTAACAGAGAGGTGGTTACCATGCTCTCCTCTAATCCCCAAGGTTGTGGGTTGAAACCTGGGAGATGGCAAATGGGTTCTTTAAGGTGAAAAAATCCTTAGCATGGCTTCCTTCGGAAGGGAAGTAAAGATGGTGGTCCCGTCTCGTAGATTAAAGGCATTTAAAAAAACTTCAGGTCTGACAAAGAGGACTCGTGAGCAAAATTTCCAGTATTACACGCCCAATATAGAATGGGGTGCTAAGGACCATAGCAGTTAAAGAGCGTCCATAATTTGAGTTTTATTTAATTTTAAGAGAGTGTCCAGCATATTTTGCCTATCTCAGCCTTTTAGCCTCTCCAACATACATGGTCTTTAAGAGAAAGGACAGCATGTTTTGCCTATCTGAGCATTTTAGGCTCTTCTGCATATATTATGCTGTATCAGTAAGAATTGTCGTTACCAGACGGATTATTGTGTTGCATTGTCAATAGCATTATTGGGTTCCTTTGATTATTTTTTGGCTTAACAATCCCTCCTTTGGCGCGGAACACACCAGAGTTAGGGTTTTGTTTAAAACCAGTGTAGGATAGCACGAACTCTGGCTAGCTTGGCTAGACATGGTTGGAGGGGGGATAGAGTTAGCGTTACTTGTGTGTCAGCAGTTGAAGCAGCAAGTCGCATGTGTTGGTCAGTCCTCGACTTCGGGGCATCTCCTCTCATCCTGTTTTCCTAAGTGCAATGTAGAGTCGCCAAACATTTGTCAATATATTCCAGGTAATGTGTGTTATGTAATATTTTTGTATAATGTCAAAGCCTCATGCCTTATCTAAATTTAAACGCCAAGGTCCGGTCCTGGTCCTCTTGCCGTTAGTGAGCTACGCTCCCCCATATGCGTGTTAGGGTGATCAAAATTTAATAATTTTGCTGGAAACCTTTTGGCCTTCATCCCAGCATGTAACATTTTTGGTTTAAGGTGCCGGGTTTGTAACATTTTTCATCGACACCCCTTTCTGATGTCACATTTCTGTTGAAAGTTGCCGTGTTTGTGGTGTGCAAGTGCTTTAAATATGTAAAGTAATATTTTGTGATTCTCACCACGTGGTGGTGCATCAAGTACTGTAATTCAAGGTAAGTCTTGTGGCATGTGAGCGTGTGTGGAAATTTTTTTTTATGGATTGCATTCCACGCTTATGTAGCATATTTTGGCCTCGTAACGTAATCGTTACATCTGAAATTCAAAATTGCTCAAGAGGTTGGCATGCTGGTTTCCCTTTGGCGCAGCAAATTTCTTTTATTTTACCTCTTTTGGCTTTCAAATTTCACTTTATAGTCTGATTCTGTAACTTTGGTATAATGGCCACATAATCTTTTGGCATCTCTACATCGCCCCCTTCCCCCTCCTCTCCTTCTCTCCACTGTTTCCCATTCTCCCTCTTTTCTCCTCCATTCCCTCCTACCACATTGTTTGCTGTATGTGTGGTTTTTTTTTCTCTTTTCGGTGTTTCAATGTGTACACACGACGTGTGTGTTAAGTACTTTTGAAAAGGCTCCATTGCATGAGCTATATAGATCTGAGGACAATGCTTGCAGTCTGGTGTGAGTTTCTTTGTGTGATGCTATGTGTTTTTTTAACAACCATAGTTTCCTTTTGGTTTTGTCCGCTTTATTTTTTTAAACATGCCATTTGGTAGTTCAACTTAAAGCGCACATGACAGCGAGTCAGCGACATTTAATATCAGGGGTATGTGAGCAGTGTCTCAGTTATTTTGTGAAATTGCTAGATTTTGTATGCCTGATACGACTACATTAATCTTTCAAGCTTGTTTTGCCTCATAATAGTGACATCTTTGTGTGTGTTATGCCACATTACTACTATAGTCATCCTCCGTGGACTAGTGGTACCATGCTAGCCTCTAGTTCCCAAGGTTGCGGGTTCAAACCTGGCGGAGGGCGATGGATTTTTTTTTTGGGGTGTAAAAATCCTTAGCATGGCAAGGGAAGTAAAGCCGGTGATCCCGTGTCATAGACTTACGACACGTAAAAGAACCTCAAGCCTGATAAAGAGGCCTCTGAGCAAAATTACCGGTCTTTCACGCCCAATATAGAATGGGATGCTAAGGACCATAGTAGTTAAAGAAACTCAATTCAATTTACTACTATATCATGTGCCTCTGTTAAATTTGTCATAAGAAAGCAAGATTCATAACCCTTAACAATTTCACTAGCACAAATGATTGTCACTGTATTGCATTACAGATGTGTTGTATAACCTAAAACTTCTGACCAGTGCTACAATTGAATTTTCTATTGTTTACATTCAGTGCTTACTGTTTCAAATTTCAGATACTGTCAGCATTATTTATATATTATTTTAGCACAGGCATTGCTAGTTCATGCTGAATACTGAGAAAATTTCTTTTTCATTTACCTTACTACCTTGATTTGGTTCATTATAGTTTGAATTTTGTACTAATTTTTCAGCATAAAATTACTAGATAACTATTTTGAACTCGTTTAACTGTGATATGATACTATAATTATTTGTCACTGTAATATACATTTTCTGTGAGTATTATTGGCCTATACTGAGTGATTAACTATTACCTGCGTGTACTACTGACTTATTGCTAATTTCTGGCATTGTCAATGGAAATTAACTTTTTTTAACTGTGTTGTTTTATGAATGCAAACTATGCCTCTCTTACAGTATTGATACTTATGCATTTTGCTCATACCCATATTTGTTTCTGATGCAATAATACTTTTTACATGCTGTATGTCTACTCATCCTTTCCATTAGTCACTCTTTAATTGCATGCCTGTGTGTAATTTATATTTTTTTGCCTGCATTTCTGTGCTATATAGATTCATTATGCCAAAGAGAGGTACCAGACAATCTTTATACATGCCTGTGGATGATCCTCCTCCTATGCCTGCCAGTAGAGCTGGGTCATCAACCTTGGTGGCCACCAACAATGATTTAATTACACTTGTACGGGCAATTGTCCAGAGTACTGTGTCCGCTGCACAATCATCTGCCCCTTCTTTTAATGCTGCAGTAGTGAATACTTTTGAAAGGGTAGCCTTTGCTAATAACTGGTCAGATTTGCAAAACGTGAAGTGCTACGTTAAAGATACTGCCATACAATGGTTTCAGACATTTTGTCACAGGCATCCCTCTCATGATTGAGCTCTAATAAAAGCAGTTTTTAAAACAGGTTGTTCAACAAAGACGAATTATTAGAAATCTGAATCCTTTGACGGAGTTTATTAGATTATAAATTTGTTTTGCACTATATTTATGATGTTCTGTCATTATGTGATCAGGTTAGTCCAAGTATGTCGGAAACTGAGCAAATAAGAAATCTGTTAAAAGGTCTGAAACCTGAGTATGTAAATATTATACTGCTAATGAACACTGCTACTGTTGACGATCTTTTACAGGCTCTTAAGCGGGTGGACTAAGCACAATTTTGTATGACCCAAAGAGAGCACTTTGCCGCTGCACAGTCGCAGTCTTCTGTTCATGTTTAGGCCCCTCCGCCTCTAACTTTACCAGCTGGGACTACTAAACCATTTCTTTCAGGTGATTCACCTTTGCCTGCCCTTCCAGCTCCTCCTAATAGTCCTGCCACCGAGTTAGCTGAAAAAGTGGACCATTTGATCAGCCAGTTGTACTCATTGTAAGGTTATAAACTGTTAATTGCTCTCCCTTACATCAAGTTATTTGCTTGTGACACTACATTTTGTTTTGGGTGAAAATTTAACATTACTTACCTCATAAGCTGAAAAAAAATCACATTAAAGTATCATGGTATTTTAATGCTGTGAGACCAAAGGGTGATAGTTTTTTTGTTGTTCTCTTGCTTTTCTTTTGGGCAAGGCCTTGCTATAGATTTAAGATTTATTAGTTTTGTGTGTCCCCTGCCTTTGATTTTTATAATGTTTGTATGTTGTGTTTTCTCTATTTACCTCCGTTTTTTGTGAAATCTGAAGCTTCCCCAAACATTCTTACAGTCATTCAGCAGCTCCAGGAAAGGCTAAGCTCCACAGAAGGGGACACCTCCAGCTCGCCCAGAGAATGATGGTTGTCACCTGGGTGCACCCGCAAAGGTCATCTTGCAGATATCAACATCAATGAACTCTCACACCACAGCATTTCTATGAGGGAGTAACCCTTTTGTCTTCGTGTATACTGACAGTGCCCATTGGTCACAGAACAGGTCTTCAACTGTACAGCAACCTGGTGACTGTCATTGACAAACGTGTACCAAGACAGCTGGCATGTCCCCAAATACTTAACATATGTGTTATACTTTCTACCATTTCGTCGGCGGTGTGGTCTATTTGTGGGTGAAATTCGCCGGACAACGTAGTCCAACTGCGCCATTTTCAAGCTGGCCACAAACATTTTGCACCACAAACTGTTTCTGTACAGAAGAGGATTTGCAAGCTAGGGGGGAGTGGGTTCCTGTGGGAAGTCATTAGGTGTGTACACTTCGGTTAAATTCTAGTCATTTGTATTCATCCAACTTGTTTTTCTGTGTTCTTTTTTTTCCTTTCCTTTTTGGCCGGGATGCCTCACTTTTGTAAGTTGGGGAGATGTGACGTAACATTAAGCATTGTCATTACCAGACACATTATTGTATTGCAGTGTCGACAGCATTATTGGGTTACTTTGATTATTTTTCAACTTAACGATCCCTCCTTTGGTGCAGAATGAGTTAGGGCTTTGTTTAGAACTGATGTAGGACGACGCTAGCTTGGATAGACATTGTTGGACGGGGTGGGGAATAGAGTTAGCCTTACTTGTGTGCATGCAGTTGAAGCGGAAAGCCGTGTGTATTTGTCAGTCCTCGACTTTGGGGGATCTCTCCTCACTTCATCCTGTTTTCCTAAGTGCAATGTAGAGTCGCAAAACATTTGTCAAAACTGTGTGTTATTATACAAGAATATTGCATGTCAAAACCTCACCATCATCAGGCCCTGTCCTGTAGCTGTTAGTGACCTACACTCCCCCATGTGCAAGTTGGGGTGATAGAAATTAATTTTGCAGGAAACCTTTTGGCCTCCATCCCAACATGCAACAATGTATCTTAGAACACAGCCCAGCCCTCTCTAACCCAGCTCATCCCTCTCTAGCTAGCAATCCAGCCCAGCCTAACCCACTCTAAGTCAGCATAGCCCACACTAGGCCAGCCCACTCTGGCCTAGCCCAGTCCTGCACTCCCCTCCCCAGGCCACTCTAACCTAGGCCAGGCCAGCCCAGCCCAGCCCACTCTAGCCTAGCTTAGCACAGCCCACTAAAACCCAACCCAGCCCACTCTAGCCTAGCCTAGCATAAGTTAGCCCACTAGCCTATCCCACCCAGCCAAGCCTAGCCTAATCCAATCCAACCCAGCTTAGCTTAGCTTAGCCCGCTCTAGCCTAGCATATCCCACCCACCCTAGCCTATCCCAACCAGGCCAGGGGCAGCCCAGCCCACTCTAGCCTAGCATAGCCTATCCCAGCCAGGCCAGCCCCAGTACTCTAGCCCATCCCAGCCCCAGTACACTAACCCAGCTCAGCCTAGCCTATACCACCTAGCCCCAGGCCATGACACTCTTACTCAGCCTAACCTAACCTAGGCCAGCCTACTCTAGCCTAGCCCCAGTACACTAACCCAGCTCAACCCACCCTAGGCTATGCCTAGCCTATCCAACCCCACTTAGCCTAGCCCAATCCAACCCAGCCTAGCCCACCCCACCCCACCCTACCCTAGCCTAGCCTAGCCTATCCCACCCAGGCCAGGCCACTCAGCCTAGCCTAGCCCAATCCAACCCAGCTTAGCTTAGCTTAGCCCACCCCACCCTAGTCCACTAGCCTATCCCAACCAGGCCAGGCCAGGCAGCCCAGCCCAGCTCAATCCAGGCAGCCTAGCCTAGCCTAGCCTAGCCTAGCCCAATCTAGAATAGCCCACCCAGCCCAGCCCACTAGCCTATACCACCTATCCCCAGGCCAGGGCGCTCTTAATCAGCCTAACCTAGCCCCAGTACACTAACCCAGCTCAACCCACCCTAGGCTATGCCTAGCCCAACCCAGCCCACTCTAGCCTATCCCACCCACCCAACCCAGCCCAGCCCAGCCCAGCCTAGCCCAATCCAACCCTAGCCTAGCCCACTAGCCTATTCCACTCTAGAATAGCCCACCCAGGCCAGACCACTCAGCCTAGCATAGCCCACTAGCCTATCCCAACCAGGCCAGGCCAGGCAGCCTAGCCTAGCCTATGCCATCCCAGCCCCAGTACACTAGCCCATCCCAGCCCAGCCCAAGTACACTAACCCAGCTCAGCCTAGTCTATACCACCTATCCCCAGGCCATGACACTCTTACTCAACCTAACCTAGGCCAGCCTACTCTAGCCTAGCCTAGCCCAATCCAACCCAGCTTAGCTTAGCCCACCCCACCCTAGCCCTCTAGCCTATCCCAACCAGGCCAGGCAGCCTAGCATAGCCTATCCCAGCCCACTCAGCCTAGCCCAGCCCCAGTACACTAACCCAGCTCAGCCTAGCCTATACCACCTATCCCAGGCCATGACACTCTTACTCAGCCTAGCCCAATCCAACCCAGCTTAGCTTAGCCCACTAGCCTATCCCAACCAGGCCAGGCAGCCTAGCATAGCCTATCCCAGCCAGGCCAGCCCCAGTACTCTATCCCAGCCCACTCAGCCTAGCCTAGCCCAGCCCCAGTACACTAACCCAGCTCAGCCTAGCCTATACCACCTATCCCAGGCCATGACACTCTTACTCAGCCTAACCTAACCTAGGTCAGCCTACTCTAGCCTAGCCCCAGTACACTAACCCAGCTCAACCCACCCTAGGCTATGCTATGCCAGGCCAGACCAACCCGCCCAGCCCACATAGCATAGCATAGCATAGCCTATCCCACCCAGCCCAGCCCACTGGCCTATACCACCTATCCCCAGGCCAGGGCACTCTTACTCAGCCTAACCTAGCCCCAGGCCAGGTCTAGCCTAGCCCTGGGTAGGCTAGGTAATTAGCCTAGCTCTGGATAGGCTAGGTAATTAGCCTAGCCCAGGGTAGGCTAGGTAATTAGTCTAGCCCTGGGTAGGCTAGGTAATTACTCTAGCCTAGCCCTGGGTAGGCTAGGTAATTAGTCTAGTCTAGCCTAGCCCTGGGGTGGGTGGGTAGGTAGGTAGGGTGCTCAACCCACCAGAGGCTATGCCTAGCCTAGCCTAGCTTATCCCACCCAGGCCAGGCCACGCCACTCAGCCTAGCCTAACCCAATCCAACCCAGCTTAGCTTAGCTTAGCTTAGCTTAGCCCACCCCACCCCACCCTAGTCCACTAGCCTATCCCAACCAGGCCAGGCAGCCCAGCCCAGCCCAATCCAGGCAGCCTAGCCTAGCCTAGCCTAGCCCAGCCCAGCCCAGCCCAGCCCAGCCCAACCCACCCTAGGCTATGCAGCCTAGCCTAGCCCAGCCCAGCCCAGCCCAGCCCACCCCACCCCACTAGCCTATACCACCTATCTCCAGGCCAGGGCGCTCTTAATCAGCCTAACCTAGCCCCAGTACACTAACCCAGCTCAACCCACCCTAGGCTATGCCTAGCCCAACCCAGCCCACTCTAGCCTATCCCACCCAGCCCAGCCCAATCCAACCCTAGCCTAGCCCACTAGCCTATTCCACTCTAGAATAGCCCACCCAGGCCAGACCACTCAGCCCATGCCACTCAGCCTAGCATAGCCCACTAGCCTATCCCAACCAGGCCAGGCCAGGTCAGGCCAGGCAGCCTAGCCTATGCCATCCCAGCCCCAGTACACTAGCCCATCCCAGCCCACTCAGCCTAGCCTAGCCCAGCCCAGCCCAGCCCAAGTACACTAACCCAGCTCAGCCTAGTCTATACCACCTATCCCCAGGCCATGACACTCTTACTCAACCTAACCTAGGCCAGCCTACTCTAGCCTAGCCTAGCCTAGCCCAATCCAACCCAGCTTAGCTTAGCCCACCCCAACCTAGCCCACTAGCCTATCCCAACCAGGCCAGGCAGCCTAGCATAGCCTATCCCAGCCCACTCAGCCTAGCCCAGCCCCAGTACACTAACCCAGCTCAGCCTAGCCTATACCACCTATCCCAGGCCATGACACTCTTACTCAGCCTAGCCCAATCCAACCCAGCTTAGTTTAGCCCACTAGCCTATCCCAACCAGGCCAGGCCAGGCCAGCCCCAGTACTCTATTCCAGCCCACTCAGCCTAGCCTAGCCCAGCCCCAGTACACTAACCCAGCTCAGCCTAGCCTATACCACCTATCCCAGGCCATGACACTCTTACTCAGCCTAACCTAACCTAGGCCAGCCTACTCTAGCCTAGCCCCAGTACACTAACCCAGCTCAACCCACCCTAGGCTATGCTATGCCAGGCCAGACCAACCCGCCCAGCCCAGCCCAGCCCAGCCCAGCCCAGCCCAGCCCAGCCCACCTAGCATAGCATAGCATAGCCTATCCCACCCAGCCCAGCCCACTGGCCTATACCACCTATCCCCAGGCCAGGGCACTCTTACTCAGCCTAACCTAGCCCCAGGCCAGGTCTAGCCTAGCCCTGGGTAGGCTAGGTAATTAGCCTAGCTCTGGATATTCTAGGTAATTAGCCTAGCCCAGGGTAGGCTAGGTAATTACTCTAGCCTAGCCCTGGGTAGGCTAGGTAATTAGTCTAGTCTAGCCTAGCCCTGGGGTGGGTGGGTAGGTAGGGTGCTCAACCCACCAGAGGCTATGCCTAGCCTAGCTTATCCCACCCAGGCCAGGCCACTCAGCCTAGCCTAACCCAATCCAACCCAGCTTAGCTTAGCTTAGCTTAGCTCAGCCCACCCTAGTCCACTAGCCTATCCCAACCAGGCCAGGCAGCCCAGCCCAATCCAGGCAGCCTAGCCTAGCCCAACCCACCCTAGGCTATGCAGCCTAGCCTAGCCCAGCCCAGCCTAGCCTAGCCTAGCCCACCCCAGCCTAGCCTAGCCTAGCCCACCCAGCCCAGCCCACTAGCCTATACCACCTATCCCCAGGCCAGGGCGCTCTTAATCAGCCTAACCTAGCCCCAGTACACTAACCCAGCTCAACCCACCCTAGGCTATGCCTAGCCCAACCCAGCCCACTCTAGCCTATCCCACCCACCCAGCCCTGCCCACCCCACCCCAGCCTAGCCCAATCCAACCCTAGCCTAGCCTAGCCCACTAGCCTATTCCACTCTAGAATAGCCCACCCAGGCCAGACCACTCAGCCCATGCCACTCAGCCTAGCATAGCCCACTAGCCTATCCCAACCAGGCCAGGCCAGGCAGCCCAGCCCAGCCCAGCCTAGCCTAGCCTATGCCATCCCAGCCCACTCAGCCTAGCCTAGCCCAGCCCAGCCCAAGTACACTAACCCAGCTCAGCCTAGTCTATACCACCTATCCCCAGGCCATGACACTCTTACTCAACCTAACCTAGGCCAGCCTACTCTAGTCTAGTCTAGCCTAGCCTAGCCCAATCCAACCCAGCTTAGCTTAGCTTAGCCCAGCCCACCCCACCCTAGCCCACTAGCCTATCCCAACCAGGCCAGGCAGCCTAGCATAGCCTATCCCAGCCCACTCAGCCTAGCCCAGCCCCAGTACACTAAACCAGCTCAGCCTAGCCTATACCACCTATCCCAGGCCATGACACTCTTACTCAGCCTAGCCCAATCCAACCCAGCTTAGCTTAGCCCACTAGCCTATCCCAACCAGGCCAGGCCAGGCCAGGCAGCCTAGCATAGCCTATCCCAGCCAGGCCAGCCCCAGTACTCTATCCCAGCCCACTCAGCCTAGCCTAGCCCAGCCCAGCCCCAGTACACTAACCCAGCTCAGCCTAGCCTATACCACCTATCCCAGGCCATGACACTCTTACTCAGCCTAGCCCAATCCAACCCAGCTTAGCTTAGCCCACTAGCCTATCCCAACCAGGCCAGGCCAGGCCAGGCCAGGCAGCCTAGCATAGCCTATCCCAGCCAGGCCAGCCCCAGTACTCTATCCCAGCCCACTCAGCCTAGCCTAGCCCAGCCCCAGTACACTAACCCAGCTCAGCCTAGCCTATACCACCTATACCAGGCCATGGCACTCTTACTCAGCCTAACCTAACCTAGGCCAGCCTACTCTAGCCTAGCCCCAGTACACTAACCCAGCTCAACCCACCCTAGGCTATGCTATGCCAGGCCAGACCAACCCGCCCAGCCCAGCCCACCTAGCATAGCATAGCATAGCATAACATAGCCTATCCCACCCAGCCCAGCCCACTGGCCTATACCACCTATCCCCAGGCCAGGGCACTCTTACTCAGCCTAACCTAGCCCCAGGCCAGGTCTAGTCTAGTCTAGCCTAGCCTAGCCTAGCCTAGCCCTGGGTAGGCTAGGTAATTAGCCTAGCTCTGGATAGGCTAGGTAATTAGCCTAGCCCAGGGTAGGCTAGGTAATTAGTCTAGCCCTGGGTAGGCTAGGTAATTAGTCTAGCCCTGGGTAGGCTAGGTAATTACTCTAGCCTAGCCCTGGGTAGGCTAGGTAATTAGTCTAGTCTAGTCTAGTCTAGCCTAGCCCTGGGGTGGGTGGGTAGGTAGGTAGGGTGCTCAACCCACCAGAGGCTATGCCTAGCCTAGCCTAGCCTAGCCTAGCCTAGCCTAGCTTAGCTTATCCCACCCAGGCCAGGCCACTCAGCCTAGCCTAACCCAATCCAACCCAGCTTAGCTTAGCTTAGCTTAGCTTAGCCCAGCCCAGCCCACCCCACCCTAGTCCACTAGCCTATCCCAACCAGGCCAGGCAGCCCAGCCCAGCCCAATCCAGGCAGCCTAGCCTAGCCTAGCCCAACCCACCCTAGGCTATGCAGCCTAGCCTAGCCTAGCCTAGCCTAGCCCACCCAGCCCAGCCCACTAGCCTATACCACCTATCCCCAGGCCAGGGCGCTCTTAATCAGCCTAACCTAGCCCCAGTACACTAACCCAGCTCAACCCACCCTAGGCTATGCCTAGCCCAACCCAGCCCACTCTAGCCTATCCCACCCAGCCCAGCCCAGCCCAACCCAGCCTAGCCCAATCCAACCCTAGCCTAGCCCACTAGCCTATTCCACTCTAGAATAGCCCACCCAGGCCAGACCACTCAGCCCATGCCACTCAGCCTAGCATAGCCCACTAGCCTATCCCAACCAGGCCAGGCCTAGCCTAGCCTATGCCATCCCAGCCCCAGTACACTAGCCCATCCCAGCCCACTCAACCTAGCCTAGCCCAGCCCAGCCCAAGTACACTAACCCAGCTCAGCCTAGTCTATACCACCTATCCCCAGGCCATGACACTCTTACTCAACCTAACCTAGGCTAGGCTAGGCTAGGCTAGCCTAGCCTAGCCTAGCCCAATCCAACCCAGCTTAGCTTAGCTTAGCTTAGCTTAGCCCAGCCCACCCCACCCTAGCCCACTAGCCTATCCCAACCAGGCCAGGCAGCCTAGCATAGCCTATCCCAGCCCACTCAGCCTAGCCCAGCCCCAGTAAACTAACCCAGCTCAGCCTAGCCTATACCACCTATCCCAGGCCATGACACTCTTACTCAGCCTAGCCCAATCCAACCCAGCTTAGCTTAGCTTAGCCCACTAGCCTATCCCAACCAGGCCAGGCCAGGCAGCCTAGCATAGCCTATCCCAGCCAGGCCAGCCCCAGTACTCTATCCCAGCCCACTCAGCCTAGCCTAGCCCAGCCCAGCCCCAGTACACTAACCCAGCTCAGCCTAGCCTATACCACCTATCCCAGGCCATGACACTCTTACTCAGCCTAACCTAACCTAGGCCAGCCTACTCTAGCCTAGCCCCAGTACACTAACCCAGCTCAACCCACCCTAGGCTATGCTATGCCAGGCCAGGCCAGACCAACCCGCCCAGCCCAGCCCACCTAGCATAGCATAACATAGCCTATCCCACCCAGCCCAGCCCACTGGCCTATACCACCTATCCCCAGGCCAGGGCACTCTTACTCAGCCTAACCTAGCCCCAGACCAGGTCTAGCCTAGCCCTGGGTAGGCTAGGTAATTAGCCTAGCTCTGGATAGGCTAGGTAATTAGCCTAGCCCAGGGTAGGCTAGGTAATTAGTCTAGCCCAGGGTAGGCTAGGTAATTAGTCTAGCCTAGCCCTGGGTAGGCTAGGTAATTAGTCTAGTCTAGTCTAGCCTAGCCCTGGGGTGGGTGGGTGGGTGGGTGGGTGGGTGGGTAGGTAGGTAGGGTGCTCAACCCACCAGAGACTATGCCTTGCCTTGCCTAGCCTAGCCTATCCTATCCTATCCTATCCCACCCAGGCCAGGCCAGGCCAGGCCACTCAACCTAGCCTAACCCAACCCAACCCAACCCAGCTTAGCTTAGTTTAGCTTAGCTTAGCTTAGCCCACCCCACCCTAGCCCACTAGCCTATCCCAACCAGGCCAGGCAGTCCAGCCCACCCCACCCCACCCCACCCTAGGCTAGGCTAGGCTATGCAGCCTAGCCCAACCCAGTCCAGCCCACTCTAGCCTAGCATAGCCTATCCCACCCAGCCCAGCCCACTAGCCTATACCACCTATCCTCAGGCAGGGCACTCTTACTCAGCCTAACCTAGCCTAGCCCTGGGTAGGCTAGGTAATTAGCCTAGCCTAGCCTAGCTCTGGGTAGGCTAGGTAATTAGCCTAGCCCTGGGGTGGGTAGGTAGGGTGCTCAACCCACCAGAGGCTATGCAATGCCTATCCTATCCTATCCCACCCAGGCCAGGCCAGGCCACTCAGCCTAGCCTAGCCTAGCCTAGCCCAATCCGACCCAGCTCAGCTTAGCTTAGCTCACCCCACCCTAGCCCACTAGCCGATCCCATCCAGGCCAGACCACTCAGCCCAGCCCAACCCAACCCAACCATAGCCTATACCACCTATCCTGAGGCCAGGGCACTCTTAACTCTGCCCAGCCCAACACACACTAGCTCAGCCCACTCTGGGCTGGCTTAGGTTACTCCAACCAAGCCCAGTCCACTTAACCCAGTCCCCTAGGTTAGCCCACCCCACCAACCCAACATAGCCCACTCTAGCCCAGGCCTGGCCTAGCATCCCAGCATAGTCCATCTTAGGCCAACCCACTCTAGCCTAGCCCACCCAACTGTAACAAAGGCCACCCCACTCCAGCCTAGACCTGACCTGACCTGGCCTGACCAGGCCATTCTAGCTTGACCCAGCCCCCTAGCCTAGCCCACTCTAGTCCAATATAGCCCCAGCCCTCTCTAGCTGGCCCACCCCAGCCTAACCCACTCTAACTCAGCCTTCTAGCATAGCCCACATTAGGCCAGGCCACTCTAGTCTAGAGTAGAGTACAGGTCACTCTAACCTAGCCTTACCTAGGTCAGCCCACTCAGGCCTAGCCCCAGTTCACTCTAACCCAGCCCACCCTAGTCCAGGCCAGGCCACTAGCGTAAGCCACCCCACCCTACTTTAACCCAGCTCAGCCCACTCTGGGCTGGCCTAGGTTACTCCAACCTAGCCCACCCCACAGCTCTAACCCAGCTTATCCCACTAAACCCAGCTCAGCCCTCTCTAGCCAGCCTAATCCACTCTAACTCAGCCCTTCTGCCCTCTAGCCTAGCCGACTAACCAAGCATAGCCCACACTAAGCCAGCCCACTCTAGTCTAGCCCAGCCCACACCTCCCAGGCCAGGACACCCTAACCTAGCTCCAGTTCACTCTAAACAAGCCCACCCCACTAACCCCCTCAGTCCACTCTGGGCTGACCTAAGTTACTCTAACCAAGGGAGGACCAGCCCACTTGGCTAGGGGAGGGGGCTAAGTCCAGCCCACCCAACTAACACAGCATTACTCCACCCCTGGCCAGCTCACCCCTCTCTAACCCAGCCCAGCCCACTCTAAACCAACTCAGCCCTCTCTAGCTAGCTCCCCCAGCCTAGCCCACTAACCCAGCTCAACCCACTCTAGCCTAACCCACAGAACTGTAACCAAGGCCACCCCACCCCACTAGAGCTGAGTTGAGCCTAGCCCACCCAAATCTAGTGTGCTGTGCTGTCCTTGCCTTGGTTAATTTTATAGGAATATCCAGAAACAGGTGTTAAATAAAGGGGAGTGTAGGAAAGACTATTTGCCTATTCTAATGCATAGTTCAGTAATATGAGCATAGGTATAAAAGAATTTATTACCACTTTAAGACTAATTAGAAATCAGTATAAAGAATGAAAAATTATGAACATTTATTAGATAAAGCTTAGCAAGATGCATTTATAGTTTACACAGGAAGATTATGAAAAAGCAATAAGTCAGCATGCGACAATATTTGTATTAGGTTAAAGTTTATTTCTGTCAACAAAACTCATCTTTTCTTATTTTGATAACATTTTCCTGTTTCTGCAACATTTTTGATTACTTGGGCTAACAGTTTTGCCATTTTAGGGAACCAACAAAATTATCTCTACTAAGGATGAGAGAGGAGGGGGGGGGATAAAAAGACTTCTAAAATGGCAATAACAGTCCTATTGAGTTCGACCTCTCATCTCTATTAGACAAAAACCAGTACTCCTCTGTTCACATTTTGTCAAACAGTTTTACTTTTTTCTAACATGTAAGTTCCTGGATAGCCCTACGCTTAACTATTATTCTCTTAAGTATTTCTAGTTAAAGTAGAAGAGGATTTTTGTTATGTTAATAGAGACAAAAACATTTGTAGAAATGGTTATGTATTTACTTAAAGGTACAATAGGAACAGGGGAATACAGTAGACTTAAAAGGTAGCAGCTGGTTGCTTTGAAACTCCATTCTCTTTGCATGACCAGGTAAGGAGAGAGGATGATATCTTCCAATTTGAGGAATGTATTTGCAAATGCAAACCATTAACAAGAATATATTGCACATGGTTAACTCCACAAAGACAGTTTCACAAACTTTTTTAACAATATCTACATTTCTATGCAGAGAGATTCCCTCTGTTTACCAGTTATGCAAAAGTCATTCAGAATGGGGACTTCAGAGGCTATTCCTGAAAATTCAAGATATGCTTATTTGTCATTAAAATATCTTGAACATGTTGAATTTTAATTAAAATCACTGGAGTCATTTTTGATAATAGAAAAGAAAATTTTTAAATTTGTCTATGATGCTATACTTTAGGGTGGAGGGATTTTCTTTAAAATCTGTCTCTTCATATACAGCATCAGGATCTTCAAACCATAAGTTTGATATTAATTAAATTTATTCTCCCTCCTTGAATTAAAAAAATGAATTTTTCAAAGAGTCTCAAAACATGCATTTCCAGTGAAATCTTGGTATCATATTTTATGGTGGAATACAGTACTTTCTCTACTTAGTTAAACAGCAGAGAAAGTAGAAAAATAAAGTTTTAAAATTAAGACATGAAGGAGTCATCAGCAAAAGCTACTGACAATTTTGATTGTTGGTCCCTTGGGTTTCCATATTTACATGAATATACATCTATACATACATATGTATTATATATAATATACATACATGAAGTTACATTTTGCACTTATGTTTAACAGGAATAAACCTTATACAAAAAAACATCTGATGTGTTACACTCGCATGACTTTCTCTACTCTTGTACAAACGCTTATTTTCCAGATGCTTCATGTTTATCGAGAAGTTAATCTTATTGCTAATTTTCCACATAGCAACCAGCTCTTAAGCGATAGTCAAATATTTTAA
Organism: Deroplatys truncata; assembly: GCA_030765065.1. NCBI lineage: Eukaryota > Metazoa > Arthropoda > Insecta > Mantodea > Mantidae > Deroplatys > Deroplatys truncata. The sequence continues at coordinate 25,972,728 of CM060985.1, read as the reverse complement.
GGCGTACTATGTTCCCCTTGTTTTGTATTTGCAAGGGCTATATAGAAATACAGTAACCTTTAAGCATATACATAGCAACCAGCTATTAAGAGATATGTGCAGCACCATTCTCTTTGCCACAGATTAATACTATGCATATCCAAGACAAAAAAAATGAATAATGAATTCCCATTTGAGAAAAAGCATAAGTATTGGAAAATTTAAGGGAATAACAAGCTATATCTCGAAAATTGTTCACTCAACAAAACAAAACAAAATTGTGACAAATTGTGTATTTTAATGCGATCTACATATTTTGTGAAGTAAAACAGTTATGCAAAAGTCATTCACAATGAAGAATACTTTTACAGACATTCCCAGAAATTTCAAGATTAAAATATCATGACAAATGAAATGTATAAGATATTTCCATATGTTTAATATTTTCGAAAAATATTTCAACGGTTTTGATAGTTTTCTCAAAGATGCCTCTATGTAAAGGGTAATCTGGGGTGGGGGGATTTTCTTGAAAACCTTCAAATCGCATCTCTGGAAGAACCTAAATACCAAGTTTGGTGTTTATCTGACTGAATTATGTCTGTGTGTGTGTGTGTCTGTGAACAGCATGTTTCCAAAAATGCTTTTTTTTTTTGGATTCAGGGAGCCTCAAAACATATTTCCAGCGAAATCTTGGTATTGAATTTTTGGGTGGAATACAATACTTCTCCTACTTACTATAATTAGTAGAGAAAGTAAAAAGGTGTTTGCTTTTAAAAACTTTGTCAATAGCATCTACAAATGAACTAATCCTGAATATGGGATTGCACAAAATATGTATTACAAGATTCTCCTCCTGACAGTGAGCTGCAGTACAACAGTGTCTTAATTCACATTTGACAATGGAGGCACTGATGGAACAGCATGTGTTTTTATGAACATTCTATTCAATTACTTTGATAATCATTTGGACCCAGAACAATACCATCCGAGTTGAGTACTACACAGCGAGATTACAGAACTGAAGTTAAATTGTGATGACATACTTGAAGCCTCTTTTGATGCAGGTTTTTCCAAGTTTTCAAAAGGTTTCATCAACCGTTAAAGACCAGAGCAGTAACCAATGCTAGGATAACCAATCTCAGTTGTAAACCTGGAGAATTTGAATGGTGGGTTCCTCATTAAATAGCATTCCTACTCAATCAACATGCAGCAGCACAGGATGTTGTGATGGTCTCTCCAGAGAATAATCAAAGAGAAAACCCAGCTGTGCAAACCTTAAAAGAACAGGATATAGAGAAACTATATTCTTTTGCAAATGAGATTGAGTCAGTCTTTAAACTAGAAGTAATTCCTATTGATTGAGCCAGTTTTTCTGATGAGGCACACTACCATCACAAAGAGTATGTCAACAAATAGAATTGGCACCACTGGGGTATTGTGAATCCACATGTTGCTGCTCCACTCATCTACATGTGGTGCACAATGTGGGCCCATGGTTGGTACTTGTAACAGATACTGGAACATTGCTTTGTAACTAGCTGCACCAATGGTTCATGTAGGATGGAACACATCCATATAGCACTGCAGAAGTCTGATATCCTAAGCATGGCTCAAGGGAATCTGGATCATTGTTCTGCACTCCTTAGCAGTCGCTGCACTTGGTGTGAAAAGGACCCCCTTGTAGCTCCCATCCCAACCCTTATGATTATCCATTACATAACTCCATAAGTAGTAGTCTTCAGAGAAGCACGGGTAACACTCCAGGATCTCGGTAATGGTACTTGTAGACACAGTAAAACATACTTGCAGTTGACAATGCTGAGTGTCGCCACAAAGTTGTGTTCAAGGTTCTACATACTGTACGCGGCAGATAGAAAGCACTTTTTTTTGGAATAAAAACAAGGCCAAGAATCTGCCAGTACATTGGCTCAGCAGACAAACTTTATAACACTCATTTTACTCTACCCATTATATATTATCCTTAAACACTTCCTTTGATATACAAAAATATTAGCTGCTGGAATTACAATAAATAAAAGGTAACAAAGCTCATGTATAATGAATGCAAGGTTGCAATTCTTAAACCTTATGAATGATATACATACACACAAATTTATGTACATGATAAATAATTGTTTCTCTGGCAATAGCAACAACACACGTACCTATTTATCATCCAAAATCTTTTCTGTTGCGAGTAACAGCAACAATACTTAACTACCTATTTATCAGGAAAACAGAATACACATTAACAGCCTATAGCAGTGATTTATCACTTTGGTTTTGAACAGTATTCAGAGATGTGTGTAGCCAAATTAGAAATTCACCAAGCTAATATAATCTTAACATTATACCCAGCAGGGAACTGAACATTGCTACTTGGCTTGTAAAATACTTTTAGATCACCGACAGAAGTAGCCTGCAGTAATTTAAAAACTCCTTAAGAGTAAATGTTAAATTTTGTTTTAAATTATGTTTAATATTGCACAATAAATTACCAAATGACAAACTACTATGAACATTGACATTGTCTTCTAATAAATCCAGGAGCATTTTGAATAGCCAAGAATGATGATATGCGGTTTAAGGGTGCTAAACTGCTAAGGTCATCAGCGCCCTTACAATGTATAAAATATAAAAGACGTATAAAAAACCCGCATAATTAAAAAAAAATGGGACACAAACCCGCGACGTCCAAAAAGCTAAAATCAACAATCCCAAAAACCAACACACTAAAAGCATAGGCAAAAACGAGTAAAACGTGTCAAGAACTGTAGAATGCGAGGGAAATGAGCGCCTTATGTCCACTGGGGTATAGAGTCCCCATTAAAACAGACAAAATTATAAAGCTAAAGGACGCTCAACGCATCAAATGCGCAGATTAAAATCACTCACGAATAAAACGTAAAACACATTCTACAGCACGCACGTCGTCGATCTGCCTGTTGGCCTAGCCAACGTTTTGGCAAACACGAACGCGCAACGAAGATAAAACTTGACACTTAAAATGTAACGCACCATTAAGGGCGCATCACACTGCTCACACAGTGGTGTGGGGTCACCACTGAGCAGATATCTATGACCAAAAAGACAATGTCCGATTCGTAAACGAGCTAAAAGTAACTCTTCCCGACGAGAAGAGGTACCCCAGATAACGGGAGAGGCTAAACCTCCCGCAACTTGTTCCCCCGGAGGGCCGTCCACTCATCCCTCCAAAGCGAGAGGATGCGGCTACGTAAGATAAACAAATCTGTGGAGGGAACAACAGGTAAAATATTTGGGTAATAAAATCGCCGACCTGGCAGCGGCGTCGGCAGACTCATTACCTGAGATGCCCACATGAAGGAGACAATGATGCCAGAGACACCAAGCGAGTAGTGGAGTAGGTCACGAATGCGCTGTACGAGCGGGTGGTAACTGTACAGCGAGCTAATACTCAGGGAGTCTGAACAAATAAAACAATGCCGTAAGTCGTGGCGCTGAATGTATAAGAGAGACTGATAAATGCTAAAAAGTTCGGCGGTAAAAATCGAACATAGTTTTACCTTTCGTTTAACGGGGCTATTTCCACCACAGAGGCACATCCTTCTCCAGCATCAGTCTTAGATCCATCAGTAAAGATAAAATGAAAGTCCCCGAATTGCGACTGAAGTTCTAAAAACGCTGATCTAAAGACTGAAGAAGTGGTCTCATTCTTCGGCATCGACAATAACCCAAGGTGACAGTGGGCCTCAGCGCGCAACCTGGAGGAAAACGCGTTTCCCCCCTTGGAAGAGCCGGCGCTGGCGTAACGACCAAATGCCGAAGAACTTGACGAAATCGAACCCCTGGAGGGAGCAATGCAGAGGAGCGAACTAAATATTGCCGATCAAGCGTAAAATATCGCGAAGGACGGGTGGTCAGGCAAGCTGGAGAGTCGACAGGCATAGCTGCACAAGAGCATCTCACGCCTGAAGGACAGCGGAGGCTCTGCAGCTTCAGCATATAGGCTAGGTACAGGGCTGATTGGAAAGGCCCCTGTAGCGACTCTTATGCCACGATGGTGAATTGCATTCAATCGACGTAATACAGATGGACGCGCCGACGAATAGACAATGCACCCGTAATCAAGCTTGGATCGGACCAAAGAGCGATAAACATGTAGAAGGACGGTCCGATCAGCTCCCCAGGATATGCCACTTAAAACACGTAAAAGATTAAGAGAACGGTCACACTTTGCTTTTAAAAAGGAAATGTGAGAAGTCCAGCTCAGCTTTCGATCAAATATCAACCCCAAAAATTACACCTTGTCTGCAAATGGAAGGACCTCCAACCCAAGATGGAGAAAGGGCGGAGGGAAAGCCTTCCGGCGCCAGTAATTGATGCAGACGGATTTCTCGGCGGAGAAATTAAAGCCGTTGGCGTTACTCCAGGCGTAGAGACGGTCGATACAGCTCTGGAGCCGGCGTTCGAGTAGACAGGTCCGCCGTGAACTGCAATAAATGGCAAAATCGTCAACAAAAAAGAGACGATGAAATTCCAGGTGGAATACAATCAACAATGGGGTTGATAGCAATTGCAAAAAGTGTGACACTGAGTACAGAGCCCTGCGGTACTCCGTTCTCTTGAATAAAACAACTAGATAAAACCGAGCCCACACGTACACGAAAGACGCGGTCCGTCATAAATTCCCGAAGAAACATGGGAAGACGACCGCGGATATTCCATGCGTAAAATGTCGCCCCTCCAACAAGTGTCATAAGCTTTCTCCAGGTCAAAAAACACAGCCACAGTTTGACACTTTCTTAGAAATTTATTCATAATATGCGTCGACAGGGACACCAGGTGGTGACGGTAGAGCGATAGCGACGAAATCCGCACTGAGCGTTCGCTAGAAGTTTCCCGAGACTCAAGCCACCATGTCAACCGCCCGTTGATCATGCGCTCCATCACCTTGCAAATGTAACTGGCGAGGGAGATAGGGCGGTAGCTGGAAGGTAGTTGGCGATCCTTACCAGGCTTAAGTATAGGGACAATGGTGGCTTCGCGCCAAACGGAAGGAAAAAAGCCGTCTTGCCAAATACGGTTATAGACCTGTAAGAGAAAGAGTTTACTGTCGGCTGAAAGGTTCTGTAACATCAGGACATGAATGCCGTCCGGCCCAGGAGCCGAGTGCCTAGAGCAATGAAGAGCGTGCTCCAGCTCCCTCATTGTGAAAAGTTCGTTATAATTTTCGGTCTGCTAATAATGAATGTTATATGTTGCGGAATCCAGCCGGTCTTTAATAGAGCGAAAGCCGGCGGAATAATGGTCTGAACTGGAAACCGCCTCAAAGGCAGCACCCAGAGTGTTAACAATGGCAGCCGGATCCACAATGGTGGCATTGGAAACCTGAAGGCCAGACACAGTACAATGTGAGAAGCGACGAAGTTTATCCCAAACAACAGATGAAGGCGTAAAGCGATTAAAAGACAAGGCAAAACGAGTCCAAGACGCCTTCTTGCTATCCTGAATAATGCGACGAGTCCTGGCGCGCGATTGTTTAAAAGTAACCAAATTATCAAGTGTAGGGTGTCGCCGAAACACCCTATACGCAGTTCTACGAGCACGAACGGCGTCCCGACAGTCCTCGTTCCACCACGGAACAGGGATACGCCGAGGGTGAGGGGACGAACGGGGAATGGCCCGCTTGGCGGCAGATAGCAACGTAGACGTAAGGTGCTGCACCATTTGGTCAACGTCGGTGAAGGGCTGGGTGGCAAAATGCACGAGGCTGGAATACAATCTCCAGTCGGCTATTCTGAATATCCAGGTAGGTACTCTGGAAAGCTGAACGTGGTGAGACAACAGAGAAACGATGCAGGGGCAATGGTCGCTGGAGTAGGTGTCAGCGACGACGTTCCACTGCAGACGACTAGCAAGCTGGAGTGAGCAAACGGCAAGGTCCAAGTGAGAAAGTACCAGATGAGTCAGAAATAAAAGTAGGTATTGAGGATGGAGAGGTTGAACTGATCAAAAATGTCGGAAACAAGAGTTCCCCTCGCACAAGCCCTTGGCGAACCCCACAGGGAGTGATGGACATTAAAATCTCCCAACAGGAGAAATGGTGTTGGGAGAGCGGACAAGAGATCTCGAATGTCCGCGTTAGCGAGGAGAGATGGAGGTGAATATACAGAGCAAACAGAAAACAAAAAACCGGGTAAGTGAAGTCTAATGGCAACAGCTTGCAAGTCGGACGTAAAAGCGAGAGTTTGAAAATGAACGTCGTTGCTCACTAATAACATGACACCTCCATGAGCAGGAGAACCCTCCTCCGGTTCAAGATCGAAGCGAACCGGAGTATACCCTCTGAGATCAAAAGGATCTTGAGGGCGAAGCTTAGTCTCCTGCAAACACACGACCATAGGTCAATGGGAACGCAATAAAAGTTGCAGTTCCGCCCTATGCGATCGGACACCACGTAAATACCAGGCCAGGATAGCTATTAGTAAAAGGGATAGACTTCTTACATAGAAGGGCGGCTCAAAATAACTTTGTGCTTAACTTTCGGGCTCGGGCTTTTTGTATGGAGTTGGTCAGACTGCATAGGCTCCACGAAGGGAGGGCCCACGCACTCAATGCCAGAAACCGATTCAAGCGCCGAGAATCGGTTCTAGGTGGCAACGGGTGAAGGGGGCCGTTGAGCGCGGCTCGTCCCAGGAGCATCCTGGGACAGCGACCTTCGAGGAGGTGGTGAACTTTACTTCCCGCGCGCACGCGGAAGGTCTTTTAAAAAATCTTCCCTACGAAATTTCTGCTTCGATTTCTTCTCTGTGGCTTGTGACTTCTGAACCTTTGGACCAGCTTTAGATGGCCTTATAACAGTGTCTTGAATGGACGACCGGATGGTAGTGGCGGTCAGTGCAGTCATGGACCAGGTTTGAGTCTCTGCATCCTTTGTGGGTACTGGCGAGGCAACAACAGAACTAAATGTTCCTGATCGCAGGAGCGAAGGTTGGCGCGCATGGTAACGCCTCCGGGCTTCGGTGAAGGAGAGTTTCTCCTTTACCCAGATCTCCTGGATCGCCTTCTCGTCCAAAAACCGCGGACAGTCCGCAAACGAAGCAGAATGAGACCCTTTGCAATTAACGCAGACGGGGGCTGTTGAACAGGTACCTTCATGTGAGGGCTGGCTACATGTACAGATGTTAACGGCACTCTTACAGGAGACTTGCGTATGCCCAAAGCGTTGGCATTTGAAACAACGCAGAGGTCTAGGAATATAGGGCCTCACCGCAATACGTTCGTACCCTGCTGTAATGCTCGTGGGCAGATCGACGCCATCAAATGTGATAAAAATCTGATGAGTTACAGTCACATGACTTTCTCTACTCTTGTACAAACTATTTTTCAAACGCTTATTCTCCATCTACTTCATGCTAATCGAGATAAACATTTGCAGACTCTATCTTATTGCTAATTTTCTTGTAGATGTAAGGGGAATATATATTTACAAGGGCAATATAGAAATACAGTACCCTTTAAGCACATACATATCTCTTAATAGCTGGTTGCTAGGTGCAGCACCATTCCCTTTGCCACAGATTAATACTCTTTGCATATCCAAGACAAAAAACTGAATAACGAATTCCCATTTGAGAAAATAAGTATTGAAATATTTAAGGGAATAACAAGCAATATCTCGAAAATGGTTCACTCAACAAACAAAATGTATATGACATAAATCGTGTATTTTAACGCGATCTACATTTTTTGCATAGTAAAATTTTGTCTATCTCTTATGGTTTACCAGTTATGCAAAAGTCGTTCACAATGAAGAATACTTTTGGAGACATTCCCAGAAAATTCAAGATATACATTTTATTTGTCATAAAAATATCTTAAACATGATATTTTAATCAAAATCGTTAGCCGTTTTTGAGAAAATTAAAATTTTCGAAAAATCTTCCATGCAAAGGGTAATTTGGGGTGGGAGATTTTCTTGAAAACCTTGGTGTCGCATCTCAAGAAGATACTGAACCTAAATACCAAGTTTGGTGTTTATCCAACAGTTCGTTTCTGAGTTATGCTGTTCACAGACACACACACACACACATGTTTCCAAAAATGCTTTTTTTGGATTCAGGAGATCTCAAAACATGTATTTCCGGTGAAATCTCGGTATCGAATTTTTGGTGGAATACAATACTTCCCCTACGTACTATACGTAGTAGAGAAAGTAAAAAGGGTACGAGTGGGTACCATGAACATAAGCGGGTACTCAGTCTGTTTTACAGCCTAAGTTTATTTACATTATCTCGTCCGAGATTGACATTGTATAATTTGACGTATTTTAAATGATGTAATTCTTATCAATCCATAAGTGTAATTATTTGAGTTTTCTATATGCTTTACATTAACTAACCATGTATAATTGAAATGTAGACTTACTTGGTAACATCCTAAACCATCACAAGACCCAGTCATCTAATTCTTTGTTTAGCTTTGTGTTAATGAGGCGACATAACCGTGTCGGTTTAAATTATGTACGTATTGCAACGACTATAAATTTAGATAGAATTTCGGTCAAGGTTATTCACACGATTAATAACCGTGTTTATTGTTCAGTATAGTGCATACATACAGTTTATACACAAACGAACGTTGTCAGATATAAAACAAGTTATATAATGTAATATACTGCCTTCCAGCTAATTGACATAGTTTACAGCATGGTTTGTATTGGGAATCGGTCAGTATGAATTGCTCATGCTGCTCTAGTACACATACTTACTCCGTGAAGATGCCAAAGTGTTTTTGAAACACCAAATTAAATAATTTGGCTCTAATATATTTAATTATTGCAACTGATCATGACCCAATTTTCCAATACGAGTTTGAAAATCCCTTATATGTTAATGGCACTATCTTGTATCATATGAGGAACAACTCCCATCTCATGTCAATCGAGTACCTTTATATTGTGATCTATATTGTGTGAATGACTCCTATATTACACAAACTGAACCAAGTTTATGTGGACTTCAGAAAAACTGTACTTTGAAATAATGTGGTTGACTTAAAACACAGCAAGTTTTAATCACAAGAGACAATATATTAATAAAATTGGGCCAGCTAGGCATGAATTAAAGGTTGTTTCTGCAATTAATTTAGTACATCTAATGGTACTAGTAAGCCGAGCGGCAAGACTTTTTGGTAAATTTGTCCTTGAGCAGATAGAAGTATTAACTCTGCTAGCATCAATTGGTGTTGTCTCTGACAAAGTATACTTTTCGTGAAGTTTCTGTTCGAGATGTTTTGAAAAATAGCATCTCTCTGTGTGTGTGTGTGTGTGTTCGGAGATTACGTCATTTGTGAGCCATTAATTATTGTATCAAATATTCACATCATCTCTGCATTTTAAAACATTCAAAGATTATGTCTATTAAAAAAGGAATCCCAATTTTACATGTCTAATTATAGGCCTGTTACAATTTTGGCTATGGTTTTTGAACCCTCACATTCAAGCAAATGGTAGTTAATGAGTGTTCAAGTGGCCTGGAAATTGGTATAAAGATTTGTCGCAAACATCGTTTCCCCAACCGGTTACAAAGCGAACGGAAAGCTTTGAGGCCTGACCACAATCACATCTGTAAACGATTAGTAGGATCTTTCCATCCCCCAAATACAACACGTGATTCTGTCTCTAGCTCCACCAAAGCAAAGCATTGTTGCAATGTCATTTCTGTTGTTTCTTCGATTTTGGGACATTTTAGCAACTGACTAATTGCTTGTGCTTTTCTTCAGTCTTTTGGTTAAACTTTTATCTGTATCTTCGGTGAAGTTATAGTGTTTTACTTAGTGCAGTTTTGCAAGTATAGTAATGTCTAATAGTTTAAGACGTGGAGGACTTGGGAAATGAACCGAGTTGCTGCCCCTCCGGCCGCACTAGCAAATGACCCCCTACCAAGTACCAGGGTCAGGAAGAAGAGAGCTACACAAGCAAAACCAGATTTTTGTGTGTAATGTTTACGAATATGTAGAAAAGAACCATTTAGTTAAGGGTTCAATATTGGAGACCGCAAGAAGCCTGAAGCTGGACAGCCAAACTTACAGAATGTTATCCAGAGGTCCAGTGGCACCTAAAAAGCCAGGCAACAAAAGGGCCAAGTTTAATAAATTGTACGATTTCGGTTGTTACTTTATCAGGCGCGAAGTTTACCGAAAATCGCCCACGGTCTGAACTATTGCAGCATCTGTAACATGTAGCAGACTTACTTTATGAACAAACTACACTTCGCGAGCTGCTCAAGAAGCTGGTTTTCGTCGCCTAAAGAAGAGGAGCACGAATAGTGGCTTGGAGATACCAATTCCCCCATAGGCTTCGGGAGTTGCAATCACAGGGTTTCAAGATCATTATCTTGATGAGACCTAGTTCGACACTCATGACATTGCTAAGATGGGATGGGACGACGATACCTGCAACTGCATACTTAAGCCACCGTCGTCACGAGGGAAAAGTATTATGGTGCTTCATGCTGGAGGCAGTGAAGGGTGGGCGTCAAATTGCTGTTTTATTTGTCAGCCAAGAACATTGCCTGTCATTTTATTACGAGTGTCAGCTTTGCAGTCTCCGTTTTCGAAAAAAATGGCTTTTGAATAGTTTGCTTGGAAACTTGCCAAATGACAGAAAATCTTAATAATTATGGACAATGCAAGCTACCATTCGCAGCAGCTATTTAAAATTCACTGCATGAACAAGAGCGTTCAAGATATTTCCTTCATGGAAGAACAGAGTATACCAGTACTGAACCACGTTCCCATGAAAGCCGTCCTTATACAAACAATTCGATCTGCAAACTTATCCAAAAGGTATGTAGTTGATAAACTTGCAGCTTCTCGCGGCCATGAAGTTTTGCATCTTCCACTGTATCACTGCATAGGATCTATAGAATCCTATAGAACCAAGATGGACCCAATTGAAAGGATTTTCTAGGAAAAACTATGACACCAACTCCAAGTGCCAGTGTATGTGAGCTGTTACAAGAGGGAACTAAAAAAATTGGCTCCCAGATTTGGTCATCTTGTGTACAGCACAACTGAGAAAAAATACATAAGTCATGATGCAGACAACAGCCAGGAGAGATTCGTGATTCACATAGGAGAGAGTGACCATGACGAGTAAACGCAAGTTCAAAACTTTAAATTTATAGTTAAAAAAAAAATAGCCCTTTTCTTGTCTCATAATTTCTTCCAGTTAACTCTTAGTCTGAAAAAAAGCCATTTTTACTTCCTCTGCTACCTAATAGTAAGTAGAGGAATTAGTGTGTTCCGCACAAAAGTTTTGTTGAGATTTCACCGGAAATTCACGTTTTGAGGCTCATTGAATACAAAAAGGTATTTTTATAAGGTGTGTGTGTGTGTGTCTATGAACAGCACAACAAAAACTAAAAGCCGCTTAAACACCAAACTTGGCATTTACCCAAGTTCAGTTTCTTCGAAGGATGCGACACAAAAATTGTCGGGAAAATCCCCCGCCCCCATTCCAAACTACTCTTTACGTGGAAAAATGTTCCGTTATTGTTTTGAATTTCTCAAACAGCAATAACGATTTTTACTAAAATACTTGCATTAAAAATAAAATGTGTATATTCAGTTTTATTTTCCTGGAATAACCTGTACACTTTCTCATTCTCAACTTTCTGTATAACTGGTAAACCGTAAGAGATACACACAATCTTACGTGAGTAAAACACAATCTGTTAAATGACAGTTTGTCAAATTGTGTTAATCGTTTCAGAGAAATTCCTTGTTATTGGTTTGAATTTTGAAATACTTAGTTTTTACAAATGGTAATTCCCAATTTGTATTCTTCTCATGGTCATGCTGAGAGCATGGAATTTCAAAGTCATCCGTTTTTTAGAAATCTGACTATCGCTTTAGTCCGTGTGCCCTTATAGTTACAACGAAATATGCAATGAAAATTTATCTCCTTTATTCTTCTACCTACTTAAACTTTTACAAAAGTAATTATATAAGAGTGAGTATAGATAATCATGTGAATATAAGATTTTTTTTTATTTTCTTTTGTTTTGTCTTCCGTATTCTTACCTATCCTGCTTTATATAATAAAGCTATTCATTTAATTAAACAGAAGCTGCTATGCTAATAAATCTTACGCATCTTAATACAGTTTCTTTTTATATTAACTTTTTATTAATAAAACATTGTTGTGAAGCAAATTTATTACCAATTACAAAACTACGAAAAAAGCACCTATCTCCCCAGAGTGACACAAAAGCATGCATTCGCTTTACTTTTTTCACCTGTTTCTTCTTTCTCTTTTATAACTTTTACATATATGGTGTTTGTTGTTTACATCTTTTAGAACTTGGTTTTTCTACATTCTGTGTTTGTAGGACAGACAAAATGAGGAATACTTTTACCAGAGTAATAATTACAATAAGCAGAACTGCAAACATAGAACCCATACTTATAAAAACTAGCTATTAGGGTAAATAACAATAAAAATGATTTTGTTTGAGAGTAAATGTTTCTTTCAAAATAAATTCATATTAATGCATTTTAATTATTTAATGATAGTCCAACAGGTATAGTTTATACAGGACATGTTTCTAAGGTTCTCTCGAATATGTTAACATGCATTTCCATTCTTGTAGTGTAATATTAGTTCAGATCTTCCTCAGTTATATCCTAAAGCGCTTGTAACAGAAATTTAATTATGCGATGTATAGATATTTTTTGCATTTGTATGTAAACTAAAATAGACAAATTGCATGATTGCAGCTGATTTATAGATGTACAAAATACAAAGTTTTGCTTTCAAATATTTTAAACTGTGGCAAAAACGCGCCCGTGCATATGGACGTCACTAAGATGTTTATGGTGGTTTCGGTTAGGAGAGGCAGAGAACAACTGTTTGGCTATTGTACAAAGGCCGCCGGTTGGGGATCCTTAGCCTGCGATAACCATAACATTGAATTTAGCTAGAACATTGCATACAGTATTTTCATAGCTACCTATTCACTTCTGATTAAACTCTTCTCTAGACTTATTTAAATGATTAGCTATCAGTCTTTACATTAATGGATTATTTTCAGAATACATGCTGGTTGAGTTACTAAATCCTTGCTGTTTGTCGGTGATTTGAGTCAGAATTATTAACTAAAAGTTGGTACTCAAATACCAAGTAAAATTTAGCTGAAAGTCGAAATGGTATTGTCTATAAGCAGTGTAAAATGTTCAGGCGACTCATCATGGAACACTTATATTAAAGGCCTATTTTTAAATTTGTGTACTTTAGACACTGATGTGTTACCAGCCAAGTCATCTTTTATTTGGAACAATCAGTTCTATGCTGCTGCCCTTTTTGTATTCTAATGCGAGCCTTCTGAAGTAATCTCAGCGGTTTGTCAATGTATGTTTTACAATATTATATCAAATTCTTGAGTTTAAATTGAAGCTCACTACTCAAATATGCTACCCGTCATGGCAAAGATGCAAAGTTTGGTTTACATAATTTTGCAATTACTGAAAATAATTTCGTTTATTGTGTCACAATTATAGGGTACATCCCAAAGGTGAACTAGAAACATTAAATATGGAGCCTAGAAATACCTTGTAATTACAGGGGTGTATTATTTATACCGTGAGATTATGTAATTGTCCGCTGTCGAGTTCCTGAGGTAATTAAGACACCAGTTATTTGGGCTTTTCCTCTCATTTACTGTCTGGGGTCACTTTCCTGGCATTTTTTATTGTAAACATTAGATAACTAGGGAATTTGAGTTTTGATCCTTTAACAAGTATAAACTTAAGTTTTGAGAGAATTTAAAGGAAAAAGTGATAAGAGCTCTCCAAATTAATTTACATATTACTTTACTCTTGTGAAGCTTTAGAAATAAATGTTTACCCGATTGTGTCAAAAGCCCATTTAAGAAAATTCCTGTTAAACACTTAATATGAAAACAAACCAACTGTATAAACAAATTTTGCCAGCACGATATGAAACATCTCATGTTATATTTTCTGTATACTAATCATTTGAAATGTTTTAGGCAATGAATATTTGTTCAAGTTGTGGCAAAGAGAACTGAAATATTAAAGATGTTTTATTTCATTTTAAATGTTCATCTGGAGACGAATGCTAGAAGAGTAAAACAGGGAATCGATGTATCGTAAGGCAGGTGAAGGAGGTTTCTGACGATGACGTGGTACATTTTTGAGGAGTGTCAAGTTTATATAAATAACTTGTTTAAGATCATCTGTGTACTATGGTTACATGCATGTATCTTGACTGAGGGGTTAAGATTCTGATGCACACTGAGGCAGTATTTTTAACACTTAAATGATTAAACAAATTATATAAACATAAATTCAATAACAGCCCGCCTTAAAGCAATATGTGTATGTAACAATATATAAAAAGTGTATATTACAGTTATTATAAATGTTTATATTCTTGTATACATGTTCAATAATGTTATGTGAATGTATTACGTAATTTAATAATGTAGGAGATGAGAGAAATAGGTTTAAAGTTGCTAACAATGAGATAACCTTGAGGCAATAATGAGTAAGGAAGTTTGAATGCTACTATTCATTATTGGAGTAACAATATTTTAAATTTTGAAAAAATAGCCAATCAACAATCAGAAAAAGCTTTAGTTAAATGAAGGTATTCTATTGGACTAGGATTAGCCAATAAGAGACTTAAAGTACAGAAATTTACAAATTTAGGCAATAGAAATCAAGTCAGTTGCTTCTAGACAGTGCTCATAACCAGACGTGTTGCCTCCAAACAGTGTTCCTAACCAAACGCGATACACATCCTCGTGAGGTTTAATACATATTCGTGTGGGACGAAAATAGTTTAAGTGTTAAAAAGTGCAAGTATTAAATAAAAGAATCTCTCAGCTCTCTATATCAGTGAAGTGCTATTTAAATTGTATCAAGAAGTGAATTAAAACTTAAAATCTGTGTAAGCCTACTTTCTTCAGTCGCACCACAACGCTGCCAAGAGAAACATGTCTAAAAATAATACTGACGCAGTCGAGGCAAACAAATATATAATATCTAAAGAAACAGTCAAATTACAAAGCTAATATTTTTAAACTTGAGGCGAAGGCTACCGAAAAACCGGGTACTACACGTGTGGTTGCAACAACTTCAAGTTCGGCTCCCCAACACTTGAAATATAATACAACCTACTTCAAATTGACACCCAAAAGCGTGGTGCCAACAAAGTGAAGACGATTACACCTTCTCAAATTGGCTTCCATACGTGAAGCGGAAAATAAACTAGCAGCAAGTGTTATGCCAAGATTATTTGTAAATAATGTCAGTAGTAGGCGACAGTTGTCACTTGAGTAACAACTGTCTGACAACTTTGCTGACTTCTATCTGGACATTTAAATTGTAATGTTGGGGGTCTTAACAAAATATAGGTTACCCTTTTGCTATAGCATTTCTTTCTTTAATTTTCTGAGTGAGAATATTACATGTATTTGCTGGTTGTGTAAAATATTTAGGGTTGAATGTTTATTGTAAATATAGACATGTTTAAATGATGTGATCAACAAGCAACTTCTTTGAAGGAAATGTGAAGCTACATTTGTTTTCTTAGTTACAAAATCTAGATGCCAACTTCAGTCACAGTTAGATGATATCACAACATTTGTTTCTCATATTAATCTTCTCCTCTAAAATTTCAGGCAGAATGCGCTTCTCAGATATGTTATGTTGGATCCATGGATAGGCCCCATGGGACTAAATAGCATTTAAATGTACCTAATAGCAAAACCTGCAGCATATTGCTAACCGGCTGCAAGCAAACAAAAGTGCAAATAGAAGCTAGACAGCAATGCAATATATTCTTTATATAGTTTTACAAATACCATACAGCAATGTAAAGGTAAAAGTGGGGATTTATTAATTGTTGGTTTATGCCTTACAGTTTGATAAAAATGTTGGTACCACAACTGTAGCAGTAATAGTAACTCTTCTTTTTCTTTACCACACAGGAACATGGATAACAATTACCGCGTTAGGTTCGAAAGCATGGAGAGGTTATTGGAGCAGCTGTACTACAGCAACCAAGGTAAGTAAGATTGCGCACGTGGGATAATTTGGTGAATCACTCAGACATTACTAATCACTGCAACACTGTTTAGGAAACAATGGATTATACTAATGACTGCTGTGCTAGTAAATTACCGTCTCATTTAAACAATCTGTGTAACCCAGTAAACAAATTGTTGTAAGAAGAGCCAATAATTTGGAGTTTCTCACAAAAGGTTCATAGTAATCATTTAGTTTCTTTACGTTTACAAGTTTTAATAACCATTAACGTTTACTAACAAACTTCCTGAGCTGAACTTGATCCAACCACACTGTATAACAAACTAAGATACAACTTCTTGTTCAGCACTTGTACAATACCCAAATTTAAAACGCCTGGCAAGAGAGGTCCTCCAATGGTCTGATTCAACACCAAAGCATTTGTCTCTCTTAATCGTCCTTGATCTGCAGTTATGTTCAGAGAAAACGAGTTACTTAATGCTTTGTTTATAATAGAGTTCCTAAAGAGTATGTGATTGCTTGTATCTTTTCTTTTTGGGTATCACTATCACCTACATCAGGCACATAGTGGAAGTATTGTGTTTCAAAATACAATATCGGGATGCTATCGAAATTAATAGTTTCAAATTCCCAGAATAAAAACTTATAACTTTAATTATTTGAGTTTACTGAAACATGTATAATCGACTTTGAGTAAAATATCAATTCTTTTAGATCTTCTCACAATTATAAAAACGTATTTGTACTTTCTCTACTATGTACAATATGTAGAAGTTTGCAGTCCACCCAACAATTCTATTCCATGATTTCACCAGAAATATATGTTTTGAGACACCTTGAATCCAAATAAAGCACCCATATCCAAAATTCGCGTAACAATTGCAAAGCTGTATGGAATACTTTTTGAAAAGAATCCAATATTGGCAATAATAAACCATTCTCTCTACATGATTTTAATAATCAATTTGTTAATATTTCACCGCTACTAGTATTTCCAAATGATAATGCTAATGACATAAGAGAAATCTCAAATAAAAGATGCAATCAATACTTTTAATCTGAACATTATTAATAATAACCTAATTTTTCACATAGCATCGAAGTTCAGCACTTACGAAGCAGAAGGCAGAACTTTATAGTTTTACAAATACCATACAGCAATGTAAAGGTAAAAGTGGGGATTTATTAATTGTTCTTTCTGTTGGTTTATGCCTTACAGTTTGATAAAAATGTTGGTACCACAACTGTAGCAGTAATAGTAAATCTTCTTTTTCTTTACCACACAGGAACATGGATAACAATTACCGCATTAGGTTCGAAAGCATGGAGAGGTTATTGGAGCAGCTGTACTACAGCAACCAAGGTAAGTAAGATTGCGCGCGCGGGATAATTTGGTGAATCACTCAGACATTACTAATCACTGCAACACTGTTTAGGAAACAATGGATTACACTAATGACTGCTGTGCTAGTAAATTACCGTCTCATTTAAACAATCTGTGTAACCCAGTAAACAAATTGTTGTAAGAAGAGCCAATAATTGAGTTTCTCACAAAAGTTTCATAGTAATGATTTAGTTTCTTAACGTTTACTAGTTTTAATAACCATTAACTTTGCTAACAAACTTCCTAAGCTGAACTTGATCCAACCACACAGTATAACAAAGATACAACTTCTTGTTCAGCACTTGTACAATACCCAAATTTAAAACGCCTGGCAAGAGAGGTCCTCCAATGGGCTGATTCAACACCAAAGCATTTGTCTCTCTTAATCGTCCTAGATCTGCAGTTATGTTCAGAGAAAACGAGTTACTTACTGCTTTGTTTACAATAGAGTTCCTAGAGCACCTTTAAGTTCCTAAAGAGTATGCGATTGCTTGCATCTTTTCTTTTTGGGTATCTATCACCTACATCAGGCAAACAAATATATAATATCTAAAGAAACATTCAAATTACAAAGCTAATATTTTTAAACTTGAGGCGAAGGCTACCGAAAAACCGGATACTACACGTGTGGTTGCAACAACTTCAAGTTCGGCTCCCCAACACTTGAAATATAATACAACCTACTTCAAATTGACACCCAAAAGCGTGGTGCCAACAAAGTGAAGACGATTACACCTTCTCAAATTGGCTTCCATACGTGAAGCGGAAAATAAACTAGCAGCAAGTGTTATGCCAAGATTATTTGTAAATAATGTCAGTAGTAGGCGACAGTTGTCACTTGAGTAACAACTGTCTGACAACTTTGCTGACTTCTATCTGGACATTTAAATTGTAATGTTGGGGGTCTTAACAAAATATAGGTTACCCTTTTGCTATAGCATTTCTTTCTTTAATTTTCTGAGAGAGAATATTACATGTATTTGCTGGTTGTGTAAAATATTTAGGGTTGAATGTTTATTGTAAATATAGACATGTTTAAATGATGTGATCAACAAGCAACTTCTTTGAAGGAAATGTGAAGCTACATTTGTTTTCTTAGTTACAAAATCTAGATGCCAACTTCAGTCACAGTTAGATGATATCACAACATTTGTTTCTCATATTAATCTTCTCCTCTAAAATTTCAGGCAGAATGCGCTTCTCAGATATGTTATGTTGGATCCATGGATAGGCCCCATGGGACTAAATAGCATTTAAATGTACCTAATAGCAAAACCTGCAGCATATTGCTAACCGGCTGCAAGCAAACAAAAGTGCAAATAGAAGCTAGACAGCAATGCAATATATTCTTTATATAGTTTTACAAATACCATACAGCAATGTAAAGGTAAAAGTGGGGATTTATTAATTGTTGGTTTATGCCTTACAGTTTGATAAAAATGTTGGTACCACAACTGTAGCAGTAATAGTAAATCTTCTTTTTCTTTACCACACAGGAACATGGATAACAATTACCGCGTTAGGTTCGAAAGCATGGAGAGGTTATTGGAGCAGCTGTACTACAGCAACCAAGGTAAGTAAGATTGCGCACGTGGGATAATTTGGTGAATCACTCAGACATTACTAATCACTGCAACACTGTTTAGGAAACAATGGATTACACTAATGACTGCTGTGCTAGTAAATTGACGTCTCATTTAAACAATCTGTGTAACCCAGTAAACAAATTGTTGTAAGAAGAGCCAATAATTTGGAGTTTCTCACAAAAGGTTCATAGTAATCATTTAGTTTCTTTACGTTTACAAGTTTTAATAACCATTAACGTTTACTAACAAACTTCCTGAGCTGAACTTGATCCAACCACACTGTATAACAAACTAAGATACAACTTCTTGTTCAGCACTTGTACAATACCCAAATTTAAAACGCCTGGCAAGAGAGGTCCTCCAATGGTCTGATTCAACACCAAAGCATTTGTCTCTCTTAATCGTCCTTGATCTGCAGTTATGTTCAGAGAAAACGAGTTACTTAATGCTTTGTTTACAATAGAGTTCTTAGAGCACCTTTAAGTTCCTAAACAGTATGTGCTTGCTTGCATCTTTTCTTTTTGGGTATCACTACCACCTACATCAGGCACATAGTGGAAGTATTGTTTCAAAATACAATATCGGGATGCTATCGAAATTAATAGTTTCAAATTCCCAGAATAAAAACTTAAAAGTTTAATTATTTGATTTTACTGAAACGTGTATAATCGACTTTGAATAAAATATCAATTCTTTCAGATCTTCTCACAATTATAAAAACGTATTTTTAAGGCGGCGCCGTGGCCGAGTGGTTAGACCGCTCGCCTCCCACCGAGGCGGCCCGGGTTCAATCCCAGGGACCTGCATATGGGATTTGTGGTGGACGAAGCGGCGTCTGGGCGGGTTTTCTCCGGGTTCTCCGGTTTCCCCCGCCATTCATTCCACCAACTGCTCCATCATCACCTTTCCTTTCATCCCTTTCACCAACATCTCGTTTCATCTACTTCCTTCATCCCATACCAGGCATCGGGCTGATCACCCATCCTGGATGCTCTGTCTGATCCATGAGTGTCTGCTCCTCGACGGGCCTCTGACCCCAGGCACCCGCTTGTAAGTCCTGGGGGGTGTAAGTCCTACATAAGAGGAGGGTAAACAGATAATGAATGAATGAATGAATGAATTTTTACTTTCTCTACTATGTACAATATGTAGAAGTATTGCAGTCCACCCAACAATTCTATTTCATGATTTCACCAGAAATATGTTTTTAGACCCCTTAAATCCAAATAAAGCACCCATATCCAAAATTCGTGTAACAATTGCAAAGCTGTATGGAATGCTTTTTGAAAAGAATCCAATGTTGGCAATAATAAACCATTCTCTCCAGATGATTTTAATAATCAATTTGTTAATGTTTCACCGCTGCTAGTATTTCCAAATGATAATGCTAATGACATAAGAGAAATCTCAAATAAAAGATGTAATCAATACTTTTAATCTGAACATTATTAATAATAACCTAATTTTTCACATAGCATCGAAGTTCAGCACTTACGAAGCAGAAGGCTATTATGGATTATTTAAGTTTGAATTAAAACAAATTATCGGTGTAATACAAGATTCCTTAACTTTTCTGTTTTTCCTAGATACCTAAAACTTAACATTAAACATTCAAGTACATATAAGAAGGATGATACAAACAATTATATGCCAATTTCCCAGTTTATCTAAAGCAATCTAAGTATAATTTATAGGTAGTTAAATAACTACTTTTCATGCAGTCAGCTACTTAATGGTGCAGAGTTCAGATTTCGGAAAGCAGACTCAACAATTGATAGCGTAATATCAAGTCCTTTGAATCAAAGTTAGTTTGTTCTGCTTAACAATTTAAGTAAGGCATTTGATACTATCTCGCACGAAATACTGATTACCAAGCTTCAAGTATCCATGGCAATGAGTTAAAATTTATACAATCATACTTAACCAACAGAAATGCAAACCTTCAAATTTCAAATTTCTCACAAGTAAAGGAGGAATGCCTCAAGATTCTATTTTGGGACCTTTCTTATTTATGTAAATTATCTTGCATCACATTTGCCTTATATGCAGACGATACCATATACATATATAACTATTGGTTAAGATATGGATACATTAATAGAAAAGAATGAAGTTTTGTCGAATAAAGCTGTAAATGAAGCTAAAACAGAATAAAATCTTTAGATTCCATCAGAATACACTAATAAATCTGCTAAAATATTGGGCTTTCATTTAGATTCCTCTTTAAGTTGCAAAGTCCATACCAAGCAGCTATATCTAAATTGGCTCATGTTATATATCTACTTAGCCAATTAAAATTATCTGTAACTGAAAAGCTTTTGATAAATTTCGTACTCTGCTTTTTCTACACACATTTAGTTTATGGAGTGACACTTTGAGGGAACTCTACTAGGGCTAATGACACCCTGAAACTGCAAAAGAGGGAAATTCAATCTATTAAAAGTACTTCACAACGTGACTGTTTACATTATTTTAAAACTTCAAAAACAATAACCTGACCTAATATTTATATTTAAATTACTTATTATATATATATATATATATATATATATATATATATATTTAAAAAAATCTCTTCACTTTGAATTTACACAGCGATAATATTAAACTAAAACAGATAAATAACTTAGCAAAACGGAAACTCATTGTAGCTATTGAATTTTTAACAGATTACATAATTCCTCCCATATGGTTATAAAAACCTTCTAACTAAATGGTTAGAAATAAACCCGTACCACAGCATACCAGAACTATTTACATAGACTTATACTTTAGATGTTAATAACTCACTGATGTATGTATGTATAATGTTTTGTTGTAAGTAAATTCTGCTTATTATAATCTTTATTGTTAATACACCATAATTTTTAAAATAGTTCAGCTCTTAGTGCATTCGTTAATTTGAGAACTTTAATAATTGATTAATGTATATACATTATTCCACTTTAGTTACATATATTGATAATTTTACTTTTATAAAGTTCATGTGAGTTTATATGAGAGATATATAATTTTTCTAAATAGTCTGTTTAATTTGAAATGATGACCTCTCTGGTATCATTTGAACTATTTCTTATCGTTCACACAAGTTTGTTACAAACAACCCCCCCCCCCCACTTGTGGTATAAACGGTTCGACCTTTTTGTTCTGTATGTTGCAACAATTCCAGCAATGCCCTGTAAAACTATTTTTTCTTGTAATCACTCAGGGCAGGTTAGCCCGAGAACATAACAGGGAAAGCTAGTGATGGTGACTGGTCTAAACTAGCGGTATGGAAATAATGCCTTCATCATCCAATAAGCATTTCACAGTTGCTGATTGAAAAACACACCCTGTTTGTCAGCTCCACTAGAAGATGTCATTATTAATGAGACATACTAAGCATTGAAACTCGCAGGTTTAGTAATAAAAGAACCTGAGGTGTGTTTAGTGAATCACAGAGACAGCACTAGGTTTACGAGATGCCTTTTCAAATCTTTAGTACCTTGATAATGTTTATCTACACCCAAATTATGTGCCATACAGTGGAAGTGAAACCGTTTACACACTGACCTACTTCTGGTTTTGAAAGGCAGAGTCCCTCCGTAGACTAGTGGTACTGTGCTAGCCTCTAGTTCCCAAGGTCGTGGGTTCAAACTCAGTGGAGGGCGATGGAGTTTTTGGGGCGTAAAAATCCTTAGCATGGTTTCCTTTGCAAGGGAAGTAAAGCCGGTGGTCCCGTGTCATAGATTTATGGCGTGTCCATAAATAAAACTCATTTTATTTATTTCCACTCTGCTATCAGCTAAACACTAATGTTGCCAACATAAGTGTTATGTTCTCGAAGAACACAAAATATCTCTGCAGAAAACGGTCACACAAAAAACTGAAATCTACAAAATGTGTTTAAAGTAATGAAATCTAACTAATATGTAATATTTATTTCATCATTATTACAATAATACAAATAAAGCTTACATCTAAAACTGATGTCTAGTGCACCAGTTTTCTAGCTCCCCCATATTTAGCCCCTAGGCTGTATATATGGGATAAAGCTACTATACCATCTCTCCACTTTACAAACAATGCCCGTTCAGCTGTACCTTTCTTAAGCTCCTTATCCACTTATTCCTTGTGTTGCCTAAAAATGTCCCCATCATTTTAATTGTTTCTACGTTTGTGCTTCCCAACATTCTTAATGCTACTGCTTCTTTGTTTAGCTTATCCCATTTTTTATTCCATATAACCTCTCTCCACCTTTTAACCTTATCACATTCTATTAGACAATGAAAAGTACTACCCAATTCATCACACATAATACATCTCGCCAAACAATTATATCCATTCCTTTTTAAAAATATTACTCCTGTGCGCATCCACGCAAGACCTATTCTACCAAATTGATTACATATATCTACACACTTCTCCCTTCCCCAATTTCTTTTAACTGATTTATACCTGATCAATGAACTTTTATCCTCAAAACTAGCCCATATCTCTTGTTTCTCGATATCTTCCACCCTCAATCTCACTTCTTTCCAAAACCCACTGTTATTATATTTATCTAATAGGAAAATATTCCTCATGCCAATTTCTTTTAGGACATTTCCCATCTCCCTAACCAACACTCTTCTCCTAGGACAGCTTTTTGAAACTGTATACATTCTTTTAATATATTACTATCTTCTAAATTTAAACATCTATAACAATACTTGAAAATTCTTTCCACTATTATACCTTTTCTCCCTACCCTTCCTAGCTCTGCCAGTGCCACGCCCCTTGGTGAACTCTTGGGTAAACCCAAAACTTCTTTACAAAACATTCTATGGACTATATCAATCTTAATCCATCCCTTGAAATCTAACTATTTAAATTAATGCAATGACTTCCCTTCGACCCAGTATATTACTACTGTGCTTGTATTTTGCAGCATATTAAATGTATTATGTCTTATTTTAAGACATACCAAATTTTTGTGTATGAAAATTTAGTATGCAAAGTAAACTTATTTTAAATGTGTTTCAGTTTTCAGTAAGTCATGTGCCTGTTTGCTAATTTTCATATGCCAACTGACTTTAAATGCCTAAATAGCATTAATCAAGAAATTTCAAATGTTTGGCAGCATTCTTTGCAATGCAGACAAAGAGCAGCATGCTGTAACAAACGCAGAATAAATTTAACAATGTAGCAGAATTTCTACATTGTAATAAAACATCTATTATTCCTTTCTCCAGCTTCCCCCTATTTTTGTTTTCTGTTTAATAATTTAACTTTATATGCTGTAAGGCTAGTGAGTAAACATAGTTCAAAGCTTCACTTACATTTGAACTACAATGAGTCAAAAAATATTGTGCCAGTGAATCCATAACTGATACCAATGTCTCCGAATTTTATTTTAAATTTATTTTGTATGAGCAGCCACCAGTACAACAGTATGAAACATGATTAAATAGCAACAAGGATTGTTTTCCTGCATTACAACAATACAAGGCTGTGTCCATAACACTGCACACAGACATCCTGTTAGTGCACTTCATACTTTAACACTAATATGCAAAACTTGCGATACCTCGATATGTGACATCTCTAGAACACTAGCTTGTATGGTTTATTTGTTCATGGTATTAGGAAAGATGATATAGTATATACAATTTTCTAATTTTCAAGCCAACTTGACCCCCAATCACATTGTCTTTCCAAAACAGTTGTTATAGTTAATCCAATAATATGAGAAAGCGCATCTCATTTGTCATAAGGTAAAGGATTCCCTGTTAATTTTCCTCTTCTTTCAGTCTAAAACACAGCATATTTTATAACTGCATCCAGATTGAAGAGCAGCAGCATATCAATCTGGTCTTTGCAGGTATAAAGCATTCATTTATTCTAACCTCCTAAGATTCTGCTTGCTGCCTTTTAAAATAAACATGGTTCAAAAACCTCTGTAGACAGTTTCTCAGTTTACACAAAAGGAATTACCCAGTCTTCACATGATTCAAATGAAGGGGAGTCAAGTCCAGATTTTCTAGCTTCTATAGCCCCTATGCAGCACATTGTGTTCCTATCTCCATGTTTTTGTTTTTTTTTTATGTTGCACAAAATGGATACTAGACTGACACACAAGTCACCTGGTTATATTAGCTAATGTCAGGTTTCTCTATCCTCTGTAGCTAGTGCACTTGCCCATTTATGGGCCACAACTAGGAGACTATGATACGGTAATTTGTATCACAAATTACTTAAATGTAATTAATGATTGTAATATGAATATGTATTTTTATGTGACATTGATTTCAGAGGTTTATTAATTGTAATTATTATTGGTAAATAATAATATACAGCTTTACTGAAACTGTCAATAATAACGCAATAATGCAGCAATGGGGTGAGTTGTTTATCATTACCGGGAACAAGGAAGTTACGTAATGTTTCGCGCGGTTTCGGTAGAAGCTTCTAGAACATTTCCTAAAGCATATGTATTCGTGGTTTTCATTGGATATTAAAATAGACGCTAATGTTGGCGCGTTTTATTAGCCAATAGCAGTTCATTTATAATCTTTAGGCATGTCGAGGAGTGGGTGTATATAAGCCAGGTCCGAGATAGATCGCCCCCCAGTTCAACAGAATTCTCAACACACTACACGTCGGTCTCTCAGTTCATCGTCAGTCAGTCCTTCATTTCGTCAAGTTACGCACAGCAGAATTACGAGAATTATTATAAAGTATTATACAGTTAAAAAAATACACAAAGTTGAAGTACTCGAGTTAAAAGTGATACGTAAGAAGTTATTGCAAACAGTTTCAGTTTGGCGAGTATCCAGATTAATATGTAAAAAGTGTTTGTGAACGTGTTCGGCAATAAAAGTTATAAAACCAATTTCTTCATTAAGTATAATTTCTGGATAAAAGATTCCTTTCCGATTCACACCCTTACATAGAGATACATGTCCTACCAAGATAAGATGATAGCTAGCCGGAGGACAATATACAAAACTTTAAATTCTTTCGGAAACTAATTGATACAAATTGCTACGCCAGAGGTAGCTACGAACCAAACGAATGACATCACAAGATGGCAACACATGAAGTCACACAACCTTAATACAACATCAAATTGGCTTCCAAACGTGGCGCTATAATAATGTTAAACACATTGTAACATTAATACCGTTGCAACTACTCTTAATAATCAGCTGGTTGTAGTAACTAGTGTTGGTGCAGTCAAGTTCGTCTATCCTCATCTCTTATGTAGCAAATCTGTCCCTTTCTTATGTTGTGACACAGCCTACACTGATAGTACAATTGGCTGGTTACAATAACATTGTTTCACTTTTATTGACTTGTCTAAATTCACTCCTTTTAATGGTGCAAGTGCTAACAAGGTAAGAATCCCCTGCTTCTTGACCCCTTTAATCACTAACCATTTCTGAATGTGGTGCAGCTGATTAGAAACAGCCATAGATGCTGATTGGCTATGCTGCCACACACCATTAATGGTCTTGACATGGCAGGAATGTTTATAAATTGCCAGCAGATTATCGATATTATCCATAGAGAATTTCATTGAACTAGATCTTCACCAAATGTAAATGGCTTACTAGAGTTTGGAAAAAGCAATGAATGTAAACCTAGTAAGAGGTTTAAAATATTTTTGCAGAGTTAAATTTTTGAATTGTCAACACAGATACATAAAATATGGTTCAAGAACGTTCTGGTTGTTAGTTTTTCATACTGGGAAAACAATAAATTGTTACTGATAAATATGTTTGAAATGAAAGCACTTTCAACTTCCTGTTAAGGATCTGAGGAAGCAATTGTTAGCAGTTTAAAAGACCAGCATTCACTAGAATTTTACTTACAATCTAAAATGTAAGGAGTAGGAGAAATAATTAGATCCTACATGATGCATCAAGAGGAAGTTAGCTATTGCAAAATTAAGGGTTCTAGAGGATATTTGCTATGTAGTTTGGCTAATACTATTGTTGCTGCTGTGGTCATCCTCCGTGGTCTAGCCTCTACTTCCCAAGATGGGAGGTTCAAACCTGATGGTCTCTTGTCGGTTTATGGAATGCGAAAGGAAACCTCAAGCCTGATAGAGGCCTCTGAGCAAAATTTCCGGCCTTTCATGCCCAATATTGAATGGGACACTAAGAACCATAGCAATAAAAGATCCATAAACAAATTTTAAAATATTGAAAAACTGCTGCTGTTTGTTATGGCAGTTCCAATTCTTACTATTCCTGATGCTATTGTTATTGTTGCTGCTAATAAAGCTAGTCTTTTTACTGTAAAATCAGTTTGTTACAATACAGGAAGATTAAGAATATATGCACTATTATTTAAGTAAAGTTTAATATTCCTGAATTAAAATCAATTTCTGTCTGAAGAGATATAAAACAATCCATTCTGACAAATCAGCAGTCCTTGTTCTGACAGTTGTAATACACACACATCAAGAAGAACCCACATTAACATTTTTGAACAGAATGCAAAACTTCCCAATTTTTTTAATTTTCAGGTTTGTTGGGACAACTACAGATATGCTGCAATAAACACTGAACACCAACTTGGTACTTACAATGCAATAAGACTGGTAAACTTCATAGTAAAATCTTTAAACAGCAAGGAATATTTAGCAATAATTTTCATTGACTTATCAAAAGACATTCACAAGTGTTAGCATTGACCAATAAGTAGAAATGTGGAATGAATAGAAGAGTTGATTAGATTGGCTAAACAGCTGTCAAAGTACAGTAGAATGCTATGAAATAAAATATGTGGACAAAGGGAATACAAAATTATTTAGATTAATCTTTAATATGTCAAACATGGAATGCTGTAACGTTCAAAGCTAAGGCCTTATCAATTGCTGTTATTTGTAACAGAGATTTAGTAGTAATAGCTGTTTGAGTGGCACAAAACTACTATGGCTATCAGTGCCGCCCTCTTGCTATAGACTTATTCATGTCAAATACATACAAAGCCATTACAAGGTTACTTAAATTAGAATACTATGCATATTTTAACTATCATGGAATATGGAATATTATTTTGGAGAAACTCAGTAGAAAGTAAACGAATATTCCTCATGCAAAAGAAGGTTATAAGAATCATTTCCAGCACCCATAGCAGACTCTTGCAAACATGTTTTTAGAAGACTGAACACAATCCTACTATGAATGTACACATTTTCTATCTTAAAATTCTTTGTATGCAATCTAACTACATTTATAACATGGAAATACACAAGATAAACACTAGACAAAAGGGTAACACCCATCATCCCGGTACAAAGCTTTCTTGCTTCCAGAAAGGTGTATATTAATAGACCATAAGCATATTTAATGCTCTCACTAATGATCTTAGGGCAAAAGTTGACAATTTCAATGTCTTTGAAACTGCTATTAAAGAGTAATTATGCTCAAAAGCATATTATTCTGTACAAGATTATCTGAATGACAAATTATCCTGATACACATATAGCTCTAAGTAGTATTAGTAAATATTAATGACAATTGCCAATTACATTTGATGCCTGCTCTAGAATTAATGAAGCTATTTAAATGTGTGTGTATTAAGAACTGACATCAAATGCGATGCATTACAAATCAAATACAACAAAATGAGACTGACAAAAGGTACAAGCCTGGTGAGAGTTAAAATAACTGTTCTTGTCTATAGATATGTTAACTTTATAACGGTAGGGAGGTATTTGATTTTGCGCAAAATTACATCGCTTTGTTTCATTTTGTATATAATATGTATTTTATTTTAAACGTTCTGTATTCTATGTAATATTTATGTACATATGTAACTATATTGTACATTTCCTCGACACACATAGTATGTATTTTATTTTAAATGTTCTATATTCTATGAAATATTTGTGTTTATATGTAATTTTTGTACATTTCCTTGACATGTTCTATGTTCACAAGCCTTTATGGCCGTCAGTGTACTCTCAGAATGCAATCCAATCTAAGCAACTGAGATTATTATAGTAAAAATTAACAAAAAATATTTAGGTTATATATATATAATAAAACCCAATAACACAAATCAATATATACCCGAACTAACCTTCAGCAAACCCAGCAGATAAGTCAGTGCTGACAGTCTGATAGCCATTAAACACAGCAGAAACTATAAGATTAAATTTTTGTAAGGAAACCACTGAATTTAACATAGCATAACCGAGATTTAGTAATACACAAGCAAGATAATCACATTAAAACAGTGATGTTGAGAGAAAATTAAGCTAAAACAAAAAGAAAATTAATTATAATAAACAGTAACCTTTTATTGGGACTTAGTATCTCGACTGGTTACCATGTTAGCCTTTAGTTCCCAAGGTCAAAGGTTCAAACCTGGCAGAGAGCAATGGATTTTTTTGGACATAAAAATTCTTAGTATGGCTTCCTTCAAAAGGGAAGTAAAGCTGGTGGTCCTTTGTCAGATTTACAGCACGTAAAAGAACCTCAAGCCTGACAAAAAGGCCTCTGAGCAAAATTTATGGTCTTTGACACCCAATGTAGAATAGGACTATTACTCACAATTATGTGCATCAGAAACATAGGGGTCTATCACGTGATTGTGCAAGTTAATAATCAAATTCAATGAATAGTTAACTCCCATAATGTTTCTTGAAATCAACAAGTGATAAAACCAGGTCTATGTGGCAAGTATAATGAAGGACATCTAACACACATACTTCACCTTTTTATAGCAATTTATTCTTTCACCTTCTTGAAGAATTTCTTTACTGGCTAGGTTGTACTTTTAGGATAGCCATTTAAGATTTATTGCAAATCTTCGATATTTGTTATCAACAAGCCAACTTTTCTAGAAAAAAAAAAAATGAGAAAGCCATATCAGTGTTCTTAGTCACAAAATCTAAATTTCAGTTGGATGATAAATAACACAATCTATTTCTTGCATTTATCTTTCCTCTGGAATAGCATGTAAAACTGTCCTCTTGTGCCAGCCCTCTGGCATGCATTGGGTCCCAAGAGACAAATCACTATTTAAATGTTCCAAATTACAAAACTCTCATATTGCTAACCAGCAGCAAGCACACACAGTGCTTATAGAAGCTGTACAGAAATCTGTATTGTTCACCCAATTTTACAAATCCTGCACAGCAATGGGAAAGTAAAAGTGGACCATTTATGACATTACTTTAGTTCCTTCCATTGGTTTATGTATTAGATGTTAAACATGTTGGTACCATTTTAACTGCTATATTTACTTTTTCTTCACACAGATCATGGAACAGATACACGGACTGACGGTTCGCCTGGGCAACATGGAGGCACTCCTCCACGATTTCATAAATCAAAAAATAAATAAACAAATATTCACTTTGAGTGTACGATGTGTGTAAATGTATCGGTGAACCTACGTTTATAATTGGTTCACTATTGAACAGTAGGAAGCAATGTAATGCATTAAATTCTCATGAACGGCAATTTGAACTATGTAAATAATCTTCTGTCAGAAATATTATAGGCAATAGTTGAAACTGTGCACCTTTTATAAATTCTTTTACACTAAAACATTTAACATCATTCACATTAACTCTAATCTGCTAACAAGTATCCAAGCCTGAAATAAACAACCATACAACACCAAACGGATAGAACTTATGCTTCGAAACTTAAGGATGTGTGTCATGGGTATAAGGTCTCGCATTCTTTTTTTGAAAGCCTTGTCAAATGCCTGTTGAGTGCTTAAGGCAGAATAAGTTATATAACTACATGAACGGTAAATCTGCAAGTTAGATGTAAGTTCTGGTCTAATACTTGTACATCAATGAAACACATCCCCGTCGTCACAATAAGAGTAAACCCTCAGTTTACACACCGATATCCAAATCAACATTGTACATCCGTGAAACCTATCGTCATCCTCCGGGGTGTAGTGGTTAGCATGCTAGCCTCTAGTTCAAGCTCACGGGTTCAAACCCAGCGGAGGGCAATGGATTTTTTTGGGCGTAAAAATCCTTAGCATGGCTTCCTTCGGAAGGGAAGTAAAGCCGGTGGTCCCGTGTCGTAGATTTACGGGACGTAAAAGAACCTCAAGCCTGATAAAGAGGCTTCTGAGCAAAATTGCCAGTCTTTCATACCCAATATAGAATGGGATGCTAAGGAACACAGCAGTTAAAGAGTGTCCATAAATAAAACTCAATTTTTTCTATTTTTTTTAATCCATGAAACATATCCTCAATGTGCATCCATAAGAGTAAACCCTCAGTTTGCACACCAATTTGATTCAACACTATTTGTGAAACGTATCCTCACTGTGCATCCATAAGAGTAAACCCTCAGTTTGCACACCAATTTGATTCAACACTATTTGTGAAACGTATCCTCAATGTGCATCCATAAGAGTAAACCCTCAGTTTGCACACCAATTTGATTCAACACTATTTGTGAAACGTATCCTCAATGTGCATCCATAAGAGTAAACCCTCAGTTTGCACACCAATTTGATTCAACACTATTTGTGAAACCTATCCTCACTGTGCATCCATAAGAGTAAACCCTCAGTTTGCACACCAATTTGATTCAGCACTATATTTGTAAAACGTATCCTCAGCCACATAAGAAGAGTAAACCTGAGTCTACATAACAATTTCTGTTTCAACATTGGAATCAACAACTTTAATCTGATACTCTTATGAAGCTTCTCTCCACTGTTACATTTTATATGCAACTTTCTTCAGCTTTTTGAATTACAAGCTCACTTTTAGCTCCATGGT
The DNA here is from genome assembly GCA_030765065.1 of Deroplatys truncata. Taxonomy (NCBI): domain Eukaryota; kingdom Metazoa; phylum Arthropoda; class Insecta; order Mantodea; family Mantidae; genus Deroplatys; species Deroplatys truncata. The sequence goes on along the minus strand of CM060985.1, from coordinate 25,940,984 downwards.
TTATAATGAGTGAACTTAAACAGAGCTGTTGTTTCCAAGAATAACACAAGGTACAAATCATTAAACTTAGTTGCCCACAATATACTTACAAACTTAAAATGGACAACTTAACTTTGTCACCAGACCTAAAAGTATGTGATGAATGTTGAAAACAATTCCCAAAGTACCAAACAGTGGTAACTTATTGTGTGCTACAAAGTACTAATGCCATGAATAGTCCAAAAATGGTTTTGAACATAGTGACCATTTTGAGGCAAGATACAGCAACGCAAAAGCTATTTCTTGTACCATTTATTCCAACCACCAATACTGCAACAATAATCAGATGGTATTCATTTGAGCCTGAAGGGAAAAAATGATCTTATTTAAAATTTAGCCAAGTTGCCTCTCGTAGGATAAGATTCAAAGCTTGAATGTTTCTCAACTCTATGCCAAATTTAAGTTACATGTGAGTAAACTAGTGCAACTAAAGTGCTGTGAACAATTGACAAGGCATCAGTGACCTGCTCCTGCTACTTTCCAGCCTCACTGCACTGAAATCCTACTACACACTGCTTTCTAAGCGATTTACTTAGAAATTAACTATAAAAGATCCCATCTTCTTAAGTATATTCCTTGTAACTTTTTGTTATATGTTTGCATAAAACGGTCATTATAGACATTTAAACCTGCAGGTTAAGATATATATAGCTTTTAAATGTTTAGATTTAAAAATTGATGTAACTAATTATATCAATTGTAAACATCTAGTAAAAGACCACATGTTGAGCCTTGCATTTCACTTTATAACATTTTATCACTTATTGCGCAAGATACTCTAAAGGTAGAGAGGTGTGCCGCTTTTCACAAGCAATTTAAAGAAAATAAGAATTTGAAACATAATTCACTTTGTTTTTGTAATTCATGAACAAAATTTTAAGTCAATCGGAGACATGGTCAAATTTTGTGAAAATTTGTGCAACTTTATGCAGAATGACTCATCCATGAAATATATCTGTACTGTCACATCAAGAAGAGCAAATCCTCACTTTAGGCAACTTCTGACTCAACAGATACCAAAACATATTCTTGCTGTTGCCAATCAAGAAGAGTAAATCCAAAGTTTAAATGCAACTTCTGGCTCAAACACTTGTCCATAAACTTATCCTTACATTCAGAGACATCAAGAACAACGCACGCATGCGCACGCACACGCACACGCACACACACACACACACTTTTGAACAGAATGCAAAACTTGCCAATGTTTTTAATTTTTAGGATTGTTGAGACAACTACAGAAATGCTGTAGTAATGAACACTGTATACTAACTTGGCATTTAGAATGCAGTAAGACTGGCAAAATCTTTAAACAGCAAGGAATATTTAGCTATAATTTTCATGGATTTATCAAAAGACATTCACAAACGTTAGCATTGACCAATAAGTAGAAATGTGTAATGATTAGGAGAGTTGAATTAGATTGACTAGAAAGATGTCAAAGTACAGTAGATGCTATGAAACAAAATGTGGACAAAGGGAATACAAAATTTAGATTAATCTTTAATATGTGAAACATGGAATACTGCAAAGCTCAAAGCTAAGCCCTTATTGATTGCTGTTATTTGTAACAGAGATTTAGTAGTAGTAGTAGTAGTATAGCTGAGTGGCACAAAACTACTGTGGCTATCAGCACCACCCTCTGGCTAAACACTTATTCACGTCGAATATATAAGCAATACATACAAAGCAATTGCAAGCAACAGATTATAAAAGTATAAATATCTTTTGTTGAATTTTTAGACTGTACACAAAAAAAAAATCACAAATCAATATATACCAGAACTAATCTTCAGCAAACACAAGCAGATAAGAGAGTATGGACACAGTTTGAAAGCCATTAACACACCAGAAGCTACACTTCACAGGCTATTTCCATTAAGTTTAAAATATGCATTTCAGTGCCCAAACAAATATCTTGCACATGTATTTCAATCAAAATTTAAAAACTATTTTTTTAGAATAAAAGCTAACGGAAGGTTACTGACACAAGTAGGCAACAATGTTTTCTGCATGGACTCCTTACTGGGAACTCTGCATTTAAAATCCTGCCAGGATTGTTCTCCCTCACTGGGGCTTCTTCCGGGTTTTCCTTTAGTCCTAATAACTAGCAAATACCAGGGAGATACCCTAAACTTTGGCCTTTAACATTTCTTCCCTACTTTTCTTTCTTAATTATTTCAATGCATTTATCAGTGTGCATCGCTTGTAATGTCCTAAGTCCTTTAACAGTTCTAAAAAAATAGAGGTAAAAATACTGGGAAAACTAAAAGCTTTCTATATAAAGAGTGGTTAGTATTAGGGCCTTTCTTGAAAATCTTCATTACATCTCAATTAAGAAGTTTGTTACAAGTTTTATTTTTAAGTCATAAAGTATATACACCAATGTGTGCCTTTTTCTGAAAATGCTTTTTTTTGGATTCAGGGGTATCTTAAAATTTGTATTTTATTTTGGACAAAATATTGACATGGAAACTTAGATAGAATGCAATTCTACTTCTACAGTCTACCCACTAAAAGTAGGTTTGAGTGTAAGAAATTTCCAGAAATTCACCAATAAAAACTATAATGTAACATACAGCTGAATACGTGTTGCAATGTGTGGCATTGCTGCCAAGCAATCATGAAGACAAGTCACAGCTGGTCATCACAGTTAAGTGGTGAAGTGCAATATAATGAACAAGTTGCAGTAATGCTTAAAACGGGTACATGTGAACAGAATAATAAGGCATGTTAATGTCGCCAGCCAGAAAATACCTGCACAATGAGTGTCCATTGAGTTTGTAAAATTAAATTGTTAAATGGTGTTCATATTAACTTAATATGACGTTTCACTGTGCACAATGTGGGCCAGAGGCTCCCTCCTCCGTCAGATTACATGAAAACAAGTTGTATAAATTTGTGTTCTTTCCCTTCCTGTCTTAATGAGTCTTAACATTTTTGTTTCAGCACCTGAAAGACCGTATGAATGTGGTTTATGTGGAGGGGGATTTAAGATCCGACAAGGCGCAAATGTACATATGCAACACTACACGTAACGTGTGCGGTTCGGCATTCCGGGACGCTAGCACATGGAACTGCTACATGCAAATATGTACACACACTTATCTTATACTGAAGTAGTCATCATTATAAGTGACGTATGTGTATTTCAACTTTTGTTTACAAAACTGGGGGCGGCACCGTGGCTAGACCGCTCACCTCTCACCGAGGCGGCCTGGGTCCAATCCCAGGGACCTGCATGTGGGATTTGTGGTGGACAAAGCGGCGTCTGGGCAGGTTTTCTCCGGGTTCTCTGGTTTCCCCCACCATTCATTCCACCAAATGCTCCATCATCACCTTTCCTTTCATCCATTTCACCATCATTTCGTTTCATCTACTTCCTTCCTCCCATACCAGGCATCGGCTGATCACCCATCCTGGTTATTCTGTCTGATCCATTAGTGTCTGCTCCTCGATGGGCCTCTGACCCCAGGCACCTGTCTGTAAGTCCTGGGGGGTGTAAGTCCTACATAAGAGGAGGTTAAACAGATGAAGTTTCAGTCCAGTTTTGTAAAGATACAAAATTTTGTTATCAGCTTTGATTCTGAATTATCCTGCAAAAACATTGCTGTTCTGTGCAGTTTCGCTACTCTCAAATGTGACTCAAACCACAGAGGTGCACCTGAACCTCCAAGTGTTTATTTATTTATTTTTATTTATCTATTCATTTATTTATTGTTGAAAAAGGATAAATGAAGAAAGAACATACTGGGAGACTGATAATTCTTGTTTCTTATCAGGAGTGCAGTTCAAATGCCAGTTGGTAGGCTTGGTTGCAGCATATTCAATTTTGACAATCAACTATTTGTGTTCTAAGGCAAAACTTCATATCTTAGTTTGCTTGTTTTGGTCCTAGTAGCACTCCATTTGCTAATGGTCTGATGTTTTGTGGCATTTTGCCACTTGATTCCTCAGATTTGAGAAATACTGTTGTGCCCTGGAGAGATTTTCTGAGCGATTGCCAGGGAAGCTGTAAAGAGTTCTTGTTACTGTGTCTTGTTCTTTGAAACTGCCACTTCTGACGCAATAATCTTGGAGCCAATATGTAGGAGTTCCTCTTCTGCAATATTTCACAAGGTATCGTGAAAGTGATGCTTGATGTTTGTGTTATCCTACATGGCTGATAAGTTTTCCTCTGGCTATATTACGTTGTCCTCCGTGGTCTAGTGACGCCATGTTAGCCTCTAGTTCCCAAGGTCAAACCCGGAAGAGGACAATGTATTTTTTTGCATGTAAAAATCTTTAGTATGGCCAGTGATTGTGTCACAGATTTATGGCATGTAAAAGAACCTCAAGCCTGATGGAGGTCTGAGAAAAATTTGCAGCCTTTCACGACCAATATATAATGGGATGCTAAGGACCATAGTAGTTAAAAAGCATCCATAAATAAATAAAAACCTGTTTCCTTGAATGCTACTAACAGTTAACTTCAAAAAGACTAAATATTTATCAAATACAGAATCGCCACTAAGTCTTTAATAACATTTGGTACACATCAATGCAAGATAAAGAAATACTCTATGAAATGCTGCCAACAGTTCAAACCAAATCCCAAGGAAGATTTGGAATTTGCCAAACAAGTAACGAAAAACATATCAATGACTCTTCTATTTCTTTATCCCAGCACAGGTATATAGTTCTTCCATACTTAGAACAACAATCTCCTGAACATAACACATGATCAGTCGCACCTTACTTAAACCATTGAAGAAAACCATTAAGTGTTTCTAACACAATTTTATACTACTGTTCTTTTACTTAATCATTATTACAGTGCACTCTTAGTGCCAAAACTACTACTACTACTGAAGAAAATGTAGCCTGTTTTGGATCATTTCTGAAACACAAAAGTGCCTTTGATGAAATACAGCATAAGCACTTATTTAAATTAGAACCCCCTTTGATCAATGTTGTTTCTAACATTGTCATAGCTTTATACACATGCTTTCAGATGCTTAATTACCAAACTCAATCCCTAAGTTTACAAGCTCTAGTGACACAAGGGAGTGTTAGGCTCCTTTCTATATATGTTTATAGAATTTTTATTTACTGTCACATGATAGTACAGTTTGTGCTTTTGCAAAGGATTGCAATATCTGCAGACAACTCTGCAACACTTTGCAGATATAGTATGCAAGTGGCACTCAAAATGTGGGATGCACATGAACCCAAAACAGATCAAAGTGCCATTTTCTCAACTGTATGCAACTATAAAAGCCAACAAGAAGTGCTGCTGCTAAGTTGCTTGCTTTATAATATAAAACAGCTGCAGTATCAGTAAAGGAATGGAACTAACATGAAACGTTGCTCTCATGCGATAGCTAGTGAACACTGCTAAATTACCAAGTATACAAATTAAGCTATGCTACCTGCTTTTCCAAAAAAATGCGGGATTTTGCATCATATTTTACTTTAAACAAAAGATTGATCTGCAATGCATACACAGCAAAAGTGGCTAATAAAAGGTGTGAGGTACTTAGTGAACTTCATGTAACAGAATAACTGTGGTATATTTTAAACCGGAAATTAGGATATGATCAGAAGTTAATTTCTACACATACTGTATGAAATAATGTTCAGTGCTGTTGCAATAAAGTAGAGGACTATGAAATAAAAAGAAATCTTGCATTCCATTCAATGACTTTCTCTACTATACAACTATTCTCACATGTACTTCTTGTTAATAGATATACTTTAGTTACAAATATTGTTGTAGATAAGGATGCAGTAGCTAACGCAATTGTCAGATTTTTAAAAATGGGTCACTATGTGACAAACCTGAAATTGCATACTCTTTGCATATCCACCAAGATGAAAGAAAAAAAAATAGTGTCTTACCACTTGAAAATTCAAACTAATAACAAAGAATATCTTGGAAATGGGTAATGGCACAAAAATGCTAGACCTAAGCTGTGCTTTAATGAGATCAATATTTTAGTAACAAGATTTGTAATTTACCACTTATACAAAACTTGTTTACAGTGAAGAGGACTTCACAGGTTATTCCCAGCATAATATGTATGCTCAATGAAATGCATGTGTATTTCAATCAAAATGCAAAAACAGTTGTTTTTTTTTTTAGAATAAAAGCTAACAGAAGGTTTACAGACATGAGTAGCCGAGATTGTTATGGCATGGACTCCTGACTGGAGGTCTGCAGTTAAATTCCTGCCAGGATCATCTCCCTCACTGGGGTTTTCCTCAGTCCTAATAACTGGCAAATGCCAGGGAGATACCCCAAGCTTAGGCCTGGAACATTTCTTCCCAAATTTTCTCTCAATTATTTCAATGCATGTATCAGTGTCAATCGGCTGTAGCGTCTTAAGTCTTAACAGTTCTAAAAAACACAAAATAAATAAATAAAACTAAAACAAGCAGAGAAAAAAGGGGGGAGAGGGGAAATTAAAACCTTTCTATGTGAAGAGTGGTTAGTATTTGGGACCTTTCTGGAAAATCTTCAATTAAGAAATTCATTACAATTTTCATTTTTAATTAAGCTGTTTATACATAAAGTGTGCCTTTTTCTGAAAATGCATTTTGGGGGGGGGGGATTCAGGGCAATCTTAAAATATGTATATTATTTTGGGCAAAATATCAAGATGAACACTTTAGGTGGAATGCAACACTCTTCTGCAGTATACTCAAACCTACTTTTAGTGCGTATAACACCAGTCAGTTTCCAAATGTTTGCCAATAAAAACACTAATGTAGCAAAGCTCAATACGTGTTGCAATGTGTGGTGGCATCGTCTTCGTGATTGCTTGGCATCAAGTCAGCAAGCCATAGCTGATTATCACAGTTAAATGGGGGAAGTGCAATAAGATTTACAAGTTGCAGTAATGCTTAAAAGAGTTAAGTGTGAACAGAATAGTATGGTGTACTACTGTTGCTGGCCAAAAAATACTTGCACAATGAGTGTCCATTGAGTTTGTAAAATTAATATGTTAATATGAACACCATTTATTAAATGACATTTCACTGTGCACAATCTGGACTGGATGAGTCCCCTCCCCCATCAGATTGTATTTAAACTAGTTGTATAAATTTGTGCTCTTTCCCTTCCTGTCTTAATTAGCCAGCATTTTGTGTCAGCCTCTGAAAGACATTTCAAATGTGGCCTGAGAGAGTCAGGTTTTAAAACCTGACAGGCGATGACTACATATGCAGGGTGTCGCCGAAACACCCTAAGCGCAGTTCTACAGGCACGAATGGCGTCCCGACAGTCCTCATTCCACCACAGAACAGGAATACGCCGAGGGCGAGAGGACGAATGGCGAATTGTGCATTTGGCAGCAGGTAGCATCATAGAGGTAAGGTGCTGCACCATTTCGTTAACGTCAGTGAAGGGCTGGCCCTCAAAACACACGAGGCTGGAATACAATCTTCAGTCGGCTTTTCTGAATATCCAGGTAGGTACTCTGGAATGCTGGACATGGTGAGACAGAAGAGAAACGATGCAGGGGTAATGGTCGCTGGAGTAGGTGTCAGCGACGACATTCCACTGCAGGTGACTAGCAAGCTGGAGTGAGCGAACGGCAACGTCCAAGTGAGACAATGTACCAGAAGAATCGCAAAGAAAAGTAGGCTCACCTGTATTGAGAATAGAGAGGCTGAAATGATAAAAAACATCAGAAAGAAGTTACCCTCGCACAAGCCCTTGGCGAACCCCACAGGGGATGATGGACATTAAAATCTCTCAACAGAAGAAATGGTGGTTGGAGAGCGGACAGAAGATCTCGAATGTCCGGGGGGACGATGGAGGTGAATACACAGAGAAAAGAAAAACCCAGGTAATTGAAGCCTAACGGCAATAGCTTGCAAGTCAAACATAAGAGTTTGAACGTCGTTACACACTAATAACATGACACCTCCATGAGCAGGAGTACCCTCATCCGGTTCAAGATCGTAGCGAACTGGAGTATACCCTCGGAGATCAAAAGGATCGTGAGGGCGAAGCTTAGTCTCTGGCAAACATGACCATAGGTGAATGGGAACGCAATAAAAGTTGCAGTTCCTCCCTATGCGATCGTACACCACGAAAATTCAAGGTCAGGATAGCCATGAAGAAAAGGGATAAACTTCTTATTTGGAAGGGCGATTCAAAATTACCTTCTACTTAACCTTTGGGCTCAGGCTCTTGGTATGGAGTTGGTCAGACTCCATAGCATCCTCGAAGGGAGGGCCCACACGCTCAGAGCCAGAAACAGATTCAAGTGCCAAGAATCCGTTCTGGGTGGCAATGGGTGAGGGATGGCACTGAGCACGGCTTGTCCTAGGAGCATCCTGGGACTGCGAGCTTCGAGGAGAAGGTGCACTCTTCTTACCGCGTGCGCGGAGTCTCTTTCAGAAAATCTTCCCTACGAAGTTTCTGCTTTTGCTTCTTTTCGGTGGCTTGAGACTTCAGAACCTTAGGACCAGCTTTAGATGGCTTGATAACCGTGCTAGAGACTGACAGACAGACGGTAGTGGCGGTCAATGCAGTTATGGTCCAGGTATGTGTTTCGGCATCCTTTTGGGGTATTGGCGGGTCAATAACAGAACTAAATGTACCAGATCGCAGGAGAGAAGGTCGGCGTGCATGGTAACATCTCCGGGCTTCGGCAAAGGAGTGTTTCTCCTTTACCCGGATCGCCTTCTCGTCCAAGTACTGGACAGTCAGCAAATGACACAGAATGAGACCCTTTGCAATTAATGCAGATGGGGGCTGTTGAACAGGTACCTTCATGCGCGGGTTGGCTACATGATGCACAGATGGTAACAGCACTCTTACATGAGACTTGCATACGCCCAAAACGTTGGCATTTAAAACAACGCAGAGGTCTAGGAATATAAGGCCTCACCGCAATACGTTCGTACCCTGCTGAAATGCTTGTGGGCAGATCAACGCCATCAAATGTTATAAACAGGGTATGGGTGGGTACCAATACGCTGTCGCGTTTGGCCTGCACTCGATGCACTGCTGTCACCTTTTGTTCTGAAAGATAATCTATGAGCTCATCGTCCAAAAAACCATCGAGGCTATGGGTGGCAACGACGCCTTGACAAGAATTCAACCATGGAGAAGCGTAGCGCGCAACAAGGCTTTACTTTGTTGATCGGACTTCATTTGTGCTAATAAGGAACCATTCCGTAGACGAGTGCAGGACTGAACGGCACCAGCAATAGCATCAATGCCCTTCTGAATAATAAAAGGGTTCACCTTCTCAAAAATTTGTGCTTCCTCTGTTTGTGAAATGACCAAGTAACAAGCAGATGTCGGTGGTGCTATTTGTTACATATGCTTTTTGGCACTTCTTGTTAATGGAGAAAGGGAGCTCCATAGCAAAAGAAATCCTCCACCATTGCTACCATCTCCGACCTTGGGATCGGGCTTCCCGGGCATTATCCCGACTTGGGTGAGTGGCCTATCTATACCTGACTCACCCCAGGGTCACACCTCCCAGAACATAAACAGAGGGACCCAATGGCCGTCAGAAGTCAGCAGCTCATGCAATGGCACTCCCACGGGACTGCAGTTGAACAGCGGATATGAACACATACCCTACATGACGACCCTGGGCGGTGGGGATGGCGCCATTACCCACTCACCCAGCTGCGCACCCAGTGCGTAGGTATCCATCGGCCTGTGTCCACGGAGGATTAAAAGAAAAGGTAAACATAAATAAAAAAATCTCTGTGGGCATTTTGCACGCAAGGTAGGCCGGCAAGGAAGGAAAAGAGATGTAAGAATGAATGGTCGTAATGCGAAATATTCGTAAATAGAGAGATCAAGAAAGAACGATGGCAAGGGGCAGCATGGAACAAAATGTAAAGAATGCACGAGAGCCTACCTTGAGTCCCCTGGTCACGAGGACGAACCCACCTCGACCGGACGAGGGTGGAGGGACGATGGCGATGATTGGCTCCGGCACCCCGGGTATGCCAAACCCATACTCACATAAGGTGAGCCCCTGGGGGGTCACAGAGGTCAAGACATAACTGGTTGATGACCCCCAGATAAGCAAAAATAGTGTTGCAAAACCATCAGAACTTTACAAAATCTTCTAACTATTCCAATTAATTTGAGAAAATGGTTGTGTATGCAAAAACTGCAAAGAAATTAATTGTTGCTTATGAATCACTCTTGCAATGTAGCTGAAAATCAGGATCATACACCTAATACTTTGAGATAATCGGGTAACTTTGCAAAAACATTTTTTCACGTAATCTATGCAAGTAAGAGGAATATGGTATTAGACTACTTTAACTAAGGGAGCAACTGGTGAAAGCTACTTTTTTATTTCCACTTCCACTCCATGTATATAAATAGAAGGGACTGCCCCTTGTCTCCTATTGGTCCCTTCTGCCAATCCCTTTATGCAGGGGAACTGCTAAACTGCCTGTTTGAGGCTTTATATTTGTACTATCTAGCAACAGTATACAGGCTTTGCACACTACTATTATTCTATTAAAATTGTGTTTATAAATCTTTATGGTCGCATGGTAGTAAACTGTGCTGTTTAGAATTTTGGTCTCAAAACTTTGTCATGGTCCATTACCAATGCACACTTGGCTACTACTGATTTTTCAGTGTGTCCTAGTTGGCAGTTTTTTTTTTATGGTGTTAATGCTGCACTTGGACTTGGCTGCAGCCACATGGCATGCAGTAAATCTCTTGTATCAAGAGCAGCTCCCATCTGTCCTTTGCAGATCTGAGTTGAAGTTTTAGTTTTCTGGCAAGTTTGAAGATCATTTTAAATGTTTGCTCTCTCCAACAGATTGCCAAAGCAATCTGCAATGCCATTAATACAGGGCAAGAATGTCCTATAAGAATTTAATGTGGATACAGCGACATGGAGAGGAATTAATCTGATTAAATGAGATTTGCTACATCTTCAAGAGCAATGTGCCAGGAAGCAGATTACAATTATGAACTTCAAGAAGAAAAGGTACACTACCTGCTGCACAAATTATACAAATAAAAAAAAATCTAACATTTGCCAAACCTAGTATTTTATTCTTTGAAAAAAGTGCAAGCACCTATACAGTGTAAACACTTAATGTTAATTTTTCTGAATTCCCAGAAAAGTGCTTAAGGGATTTTATTGTATATCAAAAGTTTATGAATGACCTATGAATTTTGAAATTCCAGCAGATAAGTAATCCCTAAATTCACCAACCTCCACAGTAGATTCTACCATTAAGCTGAGATGATGATCAGGGAATTGCTGATTAGTAAACCAGCAGTCAAAAATGGGGACAATAGATCCTTGAAACATGTCCAGCCAATAATGTGGCATGTGGAGCAATAGGAGTGTTCAACATATTCATTTTCCAGCATTTAAAGTTAAAATTAATTTAAATTTTTCTTAGAAAACTGCAAATGGTACTAGTGTAAGGAAAGCAGTTGCACACTGAAGATATGAAAATTGTTTACATTTTCTAATAATGATATTTAATGTTATCACTGTCAAAATTGTTTATGCAGATTGACAGCATTCCTTAATGTAAATAAAGACTAAATTGCTGTTGCAATCTGCAAACAAAAGCATGCAATAGTTGAGCTTCAGTTCAGAAGTAACGATTTATTTATGAATGGAGGCAAATCTGTAAACATCTTTAGTTGAAAAAATATAAACCTTGTCTGTTCTACTACATTTTGTCATAAGTTATGTCCTATGATTAAGATGCGATTTCAAAATAAAAGGCACTAAAACCAATAGTATATAATTCAGAAATCAATGTACATTTTTTACTTCATAATTCATTCAAAATGATTGCCTCTGGTTTTTACACAGAACCTTAATCTGTTAGTCCAGTCTTCTATTGCACCATAGATAACATCTAGAGATATTTCCTGTGCTGCATTTACAAGATCTAAACTGGAATGAGGTTTAGTACAGGCCTTACTCTCCAAGATATCCCGTGGATTTGGATCTGGCCTACCAGAGGACCAATCTTCTGCTGCAATGAATTCTGGAACAATTTCCCTTAGCCTTGCTTGGGTTGCTCTACCCTTGTGAGCTGGAGCCAAGTCTTGTTGAAAGACCCAGTGCATGGCATAGAAGAGCATGGTGTTAAAGAGCCTCGCAAATGCCTCTTAAGATATCCTGTTGATGCTGCTGGTCTCCTGTTCTTATATCTTGTTTGCAGAAATGGAGAGATGATTTTTCGTGATGTGACATTCTACCAAACCATTATTGATGTAGTTGGTGCCCTCTGTGAACCCATGGAACTAACATTTTAGCTTCCTCTGAGCCCCATGCATGTATTTTATTTTGCTTATGTATTTTTCATCCACTGAAAATTCTCATCCGTGAAAAGGATATTTTCATGATCATTCTGAGCATGCCACTATAATAATCTGATCTTTTGTACCTGATCCTCTTTAGCTTTGAGGTCAAATGTACCACTGAACATCAATAAGCTCTCACAAGGTGGTCTTTGACAATCCAAGAAATGGATTGGCAAGTCTTCAGTAAAGGATTCACCAGGTATCTTTGTAGTTGGTAAACAAATTTTAATTAAATTCTTACTTGTTTTAACTTGAAAATGTCATTTGCTACTACACTACTATAAGGCCTCGCTTATTACTTTTATGAGAACATTATTACAGCTGAAACTAGAAATCTGTTTGGTCCACAATCTAAAAATCGCAATTAGATACCAAATGAATCAGGATCAGGCAATATGGACATTAAGGAAACTAAGATCAGCATGAAATTAAGGAGAAATGTGTAGAAACTCCAACCTCCACTTATTTAGTGAATCAGATGTCCTCAATGAACTATTTCATAGATAATAAATTACGTAAAAAAAGATAATGCATAACAACTTATTCAAAAAATATTAACAAGATGTTCCAGAAATCATTTGCCTGAAAATTTAATCTGAAATAAAGCAACATTACACGAATATGTTATCCAATTTTTCAGTAAGTAACCACAAATCCCAGTATACCTAGTATGTAAAAAAAATTCCAGTGTGAATAGATTCCCTACAAACTCTTGTCAAATGTTGCTTAGGCTCATTCAGCAATATTCAAACTCAAACAACAGTTTACACAAGCAGATGGGATACTCTTAAACTGCTTTACACATTTTATTTTTCAAAATCACTGTTTGAGACACTTTAAATTTCAAATAGAATATTAATACTGAAGTTAAGCATATTTTCTTATTTAACCCTTTATAGCCTGGTGTATCATTTATTAAAGGTGTTTTTCTTGGGTTTTAGGATTTTTAATGGGCTTTTTTTCTAATGTTATACTAACCTTCAATAATAAAATTAGGCTATTAATAGCCATTTTATATTGTAAAAATAATATTTTTGCAATAAAACTGTAGTGCTTTTTAAATAATAAAGAGCAAAATGTAAGCAACTCCAGTGAAATGTAACCCCATCAGCATCCAAGCTTGCCATTACACCAGTTATTTTACTTGGGACTTCCCCTTCCTTTACCACAGGCACATTTCACTGCAGTTGCTGGGACTAACTTCACTTTGAATGGATGACCGGTCCATTTCATATCACTAATGATCATAGCTCTTCAAATCACTTAGCTATGGTGCTGGTGAAAGGGATATAAAAGCCGGTTTGGGAAATAGAGGAAGAGCGCATGTGTAACAAAATAATTCCGGTAATAAACGGTTAAGACATTCTAGAAAACCACCCTTTCAGAATATAGCAAGATGTTTTTAAGATTTCATTAATATACTGCAGAATATATATAATCATCCTAAATAGGTCCAAAAACCAAGGTTTCTTGGTTCAACTGAAAAAATGCCTGGTACCCAAAGTGTTAGTGCTAATGCACAAGATTATGTTCACGATTAAACAGGTACCAAGAATGAAAATGAAAAAGTATGCAAAAAAGAGTGAATGGTTGCAGTATTTGATGTGCTGCATATTGCAATTTATAATTAGGATGCTTTCACAGCTATTGAAGCAAATAAATTTTCTGCATCTTCATAATTCGTACTTGTGCTACAACTGAAGATACAATGGGAACATTATCCATTATAATGACTTCAATAAATTTCCCAAGATATGCCATGTTCAAGAATATGGAGTAAGTATTGTGCTGTTACTCTATTTTACATGTTAAACTTACTGAAATTGTGGTACTCAGTCTCCAACTTAATTGTAAAAGATGCGAGTAGTTAAAAGTTAATAAAATTTACATCTTTACCATGTTGTTGCTTTTGCTACCACTTTCTATAACTGGTGTTGCTATCTTATGGTGTTGCTGCTGCTTGGATGCGCTGCAATCTATTGTTGCTGAATGTTGTCTGCTAGATGCTGCCAATAACTTCTGCTACTATGACATGCTGCCATCTATTATTGATATGCTGTCTCCTGGATGTGTTGCCATCTTCTGCTGCTACTTTGATATGTTACTTCCTCAATCAGCATCTGTGTGGTGGAATACAACACATGAAATTCTTGCCATGTTCAAGTGTCTTAAGATAATTGTAAGGTGTTATACAGCAGCATCAAGCGAGTTAACATTGGGAGATTAAGGAAAAACTGTCAATCTGACATAGGAGTGGCGAGATATGGTGCATGAAACATTCTACCACATTGACATTGTGACTGTTACATTATAAAACACTGTTTCCAAAATGCAAGGAAGTGTTCAATTTGATAAATGAGGAGCTTGCAAGCAAAATGCATTATGTCCGTAAATCAAAACTTCTAAGGTGACAAGAAAAAACTCGGAACCTTTAAAGTTTCAATGAATTTAAACAGTTGAAAATGGTAATGTGTTTACACTTGCTCAAAGTTAAACTACGACTTGAACAAAATATGAAATTGTATCCAAGGCCAGTATCCAACGTAAAATTTTCAAAAATCATGGACAAGTTTATTTGAAACATCAAAGACTAACATGGTTTTGATTCAAATATATAAAATAGGTTTTTTAGTTAGAAAATTATTTTTTTGCTGGCAAAATGTACTGTACAGATTCTAAAACAAATGCAAGACTTAAACAAGAGTACTTGATCATTTAGTTTATTATATGAATTCATTATTTATTACTACTGGGTGATCAGCATAGAGCACAACAGGTTTTATGGCTCTTAGCCAGCTGGCAGTAAAGCTCAAGACTTCAGTAAGAGCTGAACTTTTGAAAATGTGGCACATGTTTGTTAGTTGACGCAATGCAGTGTGTATTAAGTAAATGGCTCTATTCATTGGTACTGGCCCAAAAAGTATTCATTTATGATTAATATGTACATACAAATCTGCTAATGCCAAAAGCAGATTTCAAGAGAGATTTTCTGATATTCAAGTTCCAGGTCGAACTAAGATTCATAGATTAGTAAATTACGTGAAACAGGAAGCATTTTTCATAACATAAGAAGCCACATACAAAACTCTCAGAAAAAACGTATAGCACTGAACAATCTCTGCAAAGGTCTCCTAGAAAATCACATCGACAGCTTTCTCAGCAAATGGAAACTTCCTATGGCTACAAAGTTGTTCAAAGTTAAAGCCCTATAAAATTACTGTAGTGCAAGAACTTAAAACTGGGCGACATTGCTTTAAGAAAGCAATTTTTTTAATGGGTTTTGGATCAGGTACATGATGGCCAAATGGACTGTAACCTATTTTCTTTTTGGACAAATCATGGTTCCACCTAAGTGAGTATATTAATACATCAGGCAGTATTTTAATACCTGAATAATTTCAATTGTATTTTTATAATAAATAAATTCAGTAACAGCCCGTCTTGAAACAACATGTATGTAATAATTATTTGAAATGTATGCAACAGTAATTGCATATGCTTATTACTTTCTCTACTACGTATAGTAAGTAGGGGAAGTATTGCATTCCACCCAAAAATTCGATACCGAGATTTCACCGGAAATACATGTTTTGAGACCTCCTGAATACAAAAAAAGCATTTTTGGAAACATGTCCGTGTGTGTGTCTGTGAACAGCATAACTCAAAAACGAACAGTTGGATAAACACCAAACTTGGTATTTAGGTTCAGTATCTTCCAAGGATGCGACACGAAGGTTTTCAAGAAAATCCCCCCACCCCAGACTACCCTTTACATGGAACATTTTTCGAAAATTTTAATTTTCTCAAAAATGGCTCTAACGATTTTGATGAAAATATCATACGTTTAAGATAATGTCATGAAAAATGAAATGTATATCTCGAATTTTCTGGGAATGTCTCCAAAAGTATTCTTCATTGTGAACGACTTTTGCATAACTGGTAAACCATAAGAGATAGACAAAATTTTACTACACAAAAATTGTAGATCGTGTTAAAATACACAATTTAGGTCATATACATTTCTTTTGTTGAGTGAACCGTTTGAGATATTGCTTGTTATTTCCTTAAATTTTTCAATACTTATACTTTTTCTCAAATTCGTTATTCATTTTTTTTATGTCCTGGACATGCAAAGAGAATGTAATGCGCCACATAGCAACCAGCATTAAAATATTTGACTATCGCTTAAAAGCTACCATATTCCCCTTGCATCTACAAGAAAATTAGCAATAAGATTGACAGCTCGATATCTCGATTAACATGAAGCATATGGAGAATAAGCGTTTGTAAAATTAGATTGTACAAGAGTAGAGAAAGTCATGCGAGTGTAACACATCAGATTTTTTATGTCCTGGACATGCAAAGAGAATGGAATGCGCTACATAGCAACCAGCGCTTAAAATATTTTACTATCGCTTAAAATCTACCATATTCCCCTTGCATCTACAGGAAAATTAGCAATAAGATTGACATCTCGATATCTCGATTAACATGAAGCATATGGAGAATAAGCGTTTGTAAAAATAGTTTGTACAAGAGTTGAGAAAGTCATGTGAGTGTTACACATCAGATTTTCTTTTATTATAAACATGTTTTATAATATGTGAATACATTATATACTTTAATAATGCAAGAGCTGTGAGAATAAGTTGCTAACAATCAGGTAACCTTGTGGCAATAATGAGCTTTAGAGTTTGAAAATTACTAGTCATGATTAAAGCAATGATAATGTAATTTCTCTAACATAAAATTAGCCAATCAACAGCAAAGAAAAGCTTTAAGTAAAATGCAGATATTCTATTGGACTAGAATTAGCCAATCAGAGACTAGAAATACCGAAGCTTATGGGTTTTGACCGTTTCAAGTTGCTCAGATGCTGGCAAATCTTGGTAGTGAACAGATGGAAGATGTGTTCTCTACAGAAATATTACGTGTGAATCGTAAAATACGTATACGAGCTAAGTGAAAGTATTAAAGATTCTCACAGTTCTTAAAAAGTGTAGTGCTTTATAAAAATGTGCAAGGATTAATAAAAGTGAATTTAAAAAGTTAAATTCTGTGATTTCTACATTCTCGTTGCCCCATGCCTTGACTAAGATACATGACTCTACAAACATTATTGATGCAGTCAAGACAAATTCAAACAAACAATATATAGAAACAGTTTTCATAACAAAGTTAAAAATTAGTGTAAAACTTTGAGTGTAATAACAAAAACACATCTTAAAATCGCTTCTCATACGTAGCAGCATATTGCATAATAACAGTAACTATTACGTAATCAACAAATTCAAACCGACACCCAAATCGTGTTGCAAACTACTAAAGCACTTAATATTTATGTAAAAATATTATACGTGAGCTAAATACCTTCAAGTTGGCTCCCATACGTGGGGCAGTTAAAATTACGTAACCAAACAAAATAAAAGCAGCACAACATAACCTTCAAGTTTAAACAATACGTTAAGCTAAATAACTTCTTCAAATACACAAATCAATTATCATTGAAGTGCTGAAAAGCCCAACCATCTTCACCAGGAACTCCTGTATGATCAAAAAATAGGTGTGGTATGCTATTAGCAGCAAGATTTTTTTTCTTTTTTTTTTTCTTTCTTCAGAAACTAGTGAGGTATGTACAAAACATTTTGAAGCCATTTATTGGCAAATTAACTAATGGGAGAAGAAGTTGCATGACTTTCCAGCAGGACTGCAACTCACATACTGCCAATTTCTCCTTACAGAAAATCTATGAAGTGTTTGCAGATAGAGTTATCACTAACATATGCCCCCACGTGCAATTTAACCACCTGCAATTTTCCTCTCTGGTGGATTAAAAGAGAAAGCTTACAAAACAAATCCACATGATTTACAAGAACTTAAAAATAACATTCGTTGAGAAATTTCTGCCATTTCTCAGAGGGAACTGAAGCATGTAATGGTCATTTCCTAAGCACGTGCCAGAATGCTTGAGCAACAAAGGGAGGTACATCTAACATCGCCTGGTTTGATATGTGGGTACTTTAATTTAAGTGTTTACTCTGCTTCTTTGCTAGAAATATCTTGCAGAACAAAACGTAGTATATTTACTAAAGACATGCAGTCGGCATATATAGCAAGCAGTACTGCCTGCCAGCTAAGACCATGACACCTGTTCTGTTCTATGCTGATCAGTCACTATTACATTAATTCAGCGATTCCATATAACAAACAAAACTGTTTACAAGTGTGGTTGTTACATGAATATACTCATGTGTGGATGGTGGAAGAGCCTGGTTTTGATAGTCTCTCCTCCAATTCATTATGCTCATCTTGTAAACACAGGTCTTATCAATCACATTAACATAAAAGTTGAGCTTATTTATCCAGTTTACACCAAATCTTTGTTGCAGTAATTTATCAATGTCTCTTTCTCTTCCTTAATATTATTTTTAATGGCACTAATGTTGGATCAAATGTTTGTAAATTTCCATGCTATGGCCTCTCTTTAACAAGGATGTAGAACTATCATCCACTGAATAGCATATCCCAACTTGTTAGCAATGTATATTTTGCCTGCTCTAATTTTTTTCACAAGCTAACCCTTCCTTCCTTCCTTCCTTCAAGTGATCACTCAGAATTCTGAAGCTGCAAATCTGCCAATCCCTTTACAGCACATGACCTCTTCACAGCACAATCAAAGAAACATATTGTACATTACTCTTAATGTAATCAACAGGCCACCCTCATTTACTTGCCATCAGAACAATTAAAGCGGTCACTCCTATGCCCTTTTACAAGTCTCTCTCTTTGTAAACAAATAGGTAGGTATTAAGGAAAAGAATGTACTATACCGTTGAAAAGTCTACAATGAAAACAATATATTAACAAGTCAACAATTTAAGTCTGTTGCAGATGGTGAAAAAACTTTTGTATTTCCTTGAATGTATTGGTTTTGTAAATTTGTGGACTTAATGTAGTTTGAACTACAGGTCTGCATTCTCATAAAAATGAGATCACTCACCAGGTCACCTTCGGTTGCCACATACATGAGCTGAGATAGGTTTCACCAGGTGCATGAAGACTAGCAGAGACAGCCAGTCGGTTATGGTAAAGCCTCAGTCGTTCATCCACAATCATAATGCTGTAGTTCTCCGGTGCATGCCAGTGGTAAGAGAGCTTCCAACAAGTCCTAGTTCAACAGAACCAGATGCTAATGTAATACTACAGTCAACAGCAAATGTTTACACTACAACTAGAGATTTTACTGGGAGTGAATTTATAAAACATTGCATTCGTTTTTTTATAAACTGCAGAAACTCAAATCGTTTATTACATACCCAATTTATTGCTGATATATAATCCATTATCTGGATAATGGAATGTTATGCATTGCAATTTATTTTTGTAACTTTAAATTTATTAACTGCATAGATCATGTTGGATGGGCTGTAGTTTTAACACACTTTAAAAATTAGTTTTTCCTATATAAAAACAAATTTACAAAAATCAGATCTATAATAAAGATATTTATGGATTCAAAATCTGAGAAAACTTCTTTTACTGCATTGAAATAAAAAAAAATCAGCTCTAACAAAGTCTTACCACAGACAATGCAGTAGGATTGGTTTTAAAATAAGTGTTCATTATTAAACAATATAATTATACGAAATAATCATTGTTCCACTAATGCACTTTGTATTTACAAGATTTTAAATAAATGTATTATACAGTATCTAAATTGATTATAGTTTTCAATACCACTGATAGTTAATAATACTATGGCATTCATTACTTGCTAAAAATAAAGAATACATTATGTTATAGGCAACTTTTAAAATAACCTTAAAAATGAAGCCCACAAGCATAAGAGCAAAATCTGATATATCTATTACTACTTTGTATGTGCAAACAGAAACAAACAAGGAAAAGATAACAAAAAGCGAGACAAACTTTACTTAGATAACATTAACTAATAGTAACTATTACTTAAGCATTCTGCAGAACAAAAATTAATACTTTTAGTGTAATGTATCATACTGGGTAGGTCTTTTATGTTAATCATAAATAAAATGGATCCCAATACTTAAATGTCATTCTTATTATTAAACTACATTTAAGATCATAAATGATCACTATTGCACTTTCCAAAATACTTGAGACAAAAGACCAACAGCTTTGTTTACAAAAGCAGGTAATGTTGGGAGAGTGTAAATGCAGCTGGTCTGTTGTCATTTGTCAGTACTCGTATAGCCGCATTTTACAATACAAAGGCTCAATTAGGGCTGGAGACTTGGTACTGGGAAGCTAGTAGCATATCCATTCATAGCACTGATATAAATCAGGTTAAGCTATTAACTATTTTCGATGTTGAAAACAAAATTCTTACACATTTCTCCAAACACATTTTATGGTGCACATTCTACTCAAGTTAGCGAAGAAGCAAGAGCTATAACTTTTTTTTTGGTTTTGCATATACAAACATGATATTCCTAATTATGAGCATGAATAGTAATAAAAATACATATATATGGCTGCTGTCATTATTAATACTGGCACTGCTACGAAAACTACTACTCTTTGATGCAGTAATTTGTATCACAAATTACTTAAATGTAAATAATGATTGTAATATGAATATGCATTTTTATGTGACATTGATTTCAGATGTTTATTAATTGTAATTATTATTGGGAAATAAGTTTATACGGCTTTACTGAAACTGTCAATAATAGCGCAATAATGCAGAAAGGGGGGTGAGCTGTTTATCATTATTGGGAACAAGGAAGTTACGTAATGTTCGCGCGTTTTTTCCGTTGAGAACCTTCTGGAATGTTTCCCTAAAAGCATATGTATTCGTGGTTTTCATTGGATATTAAAATAGACGCTAATGTTGGCGCGTTTTCTTAGCCAATTGCAGTTCAGTTATAATCTTTAGGCGTATCTGTATGCAGGCGTATAAATAGAAGCCAAGTTAGAGGTAACGTCAGTCAGTCCTTCAGTTCGCTGAAAGCATTCATACATTACACGTCGTATTTAGTGCAGTTCATCAAAAATCTGTGTACACTACACGTCGTCTTCAGTCAGTCAGTTCGTCGAAAGTATTAGTACGGTATACATCGGATATAGATTCACAAGTTACGCGCAGCAGAATTATGAAAGATCTAAAGTATGGTAAAGTTAATTATACAAAAGATTGAAGTACATGGATTAAAAGAGATCAGTAAGAAGTTATTATAACAGTTTCAGTTTGGCGAGTATCCAGATCAATATGTAAAAGTGATAGTGAACGTGTTCGACAATAAAAATTATAAAACAAAAATTTTTTTATCAGTGTAATTTTTGGATAAAAGATTCCTTTCCGCTTCACAACCTGTATAGACACACATGTTCGACCCAAGATAAGATAATAGCTAGCCGGAGGACATTTGAAATGAAATCAAACAAAAAAAAGCTAACACTGATGCAAATTGCTAACACAAGATGGAGCTACGAACCTAACAAAGAATGACGTCACAAGATGGCAACGCGTGAAGTAAACACACATACATAAACATCACAAGCATCAACATTATAACTAATACCGTTACAAATTGGCTCCCATATGTGGGGCAGTTAAAATTATGTAACCAAACAAAACAAAAGCAGCACAACATAAGATCTTCAAGTTTTAACAACATTACGTAAAAACATATTACGTAAGCACCAAGAATGTAACACTCGCATCTTAGAACTTCAACTACCACCACCTGGATGCAAAATGTGGAACACTCAACTGATTTAAGCTTGTCATTAAGCTTCTGTGAGAAGAAATTTCTCAAAACTTTAAATGTTTGCAACATTTGCTTGAACTTGGGGAAAATGCAAACATACAGCACAAACTATTTAAAAGGAAGTGTTCATGTTGTGAAAGTAGAAATGTATTTTGAACAAACTGTATTCCTTTGTAGATATATTTTTTCTGTATTCAAGTTTTTTGCCCCCCCCCACCCTTTTTGGTTTTCAAGTTACACACAATCTACTAACAGTAAAGTGGAGTTCATATATTCTTAGAAAATTTAAGATTCACATTTTGTGTGTGTCAGTATCTCAAACATAAGGCACATGCACACACACAACCAAACCAATTGTTACCTCCCTCTGTCACTTTACTTTTTCTTCTAGAAGTGACAAATTTAATGGATTCAGGAAACCTTTAGATGTACCATTTCCAATAAAATCTTTATCTCTAATCTTTGTATGGAATGCAATGCTTTATTAAACAAAATAAAATGTTCAAGAACTTGTCCAGACATCCACATAAGTACCTCAATCTGGATGGATTTCTGTTTACTTTTTACCACAAATATGTGCATGCTTTGATAAATACGTAAGAATATATACAGTTGTAATGTTGGTACAGCAATTAGCTTAGAATTGCAGTCTACCACACAAACTAAAGTGAGAGGGATTGTTTCATTTGGTTTAACACTTGATAGTGATTGTAGACTTCTCAATTGAATGGCTTTCAACTCTTTCTGCTTTAGCAATGATCCAAAAATACATATACATCAAAATTTGTATTCATTATGTTTCTGAATTATTTGGATTTTTGTTAATCTAGATTACCTCTGGTCCCACTTAGTCCTGATAAACAAGGTTCTCGTTTAACATTTTTCCCCAGACTACTATTTTTTTTCTTCAAATTTTCTTATGTTAACTCAAAATGATTGTTAATTTGTTATATGCCAACTACATTTATAGTTACACGTACAGAAGGGTGCAAAAAAAATGTGCCAATGCTTTTGGTTACTTTTAGTGTTTTCCATTCTTGAATGTTGGCAGAATCTCACTATTTGAGTTCACAAGTGCTTGCAGATAGCTCACCCGAAGGTAAACGAACAGCACACTTCCAGAGCAAATAGCGCGACCTCTGCCATGCTGATTGCTGAGGCTTGAAACTAAACTAAGATGGAAGTCAACTGATAAAATAGCAATGCCGAAAATATAAAAATAAAGCTGAATTTTCGTATCGAGCAATTGAGCAAATGTAGGAGTTTATAGTGATACCTTATTTAATATTGAGTACCAAATAATTCGATGTTTAAAACTGGAACATGACCTGAAAACCTAGTAAGGTAGAAGACAGGTTATGAATCGAAAGTCACGTTAGTTGGTTTTAATGAATTGAAATATATATAGCGAAAACAAGCTAACCTTAAATATAAACTATACTTAGTATGTTAAGGTGTTAAAATGTGTGTGTGCTATTTAGTGTTGAAATGTGTTCGAATTGGGGACTGTATTTCGAAAAGTCTGTTTTTGTGGATTGCACACTAATATCGTAAAATGAACATGAGAAGTCGTGCTCAAAGGTTATGTCTGATACCCATTTCAATTTTGAATGTGATGTAACGATAATAGTTTGGGATCCATAGTTTGATTTTGGATGTGTATTAGTGTTGTGCTCAAACACTATTTCCTGCTGTTATACCAAATAAATAAATAAATTAGGACATAATGCTCTTTTCATTGCAAAATAACTTAAAGCATTTCATAAACAAAGTTCTCCATATGTACTGTGTATCTTTGGGAATTTTTTGTCAATCTGGGTAACTCGGTTAAGCGCTGGCCTTGGAAGCACAAATAGTTACATAAAACTTGTATTACCACATTATTACTGAATGATTTCTACATATCGAAATATCAGCTACCATATTTATAACAAAACACCCAACTTAAATTATATAAATGTATAATATGTATTGCATGGCAAAATACCTGCTGAAATAGTTATTCTTTTTTAAGTATCTATTAATGCTTTATTTACAACACCTCATTTGTGAGTCATAGTGGGAGCTGCCTTGTAAAAACAACTTCTTGGTTTCATTACTTGATAGTATTGAGTAATACTATCTCTGTTTTAAATGTCTCATATTCACACTTCTAATTGGGCAGCACTATGGCCTCACAAAAAAAAGCCTGGATTCAATCCTAGGGATCAGGTGGGATTTTGTGGTAGATAAAATGGCGCTTAGAATGAGTGTTCTCTGGTTTTTCCCACCATAATTCCATCAATTGCACCATCTTCATCATTGCCATCCCCCCTCCCACCAGTCTCCAATCTCTGTAAACCTGTGAAGTTAAAAGGGACATTAAAATTAAAAATACTATGGAGGGCAGAGAGCAATACTAATGAACAAGTGTCTCATCCAGCCACCCAAATTTATAAACCAGCATGTGGACCATTAACCTGCAGAAACAACAATATAACTATACTTAAGTGATGATAAAATTGGGCAAGGAGTTAAGTAGGTAATAATGAAATATTGCATTTTAAGCAAATTTAAATTCTGTAATTGCTTAAACAATAGTATGAAAGTCATACAAAATGCTGTTACATTCTTTCTGCAGTCAACATATGAAAAAACAATTAATACTGGCACCCTAAACTACATGTTAAAGTGATTGACAATTATGAAGGGTGGGTGTGATATGGTTAAACACAAAGAGACAACATTATTTAGAGACATTGCTTTCACATTCATATTTAATAATACTGTATAATACATTTGTATGGTATTTTAAGGAGCATGTGCCTACATTAATATACATTTGAATGGCCTACCCAATTAAAATGTCTATTAAATTCTAACCTCTTGAATGTCTTATTACAATCTATTGGAATGATCTTATAGGCAATTGTAATTGCACTTAGTCACTTATGCATACACAAAGCCAGTTCTAGTTAATAAAACTTGGTTATTGAATAGAAAACACACTGATTCCTTTTCCTGGGAAAGGTTCTATATATAACGTTTGATTTAACACAGTGGAGGTCCTACAGCACATAGGAACCTTAAATTTATTGACAGGTCATATGGAAAAAAAAAAACAAATTGAGCCCATACAGTGATGTTTGGGTTTGTTCATTTGGCTCCACTGAGCAATGCTCAGGGAAATTTAACACATCATATAATTATGAAGTATGCAAAGTAGGAATATACCCAACGCCAAGAATAGCCTTTGGGGGAGGGGGGGGGGGAAATGCTCCCCTCCCCATCATGCATTATCTAAGAGAAAAATTTGTAAACCATCACCATTTCAACAGTAAACTTTGACACGCATTACAGTAGGACAACAATAGCAAATAAGTGTTAATCACCATCACATGCAATCTGCCCTACATAAAGTGCTTACATGAGGTTCATACTATTATGATTAATTCACTTTGAATAAGCTCAAAATTATAACTTTATACTTATGTTATGCTTAAATTTCAATTTCCCATGTAATTTCTATTACCTTGAAGACATGTTTGAGAAAGACATCACGTGAAACGAGAAATTCTCATTATTACTGCATGGGTATTATTTGGGAGGACAGTATACAGGGTGGAAGGTACTGCTTGAATCGTACGTTAATCATGGATTCTATATAATGAGTAGTGC
Source organism: Deroplatys truncata (assembly GCA_030765065.1). Lineage (NCBI taxonomy): Eukaryota > Metazoa > Arthropoda > Insecta > Mantodea > Mantidae > Deroplatys > Deroplatys truncata. The sequence goes on along the minus strand of CM060985.1, from coordinate 25,915,223 downwards.
AAATATGTCCAATACAATTTTTGTCATTAAACCTACAAAAATGAATCACAGTTATGTTCCTTGTGCCTGTGTCTATTAGCCATTTTATTACAGTTCAAGCAATACCTTTCACCCTGTATAAGAAAACATTTAGAAGATGGAGTTTGCATACAAGCTATTCCCAGAATATTAAAAATAAACATTTTATTTTTCATGTAAATATCTTTAACAGAATGGCATTTTAATCAAAATCATACGAGTCATTTTTCAGAAAAAAAATTCGAGAATTCTTCTGTGAAAAGGGTTATTTTGGGTGGGGAATTTCCTTGAAAATCTTTGTGTTGCATCTTTGGAAGGTACTGAACTTAAACCGATTTGTACTATGTATGTACAAATTCCTGCTTTGAAACACATGGCTTTATGTATTCACTTTCAATTGCCAGTAGAAATGCGCACGCGCCAACATTCCACGTTACGTATTTGACCACAGCCAATGGGAGCAAAATGTGCTGGAATGGACTACCTTCCCCCTTGCACTGGAATGCTCTCTTAAGATCGTTCGCTTTCGTTCATTTTCGGCATTCGCTCGAACTTCGTCGGGCAACTTTGACGAGCTATCTCCAAGCGCTTGTTTTGAGTTCCACACCTGCCTCAGGCGAGCCATCATCTAATTGGTTTTAGCTGAAGTCCGATAAGCTAGCATTACCCTATGAAGGAAGGTCAGGCCTAGATGGGCAATGAAAGGGGTGGAGAATCCTGTCACCTGAATGGTTTAAATAAGATGCCTGGAGACTGTCCATACTAGCCCCTGAATGAGTCCAACTTATTGGTTCAGCATTCAAGCATTAACCTCTATAACCATGAGGGATGGAAGGCGTGTCGGAGGCATGTTAACTGATTGCCAACTTAAACCACAGTTCCTTATATCAGCACATTTTTTTTTGCACCCAACTGTATACAGAAGGGTATAAGATAAGACCTAAACATGTTCCATTTCCAAATCTGTTATTTATAAAACAATGAAACCTCCAACGATTCAGATTGGAAAAACCTAACCAAGTGCTTACTTGAATCATCTGCTCCAGGTGCTGGCATCGCTGAATGTTTCTGAAGTGTGGGGTGCTCCCCCACATGTCACCTGACATATTCAGGCTCCAGCACTTCTGAAACATGTTGACTCATGACAGGACACATTCAAACTCTCAGTACAATGCAATATACACTTAATACATGACAAATGTAGGAGTACAAATGCTCAGCATTTACTTTTAACTAAAATTAACAGTTTGGTATGTGTCTTCACTGAAGAACACTTTTATACCACAGCAAGACAAAGCAAAATATTGTCAATCTATCTGAAAATCTGCAATTTTCACGATCTTACTGAAGAAATAGATAAGGCTTTAAAGTTTAGTTTTTATCATCAAGATTCTTTTTTAAATGATGGTAAATGTACAATTCATCACAATATAAAATTGCCACTTTTCTGTAGTATTAGCAATTTTCAAAATGCTTCATCCATAAATCTTCCCATGAACTGTCACGTGACATTATCTTTTTTATTGATGTAATATTTATTGAGTGCCAAAATAATTACAATCATGTTGGGAGTGGCTGCTTCCGGCCCTGGCCATTTAAATAGTCATCTCCCCTCCTTTAGTTATAATAATGATGTATTAATCTATTGAGCATTATGTTATTACATATTAAATGCCTTCTCAGATTACTATTACATGTTAATACAATTATTAATTATTATATTTATTTGTATTTACATTATTTTCTTCTTTTAACCATCCATATCCTATTCCTATTCATTCCATACCATGAACTTTCTTTTCTCCTAATCTCTATTTCTTTGCATTCAAATATAATATATTATATATCTTCTCTTCCCCCACCCTTTTGATCTACCATTAGATTTATGTTCATGTTTTTTTGTTTTGTTTTCTCTCTTCCTTATTTTACTCACATTATTTTCTCTAATAATTTTAGTTACGTCCTCTGCTTATCTCTTTTCCCTATTCTTACGTTAAGGTCCCCATTATAATTTCTATGTTCATATATTTATCCTTTAACATTTATATATCTTTCTCAAAAGATGGTACAGTCCAGGATTGTGAAATTGTGAAGCAGTCGATTTGGCCTTCACAATTCCAAAATCCCATTCTCCTAGTTGACCGCTATTGCGATCCTGTTCTGTTACGAAAAGGTGTAAACTTCTCTAAAGTTTTTTTACTTCTCAATTTAATTCCCTCCACTGATTTTTGGCATTTCTTTCTGGAGCACCAATACACTTCCATGCATATGGCATCTATGAATTTTGAACCGCTCTATCCTGCATGGGTCCATTAGTAACAACTGATTTAACAAAATGCAAATAGTTCCCCTCCCCACCAGATACATGTGCTAAGGTCTCCAGAATGCAAAAGAATTTTAGAAAAAGGTCCTGTGTGTTGTGTGTTATGAGAGACCATAACTCTAGTCTGATAAATATTGTTAGTCAAGTTTAAATGGAAAATGTTAATGGTTTATTTTATAAAAAATTGCTAACTTTCTTGAAACAGTTTTTGCTAAACTAATTCAAATACTATGTGTAATACTGCCCTCTCAAACCTTATGTATAATTATCTGCAAATAGCCTTTAAAATCATCTTTATTCAGAATGCATTTGGTAAAACTAGTGAGAAAAGCTTGCACGAAAATGTACATCTCTTTATAATGTACACTTCGTCTCTCAAACTTTGTGGTATTAGCGATTTAGGGGATATTCATTGCTCTTCATTTGAATTTTCAAATGCCTTCCTCTTTGTACTTTCTCTACCAGGTACATAGGTAGAGAAGGCATTTTATTCCATGCAAAAATAGAGAGTTCACCAGAAATACATGCCTTGGAGCCCCACGAATCCAAATACAGCATTGTGTGTGTGTATGTGTGTCAACACCATAACTCTAAAACAAAAATTCACAAACACCGAATTTTGAATTTAGGTTCAATGTCTTCCAAAGATACGACTATTTTAAAGAAAATCCCACACCCCAAATTACCCTTTACATGGATTTTTTTCAAAAGTTGATTTTCTAAAATATTGCTTTAACAACTTTGATTAAAATACCATGTATTAAAGACATTTACATGACAAAATTTAGATCTTCAATTTTCTGGGAATAGCCCATCAAGTCATCATTTGGAAGTAATTATGTATAATCTTGTATAGTTGTAAATATTAAGCTACAGGCAAAAACTTTACATAAAAATTTTATAACTCTCAAAACACACAATTTCAAATAACATTTTTTGTAGCCTAAGCCATTTCTGAGATATGTTAATGGTTCGAATTATTCATTACTTGGTCATTCTTTTAAAGTCCCATCAACATTCAGTTTCTTGCAATGTCGAAAGAGTATGGAATTTTAAAGTCAGCATATGGCATCCTGTTCTTAAACGTTTGACTATTGCTGCTCTCTATGTTTCTATAACGAAATGTGTAATGTAATTTCTGCAAAGTTTTATCTGGATTATGAATATAGAAGAATAAGCTTTAGTAAGATTAGTTTGTGTACCCACTAATATACGATTGAGGTAGAGAAAGTCATGTGAATGTATCAGATTTTTTAAAATACTGTTCCTACTAGTTTCTTCCGATGTGATGGAAAGTGCACAAATTTTCAGTCAACATAAAGTGATTAATTTTTGAAGATTTGACTTCAGCCTCCTGTATTCCTCGTCTTGCTTCATGTTCAAGCTGTGATGCAAATGGTAATTTACTGCTTTTTATGAGCAAATTGCCTAAAAGAGAAACATGCTTTTACTTCGATAATGCTACCTACATAGGAAGTATTTTACTGTCAGCAGTACATTCCAAATCATACTACCGAGAATAGGCCGGGTTACAGTTTCTTTGCAGCCATCCGCTACTTCTTTCTCAGCTGTGTTTCGTTGTGGATACCAATCTGTTTGTTAAAATGGAGCTTTGTAGTAAAATGAAATACAGAAACATCCGGTTTTCTCTTGTATCCCGTCGAAGTAGCTTAAATTAGCCAAAGAAAAGCAAATAATTTACCTTATGAGAGTTTAGAAGTAGATAGCTTGTACCCACCTACTCGCCCCTCGACGGTGTTTTACTTATATCACAGAACACCAAAGTATTATTTAGGCGAATCGCGTACGAAACAAAACAAACGTAGCCATTTTTTCGTTGAAGATGTATAGTGGGAACAGCCAACCCGAGCCAAACTAAATGAAAATCCACCAGAAATGCGATGCGCTGTTAGTGTTTTTTCTTCTTTTTGTTTTTCTTCGTGTGTTATTCCCGCTGAGAAAACGTAATGCATTCAAAGACTGGCTGCACCATGCACTAATTGAAAGCGGCAAAAGAATATGCACCAAAGTTTTAGGTTTGTAATAGTTTTTGTCAAAGTATATTTTATTAAGAGGTTATTTCCATTGTAAAACAGTGTAATAAAGAAGTTGCTTTACCGTAACAGTGGTAGATAGTTAACGCAAGCTTACATAAAAAAAACCTAACCTAAGGCTAACCTTCCCTGAATTCAGAAACGTAAGCTTATATAAATAGAAGTAATCCTAACCTAACCTCCCGTGAACCAGAAACGTAAGCTTAGGAACGCCCGCACGCTCGCTTTGCTCGCGTCCTTTCGTATAACCACTGTTAACTAATTAAAACAAGCTTATATAAAAAAACTAAAACTAAACCTAACCTAACCTCCCGTGAACCAGAAACGAAAGCCTAGCAACACACGCTTGCGATTATCGACGTTTCATCTAAAATAGATTGAGCCTCGCTGAATGAAAGAAAAAGAAAGCCCACGTATGCGTGCATAGAACATGCAATTCAAAAATGAAAAAAAAAAAAACTGAAATGCCTAACTTTATGCTTAAGTTCAGCATTTTCCAAAAATACGATAGGAAGTAAATACCACCCCCCCAACTATCATTCACACAGAAAGGGTTTGAGTCTTGTTTGCTCTAAGCTAACAATTTTTATTAAAATACTGTATGTTTAATATATGACAAAACACTTATCTTGGATGTTCAGAATAACCTCTGAAGTGTTCACTCTGAAAGATATTCGTATAGTTTTTACTTTCTCTACTACGTATAGTAAGATGGGGAAGTATTGTATTCCACCCAAAAATTCAATACCGAGATTTCATCGGAAATATGTTTTGAGACCCCCTGAATCCAAAAAGAGCATTTTTGGAAACCTGTCCGTGTGTTTGTGTGTGTCTGAACAGCATAACTCAGAAACGAACAGTCGGATAAACACCAAACTTGGTATTTAGGTTCAGTATCTTCTTGAGATGCGACACAAAGGTTTTCAAGAAAATCCCCCCATCCCAGATTACCCTTTACATGGAAGATTTTTCGAAAATTTTAATTTTCTCAAAAATGGCTCTAACGATTTTGATTAAAATATCACATTTAAGATATTTTCATGACAAATAAAATGTATATCTTGAATTTTCTGGGAATGTCTCCAAAAGTATTCTTCATTGTGAACAACTTTTGCATAACTGATAAACCATAAGAGATAGACAAAATTTTACTACACCAAAAATGTAGATCGCGTTAAGATACACAATTTATGTCATCCATTTTTTTTTTTGTTGAGTGAACCATTTGAGATATTGCTTGTTATTCCCTTAAATTTTTCAATACTTATTTTCTCAAATGGGAATTCGTTATTCATTTTTTTTGTCTTGGATATGCAGAGAGTATTAATCTGTGGCAAAGGGAATGGTGCTGCACCTAGCAACCAGCTATTAAGAGATATGTATGTGCTTAAAGGCTACTGTATTTCTATATTGCCCTTGTAAATATATATTTCCCTTACATCTAGAAGAAAATTAGCAATAAGATAGTCTGCAAATGTTTATCTCGATTAATATGAAGTAGATGGAGAATAAGCGTTTGTAAAAATAATTTGTACAAGAGTAGAGAGTCATGTGAGTGTAACATCAGATTTGTTTAGTATCTACTGGTAGACCATAAGATATAGAAAACTTTAAATTTTTGCACTGACCATTTCCCAGATGTTCATTATTGGTTTGAATTTTCCCAAACATTTTTTGGTACCACGGCACCATTCGTTGGTTTTTCGCCGTCATGCAGAGTATGGAATTTCAAAGTCCGCTTTGGCGACCTGCTTATTAATCTCGCATTTGACTTCAGTCTCCTGTATTCCTCTTTTACCTACAACAAAATATGTAATTAAACCATTTCTGCAAACTTTTATATCGAACATGAAATAGAAGTGAATAAACTTTCGCAAGCCATTTGTAGATGCTATATTCGAAACCAAAGTGCTAGAGAAAGCCATAGCTGTAACTTCAAATTTCATTATAAGTGATACTTTAATGAGCAATACTGAGGCGGTGCTATGTTAAGATTACAACCTCTTATAAATAAAGCAGGGTACAACATTTGCAATGTCCAACCCTGACCTTCAGCGAGCTCTCCACCAATGATTCTCGCTGCAACCTGATAGGTATTCTGGGTGACCTGGTATTGTCAAATCAGCACTAAGCTGCATTATCACTGTGCATCACGCGAGTTCTATATTGGGGAGAACAGCTTTACCACATTAGTTTACGCATTTACTAACCTTTCGATAGTAATTGAAACCTTTGGAAGTGAATATACACAAACTTCAAGTTATGGAAGGAATGCTTTAGTTTTCTAGTTCACCCTTATGCCAGAAAGAAAGTCTTAAGTCATAAAGCAGCTGTTTGGACAACCAAACTAGAATCGAATGGAAGTTGCAGGGATAAAGTTTCCCAAGCTCTAAATAGATTTATTATGCTTTTTACATCATAGTGATATCGGAATTTATAAGTAGCGCAATTCAAACCCATTCAATTTCTTTATCAATCTTAAAGTTTTGAGTATATCCATATACTAAACAAAATACTTACGCAAGTATTTTTATGAACGTTTGGAGGAACCTAGTGCATATAGCGTTATGCTACAAGAAAAAACAAAAGTGTTATTTTGTCAATCTTTCACTTTTGAATACGGAAAAAAAAGAAGAATAAATCGCACCCAATTGTACAGTTTCGATTCTAAAAACTAGTGCAAGTAGGAACACGATATACTGAACGTGTATTGAGGAAAACCTCAAGAACTTAATCGAACGCATTTTACTTTCGAGTTCGCTCATCACTAACTAGGTATACCTACCCTAGAAAAAGCTAACAATTTTCTAATTCCCCAATTAACTATCTTGTCAATCTTGTACGAACAATTCGTATCGATGTATTAAAGGGTGTTAATATTTGATACTACTAGTATAATGCGCCAACGTCAGAATTCGCACCTTTCTTTCCTAACCTAGAAGCATACGCAAACTATATCCCACAAGACCCCAGTTTACTCTTTCGGCAGTCTTCCGAGTTTTCCTTCCAAAAGCACTAATGTTTCAACGCAATTGTTACTGTAAATTCACTGAAGTCTGTATACAAGGAATAATTTGTTTGACTCCACATTTCTTCCCAAAAAGTGTCATACCACCGCTAAATACACCCAAGAATGTAGCTTACTTTGATATACACGACACGAAGGATAGATGAAATGTTCTAGAATTGAGCGTTGACAAGCACTATGTTCCATTTTACCTGAAACACTTGACGCAGCAAACCCGCAACTCCTGATATCAAATAATTACGTTCTTATTTTAAGCAAGCACGTTGCTTCCGACGAGATTACAAGTTTAATAAGTGATCGAGAGAAATTATGTCAAAGTATAAAATCCCTCTTCTATTATAAAACAATTGCGTATTGTAGGTTACACAAAGAGATACATATTATCTAATGAATACTAGACCAGAATGAAATTTTTAATTACTTACATTGGGACGTTAGTAACAATTCTTCGTTCTCGCAAGTAAAAACGGCTCGCGGCCTACAGCAACTCAAAATAAACGTAGCACGCAGAGAGCAACTCACAAGCAACCACAGAACAGCAAGCAACTGGTTAGTAGTGAACCTGTGGCCTGTGAACAACATGCTGTTCTGTGTGAACAACTTACCTTGCTGCTCTCCTCAACCGCTCTATCGGCGGGTAATTGCACTAGTTTCAATCATCCAATAGGATTACATTATGGCTTTAATAGTACAAGCGAATTACAAGCTTTGTTGATAGTAGACACATTCAGAGACCTTTTGGGCCTGTTAGATGCATCCGCAATATTAGGTTTGTTCCCACACGATTCAGAATCGATTCCGAATTATCTGAGTGTGCGCAGTAGCTAAGTGGCGTTCCAACACGACAGAGAATCAGTTCAGAACCAATTCTGAATTTCCAGTTTGCTGTTCCAACGTATTTGGGAACTAGTTCGGAACGAGTGAAATCGGTTCCTGATTAAGAACAGGAACTGAAAGTTCCAGACATGCGCAGATTGTATGGTCTACAGCGCATACTTAGTTAATTCAGAATCGATTCTAATCGCTTGGAACAAACCCGAAAGAGAGTATTGAAAAAGCGACATACTCTCTGTATTCAGTAGAAAATAAATTTGAATATGTAATTTATTCCTCCATTCGTGTTTATTTCTCAATACGGAATAGCAAAGGTGTTTGGTAAGCAGTTGCTCGCTGTTGAGTAGTATGGCGACATACTTGAGGAAAAGAACAAACGTCTAACAAAGCCAGGGAGCAAAACAGCGTTCAAAGATAACAATAATGAGTGATTTAGAAGGTGACAGTGATCTTTTTAATGATGCATCGACTTCCGAAGAAGAGGATTATTGCCATTTAAACATTATTCCGTTATTTTGGGACCTTTACCCCTTTTTGGCACCTTTATACCATTTCCCCCCAACCATGCCCATAATCCCCTTTTTTCTTTTAAGTTTCATTCCAATTTATTCTTTAACTTTCAATTAACGTCTCCTCAGCTTGCTGTGTACGTGCGAATAGTAAGTCTATCTCTTTCAGTAAACGCCGCGCGGGAATTGAAAGCACACCCGCAACAATGGAAAATAATTGTGTGTTCGACGAAAACCTCTTTCTCTCACTTTACTGCTATAAAGTAGCCAGCAATAATGCAATTGACAATGAGTGATTCTATCCCACCAAAATCAGTAGCCTGCTGTTAGTGAATGTGAGTTTGTTGCTGTGAGAGACGTCATCTGTTTACGTGGAGACGAAGCCTGGGCAGGCAGAGACGACAATAACCTCAACCGCGCAGTTTCGAGAATTATTAAGACTGGGCTATAATTCACAAAACAATTATATATAAAGAAATAAACATTTCAGCCCAATTGAATGGATAGTTTAGAAAATAGCAATTTCAGTTGTGCATCCCCTTAAATAAACCAGCACCTTATTGTGCCTTTTTCACCTTATTTGAGCACCTTTTCCCTTCCTTTTTTCATCTGAAATTTGCAACTAAAAATCCTAACCCTGATCATAAGCATACATTGGTACCATGTAGTTTTGTATTATTTGCATTACGTTCGGAATAGAATTTATGTGGGGTGTCATTGTCTCAGAGTATTGGAGTTTTAATTTAAACATTGTGTTTAGAAGCTTCTGTAGCAGGAAACCTAATGTTAAATTGGAATTGTGTTAAATTACTTTTTCCGGGTTCTGGTTTAAATATAATATCTATAAATTACAATTGTTATTCGCAATAACTCAGTATCAATGGTTTTAAGCCGATAAACGGACGCGATTTATTTTTGCTCGAATATTAGGACTGGAATCAGTATGAAAGAAACGCTTACGATGTACATATGTGTGTGTGTGTGTGTGTGTATATACACATACGTACATCGGCGGAGTTTGATTTCATTCATCAACGCTGTAAACGTAGATATTTGATCGTCTTCTGATTGACCGTGCAACGAAGAAGGCCGTGACAGAACGCGAACGGTTCAAATAGTGTTCCAACTACACAAAATTCTGAATTAGTTCTGTGAGCGTACCGGACTGGCGCATGTGCATTAGCATGTGTTGGAATTAGTTCGGAACCCGTTCAGAACCGTATGTTGGAACGATTCAGAATCGATTCCGAATTATCTGAGTGTGCGCAGTAGCTAAGTGGCGTTCCAACACGACAGAGAATCAGTTCAGAACCAATTCTGAATTTCCAGTTTGCTGTTCCAACGTATTTGGGAACTAGTTCGGAACGAGTGAAATCGGTTCGTGATTAAGAATAGGAACTGAAAGTTCCAGACATGCGCAGATTGTATGGTCTACAGCGCATACTTAGTTAATTCAGAATCGATTCTAATCGCTTGGAACAAACCCGAAAGAGAGTATTGAAAAAGCGACATACTCTCTGTATTCAGTAGAAAATAAATTTGAATATGTAATTTATTCCTCCATTCGTGTTTATTTCTCAATACGGAATAGCAAAGGTGTTTGGTAAGCAGTTGCTCGCTGTTGAGTAGTATGGCGACATACTTGAGGAAAAGAACAAACGCCTAACAAAGCCAGGGAGCAAAACAGCGTTCAAAGATAACAATAATGAGTGATTTAGAAGGTGACAGTGATCTTTTTAATGATGCATCGACTTCCGAAGAAGAGGATTATTGCCATTTAAACATTATTCCGTTATTTTGGGACCTTTACCCCTTTTTGGCACCTTTATACCATTTCCCCCCAACCATGCCCATAATCCCCTTTTTTCTTTTAAGTTTCATTCCAATTTATTCTTTAACTTTCAATTAACGTCTCCTCAGCTTGCTGTGTACGTGCGAATAGTAAGTCTACCTCTTTCAGTAAACGCCGCGCCAGAATTGAAAGCACACCCGCAACAATGGAAAATAATTGTGTGTTCGACGCAAACCTCTTTCTCTCACTTTACGGCTATAAAGTAGCCCGCAATAATGCAATTGACAATGAGTGATTCTATCCCACCAGAATCAGTAGCCTGCTGTTCGTGAATGTGAGTTTGTTGCTGTGAGACACGTCATCTGTTTACGTGGAGACGAAGCCTGGGCAGGCAGAGACGACAATAACCTCAACCGCGCTGTTCCGAGAATTATTAAGACTGGGCTATAATTCACAAAACAATTATATATAAAGAAATAAACATTTCAGCCCAATTGAATGGATAGTTTAGAAAATAGCAATTTCAGTTGTACATCCCCTTAAATAAACCAGCACCTTATAGTGCCTTTTTCACCTTATTTGAGCACCTTTTCCCTTCCTTTTTTCATCTGAAATTTGCAACTAAAAATCCTAACCCTGATCATAAGCATACATTGGTACAATGTAGTTTTGTATTATTTGCATTACGTTCGGAATAGAATTTATGTGGGGTGTCATTGTCTCAGAGTATTGGAGTTTTAAATTAAACATTGTGTTTAGAAGCTTCTGTAGCAGGAAACCTAATGTTAAATTGGAATTGTGTTAAATTACTTTTTTCCGGGTTCTGGTTTAAATATAATATCTATATATTACAATTGTTATTCGCAATAGCTCAGTATCAATGGCTTTAAGCCGATAAACGAACGCGATTTATTTTTGCTCGAATATTAGGACTGGAATCAGTATGAAAGAAACACACATACGTACATCGGCGGAGTTTGATTTCATTCATCAACGCTGTAAACGTAGATATTTGATCGCCTTCTGATTGACCGTGCAACGAAGAAGGCCGTGACAGAACGCGAACGGTTCAAGTAGTGTTCCAACCACACAAAATTCCGAATTAGTTCTGTGAGCGTACCGGACTGGCGCATATGCATTAGCATGTATTAGAATTAGTTCGGAACCCGTTCAGAACCGTATGTTGGAACAAACCTATAATTTTCAAGTTCATAAAATTAAAGCTTTGTTTGTAGTTAGTAAAAATAACTCAAAAACGAAAAGTCGTTTAAGTACTAAACTTGGCATTTAAGTTCAGCAAGTTCCAAGGATGCGACACAGATTTTCAAGAAAATAATCCCCTACCCCAAACTAGTCTTTACATGGAAAATTTCTCGAAAATTTGGTTTTCTCAAATATGATTCTAAAGATTTTGACTGAAATACCAATGTTAAGATATTATCATAACAAATTAAATGTATATCCTGAATTTTCTGGGAATAGCCTCTGAAGTACTCTTTATCCTGAATGACTGCATAACTTTGCACTCCATCCCAAAATTCAATACCGGGACTTCATCGGAAAATGCAATGCTTCCCCTACTTACTATACGTAGTAGAGAAGGTAAAAAAATAAAATGTCATGTGATATATTCGTGTGACTTCCTCTACCCTCTATCTTTATTATTGGGCATACAAACTATTCTTACTAAAGCTTATTTTTCTATACACTACATATTAATCTGAATAAGCTTTATAAAAATAGCTGCATTATCCATTTCGTTATATATACAAAGAGAACAGCGATAGTCAAATGTTTAAGAATTGGATGCTATATGCTGGCCTTAAAATTCCACACTGTTTCCATGCAATCGCGAGAAACAACTGAAAATCGATGGAACTTTAAAAGAATGACAAGTATTGAACATTTCTAACCTCTAAATACGGATATCTCAGAAACCGCGTATGCCACAAAAAATTATTTTAAGTCAATTGTATGTTTTAAAAGGATCTACATATTTTTGTGTGGTACGTTTTCGTTTATCGTTAAACGTTTACCAGTTATACAAGATTATACGAAATTCCTTCCAAATGAAGAGGACTTCCTAGACTATTCCCAGAAAATTCAAGATATACATTTTACTTTTCATGTAAATATCTTCAATATACGGTATTTTAATCAAAATCGTTAAAAACATTTTTTAGAAAATCAAAACTTTCTAAAAAGGTTTCCTGTAAAGGGTAGTTGGGGTGGGTTTTTTTTCTTGAAAATCTTCGTGTCGCATTCTTGGAAGATACTTAACTCAAATACCAAGTTTGGTATTTATCCCACTTTTCGTTTTTGAGCTATGCTGTTCACAGAGAGACACACAGAACACACACGGACATGTTTTCGAAAATGCTTTATTTGGATTCAGGGCGCCTCAAAACATGTATTTCCGGTGAAATCTCGGTATCGAATTTTTGGGTGGAATGCAATACTTCCCCTACTTACTATACGTAACAGAGAAAGTAAAAATTCTGTTTTTGGATTTAGGGGACATCAAAACATGTATTTCTGGTGAAATATCGATAGGAATTTTTGTGTGGAATACCACGTACCTAGTAGAGGAAGTAAAAATAACCAGGGATTAAACTTCCTTCAAACTAAAAATAAAATGAAACTATATTTAATGTACTTTAAGTTAAAGAAACTAACATCATTCAAGGTTGCAAATAAACAGGGCTTTCTATCTCTTACGGTTTAAAAGTTATGCAAAGTCATTCAGGATAAAGAGTACTTCAAAGGCTATTCCAGGAAAGTTCAGATTACACATTTAATTTGTCATGAAAATATCTTAAACACTGGTATTTCAGTCAAAATCGTTAGAATCATTTTTGAGAAAACCCAAATTTCGAGAAATTTTCCATGTAAAGACTACCTATTCATCGGGCAGTTGAGGAAACATTTTGATCATGCTACTATATTTACTTAGGCCATTCCACGAACTTGTGTAACATTACTGTAATCATCGTCGGCAGGGCTACCGTTGAGTCTGTCCGTTAGCATACCCTTGATGCTAACAAAGTTGCAACCGCTGTACAACAAACCCAATATCCGTGGGCTTTAACTCTCAACTGCTAGCTAGCATAACTAGAGCGGCCCGCGCTCTACAACCATTTAAAACAGTGGCACTGAAATCCTAAAGTCTTCGCGGCTTGTCCTAGGACTAGTCACTATGTCTTTAAAGAGGACGTCCTCACTGACAGGGCCTTGCGGCTACTTCTGTTGTCGCTCAGACTTCTCAGGATGATGATAACCTTGATGTAAAGAGTATTTCAACAAGAGTGTCCTATCTTTAACATGTGATATCTGCCGTTGTTATTGAGTTTACAGCAGTCACTTTTTTACTTTCTCTACTACGTATAGTAAGTAGGGGGAGTATTGTATTCCACCCAAAAATTCGATACCGAGATTTCACCGGAAATACATGTTTTGGGACCCCCTGAATCCAAAAAAAAGCATTTTTGGAAACATGTCCGTGTGTGTGTGTGTGTGTGTGTGTGTGTGTGTGTGTGTGTGTGTCCTTTTGTGGGTGTGTGTCTGTGAACAGCATAACTCAGAAACGAACAGTCGGATAAACACCAAACTTGGTATTTAGGTTCAGTATCTATGATGCACGAAGGTTTTCAAGAAAATCCTTCCACTCCAGATTACCCTTTACATGGAACATTTTTCGAAAATTTTAATTTTCTCAAGAACGGCTCTAACGAATTTGATTAAAATATCATATGTTTAAGATATTTTCATGACAAATGAAATGTATATCTCGAATTTTCTGGGAATGTCTCCAAAAGTATTCTTCATTGTGAACGACTTTTGCATAACTGGTAAACCATAAGAGATAGACAAAATGTTACTACACAAAAAATGTAGATCGCGTTAAAATACACAATTTATGTCATACTTTTATTTGTTGAGTGAACCATTTTCGAGATATTGCTTGTTATTCCCTTAAATTTTCCAATACTTGTACTTTTTCTCAAATTCGTTATTCATTTTTTTTGTCCTGGTAAAGCAAAGCGAATGGAATACTCCACATAGCAACCAGCTCTTAAAATATTTGACTATAGCTTAAAACCTACCAAATCCCCTTGCACCTACAAGAAAATTAGCAATAAGATTAACATCGCGATATCTCGATTAACATGAAGCATATGGGAAATAAACTTTGGAAAAATAGTTTGTACAAGAGTAGAGAAAGTCATGTGAGTGTAACACATCAGATTTTTCATGTGGTTACAGTTGTTATTAACAAATAGCCATGGAACGTTACAGCTTTCAGCAACGCGTAGAAATTGTGAAAATTTATTATCAGAATGGATCATCTGTTCGCCAAACCTTCCGTGTATTGCGTGAAGTTTACGGTGTGCATAATCGTCCCTGTGAGAAAACTATTCGTCGTTTGATCGATAAATTTGAAAGAGATGGTTCTGTCAGCGATCAAAGAACGCCTGTACGTAATCGCTCCAACGAAAACATAGGCGCCGTTCGTGAGAGTGTACGCGAGAACGGAAACAAATCAATTGCTCGTCGAGCGCAAGAATTGGGGCTTTCGCCGACCACAACTTGGCGAATTCTGCATCTGGCCTTGAAGTTTCACGCTTACAAAATGGTGTTAACTCAAGAACTAAAGCCCAACGACCATAGTTTCCGCCGTGTATTCGCTGACTGGGCTATGGAGCAATTGTAAGCTGACCCAGATTTTTGTCGAAAAATCATTTTCAGCGACGAAGTCTACTTTTAGATGGATGGTTGTGTTAACAAACAAAACTGCCGCTATTGGAGCAATCACAATCCAATGCAGATTAAAGAACGACCACTTCATCCCCAAAAGGTTACTGTGTGGTGTGGATTTTGGTATGGTGGAATCATTGGTCCATATTTTTTCCAAGATGAAGATGGAGAAGCTCTATGGAGAAAGATACCGGGCTCTTATAAGGGACTATTTTTGGCCTCAATTGGACGGTATGGATCTCTGAAACATCTGGTTCCAGCAAGGTGGTGTCACATGTCACGCTGCTCTCGAAACAATCGATCTTTTGAAGGAGAAGTTCAGAGATTTCATTTCCCGTGGTGGTGATGTTTACCACCCTCGAGGTCATGTGATTTAACGCAGTTGGATTACATCTTGTGGGGTTATGTTAAATCTCGAGTTTATGTCAACAAGCCAGAAACAGTAAATGATCCTATGAATAACATCACGCGCGTTATTCGTGAAGTTGGACCTAATTTACGTTCTTCTGTCATTAAAAATTGGGTCAACCGTAAGTAGTATTAGTCCCGGATGAGCCAATTGCATTAACGATAATCCTGCCGCTAGGTGCGCTAGTGTCGCTAGTGTCGCTGCGAGCGACGGCGGCGGCGGCAAGTTTGAAAAGCGCCCTGAGCGGGAGGATTATCGTTATTGCAATTGGTTCATCCGGGACGAGTTAAAAGAATTGAGGATTAGGGAAAGGTGAAGGAGAAACAGGAAGTGACGTGGAGTGTTTTGATTGGTTCGTCAATTCGGGTGGAAGATGAAGGAAGGAAGATGAAAGAGTATGGAGGTCACGTGATGGAGAGGAGCGGGGTGGCGAGGTGTTGTCTGTGCGGAGGTCGGGACTGAAAGAGGGAAAAGATGGGGAGCGAGGGATAAAAAGTATAACAGAAAGTGACGTGTGAAGTTGTGATTGGTGGGAATAAGAAGTGATGTTATTGGTGGAAAGGAACAAATGAAAGTTGTTGATTGGTAAGAATAAGAGAGATTATGATTGGTGGAAAGAAAAAGGTGTGGGAGTGGGGTATGTTGGAGGTGATGGGAAAGGTAAGTTTTGCTACCAACAAGATTTGCAAAAGCCTGTCGAGAACTGATCAGCAATTTTTTGAACGTTGGATGGTAGTTTTCTTGAGTGGATAGAGAGATGGGGTGATATGAGATGCGGTGGCGAAAATGGGAACTAAACAAGATGGTTAAGGCAAGAGGTATAAGGACGAGGAAATTTGGAGGTTAGTGGTGAACATGGCGGTCGCAAGAGGTGGGGGCAAGGAGACGCGGTGGTGAGAATGGGAACTAAAAGAAGATGGCGGTAGCAAGAGCTTAGAAGAGCAGATTTTGAGGTTAAAATAGTGGGAACTAAAAATGGCGGAGGGTCTGCGACAAGCAGATGCGGTGAGAACTAAACAAGATGGCGGACGCAAGAGGAGGATAAGGAGATTTGAGGTTACAGTACCAAAAACACGAAAGGATATATTCCTACGCCAAGCAGGTCCGAAAAATAATTATGCGTGTGGTACTTACCTGTTACTGGTGTGGATGCGTCACCAAAAGCGCAGCAGCTTCACGCGATGCGAAAAAATAAAAGCAAACTGTTTTTGAAAATGCTTAACCAGCTTTAAGATCAACCAACATCACTACGCACTGATATACCTAGGTTTTTTTAAGCGGTACAGACGCCCTTTGCAGAGACGTAATTTAACTATACCAAAAACCTGGTACTGGACATTCGTGATGGTCGCTAGCGTACGTAGGAGCAGGGTTCTCATAGCCGGTCGAAAGCGGTCAAAAAAGTGTACGACGTAGGTGTTCACAGTAGCTGCTGTCGAGTCAACCGTCGAGGTGTGAATGAACGAGATCTGTTCTTGCCGGCAATCTGGTTGGGAGATGAGAGGCGCGGTGGTAAAAATGGGAACTAAATAAGATGGCGGAGGCATGAAGTTGAGGTTAAGGAGCGGTGAGGTGTTGTCTGTGCGGAGGTTGGGACTGAAAGAGAGGAAAGATGGCGAACGAGGGATAAAAAGTATAACAGAAAGTGACGTGTGAAGTTGTGATTGGTGGGAATAAGAAGTGATGTTATTGGTGGAAAGGAACAAATGAAAGTTGTTGATTGGTAAGAATAAGAGAGATTATGATTGGTGGAAAGAAAAAAGGTGTGGGAGTGGGGTATGTTGGAGGTGATGGAAAAGGTAAGTTTTGCTACCAACAACATTTGCAAAAGCCTATCCAGAACTCATCAGCAATTTTAAATAACTAGTGTTTCGGGGTTTTCTCTGGTTGGTAGACGAATGCAAGCTGTTTCTGCTTTTTCATAGGTTTTCCCAAAATTGAAAATGCATATATATTGTAACACAAATGTGTGCAGTGCAAAAGAAAATAAAAATTAAATAGGCACACACACACACCCGTTGCAGTTGCCATACTTATATTATTCGTCTTTTCCTTTTTTTCTTTTTTTCTTTTTGTTTTTTCGTTTTTTTTAAAAAAATAACTAGTTTTTGGGGGTTTTCTGCGGATGGTAAACGAATGCAAGCTCTTTCTGCTTTTTCATAGGTTTTCCCTGGTTGGTAGGCGTTTGCTGTAGTGGTTGACGAAGCGCTTAGTAATTTTCGAGGTTTTTCAGGTTTTTAGTGGTTGTCCCTGCCCGGTAGGCAAATGATGAAGTTTTACCTTGTCGGCGCACGGATACTAGGCACATACTCGCACACACACACACATTTAATA
Source organism: Deroplatys truncata (assembly GCA_030765065.1). NCBI lineage: Eukaryota > Metazoa > Arthropoda > Insecta > Mantodea > Mantidae > Deroplatys > Deroplatys truncata. Next base: position 25,897,167 of record CM060985.1, on the reverse strand, counting down.
GTAGCGTGTAGCAAACTGTTTTTGAAAAATGCTTAACCAGCTTTAAGATCAACCAACATCACTACGCACTGATATACCTAGGTTTTTTAAAGCGGTACAGACGCCCTTTGCACAGACGTAATTTAACTATACCCAAAACCTGGTACTGGACATTCGTGATGGTCGCTAGCGTACGTAGGAGCAGGGTTCTCATTGCCGGTCGAAAGCGGTCAAAAAAGTGTACTATCTTGTTTTTATGGGTTTTCCAGATCGGTAGGCGTTAGAATACTCTTAGAGCTTTTTTCAGGTTTTTCGCGGTTGTCCCTGTCCGGTAGGCAAATGATAAAGTTTTTCTATAATGTCGTCGTTTTGGCTTGTGGCGCACGGATACTATGCACATACTCGCACACACACACTATAATAGTAGCGTATAAAAAATTTAACAAACAAAATCTACACAATGACAAAATTGAAAATGTATATATATTTTAACACAAAAGTGTGCAGTGCAAACGATTTTCTAGCCCCTAGTGAGTGTAAAATTGCGTTTACTTCACTTCTTTCAAACTGCTTAAAAATCATATAAATGGTTGTTTCACGTCATAATAAGCCTATATATACCAAGAATACTGAGTTTTTAAAAAGTCAAGAAATTGGATTTTCTAGCTCCTAGTGAGTGTAAAATCGCGTTTACTTCAGTTCTTTCAAACTGCTTAAAATTCATATAAATGGATGTATCACCTCATAATAAGCCTCTATATACCAAGAATATTGAATTTTTAACAAGTAAAGAAAATCGATTTTCTAGCCCCTAGTGAGTGTTAAATCGCGTTTACTTCACTTCTTTCAAACTTCGAAAAAAATCATATAAATGGTTGTTTCACGTCATAATAAGCCTATATATACCAAAAATACTGAGTTTTTAAAAAGTCAAGGAAATGGATTTTCTAGCACCTAGTGAGTGTAAAATCGCGTTTACTTCACTTCTTTCAAACTGCTTAAAAATCATATAAATGGTTGTTTCACGTCATAATAAGCCTATATATACCAAGAATACTCAGTTTTTAAAAAGTCAAGAAATTGGATTTTCTAGCTCCTAGTGAGTGTAAAATCGCGTTTACTTCACTTCTTTCAAACTGCTTAAAATATTCATATAAATGGATGTATCACCTCATAATAAGCCTCTATATACCAAGAAAATCGATTTTCTAGCCCCTAGCGAGTGTAAAATCGCGTTTACTTCACTTCTTTCAAACCGCTTAAAAATCATATAAATGAATGTATCACCTCATAATAAGCCTCTATATACCAAAAATACTGAGTATTCAAAAAAGTCAAGAAAATCGATTTTCTAGCCCCTAGTGAGTGTAAAATCGCGTTAACTTCACTTCTTTCAAACTGCTTACAAATCATATAAATGGTTGTTTCACGTTATAATAAGCCTATATATACCAAGAATACTGAGTTTTTAAAAAGTCAAGAAATTTGATTTTCTAGCTGCTAGTGAGTGTAAAATCGCGTTTACTTCACTTCTTTCAAACTGCTTAAAATTCATATAAATGGACGTATCACCTCATAATAAGCCTCTATATACCAAGAATATTGAGTTTTTAAAAAGTCAAGAAAATCGATTTTCTAGCCCCTAGCGAGTGTAAAATCGCGTTTACTTCACTTCTTTCAAACTGCTTAAAAATCATATAAATGAATGTATCACCTCATAATAAGTCTCTATATACCAAAAATACTGAGTATTCAAAAAGTTAAGAAAATCGATTTTCTAGCCCCTAGCGAGTGTAAAATCGTGTTTACTTCACTTCTTTCAAACTGCTTAAAAATCATATAAATGGTTGTTTCACGTTATAATAAGCCTATATATACCAAGAATACTGAGTTCTTAAAAAGTCAAGAAATTCGATTTTCTAGCTGCTAGTGAGTGTAAAATCGCGTTTACTTCACTTCTTTCAAACTGCTTAAAATTCATATAAATGGATGTATCACCTCATAATAAGCCTCTATATACCAAGAATACTGAGTTTTTAAAAAGTCAAGAAAATCGATTTTCTAGCCCCTAGCGAGTGTAAAATCGCGTTTACTTCACTTCTTTCAAACTGCTTAAAAATCATATAAATGAATGTATCACCTCATAATAAGCCTCTATATACCAAAAATACTGAGTATTCAAAAAGTTAAGAAAATCGATTTTCTAGCCCCTAGCGAGTGTAAAATCTGTTTACTTCACTTCTTTCAAACTGCTTAAAAATCATATAAATGGTTGTTTCACGTTATAATAAGCCTATATATACCAAGAATACTGAGTTTTTAAAAAGTCAAGAAATTCGATTTTCTAGCTGCTAGTGAGTGTAAAATCGCGTTTACTTCACTTCTTTCAAACTTCGAAAAAATCATATAAATGGTTGTTTCACGTCATAATAAGCCTTCATATACCACAAATACTGAGTTTTTTTCGTACTCACCTATAAGAGATAGAGGGTAGAGGTCATACGAACGTAACAATTGAGAATTTTTATTCTGCAGTTGGTGTTACTCCTTAGAAAGGAAGTATCTGCTGATTCTATTTAATTCTTACATTTTACATAACACGTATGCACGGCACAACACAAAAACACTACACACGACACTCATAGTTTAAAATATTGCACTAGTGGGGGTGCAAGCTGAACCACTATTAACAACAGGTAGCAAGCGTTAGTTCTGCTCACTTTAGTATCGGAGAAAACAGTAAAAAAAGAATCATTCTCATGTACAGCACTACGTGCAAAGACCGTGTGCTGATGTGTGTGTAAAATGAGCGTGAGAAACGGATGTTCGTCAGCGATAAAATCTTTTAAATGCAGTTTTATTGTCGATGGTAGGGATCGTGCAGTGGCGGATCGTGACTGCGTTTACAATTTGACAATTTGTGGCGAAATAAGGCATTTAACTCGACGCGTATGCTGAAACTGCGGTTGCGATAAGCGAGCTTATAAAAACCCGGTGCCAAGAGCAACCGGCCGTAGTGAGAAACGGGAGCGATAGTGGATATTTCTATAAAATCGTTCTATTTGACGAAAAATAGTTTAAAATAAACACAAAATAGCAGCAGCACTTTGCAGGGAAAGAGCGATCAGTGCATTCGGACGATAAGATGGAGCCGCAACCCGGGGGAAGTCGCGATGACACCTTGCAGCCTACGTTCGAAATTATAGGGCACAAGCAGAGGACGCTGCCAAGGCTTTTTTCCGGCTTTACAGAGTCTCAAATTACCGTAAACCCGGTCCCCAGAGATGTTAACCCGGAGAAATGGGTATCGCATTTGTTTAACGATATTCTAAACTTTGCGATACAGAACCTGTTAGAAAACGAACCCGGATATTTAGGCATATCCATAACAGACGAAAAGGAGACGTCTAAAGCCTTCAACATGAGCGTGAGGCGCGTAGAGCAATTGAATGCGGATGTCATTGTTGGAAGCATCGAAAAAGTAATGCAAAGTAACCAACAATTCTTACTAAGCGGGCCTCTTCATGTAACGTTTGTGTGGACCAAGGAGGTCTCGGGTTCGTGCCACCAACCTTGCGATGCCTGTAGGGACAATAAAGGCATTGTCGAAATAGCCAACAAAGACAACTTGTGTTTAGCAAGAGCCATTGTTGTAGTTAAAGCCAAAGTGGATCGCGACGTCAACTATAAAACGATGACGCGCTCCGACTATCTGCAAAAATCGAAGGCCGTAGCCTTGTGTGCGAGCATCGGTCAAGGCCACGACAGCTGCACGATAGATGACGTCAGACGCTTTGACGCTGCGTTAAAGGGCTACGCTGTGACGGTGTTTGGCGATCATACGGGGAAACACGTGCTGTACGCGTCGGATAAGAAATGCGACAAATACATCGACGTCATGCTCCACGCCGGGCACTTTAATGCTATCGTGAACCTTCACAAGTGCTTTAAATGCAAATGGTATTGCCGCCAGTGTCATCATCCCTTGGCACACAAAAAGAATTTCATAGGTGCGACGTCAGGTGTGCTAAATGCCATCAGCAGTGCGATGCGCGATTTGACGCCTACATACGCTGCGCCGAGTGCAACAGAGATTTTAAGGGACCGATATGCTTTGCAAACCACGCAAAGAAAGGCGTTGTTTACCCAAAGGCGCTGTCGGTGTGCGATGTAGAAAAGGTGTGCACGTCTTACAATAAGCTGGTGAATGCGAGGCACAGAAAAACCGCGCACCAGTGCGGGGAAAAGTACTGCAATCATTGCAAGTCACACGTGAATTCTAGCCACATGTGCTATATGCAGCCGTATGCCACAAAGAACAAAAGAAACCGGTACGTGTTTATGTTTATCGACTTTGAATGCACGCAAAACATTCCATATACCGGCAAAAAGGACACATACGAGCATGTACCTAACTTGTGCGTGTTGTACCAAGCCTGTTCGCTGTGCATCGACGAACGCCACAAGACGGCATACTGTACCGAATGCGGTTGCAAAGAATGGGTGTTTATGGACGAGCCCGTGAAGCAGCTTTTCGAACACATCGCGCAGGCGAGGTTCGAAGCCTGGGACGTCTACGTAGTGGCGCATAACCTCAGAGCTTACGACGGGCAGTTTTTATTAAAGTACATGGTGGTGCAGTTAGACTGGGTGCCGGAGCTCATCATGAACGGGAGCAAGATCTACAGGATGAGGTACGGTGACGTCACATTTCTAGACTCGCTGAACTTCATGCCCATGCCACTCTCCCGCTTTTCCAAGACCTTCGGATTGAAGGAATGCAAAGGTTATTTCCCGTACCTGTTTAACACGAAGGAAAACGAACAGTACGTGGGTTCGATTCCCGACAAAAGGCATTATTGTCCGAAGGGCATGTCGGCGGAGGGTCGGAAAGCCTTCGAGCAGTGGCACGAAGAAAAGGCGTCCTCCGGGTATGTCTTCGACATGAGGGCGGAAATGGTGGCGTATTGCAAGATGGACGTATTTCTACTCAGTCAGGGAGTTTCCAAATTCAGAAGGGAATTCTTGGACGAGAACGGAATAGACCCGTTCAGAGAATGCGTCACCATCGCGCAGGCGTGCATGTGCGTGTATAGAAAGCGCTTCATGCCGCTTAAAAAAATTGCGCTCTTGCCAGCGGGCGGGTATCGACTAGCGGACCGGCAGTCTCGCGCCGCATGCATATGGCTAACTTGGCTAGAGATGCAAAACCGCATCGTCATCCAGCACGCCATGCGAGGACGCGAAGTTAAAATCGTGGGGCACAAGGTGGACGGGTACAGAGAGGCTGAAAAAACCGCGTACTTTTTCCACGGGTGCTTTTACCACGGCTGCAGGCGGTGCTTTCACAATCGCCATGCGGCGATATACAACTCGGGACACGAAACCATGACCTCCAGGTTAGAGAGCACCGAGAAGGTCACGGCCAAGATCAAGGCCGCCGGCTACGCCGTGGTGGAAATGTGGGAGTGCGAGTTTAACGCCGCGATGAAGGCCAACCAGGACCTGGCGCGCCACGCAAGGGACTTTCCGGTACCCGAACCCCTGAACCCCAGAGACGCCTTCTACGGAGGTCGCACCAACTGCACCAAGACGTACTGCGAGGCAAAGGGGGATAGCAGGATCTACTACTACGACGTATGCAGCCTGTACCCGTACGTGAACAAGACGAAACCCTACCCCGCGGGCCACCCCAAGATCCACGTGGATCGATTCCCGCGCTTGGAAGACGTGGGGGGTGGGTTGGTGAAGTGCGAGGTTCTACCGCCGCAACACCTGTACCACCCGGTGCTACCGGCGCGCATCGGCGGCAAGCTCATGTTCCCGCTATGCCGCGCTTGTGCGGAGGCGGAGAACCAAGACGAGTGCCACCACGGAGAGCGCGAGAGGGCGTTGTCGGGTACCTGGGTGATCGACGAGATGAAGGTCGCCCTGGAGGAGGGGTACCGCCTCCTCCGGGTCCATGAGATCTGGGAGTACGACGTGGTGCGGCACGAACCGACCACCGGAGCCAAGGGTCTCTTCGAGGACTACGTGAATCAGTTCTTGAAGATCAAGACCGAAGCCTCCGGCTGGCCCTCGGATTGCGACGACCCTGCCGCAAAGCAGCAGTACGTGGAGCAATTCTTCGAGCACGAAGGCGTCGCCCTGGATCCCCAGGCCATCGCCACCAACCCCGGCAGGCGGGAGGTGGCCAAGCTGATGCTCAACAGCTTCTGGGGCAAACTCGGGCAGAGGGAAAACCTCCCCACGTGCGAGCTGGTGGACCGGTACGACCGCCTCCTGGAGCTGCTCAACGACCCGGGCGCGGAAGTGCAGACCTACGTGCCCGTCACCGACCGGATCATGTACGCGGTGTGGAGGTACTGCGAGCAGTGACGCAAGGTCAACCCCGCCGCCAACGCCGTCCTGGCGGCCTACACCACGGCTCACGCACGCCTGGTGCTCTACTCCTACCTGAAGAGGCTGGGAGAACGGGTCTGCTACTTCGACACCGATTCCGTCGTCGTCGCCGCCGCTCCGGGTGACTGGACGCCGTCCGTTGGACGCCTCCTGGGGGACATGACGGACGAGCTGGAGAAGTACGGGCGGGGCTCTTACATCGCCCGGTTCGCCTCCACGGGGCCCAAGAGCTACTGCATGGAGATCGTTTGCCCCGAAACGGGCAAGACCTTCTCGGTGTGCAAGGTGAAGGGGATCACGCTAAATTCGGGCAAACTGGAGCTCGTGAACGCCGAGGTGATTCGCGACACGGTGCTGAGGGACAACGACCGTGCGGTGAAGCTGACGGGCACGCAGATTTCGCGGAAACCGTCTTGGACGGTCGTCACCGAACCCAGCTCGAAGACGTTTAGGATGGTGGTCAACAAGCGCGTTCTCGCCGGCGATCACGATTCCTATCCCTACGGGTTCAAGAGGAACGCATAAATGAGACGTCTAGAGCCGCGCCAAAGTCATTTCAAACCGGGCGCCCCTGAGGAGACGAGGCCCGGTCCCCGGGACCTGGGTCGATTCGAGTTTCCCAGCACGATGCTGGTGGCGGGGCCGTCGCGCTGCGGGAAGTCGACCTTCGTGAAAAACCTGTTACGCCACGCGCACCGGATGTTCGACGTGCGCCCAAGGAGGGTGCTGTGGTGCCACCCTCCGGAGTATTCGCCGAGACTCGAACCCTAGGCTCTGCGTTGCGAGACCCACGCGGGCATACCCGAACTTGCTTCGGTGGGCGAGAACGACCTCGTCGTCCTCGACGATCTGATGCTGGAGGGTGGCGGGAAGGACGTGTCCAATTGTTTCACCAGAGACTCCCATCACAAGCGCTTCGGCATCGTCTACATCCTGCAGAACGTGTTTCCGCAGGGTCAGAAATATCGCAACATCTCTCTGAATGCAAACTACGTCGTGGTCTTCAAGAACAACCGGGACAAGATGCAGATCGAGAGACTGTGCCAGCAGATCGAACCCAGGAACTCTAGGTTTGTCTTGGAGGCCTTCGAGAAGGCCACCGAACGCCCTCACGGGTATCTCGTGTTGGACTGCACTCAGTACACGCCCGCCCGATACAGGTATCGAACCGGCGTGCTGCCGGGGGAAAACCTCTCTTATTTCGTAACAAACTGAGACCGCCGAGAGGACTCGGGTTCGTTTCGTTCTATATTATCACGGCAGGGTCTTACCCAACTGAGGCCATTCATTTTAAATAAAAAGTACCGCTTTGGGAGCGAACGTCATTATCGCGCAAGCATGGCTAGAGGTAGGTTAAGGCTTGCGACGCTGACCAGTCCTCGCATACCGAGACAGCACGGTAATTTGACGGCTCTGGCCAAGGCGAAGGCCCCTCTGCGCAAAAAGTTGTTAAAAAATGCCGATGGCGATCTGATCAAGGCAATTAGCGAATGTATGCTCAACGTGTGCAGAGGTCACGTGCAACTTCCCGCAAAGTGCTTGAGTCGCCTAAAGAAGCACAAGGCTTCTTGGAGGAAGTTGACGGATAAACGGGTTCTGAAGAAGAAGAAGAAGAAGAGCATCTTGGTTCAAAAAGGAGGTTTTTTGCCGGGATTTCTCCTACCCGTCTTGGCTTCGCTTGGCGGCGCGCTAGTGTCGAAATTAACAGGATGAAGTACGGCAAGCAGATCCTGGTTGCACCGCAACCGAAGACCGTCGATAAGCTTCACGCTATAGACCGCACCATATCCAGATTGGCTAAAGAAATTCAGAACCTGCAGAGCGCAAAGCTCTCTGCCGACGAAAAGTGGCGGCTCGTAAAACATAAATTGGACAACTACCTCGATCTCGTGGCACAAGTCCGAAAGCCCTTCCTCGGAGACGACGACGACGATTACGAAGACGTGCACGAACGCGTGCCGGTGAAGCAGGAGGTCGAACCCCGAACCATAAAGGTCAACCTCCTCTCGCCTCGCAAAAAGAAGAGGGCAAACCCTGCCACTCCGAAAAAGAAATCGAAATCGCCTTCCGCGTCGTACCATTTTCGCAAGCGCGTCTGGCAACCCCTGTACAAGTAAAGCATGAAGGAATGGAAGGCGCTAAGGCGATACTATGCCAAACCGCAACATTATGCCGGTTTGGGTACGGTCAAGCCCCTTCGAAAGGCCACGGGTGCGTCTAAGGCGAACATCGAGTCCTTCCTTCAAACCCAGGACAGTTACACTCTGCACAAACCAGTGAGAAAGCGGTTCCCCACCAGATATTATCACGTGACGAATATGGACGATCTTTGGGAGGCCGATCTAAACGTCATGAACAGCGTGAGGGAACATAACAAACCTTACGTGTACATTCTGACCGTTATCGACGTATTTTCCAAATATGCTTGGGCCGTACCCCTGAAATCGAAGCTAGGTACCGAGGTTGCGCAAGCGTTTCGCTCCATATTCTCCCAACGCGTCCCCAGGGTCCTCCAAACGGACAAGGGAACCGAGTTTGCCAACAAGACTTTTCGCGACTTTCTGAAGAAACACGACGTGAAACATTACACAACCAAAAATAACGTTAAAGCCAGCGTCGTGGAGCGCTTCAACCGCACCTTAAAAACCAAGATGTGGAGGTATCTCACGCACAAAAACAGTTACAGATACCTGGAAGTCCATCCGGCCTTACTCGAGTCGTACAATAGCTCGCATCACAGGTCCATAAAAATGGCTCCAAAGGACGTGAACGAATCTAACATTTTACGAGTGTACCGCAATCTCTACGGAAATAGGACCCTACCTCGCGCAGGGAAACCCACATTTTCCGTGGGCGATCACGTGCGCATCTCTAAAGAAAAAATGAAATTCGACAAGGGCTACGAGCAGAATTGGACGGACGAAATATTTCGGATAGCCGAGGTGGTGCGCGGTCGGCCAGAGGTATATAAGTTGAAGGATCTGGCCGCAGAAGCCATAGACGGCACATTTTACACCGAGGAGCTACAAAAGGTCGCACTACCTCGGACGTTTAAGATCGAACGCGTTTTACAGACCAAGGGCCGAGGGCGCAACAAGCAGGTCTTGGTAAAGTGGAAGGGGTATCCGGCAAAGTTTAACTCGTGGGTTCTGGCTTCCACCATCGATTCGTCATGATTAAGACCAAACCCTTCTCCATCACTCTCGTGAGCAACGCTTCCATGGAACACTTTACCGACAACACCACGGCCAGATTTTCTAACATCCTGCCCGAGAGAATCGTTCTGCAGGGAGAATGGGAGATCGCCCTGCAAAAGGTCAGGTATCCCGTGAAATTTTATAACCTTTCGCCAGACGATGCCCGTCTCGTGGGCACCAAGGACACCATGACGCTCCTCCCCACGCATTCCAAATTCAGCCTGCAAATGCCGCAAGGCATCGTGCACAATCCCAAAGACTTGGTGAACCTCGTCAACGCCGTTCTACTCGAACACTTGCACGTGGAAAACTTCTTCCTCTTCGACGAGCGCAAGAAGACGGTGGGCGTGAATGCCGCCGTCGCCCATCCCGAACCACTACCCGACATTCCGTTCGACGGGATTGTGGAAAATGTCGCGCGCACGGTCGTACCGTACGCGGTCGGCGAATACGAAGCTCTGAACGATGCGCCCCACCAGAGACCCAAGCCGAAACCGAAGCCCCCGGCTTCGGGGCAGCAGAAACCCGCGGCGGCTCGTCCCGTCAGACCCAAACGAGACGTTTCAAAATCGGAGGACCCTCCGGGACCTCTACACCGCATCCACAGTTTGCTCTTAACGCCCGCTATGGCAAACATGTTGGGTTTCAAGCCCTACGTCAACGTCATTCTCGAAAAAGCTGCTAAACACCCCGTAGATCCTTATATGGGGTTTCCTTACGAAATGTTCATCTATTGTAATCTAGTGTCCCCGCAAGTCGTGGGCGACACCTTCGCCCAAGTCATAGAGAGCGCGGCCGTGGAATACGAAAGAAGCAACAACACTTACATGAGCGACGAAAAGACGTTTTTTCCCCAACATTGGGTACCCTTGATTTAGCAAGACTTCAAGACACTCAACATAGATTTAAGGAACGGTTACGGCGATCTCTTGCCATTCGCTGACGGATTTTCCTCTACTATAGTTCTCGCTTTTCGTCCGAAACAGGCGTAATGGACGTGCACGCCGTAACGCGGTACTACCTCAATCAGACCGGCGGCGCGTTCCACCATCGCGATTTCATTCTCTACAGGGGCAAGCGCTACCAAAGAGGCAGCGGTCTCTTTTCAGCCCTCGGAGGACTCTTCAGAAGGTTGCTACCGTTTTTAAAGAGCGGAGCAAAAGCAGTCGGAAAGGAGGCCTTAAAGGCGGGCGCTCACGTTCTGTCCGATGTGACTGTGGCGGGAGCAGCGCCAAAGCAAGCGCTCCAACGGAGGCTCAAGGAGTCCCGATACAATTTAAAGCGAAAAGCCGACGAAAAGTTCGATGCCATGCTCGGTTCCGGCGCCAGGCGCCTCAGGAGAATAAAACCGAGCAAATCCAAAAAGAGCAAGCAGTCCAAGCTGAAACGCGGTAGGCGTAAGGTGCAAGACGTATTTTCGTAATGGCAGACGCGGCCGTCCACATGAGTTCCGAACTGGACCTCTTTACAGAGGTACCGGTTCAGATGAGCATCGAGGAGTCACGGTTCCTATACCTAAACCCTCAAAACAATTTAATGAAAAATGCCCCCATCACCTTTCATTATTCCGGAAATGCGGACGATTACCTAGACTTGACCTACGTCGTACTCGAACTCATGGTGCGCATTGTAGATGACAAAGGAGAGGCCTTAAACGCTGACGCTAACGCCACTCTGGTCAACAACGCCTTAAATTCCCTGTTTCAACAGATGGAGGTAACCCTCAATAACGTCATCGTCTCCATGCCGCAAGCCGGTTACCCCTATAGAACCTACCTCGAGACGCTTCTCAATTACTCCGAAGATGCCATGAACACCAAACTAGAATCTACCCTCTGGAGAAAGGACACGGCAGGCATCATGGACACTTTTATCGCCAATGCGGGTTTTCAGTGACGTCAGGGGTTTACCAAAGGGAGCAACGTCGTACAGCTCATCGGTCCTCTGTCCAACGCTCTTTTTAGACAGGAGAAGCTGCTTTTGAACAACGTTAGCATGACCGTCAAGCTCACTCCCGCCTCTCCCCAGTTTTATCTGTTTTCCGACGTAGATACCTTTAAGGGGTACGCCGACATCGTGTCTGCCACGCTGCGCTTAAAATCGGTGCGGCCCTCGCCGACCATAAAGCTCGCGCACCAGGCCGTGCTCGCAAAGGGCAACGCAAAGTACCATCTCAAAGACGTCAGCTTTCACGCTCTCAGCATCCCCAAGGAGTCCAGGGCAATGACGTTTAGCGACGTGTGCGTAGGGCAAGTTCCCAGGAGAGTGGTAGTAGCCATGGTCACCGACAAGGCCTATTCCGGCCATTTTAACTCAAATCCGTACAACTTGAAACATTTTAAAATGAACTTCTTTCAGCTCTACGTGAACGGGCAACCCGTTCCCTCCCAACCTCTGCAACCCGACTTTACAAAGGGACACAATTTGCAATGCTTTCAAACCCTGCAGGACGGCCTAGGCATTCATTTCAAGGACGAGGGACACTCCATCTCCAGAGAAACCTACCCGCAAGGGTATACGATAATGGTTTTCGATCTCACTGCAGACATGAGCGCTAACGAGTCTCACATCTCGGGTCAGCGCCACGGAACCGTCTCTATAAGGATCGGTTTTGCCGATAAATTGACAGAACCGGTCATACTTCTGCTGCTAGCGGAAATACATCGCACGGTCGAAATCGACGCCAACCGATCCATTTTGGTATCATGAACACCTTTCAAATTCAACGGTTTCTATCGACATGCCCCTCTACGCGCTCTCACTTTTTAGGCGTCTACCCCTGCGATAAACTACCCGTACTTCACGGCATTCGAACGCCTCCCTTGGCGCTAGTGGCTAACACCGACCCCAGCACCAAATCCGGGCAACACTGGGTTTGCATCTTTGTGGACAAAAACTCGCATGCAGAATATTTTGACAGTTACGGCATAGGACCGCTTTCGCCCCATTTTCTCCGGTTCTTAAATTCGGTCTGCGGGACGCGTTGGTCCACCAACGCCAGAAGGCTGCAAGGTTTCGACAGCACCACTTGCGGTCATTACGTCATCGCCTACCTCACCCACCGCTGCTCCGGCTTACCTAAGCATACATTCTTCTCAAAATTTCACGTCAGCAATCACGCGCATAATGATGTCGTCATTCGCAAAACGTTCAAAGACGCATGCCGCGCAAAGTGCTCTGACGCTCAGAAAACTTGTCAACCCTTGAAGGTGAGTACGTGTGTGTGTGTGTGTGTGTGTGTGTGACACTATTTATCACATCTAACCTAATCCATCGTCTTGCACGTGCTTTCAGAAGACGCTCCTGCTCATATAAAAAGCAACGTCACGGTGCCGCTCGCCTCATTCAGAGTGTACCATGCAGCACGCGGATACAGTCATGCTGCCATGCAGCACGCCGACCAGGTAGGTCCGCACCTATGTATTAGCTTGCTTTTTTCCATCCCGTTTATCTCTCTATCCCTCACATTATTATTATTGTTTTATGTGTTCCAGTATAACCGAATGTCAAACACCGACCACCTCAAAACCCGGGGAAAACAGGAAACTACCCATCTTCGACCTCCAACAGCATCCCGACAGCCCTGCTCCGCCAGCACAGTTCCAACACAGTGCAGTTGTGGGTCCTCTGGCGGATATCTACTTCCTCTACCCGCAACAAACTAAATTCGTCAGTGTGGGATTCTCCCCCCAGCCGCCGCACCATCTCGTCGTCACCATTGCCAAATGTGGACAGCACAACGCAGTCGTCATGAGTTCCTCGCAGTGGCACAAACTCGTCGAAGCCATCCCCATCATTCACAAACGCTTGAATGACCCACCGGGACGTCTACAGCAATTTCAGTTCAGCGACAGCGTCACCATCGTGTTTAAGTTTGTGTTCGGAAAGCTAAAGCTCGTTTTCAAAGACCCGCAAGGCGCATCCGTTACGCTCAACCAACAAGAATGGCACGTGTTGCATACCCTGCAGCGCATCATTACCGACATCATGTATCACAAAAAGAAGGAAGAGACGGACGTGCAAAATCAAATCATGGCATACCACAAGTACATGCTTCACAACCATGCCTCCAACGTTCCCTTACATAACATGAATTTCACGCAGTTCACCAAGTACATACGGTGCGCCAATTTTAGAACATTCCTCGAGGTTCATCATTTCCTCAACACCCATTTCGCACTGCGCATCTCACAAAATAGTCCTTAGTGCGCATGTATTTCTACCAGCGCTCCAACCGCACCTCACCCAAACATCTCGCGCCCTTCGCTCCCGCATCATGGGTTACAGAAATTACCTGTCGGTGTACTACCATGACAGTAAGGTGTTTAAAAACTACGAGGTGGACGGTCACCCCTATAAAAATACACCTTATGCACTTCGCTTCGTCGACAGCACCTACGACGGAAAATCCGTCTCCGCCAGAGTTCACAGCTGCGAAACCAAAATTCATTTTGTGCTATCTAACATGTGCTTCAACGATATCCAGTTCAAAGCAGATAAAGAAGACGCACAACATCAGTGGTTCCAATTTGTGCCCGCAAGAGGTTTATACATCGTTTTCTACGAACAGCAATACATTTCCACAGACAAAATGCAGCAAACCTCATGTGCTACGGCACGTGCTTAGCGGTGCATTTGGGTCGCGAAGCATCCTATATCATACCCGATTACATTCACGGTGTTTGCATGTTCAGCACAGTTCAAAACAGAGTTCTCCTCCAAGTCGAAAACCGTTAAATCAACGGACACAGTGTTTTTCCTGCGGATGTTGTGCAATAATCGCTAAGCGCTTCCGGCGGATGTAGTGAACCTCCAACGAACGTTTCCCCCACCAGTGCTTCCCCTGATGAAGTAATTCTCCAACGAACTTTTCCCCCACCAGTGCTTCCCCCTAATGTGGTCGTTTGCATGTTCAGCACCGTTCAAAACAGAGTTCTCCTCCAAGACGAAAACCGTTAAATCAACGGACAGTGTTTTTCCTGCGGATGTTGTGCAATAATCGCTAAGCGCTTCCGGCGTATGTAGTCAACCTCCAACGAACGTTTCCCCCACGACTGCTTCCCCTGATGTGGTGTTTCTCCAACGAACGTTTCCCCCACCAGTGCTTCCCCTGATGTGGTAAATCTCCAACGAACTTTCCCCCACCAGTGATTTCCTGCTTCCGGCAGTTGGGTTATATTTATGCACGCGCATTCTTTTCCCCTTCATTCGGTGCTAGCCAGCCGTGGGGGAATGCCAGGACCGACGTGTAAAGACTTCCACTGCTCGTTTTGCTTTCACCAAACGTGCAGCTGCGAACTTAAGCACCGTCTCACCCGCCTGTGCACGCAGTGTCAACTCGGTTTCTACGAAGACCTCGATCATCTCAACAAGCAAATTCAACAATTCCTTCGAAGCTACTCCGCTAGAAACACCACATGAACTGCTTCATCGTGCTCTTTCGGTATCTCGATAACGGACGAAGAATCCACCTGCTACTGCCCAGGGAACGCCAAGTGCTGCTGCAGAACGGCATATACATCTTCGAACGTTATCCCCCAAGCGACGTCGACCTTGTGTGGAACCAACTCCCACAGACGCACAGGTAGTCTGCGCACCTTATCGCAGGTGTAAACAACACTACAACCTTCCTCATCAAACCACTCATATAGACGGTCCTCCCCCGTTTATCAAAAACTGCCATCTGTGCCGTCATAATGTCACGGGACGCCCTTAAAGAGCTAGAAGAACTTTCCAGCAGCGCCCACACTCTCAGCGTATCTACGCTTCAACAGCACGTTCCATATCGTGTCGTCGGCGTCAAAACAATTGACACCGTTCACGGTACAAAGCTCGTCGCCAAACTCGACAACGACACAGAAGTTTTCCTACCAACAAGATTTGCAAAAGCCTCTCCAGAACGCATCAACAAACTCAACTCTACCTCATTCTGCATCATATACGCAGGCGAGGAAAAACTACGCAGCGGTTTCAAACGTCACATCGTCACGTTCTCCCCATATAACCCTAAATAATGTCCGACGAAACTTATCCCGTCCTCGTGGGGAACAATCTTAACCTACAACTCATTCTCAACGCAGCTTCACCTATCCGTATCCTCTGCATCTCCAACTCCTATTTCCGCAACAGCAGAGTTGTCACCATCACACTCGACGTCCAAGGGGCTCACGCCGTCCACGTCAAATGCGTACCTACCAAAGTGCACCAGCATCAACAAGACGCACTATGCATCATATACCTCGGCAACAGCAACATTCCTGCTCTAACCAACAAAGTCACATCCACAGGATGCTTCTCAACCAGCCATTACAACGAATTTACCATCCCCATCTATATACCAACCTTCACCGAGTTCGTCAACGAAAGTTTCTCTCACCTGCTCGTCACCTGCATCACCAAACCTATCCACCAATTTACCGTCGATAGCAGCAGCAGCGATGACGAGGACTCAAAGTGCACCACGTACTTTAAAATCATTGTTGTGCGCGAAATCTGTGTGTCCTAGTGCCTCAACAAACTATGAATTTTAATGTGCTTTTCTTTCTCCTAATATTTCTTATATTGTCCATTTATTGTATTCATATGTTAATTTCCTGTAATCAAATAATCCATTATGTTATTCTCAAACTATGTATTCATATGTTAAGCAAATAATACATCATGTTAATCTAAACTATGTATACATATCTTTATCCAATGTACTGTATTCAAATTATAAATAAAGAAAACAGTCCCGGATGAGCCAATTGCAATAACGATAATCCTCCCGCTCAGGGCGCTTTTCAAACTTGCCGCCGCCGTCGCACGCAGCGACTCTAGCGCCCCTAGCGGCAGGATTATCGTTAATCCAATTGGCTCATCCGGGACTAATACTACTACCGTATACGCGCAACCCAACGAAGTCACGGAGGTCACTTAACTGATGTTCTCTTCCACATCTAATGACATTAATTATGTTCCAAAATAAAAATATAAATACACCTATATTATTTATAGAACGTGTTTTATTTAAGTTCAAAGATAGGACACTCTTGTTGAAAGACCTTATACTTCTTATCACAACTATCGCTACCCCGCCTTCGTTGGGATCGAACCACGTTTATCCACTTGGTAGAATGACTAAATGACCAAATTTACACACAGTTCCTGACGTGCCATATATATCACACTCACACACATTCTCTCTCCCTCTCCATTACACATTACTACGCACTAAAAAGACAAAAACATACTCAATCGTCACTGCGCTCACCCAAAATTTTGTGGACTCGCGAAGTAAACTTAATGCGGGGCCAAACACGTTTTTTGTCGTCCTCCGTGGACTAGTGGTACCGTGCTAGCCTCTAGTTCCCAAGGTCGCGGGTTCAAACCCGGCGGAGAGCGGGAAGTAAAGTAAGTAAAGTCGGTGGTCCCTTGACGTAGATTTACGGCACGTAAAAGAACCTCAAGCCTGATAAAGAGTCCTCTGAGCAAAATTACCGGTCTTTCACGCCCAATATAGAGTGGGACTCTAAGGACTATAGTAGTTAAAGAGCGTCCATAAATAAAACTCAATTTAATTTAAACACATGTTACATCTTCTATCCCTTGGGAAACGGGAATGTTTTTACTTAGGCTTACCGACTTAGGCACGGACTGCTACACGTGCCTGCACCTTGAATTTCGCTCTATTAATTTTAATGGATTCCCAGTTTGTTTTTTGTTTTTTTTAGAAAAACATTCCTATACAAACAATAAGACTTTGTAGTGCACTTCAGGCAACGCGTGCACAAACGGAATAAAATCGTTTAGACATATACATTAGCCTACCTAGTTTCTCTCTTCCCCCCCCCCCCCGTTGATGCCCGCCTTATCAGGTTTGGTGGCCGCAAATGTGCTAGCTTGGTCTTTCCGCAAAAAAATTCTGATGTGTTACACTCACATGACTTCCTCTATTCTTGTACAAACTATTTTTACAAACGCCTATTCTCCATATGCTTCATGTTAATTGAGATATCGAGATGTTAATCTTATTGCTAATTTTCTTGTAGATGCCAGGGGAATTGGTAGGCTTTAAGCGATAGTCAAATATTTTAAGAGCTGGTTGCTATGTGGAGTATTTTATTCTCTTTGTATTACCAGAGAAAAAAGCTGTGTTACACTCACATGACTTTCTCTACTCTTGTACAAACTATTTTTACAAACTCTTATTCTCCATCTATTTCATATTAATTGAGATAAACATTTCCAAAAACGATCTTTTGACATGCAAAGAGAATTGCATTTTACACATAGCGACCAGTTCTAAAAATATTTGACTATCGCTTAACGCGAACTATGTTCCCCTTGTTTTGTATTTGCAAGGACAATATAGAAATACAGTAGCCTTTAAGCATAGACATATCTCTTAATAGCTGGTTGCTAGGTGCAGCACAATTCTCTTTGCCACAGATTAATACTCTTTGCATATCCAAGACAAAACAAATGAATAACGAATTCCCATTTGAGAAAAGTATAAGTATTGGAAAATTTAAGGGAATAACAAGCAATATCTCGAAAATGGTTCACTCAACAACAAAAAATGTATATGACATAAATTATGTATTTAAACGCGATCTATATTTTTGGTGTAGTAAAATTTTGTGTATCTCTTATGGTTTACCAGTTATGCAAAAGTCGTTCACAATGAAGAATACTTTTGGAGACATTCCCAGAAAATTCGAGATATACATTTCATTTGTCATGAAAATATCTTAAACATACGAAATTTTAATCAAAATCGTTAGCGCCATTTTTGAGAAAATTAAAATTTTCGAAAACTGTTCCATGTAAAGGGTAGTCTGGGGTGGCGGGATTTTCTTGAAAACCTTCGTGTCGCATCTCTGAAAGATACTGAACCTAAATACCAAGTTTGGTGTTTATCCGACTGTTCGTTTCTGAGTTATGCTGTTCACAGACACACACGGACATATTTCCAAAAAAGCTCTTTTTTGGATTCAGGGGGTCTCAAAACATGTATTTCCGGTGAAATCTCGGTATCGAATTTTTGGGTGGAATACAATATTTCCCCTACTTACTATACGCAGTAGAGAAAGTAAAAAGAAGAAATCCAACGCAGCACTTAGCTTCAGTTTCTTTAATTTCTATTCTTACACAAATACCAATAATGCCAGCCGTTTTAATACGTTACCATAAAAAATATATTTGTTTCTTTATATCCCACTCCCTGGTTAACAAGAGTGAACTGTCCCAGTTGAAGGAGACGGCAAAAATTAAAAATCACCCAATAGCAATGCATTTAAAGAATTTCTCAAATACTACACAATTTCGGGGTGGGGGTTCTTTTGGTCGGCTACCAAAAGCTAAAAACCATGAATAGAATGTAACCGTCGTTCTTCGCGGTGTAGTGGTTAACATGCTCGCTTCTAGTTTCTGAGGTCGCGGATTCAGATCCGGCGGAGGGCGATGGATTTTTTTTCAGGCGTCAAAATTCTTAATATGGCTTCCTTCGGAAACGAAATAAAATCTGCATACACCAGTGAAGACTTGGAGACGTACGCTAAGATTATGAAAAGTACTTTTCTTCATAGAAGTGGTTACACCAGACACGGTCGCTTGAAATCTGAGGCGTTCGCTTAAAGATGAGCTCCGTCAAACCAGCGGTAGACTCATACGTTTCATCACCTATCAATATTTGATTATTTATAAAATGAATATCTTTATTTCCAAGCATATAACTTCCATCCTGATATCTCACACCGTACAATGTATCAATATGATCCTTGTCTTTTGAGCGAACGTGTTGAAGGTAAGTAGAAATACTTGTAGAATCACCATCTTCATTCTTGACGGTCTTCACAGTCAACCCTCGTTGAGTGTCCAAAATATCCTTGAGGGGGACGGTTACAGACTTCAAAGCTTCGGACATGACATGCTGAGTCTCAAACCTGAGACCTTTTAGAGCTCTCAGTTTTTCTTTTACAGCCCTGGTATGCTCGGCTACAGACTCTTTAAGTCTTATGCTTTCACTATCCATCTTACAAATGATGTGAAAATAGACGATTACCTTCAATTTATAGTCTGCGTCCAGCTTGAGTTCTCAACGTGTCGATAGCCTTAGCTAACATCTCTATCGAAGTTCTCAGTTGCTCGGTTTCTTTCTTATGCTCCTGTGTATGTGTCTTGAACGCTTCAGCAAAGATTGCCGTATTAGCGTACTGGCTTCTGATGATTCTTCTAGACTCGTCATTTGCTGCATATTAGTTTTGTAGGCGTCCATCATCATATTTACATTTTCCTCCACTTTCTTAAGTTTATCATTGCAGGAATCAGTTTTGAGAGTATTCAAAACCTCTGTCTTTAACTGCCTGACTGTAGCTTCTAAATCTGAAACTCGCTTCATCGCTAACTTTTCTAAATTACTAATTTTCTGATTGCAAATATTCTGAAGATTTGTTTTTTCCCTATCAAGCTCTGCGGTAACTTGTTTAATAGAGTCCATTACAGTATCCACTCTGTCTTTTGTAGAGGTTGTTAGAGTATCCACTTTACTCGTAGCTTTATTGAGATTTGCTGTGATGTCTAGCAGCTTCTTACCTATTTACATCTCGATTTCCTTTGGCAAGTACCTGTTTAACTGCTGTCGCGTCTCGTTCGATTTCCTAATGATCATACCCCTAGCATATCTTTTATTTACAGCGTCCGTATCTCCAAGAGGATCTGCTATATCAGTGATTCTCTTATTGTCGAATATAATGTTACCATTACCATCTCTCGACTGCGTGCGTGAATTGACATATCCAGTGATGAACGTTTTTATTCACAACATCATTATCGTGAACAGGATCTAGCAATACCTTCAATCTAACTTTATCAATCACGATGTTATTTTCCTTATCTCTCTTGAGGATATATCTTGAAATCAATTCATCGATCAGGGTCTTAGCCATAACCTCAACATTGTTAGCAGCTTGCTGAAGAAATCGTGCATCCTAATTTCGAGAGCATCCACATAATTCTTATTGGAGGCATCATGATTATCTTCAGGGTCGTGAACATTGCACAATCTCTTATTCTTGAATTGATAGTTTCCTTTGACATCTCTATTTATGATAAAACGATCAAACACTGTTCTAACTGGACCAGTTCTCTGAGAACCGAACCTATCAATGCTCATGCTTAACTACGAATGATCATTTTCTTTTTTGTCGAGCTTAATATATACATCAAAACCATTCCTATATCGCCCCTCATTCATGTGAAATTCAGGAACTATCACAACAAAGGGTCTTCCTTCTGATACACTCTCCCAAACGCTCTTACATAGATCTATAAATTCATTGTAGGTCATGTCGGTGTTTACATAATCTTCGTAAATGTGCTTTAAGTTTAAATTGTCTTGTCTGAAGAGTATTATCATGTTTGTATTATCGCGAATTAAATGTTTTGTAACTTTAGCATAGGACTGCGCTAGATATACAGAGTCGACATTTCGATGTCTACCCATACTGTAAAAGGATGCTATCTTTTCCTGCTTTTCAGTGATGACGTCATCAAATATAAAGATTGAATTTTCTTTGACTTCAGAAGGATGCAAAACATCATCTCCGTTGTCGAAGGTGTTCACTTCTATACCTTCGATGTTTCCAAGCACTTTAATTAGGTATTGGTACTTTGGTTGATAGAGGGACTTTGAATAAATATACAAATTTTCAAAACGTAGACCATTCTCATGGAGTATCATATTGAGTAATACGTTTGTTTTCCCTGCACTGGAGCTCCCTAAAATAAGAGCTCTGACATTAGATAGAAATAACTTGCCATGACGATCACTTCTAAAGTCACTTTCAAAGTCTAATACATGAATAGGTAGAGAGCAGTGCTGCTTAACAAGCTCCATGTTAACAACTAACTTATAAAATGTATGTGCGATGTTTATATATTACCGGATGTAAAAGTAGTTAATGATTGAATGCAATGGTATAAAAGGGCTAATGCATGCAATTACTCGCTTAGTATATCATGAGAGCTAAGAGAGGGAGGTCGTTGCAGTATAAGCGTGGCTCTGGAATTATTAATTCCATAATTAATTCGCTCCCCTTTGAAGCTCACTTACCTGGATATAGATATTGTGGGCCTGGTACTAAATTGGAAAAACGTCTAAAAAGAGGAGACCCCGGAATTAACCAATTATACGAAGCTTGCAAACAGCACGACCTGGCGTACGCTGAGAATAAGGACACCACTTCAAGACAAATAGCGGATAAGATTCTTGCAGAGAAGGCTTGGAAGCGTGTGCAGTCATCAGATTCAACTTTTGGTGAAAGGTTAGCTGCAAGGCTAGTAACTGCAATCATAAAGGGAAAGGTTGCAGTGGGAGCCGTAAAGAGAAAGAAGAAGAAGAAGGAGGGTTTTACCATTGCTGCTTTAGGCACTGCAGCAGGCGGCGCTGCTCAGATAGCCTCTGCAGTCAATAAAAAAAGGCTGCTGATAGGCACTTAGCAGAAGTTGCGAGGCATAACAAGGTGATGGAGACCCGAGGAAAGGGACTCCGAAAGAGAAGTTATAAGAAGAGGAATAAAGGAGGATTCTTACCTGCAATGCCGCTGATGTCGTCTTTAGCCGCTGCATCTAAAATAGCAAGGTCCTTGAAAAAAGAGGATCTAAAGGCAGGGGTTTAAAGAAGAAGTCAAAAAACGGTGGAAGAGGATTGTACATATACCGGAGGAAGCCCTAAGTAACGTAGCCATCGAATATTATGCTAAACGCTTAAAAATTCCTTATTTTATAGGAGTTTATATGTTTGACACACTTCCTTTAAAACCACACTTCAAAGAGAGGCTTATTACCAATCTCGATACCTCTGATAATGAAGGAACACACTGGGTTGCTATAAGGAAAGAAGGTGATGCCGCATACTACTTTGATAGTTTCGGTAATTTGAAACCGCCTCCTGAGATTGAGAAATATCTACAAGGTGTTAAAATCTACTATAATACACAGAGATACCAGAATTTTGATTCAGTCATCTGCGGGCACTTGTGCTTGCAATTTATTTTATCCTAGAAGCTGTTACATCGTCAAGATGAGTTATACAGTTACAGTGAGTGGGTCAGACACTGTTATTTCAACGTATCTAAACCCGCCTCTACAGCTAGATCCTCCATGTCATTATGGGATTGCTCTCTTGAATTTTGAAACATTCTATTCAATACCAAATGTCGATGAAAGTAATAATAGATTTCATTATATTCATAATGGTAAACCTGAAACCATTGTCATCCCTCATGGAACCTACGAGATTGCCGATATCAATGCATTTCTAAAGGATAAACTGGGATTGAATGATAAATTCTTCTTCATAAGGCCTAACAATAATACAACGAAGGCTGAAATTAAATGTCCTTATACAATAGACTTTTCTAAGGCTAGATCTATTGGTTCGCTTCTAGGATTCACAGACACTAAAATAATTCCTGCTGGAGAACCGTTTGAATCTGACGATCTTGTGAATATATTTAAAGTGAGTATCATACGTGTGGAGTGCAGTATTGCAATAGGCTCTTTCATTGACGGTAAAAGCGGACATTCGCTCTACGAGTTTTTACCTTCTGTTCCACCAGGCTATCATATCTCTCAAGAACCCTCGAACCGGATATATTTACCGGTCATAGATACAAACTATATAGACCAGATCACTATTCGAGTGGTAGATCAACACGGAAAGGCGATCAACTTCAGGAACGAAGTTATCACTACAAGACTCCACATAAGACGAATGGCAATACATTCTAAAAGACATCGCAAATACTATAATAGAAGACGTACACCACGTTCGAAGCATACTACCTCTCCAGCTTCCGAGGAGTTAACACGTGCTAACCGCAAGTTCCTCGAGGGTTAGGTTACAGGACGCTATAATGGACATCTTAAACGTGACAGAAGTTCCAGCCTTTGACGACAAGATCACCAAGGAGGAGGAGCATATTTTTCTTCCATACAACACCTCCGCTCTGGATGTAAACGATGAAATTAGAATACCATGCCAAGCTGAAAATTTGTATACTCTACCTAACAAGAGTTATCTCTACATCGAAGGTGCTCTCACCAAGGTAGATGTATCCCCTACTACAGCAAAGCTCACTAATAATGCTATAATCTTCATATTTGATGAGATACGTCTAGATATGAATGCTACAACTATAGACAGAACAAGGAATCCTGGAATTACTACAACTATACGAAATTGCGACTCTCAACCCTATGGAATCGAATCGGCTGCTGAATGCTGGATGGGCCTATCCGGGTGAAGAAGTTGATATAGTACACGCGACGAATGGAGCTTTCAATGCTGTAGTCCCTCTCTCGATGCTCCTAGGATTTGCTGATGACCACAAGGAGCTTATACTCAACAGCAAGTTTGAATTGATTCTCATAAGATTCAAAGATTCTAGAAACTGTGTCCCGAGTTCGAATGGAGAGGTAGCTAATGTAAAGTTAACTAGAATCGAGTGGAGGATGCCTGTAATTCGTCTTTCCGATGATGAAAGGGTTCACTTCTAAAAATTGTCAAGTCTGATAAACCTCTACACCTTGCCTTTCGATCTATGGATCTTCAAACCCAGCCTGCTGTACCCCAGACAAGATCTTTCACGTGGAATGTAGCAACAACATCTAAGCTCGAGAAACCTCGCTTCATCATAGTGTGTGCACAGACTGCAAGATTGGGTGATTATAGCAAGAACATTTCCGAGTTTGATCATTGCAACATTACTAATTTGAGACTATTCCTCAACAGTGAATTTTACCCCTACCATGATTTGAACTTGGACTTTAAAAATTCAAAGTTTGCTTCACTATATGAAATGTACTGTAAATTTCAAAGTTCCTATTATGAAACAGATAATTATCCCCTCTTGAAGAGAAAGGATTTTCTTCACCGTGCACCATTATTTGTAATAGACTGTTCTCACCAACCCGAGGAGGTTATAAATGGAGCTGTGAACATCAGAATCGAGATTCAAGCATCTGCAAATATACCAGCCCAGACGTCACTGTACTGTCTGGTTCTACATGACAAAGTATTTACCTACAAACCTCTTTCTCACGTGATGCAAGCACTTATATAATTATGTATATGTTTGGGTGAATGGTTTTTGTGAAGGAATGTACTAGGATACGTTTATGAATAATAAATTGAATTCATTTACTAAAACACTCTTTTATTGACCTTAGCATACATTTCAAGCATTTTCCTTCTCCCCCTCCTACTCCCTGAAAAACAAATTGCTCCTGACTTGCAGAAATCATTTAAAATATTCAAATGTCTCTCAATATAGGGCAATAGCCGTTTTAGGTTCCTTACACCCTCAATGTCTAAAGATATTACATTATTATTTAAACAAGTATTTATGAAATGAATTGAATGGTCAAAAAATACAATAATAATGTATGCATAAATTACATTGTCACAATATTCATCACACGCAAACTTTTTTTCTTGGCGTAGGTAATCTTCAATCATTGGAATGTTTTTGGATATTATATCCCAGTCTGATTTTGTGATATAAACAAATGATTTATCACTTTCACAATTTATGTAGAGGGAGGGGCTGTCATAGTATAGTCCAATGTTAACGGAATGGGAGGGTGAGATGCTGACGTCATCAAGCGCATGTGATCGATTCTCCATGCTCCTCTGGCGAATGCAGGGTATCTTCAATGAATAAGAAGACCATAGGACCCTCGTTGAGGATCCTCCTCTTACACCTCCTCTTCTGCTTTTTCTCCCCAGTCTCGTTCTGCCTCTTCCTCCGCTCCCTCCTCACACCCCTGCAACATATATTCAAAACAATGTTAGAAATAGGTTTAGTTAATGATTTCATGCGTCTGAAAGAGAAAATACATATATTAGAAAAATCCTCTCCCCTTGTCACACAAAAAAGTACTATCAAAGAGTGTCATAATCACTTCACGGGTTTGCAGGCTTCTAGGTGTATCCCGGGCGTCCAATCTGGAGTCATCTGATTTATCCACTCCTGTACCCTCGTAGCTTTATCATCAGGGGTAGTAGTAATGGCTGGTAGTGGAGCGGCATCCTCATCCATAGGCTGGGTATGGCGCTCTGCGATTGGATATTCCACTATATCGACATCGCGTCTCTCAGGATCCAGCTCCTCTATTGGCACGGGTACCTTAGGCGCAGTCATTCGCAGTCTGTAATAATTTAATTTTAGGTTAGACACTGAGTAGCATTAGAAGCAGTAAATGAATATGTAATTTAACATTTCTTCTACTTACTCAAGTTCTCTTCCTGCGCTGGTAGACCTCGCAGTTGTCGTTACATAGGAAGAAGGATGTCATGCGTTCATGCTGGGCCGGGTTAGTACAAAGTACAGAATGCATGCACCCTGTGCACGACTCTGTATCACATTCAGCTAGATGTTTCGAGACGAAGACATCGTCAACTTCATCGACATGGCTAAGATCCTCCACATCATCACCCATGCGATTTTCACTGAAATAATAAAATAATTTCAAGTTACATTTCATTTAACATGCATACAATATATTACCGAGTTATAGAAATATATATATTACTTACATGTTCGCTCCTCGATAAACAGGACAGCTCTCTGTACACACTTCCAGTGTAGTCATCTGATCATGATGCGATGGTTGAGTACACAACACTGAATGCATTAAACCATTGCATGTTTCGGTATGGAAGTATACGTAGTGAAAATAATCTTCTCCGTACTCGCTCCAGTAATCATTCACATCAGATGCACGATTATCACCAGCCATTTCGATTATCACTGAACGAACACTGAAAAAAAATAAATGATCGCTCTGGCTGCCGGCGTTCCTTATATACTGTAGACGGTGACGTCACGCGGCGGAGTGGAGGGGTGGAATGCGTGTTGAGACCTGCTATTCACCCTCCAGGCAGAAGCCAGCTGTCTGTTTTTGAATACAAAGGAAAGCCATTGGCGATCGTGTTTTAACATGATTTATCGACGCAGACAGAATGGAGCCGGGCTAGCCTACACATCGAGAATTGTTAGTGACGTCACGCATCCAGTCGTGGAGGGGGGTGAAACTTGTTATTACCAGACAGAAGTCGACTGCAGGGTTTTTCATTACATGACGGACCGTGAGCATGATAGTTATACATATGCTAGCACACATATACGATGGCGGCCAGGTGCGCGCGAGTCAATTCATATACACTTAATTACATTAATCAATCAAAAATACTTAATCGTATTCATCGATCGAAGAGCAGCGTTTAATTGCATTAGCAGTATATAAACGCTGATTCTTTTTCAATAACACATTACCTAATTGATTGACACAATTATCTTCTCAAACGATTTGCCGAACAGTGGCAGGCATCGAGAAAACCCTTCCCCTACCACACACCTCACCAGGGACGGGATTTAGACAGGACGCTATGAGAGTGGGGTGACGTCGCCAGCGTATAGGAACAATACACCCTCTCCCACCTATCCGCAGGGGAACCAATCACACGGGAGGGATTTAGACAAGTCACAATGAGGGGGCGGGAATGTAGCCAGCGTATGAGAACAATACACATTCTCCCACCTATCCACAGGGAACCAATCAGACCACAAAGGGGAGGGAGGGGGTGGGTGCCACCGGCACGCGACCAGACCGCATGGGGGAGGGGGTAGGACCTGACGGCACAGACCCGGGCGGCATTAGGTAAGCACACAAAGGGAGGGGGCGGAGCCTAGCGCCACGCGCGATCAGGCGGGAAACAGTAGCGCACAAAGCGGGGCGGGGCTTGTCGGTATAGAACAAAGGATCTTATCAGTTGTCGGCATCTGCTTTGATTCAGAACTCTCATCTATTATCTACTATGGTTAACGGTACTATCACGGAGACAAGAATATCTACACCCAGATATTTACATAGATCAGCTACTTGTCTATAGGAACCAAGAAGAATGAAGAGCAATATGGTTAATGGTACTATCACGGAGACAAGAATATCTACACCCAGATAGTTACATAGATCGGTTACTTGTCTATAGGAACCAAGAAGAATGAAGAGCAGTAAGGTTAGTGGTACATTTCACGCAGAAAAGAATATCTAAACCCAGATAATTACATAGTTCAGCTACTTTTATAAGGGAATAGAGCAGACTGAGAAGGACTAAAGTTAAATGTACATATCACGGTGGTATGGCTCTATAAACCCAGATAATTGGATAGATCAGTAACTTGTCTATAGGAACGTGAGAAGTATGGTTCAAGATACATATCACGGAGGCAACATTCTCTAAACCCGGATAATCAGATAGGTCAAGTACTTGATTACAGGGAACCATGCAGATTGAAAAGGAGTAAAGTTAAAAGGTACTTATCACGGAGACAAGACCGTCTAAACTCAGATAATTATATAGATCAGTAACTTGTCTATAGGAACTCACCATTATTAAGAGGAGTAATGGTAAAGTACATATCACGGAGAGAAGGTTCTATAAAAGCAGATAATTGGATAGATTAGTAATTGTCTATAGGAATGAAACAGAATGGAAATGAGTAAGGTTAGAGGTATATATCACTGAGGCAAGACTCTCTAAACCCAGATAATTACATCAGTTAAGTGTCTATAGGACCAAGTAGAGTGAAGAGGGGTAAGGTAAAAGTGTAAATCACGGAGAGAAAGTTATTTAAACCCAGATAATTACATCAGTTACGTGTCTATAGGACCAAGTAGAGTGAAGAGGAGTAAAGTTAAAGTACATATCACGGAGAGAAGAATCTCCAAACCCAGATAATTAGTCGATCAGCTACGTGTCTTTATGAAGCAAGTAGATTGAAGAGGAGCAAGGCTAAGTGAAAATCAAGGAGAGAAGGTTCTCTAAACCCAGATAATTAGTCAGATTAGTTGCGTGTCTATATGAACCAAATAGAATGAAGAGTAGTAAGGTTATAGTGCAAATCACGTAGAGAAAGTTATCTAAAACCAGATAATTATACAAATAAATTACGCTTCTACAGGGACCAAGCATAATAGGGAGGAGTAAAGTTTAAAGTACGTATCACTGAGGTGCCCTCCGAACCGGGGAAGAGCACCGCAAGTGGGTCATAACGACCCTTGGGAGGGAGGGATGATGGCGATTAGATCCGGATGTAGACGAGCGCAACCATGGACAGGTCCCTTGCGTTTCCAGATAGAACGGATCTGACGCCACCCGGTCCCTGCCCACCACACAAGACACCAACCTCCAGGGTCCCCGGGGAGGAACCTACTTGGAGAATAGGGGTAAATGAGCAGAAGTGCAGCGACGCCAAGGGAGAGATCCTTTTAGAACGCAAGACACTGTCCAGCAACAAACCGACGAACACGTCTCATGGTCCTACAACCCTGAAACAAATGACAGGTAGGAGAATCGCGATAGAAGATGAACCACCCCAGCATTGGGCTTTCGACCACGAAATACCTATGGGCTAGAGTGAGTGGACGCCTGGGATTGAATCTGGGTCCTCCCTAATACGGGCCACGCACTGAGCCATCCCGCGTGGTCTGAAGAAGAGTGCACACAGACACGTGATGTTTAAATGTACGTAATGTTATTGGTTTAGCATCTCCCTGGGGAAGACGTTAAAGCTAAACAGTAACTATACATCAAAGGAAATACGTTCAAGATGCGCCTATGACTTTAAATAATAGCCATTTGGATTCAAACCATAATTACAGTGGTAAAAAGAGAAAACAACCACCAGAAACAAAAGAATAAAAAAGGTTTTAGCAAACTCCTAACAAAAAGGTAATGGATGTAAAAGAAATATAAAAAGCTTAAATGTTATGCCAGAGATGGACAAATAGTAATTGTATAGTGCCAGAAAAATTCCTAAATAAAGCAAACTTCATGTATTCATGCCTCAACACTGCCTGACAGATGCAGAGCATAAGTTTTAGCGTCTTTCAATGTCATACAACCCCTGTTTTGTTAGATGTATCCTTTCCATTTTATAACCAGTTACTGATTCTGTCCGAAATTGTTTGAAAGGGAAAGTTGTTGGCAATACCCGCAGCTATACTGGTTTTTTTATTTGCTGTCAATCCTAGGTGACAAACCATATTTGTGACCAAAGTGAATAGAGACAAATTTGTATCTGTTTTTACCATCTTCAGCATCAGGCGACTTATTTCTGCAGGGCATTTACCAGAGAGTTTATTACGACCATGCAATTTTAAATGTCCGATACTTCTTCTTTTGCAAACAAAATGTCCAGAAAGGTATCATATACAGTAACGAGTCACAAAATTATCAGCAGCAGTATGACTTCCCCTACATTTCACGATCAAAATCTTGTATTTTCTTGTATCCGTTTTCAGTTTTGAAAGTGATCGAGGCATAGGAATGAGAACACAATATTATATCGAAATGCCATGTACTGATTCCTTATATTCAGAGAAACTACTTTCAGCATTCGAATGACTGCACGCTTCGTTACTTTACCATGACAATGCCGTTGATGAAACTGTATTCATTCTGGAAATTATCTTTGCACATTTCACAATAAGAACATTGTTGTTTACCCCTCAACACTTAAATGGTAATATCCATCTCTTTACATGTTTACAGTAATGTCTCTCAGGCGTCTCAAGTTTGTGCAGGTTGGTAGCACCGACCGATTTTACAGTCGTGTCCTTTTAGCCCTTCGTCAGTTGATAGTGACCATGGCATGATGTAATGTGTTGAGCCATCTGTCACTTATTCTGCACATTGCCGTCGATATTGTTGACCATACCTAGCCTCTGAGACTAATATTACAATAAACGTAAGCATTTCCTAACCCTAAGAAATAATTACGCTTAATCTTTGTGTTGTATTACTTCAAATGTTTGCTTTTATTCTGCTATTGTATATTATGTTAGAACGTTATTAAAAGTGACAGCCTCCTTAGGCTCTGCTTCTAGTTTGTACCATAGTCTTGATCCTAAGGAAATATGAAGTATTTCTTTTGGGATGAAATAACAACAGGGATCTTTGAGCTCACAAATAAACCGCTGGAACAGAAGAGACCAAAACCTCAAGACCTAGGAAATGCGTCATACATAAACTCTGACACAGACGAAACTTTAGCACCGATTGGTCTTATGATTCTCTGTGCTATCTTCGAATCTGGACATGAGAAACTGCCATCTCTGTTTCCATGTTAGTGGAAAAAGAACCCCTATTGTCCAACAACTACTCCTATAGCAGTCATTGCATGTAAAACAACACTATTGCCAAAGCACTGCTCAATGAATCATATCCTACACCAGTCACTGCTCAATGAACCATATCCTACACAACTCATCGCATGTAACACAAGTCTATTGTCTAAGCACTGCTCAATGAATCATATCCTACACCAGTCACTGCTCAATGAACCATATCCTACACAACTCATCGCATGTAACACAAGTCTATTGTCTAAGCACTGCTCAATGAACCATATCCTACACAACTCATCGCATGTAACACAAGTCTATTGTCTAAGCACTGCTCAATGAACCATATCCTACACAACTCATCGCATGTAACACAAGTCTATTGTCTAAGCACTGCTCAATGAATCATATCTTACACCACTCATTGCATGTAACAACTCTATTGTCTAAGCACTGCACAATGAATCATATTATACAGCAGGCATTGCATGTAAAACAACACCATTGCCAAAGCACTGCTCAATGAATCATATCCTAAACCAGTGACTGCTCAATGAATTATATCCTAAAGCAGTTATTGCCTGTAACGCAAGTCTACTGTCTAAGCACCGCTCAATGAATCATATCTTACACCAGTCATTGCATGTAAAACAACCCTATTGTTTAAGCAGTCCTCAATGAATCATATTCTATACCAGTCATTGCATGTAACACAGCTCTAATTTCTAAGCACTGCTCAATGAATCATATTATATACCAGTCATTGCATGTAACACAAGTCTATTGTCTAAGCACTGCTCAATAAATTTTATTCTGTACCAGTCATTGCATGTAACACAAGTCTATTGTCTAAGCACTGCTCAATGAATCATATACACCAGTCATTGCATGTAAAACAACACTATTGTCTAAGCACTGCTCAATGAATCATATACACCAGTCATTGCATGTAACACAAGTCTATTGTCTAAGCACTGCTCAATGAATCATATACACCAGTCATTGCATGTAAAACAACTCTATTGTCTAAGCACTGCTCAATGAATCATATACACCAGTCATTGCATGTAACACAACACTATTGTCTAAGCACTGCTCAATGAATCATATTATATACCAGTCATTGCATGAACACAAACCTATTGTTTAAGCACTGCTCAATGAATCATATTATATACCAGTCATTGCATGAACACAACCCTATTCTTTAAGCACTGCTCAATGAGTCATATTATATACCAGTCATTGCATGTAACACAAGACTATTGTCTAATCACTGCTCACTGAATCATATTGTACACCAGTCATTCCATGTAAAACAACCCTATTCTTTAAGCACAGCTCAATGAATCACATTATACACCAGTCATTCCATGTAAAACAACTCTATTGTATCAGCACTGCTCAATGAATCATATTATACACCGGTCATTGCATGTAACACAACCCTATTGTCTATGCAGTCCTCAATGAATCATATTATAAAACCAGTCATTGCATGTAACATAACTCCATTGTCTAAGCACTGCTCAATGAATCATATTATACACCAGTCATTGCATGAACACAACCCTATTGTCTAAGCACTGCTGACTGAATCATATCATAAACCAGTCATTCCATGTAAAACAAATCTATTGTCTAAGCACTGCTGACTGAATCGTATCCTAAACCAGTCATTGCAAGTAAAACAACACTATTGTCTAAGCACTGCTAACTGAATCGTATCATAAACCAGTCATTTCATGTAACACAGCTCCATTGTCTAAGCACTGCTAAATGAATCATATTATACACCAGTTTGCATGTAACACAACTCTATTGTCTAAGCAGTGCACAATGAATCATATTATACACCAGTCATTGCATCTAACACAACTCTATTGTCTAAGCACTGCTCAATGAATCATATACTATAAGTCATTGCATCTAACACAACTCTATTGTCTAAGCACTGTTCAATGAATCATATACACCAGTCATTGCATGTAACACAACCCTATTGTCTAAGCACTGCTCAATGAATCATATTATATACCAGTCATTGCATGAACACAAACCTATTGTTTAAGCACTGCTCAATGAATCATTATATACCAGTCATTGCATGAACACAACCCTATTCTTTAAGAACTGCTCAATGAATCATATTATACACCAGTCATTGTATGTACCACAAGTCTATTGTCTAATCACTGCTCACTGAATCATATTATACACCAGTCATTCCATGTAAAACAACCCTATTCTTTAAGCACAGCTCAATGAATCACTTTATACACCAGTCATTCCATGTAAAACAACCCTATTCTTTAAGCACAGCTCAATGAATCACTTTATACACCAGTCATTCCATTTAAACAACTCTATTGTATCAGCACTGCTCAATGAATCATATTATACACCAGTCATTGCATGTAACAACCCTATTGTCTATGCAGTCCTCAATGAATCATATTATAAAACCAGTAATTACATGTAACACAACCCTATTGTATATGCAGTATTCAATGAATCATATTATAAAACCAGTCATTGCATGTAACAACTCTATTGTCTAAGCACTGCTCAATGAATCAAATATCCACCAGTCATTGCATGAACACAACCCTATTGTCTAAGCACTGCTCAATGAATCGTATCCTAAACCAGTCATTGCAAGTAAAACAACTCTATTGTCTAAGCACTGCTGACTGAATCGTATCATAAACCAGTCATTCCA
This sequence comes from Deroplatys truncata, assembly GCA_030765065.1. Taxonomy (NCBI): domain Eukaryota; kingdom Metazoa; phylum Arthropoda; class Insecta; order Mantodea; family Mantidae; genus Deroplatys; species Deroplatys truncata. The sequence continues at coordinate 25,863,693 of CM060985.1, read as the reverse complement.
TGTAAAACAACACTATTGTCTAAGCACTGCTAACTGAATCATATCATAAACCAGTCATTTCGTGTAACACAGCTCTATTGCCTAAGCAGTGCACAATGAATCATGTTATACACCAGCCATTGCATGTAACACAACTATATTGTGTAAGAACTGCTCAATGAGTTATTGTATCATATTCAGTAACAGTCATTGCATGTAAAATAACTATTATCTAAGCACTCCTCAAATTGTCATATCTTAACCAGTCACTGCATGTAAAACAACTTAATTTTTCAGCACTGCTCAATGAATAATATCCTGTACCAGTCATTGCATGTAACACAACCCTGTTGTATAATCACTGCTCAATGAGTCATATCCTAAACCAGTCATTGCATGTAACACAATTCTGTTGTATAATCACAGCTCAATGAATCATATCCTAAACCAGTCATTCCATGTAACACAATTCTGTTGTATAATCACAGCTCAATGAATCATATCCTAAACCAGTCATTGCATATAACAATTCTGTTGTATAATCACAGCTCAATGAACCATATCCTAAACCAGTCATTCCATGTAACACAATTCTGTTGTATAATCACAGCTCAATGAACCATATCCTAAACCAGTCATTGCATGTAACACAATTCTGTTGTATAATCACTGCTCAATGAATCATATCTTAAACCAGTCATTCCATGTAACACAATTCTGTTGTATAATCACAGCTCAATGAATCATATCCTAAACCAGTCATTGCATGTAACACAATTCTGTTGTATAATCACAGCTCAATGAATCATATCCTAAACCAGTCATTGCATGTAACACAATTCTGTTGTATAATCACTGCTCAATGAGTCATATCCTAAACCAGTCATTGCATGTAACACAATTCTGTTGTATAATCACAGCTCAATGAACCACATCCTAAACCAGTCATTGCATGTAACACAATTCTGTTGTATACTCACAGCTCAATGAATCATATCCTAAACCAGTCATTCCATGTAACACAATTCTGTTGTATAATCACAGCTCAATGAATCATATCCTAAACCAGTCATTCCATGTAACACAATTCTGTTGTATAATCACAGCTCAATGAACCATATCCTAAACCAGTCATTGCATGTAACACAATTCTGTTGTATAATCACTGCTCAATGAATCATATCTTAAACCAGTCATTGCATATAACACAATTCTGTTGTATAATCACTGCTCAATGAATCATATCTTAAACCAGTCATTGCATATAACACAATTCTGTTGTATAATCACTGCTCAATGAATCATATCTTAAACCAGTCATTGCATATAACACAATTCTGTTGTATAATCACTGCTCAATGAATCATATCCTAAACCAGTCATTGCATGTAACACAATTCTGTTGTATAATCACTGCTCAATGAATCATATCTTAAACCAGTCATTGCATATAACACAATTCTGTTGTATAATCACTGCTCAATGAATCATATCCTAAACCAGTCATTGCATGTAACACAATTCTGTTGTATAATCACTGCTCAATGAATCATATCCTACACCGGTCATTGCATGTAACACAATTCTGTTGTATAATCACAGCTCAATGAATCATATCCTACACCAGTCATTGCATGTAACACAATTCTGTTGTATAATCACAGCTCAATGAATCATATCCTACACCAGTCATTGCATGTAACACAATTCTGTTGTATAATCACTGCTCAATGAATCATATCCTACACCAGTCATTGCATGTAACACAATTCTGTTGTATAATCACTACTCAATGAATCATATCCTACACCGGTCATTGCATGTAACACAATTCTGTTGTATAATCACTACTCAATGAATCATATCTTAAACCAGTCATTGCATATAACACAATTCTGTTGTATAATCACTGCTCAATGAATCATATCCTAAACCAGTCATTGCATGTAACACAATTCTGTTGTATAATCACTGCTCAATGAATCATATCCTACACCGGTCATTGCATGTAACACAATTCTGTTGTATAATCACAGCTCAATGAATCATATCCTACACCGGTCATTGCATGTAACACAATTCTGTTGTATAATCACAGCTCAATGAATCATATCCTACACCAGTCATTGCATGTAACACAATTCTGTTGTATAATCACTGCTCAATGAATCATATCCTACACCGGTCATTGCATGTAACACAATTCTGTTGTATAATCACTGCTCAATGAATCATATCCTACACCGGTCATTGCATGTAACACAAATCTGTTGTATAATCACAGCTCAATGAATCATATCCTACACCGGTCATTGCATGTAACACAATTCTGTTGTATAATCACTGCTCAATGAATCATATCCTACACCAGTCATTGCATGTAACACAATTCTGTTGTATAATCACAGCTCAATGAATCATATCCTACACCAGTCATTGCATGTAACACAATTCTGTTGTATAATCACTGCTCAATGAATCATATCCTACACCAGTCATTGCATGTAACACAATTCTGTTGTATAATCACTACTCAATGAATCATATCCTACACCGGTCATTGCATGTAACACAATTCTGTTGTATAATCACTACTCAATGAATCATATCCTAAACCAGTCATTGCATGTAACACAACTCTGTTGTCTCTTTACTATTAATGAATCATATCCTAAACCAGTCATTGCATGTAACACAACTCTGTTGTCTCTTTACTATTAATGAATCATATCCTACACCAGTCATTGCATGTAACACGACTCTATTGTCTCTTTACTATTAATGAATCATATCCTAATCCGGTCATTGCATGTAACACAACTCTGTTGTCTCTTTACTATTAATGAATCATATCCTAATCCGGTCATTGCATGTAACAGGACTCTATTGTCTCTTTACTATTAATTAATCATATCCTAAACCAGTCATTGCATGTAACACAATTCTGTTGTATAATCACAGCTCAATGAATCATATCCTAAACCAGTCATTGCATGTAACACAATTCTGTTGTATAACCACTACTCAATGAATCATATCCTACACCAGTCATTGCATGTAACACGACTCTTGTATAATCACTGCTCAATGAATCACATCCTAAACCAGTCATTGCATGTAACACAACTCTGTTGTATAATCACAGCTCAATGAATCATATCCTAAACCAGTCATTGCATGTAACAGGACTGTATTGTCTCTTTACTATTAATTAATCATATCCTAAACCAGTCATTGCATGTAACACAACTCTGTTGTATAATCACTGCTCAATGAATCATATCCTAAACCAGTCATTGCATGTAACACAACTCTGTTGTATAATCACTACTCAATGAATCATATCCTAAACCAGTCATTGCATGTAACACAACTCTGTTGTATAATCACTGCTCAATGAATCACATCCTAAACCAGTCATTGCATGTAACAGGACTCTATTGTCTCTTTACTATTAATTAATCATATCCTAAACCAGTCATTGCATGTAACACAACTCTGTTGTATAATCACAGCTCAATGAATCACATCCTAAACCAGTCATTGCATGTAACAGGACTCTATTGTCTCTTTACTATTAATTAATCATATCCTAAACCAGTCATTGCATGTAACACAACTCTGTTGTATAATCACAGCTCAATGAATCACATCCTACACCAGTCATTGCATGTAACAACTCTATTGTCTAATTACTACTAATGAATCATATCCTACACCAGTTATTGAATGTAACAGAACTCCTATTCTCTAATCACAGCTCAATGAGTTATATCTTATACCAGTCACTGCATGTAACAGAGCGCCTATTGTCTAACTATAGCTCAATGGATTATATCCTAACAGTCATTCCATGAAACAGTTCTCCCATTGTCTAATCACTGCTGTATGGATAATATCCTATACCAATCATTGAACGTAACAGAACGCCTATTGTCTAACTACAGCTCAATGGATTATATCCTATAAAAGTCGTTGCATGAAACAGTTCTCCCATTGTCTAATCACTGCTGCGTGGATCATATTCTATACTAATCATTGAATGTTTTAGAACGCCTATTGTGTAACTACAACTCAATGAATCATATCTTACAGCAGTCGTTACATGTAACCATACTCGTATTTTTTAATCCCAACTCATTGGACCATTTTTACAGTACTCAAGACAATGCAGCTATGAAAAAGTAAAACATCGACATTTTGTTTCTGTATAAATTTTGCTCGTAGAATATGAAACAAATGGGACAGCATTCAACCGTCTTGTGTTATATAAAATATTTTTATATGCCAATATAGAATGTCCATTATAAATACCGTTTCAGTTTCCTAAAATTTCATTTTGTGCAGACATTTATTGGAAAACATAACTTAGTGTTATTAATGTTTTTAATTACATCTACTTCAGGTTTGGAAAAGACTTAATTACAAATAAAGTTCAGAATATTCTTTTAAAACAAAAAAATAGCAAAACTATTGAATCCTCATTAGGCATCATCTGCTGAAGTATGTGCTTAGCTAGAAAATTGTCGACACAGAGTAGGACAGCTAAGCCTGCTTGTTAAGGCAACACGCACGACATACTGTCCTGACGTTAGTAGGTAGTGTTTTATCTTCACTCCACACTGCACAGTGAGGTAAGCCATTGCTAGTCCATGTGCTTACCAAGAACATTGCTGACTCTAAATAAGTACAGCTAAGCCTGCTTGTTAAGGCAACATGCACGAGATACTTTCCTGGTGTGAGGGGAGGTAGTGTTTTATCTTCTCCCTCCACACTGCACAGTGAGGTAAGCCATTGCTAGTCCATGTGCTTACCAAGAACATTGCTGACTCTAAATAAGTACAGCTAAGCCTGCTTGTTAAGGCAACATGCACGAGATACTTTCCTGGTGTGAGGGGAGGTAGTGTTTTATCTTCACTCCACACTGCACAGTGAGGTAAGCCATTGCTAGTCCATGTGCTTACCAAGAACATTGCTGACTCTAAATAAGTACAGCTAAGCCTGCTTGTTAAGGCAACATGCACGAGATACTTTCCTGGTGTGAGGGGAGGTAGTGTTTTATCTTCACTCCACACTGCACAGTGAGGTAAGCCATTGCTAGTCCATGTGCTTACCAAGAACATTGCTGACTCTAAATAAGTACAGCTAAGCCTGCTTGTTAAGGCAACATGCACGAGATACTTTCCTGGTGTGAGGGGAGGTAGGGCTTTATCTTCTCCCTCCACACTGCACAGTGAGGTAAGCCATTGCTAGTCCATGTGCTTACCAAGAACATTGAGGACTCTAAATAAGTACAGCTAAGCCTGCTTGTTAAGGCAACATGCACGAGATACTTTCCTGGTGTGAGGGGAGGTAGGGCTTTATCTTCTCCCTCCACACTGCACAGTGAGGTAAGCCATTGCTAGTCCATGTGCTTACCAAGAACATTGTTGACTCTAAATAAGTACAGCTAAGCCTGCTTGTTAAGGCAACATGCACGAGATACTTTCCTGGTGTGAGGGGAGGTAGGGTTTTATCTTCACTCCACACTGCACAGTGAGGTAAGCCATTGCTAGTCCATGTGCTTACCAAGAACATTGCTGACTCTAAATAAGTACAGCTAAGCTTGCTTGTTAAGGCAACATGCACGAGATACTTTCCTGGTGTGAGGGGAGGTAGGGCTTTATCTTCTCCCTCCACACTGCACAGTGAGGTAAGCCATTGCTAGTCCATGTGCTTACCAAGAACATTGAGGACTCTAAATAAGTACAGCTAAGCCTGCTTGTTAAGGCAACATGCACGAGATACTTTCCTGGTGTGAGGGGAGGTAGGGCTTTATCTTCTCCCTCCACACTGCACAGTGAGGTAAGCCATTGCTAGTCCATGTGCTTACCAAGAACATTGTTGACTCTAAATAAGTACAGCTAAGCCTGCTTGTTAAGGCAACATGCACGAGATACTTTCCTGGTGTGAGGGGAGGTAGGGTTTTATCTTCACTCCACACTGCACAGTGAGGTAAGCCATTGCTAGTCCATGTGCTTACCAAGAACATTGTTGACTCTAAATAAGTACAGCTAAGCCTGCTTGTTAAGGCAACATGCACAAGATACTTTCCTGGTGTGAGGGGAGGTAGTGTTTTATCTTCTCCCTCCACACTGCACACTGAGGTAAGCCATTGCTAGTCCATGTGCTTACCAAGAACATTGTTGACTCTAAATAAGTACAGCTAAGCCTGCTTGTTAAGGCAACATGCACGAGATACTTTCCTGGTGTGAGGGGAGGTAGTGTTTTATCTTCTCCCTCCACACTGCACACTGAGGTAAGCCATTGCTAGTCCATGTGCTTACCAAGAACATTGTTGACTCTAAATAAGTACAGCTAAGCTTCCTGTTAAGGCAACATGCACGTGATACTTTCCTGGTGTGAGGGGAGGTAGTGTTTTATCTTCTCCCTCCACACTGCACAGTGAGGTAAGCCATTGCTAGTCCATGTGCTTACCAAGAACATTGTTGACTCTAAATAAGTACAGCTAAGCCTGCTTGTTAAGGCAACATGCACGAGATACTTTCCTGGTGTGAGGGGAGGTAGTGTTTTATCTTCTCCCTCCACACTGCACACTGAGGTAAGCCATTGCTAGTCCATGTGCTTACCAAGAACATTGCTGACTCTAAATAAGTACAGCTAAGCCTGCTTGTTAAGGCAACATGCACGTGATACTTTCCTGGTGTGAGGGGAGGTAGTGTTTTATCTTCTCCCTCCACACTGCGCAGTGAGGTAAGCCATTGCTAGTCCATGTGCTTACCAAGAACATTGCTGACTCTAAATAAGTACAGCTAAGCTTCCTGTTAAGGCAACATGCACGAGATACTTTCCTGGTGTGAGGGGAGGTAGGGCTTTATCTTCTCCCTCCACACTGCGCAGTGAGGTAAGCCATTGCTAGTCCATGTGCTTACCAAGAACATTGCTGACTCTAAATAAGTACAGCTAAGCTTCCTGTTAAGGCAACATGCACGAGATACTTTCCTGGTGTGAGGGGAGGTAGGGCTTTATCTTCTCCCTCCACACTGCGCAGTGAGGTAAGCCATTGCTAGTCCATGTGCTTACCAAGAACATTGTTGACTCTAAATAAGTACAGCTAAGCTTGCTTGTTAAGGCAACATGCACGAGATACTTTCCTGGTGTGAGGGGAGGTAGGGCTTTATCTTCTCCCTCCTCACTGCACAGTGGGGTAAGCCATTGCTAGTCCATGTGCTTACCAAGAACATTGCTGACTCTAAATAAGTACAGCTAAGCTTGCTTGTTAAAGCAACATGCACGAGATACTTTCCTGGTGTGAGGGGAGGTAGGGTTTTATCTTCACTCCACACTGCACAGTGAGGTAAGCCATTGCTAGTCCATGTGCTTACCAAGAACATTGCTGACTCTAAATAAGTACAGCTAAGCCTGCTTGTTAAGACAACATGCACGAGATACTTTCCTGGTGTGAGGGGAGGTAGTGTTTTATCTTCTCCCTCCACACTGCACAGTGAGGTAAGCCATTGCTAGTCCATGTGCTTACCAAGAACATTGCTGACTCTAAATAAGTACAGCTAAGCCTGCTTGTTAAGGCAACATGCATGAGATACTGTCCTGGCGTGAGGGGAGGTAGTGTTTTATCTTCTCCCTCCACACTGCACACTGAGGTAAGCCATTGCTAGTCCATGTGCTTACCAAGAACATTGCTGACTCTAAATAAGTACAGCTAAGCCTGCTTGTTAAGGCAACATGCACGTGATACTTTCCTGGTGTGAGGGGAGGTAGTGTTTTATCTTCTCCCTCCACACTGCGCAGTGAGGTAAGCCATTGCTAGTCCATGTGCTTACCAAGAACATTGCTGCCTCTAAATAAGTACAGCTAAGCCTGCTTGTTAAGGCAACATGCACGAGATACTTTCCTGGTGTGAGGGGAGGTAGTGTTTTATCTTCTCCCTCCACACTGCACACTGAGGTAAGCCATTGCTAGTCCATGTGCTTACCAAGAACATTGCTGACTCTAAATAAGTACAGCTAAGCCTGCTTGTTAAGGCAACATGCACGTGATACTTTCCTGGTGTGAGGGGAGGTAGTGTTTTATCTTCTCCCTCCACACTGCGCAGTGAGGTAAGCCATTGCTAGTCCATGTGCTTACCAAGAACATTGCTGACTCTAAATAAGTACAGCTAAGCTTCCTGTTAAGGCAACATGCACGAGATACTTTCCTGGTGTGAGGGGAGGTAGGGCTTTATCTTCTCCCTCCACACTGCGCAGTGAGGTAAGCCATTGCTAGTCCATGTGCTTACCAAGAACATTGCTGACTCTAAATAAGTACAGCTAAGCTTGCTTGTTAAGGCAACATGCACGAGATACTTTCCTGGTGTGAGGGGAGGTAGGGCTTTATCTTCTCCCTCCACACTGCACAGTGGGGTAAGCCATTGCTAGTCCATGTGCTTACCAAGAACATTGCTGACTCTAAATAAGTACAGCTAAGCTTGCTTGTTAAGGCAACATGCACGAGATACTTTCCTGGTGTGAGGGGAGGTAGGGTTTTATCTTCACTCCACACTGCACAGTGAGGTAAGCCATTGCTAGTCCATGTGCTTACCAAGAACATTGTTGACTCTAAATAAGTACAGCTAAGCTTGCTTGTTAAGGCAACATGCACGAGATACTTTCCTGGTGTGAGGGGAGGTAGGGCTTTATCTTCTCCCTCCACACTGCGCAGTGAGGTAAGCCATTGCTAGTCCATGTGCTTACCAAGAACATTGTTGACTCTAAATAAGTACAGCTAAGCTTGCTTGTTAAGGCAACATGCACGAGATACTTTCCTGGTGTGAGGGGAGGTAGGGCTTTATCTTCACTCCACACTGCACAGTGAGGTAAGCCATTGCTAGTCCATGTGCTTACCAAGAACATTGTTGACTCTAAATAAGTATAGCTAAGCTTGCTTGTTAAGGCAACATGCACGAGATACTTTCCTGGTGTGAGGGGAGGTAGGGCTTTATCTTCACTCCACACTGCACAGTGAGGTAAGCCATTGCTAGTCCATGTGCTTACCAAGAACATTGTTGACTCTAAATAAGTACAGCTAAGCTTGCTTGTTAAGGCAACATGCATGAGATACTGTCCTGGCGTGAGGGGAGGTAGTGTTTTATCTTCTCCCTCCACACTGCACAGTGGGGTAAGCCATTGCTAGTCCATGTGCTTACCAAGAACATTGTTGACTCTAAATAAGTATAGCTAAGCTTGCTTGTTAAGGCAACATGCACGAGATACTTTCCTGGTGTGAGGGGAGGTAGGGCTTTATCTTCACTCCACACTGCACAGTGAGGTAAGCCATTGCTAGTCCATGTGCTTACCAAGAACATTGTTGACTCTAAATAAGTACAGCTAAGCTTGCTTGTTAAGGCAACATGCATGAGATACTGTCCTGGCGTGAGGGGAGGTAGTGTTTTATCTTCTCCCTCCACACTGCACAGTGAGGTAAGCCATTGCTAGTCCATGTGCTTACCAAGAACATTGTTGACTCTAAATAAGTACAGCTAAGCTTGCTTGTTAAGGCAACATGCACGAGATACTTTCCTGGTGTGAGGGGAGGTAGGGCTTTATCTTCTCCCTCCACACTGCACAGTGAGGTAAGCCATTGCTAGTCCATGTGCTTACCAAGAACATTGTTGACTCTAAATAAGTACAGCTAAGCTTGCTTGTTAAGGCAACATGCATGACATACTGTCCTGGCGTGAGGGGAGGTAGTGTTTTATCTTCTCCCTCCACACTGCACAGTGAGGTAAGCCATTGCTAGTCCATGTGCTTACCAAGAACATTGTTGACTCTAAATAAGTACAGCTAAGCTTGCTTGTTAAGGCAACATGCACGAGATACTTTCCTGGTGTGAGGGGAGGTAGGGCTTTATCTTCTCCCTCCACACTGCACAGTGAGGTAAGCCATTGCTAGTCCATGTGCTTACCAAGAACATTGTTGACTCTAAATAAGTACAGCTAAGCTTGCTTGTTAAGGCAACATGCACGAGATACATTCCTGGTGTGAGGGGAGGTAGGGCTTTATCTTCTCCCTCCACACTGCACAGTGAGGTAAGCCATTGCTAGTCCATGTGCTCACCAAGAACATTGTTGACTCTAAATAAGTACAGCTAAGCTTGCTTGTTAAGGCAACATGCATGAGATACTGTCCTGGCGTGAGGGGAGGTAGTGTTTTATCTTCTCCCTCCACACTGCACAGTGAGGTAAGCCATTGCTAGTCCATGTGCTTACCAAGAACATTGTTGACTCTAAATAAGTACAGCTAAGCTTGCTTGTTAAGGCAACATGCACGAGATACTTTCCTGGTGTGAGGGGAGGTAGGGCTTTATCTTCTCCCTCCACACTGCACAGTGAGGTAAACCATTGCTAGTCCATGTGCTTACCAAGAACATTGCTGACTCTAAATAAGTACAGCTAAGCCTGCTTGTTAAGACAACATGCACGAGATACTTTCCTGGTGTGAGGGGAGGTAGGGCTTTATCTTCTCCCTCCACACTGCACAGTGGGGTAAGCCATTGCTAGTCCATGTGCTTACCAAGAACATTGTTGACTCTAAATAAGTATAGCTAAGCTTGCTTGTTAAGGCAACATGCACGAGATACTTTCCTGGTGTGAGGGGAGGTAGGGCTTTATCTTCTCCCTCCACACTGCACAGTGGGGTAAGCCATTGCTAGTCCATGTGCTTACCAAGAACATTGTTGACTCTAAATAAGTATATCTAAGCCTGCTTGTTAAGGCAACATGCACGAGATACTTTCCTGGTGTGAGGGGAGGTAGGGCTTTATCTTCACTCCACACTGCACAGTGAGGTAAGCCATTGCTAGTCCATGTGCTTACCAAGAACATTGTTGACTCTAAATAAGTATAGCTAAGCTTGCTTGTTAAGGCAACATGCACGAGATACTTTCCTGGTGTGAGGGGAGGTAGGGCTTTATCTTCTCCCTCCACACTGCACAGTGGGGTAAGCCATTGCTAGTCCATGTGCTTACCAAGAACATTGTTGACTCTAAATAAGTATAGCTAAGCTTGCTTGTTAAGGCAACATGCACGAGATACTTTCCTGGTGTGAGGGGAGGTAGGGCTTTATCTTCTCCCTTCACACTGCACAGTGGGGTAAGCCATTGCTAGTCCATGTGCTTACCAAGAACATTGTTGACTCTAAATAAGTATAGCTAAGCTTGCTTGTTAAGGCAACATGCACGAGATACTTTCCTGGTGTGAGGGGAGGTAGGGCTTTATCTTCTCCCTCCACACTGCACAGTGGGGTAAGCCATTGCTAGTCCATGTGCTTACCAAGAACATTGTTGACTCTAAATAAGTATAGCTAAGCCTGCTTGTTAAGACAACATGCACGAGATACTTTCCTGGTGTGAGGGGAGGTAGGGCTTTATCTTCTCCCTCCACACTGCACAGTGAGGTAAGCCATTGCTAGTCCATGTGCTTACCAAGAACATTGTTGACTCTAAATAAGTACAGCTAAGCTTCCTGTTAAGGCAACATGCACGAGATACTTTCCTGGTGTGAGGGGAGGTAGGGCTTTATCTTCTCCCTCCACACTGCTCAGTGGGGTAAGCCATTGCTAGTCCATGTGCTTACCAAGAACATTGTTGACTCTAAATAAGTACAGCTAAGCTTGCTTGTTAAGGCAACATGCATGAGATACTGTCCTGGCGTGAGGGGAGGTAGTGTTTTATCTTCTCCCTCCACACTGCACAGTGAGGTAAGCCATTGCTAGTCCATGTGCTTACCAAGAACATTGTTGACTCTAAATAAGTACAGCTAAGCTTGCTTGTTAAGGCAACATGCACGAGATACTTTCCTGGTGTGAGGGGAGGTAGGGCTTTATCTTCTCCCTCCACACTGCACAGTGAGGTAAGCCATTGCTAGTCCATGTGCTTACCAAGAACATTGCTGACTCTAAATAAGTACAGCTAAGCCTGCTTGTTAAGACAACATGCACGAGATACTTTCCTGGTGTGAGGGGAGGTAGGGCTTTATCTTCTCCCTCCACACTGCGCAGTGGGGTAAGCCATTGCTAGTCCATGTGCTTACCAAGAACATTGCTGACTCTAAATAAGTACAGCTAAGCCTGCTTGTTAAGACAACATGCATGAGATACTTTCCTGGTGTGAGGGGAGGTAGGGCTTTATCTTCTCCCTCCACACTGCACAGTGAGGTAAGCCATTGCTAGTCCATGTGCTTACCAAGAACATTGTTGACTCTAAATAAGTACAGCTAAGCCTGCTTGTTAAGGCAACATGCACGAGATACTTTCCTGGTGTGAGGGGAGGTAGGGCTTTATCTTCTCCCTCCACACTGCACAGTGAGGTAAGCCATTGCTAGTCCATGTGCTTACCAAGAACATTGCTGACTCTAAATAAGTACAGCTAAGCCTGCTTGTTAAGACAACATGCACGAGATACTTTCCTGGTGTGAGGGGAGGTAGGGCTTTATCTTCTCCCTCCACACTGCACAGTGAGGTAAGCCATTGCTAGTCCATGTGCTTACCAAGAACATTGTTGACTCTAAATAAGTACAGCTAAGCCTGCTTGTTAAGACAACATGCATGAGATACTTTCCTGGTGTGAGGGGAGGTAGGGCTTTATCTTCTCCCTCCACACTGCACAGTGAGGTAAGCCATTGCTAGTCCATGTGCTTACCAAGAACATTGTTGACAATAGAGAAGTACAGCTAAGCCTGCTTGTTAAGACAACATGCATGAGATACTTTCCTGGTGTGAGGGGAGGTAGGGCTTTATCTTCACTCCACACTGCACAGTGAGGTAAGCCATTGCTAGTCCATGTGCTTACCAAGAACATTGTTGACAATAGAGAAGTACAGCTAAGCCTGCTTGTTAAGACAACATGCATGAGATACTTTCCTGGTGTGAGGGGAGGTAGGGCTTTATCTTCACTCCACACTGCACAGTGAGGTAAGCCATTGCTAGTCCATGTGCTTACCAAGAACATTGTTGACTCTAAATAAGTACAGCTAAGCTTGCTTGTTAAGGCAACATGCACGAGATACTTTCCTGGTGTGAGGGGAGGTAGGGCTTTATCTTCTCCCTCCACACTGCACAGTGGGGTAAGCCATTGCTAGTCCATGTGCTTACCAAGAACATTGTTGACTCTAAATAAGTATAGCTAAGCCTGCTTGTTAAGACAACATGCACGAGATACTTTCCTGGTGTGAGGGGAGGTAGGGCTTTATCTTCTCCCTCCACACTGCACAGTGAGGTAAGCCATTGCTAGTCCATGTGCTTACCAAGAACATTGTTGACAATAGAGAAGTACAGCTAAGCCTGCTTGTTAAGACAACATGCACGAGATACTTTCCTGGTGTGAGGGGAGGTAGGGCTTTATCTTCACTCCACACTGCACAGTGAGGTAAGCCATTGCTAGTCCATGTGCTTACCAAGAACATTGTTGACAATAGAGAAGCACAGCTAAGCCTGCTTGTTAAGACAACATGCACGAGATACTTTCCTGGTGTGAGGGGAGGTAGGGCTTTATCTTCTCCCTCCACACTGCGCAGTGGGGTAAGCCATTGCTAGTCCATGTGCTTACCAAGAACATTGTTGACAATAGAGAAGTACAGCTACGCCTGCTTGTTAAGGCAACATGCACGAGATACTTTCCTGGTGTGAGGGGAGGTAGGGCTTTATCTTCTCCCTCCACACTGCGCAGTGGGGTAAGCCATTGCTAGTCCATGTGCTTACCAAGAACATTGTTGACAATAGAGAAGTACAGCTACGCCTGCTTGTTAAGACAACATGCACGAGATACTTTCCTGGTGTGAGGGGAGGTAGGGCTTTATCTTCTCCCTCCACACTGCGCAGTGAGGTAAGCCATTGCTAGTCCATGTGCTTACCAAGAACATTGTTGACAATAGAGAAGTACAGCTACGCCTGCTTGTTAAGACAACATGCACGAGATACTTTCCTGGTGTGAGGGGAGGTAGGGCTTTATCTTCTCCCTCCACACTGCACAGTGAGGTAAGCCATTGCTAGTCCATGTGCTTATAAGAACATTGTTGACTCTAAATAAGTACAGCTAAGCTTCCTGTTAAGGCAACATGCACGAGATACTTTCCTGGTGTGAGGGGAGGTAGTGTTTTATCTTCTCCCTCCACACTGCGCAGTGAGGTAAGCCATTGCTAGTCCATGTGCTTACCAAGAACACTGTTGACTCTAAATAAGTACAGCTAAGCTTGCTTGTTAAGGCAACATGCACGAGATACTTTCCTGGTGTGAGGGGAGGTAGGGCTTTATCTTCACTCCACACTGCACAGTGAGGTAAGCCATTGCTAGTCCATGTGCTTACCAAGAACATTGTTGACTCTAAATAAGTACAGCTAAGCTTGCTTGTTAAGGCAACATGCATGAGATACTTTCCTGGTGTGAGGGGAGGTAGGGCTTTATCTTCTCCCTCCACACTGCACAGTGAGGTAAGCCATTGCTAGTCCATGTGCTTACCAAGAACATTGTTGACTCTAAATAAGTACAGCTAAGCTTGCTTGTTAAGGCAACATGCATGAGATACTTTCCTGGTGTGAGGGGAGGTAGGGCTTTATCTTCTCCCTCCACACTGCGCAGTGAGGTAAGCCATTGCTAGTCCATGTGCTTACCAAGAACATTGTTGACTCTAAATAAGTACAGCTAAGCTTCCTGTTAAGGCAACATGCACGAGATACTTTCCTGGTGTGAGGGGAGGTAGGGCTTTATCTTCTCCCTCCACACTGCGCAGTGAGGTAAGCCATTGCTAGTCCATGTGCTTACCAAGAACATTGTTGACTCTAAATAAGTACAGCTAAGCTTCCTGTTAAGGCAACATGCACGAGATACTTTCCTGGTGTGAGGGGAGGTAGGGCTTTATCTTCTCCCTCCACATTGCGCAGTGAGGTAAGCCATTGCTAGTCCATGTGCTTACCAAGAACATTGTTGACTCTAAATAAGTACAGCTAAGCTTGCTTGTTAAGGCAACATGCATGAGATACTTTCCTGGTGTGAGGGGAGGTAGGGCTTTATCTTCTCCCTCCACACTGCGCAGTGAGGTAAGCCATTGCTAGTCCATGTGCTTACCAAGAACATTGTTGACTCTAAATAAGTACAGCTAAGCTTCCTGTTAAGGCAACATGCACGAGATACTTTCCTGGTGTGAGGGGAGGTAGGGCTTTATCTTCTCCCTCCACACTGCGCAGTGAGGTAAGCCATTGCTAGTCCATGTGCTTACCAAGAACATTGTTGACTCTAAATAAGTACAGCTAAGCTTCCTGTTAAGGCAACATGCACGAGATACTTTCCTGGTGTGAGGGGAGGTAGGGCTTTATCTTCTCCCTCCACACTGCGCAGTGAGGTAAGCCATTGCTAGTCCATGTGCTTACCAAGAACATTGTTGACTCTAAATAAGTACAGCTAAGCTTGCTTGTTAAGGCAACATGCATGAGATACTTTCCTGGTGTGAGGGGAGGTAGTGTTTTATCTTCTCCCTCCACACTGCACAGTGAGGTAAGCCATTGCTAGTCCATGTGCTTACCAAGAACATTGTTGACTCTAAATAAGTACAGCTAAGCTTCCCTTTTAAGGCAACATGCACGAGATACTTTCCTGGTGTGAGGGGAGGTAGGGCTTTATCTTCACTCCACACTGCGCAGTGAGGTAAGCCATTGCTAGTCCATGTGCTTACCAAGAACATTGTTGACTCTAAATAAGTACAGCTAAGCTTCCTGTTAAGGCAACATGCACGAGATACTTTCCTGGTGTGAGGGGAGGTAGGGCTTTATCTTCTCCCTCCACACTGCGCAGTGAGGTAAGCCATTGCTAGTCCATGTGCTTACCAAGAACATTGTTGACTCTAAATAAGTACAGCTAAGCTTGCTTGTTAAGGCAACATGCATGAGATACTTTCCTGGTGTGAGGGGAGGTAGGGCTTTATCTTCTCCCTCCACACTGCACAGTGGGGTAAGCCATTGCTAGTCCATGTGCTTACCAAGAACATTGTTGACTCTAAATAAGTACAGCTAAGCTTGCTTGTTAAGGCAACATGCATGAGATACTTTCCTGGTGTGAGGGGAGGTAGGGCTTTATCTTCTCCCTCCACACTGCGCAGTGAGGTAAGCCATTGCTAGTCCATGTGCTTACCAAGAACATTGTTGACTCTAAATAAGTACAGCTAAGCTTGCTTGTTAAGGCAACATGCATGAGATACTTTCCTGGTGTGAGGGGAGGTAGGGCTTTATCTTCTCCCTCCACACTGCACAGTGGGGTAAGCCATTGCTAGTCCATGTGCTTACCAAGAACATTGTTGACTCTAAATAAGTACAGCTAAGCTTGCTTGTTAAGGCAACATGCATGAGATACTTTCCTGGTGTGAGGGGAGGTAGGGCTTTATCTTCTCCCTCCACACTGCGCAGTGAGGTAAGCCATTGCTAGTCCATGTGCTTACCAAGAACATTGTTGACTCTAAATAAGTACAGCTAAGCTTGCTTGTTAAGGCAACATGCACGAGATACTTTCCTGGTGTGAGGGGAGGTAGGGCTTTATCTTCACTCCACACTGCACAGTGAGGTAAGCCATTGCTAGTCCATGTGCTTACCAAGAACATTGTTGACTCTAAATAAGCACAGCTAAGCTTGCTTGTTAAGACAACATGCATGAGATACTTTCCTGGTGTGAGGGGAGGTAGGGCTTTATCTTCACTCCACACTGCACAGTGAGGTAAGCCATTGCTAGTCCATGTGCTTACCAAGAACATTGTTGACTCTAAATAAGTACAGCTAAGCCTGCTTGTTAAGGCAACATGCACGAGATACTTTCCTGGTGTGAGGGGAGGTAGGGCTTTATCTTCACTCCACACTGCACAGTGAGGTAAGCCATTGCTAGTCCATGTGCTTACCAAGAACATTGTTGACTCTAAATAAGTACAGCTAAGCTTGCTTGTTAAGGCAACATGCACGAGATACTTTCCTGGTGTGAGGGGAGGTAGGGCTTTATCTTCTCCCTCCACACTGCACAGTGAGGTAAGCCATTGCTAGTCCATGTGCTTACCAAGAACATTGTTGACTCTAAATAAGTACAGCTAAGCTTGCTTGTTAAGGCAACATGCACGAGATACTTTCCTGGTGTGAGGGGAGGTAGGGCTTTATCTTCTCCCTCCACACTGCACAGTGAGGTAAGCCATTGCTAGTCCATGTGCTTACCAAGAACATTGTTGACTCTAAATAAGTACAGCTAAGCTTCCTGTTAAGACAACATGCACGAGATACTTTCCTGGTATGAGGGGAGGTAGGGCTTTATCTTCTCCCTCCACACTGCGCAGTGAGGTAAGCCATTCCTAGTCCATGTGCTTACCAAGAACATTGTTGACAATAGAGAAGTACAGCTAAGCCTGCTTGTTAAGACAACATGCACGAGATACTTTCCTGGTGTGAGGGGAGGTAGGGCTTTATCTTCTCCCTCCACACTGCGCAGTGAGGTAAGCCATTCCTAGTCCATGTGCTTACCAAGAACATTGTTGACAATAGAGAAGTACAGCTACGCCTGCTTGTTAAGACAACATGCACGAGATACTGTCCTGGCGTGAGGGGAGGTAGTGTTTTATCTTCTCCCTCCACACTGCGCAGTGGGGTAAGCCATTGCTAGTCCATGTGCTTACCAAGAACATTGTTAAGAGTAGAGAAGTACAGCTACGCCTGCTTGTTAAGGCAACATGCACGAGATCATATACTGGCATGAGGGGAGGTAGTGTTCTATATTCTCCCTCCATACTCCACTGTGAGGTAAGCCATTCCTAGACCATGTGCTTACGAAGAACATTGTTGACAGTAGAGAAGTACAGCTACGCCTGCTTGTTAAGACAACATGCACGAGATCAAGTACTGGTGTGAGGGGAGGTAGTGTTTTATCTTCTCCCTCCACACTGCACAGTGAGGTAAGCCATTGCTAGTCCATGTGCTTACCAAGAACATTGTTGACTCTAAATAAGTACAGCTAAGCTTCCTGTTAAGACAACATGCACGAGATACTTTCCTGGTGTGCGGGGAGGTAGGGCTTTATCTTCTCCCTCCACACTGCACAGTGAGGTAAGCCATTGCTAGTCCATGTTCTTACCAAGAACATTGTTGACTCTAAATAAGCATAGCTAAGCCTGCTTGTTAAGACAACATGCACGAGATACTTTCCTGGTGTGAGGGGAGGTAGGGCTTTATCTTCTCCCTCCACACTGCGCAGTGAGGTAAGCCATTCCTAGTCCATGTGCTTACCAAGAACATTGTTGACAATAGAGAAGTACAGCTACGCCTGCTTGTTAAGACAACATGCACGAGATACTGTCCTGGCGTGAGGGGAGGTAGTGTTTTATCTTCTCCCTCCACACTGCGCAGTGGGGTAAGCCATTGCTAGTCCATGTGCTTACCAAGAACATTGTTAAGAGTAGAGAAGTACAGCTACGCCTGCTTGTTAAGGCAACATGCACGAGATCATATACTGGCATGAGGGGAGGTAGTGTTCTATATTCTCCCTCCATACTCCACTGTGAGGTAAGCCATTCCTAGACCATGTGCTTACGAAGAACATTGTTGACAGTAGAGAAGTACAGCTACGCCTGCTTGTTAAGACAACATGCACGAGATCAAGTACTGGTGTGAGGGGAGGTAGTGTTTTATCTTCTCCCTCCACACTGCACAGTGAGGTAAGCCATTGCTAGTCCATGTGCTTACCAAGAACATTGTTGACTCTAAATAAGTACAGCTAAGCTTCCTGTTAAGACAACATGCACGAGATACTTTCCTGGTGTGAGGGGAGGTAGGGCTTTATCTTCTCCCTCCACACTGCACAGTAAGGTAAGCCATTGCTAGTCCATGTGCTTACCAAGAACATTGTTGACTCTAAATAAGCATAGCTAAGCCTGCTTGTTAAGACAACATGCACGAGATACTTTCCTGGTGTGAGGGGAGGTAGGGCTTTATCTTCTCCCTCCACACTGCGCAGTGAGGTAAGCCATTCCTAGTCCATGTGCTTACCAAGAACATTGTTTACAATAGAGAAGTACAGCTACGCCTGCTTGTTAAGACAACATGCACGAGATCAAGTACTGGTGTGAGGGGAGGTAGTGTTTTATCTTCTCCCTCCACACTGCGCAGTGGGGTGAGCCATTGCTAGTCCATGTGCTTACCAAGAACATTGTTGACTCTAAATAAGCATAGCTAAGCCTGCTTGTTAAGACAACATGCACGAGATACTTTCCTGGTGTGAGGGGAGGTAGGGCTTTATCTTCTCCCTCCACACTGCGCAGTGAGGTAAGCCATTCCTAGTCCATGTGCTTACCAAGAACATTGTTAAGAGTAGAGAAGTACAGCTACGCCTGCTTGTTAAGACAACATGCACGAGATCAAGTACTGGTGTGAGGGGAGGTAGTGTTTTATCTTCTCCCTCCACACTGCTCAGTGGGGTAAGCCATTGCTAGTCCATGTGCTTACCAAGAACATTGCTGACAATAGAGAAGTACAGCTACGCCTGCTTGTTAAGACAACATGCACGAGATACTGTCCTGGCGTGAGGGGAGGTAGTGTTTTATCTTCTCCCTCCACACTGCGCAGTGGGGTAAGCCATTGCTGGTCCATGTGCTTACCAAGAACATTGTTGACTCTAAATAAGTACAGCTAAGCCTGCTTGTTAAGACAACATGCACGAGATCAAGTACTGGTGTGAGGGGAGGTAGTGTTTTATTTTCTCCCTCCACACTGCGCAGTGGGGTAAGCCATTGCTAGTCCATGTGCTTACCAAGAACATTGTTGACAATAGAGAAGTACAGCTAAGCCTGCTTGTTAAGGCAACATGCACGAGATCATGTACTGGCATGAGGGGAGGTAGTGTGCTATATTCTCCCTCCATACTCCACTGTGAGGTAAGCCATTCCTAGACCATGTGCTTACGAAGAACATTGTTGACAATAGAGAAGTACAGCTACGCCTGCTTGTTAAGACAACATGCACGAGATACTGTCCTGGCGTGAGGGGAGGTAGTGTTTTATCTTCTCCCTCCACACTGCGCAGTGGGGTAAGCCATTGCTAATCCATGTGCTTACCAAGAACATTGTTAAAAGTAGAGAAGTACAGCTACGCCTGCTTGTTAAGACAACATGCACGAGATCAAGTACTGGTGTGAGGGGAGGTAGTGTTTTATCTTCTCCCTCCACACTGCGCAGTGGGGTGAGCCATTGCTAGTCCATGTGCTTACCAAGAACATTGTTGACTCTAAATAAGCATAGCTAAGCCTGCTTGTTAAGACAACATGCACGAGATACTTTCCTGGTGTGAGGGGAGGTAGGGCTTTATCTTCTCCCTCCACACTGCGCAGTGAGGTAAGCCATTCCTAGTCCATGTGCTTACCAAGAACATTGTTAAGAGTAGAGAAGTACAGCTACGCCTGCTTGTTAAGACAACATGCACGAGATCAAGTACTGGTGTGAGGGGAGGTAGTGTTTTATCTTCTCCCTCCACACTGCTCAGTGGGGTAAGCCATTGCTAGTCCATGTGCTTACCAAGAACATTGCTGACAATAGAGAAGTACAGCTACGCCTGCTTGTTAAGACAACATGCACGAGATACTGTCCTGGCGTGAGGGGAGGTAGTGTTTTATCTTCTCCCTCCACACTGCGCAGTGGGGTAAGCCATTGCTGGTCCATGTGCTTACCAAGAACATTGTTGACTCTAAATAAGTACAGCTAAGCCTGCTTGTTAAGACAACATGCACGAGATCAAGTACTGGTGTGAGGGGAGGTAGTGTTTTATTTTCTCCCTCCACACTGCGCAGTGGGGTAAGCCATTGCTAGTCCATGTGCTTACCAAGAACATTGTTGACAATAGAGAAGTACAGCTAAGCCTGCTTGTTAAGGCAACATGCACGAGATCATGTACTGGCATGAGGGGAGGTAGTGTGCTATATTCTCCCTCCATACTCCACTGTGAGGTAAGCCATTCCTAGACCATGTGCTTACGAAGAACATTGTTGACAATAGAGAAGTACAGCTACGCCTGCTTGTTAAGACAACATGCACGAGATACTGTCCTGGCGTGAGGGGAGGTAGTGTTTTATCTTCTCCCTCCACACTGCGCAGTGGGGTAAGCCATTGCTAATCCATGTGCTTACCAAGAACATTGTTAAAAGTAGAGAAGTACAGCTACGCCTGCTTGTTAAGGCAACATGCACGAGATCATGTACTGGCATGAGGGGAGGTAGTGTTCTATATTCTCCCTCCATACTCCATTGTGAGGTAAGCCATTCCTAGACCATGTGCTTACGAAGAACATTGTTGACAGTAGAGAAGTACAGCTACGCCTGCTTGTTAAGGCAACATGCACGAGGTCATGTACTGGCATGAGGGGAGGTAGTGTTTTATATTCTCCCTCCATACTCCACAGTGAGGTAAGCCATTCCTAGTCCATGTGCTTATCAAGAACATTGTTTACAATAGAGAAGTACAGCTACGCCTGCTTGTTAAGGCAACATGCACGAGGTCATGTACTGGCGTGAGGGGAGGTAGTGTTTTATATTCTCCCTCCATACTCCACAGTGAGGTAAGCCATTCCTAGTCCATGTGCTTATCAAGAACATTGTTTACAATAGAGAAGTACAGCTACGCCTGCTTGTTAAGGCAACATGCACGAGGTCATGTACTGGCGTGAGGGGAGGTAGTGTTTTATATTCTCCCTCCATACTCCACAGTGAGGTAAGCCATTCCTAGACCACGTGCTTATCAAGAACATTGTTGCCAGTAGAGAAGTACAGCTACGCCTGCTTTTTAAGGCAACATGCACGAGGTCATGTACTGGCATGAGGGGAGATAGTGTTTTATCTTCTCCGTCCACACTGCGCAGTGAGGTAAGCCATTCCTAGACCATGTGCTTACCAAGAACATTGTTGAGACTAGAGAAGTACAACTACACCTGCTTGTTAAGGCAACATGCACGAGGTCATGTACTGGTGTGAGGGGAGGTAGTGTTTTATCTTCTCCCTCCACACTGCGCAGTGAGGTATGCCATTCCGAGTCCATGTGCTTACCAAGAACATTGTTAAGAGTAGAGCAGTACAGTTAAGTCTGCTTGTTAAGTGAACAAGCACGAGATACTGTCTTGGCCTGAGGTGAGGTAGTGTTTTATCTTCTCCCTCCCCAGTACGTAGTACGGTCAGGACGCATACAGTGAACGAGGTTTGTCGTCCACACCTACACTGGGATGCTGTCAAATAAAGCATTGCATACTTTGGAGATGCATTAGGAGTTAGTGAGGCAAAAGGCTCCTATTATATTTTCTTCCTATAGTTCAGCATCTTAACCCTTGAGCGGGTTAACTCACCTGGTCATTTATTTCCCCTCTCTGTCACTTGGGCGAGCGCTATTCTACTCTACCTCTGAGCAGCTGCTTAAGCACTGTACGCTATAATTTCGCTTAGTTCCCGTTTTATTTTCTTCTCACAAAAATGTTTATCATACCACTGCAGTAACTATCCAGCTGTGGACGGAGGGCTAAGACACGAGAGCATTGCTACAAAATGCTGTATTTCTAGATTGCTGTAACAGGCCACGCAAAGAGCAAAGTGCAGCGCTTGAAAAACAAATATTTGCACATAACTAGCGACAGCATTTCACATGCATACAGTATAATAATGGGATATCTTCTAAAAGTTAATTCACACCTTTTAGAGTATTTCATAGCCTTCACTCCCTCATCTATCTCTTCAAGGTAACGAGTTCTCGCTGGTTGATTTTCATAAAAGAAATTGTTTAAATTGAAGTTGTACAAATAAAATTAGCGTCTTTAACTTTTTCAGATGAAACCAATCACACATCATCACCTCGATACTGTGTTCTTTAACATACCTTTTAGAGAACTACAATAAGGATTTTAGTTTGTTATCAGGATGTATGTTTTATTCAGACTTTTGGGCCAGTGGAAGGGGGAGATGAGAAATTTGCACGGTCGGCACAGTAGCCAGAATAAAAAACAGCCACACGAAGCCGAAATGGCCGTGTGCCAGCGGTTGTTACCTTTTCGTCTCCACTGGCTTAAAAGACTTTGAACAGAAAATAAACAAGATCCTATTAGATTTTTATACACTATAAAATTGCTGCGTTCACAACAGTGACGTGACATTTGTTTGCCGCGTACCAGGCCACTTCTTCTTTAAGACATCTCATTGGATAAATTAGCAAAAGTCAAGTAGAGTGGGGGTGATTTATCCCTCCTGCATAATCGCGCAGTGCGTACACCGAGGGATATTACTAATGTTTATGCTATAGCTTAATAATACGGCACGATATTTTGTGGAAATATATGTTTGTATTATTTTGAAAAAGTATTAACAAAGAAGGCTTTGAAATTCTTTTCCACATCTTTACGACGTTTAACCTTTTATATTTCACCAATTTTGTTAGTGGTTCCTACACTAATATATATTTTCAAACAAATTTACTGCAGTATAAATGTTTCACTCTTTACATTTTTTTAAATTCTTACGTGTTTTCAACTCCTATTATATTTCATCCAGTTCAAAAGGATGTGTTTGCGGTGACAGATCCAAGAGTAGATTACCTTATGGCAGTGCGCATTACTCAGCACAGCGCGCGTCTTTCAGGTCACAATTTAAAAACTGAAAAATTGGCGAATATATCATTATGAGAGAATAAAAAATAAATTCACGTAATTACTGATTTGTTAAAAATGTATACTTGAGCAGTTGCAAGCACAGGGACATAACACTGTTACTAATAACAATGAAGACATGTCGCAACGCTCAGGTTGTTTATCACTTGCAGTCAAGAGACAGGTTTCCCAAACTGTCGGCAGTTACTATGAGGTCTTGGACCTGCTCAGCGCTGACAAAATCTGCCTGGTTATGCGCAGGTTGACCCGCGGTAACTTTCCAACCGGAACAGATAGCTGAAATCAAGCAAATACATTACATAACTTATAATGCTATGAACGTCTTTGCTTCTTTTGTTAATGCTACTGCTGCACTTTTCACAATGTGAAAACGTTTATACAAAACTAATATGATAAATGAAATACAGATACTGTACTTAGTGTATGATCCAGAAGGTAGAAATCTCAGATATTGTCACTCATATGAACTGGATAATGATGTGGCATTTACAGTTCTGATACTTTGTTGCTTCCCTCATCTGGTTTACAGAGGATGTCCGAGCTGAAACAAAACATTCGCATTTAGTATACTTATTAATACATTCAAGTTAAATGATTCATTTTCTTTCTTACGCAAAACATGGATCTTTGTATCATTTGTGCAAAAATAAAATATGCATAATAAAACAGAAAAATGATTTACTTCCAGTATTATGCATACGACAATATATTATATAAGTTTATGTTAAATATACATATTACCAAAATATCAGCATGTCAATGTATCTATTATCAGGTTCTGTTCACACACAAAACTTTTCATCCTTTTTAAGTGAAAGTATGGAATGAAATATGGCAATGCTTGAAACGTCCCATTTTCATTCAGTGTAACAGCCTTGGATTTAAAACTACAGAATTCAACGTGAAACAGGATTTCTGTGGGAAAACTATGATTAACATCGACTAAAATGAAGTATCATACAATTTGAATCCATGCTTATGCCAGGACAAACATCATTCAACATGTTTCGAGTTTATAAGATCGCATAAGAAACGGTATAAATTTATGTCCATTCCTTTGCCCTTTGTGCCGAATTAGGCCTCGAGATTCTTGCCACAGAAATTACATTAGACAAGAACACCATTATCTAAACATTGCATACCGATTTCAATTGCAATGTCTCAAAGTTGAACACAGAATTCTGTCTCTCGGTTCCTGCGACAGAAATCATGTGCGATAAGAATACCATTGTCAAAGTAATACATGCCGATTTCAATTGCAAACTTTAAAGATTGAAATCAGAATTCTACCTTTAGATTCTTGCCATAGAAACCATGGATATCACAGTCAATAACATTAGCTGCATATTTCAATTGCAATGTATCAAAGTTGAAGTCGTAATTCTGCCCTGATATTCTTGAGAGAGAAACCATGTGAGATACGAACATTATAGTTAAAATATTAACTGAGATTTCAGTTGCAATGTTTCAAGATTGAATTCAGAATTCCGTCTTGAAATTCTTGCGAGAGAAGCCACAGGAGATAAGAAAAGAATACGGGTGCGCAGTAAATGCAATCGGGGTGACCCTTAGACCGCTGGCAATTGTTCAGTCTGGAGTACATAATCATTCATGTATCGTAGCTGAGAGCTTCTTTTGGCTCACAGGAACAACAAGTGAAGATTTACATAGCAACAGGCAATAACAAACCTGTTGAGCCGATGTCTCCAAAAGGAAGGCCTGCTCCACCAGCGCTCAGAAAGTACTAAGGAACCAGAGTTTACCTTTCAGCAGAGGTTTCAGGTCAGATAGCCATCTCTGCCAACAAAGAGAAACAATTGTCTATTCTGCTTGTGCTGGTACATACTCCATGGGTCCAGTTGCAGTACAGCGCCTTCTAATGAGGAAGCAGTTTTCAACTCTCAACAATATTATGTATAGAATGTGTTCTTGAAACAAGAGAAATGACGTTAAAAACCGATATGTCGGAAGTTTTGTTCATTTGCTAGCAGTCATTTTCAATCAAATTATTTTCATCACTTTTAGCCTTATACCGGGCAATGAAGCGACTAAATGCTATATCATACTGCTTTCTGGATTTTTTGGGTAAGCACTTCTTGTGGTGTTATTTCTGCTGCTTGTATAATTTAAATTCCATTTCAAATTTCCGAAATTTAATCTAACAGAGCAGAAGGCTGCCAATATAGCGTATAGGTTAACTCTACAACGATTCGAGATAAATTGAAGTATGACGATTTGTGTTTTGAGCAGATATTGCGAGTGCCTTGGTAAATTAATCGTGTAAAACGACCTAATGAAATGTAAAACTTCAAACAAAGTCCAGTTATTAAACATGTGCAAATAACGGGAGAGCCAAGAAACTACGAACCGGTTGCGCTGTGTTTTTCCATTGGGCGTGTGGAAACAACGCACTGCTGCTATAAACAAGGTCACACTGTTAACGTGGTTTTGCTCTGCAGTGTGAAGTGCAGTATTAAGTTCAGGTGATGTGATGTTATTACGGGTTATTTATTATTTTGCTCTGTCACAAAGTATATTATGGCTCAGTATATGTTTTCTACTGCACAGCGTGTATTTATGTATGATTTGTATGTGTTAACTCAGTCAGCTTGCCAAGTGAAAGTACGATTTGCAAAAAGATTTCCAGGTGTAAAGGTTCCAGGCAGTACAGCAATCCATGAACTCTACAATACAGTTCATGTCAAGGGAATGTTCAGGCTAAGAAATCTGAAATACCTTGTATGGTTCTTACAGAAGAAACATTAGACGACATCGGTCATAGTTTGGAGTCTTCCCCCCAAAACTCACTTAGACGTCTTTCACAACACGCAGGCATTTCTTATGGCTCTGCACGAAAAACAACCAAATTGCTGAAGTTAAAACCATTTCAAGTAACTATGGCACATGCTCTTCAACCAGGTGATCCTATAATTAGGCGCACATTTTGTGAGTGGAGTGTCAGTAATGTACACAATAGCGAAATAGACCCATATTTAATATTTCTCATGGCTATGTGTGTACACAAAATAATCGTTATTGGAGCTCTGACAAACCTAATATTGATGAAAAAACTGATGTCATGAGAGGAGAAAGAGTTATAAGGCCAATTTCTTTGGAGTCGACATTTGACGCCCGTACATACGTGAATAGAATTGTGCTCCCTTCGTTAGAGAATTAATAGACAGGGAGCGTGATTTTGCCTTTTTTTAACCAGACTCTGCAACAGCTCATACGACCGATATTTCGATGAGAACAATTGAAAGTGTGTTTGAGAACCGAATTATTAGTAGAGATTTGTGGCCTCCTCAGTCGTCTGCCCTAACCCCCCTGCGATTTCTATCTTTAGGGTAACTTAAAACAAAGTGTACAAGACAAACCCTCACACCCTGCAAGAATTAAAACAAAATATCCGCCAGGAAATTGCCAGCATTTCTCAACGTGAACTACGGCGAGTGATGGATAGTTTCCTAAAGAGGTGCCAAAAATGTATGGACAACGACGGTGGGCAGGTTCAGCATCTCCTTTCATAAAGTTGGTAAGTAAAGCCTTTAAAAGTAGTTTTAAAAATGTGGTATAGTTTCATCCGCTCCTTTCTATGATAGCGACAGATGGCAACGAGCGCCGAGGACGCGGACAGGAAAAACACCACGCAACCGGTTCGTAGTTTTTAGGCGCTCTCTGTACAAAGGGTAACTGCCATGTGATTGGACTTGAAATCAAAGTTTGTCACAATGGAGATTATGGTACTAGCGCGATAATAATCTAAAGCTTTTAGCTCGTGTGATCTGTGTTAGAAATTCTACTTTTGGGTCATGCAGACTAAAAAGTGCTATTCACTACATATTCAAGAAAAGTGAAAATATTTTTTTATGGGGGAGGTATTTTACCGACTTTTCGGTTTTGAGATGTGCCTTCTACAGACACAAACACACACACACACACACGTTTTAAAAGTTAACGTGTTTGATTCACGTTACCTTCTCTATTCACTCTTCCTTCGATTAATTCATGTTAATAAAAATGAACTTTCTTTATTCATTTACACATTTCGCTGAAGGCATAAGAAGAATTAAACTAAAGCGATAGTCAAATGCCGGTAGCTATGATATGGTTTTGAAATTCTGTTCTCTTTGCACGAAGACGAAAAACAAAGAAAAATAAAACCTGATGTGTTACATTCACATGATTTTGTGTAATCTCTATCGTTTATTAGTGGGTACACAGACTATTTTTCTATCTACTTAATTTTAATCCAAATAAACCTTTGCAGAAATACCTACATTACACATTTCGTTATAGACACACAGAGAACACGATAGTCAAATGTTTAACAACTGGACGCTATATGCTGCCTTAAAATGCCATACTGTTTCCACGACATCGCGAGAAGCAGGACTTTAAAATAATGAAAAGTTTGAATTATTAATAACCTATCTCGAAAACGGTTTATACCACACAAAAGGTTGCGTGTTTTAAAGAGATCTACATTTTCATCTATCACTTAACGTTTACTAGTTATGCAAGATTCCTTCCGAATGAAGAGCACTTAACAGGTCATCCGCACAAATTTCAGGACACACAGTTTGTCATTTAAAAAATCATTAATCGAAACCGTTAACAGCTAATTCTGAGAACATCCAAAATTACGAGAAGCCTTCAATGTAAAGGATAATTTGGGGTAGGTGGGTGATTTTCTTGAAAATATAGGTGGCGCATCTTTGGAAGATGCTGAATCTAAATTCCAAGTTTGGTATTTGCCGACATTTCATTTTTGAATTATGCTGTTCACAGACCCACGCAAAAGCAGACTTATTTCTAAAATATTGTTTTTTGTTCACGAGACCTCAAAACATGTATTTCCAGCTTGGTGGAGTGCAATACTTCCTCTACCTAGTGTAAGTAGCAGAGAAAGTAAAATGGTTACATTACATGAACACAAGCCCTGGGAAAATGATTACCTAACCTCATTTCTCTACCATGTACATAGTAGGTACGGAAGACACTGCTTTGTATCCAAAAATTCGACACCGACATTTCACTGGAAATACATGTTTTGAGGCCCCCTGAATAAATAAAAGCTTCTTAGAAAAAGGTCCGTGTGTGTCCGTGTCAGGCCGGTGGTTAAAATGAGGTGAACTGATATTATTATAACTCTAGCTACCACTACTATTTCTTCCACAAATGATTATCAAATACTACAGCAATTTAAAGTAATAAAATTACCTAAACTCATTCTATTTCTTGTAAATTAGGTTAACCTCCTGTCCTTCAGGCTGGCATTTTTATCATTAATAATGTCCTCGTAAAAAGGTTGGCTCTTGTTTAGTTTGGAACCTTGGACAAGCGACGTATTCAAATGCTAGCCAATGAAGACCGTCGACGCTGTGACTGTACTGCGCGAAAATGCATTCCACAGATGCACTTTTGAATTTATAGTCAACAACAAACTAAAAATATAATTCCCATGGTTTACAGATAAAACACTTTCCTCTAAATGGGAATTCTTGAAGGTTAACGATTAGTCTCAAGATTTGTCGATTTAAAGAAACTCGTTCATTAAATCGAAGGATGTACAGCCTTGCATTTCCCTTACAGCATCTGCGACTCGCTTTCAATTGCAATTGACTTCTTCTCCTCAAAGTCTTTATGCTTATTAATAACTCGCGTCACAAAATCCATGTGTATTCCAGAGACAAAATTTATTACTGAACAAACGGCAGAAGAGCTTTTGTAATGTCACACTACTGCACAACCATGGCTATTGTTGAAACCACGTGTCCTTAAAATGCAGGTTGTATGACTTCCCTTCTATTAAATCTACTGGCCTTCCGCAGTTTAAAGGGTCTTCTTTGTCTTGATCCTTCCACCTACTAAACGGTGTCTCTTGCAGTATTAGCACCTTGTCCCTAAACACTTTCGCAGCACAAGAAAAGCTTTGTTTCTAAATACCTTTACACTATCAAATCAAACTAACACTTCAAATTATAACATGTTAAGAAACCCAACAAATAAAATACGCTAAATTACTTACGTTCTGCCAACTCTGAGTTGACGAGATACAACAAGCAAGTCTTCATTCCAGCTGCAGTTTGTATATGCCTGTGTTTCTAAAAGCAGACATTAAATCCCATTTAAAATTGTGATTTATTCACTGCGGACACGACCTCCAGAGGACGGAAACTCCACTCTTAGAACCATGAATAGCATTGTCAGCAAATAGTCATAAAATAGTCAAGAAAAATGATGTGTCTGGTATTAAGAAACAGGTGAAGTGGCACTGTTCTTTTATTTCTGTGAACATTCAGTTGTTTCTCGCGATGTCATGGAAACAGTATGGAATCAAGACCAACATATAGCGTCCTGTTCTTAAACATTTGACTATCACTGTTCCCTTTGTATCTATAACGAAATGTGTAATTTAGCTATTTCTGCAAAAGTTTATTTGGATTTAAATGAAGTAGATATAAAAATATGCTTAATTAAATCTAGTGTAAACGAAGTCCACTAATAAATTGTAGAGGATAGACAAAGTCATGTGAATGTATTATCAGGTTTTGCTCGAGTGTATTGGGAATATTTTCAGTATTTTGCGGTAGTTGTAGTTTCTTTGTTTCAATCTTTATTTATTATAAGGTTTCAATTCAGCATTTCTCTACCCATTACAAATTCATATACCATGCGTAGGTATGAACGTTTATCACTCTGTCCACATTGTTATATTTTAATATAAATCTTTGTCCAGGAATTATATAAAATTCAGGAATTTGCAATTGTTGCAACATACAGAACAAAAAGGTCGTACCGTTTATACCACAAGTGGGGTTTGTTTGTAACAACCTCGTGCAAACGATAAGAGATAGTTCATACAAGTGATGCCAGACAGGTCATCATTTTAAGTTAAACAGTAGACTATCTAGACAAAACTATACATCTCTCTCATATAAACTCACATGAACTTTATAAAGGTAAAATTAATTGTCAATATATGTAACTAAGCAGAATAATGTATATACATTAATTAATAAATTAACGAATGCACATGGCTTTCAAGA
Organism: Deroplatys truncata; assembly: GCA_030765065.1. Lineage (NCBI taxonomy): Eukaryota > Metazoa > Arthropoda > Insecta > Mantodea > Mantidae > Deroplatys > Deroplatys truncata. The sequence continues at coordinate 25,832,970 of CM060985.1, read as the reverse complement.
AATTTGAGGATGCGCCAAGAGCTATAAAATATGCACACATTGAACTATTTGAAAAATTATGGTGTATTAACAATCAAGATTATAATAAGCAGAATTTACTTACAACAAAACATTATACATACATCAGTGAGTTATTAACATCTAAAGTTTAAGTCTATGTAAATAGTTAAAGAGTTCTGGTATGCTGTGGTACGGGTTTATTTCTAATCATTTAGTCAGAAGGTTTTTAAAACATTATGCGAGGAATTATGTAATCTGTTAAAAATTAAATAGCTACAATGAGTTTCCGTTTTGTTAAGTTATCTATCTGTTGTTTTAGTCTAATATTATCGCTGTGAAAATTCAAAATGATAAGATTTTTCTTTATATATAATAAGCAATTTAAAATATAACTATTGGGCCAGGTCATTGTTTTTGAAGTTTTAAAATAATGTAAACAAAGTCACGTTGTGAAATACTTTTAATAGATCGAATTGCCCTCTTTTGCTGTTTCAGGGCGTCATTATCCCTAGTAGAGTTCCCTCAAAGTGTCACTCCATAAACTAAATGTGTATGGAAAAAGTAGTGTACGGAATTTAACAAAAACGTTTCAGTTACAGATAATTTTAATTGGCTAAGTAGATATATAACACGAGCCAATTTAGAGCAAAGCTGGTTGGTATGAACTTCGCGATTTAAAGAGAATCTAAATGAAAGCCCCATATTTTCAGATTTATTAATGCATTCTGATGAAATCTAAAGATTATATTCTTAGTTTTAGTTACATTAATAACAAGCTCATTTACAGCTTTATTCGACAAAACTTCATTCTTTTCTATTAATGTATCCATATCTTAACCAATAGTTATATATGTATATGGTATCGTCTGCATATAAGGCAAATGTGATGCAAGATAATTTACATAAATAAGAAAGGTCCCAAAATAGAACCTTGAGGCACTCCTCCTTTACTTGAGAAATTTGAAGGTTTGCATTTCTGTTGGTTAAGTATGATTGTATAAATTTTAACTCATTGCCATGGATACTTGAAGCTTGGTAATCAGTATTTCGTGCGAGATAGTATCAAATGCCTTACTTAAATTGTTAAAGTAGCAGAACAAATTAACTTTGATTCAAAGGACTTGATACTACGCTATGAATTGTTGAGTCTGCTTTCCGAAATCTGAACTCTGCACCATTAAGTAATTGACTGCATGAAAAGTAGTTACTTAACTACCTATAAATTATATTTCGATTGCTTTAGATAAACTGGGAAATTGGCATATAATTGTTTGTATCATCCTTCTTATGCACTTGAATGTTTAATGTTAAGTTTTAGATATCTAGGAAAAACTAGAAAGTTAAGGAATCTTATATTACACCTATAATTTGCTTTAATACAAAATTAAATAATCCATAATAGCCTTCTGCTTCGTAAGTGCTGAACTTCGATGCTATGTGAAAAATTAGATTATTATTAATAATGTTCAGATTAAAAGTATTGATTACATCTTTTATTTGAGATTTCTCTTATGTCATTAGCATTATCATTTGGAAATACTAGCAGCGGTGTAATATTAACAAATTGATTATTAAAATCATCTGGAGAGAATGGTTTATTATTGCCAACATTGGATTCTTTTCTAAACGTATTCCATACAGCTTTGCACTTATATTAAAAATTCACGTATAACGGGTGCTTTATTTGGATTCAAGGGATCTCAAAACATCTATTCCATGATTTCACCAGAAATATAATTGTTGGGTGGACTGCAATACTTATACATACTGTACATAGTAGGGAAAGTAAAAATGTTTTTTTTAATTGTGAGAAGATCTAAAAGTATTGATATTTTATTCAAAGTTGATTATGCATGTTTCAGTAAACTCAAATAATTAAAATTTATAAGTTTTTATTCTGGGAATTTGAAACTATTAATTTCGATAGCATCCCGATATTGTATTTTGAAACAATACTTCCACTATGTGCCTGATGTAGGCGATAGTGATACCCAAAAAGAAAAGATGCAAGCAAGCACATACTGTTTAGGAACTTAAAGGTGCTCTAGGAACTCTATTGTAAACAAAGCATTAAGTAACTCGTTTTCTCTGAACATAACTGCAGATCTAGGACGATTAAGAGAGACAAATGCTTTGGTGTTGAATCAGACCATTGGAGGACCTCTCTTGCCAGGCGTTTTAAATTTGGGTATTGTACAAGTGCTGAACAAGAAGTTGTATCTTTGTTATACTGTGTGGTTGGATCAAGTTCAGCTCAGGAAGTTAGTTAGTAAACGTTAATGGTTATTAAAACTAGTAAACGTAAAGAAACTAAATGATTACTATGAACCTTTGTGAGAAACTCACAAATTATTGGCTCTTCTTACAACAATTTGTTTACTGGGTTACACAGATTGTTTAAATGAGACTAAATTACTAGCATAGCAGTCATTAGTGTAATCCATTGTTTCCTAAACAGTGTTGCAGTGATTAGTAATGTCGTTTCAGTGATCACCAACTTACCCCGCGCGCGCATATCGTACTTACCTTGGTTGCTGTAATAAAGCTGTTCCAACAGTTTCTCCATACTCTGGAAGCGTATTCGAAAGTCGTTATCCATGATCCTGTGTGGTAAAGAAAAAGAAGAGTTACTATTACTGCTACAGTTGTTCCAGCAGACTCTCCATACTCTGGAAACGAATTCTCATATCGTCATCCATTTTCCTGTGTGGTAAAGAAAAAGAAGAGTTACTATTACTGCTACAGTTATTCCAGCAGACTCTCCATACTCTGGAAACGAATTCTCATATCGTTATCCATTTTCCTGTGTGGTAAAGAAAAAGAAGCGTTACTATTACTGCTACAGTTATTCCAGCAGTTTCTCCATACTCTGGAAACGAATTCTCATATCGTTATCCATTTACCTGTGTGGTAAAAAAAAGAAGAGTTGCTGTTACTGCTACAGTTATTCCAGCAGTTTCTCCATACTCTGGAAACGAATTCTCATATCGTTATCCATTTACCTGTGTGGTAAAAAAAAAGAAGAGTTGCTGTTACTGCTACAGTTGTTCCAGCAGTTTCTCCATACTCTGGAAACGAATTCTCATATCGTTATCCATTTACCTGTGTGGTAAAAAAAATAAGAGTTGCTGTTACTGCTACAGTTGTTCCAGCAGTTTCTCCATACTCTGGAAACGAATTCTCATATCGTTATCCATTTTCCTGTGTGGTAAAAAAAAAGCAAAGTTACTATTACTGCTACAGTTATTCCAGCAGTTTCTCCATACTCTGGAAACGGATTCCCATATCGTTATCCATTTTCCTGTGTGGTAAAGAAAAAGCAAAGTTACTATTACTGCTACAGTTGTTCCAGCAGACTCTCCATACTCTGGAAACAAATTCTCATATCGTTATCCATTTTCCTGTGTGGTAAAGAAAAAGCAAAGTTACTATTACTGCTACAGTTGTTCCAGCAGTTTCTCCATACTCTGGAAACAAATTCTCATATCGTTATCCATTTTCCTGTGTGGTAAAGAAAAAGCAGAGCTACTATTACTGCTACAGTTGTTCCAGCAGTTTCTCCATACTCTGGAAACGGATTCCCATATCGTTATCCATTTTCCTGTGTGGTAAAGAAAAAGCAGAGCTACTATTACTGCTACAGTTGTTCCAGCAGACTCTCCATACTCTGGAAACAAATTCTCATATCGTTATCCATTTTCCTGTGTGGTAAAGAAAAAGCAAAGTTACTATTACTGCTACAGTTGTGGTACCAACATTTATATCAAACTGCAAGGTATAAACCAGCAGAAGGACAAATTAATAAATCCCCACTTTTACCTTTACTTTGCTGTATGGTATTTCTAAAACTATATAATCAATTTATTGTATTGCCATCTGGCTTCTATTTGCATTTCTGTTTCCTTGCAGCCGCTTAGCAATATGCTGCAGGTTTCGCTATTAAGTACATTTAAATAATATTTAATCCCATGGGGCCTATCTATGGTTCCAACATAACATATCAGAAAAGCGCAATTCTATCTGAAATTTCAGAGGAGAAGATTAATGTAAGAAACAAATTTTGTAATGTCATCTGTGACTGCGGTTGGCATCTGGATTTTGTAACTAAGAAAACAAATGTAGCTTCACATTTCCTTCAAAGAAGTTGCTTGTTGATCACATTTAAACATGTCTACATTTACAACAAACATTCAACTCTAAATATTTTACACAACCAGAAAATACATGTAATTTTCACTCTCAGAAAATTAAAGAAATAAATGCTGTAGTAAAAGGGTAACCTATATTTTGTTAAGACATTACAATTAATATGTCGAGATAGAAGTCAGTAAAACTTTGCCCTCATGTGACAACTGTCACCTAGTACTGGCAATATTTACAAATAATCTTGGCATAACACATGCTCATCAGAATCTTAACCCCTCAGTCAAGATACATGCATGTAACCATAGTACACAGATGATCTTAAACGAGTTACTTATATAAACTTGACACTCCTCAAAAATGTACCACGTCATCGTCAGAAACCTCCTTCACCTGCCTTACGATACATCGATTCCCTGTTTTACTCTTCTAGCGTTCGTCTCCAGGTAAAGATGTTCTATCTCATTTTAAATGTTCAATATTTCAGTTCTCTTTGCCACAACTCGAACAACAAATATTCATTGCCTAAAACATTTCAAATGTATTAGTGTACAGAAAATCTAAAACACGAGATGTTTCATATCATCCTCGCAAAGTTTGTTCACACAGTTGAAGGTTTGTTTTCATATTGAGTGTTTAACAGGAATTTTGTTAAACGAGCCTTTGACAACATTTATTTCTAAAGCTTCACAACAGTGAACTAATGTATAAGTGAATTTGGAGAGCTCTTATCACTTTTTCCTTTAACGAGTATAAACTTAAGTTTTGAGATAATTTAAAGCATCAAAACTGAATAAATTCCCTGCAGTTATCTAATGTTTACAATAAAAAATGCCAGGAAAGTGGCCCCAGACAGTAAATGAGAGGAAAAGCCCAAATAACTGGTGTCTTAATTACCTCAGGACAATTACATAATCTCACGGTATAAATAATATACACCTGTAATTACAAGGTATTTCTAGGCTCCATATTTAAGGTTTCTAGTTAACTTTTGGAGTGTACCCTATAATTTTGACATACACGAAAATTATTTTCTGCAACTGCAAAATTACATAAACGAAACCTTACATCTTTGCCATGACGGGTAGCATATTTGAGTAGAGGTTCAATTTACACTCAAGAATTTGATATAATATTGTAAAACATACGTCGACAAAACGCTAAGATTACTTCAGAAGACTCGCATTACAATACAAAAAGGGCAACACCAAAGAACTGATTGTTCCAAATGAAAGATGACTTGGCTGGTAACACATCAGTGTCTAAAGTACACAAATTTAAAAATAAGCCTCTAATATAACTGTTCCACGATGAGTCGCCTGAACATTTTATACATTTTAGATTAGGCAATACCATTTAGACTTTCCAGCTGCATTCTATTTAGTATGCGAGTGCCAACTTTTAATTAATAATTCTTCCTCCAATCACCGACTCAACGAACGTGTATTCGGAAAATAATCCATTAATGTAAAGACTGTCATAGCTTATCATTTAAATAGGTCTAGAGAAGAGCTTAATCACAAGTGAATATGTATTGTGAAAACACTGTATCCAATGTTACCAATTTCCAGGCCACTTGAACACTCGTTAGCTGCCATATCGCTGGCATTGAATAACTTACTTTCAATGTAAACTTCAAACACCTTGCCAAAATGGTAATAGGCATATAATTAGACGTGTAAAATTGGGATTCCTTTTTGTAAATAGCCATAATCGTTCAATATTCTAAAACGCAGGGAAGTTGCGAATATTTGATATAATAATTAATGGCTCACAAATATATGACGTAAGCTTCGAAATGATGTCATAAATGCACACACTTACTATTTTTCAAAGCAACATCAACAGAAGTTTCACGAAAATTAAACTTAGCAGAGGCAACACTAATTGATGTTAGCAGAGTTAATACTATTATCTGTTCAACGAGAAATTTACTAAAAAGGTTTAACTCAGCCTGCTTGTACCATTAGATAAACTAAATTTAATTGCAGAAACAAGCTTTAATTCACGCCTGGTTCGCCCAATTTTATTAATATACTGTCTTTTGCGAGTAAAACTTGCTATGTTTTAAGTCAACCACATTATTTCCAAACAGTTTCTGAAGTCCACATACATAATTAAATAAAACGTTAACATGTTCTCTAATGGCAGATCTTGGTTCAGTTCGTCTAATATAGTGAATCGTTCTCACAAGATAGATCACAGTATAAAGGTACTCAATTTACACGAGATGGGAGCTGTTCCTCATATGTTAATGGTAGATCTTGGTTCAGTTCGTCTAATATAGTGAATCGTTCACACAAGATAGATCACAGTATAAAGGTACTCAATTTACACGAGATGGGAGCTGTTCCTCATATGTTAATGGTAGATCTTGGTTCAGTTCGTCTAATATAGTGAATCGTTCTCACAATATGGATCACAGTATAAAGGTACTCAATTTACACGAGATGGGAGCTGTTCCTCGTGTGTTAATGGTAGATCTTGGTTCAGTTCGTCTAATATAGTGAATCGTTCACACAAGATAGATCACAGTATAAATGTACTCGATTTTTAGGAGAGGTGGGAGCTGTTCCTCATGTTAATGCCTCTATCTTGTATCATATAAAGGATTATAAAACTCGTATTGAAAAACTGGGCCATTATCAGTACCAATTATTAAATACATTGGTGCCAAATTATTTAATTTAATACTTAAAACTTTAATGGTAGCAGTAAATTAAACCGTTTCAAAAACACTTTGGCGTCTTATCGGAGAAAATACACTAGAGCAGCATCGAACATTTCATACTCAATACAAGCCATCTAAACTATGTCAATTAACTGCAAGGCAGTATATTACGTTTTTTAACTTGTTTTATATCTGAATGTTCTTTTGTGTATAAACTGTATGTATGCACTATACTGAACATTAAACAATTATTAATCGTGTGAGTAACCTTGACCGAAATTCTATCTAAATTTATAGTCGTTGCAATACGTACGTAATTTAAACCGACACGGTTATGTTGCCTCATTAACCCAAAACTGAACAAAAATTAGATAACTGGTCTTGTGATGGTTTAGGAAGTCGCCAAGTAAACCTACATTAAAATTATACATTGTTTACAAGGTCAACAGGGACATGAACGCGTCAATTAATCTCATCAAAACGTACATCAACATTTTTAGTGCAATGTAAACGACAGAAATAAGTTCTAAACATAACCATTTGTAGCAGATACCTCTAAATGAATTAAGCATTTACCTGTTGTATGACAATGTTAAAATATCCCATGTTATACAAAAACATACATACAAAAATAAGTAATTGCTTCTGAAACTACGTTTTCTAGTAAGGAGTGCATTATATTTATGCGGAATTGTAAGATTGCTTTTAAAACCGTTTTAGACACTTTGACATGTCGATTATCTGCAAGATAACTCGGGAGTGACAGTTTAAACAAGGGCGTAACCCTTTTCTACGTAAGCGACATTTCCTTGCTGTGTACCGCCATATCGTGTTAGTTAATGTAAAGCATATAGAAAACTCAAATCTATCCATAAGTGTATTTGTAAGAATTACACAATTTAAAATACGTCAAATGATTCAATGTCAATCTCTGACGAGATAATGTAAATAACGGGCTGTAAAACGAAACACTGTAGTTCAACTTAGTACCAGCTTGCGTTCATCATTCAAATGCAGTATTCACCCCATAAGTAGCACATGGCCATTTTAATACAATAGCAACTCCCATTTGACCATTCATCAACTTCATGTAATATTGACTTATGCACATTAAATGTATAACCGATATGGTTTGTTTCTGTCGTATCGTAAATATAACAGGATAATATTTTAAAACAATCCCCATGAACACGATTTACTACAAGGAATGTGTAGGTACATAATAAACACTTGACACAACGAAAACATAACTGTGTCAAAATTATACTTCAATATATGACTTACGTTAAAGGATTGTAGTATTGTTTCTCTTGTATAAACCATTCCCCCAAAATTAGCAACATAGTTTGTTTAGGGCAATTAAACTTCGTATATAGAATACACTAACTCGATCAAAATACCACATTTAATGTTGTAATTCACTAAGAGAATAAAATGAGATTCAAAGTAAATCAAAAATTAATTTAATAAAAATGAAGCCGTTTATACTGGATATACTTACTTTGGTGTTCTGTGCTTACAGCTCTCCAGATAGTCACAGGAGAATGAAAGATGGACAGCAGCACAGCAGGCATTCACGGCTGTCACCACAGAACACCATCTATAGGCGTGTAATTGCATTGGTTTGAATCATCCAATAGGATTACCCTACGCTACAGATGCGTCATTTTTCTTCTGATTGTTATCTAAATTTATATATTACAAGAGAAATAATAGTACAATCCTTTAACGTAAGTCATATTTTGAAGTATAATTTTGACACAATATATTATTTTAATGTTTTAACACAGTTATGTTTTCGTTGTGTCAAGTGTTTGGCGCGTAAAATGTAGAACACTGTGTGTGCGAACAGCATAACTCAAAAACGAAAAGTTTGATAAATACGACTCCTTGTATTTAGGTTCACTACCTCTCAAAGAAGCGACACAAAGATTTTCAACAAAATACCCCACCCCAACTACCCTTTACATGGTACACTTTTCGGAAAGTTTTAGTTTCTTAAAAATGGCTCAAACATTTTGATTAAAATATTACATATTAAAGATATTTACATGACAAATAAAATGTATATCCTGAATTTTCTGGGACCAGCCTTTGAAGTCCTCTTCATTCGAAAGGAATTTTGTATAAACTTGTATAACTGATAAAAGTGACAGGCGAAAACGTATCCTACAAAAAATGTAGATCTCTTCAAAACGCGCAATTTACTTAAAATAAGTTTTTTTGTGGCGTAAGCCGTTCCTGAGATATCCGTTATTAAAGGTTGGAATTGTTCATTTCTTGTCATTCTTTTAAGTCCCATCGATTGTTAGTTATTTCTGGCGATTGCATGGAAACATTATGGAATTTTAAGGCCAGCGTCCTCTAAGGTGTAAGCGTCCAGTTCTAAAACATTCGACTATCCTGTTCCTTTGGTACCTATAACGAAAATATGTAATGTAGCTATTTTTGCAAAAGTTTATTTGGATTAAAATATAGTAGACAGAAAAAAATTCATGTGATAATTCACATCATCTTCTCTACCCTCTATCGTTTATTATTTTAAATTGAGTTTTATTTATGGACGCTCTTTAACTACTATGGATGGTGCTTGGAGTCCCATTCTATACTGAGCGTGAAAGACCGGTAATTTTGCTCAGAGGCCTGTTTATCAGGCTTGAGGTCCTTTTACGTGACGTAAATCTACGACACGGGACCACCAGCTTTACTTCCCTTCCGAAGGAAGCCATGTTAAGAATTTTTACGCCCGAAAAAATCCATCGCGATCTTGAACCCGCGACCTTGGGAACTAGAGGCTAGCACGGTACCACTAGTCCACGGAGGACGACACTATCGTTTATTAATGAGTATACGAACTATTCTCACTAAAGCTTATTACTTTCTCTACTACGTATAGTAAGTAGGGGAAGTATTGTATTCCACTCAAAAATTCGATACCGAGTTTACACCGGAAATACATGTTTTGAGACCCTCTGAATCCAAAATAAGCATTTTTGGAAACATGTCCGTGTGTGTGTCTGTGTGACTGTGAACAGCATAACTCAAAAACGAACAGTCGGATAAACACCAAACTTGGTATTTAGGTTCAGTATCTTCCAGAGATGCGACACGAAGGTTTTCAAGAAAATCCCCTAGCCCAGATTACCCTTTACATGGAACATTTTTCGAAAATTTTAATTTTCTCAAAAATGGCTCTAACGATTTTGATTAAAATATTATATGTTTAAGATATTTTCATGACAAATGAAATGTATATCTCGAATTTTCTGGGAATTATGAATGACTTTTGCATAACTGGTAAACCATAAGAGATATACAAAATTTTACTACACAAAAAATGTAGATCGCGTTAAAATACAGAATTTATGTCATACATTTTTTTGTTGTTGTTGAGTGAACCATTTTCGAGATATTGCTTGTTATTCCCTTAAATTTTCCAATACTTATACTTTTTCTCAAATTCGTTGTTCATTTTTTTTTGTCCTGGTAATGCAAAGAGAATTGAATACTCCACATAGCAACCACCTCTTAAAATATTTGACTATCGCTTAAAGCCTATCAACTCCCCTTGCATCTACAAGAAAATTAGCAATAAGATTAACATCTCGATTAACATGAAGCATATGAAGAATAAGCGTTTGTAATAATAGTTTGTACAAGAGTAGAGAAAGTCATGTGAGTGTAACACAGATTTTTTTCTACTACATTTTAATCCAAATGAACCTTTACAGAAATACCTACATTACACATTTCGTTATAGATACAAAGAGAACAGCGATAGTCAAATGTTTAACAACTGGACGCTATATGCTGGCCTTAAAATTTCATACTGTTTCCATGACATCGCGAGATACAGCTGAACATCGATGGGATTTAAAAGAATGACAAGGATTGAACAACTCTAAACTTTAATAAGGGATATCTCAGAAACGCTTTATGCCACAGAAAAACGTATTTTAAGTAAATTGTGTGTTTTAAAGAGACCATACATTTTTCGTCTATCGCTTAACGTTTACTAGTTATACAAGATTGTACAAAATTCCTTCCAAGTGAAGTGAACTTCACAGGCTATTCCCAGAAAATTGAAGATATACATTTCATTTGTTATGTAAATAGCTGTAATATATAGCATTTGAATAAAAAATGTTAGAGCATTTAGCAAATCAAAAATTTCGAAAAATCTTCCATGTAAAGGGTAGTCTCTGGTGAGGGGATTTTCCTGAAAATCTTCGTGTCGCATCTTTAGAAGATACTGAATCCAAATACCAAGCTTCATATTCATCCGACTGTTTGTTTTCGAGTTATTCTGTTCACACACACGGACCTTTCTCCAAAAGGATTTTTTATTCAGGGGACCTCAAAACATGCATTTCCGGTGTAATCTCGATATATAATTTTTGGGTGGAATGCAACACTTCTCCTAATTACTATACATAATAGATATATAATAGCTAATACATTATTTAATAATATAGCTATTTTTGCAAAGGTTTATGTAAAATGTAGTTGATAGAAATAGAAGCTTTCGTAAGAATAGTTTTTATATCCATGGATAAATCATAGAGGGTAGAAATGGCAATGTGAATTTAACACATCAGATTTTTTCTTCTGGTTTTTGTGTTACCTTAAACAAACATTGAACACCTCTAAGCTCTCTGAAATCTTGGCTCATTTAATTAGTCATTAATGGTACTCATCTCATTCATTCGTATGCAAAAAAGGAACTAGTTTCTCACTGGACCTTTATTAAACATTATTTTTTATACACAACACCGCTAATAGCGTATTTCCAATGAATTCTCTACATAAAATTTTTGAGTTAAATGAAATAGGTAGTTATTTCCTCTACCTAGGTGTAGCCGTAGGGTAATGAAAGAGAAGTCTGGAAAAAAATTGTTTGTTTACTTGTACAATACCACTCTTCGTTTTCAGTCATTCGGGTCTCTCCGCCTGCAGTCGTGATATGAAGCCGTCCGCCAATAGGAGAGAGTAATGTTAGCAGCCTATTGCTCTGAAGCCCCAACTCTTATTTACAAGCCTCGCTCTGGAACGATAGACACTAACGTGAGCGAGCAAAGAGGGAGAGTGTCCCTGTCAGTTGTAAGTGAAGTTCGCTTTTTTTTGCTCTGGGTTTGTGTTCATTAGATACATAACTTATTGTGTAATGTAAAATATTGAATTGCTTTATAATGGGGGAGTGCCATTTTCATTGAGCATGTGATTACTTACAATCGCGTATAAACACAAATTATTGCATTAAAATCTTATCAGGAGCCAAGTGCCAGGCTAAAAATAAGAACGTGATTATTATCGAGGTGTTCAGGGTAAAATGGGACATGGTGATTTGCGAATGCTATAAACGCTCAATTCTGGAAGGTTTCTCTGTCCGTTATGAAGAAAATCCTGCCGTACACTGCAAGGTGCAGTGCAATTAGTTGTGTTTGTCTTCTATGCCTTTTGGCAAAGAAGCGCACAATGTGCAATATTCAGAAAGAATTTCCTGTGTAAAGTGACAGTTTACGTAGGAAGGAAGTCTCTAAAACGGCTGAAAGAGTAAAATGGGGTCTCGAGGAGTATTATTCATTGAGGGTTTGCGTATTCTTCCAAGTTCAGAAAAGAGGTGTTCTTCCCATCAAATTTCCAAAATGGAATTGTTCCCTTAAGACTGACGGTTAACTAGAGTATTAAAATTATTACAGGGTGTAGTTTGTGTTGAGCGAGGTGGAATGTAACATTCGCAGCGGCTTCTGCAGTTGAAATGGACGGTTAGACGTGTCGTAATTACTCTTAGCTTTTTTATAATTATTCCAAAAAATGGTTGAAATAGAGTATTTTATTTTTCTAACACGGACCGAGTAGGCAAGGAAGTGTTGCATTGCTCTCAAAATTTCGATATTGAAGTTTCACTAATAATGCACGTTTCTCGACTCCGAGATGAAGCCTTTTTAGAAAAAGATGCGTGAAAGTTGTATGAAAAATCAGTAACTTAAAGGAAAAGTCGGTTAAATACCAAACTTTGTATTTTAAGTTCACTAACCAAAACTGAAACACGAAGGTTTTCAAGAAAATTTACCCCCAAAATATACTTTACGTGTAAAAGTTGTCCTTATTTTTTATTTTCTAAAAAATGGCTTTTAAAGATTTTGAAGTACCTACTGTTTAAAGTTATGGCTAACTTACAATACGTTGGTCTTCTAAACCAGTGAGATACCGCCAACGCTCGCAGCGTGCGTTCCTAATTACTTTTTATTTTAAGTTTATAAGTTTTTGTATCTGATTTAGGGGAGGTTAGGTTAGGGTTAGTTTTTTTTATATAAGCTTAGGTTCCTGATTCACGGGAGGTTACTTTTATTAACGTTTTCAATAAAGACCAAAGTAATGCAACAAAGCCCTAAACGGAAAATGCGACTTTAAAAACACGAACTATTTCAAATAGCTTTTCTTGTGGCATCAGCCATTTGAGATTTTTATTGGTCTGAACTTTTCAATACTCGTCCTTTGAAGTGTTGTCGCGCATTTAGATGTTTCTCATGATGTCCAGAAACGAGCAAGGAATTTAAAGGTGGAGCATAAGCGATCAGTTTTACTTTCTCTACTATGTGTAGTAAGTAGGGGAAGTATTGTATTCCACTCAAAAATTCGATACAGTGATTTCACAGGAAATGCATATTTTGAAGTGCACTGAATGCATATAAAGCATTTTTGGAAACATGTGCGCGCGCGCGCGTGTGTGAACAGCATAAATCGGAAACGAGCAGTCAGATAAACACCAAACTTGGTATTTAGGTTGTCTTCCAGAGATGCGACACGAAGGTTTTCAAGAAAATCCCTCAGCCCAGATTACCCTTTACATGTAACATTTTCTCATTTTAATTTTCTCAAAAATGGTTAACGATTTTGAATTAAATACCATAAGTTTGACATTTTATGGCAAATGAATTGTATATCTTGAATTTTCTGGGAATGTTTCTAAAAAGTATTCTTCATTGTGAACGACTTTTGCATAACTGATAAACCATAAGAGATAGACAAAATTTTACTACACAAACAATGCAGATCGCGTTAAAATACCTACACAATTTGTCGTATACTTTTTTTTTTTGGTTGAGAACCATTTTCGAGATATTACTTATTCCCTTAAATTTTCCCACACAATTTTTCTCAAATGGGAATTCGTTATTCATTTTTTACTTTCTCTACTACGTATAGTAACTAGGGAAGTATTGCATTCCACTCAAAAATTCGATACTGAGATTTCACCGGAAATACATGTTTTGAGGCCTGAATAAAAAAAAAGTATTTTTGGAAACATGTCCGTGTGTGTGTGTGTGTGTGTGTGTGTGTGTGTGTGTGAGAGAGAGAGAGAGAGAGAGAGAGAGAGAGAGAGAGAGAACAGCATAACTCAGAAACGAACAGTCGGATAAACACCAAACTTGGTATTTAGGCTCTGTATCTTCCAGAGATGCGACACGGTTTTCAAGAAAATCCCCCCCCACACCAGATTACCCTTTACATGGAACATTTTTAGAAAAAATTTTATTTTCTCAAAAACGGCTAACGATTTTGATTAAAGTATATATTTAAGACATTTTTATGGCAAATAAAACGTATCTTGAATTTTCTGCGATTATCTCCAAAAGTATTCTTCATTGTGAACGACTTTTACACAACTGGTAAACCATAAGAGATAGACAAAATTTTACTACGCAAAACATGTAGATCTCGTTAAAATACACAATTTGTCATACCTTTTTGTTATTGAGTGAACCATTTTCGAGATATTGCTTGCTATTCCCCTAAATTTTCCAATACTTATACTTTATCTCAAATGGGAATTCGTTATTCATTTTTTTGTCTTGGATATGCAAAGAGTATTAATCTGTAGCAAAGAGAATGGAGCTGCACATAGCAACCAGCTATTAAGAGATGTCTATGCTTAAAGGTTACTGTATTTCTATATTGCCCCTTGCAAATGCAAAACAAGGGGAACATAGTAAGGCTTAAGCGACAGTCAAATAATTGTAGAACTGGTCGCTATGTGTAAAATGTATTTCTCTTTGCATGTCAAAAGATCGTTTCTGGAAATGTTTATCTCGATTAATATGAAATAGATGGGGAATAAGAGTTTGTAAAAATAGTTTGTACAAGAGTAGAGAAAGTCATGCGAGTGTAACACATCAGAATTTTTTTTGTCCTGGTAATGCAAAGAGAATGGAATACTCCACATAGCAACCAGCTCTTAAAATATTTGACTATCGCTTAAAGTCTACCAATTCCCCTTGCATCTACAAGAAAATTAGCAATAAAATTAACATGAAGCATATGGAGAATAAGCGTTTGTAAAAACAGTTTGTACAAGAGTAGAGAAAGTCGTGCGAGTGTAACAGATTTTTTTTGTACATTTATCGCGTCTCCTTTGTGCCTAGAACGAAATGTACATACCTATAAAAACACAACTTCAGCAATCTTTATCTCGATTAACCAAAATTGGGTAGAAAAAGCGTTTACAAAAACAAATATTAGAAGAGCAGTGTTGGTAGAAAATCGTATGTGACAGATCATGCCTTTCTTCTTATTTTACCTACCACCACATGATAGGTAGAGAAGATATATTCTACCCAAAATTCGATATGACATTTCGCCGCAAATATGGAAGCCCTGAATAAAAAATAAATATAAAAAAGAGCATTTTAGAAAAATGTTCTTGTGTCTGAACTGCGTATCTCGAACGAAACTTCGGAAAAATACCAAACCTGGTATTTAAGTTCTTCCAAAGATGCGACACGGAGAATCCCCCCTCCCACCCCAAACTACGCTTCACGTGGAACATTTTTCGAATGGTTTGATTTTCTGAAAAATGGCCTGGGTAAAGTTCATTATTTGCGTTCGTATTAAATAATCGGCCAATCATTGGTTTTAGACGCATACGAGTAGATCCTACAGCTACGTCCTGTCGTCACTTCGTAGTTCGGCCGCTCTACTTCCAAAACACATCCCTCGGCTACCCTTCGCGTCTTAAGGCACTACACATTCGTCCGGTAACGGGCGCTAGTATTGAAGCTCTCCAGGGGCCCTTAAGTATTTTGATTAAAATATCATATATTAAAGATATTTACATGACAAAATGTTTACTCTTCATATTTCGGGAATAGCCTGTGAAGTAGTCTTCATTCGGAAGGAAATTTATACGTATTATCTTCCTAACTGGTAAACGTATACTGAACAAAAGGAGTTTCTTTAAAGCACACAACTTATTTCAAGTAACTTTTTTGTGGCATCAGCCATTTCCGAGATATCAGTTATTAATGGTTCGAATTGTTCAACAGTCATACTTTTAAATCCCTGTGGTGTTGGGTTTCTGGCGATTGCATGAAAAGAGTACGGAAAAAGCACGTGTAGCGACCGTTCTAAAATAATTGACTATCACTACTCTTGTAAATATGTGTAATTTAGCCATTTCCGGAAATGTTTATCTTGATTTTAACAAGCCATATTGTGGATCTCTTAAGTCAAAGATGCCACTGTGCGCTGTTTTTCTTTCGTTTAAAAACGCCAAAGACAAGTTATACGCATAAATTTCCTTTTATGCGCTAGGGTAGAAGAGAAATGGAAGCTGAAATCACACTTTGCAAGCGATTTATTCTTTAGTCACATTAATATATTATACTTTATTTTATTTGAACTAAAGGCCCTCAAGTGTCAGGATAGTTTAAGGGCACTACCTTCATCATTGAACAATTAAAAATTAACTAATTTTCACCAGCTAAACCCAGTGTACTATAATATTCCTTTAATAAGTTTCTTGGCACGACATGCAAATCTAAATGTCAAATGTTATACTCCTGAGGCAGTTTATTAAACAGTAGTTGTAGCTATTTGTTCAAGAGTCCACACTTGGTTGCTGTTTTTTACTTTCTCTACTACGTATAGTAACTAGGGGAAGTATTGTATTCCACCCAAAAACTCGATACCGACGTTTCACCGGAAATGTGTTTTTAGACCCCCTGAATCAAAAAAAAAAAAATAAAAAAAGATTTGGAAACATGTCCGTGTGTGTCTGTGAACAGCATAACTCAGTAACGAACAGTCGGATAAACACCAAACTTGGTATTTAGGTTCAGTATCTTCCAGAGATGCGACACGAAGATTTTCAAGAAAATCCCCCCCACCCCAGATTAGCCTTTACATGGAACATTTTTCGAAAATTTTAATTTTATCAAAAATGGCTAACGATTTTGATTAAAATATCATATATTTAAGATATTTTTGACAAATGAAATGTATATCTCGAATTTTCTGGGAATGTCTCCAAAAGTATACTTCATTGTGAACGACTTTTGCATAACTGGTAAACCATAAGAGATAGAAAAAAATGTTACTACACAAAAAATGTAGATCGCGTTAAAATACACAATATATGTCGTATAGATTTTTTTTTTGTTGAGTGAACCATTTTCGAGATATTGCTTGTTATTCCCAATACTTATACTTTTTCTCAAATTCCTTATTCATTTTTTTTGTCCTGGTAATGCAAAGAGAATGGAATACTCCACATAGCAACCAGCTCTTAAACGCTTAAAGCCAATTCCCCTTGCATCTACAAGAAAATTAGCAATAAGATTAATATCTCGATATCTCGATTAACATGAAGCATATGGAGAATAAGTGTTTGTAAAAATAGGTTGTACAAGAGTAGAGAAAGTCATGTGAGTGTAACATAAGATTTTTAATTAAGTCATAGTTATGGACGTGCTCATATAACAGCAGTTTTGGATTGACATGAGCTAGATCTTAAGAGCTTAGCTTAAATTGGAGTGGGATTATGCCTGTAGGTATTCTGATTTGCGTTAATTGACTTTGTGCAGCATTGCCATATAATGTCCATGTAGCCGAGGTGTGAATGCCTCGGAACATACACTTTAAAATAAAAGGATGGATTCGTACTTTGTTCCATGTGTACCTTGGCTAATTCATGTTCTGTGGCTATGCAGTTCACCCGGAAGAGTTGGCAACATTTGAGCGAAAAAGATGGCGAGAAATCACCGAATCAAAATGATTAATATTAAAGTGTCGTTAAAGAAAAAACAAAAACAAACAAGAGTATGAGACAAGTAGATGCCTTGAGGTCAATGCGAGCTACAGTAAATGGACAGGGTCCTTTGGTTTCAAGATTTACTCGAGGTTAGTGTTCGTGTATGTGAACTTGTTTCAAATATCAGGTATATCAGAAAATGCACGGTAGAGGAGGCGAGAGCGAACTTACGCTCGCCAAAATCTTCATCTTGATACATAGAGATGAATCGTAAATGAGTGCATTTAAAAGGGACTAAGAAAGTTGCTGTTTTCGCGGATTACGCTAGTACAATTTGTTTGGGGCGCGTATGCGCAATATTAACAAACTGGAGTACTTTTATGGCCTGATGTGGGACTTCATCCAGTGAAGATAAGAGCTGTAGTCAGTATTCTGCCCCGTACTTTTCAATATGAATGTTTAGATAATATTCTCGTAGGATCTGATTTGAACTCGCTCCGTTCAAAGGAAATGTCATTGTTTATATATTATGAAGAACGCAGCTTAATGGAAACTATGTAGATCACGTTATTATGCAATGTGATGTAAACATATCATTTTTAAAAATCATGACAGGTAAAAACTTTAAACGTATTTTTCTTCAAGAAAATAATCACTTGTGCAAATGACTTTGCATACATGCTGAACAGTTATCTGCCAAGCTCTGCAAATATATTTCAATCTTCAAATAAATTGAGTTTCATACAGTTAATAGTGCACATTTAGATATTTTGGCTTCGTTATTTCGGCCGAAAATGTACTTATATAAACCTATGTTTAATATTTTTTGGTAAGGTTGCTGCCAGCATCTCCCTGTCGTACGTCACCGTATGCTGACAACCTACGTACTTAAAAATCGCTAAAAATACGCGACTAGTACTGCAGAATACAAGTGTTGGCACTAGGTAATCCATGCCGAAGGCGCCGGGGGGGGGGGGGTGATGGGGGGGGGAAGTCGCTGTTCAAAATGGCGAACTGGGGTAAATTTCCGATTGTGCGGCTTCTTTAACCAAAACGATTTTTGGTTAAATCTTTTAAGGCTAACATTTGCATCATAAAAGAGAAAGTGCCTGTGCGGTCCAAATTTCTTGATGTTTCGTGACAACCAATACGAAGTGGCCGCGCGGTTGACAAACTTCACTTCGCTTCGTCAGAACGTAGCGCGGTTTTACTTTCTCTACTACGTATAGTAAGTAGGGGAAGTATTGTATTCCACCCAAAAATTCGATACAAAGATTTCACCGGAAATACATGTTTTGAGACCCCTGAATCCAAAAAAAGCATTTTTGGAAACATGTCCGTGTGTGTGTCTGTGAACAGCATAACTCAGAAACGAACAGTCGGATAAACACCAAACTTGGTATTTGGGGTCAGCATGTTCCAGAGATGCGACACGAAGGTTTTCAAGAAAATCCCCCACCCCAGACTACCATTTACATGGAACATTTTTCGAAAATTTTAATTTTCTCAAAAATGGCTAACGATTTTGATTAAAATATCATATATTTTAGATATTGTCATGAGAAATGAAATGTATATCTCGAATTTTCTGGGAATGTCTCTAAAAGTATTCTTCATTGTGAACGACTTTTGCATAACTGGTAAACCATAAGAGATAGACAAAATGTTACTACACGAAAAATGTAGATCGCGTTAAAATACACAATTTGTCATATACATTTTTTTTTGTTGAGGGAACCATTTTCGAGATATTGTTTGTTATTCCCTTAAATTTTCCAATACTTACTTTTTCTCAAATTGGCTATTCAGTTTGTCCTGAACAAGCAAAGAGAATGGAATGCGCCACATAGCAACCAGCGATAAAATATTTGACTATCGCTTTAAACCTACCATATTCCCCTTGCATCTACAAGAAAATTACCAATAAGGTTGACATCTCGATTAACATGAAGCATATGGAGAATAAGGGTATGTAAAAATAGTTTGTACAAGAGTAGAGAAAGTCATGTGAGTGTAACACATCAGATTTTTTTTGGGATTCAGAGGGCCTCAAAACATATTTCCGGTGAAATCTCGGTATTGAAGTTTTGGGTGTAATACAATACTTCCCCTACTTACTATATGTAGTAGAGAAAGTAATAAGATTTCGCAGGAATAGCTTGTAGAGGCTATATAAAAATAAATCATAGCGGTTAAATAGTCATTCGAATGTAACGCAATAGATTTTTCTTAAAGTACCATTTGGTGGTGGGGGATTCAGAGCATCTGCCATTGTTATTTTTGAGTGGAATACAGTGGTACCTCACCGTAGGTAAGCGATAGATAAAGGTCTAGCGTTTTACCTACTACGTATAAGTAGGAGTATTGTATTCTACCCAAAAATTGATACCGAGATTTCACCGGAAATACATTTTTGAGGCCCCATGAATAAAAAAAATTTTTTAGAAAAAGGCCCGAGTGTGTGTCTGTAAACAGCATAACTCAATCTAAATCTTATTGATATGAAACCTCTAATTAAACATAAACATAATGTTTGAATGAAAAGAATTAAGAGGAATTTAATCTTACAGCTTCTCATTCAATAAAAATAATTAAGTCACCTATAATAAAATAAAACTCCGATAAATACCAAACTTGGTATTTAGATTTAGCATCTTTCAAGGATGCGGCACGAAGATTTTCAAGAAAATTCCCCACCCCAGACTATCCTTGACATGGAACATTTTTCGAAAATTTTGATTTTGTCAAAAATGACAAACGCTTTTGATTAAAATATCAAATGTTTAAGATATTTTCAGGCGAGTGAAATGCATATCTTGAATTTTCTGGGAATGTCCCCAAAACTCTTCTTTGTTCTGAATGGCTTTGGCATAACTGATAAACCGTAAGAGATAGATAAAATTTTCGTTCACAAAAAATGTAGATCTCGTTAAAGCATACAATTTGTTATATTTTTTTGTGGAGTGAACCATTTCCGAGATATTCCTTGTTATAGACATGATAATGGAAATGTAATACACAGAGAAATAAAAAGCATACCTTTCTATGCATCCTTTGTTATCCAACTGGCACAGGATACCCTCATCGTCCTCGATCTCACTTTATCACAAAATTAAAAAACACTGCGCCATACATCTTATTCGATCGTCCAGGTTTGTCACTCTCTTAGGTAAGCGTATATGCTTTCTCTGCGATGTAAATAATTTCGCTTCCGCACACACACTTGAAACAGTTGATGTACTTAATGAGCACGACTCGGCAGTAAGTTCTTGACATTTCGACAAATTAAGATTTTTGCTGTTTTCTTCGTTGGCATACTTTTTTTATACACAATGAAGACAGCAGCCCTAACCTTACTGCTACATCTACTGATACTACAGGGCTTACTAAGCGACATTTTTATGAAAGAGCTAACTTTATAAACGCTAGGACAAACCTGTCTCTGTAAGAACTGAGTACACCACAGGTAATTCACAACTGAGTCACAAGCGTGCTATAAAAAGTACTTGCTTTATCAGTGTTTGTTTTAACCTTGAGCATCGCGTCAATGGTGTAATGAATTCCATTGTTGATGCTTCCTCGAGAACATGATAGCACTTGCTGACTAAAGTTCTGTTGGCTTATGCTTTATATGGCTTATTATTATTTATTTATTTACTTATTTATTTTTTGGGTAGTGCATTCCAAGTAACGAGGTGTTGAATGTTCTAAAAAGCATAATACGCTTGATTCTAGGACTGCACCATGCAGAAGTAAGCATAATAACCATTAAAATACTCTTTAATTATTGATTTTCCAATGGTATTATTCTGTGAAACAAAACCATACTTGACGTTATAGTATGTATGGTTTTGTAGAGATGCGCCAGAGGGCATCGAAAGGATTTTCATGACGTGATTGTAGCTGTATTAGAAAACCTCGTGGAATAACTATTTCTAAATTTATTTAGTACATGAAGAATTACACATTAAGTGATAGTTATGTGTCTTACATAATATATAAAGTAACGAAAGCAATGGATTTATTACTATTAAAAGCATGACTACGACTATGTCTCCCTTTAAACATCACGAAAGATAAACTAAATTAATGGCGAACCATTGGATGTAAAAATAAGATTCTTTTTTGTACTTCAGGAAAATGTCGCCTTGTATACTAACCACTTGTTGCTTTTCAGAATATGAAACACGCATGCGCGCAGATGATATGATATTTTGCAATTAGTTTTACCAGCGGCGAGCTGTACTGTCCGTATGAGGCAATGCCGCACTGCTGCTATTCGCTAGTGCCGTTTTAGTGGACACGCCTGAAACGTCAAGAGATTTGGACCATACAATAGTTGGTCTGACAATTATTCTTAAACTTGCGATTATTTGTTTACTATTACTACTAATACGTATTGTTTGCTCTCGTTTATCTCCGCATTTTAATTGCCTGTTTAATAACGCGAAGATCTGATTGGTCTGGCAATTATTTTTAAAGTTACGATTATTATTTACTTTAATTGCAACTTTTACTGCCATATGTAGTAATTGTTAGCAACACACCAGCTATTTGATACTGACATGTTGCCTATGCATTACATTCCTTAATTCAACCAAAAATATAATTTACCCAATGTAAGACTGAGCAGTACAGTTTGAAGTATTTTGTATTGTAGGAGAAGTTTATTTTAGGAGTTGTAGTTCAAATGTTGGGGAGCCGAACTTGAAGTAGTTGCAACCACGTATTGTACAAAGTTTCCGGTGGCCTTCGCCCCAAGTTTTTCTTTAAATATTATATATATATTTATTTATTTGTTGGTCGGCTGCGTCAGTATTAATTTTGAGGAACAATGTTTTTCTTAATAGGGTGTGAGAAGGCTAAAGAATGTAGGCTTACACAAATTATAATTTTTTTTGTTTCACTCCTTTTATTAATCTTTGATACGATTAAATAACACTTCACTGATATAGAGCTTTGAGATTATTTATTAATTACTTGCACTTTATAACACGTAAACTATTTTCGTCTCACATTGAATACGTATTAAACTTCTCGAGGACGCGTCTCGCGTCCAGTTAAGATCACTGTCTACAAGCAACTGATTTCTACCGCCTGAATTTTAAAATTTCTGTATTTGAATTCTCTGATTGGCTAATCCTACTCCAATAGAATACTTTTATTTAACTTGAGCTTTTTCTGGCTGTTGATTGGCTATTTTATAAATTGTTTAAAAAATTACATTATTATTTCCAAGAATTACTAGTAGCATTATTAAACTTTCCAATTCATTATTGCCTCAAGGTTATCTCATTGTTAGCAACTTTTGACCTATATTCTCACAGCTCCTACATTATTAAATTACGTAATACATTCACATAACATTATTAAATATGTACACAATAATATAAACATTAATACAATGACTGTTTCATTTTTTATCTATTTTATACACATATTGCTTTAAGGCGGGCTGTTATTACATTTTATATTATATAATTAGACTGAAATCACTTAAGTGTTAAATACTGCCTCAAGTTGCAGGACCTCTTCGTATTGTGATGAAATAACCTTTGGCTAACTTGTGTACCACATAACCTCAAATAACTATTAAATCATAACCTCGCGCAATTCCCCAATAGGTAAATAAATGCATTTCGTAGTGGTATTACATTTTTAATGAAATAAACTTAAGCTAATCCATGTCTCTTGCACATGCACGATAAGTGATGGGTGTGTTCCGCATTGTGCGCCCGCTTTTATTTGCATTTTTTACGATCCGTTTCAGGTCCACTTCTGGTCCTTTCCACAAAACCTTCATGTCACTTCCGTTGCTCTATGGAACTCCGACGGACTCTCCTTCCTGCCAACCTACACATCCTTCTCGCGTTTTTCAACATTACAAAGTTGGTATGGTTTAGCGACGTGACTTAAGACAGGGAGAGGCTGGCAGCAACATAACGTTTTTTAATTAATGTATAAATAAAATCGCACGTCATTCCCATATGATTCTCCATGCTTCAAAGAGTAAGAACAAGGATCGTCTAGCCTTAATATTTTTGACAGATATTACTTTTAAAGGGATCTTTATTCTAAATTTTAGTATATACTTTTGCAGCCAATACTCTTAATAGCACACAAATTTGATGCTTTCACTGACGAGTAAAGTAATTGTTAAAAAGAGGTACAAATATTGATATATTGCACTAACAATCATTGAAACATAATGTTGCAGTATTTTTTCAAAAGAACTAGAAGGAATTTGCTAATTTAATTTGCTAGTATTGCCCAAGGAAAATGCAAAAACTTACTGGTATTTTAGTTTTCATTCTTTTGTGTAACACATGGGCACATTTCACCCCAGATCGGCTGAAAAACTTAACAAAATGTGAAACAAATCAATATTTTGTGAGCAAAAACTGGGAAGATAAATATAAATACACGAGAGTCAATAAACACAAAGGGCCCGGATTTTGATGTTGAAAATGACGATTAGAAAAATTACCTCAGATTGAGATGTATTTAGTTTATTAAAATTAGTATATGGACAGTTAATTTATATATCGATATAACTGCTGCACAAGTACAAAACGTAGGTATAAAATTGAGAGTTTAGAAAAGGAATTAAAATATATTGTCTCACGTTCAAGTGTGAAGTATCTGAAAAGAAAATTGTTTTGAAGCGTGTAGCATGAGCTCACAGATTATACGACATCCAAGCAAATGAAGAGGGCCAGGTGTCGGTTATTTCCAAGGGCGTTCTTACCATTCAAGTCAGGAATGAATGAAAACACTGTGGCTCTTCGAAATAGACTTTTGTGCATTTCATAGAAAACTGCTTCAAAAAAATCTGATGTTACACTCGCATGAGTTTCTCTACTCTTGTACAAACTATTTTTACAAACGCTTACTCTCCATCAGCTTCATGTAAATCGAGATATCAAGATGTTAATCTTATTGCTAATTTTCTTGTAGATGCAGGGGGAATTGGTAGGCTTGAACCTATAGTCAAATATTTTAAGAGCTGGTTGCTATGTGGAGTATTCCATTTTCTTTGCATTACTAGGACAAAAAAAATGAATCTCACTTCAACAATGCCATTTTAAAAATGACAGGCGATGTCAATTAAAAGTGACCAAGCTTAGTACCTTCAATGCAGCGTAAAAATATATATGTACAAATTAGATGCCATAATGCATCTTATTAAATGCAAACCTGAATTTGAGAAAAGGTATAAGTATTGGAAAATTTAAGGGACTAACAAGCAATATCTCGAAAATGGTTCACCCAACAAAAAAAATGTATGGCATAAATTATGTATTTTAACGCGATCTACATTTTTTGTGTAGTAAAATTTTGTCTTATGGTTTACCAGTTACGCAAAAGTCGTTCACAATGAAGAATACTTTTGGAGACATTCCCAGAAAATTCAAGATATACATTTCATTTGTCATGAAAATGTCTTAAATATGATATTTTAATCAAAATCGTTAGCCATTGTTGAGAAAATTAAAATTTTCCATGTAAAGGGTAATCTGGGGTGGGGGGATTTTCTTGAACCTTCGTGTCGCATCTCTGGAAGATACTGAACCTAAATATCAAGTTCGGTGTTTATCCGACTGTTCGTTTCTGAGTTATGCTGTTCACAGACACACACACACGGACATGTTTCCAAAATGCTTTTTTTGGATTCAGGGGGTCTCAAAACATTTATTTCCGGTGAAATCTCGGTATCGAATTTTTGGGTAGAATGCAATGCTTCCCCTACTTACTATACGTAGTAGAGAAAGTATTGAAAACGTTAGTAGCTTTGCTAAAAGCTGTGCCTCTGGAGGTCGTGGAGAAGGTTCTTTCACTATATGCTCAAACAAAAACATTTATCGGAATAAGATTTTTAAATTAAAAAAAATGGCTAGTCGTGGGTCATTCCATGCCAAAGAACCTGATATGCAGCATATTAAAAATATTTCGAAGTAGTTGCATCGTGCATATTCTTAAAGTAGAGAAACCCTTTTAAAAGATATAGTTAATTTCAGAAAAATTTTAAATTATTAGAATGTTATAAACGTTGGACTATGCCATTAATAACATTGCTTATCAATTGTTATTTTATGCCATATTTCCTGTGTAGATGTTTGAGAATTTACTGCCATTTTGGAGCAAATCAGGCGAGTTTTCAAAGTACATTAAATTAAAATGATCGTATGTCACACCCAGAACACGGTTTTATTAGTTTTATCAAAGAGGTGGTAAAGAAACTATGATGTTGACCATTGCTGAAGACTATGAAGAATGTGGCCAGCAAATGAGGATAAATCTTGGTAAACAAAGTCTGATCCTGAAGAACGTGAAACCTCTTAATTTGTTTAATAACAAATGTCAATTTGCCTTTAGGTGACTGCATTTGCTTATTTTTGAACGTAACAATGTTACAGAACCAGAATGATGGTATTTTTATTTCAAAAGTAGAGGATCTTCTTAGTTTATAACTAAATACTATGTATATGTACTGCAGCTAACAAATATGTATAATCTTAACATATCTTCAAGTGTGTCCAATGCAACATTTTCAAATTAAAATTTATGTAGGATATTTGTTTCTGAGCAGCTTACATTATAGCATTTTAAAAGTGTATATTTTGTTTATATCAAAATCCATTCATATTCATGATTGAAGACAACAGAATTTTAATAAAATCTTTGAGGGAAATAGTTGGTCTCGCATGCAACAAGGATTGATATTTTATTTTTATTAAGTGTATTCCTCTTAACCAGCATAAAACTTTACAGCAGACTTAAGTACGAGAGTTGCAGGTTAATATAAAATGTTGACTCTGTACATGTTTTATCTACAGGCAAATCTGCTGTCAAAATGTAATATGCAACCATGGAATGACCCTTATAATGTAGTTGGATGACAGTGTACTGACTAAAAGAAGAGTTTTAAACACTGGAAAATTGTGAACATTCACCAAAGAAATGTTTCGCTAACTTCTATAATCGCATTGTCCTACTGGTTGCCCTGAGATGCATCATAATTTGTCAGAACTTAAATATGGCCGAGTAATGCACCGAAATAAGAGGGCAAATTGTGGAATGTGGTGCAGAAAGTTACATAGGGCTTAGCTGGTGACAGTGAAAGGACACCATAGCGTAGGTACAAATATGTAGTTGCAGACATACTAGTGATTAATGTACGAACATTGACTGGTCTCCAGGTGCCCAGTTTGACCATGGCATAATGGGACTTAATAATTGGTTGTTGGGAGAGCTCTGTATAACGAGTTGGTATAAAGGAGGTTCCAGAATTTGACCTAAGTGTATCCCAGCGAAGGGAAGATTCATTGCTCACCATTGGATCGAGAGAGCTGATTTGCAAAAGGGTGGATTAGCACTAATATTAAAGTTGTAGCTAACATGGGTCATAAGTTGTGGGGGAAATAGTTGCAGTATTACCATGTGATGGAGTATCCTCTTTGAAATTAAAGTGTTAATGTGTTAGAGAATTATTCCAATGCAAGGTTTCAATTGCAAGTTCGTTGAGGAAAATCGAACTTAACATTTGACTTACTCAGTGACGAGCAGAGTTGTAATTTGGATAAATAATTTTAGGATTGTCATTTTGTATAAATTTATAAGCTATTCATAATTAATGCAAAATGTTAAAATTTGTAAGTGGAAGTTTAAGCAAAATTTAGAATGTTGTTAGCGTTGGGGCGTTGTATGTTTTTGGATAAACAACCAAAGATATTTAATTATTTCATAGTACCTCCATTCACTGCACATGGACTTCAGGGTTAAGTTATATGAGCAGATGTTTGATTGTTGCCATGAGTAACAATTTATCAGTACGCAAACAGTGAATTGTGAAATGCACACTTAACTTAGTCCTGGGCCTTGATAAGATAGTGTGGCAAGCAATGTTGTTAACACTTAGTTGATATGCACGAAAGTTACACTAGAGAAGTGAAGTGTAGAAGTAGTTCTGGGTTGAGAACGTGGTGGTGTTAGCAATAACATTGATGAAAATTAAAAATATACGACCAGGTATATATCATTGAACACCACAAGTTACAAGAGTAGTTGTCCTGAAGTACTACACCCTAAGGAAATATATGTCTAGTGACTGTTAAAGCAGCTTAGCAAACACTGATCCATAACACTAATTTTTTTTAATAGTAAGTTGTGGTCTACTGTGACCAATGTCTTCTTGTATCAATGAATAAGGCAGCACCTAATTTTCCTTTGTAAAGCATTTTTTGAATATTAGGACAGTGTCAGTAGCAGTAGTAATAGTACTCGAGTGCTTTAGAAATGTATACTATAATTGTGTAATATGTTTATGCTTTGGCCTATCAGAAGCTTACAATCGCTGAAGAGCTTTTTCCAACTTCTGCCAGTGTACAAAACGGTCAATTTGATGAAGCAGTTCTGTCATCGATTTTAAATATGGGGTTCTTTTTTGCAATTTTACATAGGTGCGTCAGGCTCTGAACCTTGTGTTAGCAATTAAACTACATGTGTACTACATAGTTGACTTTAATTCTACACTTGTTACTTTGTCTTTTCTACTAATGTTTCTTTTTTAAGTTTCCTTTTTGTGTGTGACAATCCAGCTGCAGATTTCTAATCCTGTTCAGTACTATCAGATACATTTGGCTTTTTTAGGTTTTTGTGAAACAAAATATCTCCATTTAATAAAATGACAAGTAATCTATGACTTATGACTGTTTTGATTATGCATCTTGACAACCGTTTGTTGTCCAATGTATATTGTATAAAACCATTAAATAAAATAGTAACGTTCAATGAACGACTTTAGAGGAACGGTATTTCGTTAAAATAGGATTTTAATGCATCATAGTTAAAGTATAAGTTAGCTGATTTAACATCCCGATAATCTCCATTGTGGTTTGACTGAAATATTAGGAACTTATGGTCACTAAAGTCATTGCGACCGTTTGAAGTTGTATAAAAAATAAGTCGTATACTTTCAGTATCTTGACGTGATAAACGATCCTTTGAGAAAAGTCTTAGCTTGGGATGCTTAAATGAAAAGACATGATACACATTACACAGAGAAAGGTCTGCGGTATGTACAGTTAACTGAAAAGATAGGATACACGTTCCTTAGAAAAGATTCTGAGCTCGCTATACTTTATTGAATTACATAATAGATGTTCCTAAGAGAATATTCTGAGTCTGGTATACTTGGTCACGATACGCGATACTGAGGCAGAAATCTGATTTCTGCATAGCTAATTGTAAAGATTGTAGTAGCTCACCTATGTCCTTTCAAAAGTAACTGTTCTATTATAACAGATTCCTTGGAGAAAATTCTGATTCCAAAATGCTGAAGTGAAGAGACATATCTATATTCTTTAGAAAAAATCCTGATTCCGGGATACTTGTTTCTAAGATACGCGTATCGCTTATCTTCAGTTAAGTCTGAGGGAGATGTGTAAACACACACATCATACACGTTCCTTAGAGACAACTCTTGTCCTCGGCTGGCCTCGTAGCTCAGTTGATAGAGCATCTGCCTGTTGTGCTAGGGGTCCCGGGTTTGATGGGAATGTTTCTCTGGCCAAGATTATTCCTTATACTCCCCAGAGTGAGAAACCCAACGACAAGAGTTACACGAACTAACACCAATAAGTTCCAAAGGAAAGGCTGCCGATAAGAACAATGCAGTTAAAGGCAGGGTATAAATGGAACTAAAAAAAATCTGATGTTACTCTCACATGACTTTCTCTACTCTTTTTACAAACGCTTATTCTCCATATGCTTCATGTTAATCGAGATGTCAAACTTATTGCTAATTTTCTTGTAGATGCAAGGGGAATATGGTAGGTTTTAAGCGATAGTCAAATATTTTAACGCTGGTTGCTATGTGGCGCATTCCATTCTCTTTGCATGTCCAGGACATAAAAAAAAATGAATAACGAATTTGAGAAAAAGCATTAAGTATTGGAAAATTTAAGGGAATAACAAGCAATATCTCAAACGGTTCACTCAACAAAACAAATGTATGACATAAATTGTGTATTTTAACGCGATCTACATTTTTTGTGTTGTAAAAGTTTGTCTATCTCTTATGGTTTACCAGTTATGCAAAAGTCGTTCACAATGAAGAATACTTTTGGAGACATTCCCAGAAAATTCGAGATATATATTTCATTTACCATGCAAATATCTTAAACATGATATTTTAATCAAAATCGTTAGTCATTTTTGAGAAAATTAAAGTTTTCGAAAAATGTTCCATGTTAAGGGTAGTCTGGGGTGGGGGATTTTCTTGAAAATCTTCGTGTCGCATCTCTGGAAGATATTGAACCTAAATACCAAGTTAGGTGTTTATCCGACTGTTCGTTTCTAAGTTATGCTGTTCACACACACGCGCGCGCGCACACACACGCACACACACACACACGGACATGTTTCCAAAAATCCTTTTTTTGGAATCAGGGGTCTCAAAACATGTATTTCCGGTGAAATCTCGGTATCGAATTTTTGGGTGGAATACAATACTTCCCCTACTTACTATACGTAGTAGAGAAAGTAAAAATGCTTGTCCTGTATACTTAACCGAAAAGAGATCAAATACATTCCTTAGAAAAAGTTCTTAGCCCGGTATAGTTAACTGAAGAAACATAATTAACATTCCTTAGAAAAAAATTCAGAGATCTATTCACTAAATTGAAAAGGAACAAATTCCTTAGAGAAAATTCTGAGTCCGGTACACTCAACTGAAAAGACATAACATGTTCCTTTGAGGAAATTTTAAATGCAGTATAGTTAAGCGAAAATGAGTTACACTTCCCTGGAAAATTGTGAATACTTGACTGAAAAGAAATGACACGTTCCTCAGAGCAAATAGACATTATACAGGTTCCTAAGAGAAAATTCTGAGTTCTACATGCTTAACCGAAAATTGATATACTTCCTGTAAGGAAGTTCTGAATACAGTATAGATGTTAAACTGAAAAGGAACTATACATCTTCACCAGAGAAGATTCTGGGTCCATGAAAAGACATACTTGTTGGTACCTTAGATTGTGAGTCAGAAAATTCAGAGAAAATTCATTGTGCTATGCATATTAGAATGTGGAACATATTTTTGCTGCTCTTTGTGAAGCTGAACAGCATTGCTTTATTTCGCATTGAAGTAATCAAACATGCCTAAGAAACGGCAATATTCTTGTTCGCTGAACAAGAATTAAATGCGGAAGAATTAAAAATCATATTGGTAATTCGGAAAGTAAGTTCCACTAAATTTTTAAAGGATCAGCTACTATGTTTTTGGAAGTTTCATTACAGACAAGCTTAATGTGACTGGTTCTGTGGTCTGGTTATTAGGATGCTAACCTCGGTTTGATTCCTGGATGGAAGGTGGGAAGTTTTCTTTATCTAGTAATATTCTCCAAACTCCCTAGAATCTGGAAGTTTGAATGTGTGTGGGAATTTAATGTAATAACTAGGGTTAGGATTTATAGGTGCGCAGGTTATAGGGTAAGTTAAAGCTGCACGGAAAGATATCACAGTGTGAAATGTTGTTTCTAGTTGAGAAAAAAGGCATTTTTTCCTAGCACCTTTTCCCCCTTTTTGGCACCTTTTCCCCCTTTTGGCACCTTTTCCCCCTTTTGGCACCTTTTCCCCCTTTTTGGCACCTTTTCCCCCTTTTTGGCACCTTTTCCCCCTTTTTGGCACCTTTTCCCCCTTTTTGGCACCTTTTCCCCCTTTTTGGCACCTTTTCCCCCTTTTTGGCACCTTTTCCCCCTTTTTGGCACCTTTTCCCCCTTTTTGGCACCTTTTCCCCCTTTTTGGCACCTTTTCCCCCTTTTTGGCACCTTTTCCCCCTTTTTGGCACCTTTTCCCCCTTTTTGGCACCTTTTCCCCCTTTTTGGCACCTTTTCCCCCTTTTTGGCACCTTTATCCCATTTTCCCCCAACCATGCCCATAATCCCCTTTCCCCCGTTTTTGTTTTAAGTTTCATTCCAATTTATTCTTCAACTTTCAGTTAACGTGTCCTCAGTTTGCTGTGTACGTGCGAATAGTAAGCCTACCTCTTTCAGTAAACGCCGCGCGGGAATTGAAAGCACACCCGCAACAATGGAAAATTGTGTTCGACGAAAACCTCTTTCTCTCGCTTTACCGCTATAAAGTAGCCCGCAATAATGCAATTGACAATGAGTGATTCTATTCCACCAGAATCAGTAGCCTACTTACTGTTCGTGAATGTGAGTTTGTTACTATGAGAGACGTCATCTGTTTGCGTGGAGGCGAAGGCTGGGCACGCAGAGACGGCAGTAACCTCACCCGCGCAGTTCCGACAATTATTAAGACTGGGTTTCTGCTCGAAGCTACTAGAAATCGCTGAGACTGAAGTTCCAGCATGAATGAGAACATTCTGGTAATTGTCGTTGTGTTATAAGAGAATGTGGACAGCGAATGGGCGCAAGAGTGAGTTGTGCGACAGTCGCATTGTGTTAGCATGTGAACTAGTGTTAGCTCTATGTTACATTACCAAACGAGTGTACTAGTACTAGATTTTACCATGCCAAAGGTGTCCAGTGCTCGATTTATTGTTCTGGCTGAGGAATTCAAATAAGATTTTATAGACAGTGATGGAACTGTTATGCGATGTACTATTTGTGATTCAGGAATTTTGTTAGATGAAAAGAAAACTCCGAGATCGCATCAAACAACACATTTCTACCTCTTAAGCATCAAATGACCAAGACTCGTCAAGCAAACAAATCACGGCAACTTCTATTACGAAATGCGTTTCAACAGAGTTCTTCAAAAAGCCAAAATTTGAAGGAATTAAACATTGGTTTGTGTGCAGCTCATAAACAAGCAAGAATTCCACTCAATAAGGTGAACCATCCAGCCTTAAAGGGATTTCTTGAAAAGTACACAAAGATGTCAATGCCAGATGAGAGTACTTTAAGAAAAAACTACATGGGGCTGTTTACCAAGAAACCATAGAAAGAATCAAGGAGAAAGTGTCTGATTGCGATGTGGGAATCATTGTGGATGAAACTATAGATTCAATGGAACGATATGTTTTGAATATTTTAGTTTTTCCCTTAGCAGGGGAAAAAGTTAAGCCCATGTTAAAAATGCAAGAGCTGCAGAAAGCCAATGCCAGTTCAGTAATGCAATCCATTATGGGCATCTGCCAAAAACTCTGGCCTACTGTTATCAGTTTGAAAAACGTCTTGTGGTTACAGACCAGGCTCCATACATGGTTTCAGCTGTTAACCAATTGAAACCTTTATTTCCTAACTTGAAGCATGCGACATGCTTGGCTCATGCCCTTCGCAGGGTTTATGAATCCATAAGGAACGAATACGACATCGCAAATCAATTCACCTCTGCCCTCTACTACTGAAAGCTCCAAGCCGTGTTGTTTACTACAGGGAAATCACTGGCCTGCCGCTTCCAAATTTCCCGGTCATTACTCGCTGAGGATTTTGGATAGTGTGCTGCTATATTGTGTGAGAATTTTGACAAAATTAATGAGTTTGTGCTTTCTTTGGATCCATCCGACGCAGGTGCAACTTCTGTTACCGGAGAAAATACATAATTTGCAGACAAAACTATATTGTGTCCATAGTTAAAAGTACCTGCCTGCAGCTATTAAACGATTGGAAGAACAAGGTCTGGAAAACGAAAAACAGTGGGATATTTTTACTTCCGTGAGGGAGCAGTTAGATAGCTTTGCCAAAGTCAAACTTCAATCTAGTGTTCAGAAAAATCCAGACATTGAGGATTTCGCCACATCTGTAGAGTTGCCATTCCGAGTGAATACAAGGTTTGCCCCACTGGTTTCTGTGTATGTTGAAAGAAGCTTTAGCATCTACCATTCTATCTCCTAATAGAAACAGAGTTTTAAAAATGTGGAGATGCTTAATGTCTTGAAAGTACGACAGCTTCATGTTTTTTCCTTCTTTTCATGAGTGATAATTTGATGTTTGTGTTTACAGTTCAATAAATTAGAAT
Organism: Deroplatys truncata; assembly: GCA_030765065.1. Classification (NCBI taxonomy): domain Eukaryota; kingdom Metazoa; phylum Arthropoda; class Insecta; order Mantodea; family Mantidae; genus Deroplatys; species Deroplatys truncata. The sequence goes on along the minus strand of CM060985.1, from coordinate 25,799,134 downwards.
AGAAGAAAGAGAAATCGTTGAATTAGTTAAGGGAATGCACAACTGAAATTAACCCAAAATCTAAAAAAAAAAAAAAAAAAAAAAAATTGTTCCCAAAAAACTTCTCCATTGCTTTTAGTTTTAGAATCCACTTTTATTTTGACCTAGCGAACGCTCCAGGATCGTTACGAGACTTTTTAAATACCCTTGCGCATTTGGTTGCTAGCTGTTTATATTTTTAAAATTTCTTTGTAAGGCGTTTATTTTCAGCATTTCTGCATATTCAAAATGTTCCACACGATGTAGTTTTCATCCATTCATATTGACATTTTTATGCTTATTTCAAAAACCCAAATAAATAAAACTGTCATAATTTTTCTGATGTAATAGTTTTTGCACTACTAATTTTTGAAGATAACAATGTATAGAACAAAAAAGAAAAAAAAATGCAAATAGAAACGTTTTTTTCCTCTTAAACTAAGAATGGTAGAAAAAAATTGACAGATTTGTAATTAACATAAAAGTAACATAAGATTTTTTTATAAATGCATCATGTGTTACATTTTGCATATACCCATAATTTTATATTTTGAAAATTAATAACTTAAAACCAATTAAGATTTTGGATTGCAATTCACAAAACGATTATATCTAAAGAAGACTGACATGTGGTTAAAATTTCAGTCCAATTGAATGGATAGTTTAGAAAATAGCAATTTCAGTTGTGCATCCCCTTAAATAAACCAGCACCTTATTCTCCCTTTTTTCATCTTATTTGAGCACCTTTTCCCTTTTTTCATCTGAAATTTGCACCTAAAAATTCTAACCCTAGTAATAACCGAAAGTTATACCAACCCAAAGATTAACACCACTGTAAGCGAGTGAACATCAATGCTCATGAGCTATATTCCACCGATGTTACGTCAAATGTTATTGTGGCCACTTTTATCCGCTTCAAAACCAAGCAATTTCATGTTTAGGAACCAAGTCAGGGCTAAACATTTAATCATAAAAAATATCCCATTTAAATGTTGCAGGAGATTTTGAGTGCATGCCGCAGTTGAAGAGAACCCAGTCACGTCGTTTGTTCTGAATTCCTCTCCTAAGACTGTTTAGTAGAAGTCAGTTTATTGTTGTGCCTGTTTCCATGAAATTTGCCAACAATACACGTTACTTATCGCAAAAATAGTTACCATGAGCTATTTGGAGGCAGTTCTGTGATTTCGTAGGAGAGTAGGCGTGACTCTCATTTTGTTTAGATGTTCTGCTGCTCGAGAAACCTTTCAGATTCTCTCTCCTCGTGAATTCTTTGTGTTTGTCAGAATGTTTGGACACCCTCCCCCTGCCCCAGAACAAAACTCTCGATAGCCTAAACCTTGTCATCACTTCACACAGAAAAGTTCTACTGATTTGCGGATATTGGAGATTTTATCAGACCACAAGTTCATCGTTCACCATAGATGGTGGCCTACTTGGTTCTTCGTCCTGGATGCTAGTGCGTCCATCTTGGAACTGACGACACCAACGTCGAACACATTCATAATGTTGAAGTAATCTCAGCTGCCACAATCCTTCCTCTTCCTTTTTCCCCAAAAAACCGCATCACTTTACATCACGCATTTTTACTGCAATCTAACACCGACATTGAATGACGAAATTGGAACTTAATTTCTGAAGTGCCCTCGTATTTTAATGAGACACTCGTATTTGGTTGACATTTGAAGTTTATCTTGAACTTCAGGGAAACTATAAGAATATTTGATGTGTAAGCAGCGACGATAGTTGTAAGAATATAAATGTATAGAATACTAAATTAAAACAAAACTGCTTTGAGATCTTTCCCACGATGAACGAATTTATCCAGAGTTAATCTCAGAAATGAGTAAAGTTTTGCTAATGGCAAAGAGCATAAGTTTAGAAAACTTACGTACTAATTTCCAAAAATACTTTTTCATACAAAAAGGCATTAAATTGTATGATAGGAATTAGGAAATATGTTGAATTGATACTTCTGGCCTAATTCCAAAAGAGCAAGTAATAGACATTTTAAGTAGCTAAGAAAAATAACATTTTAGTATCAAGTGTTAACAAATTTCTGAGTAATCTTCCTTGTAAGCATTCTCTTATCAAAGAAAAAACAATCGAACTAATGTTATCCTTGCAAAATTGATTTTCTTCTTAGGTACTTAAAACTGTATGTATAGAAATATACTGCCTATAGATAATATGCCCCTAATGAATATCTCAAATGTGGACAGATCGTATGCTTCTAAGTAGACACTTTTAAAGCATAGACTATATGACTGAAATGGCAATGGTTTCACTTTGATTACATTTTTAATTGAAGGTTTAAATTTGAAATAAAAATAAAAAAACTAAATAAAAATTTTGTACTGTGTTCATTTATTCAACTCTCTCCACCATCAAGAAAACTGGACCATTTATATTAGATAGTAAAATTGGCGCAGCAGTTCATACTTATGAAAATCTTAATGAAGCAAGTTACTTATCAGATCAGGAGGTGACCGGTCGCCTGCATGGGACAGTCATTGTCAAATATCCGCACACCGGTTAATGCACTGCAGTGATAAACTTAGTTATATACAGTATATTTAAATCCACCGCTATAAAATGCCCTTAATACAAAAACACTCAACCATCTGCCTCCAGTTCTTCCACACCTGACAGCCCTTCCTCTTCTGCGGAATCGCTCACATCATTGCCGTCATTACTGCTGTCGCTACTTTCTGCGCCATTATCCTGGATGAGAATTTTTTCTATTTGATTTTCTGCAATTCTATATTTTTCGAAATAATGATTCTCAATTTATTCAACATGTCGACATACATTTTCCCATTCTGGCCTTCCAATTTCTGCAAATCGCTGGTGACATAACTGCTCCACATCTTTTAGTTTAAAAGTGGTATTTCTGCAGGCCACCTATTTTTTTGACATCAGTCCAGATTAATTCACATCAATCCAAATTGGGTTTAGATCTGGGTGATACGGTGGCAGTCTTAAGTACATTATGGCGATGTGTTAATATCGGGCCAAGCATGTATGACGTTTGAAGGGATTTGTTGACTTTAACTAAGTTATATTTGTTTTACTCGTGCTTTCATCAAAAGCTATATTATGCCTAAGTAACCAGGCTCTCATTTCTTCTTTCAAGGAATTTGAGGTACGTAGGTGGTTTGTCAATTTGAGTGTTGACACATTGTGAAGCATTGTCGATAACCAGAACAGACCCAGCAGGCATATTAGGTATCAACATGGTGTTGATTCACTTCATGTAATTTTCTATATTAATTTCTTGATGAGAATCTCCTGTTTTTTGTTGCGACTTGCAAAAGAAGGGCATTTGGTGAAGCCGATTTTTCCAACAGCATGAACCAAAGTAAGTATTGGCCCTTTAACAACAGGTACCTGCAAACCTAATTCGCTATCGTCACTCCAACTTTTAGATATTGCATGGCTGCTGTGTATGTATGACTCATCTTCATACACTATAGTTTTACCCTCTAAATTGTACCTCTGAGTAAGGTACTTTTCCAGCTGAGATCGTATGTCGTGCTTTTCTATTAGAACTCTTCTATTTGAGTTCGTTTTCTTCCGCTTGTCCCCTGAATCTTTTATAATTTTTGAGATTTGTAGCACCACCTTGAAAATTTACACTGTCTTTCAGCTTGATGAGCTATCTGCTTATTGTTGGCACAGTTTTTTATTTGAAGCCGGATTTATAAAGGCAATAATTATCATAATCTGAGAAGGATAGTGATATAAAATAAGTAATATATTTAAAATCAGTGTATGTATAAAAAGGAGAAGCATTGTGAAAATTGTTGACTGTAAAAGCGACAGAAAGACAAGACAGGCACAGTTTTGTTAATTAGGGACCAGCCTCAGGTAGAAAGGGTAAATACCATTGAAGCAAGTTTTTCCTGGTAAACAGCCGAGTACAGCTGCACTCGGCCACACTCTAAGCATCATGACGCTAAGTTTGAGGGGAGAGAGGGGAAGTTGAGGCGTTGGTTTTCCTTGTAGTAGCGTGGGTAGATCAGTCTGCCTGAGTGCCTGGTGAGTGCAGGTGGACATTTTCGTCGTGTGGAGAAGAATGGTGGCGAACATGCTAGAGGATAGAACGCTTAGCTGCAGTTAATATTCTTCGGTCTTGGTAAAGACAAAGTATCCTCGTATGCATTTAATAGTGATCGGCAAACCTAAAGTATTTTAAATAGTGAATAAAAGTGTTCCAAGACAGAGTTTGTGTTTCTCTGTACACACCCATGCATACCCTGAGGTTAAGGTTTCATGCTGGAGCAACCGTGGCAAAAGAACAAAAAACTGGGAGGAGACAAGCAGCAACCGGGAGGCAAAGGTATTGCTTCATTGTTGGAGGACGGAGCGTGGCTGCGTCATATTGCGCCTAAACGTGGGCCAGAAACATTTACCTGCGTCATCTTCCACATAGAAATTGTGAATCGTGCACCGAATGACGCATTTGTCGAAATCGTCTTTTCCTGTAATAAGTTTAGGGACCTTGTGTTTCTTCACAGGTGTGTCAAATGGTACTCTTTCATCCATATGATTTTTCTTATCTTTGAGAACTCCAGAAACGGAAACTCGGTGAAACACCAGTTGCTTTTGGCTACTCTTTCCTTTCACTCTCTTAAGGCTTTTGTGGAACTCGGGTGAACGTATATTTCCTTCCTTCATCTCTGCTTCTTGCTTCATGAAATCGAGGACATTTGCAATTATTTCCCTGCTTTGACTATGTAATACATTACCACTTTGAAAACGTAGGAGCCATGGTTACAAAAATAACGATTATAAAATAGTACTATTTAGGTGCTGCTCTCTTTGTAATTAAAAGAAGATGCTGGCACTTTCTATGATTGTGTGTTACGCATTGTGAGTAAGCAAAGGTATTATATCGCTTTCGTTGCTTAAGCTAAACATAAACCATTCCTAGGCTCGGCAGCTGAGGTGGCAATCAAGGTCACGATTCCAGAAGTTTTGCGCCAGCTATAATTCTTATTAATTAAATACTAACACTTTTTATAATTATGGAGGCGCTCTATCTGCTATGGTCCTTAGTGTCCCATTCTATATTGCGTGTGAAAGACCAGTAATTTTTCTCGGAAGCCTCTTTATCAGGCTTGAGATTCTTTTGTGCTGTAAATCTATGATACACGGGACAACCAGCTTTACTTTTCCGAAGGAAGCCATACTAAGGATTTTTATGGCCCCCGCAAAAAAATTAAAAAAAACCATCGCCTTTCGCCAGGCTTGAACTTGCGACCTCGGGAATTAGAGGCTAGCATGATAACCACTACAGCATGAAGGACGTCAAATATTAACAGCTTGGGCTATATTAAGTCCACATGGCACAAATTTGATAGCAAAATTTCAAGATAAGTGACTGGTTTTCTCATACTTAAACATTAATCACAAAAATTATAACAAAGCAAAAAAACAAACATCCTGATTGTCTTCATTACTAATATCATAATCTACCTTACTTCTAAAAACTCTCACAGAAAAACAGCCGGGATCATGTTTTTTTCTACTGAAGGTTATATCATTATACTTCACCATTAGCTGAAGTATTATAAAAAGGCCAGGATCATGTTCTTCATTGATATTACATTTTATCATAATTTCTAAGTTAAAAGAATATAACACGCACTCGGAGATAGTGTTCATTAATATCAATATCACAATTTGCCTAAAGTTGAAACATTATAATGCAGAATGGCACATTTCAGAATCGTGTTTCAAATAAATCCAGTATTATAAATGTTACGACATAAGAGCACATCGTAGGATCGTAATTTGATTATGCACATTATATTTTAAAGTTGTTACAATGTAAAATAGGACAGCACATCCCAGAATAATGTCATTATGTTCATATTTGATATTGGATAATACACTGTGTTGGATAGTTCGTGAGTATATAACATTTAAACCCGTGTTCTCAATTCTATGTTGCAGAAGGGACAACAGAGCCATAGATAATATACTGTGTTTAATATTTAGTGAGGGTATCTAAAACACACTGTTCTCAATTCTGTCGCAAATTCTAAGAAGGCTATTTGGCATACAGAACTTGCAGCAGCAGCAGCAGCAGCAGCAGCCGCCGCCGCCGCAAAACCACCATCCACACAACAGCAGCAGCAACCATCATCCATACAAGAGCAGAAGCGACATTCACCACCATTCCCACAACAGCAGCAGAAGCAGCACCACTATCCATACAAGAGCAGAAGCGACATTCACCACCATTCCCACAACAGCAGCAGCAACCACCACTATCCATACAAGAGCAGAAGCGACATTCACCACCATTCCCACAACAGCAGCAGCAACCACCACTATCCATACAAGAGCAGAAGCGACATTCACCACCATTCCCACAACAGCAGCAGCAACCATCATCCATACAAGAGCAGAAGCGACATTCACCACCATTCCCACAACAGCAGCAGAAGCAGCACCACTATCCATACAAGAGCAGAAGCGACATTCACCACCATTCCCACAACAGCAGCAGCAACCACCACTATCCATACAAGAGCAGAAGCGACATTCACCACCATTCCCACAACAGCAGCAGCAACCATCATCCATACAAGAGCAGAAGCGACATTCACCACCATTCCCACAACAGCAGCAGCAACCACCACTATCCATACAAGAGCAGAAGCGACATTCACCACCATTCCCACAACAGCAGCAGCAACCGTCATCCATACAAGAGCAGAAGCGACATCCACCACAATTCCGACAACAGCAGCAGCAACCACCACTATCCATACAAGAGCAGAAGCGACATCCACCACAATTCCCACAACAGCAGCAGCAACCACCACTATCCATACAAGAGCAGAAGCGACATCCACCACAATTCCCACAACAGCAGCAGCAACCACCACTATCCATACAAGAGCAGAAGCGACATCCACCACAATTCCCACAACAGCAGCAGCAACCATCATCCATACAAGAGCAGAAGCGACATTCACCACCATCCCCACCAGTCACGACAGCAGGAAGAACAACCATCTTCCCCAACATCAGAGCACCAGCGAGCTGCACCATCCGCACTACTATGACCACAGCAGCAAAAACCACCAGCATCATTACTACTATGGCAACAACAGCATCAACCACCACCATCCCCACACGAGCAACAGCAACCACTACCATTCCCATAAGAGCACCAGCAACAACCGCCATCCCCATTACAGCAGCAGCAATCGCCACCATCAACACAATTGCAAGAGCAACCACTACCATCCCCACAAATGACATCAAAAACAACCACCACCATCCCCACCACAGCAGCAGTAACCATCACCATCCCAACAACACCAGCAGCAACCATCACCATACTAAAAACAGCAGTAGCAGAAACCGCCATCATACCCACAACTATTACAGTAGCAGAAACCACCGCCAACCCCACAACAGCAGCAGCAGTAACAACCACCGCAAACCCCACAACAGCAGCAACAGCAGTAACAACCACCAGCATCACCCAACATCAGCAGCAACCACCACCGTCATCGCCCGCAACAGCAGCAACCACCGCCATTCCCCGCAACAGCAGCAGCAACCACCCGCAGCCCCTCAACTACGGCGAACGAAGCAACTACTACCATCCCCGCAGCAGCAAAACCTCCACCATCCCCACAGCTGCAGCAACAGCAACCAGCACCATCCCCAGAACTATGACGACAGCAGCAGCAACCACCCCCATCCCCACAAGAACAGCAACAAACACAACCATCTCCACAACTACTACCACAATCTGACAACAGTAGCAGCAACACCAACGTCCCCACAACCGAAGCAGCAGCAACCACCACCATCCACACAATTATAACGACTGCAGCAACAAATTTCTCCACCGCCGAAAACCAAGCAGCAGCAACCACTACCTTCCAAAACTATGACGACAGCAGGAAGAACCACCATCTCCAAAACACCAGCAGCAATAGCCAACATCTCCAAAACTATGACGACAGCAGGCAGAACCACCACCATCTCCAGCACACCAGCAGCAGCAACGACCACCATCCCCACAAATATGACGAAAGCGGCCACAACCACCACCATCCCCACAGCAGCAGCAACCAGCAACACCAACCCCACAACAGTAGCAGCAATAATCGCCAGCATCCCCACAAAAGCAGCCACCACAACCACCACCATTGCCACAACAGCAGCAACCAACATCAACCCTACAAAAACACCAACAGCAACCACCACCATCCCCATAACTATCACAGCAGCAGCCACAACCACCACCATCCCCAAAACAGAAGCAGCCACCATCGCCATCCCCACAATAGCAGCAGCATAAACTACCACCATCCCCACAAAGATACAACAACCACCATCCTTACAACCATGTCGCCACCAGGAACCACCACCTTCCCCAGTTCAGCAGCGGCAGAACCAACCACCATGCCCAAAGCTATGACGAAAGCAACAACCACCACCACCATCTCCAATAGAGCAGCAGCAGCCAGCTCCATCCCCACAACAGCAAAAGCAACCGTAACCACTTCCATCACAACAAAAGCAGAACTGCAAAGGCCTTCATCCCCAGAGCTATAACGAAATCAGAAACAACCACCACCATCTCCAAAACAGCACAACCAACGCCATCGCCACAAGCGCAGCAACAGCAACCACCACTAACACCAATAGAGCATCAGAAACACCTACCACCATCCTCACAAGAGTAAAAGCAGCACCCGTCACCATCCCTACAGTGCAGCAGCAACAACCGCCACCATCCCTACACGTGCAGGAGCAACGACCGCCACCAGCAGCACACGTGCAGGAGCAACGACCGCCACCAGCTGCACGCGTGCAGCAACCACAACGACCGCCACCAGCTGCACGCGTGCAGCAACCACAACGAACGCCACCATTCCCCCACGTGCAGCAGCAACAACGATCTCCACCATTGCCCCACAAGAGCAGCAGCAACAACCGCCAACATCGCCAGTAGAGCAGAACGAACCAACAGCAAGTTCCCAATAACAGCAGCAGGAACCACAACCACCATCCCAACAAGAGCAACAGCCACAGACACCACCGTCACCACAAGAGCATCAGTCACAGCCACCACAAGAGCAGCGCAACAATCACCACCAACCCCACTAATGAGACGACAGCAGTAACAATCGCCACCATCCCCACAATAGCAGCAGCAACAATCGCCACCATCCCCACAATAGCAGCAGCAACAATCACCATCATCCCCAATACAGTATCAGCGACAATCGCCACCATCCCCACAATAGCAGCAGCAACAATCGCCACCATCCCCACAATAGCAGCACCAACAATCACCATCATCCCCAATACAGTATCAGCGACAATCGCCACCATCCCCACAACAGCAGCAGCGACAATCGCCACCATCCCCACAACAGCAGCAGCGACAATCGCCACCATCCCCACAACAGCAGCAGCGACAATCGCTACATCCCCAAAACAGCAGCAGCAACCACCACCATCCCCAAAACAGCAGCAGCATGAAATACCAGAATCCCCACTACATATGCAACAAACACCACCCCCACTACAATATCGCCACCAGGTAGGACCCCTTTCCCCAGTTCAGCAGCAGCAGAATCAACCACCGATCCCAAAGCTATGACCACTGTAGCAACAACCACCACTATCCCCAATACAGCAGCAACCACCTATATCCCCAAAACTGCACAACCACCGCATTCCTCACAAGTGCAGTAACAGCAACCACCACCATCCCCTATAGAGCAACAGCAACATCTACCACCATCCCCAAATGAGCAAAAGGGGCAACTACCGCCACCATCCTCACACGTGCAGCAGCAACTACCGCCACCATCCTCACACGTGCAGCAGTAATTACAACCACCATCCTCACACGTGCAGCAGTAATTACAACCACCACCCTCACAGTGCAGCAGCAGCAACTACCGCCACCACCCCCAATACGTGCAGCAGCAACTACCGCCAGCACCCCCAATACGTGCAGCAGCAACTACCGCCAGCACCCCCAATACGTGCAGCAGCAACTACCGCCAGCACCCCCAATACGTGCAGCAGCAACTACCGCCAGCACCCCCAATACGTGCAGCAGCAACTACCACCACCACCCCTATACGTGAAACAGCAAACAACGCCATCTACACACGTGCAGCAGCAACAACCGTCGCCATCCTCACATGTGCAGCAGCAACAACCGCCGCCATCCTCACACGCAGCAGCAACAGCCGCCACCACCCCCTATAGTGCAACAGCTACAACCGCCATAATCCTTACACGTGCAACACCAACAATCGCCAGCATCCCCACACGTGCAGCACCTACAGCCGCCACCATCCCCAAAACAGCTGCAGAAACAACCGCCACCATCCCCAAAACAGCTGCAGAAATAACCGCCACCACCATCCACAAAACAGCTGCAGAAATAACCGCCACCACCATCCACAAAACAGCTGCCGAGACAACCGCCACCATCCCCAAAACAGCTGCAGAAATAACCGCCACCACCATCCACAAAACAGCTGCCGAGACAACCGCCACCATCCCCAAATGAGCAGAAGGAACTAACACCACGTTGCCAATAACAGCAGCAGGAGTCGCCACCACCAACCGCAAAACAGCAGCAGGAACCACCACCAACTCCACAAGAGCAGTAGCCACAACCACCACCATCCCCACAAGAGCAGCAGCAGCAACAACCACCGCCATCCCCACAAGAGCAGCAGCAGCAACAACCACCGCCATCCCCACAAGAGCCACAACCACCACCATCCCCACAAGAGCAGCAGCAGCCACAACCACCACCATCCCCCCAAGAGCCGCAGCAGCCACAACCACCACCATCCCCACTAATAAGACGACAGCAGGAACAATCACCGCCATCCCCACAACAGCAACAGTAACAATCACCGCCATCCCCACAACAGCTGCAGCAACAATCGCCACCATTCCCACAACAGCTGCAGCAACAATCACCGCCATCCCCATAACAGCTGCAGCAACATTCGCCACCATCCCCAAATGAGCAGAAGGAACTAACACCACGTTGCCAATAACAGCAGCAGGAGTCGCCACCACCAACCGCAAAACAGCAGCAGGAACCACCACCATCTCCACAAGAGCAGTAGCCACAACCACCACCATCCCCACAAGAGCAGTAGCAGCAACAACCACCGCCATCCCCACAAGAGCCACAACCACCACCATCCCCACAAGAGCAGCATGAGCCACAACCAACACCATCCCCCCAAGAGCAGCAGCAGCCACAACCACCACCATCCCCCCAAGAGCCGCAGCAGCCACAACCACCACCATCCCCCCAAGAGCCGCAGCAGCCACAACCACCACCATCCCCACTAATAAGACGACAGCAGGAACAATCACCGCCATCCCCACAACAGCAGCAGTAACAATCACCGCCATCCCCACAACAGCTGCAGCAACAATCACCGCCATCCCCACAACAGCAGCAGTAACAATCGCCACCATTCCCACAACAGCTGCAGCAACAATCACCGCCATCCCCACAACAGCTGCAGTAACAATCACCGCCATCCCCACAACAGCAGCAGTAACAATCACCGCCATCCCCACAACAGCTGCAGCAACAATCACCGCCATCCCCACAACAGCTGCAGCAACAATCACCGCCATCCCCACAACAGCTGCAGCAACAATCACCGCCATCCCCACAACAGCTGCAGCAACAATCGCCACCATCCCCACAACAGCTGCAGTAACAATCGCCACCATCCCCACAACAGCAGCAGTAACAATCACCGCCATCCCCACAACAGCTGCAGCAACAATCGCCAACCATCCCCACAACAGCTGCAGCAACAATCGCCAACCATCCCCACAACAGCAGCAGTAACAATCACCGCCATCCCCACAACAGCTGCAGCAACAATCGCCAACCATCCCCACAACAGCTGCAGCAACAATCGCCAACCATCCCCACAACAGCTGCAGCAACAATCGCCACCATTCCCACAACAGCTGCAGCAACAATCGCCAACCATCCCCACAACAGCTGCAGCAACAATCGCCAACCATCCCCACAACAGCTGCAGCAACAACCGCCACCATACCCAAAACAGCTGCAGCAACAATCGCCAGCATTCCCACAACAGCAACAATCGCCACCATCCACAAAACAGCTGCAGCAACAATCGCCAGCTTTCCCACAACAGCAACAATCGCCACCTTCCACAAAACAGCTGCAGCAACAATCGCCAAACAACCCAACAACAGCTGCAGCAACAATCGCCAAACATCCCCACAACAGCTGCAGCAACAATCGCCACCATCCACAAAACAGCTGCAGCAACAATCGCCACCATCCCCACAACAGCTGCAGCAACAATCGCCAACCATCCCCACAACAGCTGCAGCAACAATCGCCACCATACCCACAACAGCTGCAGCAACAATCGCCAGCATTCCCACAACAGCAACAATCGCCACCATTCCCAAAACAGCTAGAGCAACAATCGCCAGCATTCCCACAACAGCTGCAGCAACAATCGCCAACCATCCCAACAACAGCTGCAACAACAATCGCCACCATACCCACAACAGCTGCAGCAACAATCGCCAGCATTCCCACAACAGCAGCAATCGCCACCATTCCCAAAACAGCTGCAACAACAATCGCCACCATACCCACAATAGCGGCAACAAAAATCACCAGCATTCCCACAACAGCAGCAACAATCACCATCTTTCGCCCAAAACAGCAGCAACAACCACCTCCACCATCCTCGCAGGAGCATCAGCAGCAACCAGCATAATCCCCACAAGAGCAGCAGCCACAACAACCACCATCACCACAAGAGCAGCAACAACCACCATCATCACAAGAGCAGCAACAACCACCATCACCACAAGAGCAACAACAACCACCACCACCATCCCCAAAAGAGCAGCAGCAGCCACAACCACCACCATCCCCACAAGAGCAGCAGCAGCCACAACCACCACCATCCCCACTAATAAGACGACAGCAGGAACAATCACCGCCATCCCCACAACAGCAACACTAACAATCACCGCCATCCCCACAACAGCTGCAGCAACAATCGCCACCATTCCCACAACAGCTGCAGCAACAATCACCGCCATCCCCACAACAGCTGCAGTAACAATCACCGCCATCCCCACAACAGCTGCAGCAACAATCGCCACCATCCCCAAATGAGCAGAAGGAACTAACACCACGTTGCCAATAACAGCAGCAGGAGTCGCCACCACCAACCGCAAAACAGCAGCAGGAACCACCACCATCTCCACAAGAGCAGTAGCCACAACCACCACCATCCCCACAAGAGCAGCAGCAGCAACAACCACCGCCATCCCCACAAGAGCCACAACCACCACCATCCCCACAAGAGCAGCATGAGCCACAACCAACACCATCCCCCCAAGAGCAGCAGCAGCCACAACCACCACCATCCCCCCAAGAGCCGCAGCAGCCACAACCACCACCATCCCCACTAATAAGACGACAGCAGGAACAATCACCGCCATCCCCACAACAGCAGCAGTAACAATCACCGCCATCCCCACAACAGCTGCAGCAACAATCGCCACCATCCCCACAACAGCTGCAGCAACAATCGCCAACCATCCCCACAACACCTGCAGCAACAATCGCCAACCATCCCCACAACACCTGCAGCAACAATCGCCAACCATCCCCACAACACCTGCAGCAACAATCGCCAACCATCCCCACAACACCTGCAGCAACAATCGCCAACCATCCCCACAACACCTGCAGCCACAATCGCCAACCATCCCCACAACAGCTGCAGCAACAATCGCCAAACATCCCCACAACAGTTGCAGCAACAATCGCCAACCATCCCCACAACAGCTGCAGCAACAATCGCCACCATCCCCACAACAGCTGCAGCAACAATCGCCACCATCCCCACAACAGCTGCAGCAACAATCGCCAACCATCCCCACAACAGCTGCAGCAACAATCGCCAACCATCCCAACAACAGTTGCAGCAACAATCGCCAACCATCCCAACAACAGCTGCAGCAACAATCGCCACCATACCCACAACAGGTGCAGCAACAATCGCCAACCATCCCAACAACAGCTGCAACAACAATCGCCACCATACCCACAACAGCTGCAGCAACAATCGCCAACCATCCCAACAACAGCTGCAGCAACAATCGCCACCATACCCACAACAGCTGCAGCAACAATCGCCACCATACCCACAACAGCTGCAGCAACAATCGGTACCATACCCACAACAGCTGCAGCAACAATCGCCAACCATCCCAACAACAGCTGCAACAACAATCGCCACCATACCCACAACAGCTGCAGCAACAATCGCCAGCATACCCACAACAGCTGCAGCAACAATCGCCAACCATCCCCACAACAGCTGCAGCAACAATCGCCAGCATACCCACAACAGCTGCAGCAACAATCGCCAACCATCCACACAACAGCTGCAGCAACAATCGCCACCATACCCACAACAGCTGCAGCAACAATCGCCACCATACCCACAACAGCTGCAGCAACAATCGCCAGCATTCCCACAACAGTAGCAACAATCGCCACCATCCCCAAAACAGCTGCAACAACAATCGCCACCATACCCACAATAGCGGCAACAAAAATCACCAGCATTCCCACAATAGCAGCAACAATCACTATCTTTCGCCCAAAACAGCAGCAACAACCACCTCCACCATCCTCGCAGGAGCATCAGCAGCAACCAGCATAATCACCACAAGAGCAGCAACTACCACCATCACCACAAGAGCAGCAACAACCACCACCACCATCCCCACAAGAGCAGCAGCAGCCACAACCACCACCATCCCCACTAATAAGACGACAGCAGGAACAATCACCGCCATCCCCACAATAGCAACAGTAACAATCACCGCCATCCCCACAACAGCTGCAGCAACAATCGCCACCATCCCCACAACAGCTGCAGCAACAATCGCCACCATCCCCACAACAGCTGCAGCAACAATCGCCAACCATCCCCACAACAGCTGCAGCAACAATCGCCACCATCCACAAAACAGCTGCAGCAACAATCGCCACCATCCACAAAACAGCTGCAGCAACAATCGCCACCATCCCCACAACAGCTGCAGCAACAATCGCCACCACCCCCACAACAGCTGCAGCAACAATCGCCACCACCCCCACAACAGCTGCAGCAACAATCGCCAACCATCCCCACAACAGCTGCAGCAACAATCGCCAACCATCCCCACAACAGCTGCAGCAACAATCGCCACCATCCCCAAAACAGCTGCAGCAACAATCGCCACCATCCCCAAAACAGCTGCAGCAACAATCGCCACCATCCCCAAAACAGCTGCAACAACAATCGCCACCATACCCACAATAGCGGCAACAAAAATCACCAGTATTCCCACAACAGCAGCAACAATCACCATCTTTCGCCCAAAACAGCAGCAACAACCACCTCCACCATCCTCGCAGGAGCATCAGCAGCAACCAGCATAATCCCCACAAGAGCAGCAGCCACAACCAGCACCATCAACCACCACCACCACCATCACCACAAGAGCAGCAACAACCACTACCACCATCCCCACAAGAGCATCAGCAACCACCACCTGTACCATCCCCAACAGAGCATCTACCGCAACCAGCACCATCCCCACAAGAGCATCTACCGCAACCACTTCCATCCTCACAAGAGCAACAGCAACTAAGACCCTCATTCCCACTAATTGACAACAGCAACCCCACCAGAACCCCCACAATAGTGGCAGCAACCCCACCAGCACTACCACAAGAGTGGCAGCAACAACCACCAGCACCCCCACAAGAGTGGCGGCAACAACCACCAGCACCCCCACAAAAGCAGCAGCAACAACCGCCACCATCCTCACAAGAGCAGCAGCAAATACGATCACCATCCGTACAAGAGCAGGAACTATAAACGCCACCATCCCCACAAGAGCAGCAGAAACAAGCACCACCCCAAAGGTGCAGCAACAGCAAACACCACCATCCCCATTGCAGCATCAGCAACATCTACCATCATCCTCACAAGAGCAAAGCAGTACGTACTAGCATCCCACACGTGCAATTGCAACAGCCGCCACCATCCCCTCACGTGCAGAGCAACAGCCGCCACCATCCCCTCACGTGCAGAGCAACAGCCGCCACCATCCCCTCACGTGCAGAGCAACAGCCGCCACCGTCCCCTCACGTGCAGAGCTACAGACGCCACCGTCCCCTCACGTGCAAAGCTACAGCCGCCACCATCCCCACAAGAGCAGCAGAAACAACCGCCACCATCCCCACTACAGCAGCAGCAGCAAAAATCGCCAGAATCCCCACAACAGCAGCAACCACCTTCCACCATACAAAAGCAGCTCCACCACCCACTACCATCCCCAAAACAGCAGCAGCACCCACCTCCATCCACAAAACAGAAGCCAACAACGCCATTCCCAAAACAGCAGCAGCATGAAATACCAGCAACCCCACAACAGATGCAAGAAATACTATCGCCACAACCATGTCGCCACCAGGAACCACCACTTTCCCCAGTCCAGCAGAATCAACCGAGCCCAAAGCTATGATGACAGCAGCAACAACCACCACTATCACCAATACAGCAGCAGCAACCATCTTCATCCCCACAACTTTGATGAGAGAAGGAGCAGCTACCGCCATCCCCACAACAGCAAAAGCAACAGTAACCACCTCCATCCCAACAGCAGCAGAGCTGCAAACACCTTCATCCTCTGAACTATAACGAAATCAGAAGCAACTACCACCACCATCCCCAAAACTGCACCACCACCGTCATCCCCATAAGTGCAGCAACAGCAACCACCATCTCCTATAGAGCATCAGCAACATCTACCACCATCCCCAAAACTGCACCACCACCGTCATCCCCATAAGTGCAGCAACCACCACCATCTCCTATTGAGCATCAGCAACATCTATCACCATCCCCAAAACTGCAGCAACAGCAACCACCACCATCTCCTATAGAGCATCAGAAACATCTACCACCATCCCCACAGGAGCAAAAGCATCACAAACCGCCACCATCCCCACAAGAGCAGAAGGAACTAACACCACGTTCCCAATAACAGCAGCAGGAGCCACCACCACCATCCGCAAAACAGCAGAAAGAACCAGCACCACTATCCCCACAAGAGCATCAGTCACAGCCACCACCATCTCCACAAAACCAACGCAACAATCACCACCATCCCCACAGCGGCTACAACAACCGCCGCCGCCGCCACCATCACCACCATCCGCAAAACAGCAGAAAGAACCAGCACCACTATCCCCACAAGAGCATCAGTCACAGCCACCACCATCTCCACAAAACCAACGCAACAACAATCACCACCATCCCCACAGCGGCTGCAACAACCGCCACCACCACCACCATGCCCACTACAGCAGCAGCAACAATCACCACCATACCCAAAACAGCAGCAGCAACAATCGCCAGCATCCCTACAACAGCAGCAACCACCATCTCCCCTACAAAAGCAACAGCAAACACCACCATCCCCAAAACAGCAGCAGCCACCAACGCCATTCCCAAAACAGCAGCATGAACTACCAGCATCCCCACAACAGATGCAACAAACACCACCCTCACAACCATGTCGCCACCAGGAACCACCACTTTCGCCAGTTCAGCAGCAGAATCAACCACCGAGCCCAAAGCTATGACGACAGCAATAATAACCACCACCATCTTCAATACAGCAGCAGCAACCACCTCCAACCCCACAACTTTTTAAAGCAGGAGCACCTACCGCCATTCCCACAACAGCAAAAGCATCAGTAGCCACCTCCATTGCAACAACAGCAGAGCTGCAAACACCTTCATCCTGTGAACTATAACGAAATCAGAAGCAACAACCACCACCATCCCCACAAGAGCAAAAGCAGCAACAACCGCCACCACCACCCCCATTAGAGCAACATCTAAAAGCATCCTCACAAGAACAAAGCAGTACCCACCACCATCCCCACAAGAGCAATTGCAACAACCGCCACCATCCGCACACTTGCAGCAGCAACAACCGCCACCACCTCCACACGTGCAGCATCAACCGCCACCATTCCCCACAAGAGCAGCAGCTACATCCACCACCATTCCCCAGAAGAGCAGGAGCTACAACCGCCACCAACCACACACGTGCATCAGAAACAACCGCCACCATCCCTACAAGAGCAGCAGCAACATCAGCCACCATTCCTATAAGAGCAGCAGCGACAACCGCCACCATCCCCACAAGAGCTGCAGGAACGACTCCCACCATCTTCATAAGAGAAGAGCTGCAAGCACCACCGTCCACACAAGAGCAGCAGTAGCAACCGCCAACACCACCAGAAGAGCAGATGGAACCAACACCACGTTCCCAATAACAGCAGTAGGTATTGCAACCACCATTCTAATAACAGCTTCAGCCACACTCACCATCCCCACAAGAACTTCAGCCACAGCTACCACCATCTCCACAAGAGCAGCGTAACAACCACCACCATCCCCACAAGAGCAGCGTAACAATCACCATCCCCACTGATACGACAGCAGCACCAATCACCACCATATCCACAACAGCAGCACCAATCACCTTCTACCCTACAAAAGCAACAGCACCAATTGTCACCATCCCCAAAACAGCAGCAGCCACCAACGCCATCCCAACAACCATGTCGCCACCACGAACCGCCACCTTCCCAGTTCAGCAGCACCAGAATAAACCACCAAGCCCAAAGCTATGACGACAGCAGCAACAACCACCACCATCCACACAACTTTGAAGACAGCAGGAGCAACTACCGCCTTCCCCACAACAGCAAAAGCAACGTTAACCACCTCCATGCCGACAACAGCAGACACCTTCATCCCCTGAACTATAACGAAATCAGAAGCAACCACCACCATCCCCAAAACAGCACAACCACCGTCATCCCTACAAGTGCAGCAACAGCAACCACCACCATCCCCTATAGAGCATCAGCAACATCCACCAACATCCCCACACGTGAAGCAGCAACAATCGCCAGCATCCTTACACGTGCAGCAGCAACAATCGCCAGCATCCCCACACGCGCAACACCTACAGCCGCCAGCGTCCCCACACGGCAGCACCTACAGCCGCCAGCATTCCCACACGTGCAGCACCTACAGCCGCCACCATCCCCATAAGAGCAGCAGAAACAACCGCCACCATCTCCAAAACAGCTGCAGACACAATCGCCCCCATCCCTACTAGAGCAGCAGAAACAACCATCATTCCCAAAAGAGCAGAAGGAACTAACCCCACGTTGCCAATATCAGCAGCAGGGTCGCAACCATAAACCGCAAAACAGCAGCAGGAACCACTACCATCTCCACAAGAGCAGAAGCAGCCACAACCACCACCATCCCCACAAGAGCAGCAGCCACAACCACCACCATCCCCACTAACAAGACGACAGCAGGAACTATCGCCACCATCCCCACAACAGCTGCAGCAACAATCGCCATCATCCCCACAATAGCAACAATCACCGCCATCCCCAAAACAGCTGCAGCAACAATCGCCACCATCCCCACAATAGCAGCAACAATCGCCACCATCCCCACAATAGCAGCAGCAATCGCCGCCATCCCCAAAACAGCTGCAGCACAATCGCTACCATCCCCACAATAGCAGCAGCAATCACCGCCATCCCCAAAACAGCTGCAGCCACCATCCCCACAATAGCAGCAACAATCGCCACCATCCCCAAAACAGCTGCAGCACAATCGCCACCATCCCCACAATAGCAGCAGCAATCACCTCCATCCCCAAAACAGCTGCAGCACAATCGCCACCATCCCCAAAACAGCTGCAGCAACAATCGCCACCATCCCCAAAACAGCTGCAGCAACAATTGCCACCATCCCCACAACAGCAGCAGCAACAATCACCATCAGGGAACGAGTCTGCCGACGCCGCTGCCAAATCGGCAGCTTTATCAGCCAGATGTTTTACCTCTGTTGTTCCCTTCACAGATTTGTTTGTTTACGTCGTCGCATCCTCTCGCTTTGGCGCGATAAGTGGACGGTGCTCCGAGGGAATAAGTTGCAGGAGGTTAAACCTCTCCCGTTAGTCTGGGATACTTCTTCTGGTTCTTCTCGTCGGGAAAAGGTAAGTTTAGCTGGTTTACGTATTGGACATCGCCTTTTTAGTCATAGACAACTGCTCAGTGGTAACCCCGCACCATTCTGTGAGCAGTGTGATGCGCACTTAACGGTGCGTCACATTTTAGCCGCGTGTCAAGTTTTAGCTTCATTGCGCGTTCGTGTAGCCAACGTTTTGGCATACGACGCGCATGCTGTAGAATGTCTTAACTTTTATCAGTGATAGTGAAATTAGTCGGCGCATTTGATGCGCTGTGCGTCTTTTAGTTTTGTGATTGTTTTGTCTGTTTTAATGGGGGCTTTTCTTCCTGGCGGACGTATGACACTCTTGTCGCTTGACTTCTACAGTTCCTGACACGTCGTTTACTCTTTTATTCACCATTTTTTACTGTGGTGGTTTTTAGAATTTGTGCCCTGTTTTGGTGTTTTGGACTAAGCGGGTTTGTGTCCCGAATTTTAGATTTTATACGTTGTAAGGGCGCTGATGACCTACGATGTTTAGCGCCCTTAACCGCTATCTCATCTCGACACCCCGTACGCTAGGAGCTAAAATTACACCCAATCGAAAAATTCATCTAGCTACAAAGCTTCAACTTGCACGCCAGAAAGGGCCAAAAATTCAACCCCCTCAACCGCGACTTAGGAACCTACAACGAGAGGGGCAAACACAAAGGACCATTATCGCTATTTGATAGAAACATTGGCTTGGGGAAACCAGAGATTAATATTCAAGAATACTTATACGCTTTAATGCGAATGTAACTAAAGGCAACATCAGTAAACTGGCCATTGCAACGGGCCCTCTATCTAACATGACTACAGTGGCCCTTGAAGTCCTTGCTCATTTGAGTCAAGGCGGTCCCGGGGGAGGGTCACCCCCACCTGGGTATCGTCGAGTGCTACCACGCCACGATTGGGTAGGCTGTGTTGTAGGTGGGCACTCAAGAATTGGCCAAGGCAATGCTTATGGATATAACTTAAAACACTACTCTAATTCTAAATCAAATTTACTGACATGGCTCACAGCCAAGATAAAACTAAGCACTAAATACAAACATAATACCCACCGTTATTGTTGATTATTGACGAGGCTTTACAGCCTAAGAGCAACATAAACACCTAATCAATTTGTTACAGGATGACGTCAGACCTCGAGGCCGCCCAGGACGGGTAGACGAATCCCCCCCCTAGGGGAGCCAACATCGCATGTGTCAACACGGCCTGAGGTCCAAGGAGCTAAATAAATGTTATCTATTAGCACTAATGACTTTTTCCTTTGTTTCAGGACAGCAAACCAATGGAAATTGAATTCAGATCAGTGGTCGAGGTCTCCATCCGGAGACGCATTGCTTCAATTCCTCGCTACGAATTCCTTAGAGCGCAAGTAGGACCTAGGCCATGCTTGCGTCCTGACTCCTTTCTTCACCTGGCTTAGGCCCTTGTGGCCGGCCAATATGTCCTCACCACTACCGGACTGGTGCAATAGCGGTACAGCCGTACTATCAACTCTTGAATGCATCTTTATCCTTCTTCCTTATGTCTTCCGGTGGCGGAGGTTTTAGTGGGTATCGCCATCTATTACGGCGACTTCCATCGGGGCAGAACTGCATTTTCTCCTCTTTTCGAAAATAAAATTCACTCTTATAGAATCTCGTCGACAGTGATGCTCTCTGGATGGCCGATGCACCTGTGTGCATTGGGTGGGAAGCGTGTGCAGTTAGATTAGACTCCTAATTTATCATAATGGTGGGAATTGTTACAATGGAGGGAAAAGCTAACCGTCCATAAGTATTTATTTAATATAAACCATATTTTTTTTAAGGGAAATGCAGTGCACTTTAATTTGCCTTACCTACGAAAACCCTGAGATCCGTGAAATTAGTTAGGTAGGCAATTATTAGGAATGGAGAAAACAGCAGACGAGCAGCAATAAACGGAAACAAGAACACTGCAGCATAGGCCATCAACCAGAGGAACAATGTTTTCCCGCTACGAATGGCGCCAACGTGGTTTCAGTAAAGGAGTAAACATCCACGCAGTTACAATTCGATTGGACCTTCGAGAACTTCGAGTCTACAAAGAGTAACGTACCAAAATACAATTTATAAGTTTATATAATTCACAGTCGTTAATTTTTAAAATTGCATGTTGCTCAGGAATAACAAAAGTTTAGCCATATCAGAAAAAGCTAATGCTGACACCCACGTAGAGGGAGAAGCCAGTCCACCCTTGGGCGAGCAGTTTAACACACAACCTGAGTCACATATTGTTGCAACTCAAAACAAAGCAGATGAATTAATTAATAATTAATGTAGTAGAATCTGGACGAAGCTCTGCCAATTTAATGCAGATGCTGCAGTCCATGCTCATCTCAACATTGAGAGAATCTAACAGGCAACTGCAAGAACAAATAACCAGCATATACAGAAAATATTCGTTTCTAGCAATCAGCAATTACACAACGTACAGGGACATTTACAGGAACAAATCACAACGAACACCCAGCATTTAAGACAAGAATTAGTTGCAGATAACCAGCATGTACAGAAACGTTAGTTTCTAATAATCAGCATTTTTTCCTTTTCCTCAAATTTGTTTATAACTATTAATCATATAAACATATACAGTATTAAAACAGGTATTTCCAATAACAAATAAAAGAATATTTAATAAAATAGATATTAAAATTAAAACAAGCCCATGTTTTTTAACATAATTTATGTAGAGTATTAAATGCTTGAGTCTCTAGCCATTTTTTTCTGATTTATCATATGTTACTTTCTCTACTACGTATAGTAAGTAGGGGAAGTATTGTATTCTACCCAAAACTTCGATACGGAGATATCACCGGAAATATGTTTTGAGACCCCTGTATAAAAAAAAGCATTTTTGGAAACGTGTGTGTGTGTGTGTGTGTGTGTGTGTGTGTGTGTGTGTGTGTGTGAACAGCATAACTCAGAAACGAACAGTCGGATAAACACCAAACTTGGTATTTAGGTTCAGTATCTTCCAGAGATGCGACACGAAGGTTTTCAAGAAAATCCCCTCACCCCAGATTAGCCTTTACATGGAATATTTTTCGAAAATTTTTATTTTCTCAAAAATGGCTAACAATTTTGATTAAAATATACATTTCATTTGTTATGAAAATATCTTAAACATATCACGAATTTTCTGCGAATGTCTCCAAAAGTATTCTTCATTGTGAACGACTTTTGCATAACTGGTAAACCATAAGAGATAGACAAAATTTTACTACACAAAAAAATGTACATCGCGTTAAAATACACAATTTGTCATACATTTTTGTTGAATGAACCATTTTCGAGATATTGCTTGTTATTCCCTTAAATTTTCCAATACTTACACTGTTTTCTCATTCTTTATTCATTTTTTTTCGTCCTGGTAATACAAGGAGAATGGAATACCGCACATAGCAACCATCTCTAAAATATTTGACTATCGCTTAAAGCCTACAAATTCCCCTTGCATCTACAAGAGAATTGGCAATAAGATTAACATGAAGCATATGGAGAATAAGCGTTTGTAAAAATAGTTTGTACAAGAATAGAGAAAGTCATCTGAGCGTAACACATGATTTTATATATATATATATATATATATATATATATATATATATATATATATATTGCATTGCACTTTTTAATGTTATACCTTTTTTATATTACGTACAAGTCCACACGCACGCGCGTGTGTAACTGCTTAGCTGACTTCTCAAATTTGAACTAGGTGACGAATTTCCTCCGCTAACTCACGCTGTAAAGCCATCCAGCGGCAGGATCGAAGAAAAATAACAAAAGCCGTTAATTCCGTCGTCATAGCATCCAGTGAAATGCAGCAAATATGAACCAAGTACACCTATTCCGTAATGCAGTTGGTTTTCCACGAACCTCTAGAGACCAAAGCTTCAACGGAAGATAGGTTTTTCTTGTTCCCCCATTACTGTCATTCGGTGCGCCACCCAAAGCCATATCTGTCCACATTCTTACAATGCAACAAACGGTGTTGTAAAGGGTCTGGTCTCGTGCAAGACTGTCACCATGTGCGCGCATCTTATGTTATTAACTGCACGTATACTACAGCTTTCAGTAGGAATACAGTGGATACGGAATAAGGACCATATAGCCTTCCATCACGTTCCGGGTATTTAAGCTCTACTGCAGGGGTAGCAATATATTGGTTGAATTACCAGTACTGCAGAATTAATGTATTCGAAGAAAGTCAAGCCACCAAAACTGTTATGTATATCACTTGATCAAAAGCCACAGCCGCCGCCGCGAGTTTTGAAAGCTACCATGTTAATTGTCATGGATGACGTTGCCAACTTAAAACGCTTTGTCTGCGTGGATGTGTAGTACGGTATTTGGATGTATATAACAGGCGGATCACTTACTATGTACAACGTACAGAGAATACGAGCCGTCTAGAGCTCCGCCACCATTATGGAATGCGATAATGAATAGATGCCGGCTAGTACATGGTTGGTTGACAGGAGTTTCTAGTTCCAAAAGGTGTAATGCTGCACGAATGGTCTAAATTCAGTCCGGGCTTGTAAGCTAGAGGCGACAATAGCTGGGCCGGTGAAATGCTGTCGCTATAAATTCTACGGATGGCCGTTGAAATCAGCAAGCTGTACCCTTGTTTCAACAGCTGCCAAACCCAATCCTCTTGTAACTGGTAGTTTTAGCTGTGTTCGCGACACACGATAGAGGAATCCATGCCATAGAAAATGACGAATTAGTTTTTCAAATTGCTGAGCGTGGTGTTTGGTTATCGGAAGCACTCGAGCAGCATACCATAGTTTACTGAGAGCATAGACATTTACATACCACACCCTTTGGACTAAATTTAATCTCCTTCTGCGCTGTTCGCTGAATTTATGGCGTAGGGCATTTAGTTTGTTAGTCTACATATGTAGAACAGTTTCTTGGAAATTATGGTAAAACACTATACCTAAAATCTTCATATGTAAAACAATTGGCATAAGTTTGTGGCCATTTTCCTAATAGCATGATTGCGATTTGCGCGTGTTTAATTTGGCACTGCTTTCTAGGCAGTGAGCAGTGAGAATATTGTCCAAACAATGTATATCTTTAATATGTTTAGCAAACACGGTTGTCATCAGCATATGCTCTCACCACAACTTTAGAACCACGAAGTGTTACACCATCTAGCTGTTCTTCCAGAGCACAAATCAGTTGATTAGTGGTCAATACGAATAATCCCATCCTTGGCGCACCGACCGTTCAATTATTACAGGAGAAGATAGAAAGCCGTTGCACAGTATGTGCGACCTTGCTCCATTATAAAGGTTTTGAACCATACACTGAAACATCTGAGGCAAACCAATAGCAGCAAGCGTTTCCCATATATAACTATGCCGGACGTTATCAAAAGCTTTTTGAAAGTCAAGGTTAACTATAGCAGCAGCTTCTTTACTACATTGAAAATGGGAGATCACATCTCTGAGCGGTTAGGCACAGGTGCCTAACTTCTGTGAGAACTGCTTTCAGCCGGTTAGCCAGTACCTTCGCTAATATCTTATAGTCGGTATTGATTGGACGATAGTCTGCCGTATATTCTGGAGAGGGTGTTTTCGGAAGTAGCACTATAACAACGTCCATGAAGTGTTCAGGACAAGATGTGGTCGACAGGACATCATTTAACATTGCAATGAAATAGTGAAAAGAGCCCAAAATACCAGTTTTCGGTAAAGTTGGAACACAAACTAAAGTGAAACGAAGAGCGAAAAGTGTTTTATTTCCTCTTTTCTTTGTGCTACTCAACAGCACACAATCACCAGTTGTGCTGGACACTCAAACAATATGAAGCTATTTCAAATTACAGCACATCAAATTGTAAATATCTATGTAATTGTACATATGTATTGCCTCTTTTGTTAATTTTAAGCAGATATTTATGTATTGTACATTTGTCATGTTTTTTGTAGACACATTCATCTGTTCCAAAAATGTCCATGCTGGAATTTTAGCTGCGGGGCATTTGAAAGGGGATATATCCCCCCCACACACACACACACAATATACATATTATATTACATATACACATAGACATAAATCAGTATTAACCAAGAATTGTACATAATATAATTCACCAAGAAATATGTTAGAATATTAAACAACCAAGAATTGTACGAAAGCAGATTATAACTTAAATAAGTAAGAAACAGGCGAGCTAGCTAATTCCAGGTAAAAGATTATTCTAGGTAGAGCCCACTTTTCACCAAGCTAATGAACAAGCAATACGGAGAAATAGGAGACAGATATATAAAGGAAAGAGACAGAGATATTGAATCTGCTTCCGGATGCGTATGCGAAATCTTTTGGAGCATAATATTCTCATACATAGTAAGGTAATGCGGTCTGAGGACCAATTAAGTGTTACTTATTGAGTCACTAGGTTAGGTATAAAAGGAGAAGAAAGCCCCAGATTTTCAGTCTTATAGAATCTCGGCGACACAGTCGTACTCCGGACGATAAATGCACAGTGTGCATTGGGTGGGAAGCGTGTGAAGTTAGATTAGACTCCTAATTCATTATAATGGTGGAATTGTTACGGGCGGCTAGCTTTTTTCCCCATTTTAAGTATTTATTTAATAATAAACCACCCTTTTTAAGGGAATGCAGTGCACTTAAATTTGCCTCGCCTATGAAAACCCTGAGACCCGTGAAATTAGAATGGAGAAAACAAAAGCCGACAAGCAGCAATAAACGGAGACCAGAACACTGCAGCAGAGGGCATCAACCATAGAACGTTTTCCAGCTACACAGCATTATCATCAGGCTCGCACGAATCTATTATAATTTGAACAAAACAATATTTAGTGTGTATTATGAACTGACAGTGTTGTTCCATTATAGCAGCAAGTGCCCTGTGCTCACAGTTTCAAAATGTTAAAGATGCTAATGTCTTGTTGCCATATTTGTCTTATCCTGATATTTCTACTATCATCTTCTATCCCAATACTACCAGCCTTTTCTAATTCTTACTGTAAGCTATTCTACCCTTATCATACCCTTATCTTCCTATTGTAATTCTTGCTGTATCCTTGTTCTACCCCTGTAATATCCTTACCATCCTGTCCCATTTCCTATTGTATCATTATTCTACTCTTAAAGTATTCATTACCTTCCTATTCTAATTCCTAACTCCATCAGATCCTTAACAACTTATTCCAATTCATACTGTATCCTTATTATACCATCATGCTGTTGCCATTCAATTCAAATACCTGTTGTATCCTTATTGTACCTCATTTATGTCCTTACAATCCTATTCCTATATTCTATTATATAGCTACCATGCTATTCTAATTCCCATTATATTTTTATTCTATCAATCTTGCCATCTTATTCTATTTTCTAGCATATTGTTAGTCTACTCCTATCATATCCTTACCACCCTAATCTAATTCTTACTGTATTTTTATTTATAATCCTATCATATCCTTACCATCTTAATGTAATTCCTACTGTATTCATTTTCTGCTCCTAACATATTCTTACCATCCTATTCTAATTTCTACTGTTATTGTACCACTATCATATCCTTCCATCCTGTTCTAATTCCTACTATATTCTTTATGTATTACTATCAGATCTTTACCATCTCATTCTAATTTATACTGTATTGTTATTCTACCCTTATCATATTCTAATACTTACTGAATTGCTATTGTAAGACTATCATATTCTTACCAAGCTATTCTAGTTCCTGCTGTAATAAAATTCTAGCACTATCATATCCTTACCAACCTATTCTAATTCGTACTTTATTCTTATACTAGCTCTATCATATCCTTACCAACCTACTGTAATCTAATTCTAGCACTATTATATCCTTACCATGTTATTCTGATTCATAGTTTATTCTTTTTCTACCCCTATATCATTACCATCCTATTTTAATTGCTATTTTAATCTTATTCTGCTCCTATCATATCCTTACCATCCTAATCTAATTCCTACTGTAATCTTATTCTACCATATTATATCCTTACCATGCTAATGTAATTCCTATTGCAATCTCGTTCTTCCTTATCCTTACCATCCTATTCCTTGTTTGTATTGTATTATTTTTCTACCCTAACCTATCTGAACTCCTATTGTATCCACATCCTGTAATTTTGTGATCCTGTTCTAATTAACCATCGTATTCCAGTTCCTATTGTAGATATCTTAGCCACTGCTACCCTATCCTTTAGTGAGCTGGAATAAAGTTTATTGAACAGTTTAACTTTATACAAAATAGGGCATTGAGCAATAGCATCTACTTGATGACTAAAGAGTGTTTTCTTTAAAAGTACGCTCGCTCACTCCCTCACTCTGTATTTTATGCGAGCCTGATGACTTTTGTGTTGTATGCACAATGTAATTTTTACTCTATCTTCCATATAAATTATTTTTCATTCAAACCAATTATTTTTAGTTATGTTATTAAAGGATTTTTGAGTTATATTTTTTCTCCAGCAGGTTTATATTGAATAAATTTGGTAAGAGTTATGGAATGTTAAGGACTTAGCGTTTCTGTGGTAATTTGTAACAATATATATTTATGCACCTTGTTTGGTATGTTCCATATTTTGAAACAATAAGTCTACTTTTTTATGCTCGTAATTCTTTGTTTAGCTTTATAGCATTTTCTCTCTCGTTTCTAACATTCATAGTACCATAAAAATAAGTTTTTACAGAACACAGAAAATTTTATTTAATGGAAACAGTAGAAGCTACATTATTAGATGTCACAAAAACAGAAGCAGATTTTAATTAACATTTCAGAGATCCAATATAATGACAAATTGCTGCCACAAGAACGAAGAGTTGGGGCAATTTTGACTTACTCTAGATTTTATCACATAGGAGGAAACATTGGGGAGTTGCCTGCTGAACTTTAACGGAGTGTTAGGTCATCCTAGAAGAACTTGCCAATTGAGGCCTGAGATGGATGAGCCAAAAGACAAAACATTTGATTGGCTGCAGCATGTATTAACGGAAACACAGATGTCAGGGCTAACAAGTAGCAATTATATCCCCAAGTAGAGGCGATTCTGCTGCACAAAACTAGCAATTACTACCCAGAAGTTGAAGGGACTATGTGGGTGATCACATGTCATATCACTTCTAACCATTCCTCTCTGTTGGTCACAGAATTGTGCATGTGTATATCTATCAGAGAAAGCTTTTGGGCGCAACGGCACAGGGAAAGGTGTGCATGATTCCTGTGTTCCAATTATTTTGCTTGCTAGGAAGAAGGGGGAAGAAGTGTTCTGCATGGTTGGCCAACTTAACTTTTCTAGTCAGTCTGTCATGATTATTTTATGTGGCATACTGCAACTATTTTTACATTATACGGTTTAAATAAGTATAATTCAAAGTGCAGAATTACTGTGGTTAATGTAACAATGTAGGATAGTTACTTATTGTGGTTAAATATTTGTGAGCCTGCTTGAAGTAGCAAACCAGTAAATCTGAACCTGTGATAGTGAAGTTGTGTTGAGGGACTAAAAGAAAAATAAACTTTTCCAAAGTGAAGCTACAAATTAAACAAAGGCAGACCTCTTCCATCAATCTAGTTCAAGTAATTAACTGTAAAGAGACATTCAGTGTTTGTGGATGTATGCTTAATGTTTGACTGTGGTGATTTAAAACAAAAAAATTATAAAAAACGTGAGCCCAATTGCCCAGATGAAATTGTCAATTACAGTGAAACATTCTAGGAATATATATCGACAAAACCTAGTTGGTATTTATGGTAACACAAAATAGTTACCACATGTAGTTACAAGCAATTAATTGCATTAAATTCTGAGCTAGCCTGAGGAGTCAATACTCATTGAACCCTGGAGTATTTAAGGGATTAAAGAAATTTAAAAGCAGGACATAAAACGAAATACTGCGGTGTAGGTTTGATGTATATCAAGAAGAAATTAAGAGAAATTTCTGAAGCAGCTTGTATCACACCTCTTTTTCAAAGGGTGATTGAGTTTCATTGTTTGTAACGTGTAGAGGTTTTGGAGAGGGCAAACACTTTCAGCAGTGAAACAAAGTCGTTATGAATGTGCAAAGTTTCGTGAAGAGACTATCCTGTGTCCACCGTTATGCATATAAATTGTACAACTTAAGAGTCAAAATGCATAAATTTGCACATTTTTTGCAGACTTAAGTGAAATTCCTGTTTTGTCTTGATTTCTTGCATCCTGTTCATATTTTGCATAAGATTGTAGGAAAAAGGATACCCGAGTTTTAACAAGATGATGCTCAAATCCTGGTTAGTCCAAACAGTTTTTGAACATAAGGAACCCATTACTGAGTGCTTGACAACCATAAAGAGGAGCAGCAAATAAAAGAGCACAACTGTACAGCTAGAATTGCTGTTCTGGTTGAAAATTTTCTTTGTTTTAATAGTAAATGTTGGTATTTTATCCAAATCTGCAATTGAACAGTTTGAAGTTGCAGTACAGGATTCGGAAACCATGGTATTCAGCAGAGGACAGAAAACACTGTAAAGTTGTAATTAGTTTGTCTACAACAAAGAGATGTGAGGCATGGTGCTGTTACAGGCAAAGGAAAATATTTCATTCCATAGCATGAAATCCCTTTATTTTCTAAAGATTTGACAATCAACTGTTTTTCCAGGAAAATTATGTGCAAACATAAAGTGTATCCAGTCATTGACAAAACAGGATCATAGAGTATTGAGGATCTGTAGATCTTTTAGGATTTATAACCTGGTTAAAACATTCAGTTAACTTTCTAAGTTGTTTCAGTGCCAATTGATAAAAGTGAAGCTGAAAGGTGCTTTTCAGCATAAAATCCTTGTTGCAATCCAAAACGCCTCAATGCACCAGCCCTGTTGTCAATAGAGAAGAATATTCAAATTTCCTACTTTGCCATGTGCTTTAAGCTGCAGAGGATAAAGGTCAAGGACACTTAAGCACTAAATCTGCCTTTTTGTCAGAGAGAGAGTCCAATAAATCTTGTACATTTGCTGATATAGGCCATAAGAGCCTTTCAATTGAAGGAAAGCTAAGTAAGATATAGACAACCTGAGATTAATCACAATCAAATATTTTACACCATACTTCCCTTCAATTAGAGATGACATGCAGTACAGTACAGTCCAGTCACAATGTCATCAAGTAATACATTACCTTACAGAATGCTAACATCACACCAGTAACTGATGACTGTGTCTGTTAGATGTGCTTCACATCCTGCCTCAAAAACTGTCTTCTTAGGTTCTATCATTGTAAATGCAAGATCTTATAAAAGGTCCCCATCAATGTGAAGGTTGGGATGGTGTGATCTTAAAACTTCCCCCAAGGCAGAACATTAATGCGCTCATTTCTACGGGAAGCTTGGAGAAGAAAACGGCAAAGCACCGACCATTCTACCTGAAAATGCTAGTTGCATAAAGCAGAAGCCATATCTGAGTTATTGTTCAATCGCTGGGGCTGGGAACTCTGTGGCTTTGGTCTAATCCATAAACTAAAGGAACCACTTTCTGGGATTCAGGAGGCAACTGTCTGATCTATTTGCACCATCAGCACACTTGGTAGTGTCAAGAGGACCCAACACATTGTTGGGAACATTGTGTGGTCATGTCTACATCAAAAGCTCATAAAACTTAAAGCCACATAAGTTTATGTATCGGAGGAAGTTGTTGCCGTAGTTAAAAGATAAATGTTTGTATGTGAACAGATAGCATTATTTTGAGCACAAGGTTCAATTTTGGAAATGGCTACCACTTCCAAGAAAGTGAAGAGTATGCTTGCAAGCAAGTCTGGTAATTACAGTGCATACCTTGTGGATGTCCTATCATACTGATTATGGTCCCTTAACCAAGTGTCTCAATGGGCCAGCAAGTTTGCTTTAAACAAATTAGAGTTCAGTTCTATTTTGTTGGTTTGCTAATGATCCATTAGTGGCATTGGTATTGCAACATTGAAGGTGAAATTTTGGGGTCACCACAAAACAGCTTAAAGCAAAAGCATTTGTCAAGAATGAAACTTACATGTTTGAAAGCAATCAAATACTGCCCTACTTATAAACATAAACAAGCCAGCCAACAATCCGCTGAAGGTCCTGCGATGACGTGGTGAGCAGCTTCCAGGAAGCAAAGCTTTTGGATTCCTGGGGAAGTGAATTCATGGAAAGACATCGCTAGAAGCAGAGCCTGTGGTTTAATTTGACTTGACACAAGAAACCTTACCAGGACTGGACACATGAGAACTGACAGATCGAGAGCTCTTTCTTGACACTTTGACTGGTGGTGCATGACCTTTCTTAGCTGGTGAAGCAGTGTGACTGGTTAATCTGTTAACGAATGAGACTCTAACCTACTTTTGATAGTCACTTAAAATATCTGCTGTTCTTTTTAAGAGGAACAGGCAGATGCTACCTGCATGAGATTGAACAATATCAGGTCTGTGATGTTCTCGCCACATGCCCACTACATGAAGGAATCTGCATGTCCACCTGGCCACTAGGGACTGTGGTCTGTAATTTCCCTCTATGAATAATTAATTCCTAGTAAGAGTGAGTTATTATCTGAGGTCCCTGCCCTTTTCACACACCATCCATCACTTCTGATTCGGTAATTTAGGAGGCCTTTGTAAGTGTAGGGGTTCTCAATTCCAGTGGAAAGGTGTCCAAACTTATCATTTAGAGGAAGTAAAATTCATAACAAGGTAAATGAAACTGAGGTGGTTGGTTGCAGAATTCAACACATCAAGGAGATTTGTTGCAAGTACAGCAACTTTCAAATACACTGCAAAACTTAACGCATAGGTCTCTACAGGCTATTGCTATACCAATTATGTGTTCTGATAATAATAGTTTAATTAGCAAGCTTGTAGACAAAGTATCCGTAATAACTCCAAGTATTATCACACTCCTGTCAAAATCTGCCGGTGCAAAGGTGTTAATGATAATCATTATGAATTACCTAAGAGCTGGCTTAGTCAAAAAATGTGTAACAGCAATACGTCTAGGAAAAATGAAATATCAACTTGGCTGGTTTTATCTGCCTCCAGAAAACAAGACTGTTAAATGCAAACTTTTGGGATATTTTTCACATAATGGGATCGAACTTTCTCTCGTGGTAGATTTTAATACCAAGTACCCTACTTGGGGTGAAATGTGATATACATGAGGAATATTCTATATGATGCAGCCCAAAAGCTTTCATTGTACTTTATCTTTACAATAGAAGCAACCTATTACCAAGATTCAGGATATACACTAGACATTTATTGCTAAGCACACAGGCAACATCTTCACAACACATTGCAAAACGTTTATCTTGTAATATTTGATAGCAACAACTGCTCTAGAAGTAGCCTTATAAAGTAACCTCTAGATTGGACTTGTTACACAACTACAAACATAACTCAACTGGTGATATTGACATTTATCTACCACATCTTCAAGTGGTGCTGTCAACATTTCAAGAAGAGACTTTTGTTCACAAAACAACCTACAATCATGCCATATACTGTGCTTTAAGAAGAGAGAGATACTGCCTTATGTCTCCTCAAATGCTGCTGATGATTCATCTTGGAAGAGCACTAAACATTTAACAATCAACAAAATATCACCATTGTGGTAAATACAGGTCACCACAAGAAAAACAACACTATTCTGTGAAATGCTACAACAGTTCAAGAAAACCCCATACAAGTAACTAAGTACTTCAATATTTGTTCAACTTTCTCTTTTTGTTTGTTCTTCACCCCAGCACAGATATGTAGTGGCATCTTTAGAACACCGACAACAATATGTGACCAGGACCTAGCTCTTACTTATAGCATTCTCAAGAAAAGCACTGTTAATTCTGAAAACAATTGCATATCATCTTATTTAATACAACATTGGAAATATTCCATAATAGTAATGCTTCCCAAGCCTGACAAACTGGACGAGGGTCTTGTTTCAATCAGCCTTTTGCCACTGTTTTCAAAAAGACTATCTCCTCCACAGCTTTTCTAGAGATTATTCCACTCATTCTGGAAGTCTTATTTGGCTTTATATATTCTCATTCCTGTTCTCAAATTGATGGATTCCCAGACACAATACTCGATGCTTATGAAACAGATGCCATCTGTTTAGGACTGTTTCTGGACACACAAAAGGCCTTCGATAAGGTCTGGCATGAGGTATATTTACATTAAAACTCTTTTGGAGTGATACATGCTCAAAATCATATCATAAATATGTCCTTTCCTTATGATATCCTAATAGCCATATTCAATTTGAAAGTTGAATTTTGGAGTACCACACCTTTCTATATAGGATATAAGGAATAAGACTATGCCGTTGGGTAACATCACTATGTTAGGCTTTTATGGATTGGCAACACTGAGTGAAGTCATTCTACCATCATTCTATCAAGCATAGGTAGCATGGAAGTCTTCAGCAGAGGATACTTGATTTGTACTTTTCTACTCCACATTACACAAAAGGAAAACTTTGTGACAATTATATTATAAAAAGTGAAACCACTAATTGAAGGATTTTCAAGTGGATTCCGTTTAAACATAGAAGTGCTATAGGTACATTAATGTCACTTACTGTAAATATATGTGCAAACACTTGGCCACAAACTGTACTGTGTACTGTTAGCCAGTAGTATATTTTGTTTTATCATTAGTAATATGTTTATTTCCCTTTAATATGTTTGTATTCTTTTATTATCTTTAATTATGAATATGTTAATGCTTTGGAATAAAATTATTTATTTAATATCCAATTTATTTCATAATATAATATCTTCTTAAATTATATTTAATACGGCATATTATTATTATTGTTATTATCTATGAATGTAAAAAATGGAAAAGTATGAAAGCAAATCAGAAAGGAGATTAATTTTCACAGAGGATTCTCCAGCTTGCTATACGTCTCATTGAACAAGGGAAATCCAAAAGAGAAGTGGATCATTCCCTGAGTGTTAATGAAATACACTTTAAGGAATAGATTAAAGTTTAATAATGCTCAGCTGTTTGTATAAAAATGATTGCTGCTTTTAAAAGTGAGGGCTCTGGTTCAATTCCCATCAGAGAGGAAGTATTTATGTAAATGCTATGGAGCATAAGTATGAATGCCAGAGTAAATGTGTTAAACAAAGCTAAATTTAATGTTAAAAGTTAACACCAATTGTTTCGAAACCCAAGTAGCTAATGCTGCCATATAGCTAATGTTGGAATTGTAATTGCAATACCTACCCTACTAAATACAGGTAGAATAACAGCAGTACCACTTGGCAGACTTAAGCCTGCTTTAGAAAAGGAAACAGCAGATTTTATAGACTGATGCATGTAGTACACCACCATGTTACTAGTACTGCTTTTGTTACTGTTACTACTGTTGTTATCTTTGTTGTTGTTATTACTGTTGTTGTTACTCTTGCTGCAGTTATTGTTACTGTTACTGGTGCTACTGTTATTGTTACTCTTACTACTGTTACTTCTGCTATTATTCTTACTCCTGTTTTTGCTGTTACTCTTACTGCCATTGCTGTTGTTACTGTAGCTGGTGCAACTGTTGTTACTGTTTGCTGTTACTCTTACTGACACTGTTGTTACTGCTGCTTGCCGTTACTCTTACTACCACTTGTTACTGCTGTTGTTATTGTAGCTGGTGCTGCTGTTTGCTGTTACTCTTACTGCCACTGTTGTTACTGTAGCTGGTGCTACTGTTACTATTGTTGTTGTTATTGTTGCTTCTGTTTGCTGTTACTCTTACTGCCACTGTTGTTACTGTAGCTGGTGCTACTGTTACTGTTGTTTTTGTTGTTGCTGCTGTTTGCTGTTACTCTTACAACCACTGTTGTTACTGCTCTTACTGTAGCTGGTGTTACTGTTGTTGTGGCTGCTGTTTGCTGTTACTCTTACTCCTGTTTTTGTTTTTGTTGTTATTATTGCTGCTGTTTGCTGTTACTCTTATTGCCACTGCTGTTACTGTAGCTAGTGCTACTGTTGTTACTGCTGTTGTTACTGTAGCTGGTGCTACTGTTGTTGTTACTGTTTGCTGTTACTCTTACTGCCACTGTTGTTACTGCTGCTTGCCCTTACTCTTACTACCACTTGTTACTGCTGTTGTTACTGTAGCTGGTGCTGCTGTTTGTTGTTGTTACTGCTGTTTGCTGTTACTCTTACTGCCACTGTTGTTACTGCTGCTTGCCCTTACTCTTACTACCACTTGTTACTGCTGTTACTGTAGCTGCTGCTGCTGTTTGCTGTTACTCTTACTGCCACTGTTGTTACTGTAGCTGATGCTACTGTTGTTACTGCTGTTTGCTGTTACTCTTACTGCCACTTTTGTTGCTGTTTACTGTTACTCTTACTGCCACTGTTGTTACTGTTTGCTGTTACTCTTAATGCCACTGTTGTTACTGCTGTTACTGTAGCTGGTGCTACTGTTGTTATTGCTGCTGTTTGCTGTTACTCTTACTGCCACTGTTGTTGCTACTGCCATTTGCTGTTACTCTTACTGCCCCTGTTGTTGCTGCTGTTACTCTTACTGCCACTGTTGCTGCTGTTTGCTGTTACTCTTACTGCCACTGTTGTTACTGCTGTTACTGTAGCTGGTGCTACTGTTACTGTTGTTTTTGTTATTGTTGCTGCTGTTTGCTGTTACTCTTACAACCACTGTTGTTACTGCTCTTACTGTAGCTGGTGTTACTGTTGTTGTGGCTGCTGTTTGCTGTTACTCTTACTCCTGTTTTTGTTTTTGTTGTTATTATTGCTGCTGTTTGCTGTTACTCTTATTGCCACTGCTGTTACTGTAGCTAGTGCTACTGTTGTTACTGCTGTTGTTACTGTAGCTGGTGCTACTGTTGTTGTTACTGTTTGCTGTTACTCTTACTGCCACTGTTGTTACTGCTGCTTGCCCTTACTCTTACTACCACTTGTTACTGCTGTTGTTACTGTAGCTGGTGCTGCTGTTTGTTGTTGTTACTGCTGTTTGCTGTTACTCTTACTGCCACTGTTGTTACTGCTGCTTGCCCTTACTCTTACTACCACTTGTTACTGCTGTTACTGTAGCTGCTGCTGCTGTTTGCTGTTACTCTTACTGCCACTGTTGTTACTGTAGCTGATGCTACTGTTGTTACTGCTGTTTGCTGTTACTCTTACTGCCACTTTTGTTGCTGTTTACTGTTACTCTTACTGCCACTGTTGTTACTGTTTGCTGTTACTCTTAATGCCACTGTTGTTACTGCTGTTACTGTAGCTGGTGCTACTGTTGTTATTGCTGCTGTTTGCTGTTACTCTTACTGCCACTGTTGTTGCTACTGCCATTTGCTGTTACTCTTACTGCCACTGTTGTTGCTGCTGTTACTCTTACTGCCACTGTTGCTGCTGTTTGCTGTTACTCTTACTGCCACTGTTGTTACTGCTGTTACTGTAGCTGGTGCTACTGTTGTTATTGCTGCTGTTTGCTGTTACTCTTACTGCCACTGTTTTTGCTACTGCCATTTGCTGTTACTCTTACTGCCACTGTTGCTGCTGCTGTTACTCTTACTGCCACTGTTGCTGCTGTTTGCTGTTATTCTTACTGCTGTTTACTGCCACTGTTGTTACTGCTGTTAAAGTAGCTGGTGCTACTGTTGTTACCATTACTGTTGCTATTTACCATTAGTTATTCTTCATGTAGTCGCTGTAAAACCAATTTGTCACATTAATACATGGAAATATAGTAATACTACACATAGTGTGTAATTTAAGCAAACTTAAATATTACAAATTTAACTAAATTTCTAACTGTTAAGAGATGTACGAAAATCAATATATACAAAACCACAATGTCTGCTTGTCCTGACAGTTCTAAAACATTTCTGTACTACTTCACTACACATTTTCTAGCGATATAGGAATAATGTTTTGAATTTTAATGCAATGACCAAAACTGTTCTGAAAACCTTTTCTGGACCCTTAATTTAGCAATAGCCATTCTTAAAGAAGAAAATCCTTCTCCCATTTCTATCATATAGAATATCTTGCTTATTTCTACCTACATCCTTCCGTTCTAGCCCTCTATACCATTCTAGTGAATGTTTGCCTCCAACTGCTACAAATTAATTCTTCAAACATCTTGCTGAGAGTACATTTAAAACCTTTTCAATGCAGTACTTTCATTCTAAACATGTATCAATAGCAGTTCCGTAAAATTTCCTGCTATGGAAAAAATAAAATGCCTTTCCCTCAAGATATTCTTGACAGTCTAATAATTTAAAAGCTCAAGAAAACTTTAATCCTCTTTCTGCCGGTTTTGTTTTGTTCCTTGTACTTCCAAATTCAAATAAGGATATTTGCATATTGTGAACCCCTAGTTAAATAACAAAATTCATTTTGAATCAAATCAACAATCGGATGGAAACTTAAAAGCATGTCAAGAAGATTACAGGAGTATGGCAGCTGTACGAAGATTCTGAAATAGCTGGCTTCCCCTTAATGTATAAAATTCAGATTCATTTGGTTTATAAAGAAGCCAAGTACCATTGGAATCAGTTCTTGGTAGCTGGTTACGTAACTGCAGTTCTTTTGCTGGCATAAATCAGTATAGCTTAAACATTGCTGCTACAACAAGCGGATGTTGTATCACTATATTTTCCTGTTTAGAGTTCCCTAAAAACATTCAGGATAAGTGTTTTGTGCAGCAGCTACACTAAACACAGAACACATTCTTACAATAACAGCTGATTGTGGTATCACTGTATCTTCTTGTTTGTGTTCCCTAAAAACATTCTGTGTGGCAGCTTGACAAACAAAATAGAGAAGACTAACTGCACAGAGACGTTACTGATACAACAACCAGCTTGTTAAACTAATTAGTGAAGGCGAGTGTAAAAAGTGTGACTCAATCTAAATCATAACTGTTAGTTTTTGTGTTTGGAGGTTTAAATCTCCTGACATTCAAGAGGTCCCAATAAATTTGACAATAATACCGCAACAAAAAGGGACAGACCTGCGTATTTACTGGGTGAATAGTAATTACAACAGATGTGACATCTCATAGGCTTCGGTTCAGAGTTGCAAAAAGCTGAACACTAATATTATGACTAGCTCAACACAAGATGAAATAAATGTATATCTACCCTTTCATGACGTCTGCACGTGCTTGCATCCCTAAATCCTTGAAAACAATACATGCATAGAAAAGAGGCCTCCCCCATATGCTGCCTTATATGCACGTGCAACCCACTTGCGGATTTTAATCCTGCTGCACATTACCCGCAGATGTGCCTTTGTACATCAGCTGAAACAAAAATGTTGAATAATTAAGAAAGGTTAACATATTATAATATACTATCAAAGAGTCTAATCTGTAGAGCAAGTATAGTCGAAGTGACAAATCACACAGCCTGGCGGATACCCGCACACTGGGTGAGTATGCAATGGCGTCATCCCCACCACCTGGGCTCGTCATGTAGGGTATGTTCTCGTAACCGCTGTTCAACTGCAGTCCCGCGGGAGTGCCATTGCATGAGCTGCTGACTTCCCACAACCATTGGTTCCCTGCGTCTATGTTCTAGGAGGTGGCGACCCTGGGGTCAGACTGGTATAGACAGGCCTCTCACCCGAGAGGTCCAAGCCTCATGTTGTGGTGATGGTGGTTGCTGTTGCTGCTGTTGTGACCACGGCGGTTCCTGCTGCTGTTGTAGGTGTGGTTGTGCGAGTGGTGATTGCTGTTACTGTTGTAGTGGTGGTGAGCACGGCGGTTGCTGTTATTTAGGTGGTGGCGGCGGCGGCATTTGCTGCTGCTGCTGGAAGCCTTCTTAGAATTTCTGTAACATAGGATTAAGGAGACAAGATTTACTTATGATATCCTCACCACATATTAAACACAGTGTATTATTATCTGAGGCTGTGTTGTCTCTCTTCTGTAACATATAATTGAGAACACAGGTTTTACTTGTAATATCCACACTAATTAATTACAGTGCAGATATTAGTGGCTTTGTGACTCTCTTGTCCAACATATAATGAGAACGCAGGTTTTACTTGTGACATTCCCGCTAAATATTATATACAGTGCAGATATTGTTTGTGGCCTTGTTGTCTCTTCTGTAACATACATTTGAGAACAGAGGTTTTACTTGTGATATCCCCACTAAATATTACACACAGTCTAGATATTGTTTATGGTCTTGTAGTCTCTCTTCTGTAACATGTACCGTCCAACTGTTCTCTTTGTATCTACAATGAAATGTGTGATGTAGCTATTTCTGCATTGGTTTATTTGTGTTATATTTATATCCACTACATTTTAAGGTTTAGTAAGAATAGTTTTTACACTAATAAACGACAGGTGGTAGAGAAGGTCTTGCGAATGTATCACATTACAACTTTTAATTTAACGTTTTCCTGTTGCACTGCTACTATCTCATTCCTAACATTGTCTGTCTCACATTGGATTTTGTTCCACGTACTCTACGTTATTTTGTACTAGTAACTCTGTAGTTTCGTTCTTTAATGGAAAGGTTCTCTAGTTTCATTTGTTCTGGCCCTAGCTTTAGTTTCTGCCTGCTATTGTCTAATCTTGTGTTATAGTTTGTAAACATAGCTGCTTTTCCTGCCTATCTGCTTCTAATCCTGCCTGTTTGTTTCTAAGGTCTCTTGAAGTTTGTGAAATTACTGTTTTGTTGTTTCTGCTTGTACTAACTGTAGCATCATTTGCGTTAGAATTTCGATAATTTCGTCCTACCTGTTGCATGTTTACCATTACTTCTTCGCGCCTCCATTTTATTTCGAAAAATTAGTACAAAAGTCAAACTATAAACAAATCAAGGTAGTAAGGTAAATGAAAAAGAAATTTTCTCAGTATTCATGATGAACTAGCAATGCCCGTGCTAAAATAATATATAAATAATGCTGACAGTATCTGAAATTTGAAACAGTAAGCACTGAATGTAAAGAAAAGAAATTCAATCGTAGCACAGGTCAGAAGTTTTAGGTTATACAACACATCTGTAATGCAATACAGTGACAATCATTTGTGCTAGTGAAATTGTTAAGGGTTATGAATCTTGCTTTCTTATGACAAATTTAACAGAGGCACATTATAGTAGTAAATTGAATTGAAGTTTTTGTTTATGGACGCTCTTTAACTACTATGGTCGTTAGCGTCCTTGGGCGTGAAAGACCGGTAATTTTGCTCAGAGGTCTCTTTATCAGGCTTGAGGTTCTTCTACGTGCCGTAAGTCTACGACACGGGATCACCGGCTTTACTTCCCTTCCGAAGAAAGCCATGCTAAGGATAAAAAAATCTATCGCCCTCCGCCAGGTTTGAACCCGCAACCTTGGGAACTAGAGGCTAGCATGGTACCACTAGTCCACGGAGGACGACTATAGTAGTAATGTGCCATAACACACACAAAGATGTCACTATTATGAGGCAAAACAAGCTTGAAAGATTAATGTAGTCGTATCAGGCATACAAAATCTAGCAATTTCGCAGAAATAACTCAGACACTGCTCAAATACATAATATACTCCTGATATTAAATGTTGCTGACTCGCTGTCATGTGCGCTTAAAGTTGAACTACCAAATGGCATGTTTAAAAAAATGAAAAAAAAAAAATAAAGCGGACAAAACTGAAAGGAAACTATGATTGTGTGATGCTATTTGTTTTTTTAACAAAGAAACTCACACCAGACTGTGAGCATTGTCCTCAGATCTATATAGCTCATGAAATGGAGCCTTTTCAAAAGTACTTAACACATATGTTGTGCGTACACATTGAAACACCGAAAAGAGAAAAAAAAATACACACGGCAAACAATGTGGTAGGAGGAGGAGAAGGATAAGAGGGAGGAGAAGAAAAGAGGGAGAATGGGAAACAGTGGTGAGAAGGAGAGGAGGGGGAAGGGGGCGATGTAGAGATGCCAAAAGATTGTGGCAATTATACCAAAGTTACAGAATCAGACTATAAAGTGAAACTTGAAAGCCAAAAGAGACAAAATAAGAGATTTGCTGTGCCAAAGGGAAACCAGCATGCCAACCTCTTGAGGAATTTTAAATTTCAGATGTAACGATTACGTTAAGAGGTCAAAATATGCTACATAAGCATGGAATGCAATCCATAAAAAAAAAAAAAATTTCCACACACGCTCACATGCCACAAGACTTACCTTGAATTACAGTACTTGATGCACCATGTGGTAAGAATCACAAAATATTACTTTACATATTTAAAGCACTTGCACACCACAAACCGGCAACTTTCAACGGAAATGTGACCCCAGAAAGGGGTCTCCACGAAAAATGTTACAACTCGGCACCTTAAGGTTCAAAAACACAATTTTTAATTCTGAGATAATATATGGCACAGCAGTAACATTTACAACATTAAAACTAATTAAGTTTCAAAAACAGAATCTTTTAATTCTGAGATTATATATGGCACAGCAGCAACATTTACAAAATTAAAACTAATTAAGTTTCAAAAACAGAATCTTTTAATACTGCGATTATTTATGGCACAGCAGTAACATTTACAAAATTAAAACTAATTAAGGTTAAATACACAATCTTTGAATTCTGAGATAATATATGGCACAGCAGTAACATTTACAACATTAAAACTAAGTTTCAAAAACACAATTTTTAATACTGTGATTATATATGGCACAGCAGTAACATTTACAACATTAAAACTAATTAAGTTGCAAAAACAGAATCTTTTAATTCTGAGATTATATATGGCACAGCAGTAACATTTACAACATTAAAACTAATTAAGTTTCAAAAACAGAATCTTTTAATTCTGAGATTATATATGGCACAGCAGCAACATTTACAAAATTAAAACTAATTAAGTTTCAAAAACAGAATCTTTTAATACTGCGATTATTTATGGCACAGCAGTAACATTTACAAAATTAAAACTAATTAAGGTTAAATACACAATCTTTGAATTCTGAGATAATATATGGCACAGCAGTAACATTTACAAAATTAAAACTAATTAAGGTTAAATACACAATCTTTGAATTCTGAGATAATATATGGCACAGCAGTAACATTTACAACATTAAAACTAAGTTTCAAAAACACAATTTTTAATACTGTGATTATATATGGCACAGCAGTAACATTTACAACATTAAAACTAATTAAGTTGCAAAAACAGAATCTTTTAATTCTGAGATTATATATGGCACAGCAGTAACATTTACAACATTAAAACTAATTAAGTTTCAAAAACAGAATCTTTTAATTCTGAGATTATATATGGCACAGCAGCAACATTTACAAAATTAAAACTAATTAAGTTTCAAAAACAGAATCTTTTAATACTGCGATTATTTATGGCACAGCAGTAACATTTACAAAATTAAAACTAATTAAGGTTAAATACACAATCTTTGAATTCTGAGATAATATATGGCACAGCAGTAACATTTACA
Organism: Deroplatys truncata; assembly: GCA_030765065.1. Classification (NCBI taxonomy): domain Eukaryota; kingdom Metazoa; phylum Arthropoda; class Insecta; order Mantodea; family Mantidae; genus Deroplatys; species Deroplatys truncata. Next base: position 25,755,459 of record CM060985.1, on the reverse strand, counting down.
ACATTAAAACTAAGTTTCAAAAACACAATTTTTAATACTGTGATTATATATGGCACAGCAGTAACATTTACAACATTAAAACTAATTAAGTTGCAAAAACAGAATCTTTTAATTCTGAGATTATATATGGCACAGCAGTAACATTTACAACATTAAAACTAAGTTTCAAAAACAGAACCTTTTAATTCTGAGATAATATATGGCACAGCAGTAACATTTACAACATTAAAACTAATTAAGTTGCAAAAACAGAACCTTTTAATTCTGAGATTATATATGGCACAGCAGTAACATTTACAACATTAAAACTAATTAAGTTTCAAAAACAGAATCTTTTAATTCTGAGATTATATATAGCACAGCAGTAACATTTACAACATTAAAACTAATTAAGTTTCAAAAACAGAATCTTTTAATTCTGAGATAATATATGGCACAGCAGTAACATTTACAACATTAAAACTAATTAAGTTTCAAAAACACAATCTTTTAATTCTGAGATAATATATGGCACAGCAGTAACACAACATTAAAACTAATTAAGTTTCAAAAACACAATCTTTTAATTCTGGGATAATATATGGGACAGCAGTAACATTTACAACATTAAAACTAATTAAGTTTCAAAAACACAATCTTTTAATTCTGAGATTATATATGGCACAGCAGTAACATTTACAACATTAAAACTAATTAAGTTTCAAAAACGCAATCTTTTAATTCTGAGATAATATATGGCACAGCAGTAACATTTACAACATTAAAACTAATTAAGTTTCAAAAACAGAATCTTTTAATTCTGAGATTATATATGGCACAGCAGTAACATTTACAACATTAAAAATAATTAAGGTTCAAAAACAGAATCTTTTAATTCTGAGATTATATATGGCACAGCAACAACATTTACAACATTAAAACTAATTAACGTACAAGAACAGAATCTTTTTATACTGAGATTATATATGGCACAGCAGTAACATTTAAAACATTAAAACTAATTAAGTTTCAAAAACAGAATCTTTTTATACTGAGATTATATATGGCACAGCAGTAACATTTAAAACATTAAAACTAATTAAGTTTCAAAAACAGAATCTTTGAATACTGCGATTATTTATGGCACAGCAGTAACATTTACCATAATAAAACTAATTAAGTTTAAAAAACACAATTTTTTAATTCTGAGATAATATATGGCGCAGCAGTAACATTTAAAACATTAAAACTAATTAAGTTTCAAAAACAGAATCTTTTAATTCTGAGATAATATATGGCGCAGCAGTAACATTTAAAACATTAAAACTAATTAAGTTTCAAAAACAGAATCTTTTAATTCTGAGATTATATATGGCGCAGCAGTAACATTTAAAACATTAAAACTAATTAAGTTTCAAAAACAGAATCTTTTAATTCTGAGATAATATATGGCGCAGCAGTAACATTTAAAACATTAAAACTAATTAAGTTTCAAAAACAGAATCTTTTAATTCTGAGATAATATATGGCACAGCAGTAACATTTACCATAATAAAACTAATTAAGTTTAAAAACCACAATCTTTTAATTCTGAGATAATATATGGCGCAGCAGTAACATTTAAAACATTAAAACTAATTAAGTTTCAAAAACAGAATCTTTGAATACTGCGATTATTTATGGCACAGCAGTAACATTTACCATAATAAAACTAATTAAGTTTCAAAAACACAATTTTTAATTCTGAGATAATATATTATGCAGCAGAAACATTTACAACAATCGAGACATTCCCAATGAAATAGGGAACCACAACATTGCCACCTTGGTTGAAATCTAAGGTTTCATGCAAATATTTCATAGTCAATGTCATGGTTGGAAAACTGGATACCAAAAAAAACCAGTCCAGCAGTGCAAAAACTTGAAGGAAAGCAAACAGTGTCAATAGCTGTATGTGATGCATTAAGTAAACACCTCTCCCTCCCCCTCCCCCTCTCCCTCCCTCCCTCTCTGCCTCCCCCCTCTCTCTCACACACACATTTTGTGTTTGGATTTGGTGTTTTTAAGTGCAGTCAATATTTTAATAAAAAAAAACAATGGGAGAGTGGTTTTATCATTAGTAAGACCATTAAACTAACTTGATAACTTGCTCTTAGTGACAGACAGTGCTGAAGGCAGAAGCAGCATTGACAATGTTTTACTTACTTAGCACATGCACTTCACCTTGTTCCTGAAAAGATACCACTGCAATACATTAACAAAGTGATTTCAATGGTGAAGCATTTGTTTTTGAAAGTGTGTATTTCTTTTCTAGGAGATCTGAACAAATGTTGCTCTCCACCAGAGGCACTTCTGATCAGGGGCCAAAACAGCAATCTACTACGGCTGAACATTTCAGCAATGTGAAGAATGTATGTATCCATTAGTACTGTATTTGAAACTTCGCACTACATAGTTTATTCTGTTAATAAAACAGAATAAAATCAATTAAGAGAGGCAATTCAACATGAAGGAGTGTCAACATCTTATTTCTGCCATCTTCTGGCTGTATCACCAATCGCAAAATGTATCTTAATTTTTATGACTTTTAATGCATTTATAGTTAAATTGCAAATTTTATCATACGTGTGCAGAAGGTTTAAAATGAAGCCTATAAAATCATGTTTTTGCTTTTACCACCTTAAATTCCATTCCTTAGTCACAATGTAGTGGAGTTTACGATTTTCACCACTGGGCTCGCATAGCACTTCAAAAGTTACCTGCTTCTGTTTAAATGGTAGGTTATCACACTTTAGAGCTTGTGACTGTTAAGCGGCAGCAATTTGTAGTTTGTACATTATTCTTCATGTATTCGCTGTAAAACCAATTTGTCACAATAATACATGGAAATATAGTAGTACTACACATAGGGTGTAATTTAAGCAAACATAAATTTCAGAACTTTATTGTAAATCTCTTAACAGTTAGAAATTTAATCAATCATATATACAAAACCACAATGTCTCCTCCTTCTTCTGACAGTTCTAAAACATTTCTGTACTACTTCACTACACATTTTCTAGCGATATAGTAATAGCACTTTGAATTTCAGTGCAATACTCAATATAACTGTTATAAAATCCTTTCCTAGACCCTTAATTTAGCAACAGCCATTCTTAAAGAAGAAAATCCTTCACTTTCAATTCTATCATATGGAACATCTTGCTTATTTTTACCTAGATCCATTCTTTCTAGCGCTCTATACCATTCTAGTGAATGTGTGTCTCCAACTGCTACAAATTATTTGTTCAAACACCTTGCTGAGAGTATGTTTAAAACCTTTTCAATGCAGTACTTTCATTCTGAACATGTATCAATAGCAGATTCTTCTAATTTCACGCTATGGAAAAAGAAAATTTTCCCTCAAGATATTCTTGACAGTCTAATTATTTAAAAGCTCAACAAAACTTTAACCCCTTTTCTGTCAGTTTTGTTTTGTTCCTTGTAATTCCAAATTCAAATAAGGATATTTGCATTTGGGAACCCCTTGTTAAATAACAAAATTCATTTTGGATCAAATCAACAATCAGCAGAAAACTTATAACAATTTCAAGAAGATTACATGTGTACGGCAGCTAAACGAAGGTTGTGAAATAGCTGGTTGACCCTTAATGCATAAAATTCATAATGATTTACTCTATAAAGATGACAAGCACCAGTTGAATCAGTTCTAGGTAGCTGGTTACCTAATTGCACTTCTTTCGCTGGCATAAATCAATATAGCTTAAACATTGTTGCTACAACAACTGGATGCTGTATCACTGCAGCAACAGCTACACAAAACACAAAAAACTGACTGCACAGACACATTCTTACAGTGATACCACAATCAGCTGGTTATAGTATCTTCCTGTTTATGTTGCATACAAACATATGGGATAAGTGCTCTGTGTGAGAGGTACATTAAATAGAGAAAACTGAATTCATAGATACATTAGTTACTATAACCAACTAAATCTTGTATCATGTATCTTCCTGTTTGTGTTGCATACAAACATACAGGATAAGCGCCCTATGAGAAAGGTACACCAAATAGAGAAACCTGACTGCATAGATACATTAGTTACTATAACCAACTCATTGTGGTATCACTGTATCTTCATGTTTGTGTTCCAAACAAACATACGGGATAAGTGCTCTGTGTGAGAGGTACACAAAATAGAGAAAACTGACTTCATAGACACATTAGTTACTATAACCAACTAATGCTTGTATCATGTATCTTGCTGTTTGTGTTCCATACAAACATAAGGTATAAGTGCTCTGTGTGAGAGGTACACAAAATAGAGAAAACTGACTGCACAGACACATTAGTTACTATAACCAACTGTTTGTGTTCCATACAATTATAAGAGATACATACTCTGTGTGAGCAGTACACAAAAAATAGAGAAAACCAACTGCGCAGAGGCATGAGTTACTATAGCAAGCTGGTTGATGTATCACTGTGTATTACTGTATGTGTTCTATACAAACATAAGGTATAGGTGCTTTGTGTGACAGCTACACAAAGTGGAGAAAACTGATTGCACAGAGGCATGAGTTACTATAGCAAGCTGGTTGATGTATCACTGTATGTATTCCATACAAACATATGGAATAAGAGCTCTGTGTGAGAGGTACACAAAATAGAGAAAACTGATTGCACAGAGGCATGAGTTACTATAGCAAGCTGGTTGATGTATCACTGTATGTATTCCATACAAACATATGGGATAAGTGCTTTGTGTAACGGCTACACAAGGTAGAGAAAACTGATTGCACAGAGACATGAGTTACTATAGCAAGCTGGTTGTATCACTGTATATCACTGTACGTATTCCATACAAACATAAGGGATAAGTGCTTTATGTGACAGCTACACAAAGTAGAGAAAACTGATTGCACAGAGGCATGAGTTACTATAGCAAGCTGGTTGATGTATCACTGTATATTACTGTATGTGTTTCATGCAAACATAAGGGATACGTGCTTTATGTGACAGCTACACAAAGTAGAGAAAACTGATTGCACAGAGGCATGAGTTACTATAGCAAGCTGGTTGTATCACTGTATATCACTGTATGTATTCCATACAAACATAAGGGATAAGTGCTTTATGTGACAGCTACACAAAGTAGAGAAAACTGATTGCACAGAGGCATGAGTTACTATAGCAAGCTGGTAGTATCACTGTATATCACTGTATGTATTCCATACAAACATAAGGGATACATGCTTTATGTGACAGCTACACAAAGTAGAGAAAACTGATTGCACAGAGGCATGAGTTACTATAGCAAGCTGGTTGTATCACTGTATATCACTGTATGTATTCCATACAAACATAAGGGATAAGTGCTTTATGTGACAGCTACACAAAGTAGAGAAAACTGATTGCACAGAGGCATGAGCTACTATAGCAAGCTGGTTGATGTATCACTGTATATTACTGTATGTGTTCCATAAAAACATAAGGGATACGTGCTTTATGTGACAGCTACACAAAGTAGAGAAAACTGATTGCACAGAGGCATGAGTTACTATAGCAAGCTGGTTGTATCACTGTATATCACTGTATGTATTCCATACAAACATAAGGGATAATTGCTTTATGTGACAGCTACACAAAGTAGAGAAAACTGATTGCACAGAGGCATGAGTTACTATAGCAAGCTGGTTGTATCACTGTATATTACTGTATGTGTTCCATACAAACATAAGGGATAATTGCTTTATGTGACAGCTACACAAAGTAGAGAAAACTGATTGCACAGAGGCATGAGTTACTATAGCAAGCTGGTTGTATCACTGTATATTACTGTATGTGTTTCATGCAAACATAAGGGATACGTGCTTTATGTGACAGCTACACAAAGTAGAGAAAACTGATTGCACAGAGGCATGAGTTACTATAGCAAGCTGGTTGTATCACTGTATATTACTGTATGTGTTCCATACAAACATAAGGGATAATTGCTTTATGTGACAGCTACACAAAGTAGAGAAAACTGATTGCACAGAGGCATGAGTTACTATAGCAAGCTGGTTGTATCACTGTATATTACTGTATGTGTTCCATAAAAACATAAGGGATAAGTGCTTTATGTGACAGCTACACAAAGTAGAGAAAACTGATTGCACAGAGGCATGAGCTACTATAGCAAGCTGGTTGATGTATCACTGTATATTACTGTATGTGTTTCATGCAAACATAAGGGATAAGTGCTTTATGTGACAGCTACACAAAGTAGAGAAAACTGATTGCACAGAGGCATGAGTTACTATAGCAAGCTGGTTGACGTATCACTGTATGTGTTCCATAAAAACATAAGGGATAAGTGCTTTATGTGACAGCTACACAAAGTAGATAAAACGGATTGCACAGAGGCATGAGTTAATATAGCAAGCTGGTTGTTGTATCAATATCTTTGTTTCTGTGCTTTATGGTTCAAATCTCCTTGATATTCAGAAGCTCCCAAAAATTTGACATAATACCGCAACAAAAAGACAGACCTGTGTGTTTACTGGGGGATAGTAATTACAACAGATGTAACATATCTTACGTTTCGGTTCCGTTTTGCACAAAGGCTGAACACTGATATTATAATGACCAGCTCAACATAAGATGAAACAAACGCACACCTACCCTTTCGTGTCGCCTACGGGTGCTTGCGTCCCTAAATCCTTCATAGCAGTACATACAAAGATAAGGGGCTTCCCCTGTATGCCGTCTCACATGGACACGAAGGCCACTCGCTGATTTAACCTCCGCTCCACAATACGCACACATGTGCCTGCGGACATCAGCTGAAACAAACATGTTAAATCATTAACAGGGGTTAACATATTGTAATATATTAACAAACATTCTTATCTGTAGTGTATAAATAATCAGGTGACAAATCAGATTCCTACTTTATCTACCTCGTTTTTATTAAACAAAGGGGGTCATTTTAGTGAAACTTAACTCAAACCTGCTTTATCTATCACGATTTTATTGATAAGAGATGGTCATGATATGTAACTGAACTCATTTCTACTTCGCTTATTACGTTTTAAGTAAGAAGGGGTCATGCAGGAGTAACTGAACTCATTTCTACTTTTTTTTATCACGTTTTAAGTAGGGGAAAAATCTTTCAAAGACGCCACCAGGCGAGTTGGATTTCCACCAACTAAAAAACCCTTGCTGGGAGTAATGCACACATCGTAAGACTACCTTTCAGTATTACTTTGCGTATGTGGAACTCATATTTTAATCCTTTTTTCATCCTTTTCTTTTCCTTTAAGTATGCTAGTTATCATTTCTTCAATGATTATCCATTCCTTTTCGTTTTCTAGCATTTGTGTCATAATATTGTACACCGTTATATCTTGCCCAATTTGTCGCGCGTATTTCTGCCTTAAATTACTCCACTTGTTACATATTAATATTCTATGTTCAGGTGTGTCTTTTGCTTCACAGTATGTGCAGGCCTCGCTGTTTACCAGATTCATTTTATATACCTAAGTTATAAAGCGTGCGTGTCCAGATAAGAATTGGGTAAGGTAATATCCCACTTGTACATGTTTTCTCTTTAGCCAAGGTTCTATATTTGGTATCAAAATCTTGGTCCATTATACTTTTTCACCTTCTAGCAAGCTGGTTGATGTATCACTGTATATTTCTGTAGGTGTTCCATACAATCTTAAGGGAAAAGTGCTTTGTGTGACAGCTACACAAAGTAGAGAAGACTGATTGCACAGAGGCATGAGTTACTATAGCTAGCTGGTTGATGTATCACTGTATATTACTGTATTGTTCCATACAAATATATGGGATATGTGCTCTGTGGGAGGGGTACACAAAATAGAGACAGGTGACTGCATAGGTACATTAGTTACTATAACCAGGTGATTTGGTATCACTGTATCTTCATGCTTGTGTTCCATACAAACATAAGGGATAATTGCTTTGTGTGACAGGTACACAAAGTAGAGAAAACTGATTGCACAGAGGCATGAGTTACTATAGCAAGCTGGTTGATGTATCACTGTATATTACTGTATGTATTCCATACAAGCATAAGGGATAAGTGTTCTGTGTGTGAGGTACACAAAATAGATAAAACTGATTGCACAGAGGCATAAGTTACTATAGCAAGCTGGTTGATGTATCACTGTATGTATTCCATACAAACATAAGGGATAAGTGCTTTGTGTAACAGCTACACAAGGTAGAGAAAACTGATTGCACAGAGGCATGAGTTACTATAGCAAGCTGGTTGTTGTATCCCTGTATATTACTGTATGTGTTCCATACAAACATAAGGGATAGGTGCTTTGTTTGACAGCTACACAAAGTAGAGAAAACTGATTGCACAGAGGCATGAGTTACTATAGCAAGCTGGTTGATGAATCACTGTATGTATTCCATAAAAACATAAGGGATAAGTGCTTTGTGTGACAGCTACACAAAGTAGATAAAACGGATTGCACAGAGGCATGAGTTAATATAGCAAGCTGGTTGTTGTATCAGTATCTTTGTTTCTGTGCTTTATGGTTCAAATCTCCTTGATATTCAGAAGGTCCCAAAAAATTTGACATAATACCGCAACAAAAAGACAGACCTGCGTATTTACTGGGGGATAGTAATTACAACAGATGTAACATATCTTACGTTTCGGTTCCGTTTTGCACAAAGGCTGAACACTGATATTATAATGACCAGCTCAACATAAGATGAAACAAACGTACACCTACCCTTTCGTGTCGCCTACGGGTGCTTGCGTCCCTAACTCCTTCATAGCAGTACATACAAAGATAAGGGGCTTCCCCTGTATGCCGTCTCACATGGATACGAAGGCCACTCGCTGATTTAAGCCCCGCTCCACAATACGCACAGATGTGCCTGCGGACATCAGCTGAAACAAAAATGTTAAATAATTAACAAGGGTTAACATATTGTAATATATTAAGACATTTTTATCTGTAGTGTATTAATAATCAGATGACAAATCAGATTCCTACTTTATCTACCTCGTTTTTATTAAACAAAGGGGGTCATTTTAGTGCAACTTAACTCAAACCTGCTTTATCTATCACGATTTTATTGATAAGAGAGGGTCATGATATGTAACTGAACTCATTTCTACTTTGCTTATTACGTTTTAAGTAAGAAGAGGTCATGCTGGAGTAACTGAACTCATTTCTACTTTGTTTATCACGTTTTAAGTAAGAACAGGAAGTCATATTAGAGTAACTGAACTACTTTCTACTTTGTTTATCACGTTTTTAGTAAGAAGAGGTGGTCATGCTAGAGTAACTTAACTCATTTCTACTTTTTTTTCTCACGTTTTAAGTAAGAAGAGGAGGTCATGTTAGAGTAACTGAACTCATTTCTTCGTTTATCACGTTTTAAGTAAGAAGGGGTCATGCTGGATTAACTGAACTTATTTCTACTTTTTTATCACGTTTTAAGTAGGGGAAAATCTTTCAAAGACGCCACAAGGCGAGTTGGATTTCCACCAACCAAAAAACCCCTGCTGGGAGTAATGCACATATCGTAAGACTACCTTTCAGTATTAGTTCGCGTATGTGGAACTCATATTTTAATCCTTTTTTCATCCTTTTCTTTTCCTTTAAGTATGCTAGTTATCATTTCTTGAATGATTATCCATTTCTTTTCGTTTTCTAGCATTTGTCTCATAATATTGTCCACCGTTATATCATGCCCAATTTGTCGCGCGTAAATCTGCCTTTAATTACACCACTTGTTACAAATTATTGTATACTCAGGCGAGTATTTTGCTTCACAGTATGCCCAGGCCTCGCTGTTTACCAGATTCATTATATACATATAAAGTTTTAAAGCGTCCGTGTCCAGATAAGAATTGGGTAAGGTAGTATCCCACTTGTCCATGTTTTCTCTTCAACCAAGGTGCTATATTTGGTATCAAAATCTTGGTCCATTGTACTGTTTCACTTTCTAGCAAGCTGGTTGATGTATCACTGTATATTACTGTATGTGTTCCATACAAACATAAGGGATAAGTGCTTTGTGTGACAGCTACACAAAGTAGAGAAGACTGATTGCACAGAGGCATGAGTTACTATAGCAACCTGGTTGATGTATCACTGTATAGTACTGTATCTGTTCCATACAAACATATGGGATGTGCTCTGTGGGAGAGGTACACAAAATAGAGAAAATTGACTGCATAGATACATTAGTTACTATAACCAGCTGATTGTGGTATCACTGTATCTTTGTGCTTGTGTTCCATACAAACATAAGGGATAATTGCATTGTGTGACAGCTACACAAAGTATAGAAAACTGATTGCACAGAGACATGAGTTACTATAGCAAGCTGGTTGATGTATCACTGTATGTATTCCATACAAACATAAGGGATAAGTGCTTTGTGTGACAGCTACACAAAGTAGAGAAAACTGATGTCACAGAGGCATGAGTTACTATAGCAAGCTGGTTGATGTATCACTGTATGTATTCCATACAAACATAAGGGATAAGTGCTTTGTGTGACAGCTACACAAAGTAGAGAAAACTGATTGCACAGAGGCATGAGTTACTATAGGAAGCTGGTTGATGTATCACTGTATATTACTGTATGTATTCCATACAAACATAAGGTATATGTGCTCTGTGTGTGAGGTATACAAAATAGAGAAAACTGGTTACACAGAGGCACGAGTTACTATAGCAAGCTGTTTGATGTATCACTGTGTATTACTGTATGTGTTTTATACAAATATAAGGGATAGGTGCTTTGTGTGACAGCTACACAAAGTAGAGAAAACTGATTGCGCAGAGGCATGAGTTACTATAGCAAGCTGGTTGTTGTATCACTGTATATTACTGTATGTGTTCCATACAAACATAAGGGACAGATGTAACATATCTTACGTTTCGGTTCCGTTTTGCACAAAGGCTGAACACTGATATTATAATGACCAGCTCAACATAAGATGAAACAAACGTACACCTACCCTTTCGTGTCGCCTACGGGTGCTTGCGTCCCTAACTCCTTCATAGCAGTACATACAAAGATAAGGGGCTTCCCCTGTATGCCGTCTCACATGGATACGAAGGCCACTCGCTGATTTAAGCTCCGCTCCACAATACGCACAGATGTGCCTGCGGACATCAGCTGAAACAAAAATGTTAAATTATTAACAGGGGTTAACATATTATAGTATATTAACAAACATTCTTATCTGTAATGTATAAATAATCAGGTGACAAATCAGATTCCTACTTTATCTACCTCGTTTTTATTAAACAAAGGGGTCATTTTAGTTAAACTTAACTCATACCTGCTTTATCACGATTTTATTGAGAAGAGAGGGTCATGATATGTAACTGAACTCATTTATACTTTGCTTATTACGTTTTAAGTAAGTAGAGGTCATGCTGGAGTAACCAAACTCAATTCTACTTTGTTTATCACGTTTTAAGTAAGAACAGGAAGTCATATTAGAGTAACTGAACTCATTTCTGCATTGTTTCTCACGTTTTAACTAAGAGGAGGTTATGCTGGAGTAACTGAACTCATTTCTACATGGTTTATCACGTTTTAAGTAAGTAGAGGTCATGCTGGAGTAACCGAACTCATTTTGACTTTATTACGTTTTAAGTAAGAAGAGGTCATGCTGGAGTAACTGAACTCATTTCTACTTTGTCTATCACGTTTTAATTAAGACGAGGAGGTCTTGATAAGCGTAATTGAGCTCATTTCTACTTTATCACGTTTTAAGTAAGAAGAGGAGGTCATGTTAAAGTAACTGAACTCATTTCTACTTCGTTTATCACGGTTTAAGTAAGAAGGGGTCATGCAAGAGTAACTGAACTCATTTCTTTTTTTATCACGTTTTAAGTAGGGGAAAAATCTTTCAAAGACGCCACTAGGCGAGTTGGATTTCCACAAACTAAAAAACCCCTGCTGGGAGTAATGCACACATCGTAAGACTACTTTTCAGTATTACTTCGCGTATGTGGAAGTCATATTTTAATCCTTTTTTCATTCTATTCTTTTCTGTTAAGTATGCTAGTTATCATTTCTTCAATGATTATCCATTTCTTTTCGTTTTCTAGCATTTGTGTCATAATATTGTCCACCGTTATATCTTGCCCAATTTGTCGCGCGTATTTCTGCCTTAAATTACTCCACTTGTTACATATTAATATTGTATGTTCAGGTGTGTCTTTTGCTTCACAGTATGTGCAGGCCTCGATGTTTACCAGATTCATTTTATATACCTAAGTATTAAAGCGTGCGTGTTCAGATAAGAATTGGGTAAGGTAGTATCCCACTTGTCCATGATTTCTCTTCAGCCAAGGTTCTATATTTGGTATCAAAAACTTGGTCCATTGTGCTGTTTCACTTTATAGCAAGCTGGTTGATGTATCACTGTATATTACTGTAGGTGTTCCATACAAACATAGGGGATAAGTGCTTTGTGTGACAGCTACACAAAGTAGAGAAGACTGATTGCACAGAGGAATGAGTTACTATAGCAACCTGGTTGATGTATCACTGTATATTACTGTATTGTTCCATACAAACATATGGGATATGTGCTCTGTGGGAAAGGTACACAAAATAGACAGGTGACTGCATAGGTACATTAGTTACTATAACCAGCTGATTTGCTATCACTGTATCTTCATGCTTGTGTTCCATACAAACATAAGGGATAATTGCTTTGTGTGACAGGTACACAAAGTAGAGAAAACTGATTGCACAGAGGCATGAGTTACTATAGCAAGCTGGTTGATGTATCACTGTATATTACTGTATGTATTCCATACAAGCATAAGGGATAAGTGTTCTGTGTGTGAGGTACACAAAATAGAGAAAACTGATTGCACAGAGGCATAAGTTACTATAGCAAGCTGGTTGTGTATCACTGTATGTATTCCATACAAACATAAGGGATAAGTGCTTTGAGTAACAGCTACACAAGGTAGAGAAAACTGATTGCACAGAGGCATGAGTTACTATAGCAAGCTGGTTGTTGTATCCCTGTATATTACTGTATGTGTTCCATACAAACATAAGGGATAGGTGCTTTGTTTGACAGCTACACAAAGTAGAGAAAACTGATTGCACAGAGGCACGAGTTACTATAGCAAGCTGGTTGATGAATCACTGTATGTATTCCATAAAAACATAAGGGATAAGTGCTTTGTGTGACAGCTACACAAAGTAGATAAAACGGATTGCACAGAGGCATGAGTTAATATAGCAAGCTGGTTGTTGTATCAGTATCTTTGTTTCTGTGCTTTATGGTTCAAATCTCCTTGATATTCAGAAGGTCCCAAAAATTTGACATAATACCGCAACAAAAAGTCAGACCTGCGTATTTACTGGGGGATAGTAATTACAACAGATGTAACATATCTTACGTTTCGGTTCAGTTTTGCACAAAGGCTGAACACTGATATTATAATGACCAGCTCAACATAAGATGAAACAAACGTACACCTACCCTTTCGTGTCGCCTACGGGTGCTTGCGTCCCTAACTCCTTCATAGCAGTACATACAAAGATAAGGGGCTTCCCCTGTATGCCGTCTCACATGGATACGAAGGCCACTCGCTGATTTAAGCCCCGCTCCACAATACGCACAAATGTGCCTGCGGACATCAGCTGAAACAAAAATGTTAAATAATTAACAGGGGTTAACATATTGTAATATATTAACAGACATTTTTATCTGTAGTGTATTAATAATCAGATGACAAATCAGATTCCTACTTTATCTACCTCGTTTTTATTAAACAAAGGGGGTCATTTTAGTGCAACTTAACTCAAACCTGCTTTATCTATCACGATTTTATTGATAAGAGAGGGTCATGATATGTAACTGAACTCATTTCTACTTTGCTTATTACGTTTTAAGTAAGAACAGGAAGTCATATTAGAGTAACTGAACGACTTTCTACTTTGTTTATCACGTTTTTAGTAAGAAGAGGAGGTCATGTTAGAGTAACTGAACTCATTTCTTCGTTTATCACGTTTTAAGTAAGAAGGGGTCATTTTATGATAAACCAGAAGTATTATTTATAGTGATGTTATGTAACATTTAAAGTTTTTTGAGTCGGAAAATGTAAATTCACATCACATATGTGCGCTAGGTGTTATGGCAGGAGCGCTTTCAGCAAACTCAAGATCAAGTGTTTTCAAGATTTTTCAACAGAATGCAGACCAATTACATCACAAGAGAGAAGAAAGAAGCATGATGAGTGACCAACAGACAACACAGAGGGCAGCAAAAGCTTTAAGTTCCAAGGTTTCCCAACAGAGGGCAGAAATAACATTTAATGAAAAGCTTCATGGGGAGAGGGGAGAGGGAGATCCGTCAGTCGGATTCTCAGCTGAAGATGAGAGAAACATCTCTCGAAAGCGCTCCTGCCATAACACCTAGCGCACATATGTGATGTGAATTTACATTTTCCGACTCAAAAAACTTTAAATAAAAGAAGGGGTCATGCTGGATTAGCTGAACGTATTTCTACTTTATCACGTTTTAAGTAGAGGAAAATCTTTCAAAGTCGCCACAATGCGAGTTGGATTTCCACCAACCAAAAAACCCCTGCTGGGAGTAATGCACATATCGTAAGACTACCTTTCAGTATTAGTTCGCGTATGTGGAACTCATATTTTAATCCTTTTTTCATCCTTTTCTTTTCCTTTAAGTATGCTAGTTATCATTTCTTGAATGATTATACATTTCTTTTCGTTTTCTAGCATTTGTCTCATAATATTGTCCACCGTTATATCATGCCCAATTTGTCGCGCGTAAATCTGCCTTTAATTACACCACTTGTTACAAATTATTGTATACTCAGGCGAGTCTTTTGCTTCACAGTATGCCCAGGCCTCGCTGTTTACCAGATTCATTATATACATATAAAGTTTTAAAGCGTCCGTGTCCAGATAAGAATTGGGTAAGGTAGTATCCCACTTGTCCATGTTTTCTCTTCAGCCAAGGTGCTATATTTGGTATCAAAATCTTGGTCCATTGTACTGTTTCACTTTCTAGCAAGCTGGTTGATGTATCACTGTATATTACTGTATGTGTTCCATACAAACATAAGGGATAAGTGCTTTGTGTGACAGCTACACAAAGTAGAGAAGACTGATTGCACAGAGGCATGAGTTACTATAGCAACCTGGTTGATGTATCACTGTATAGTACTGTATGTGTTCCATACAAACATATGGGATGTGCTCTGTGGGAGGGGTACACAAAATAGAGAAAATTGACTGCATAGATACATTAGTTACTATAACCAGCTGATTGTGGTATCACTGTATCTTTGTGCTTGTGTTCCATACAAACATAAGGGATAATTGCATTGTGTGACAGCTACACAAAGTATAGAAAACTGATTGCACAGAGACATGAGTTACTATAGCAAGCTGGTTGATGTATCACTGTATGTATTCCATACAAACATAAGGGATAAGTGCTTTGTGTGACAGCTACACAAAGTAGAGAAAACTGATTGCACAGAGGCATGAGTTACTATAGGAAGCTGGTTGATGTATCACTGTATGTATTCCATACAAACATAAGGGATAAGTGCTTTGTGTGACAGCTACACAAAGCAGAGAAAACTGATTGCACAGAGGCATGAGTTACTATAGCAAGCTGGTTGATGTATCACTATGTATTCCATACAAACATAAGGGATAAGTGCTTTGTGTGACAGCTACACAAAGTAGAGAAAACTGATGGCACAGAGGCATGAGTTACTATAGCAAGCTGGTTGATGTATCACTGTATGTATTCCATACAAACATAAGGGATAAGTGCTTTGTGTGACAGCTACACAAAGTAGAGAAAACTGATTGCGCAGAGGCATAAGTTACTATAGCAAGCTGGTTGTTGTGTCACTGTATATTACTGTATATGTTCCATACAAACATAAGGGATAAGTGCCTTGTGTGACAGCTACACAAAGTAAAGAAAACTGATTGCACAGAGGCATGAGTTACTATAGCAGGTTGGTTGATGTATCACTGTTTGTATTCCATACAAACAAAACGGATAAGTGCTTTGTGTGACAGCTACACAAAGTACAGAAAACTGATTGCACAGAGGCATGAGTTACTATATCAAGCTGTTTGATGTATCACTGTGTATTACTGTATGTGTTCTATACAAACATAAGGGATAGGTGCTTTGTGTGACAGCTACACAAAGTAGAGAAAACTGATTGCGCAGAGGCATAAGTTACTATAGCAAGCTGGTTGTTGTGTCACTGTATATTACTGTATATGTTCCATACAAACATAAGGGATAAGTGCTTTGTGTGACAGCTACACAAAGTAGAGAAAACTGATTGCACAGAGGCATGAGTTACTATAGCAAGCTGGTTGATGTATCACTGTATGTATTCCATACAAACATAAGGGATAAGTGCTTTGTGTGACAGCTACACAAAGTAGAGAAAACTGATTGCGCAGAGGCATAAGTTACTATAGCAAGCTGGTTGTTGTGTCACTGTATATTACTGTATATGTTCCATACAAACATAAGGGATAATTGCTTTGTGTGACAGCTACACAAAGTAAAGAAAACTGATTGCACAGAGGCATGAGTTACTATAGCAGGTTGGTTGATGTATCACTGTTTGTATTCCATACAAACATAACGGATAAGTGCTTTGTGTGACAGCTACACAAAGTACAGAAAACTGATTGCACAGAGGCATGAGTTACTATATCAAGCTGTTTGATGTTTCACTGTGTATTACTGTATGTGTTCTATACAAACATAAGGGATAGGTGCTTTGTGTGACAGCTACACAAAGTAGAGAAAACTGATTGCGCAGAGGCATAAGTTACTATAGCAAGCTGGTTGTTGTGTCACTGTATATTACTGTATATGTTCCATACAAACATAAGGGATAAGTGCTTTGTGTGACAGCTACACAAAGTAAAGAAAACTGATTGCACAGAGGCATGAGTTACTATAGCAGGTTGGTTGATGTATCACTGTTTGTATTCCATACAAACATAACGGATAAGTGCTTTGTGTGACAGCTACACAAAGTACAGAAAACTGATTGCACAGAGGCATGAGTTACTATATCAAGCTGTTTGATGTATCACTGTATATTACTGTATGTGTTCCATACAAACATAAGGGATAAGTGCTTTGTGTGACAGCTACACAAAGTAAAGAAAACTGATTGCACAGAGGCATGAGTTA
This sequence comes from Deroplatys truncata, assembly GCA_030765065.1. Lineage (NCBI taxonomy): Eukaryota > Metazoa > Arthropoda > Insecta > Mantodea > Mantidae > Deroplatys > Deroplatys truncata. Next base: position 25,738,234 of record CM060985.1, on the reverse strand, counting down.
CTATAGCAAGCTGGTTGACGTATCACTGTATATTACTGTATATGTTGCATACAAACATAAGGGATAAGTGCTTTGTGTCACAGCTATACAAAGTAAAGAAAACTGATTGCACAGAGGCATGAGTTACTATAGCAAGCTGGTTGATGTATCACTATGTATTCCATAAAATTATAAGGGATAAGTGCTTTGTGTGACAGCTACACAAAGTAAAGAAAACTGATTGCTCAGAGGCATGAGTTACTATAGCAAGCTGGTTGATGTATCACTGTATATTACTGTATGTTATCCATACAAACATAAGGGATAGGTGCTTTGTGTTACAGCTACACAAAGTAGAGAAAACTGATTGCACAGAGGCATGAGTTACTATAGCAAGTTGGTTTATGTATCACTATGTATTCCATACAAACATAAGGGATATGTGCTTTGTGTGACAGCTACACAAAGTAGAGAAAACTGATTGCACAGAGGCATGAGTTACTATAGCAAGCTGGTTGATGTATCACTGTATGTATTCCATACAAACATAAGGGATAAGTGCTTTGTGTGACAGCTACACAAAGTAGAGAAAACTGATTGCACAGAGGCATGAGTTACTATAGCAAGCTGGTTGATGTATCACTGTATGTATTCCATACAAACATAAGGGATATGTGCTTTGTGTGACAGCTACACAAAGTAGAGAAAACTGATTGCACAGAGGCATGAGTTACTATAGCAAGCTGGTTGATGTATCACTGTATGTATTCCATACAAACATAAGGGATAAGTGCTTTGTGTGACAGCTACACAAAGTAGAGAAAACTGATGGCACAGAGGCATGAGTTACTATAGCAAGCTGGTTGATGTATCACTGTATGTATTCCATACAAACATAAGGGATAAGTGCTTTGTGTGACAGCTACACAAAGTAGAGAAAACTGATTGCACAGAGGCATGAGTTACTATAGGAAGCTGGTTGATGTATCACTGTATATTACTGTATGTATTCCATACAAACATAAGGTATATGTGCTCTGTGTGTGAGGTATACAAAATAGAGAAAACTGGTTACACAGAGGCACGAGTTACTATAGCAAGCTGTTTGATGTATCACTGTGTATTACTGTATGTGTTCTATACAAACATAAGGGATAGGTGCTTTGTGTGACAGCTACACAAAGTAGAGAAAACTGATTGCGCAGAGGCATAAGTTACTATAGCAATCTGGTTCTTGTGTCACTGTATATTACTGTATATGTTCCATACAAACATAAGGGATAAGTGCTTTGTGTGACAGCTACACAAAGTAAAGAAAACTGATTGCACAGAGGCATGAGTTACTATAGCAGGTTGGTTGATGTATCACTGTTTGTATTCCATACAAACATAACGGATAAGTGCTTTGTGTGACAGCTACACAAAGTACAGAAAACTGATTGCACAGAGGCATGAGTTACTATATCAAGCTGTTTGATGTATCACTGTATATTACTGTATGTGTTCCATACAAACATAAGGGATAAGTGCTTTGTGTGACAGCTACACAAAGTAAAGAAAACTGATTGCACAGAGGCATGAGTTACTATAGCAAGCTGGTTGACGTATCACTGTATATTACTGTATATGTTGCATACAAACATAAGGGATAAGTGCTTTGTGTCACAGCTATACAAAGTAAAGAAAACTGATTGCACAGAGGCATGAGTTACTATAGCAAGCTGGTTGATGTATCACTATGTATTCCATAAAATTATAAGGGATAAGTGCTTTGTGTGACAGCTACACAAAGTAAAGAAAACTGATTGCTCAGAGGCTTGAGTTACTATAGCAAGCTGGTTGATGTATCACTGTATATTACTGTATGTTATCCATACAAACATAAGGGATAGGTGCTTTGTGTTACAGCTACACAAAGTAGAGAAAACTGATTGCACAGAGGCATGAGTTACTATAGCAAGTTGGTTTATGTATCACTATGTATTCCATACAAACATAAGGGATATGTGCTTTGTGTGACAGCTACACAAACTAGAGAAAACCGATTGGACAGAGGCATGAGTTACTATAGCAAGCTGGTTGATGTATCACTGTATGTATTCCATACAAACATAAGGGATAAGTGCTTTGTGTGACAGCTACACAAAGCAGAGAAAACTGATTGCACAGAGGCATGAGTTACTATAGCAAGCTGGTTGATGTATCACTGTATGTATTCCATACAAACATAAGGGATAAGTGCTTTGTGTGACAGCTACACAAAGCAGAGAAAACTGATTGCACAGAGGCATGAGTTACTATAGCAAGCTGGTTGATGTATCACTGTATGTATTCCATACAAACATAAGGGATAAGTGCTTTGTGTGACAGCTACACAAAGCAGAGAAAACTGATTGCACAGAGGCATGAGTTACTATAGCAAGCTGGTTGATGTATCACTGTATGTATTCCATACAAACATAAGGGATAAGTGCTTTGTGTGACAGCTACACAAAGTAGAGAAAACTGATTGCACAGAGGCATGAGTTACTATAGGAAGCTGATTGATGTATCACTGTATATTACTGTATGTATTCCATACAAACATCAGGTATATGTGCTCTGTGTGTGAGGTATACAAAATAGAGAAAACTGGTTACACAGAGGCACTAGTTACTATAGCAAGCTGTTTGATGTATCACTGTGTATTACTGTATGTGTTCTATACAAACATAAGGGATAGGTGCTTTGTGTGACAGCTACACAAAGTAGAGAAAACTGCTTGCGCAGAGGCATAAGTTACTATAGCAAGCTGGTTGTTGTGTCACTGTATATTACTGTATATGTTCCATACAAACATAAGGAATAAGTGCTTTGTGTGACAGCTACACAAAGTAAAGAAAACTGATTGCACAGAGGCATGAGTTACTATAGCAGGTAGGTTGATGTATCACTGTATGTATTCCATACAAACATAAGGGATAAGTGCTTTGTGTGACAGCTACACAAAGTACAGAAAACTGATTGCACAGAGGCATGAGTTACTATATCAAGCTGTTTGATGTATCACTGTATATTACTGTATGTGTTCCATACAAACATAAGGGATAAGTGCTTTGTGTGACAGCTACACAAAGTAAAGAAAACTGATTGCACAGAGGCATGAGTTACTATAGCAAGCTGGTTGACGTATCACTGTATATTAGTGTATATGTTGCATACAAACATAAGGGATAAGTGCTTTGTGTCACAGCTATACAAAGTAAAGAAAACTGATTGCACAGAGGCATGAGTTACTATAGCAAGCTGGTTGATGTATCACTATGTATTCCATAAAATTATAAGGGATAAGTGCTTTGTGTGACAGCTACACAAAGTAAAGAAAACTGATTGCTCAGAGGCATGAGTTACTATAGCAAGTTGGTTGATTTATCACTGTATATTACTGTATGTTATCCATACAAACATAAGGGATAGGTGCTTTGTGTTACAGCTACACATATTAGAGAAAACTGATTGCACAGAGGCATGAGTTACTATAGCAAGCTGGTTGATGTATCACTGGTTATTACTGTATGTGTTCCATACAAACATATGGGATATGTGCTCTGTGGGAGGTGTACACAAAATAGAGAAAATTGACTGCATAGATGCATTAGTTACTATAACCAGCTGATTGTGATATCACTGTATCTTCATGCTTGTGTTCCATACAGACATAAGGGATAATTGCTTTGAGTGACAGCTACACAAAGTATAGAAAACTGATGGCACAGAGGCATGAGTTACTATAGCAAGCTGGTTGATGTATCACTGTATGTATTCCATACAAACATAAGGGATAAGTGCTTTGTGAGACAGCTACACAAAGTAGAGAAAACTGATTGCACAGAGGCATGAGTTACTATAGCAAGTTGGTTTATGTATCACTATGTATTCCATACAAACATAAGGGATATGTGCTTTGTGTGACAGCTACACAAAGTAGAGAAAACCGATTGGACAGAGGCATGAGTTACTATAGCAAGCTGGTTGATGTATCACTGTATGTATTCCATACAAACATAAGGGATATGTGCTTTGGGTGACAGCTACACAAAGTAAAGAAAACTGATGGCACAGAGGCATGAGTTACTATAGCAAGCAGGTTGATGTATCACTGTATGTAGTCCATACAAACATAAGGGATAGGTGCTTTGTGTGACAGCTACACAAAGTAGAGAAAACTGATTGCACAGAGGCATGAGTTTCTATAGCAAGCTGGTTGATGTATCACTGTATGTATTCCATACAAACATAAGGGATAAGTGCTTTGTGTGACAGCTACACAAAGTAGAGAAACCTGATTGCACAGAGGCATGAGTTACTATAGGAAGCTGATTGATGTATCACTGTATATTACTGTATGTATTCCATACAAACATAAGGTATATGTGCTCTGTGTGTGAGGTATACAAAATAGAGAAAACTGGTTACACAGAGGCACGAGTTACTATAGCAAGCTGTTTGATGTATCACTGTGTATTACTGTATGTGTTCTATACAAATATAAGGGATAGGTGCTTTGTGTGACAGCTACACAAAGTAGAGAAAACTGATTGCGCAGAGGCATGAGTTACTATAGCAAGCTGGTTGATGTATCACTGTGTATTACTGTATGTGTTCTATACAAACATAAGGTATAGGTGCTTTGTGTGACAGCTACACAAAGTAGAGAAAACTGATTGCGCAGAGGCATAAGTTACTATAGCAAGCTGGTTGTTGTGTCACTGTGTATTACTGTATGTGTTCTATACAAACATAAGGGATAGGTGCTTTGTGTGACAGCTACACAAAGTAGAGAAAACTGATTGCGCAGAGGCATAAGTTACTATAGCAAGCTGGTTGTTGTGTCACTGTATATTACTGTATATGTTCCATACAAACATAAGGGATAAGTGCTTTGTGTGACAGCTACACAAAGTAAAGAAAACTGATTGCACAGAGGCATGAGTTACTATAGCAGGTTGGTTGATGTATCACTGTATGTATTCCATACAAACATAACGGATAAGTGCTTTGTGTGATAGCTACACAAAGTACAGAAAACTGATTGCACAGAGGCATGAGTTACTATATCAAGCTGTTTGATGTATCACTGTATATTACTGTATGTGTTCCATACAAACATAAGGGATAAGTGCTTTGTGTGACAGCTACACAAAGTAAAGTTAACTGATTGCACAGAGGCATGAGTTACTATAGCAAGCTGGTTGACGTATCACTGTATATTAGTGTATATGTTGCATACAAACATAAGGGATAAGTGCTTTGTGTCACAGCTATACAAAGTAAAGAAAACTGATTGCACAGAGGCATGAGTTACTATAGCAATCTGGTTGATGTATCACTATGTATTCCATAAAATTATAAGGGATAAGTGCTTTGTGTGACAGCTACACAAAGTAAAGAAAACTGATTGCTCAGAGGCATGAGTTACTATAGCAAGTTGGTTGATTTATCACTGTATATTACTGTATGTTATCCATACAAACATAAGGGATAGGTGCTTTGTGTTACAGCTACACATATTAGAGAAAACTGATTGCACAGAGGCATGAGTTACTATAGCAAGCTGGTTGATGTATCACTGGTTATTACTGTATGTGTTCCATACAAACATATGGGATATGTGCTCTGTGGGAGGTGTACACAAAATAGAGAAAATTGACTGCATAGATGCATTAGTTACTATAACCAGCTGATTGTGATATCACTGTATCTTCATGCTTGTGTTCCATACAGACATAAGGGATAATTGCTTTGAGTGACAGCTACACAAAGTATAGAAAACTGATGGCACAGAGGCATGAGTTACTATAGCAAGCTGGTTGATGTATCACTGTATGTATTCCATACAAACATAAGGGATAAGTGCTTTGTGAGACAGCTACACAAAGTAGAGAAAACTGATTGCACAGAGGCATGAGTTACTATAGCAAGTTGGTTTATGTATCACTATGTATTCCATACAAGCATAAGGGATATGTGCTTTGTGTGACAGCTACACAAAGTAGAGAAAACCGATTGGACAGAGGCATGAGTTACTATAGCAAGCTGGTTGATGTATCACTGTATGTATTCCATACAAACATAAGGGATATGTGCTTTGGGTGACAGCTACACAAAGTAAAGAAAACTGATGGCACAGAGGCATGAGTTACTATAGCAAGCTGGTTGATGTATCACTGTATGTATTCCATACAAACATAAGGGATAGGTGCTTTGTGTGACAGCTACACAAAGTAGAGAAAACTGATTGCACAGAGGCATGAGTTACTATAGCAAGCTGGTTGATGTATCACTGTATGTATTCCATACAAACATAAGGGATAAGTGCTTTGTGTGACAGCTACACAAAGTAGAGAAAACTGATTGCGCAGAGGCATAAGTTACTATAGCAAGCTGGTTGTTGTGTCACTGTATATTACTGTATATGTTCCATACAAACATAAGGGATAATTGCTTTGTGTGACAGCTACACAAAGTAAAGAAAACTGATTGCACAGAGGCATGAGTTACTATAGCAGGTTGGTTGATGTATCACTGTTTGTATTCCATACAAACATAACGGATAAGTGCTTTGTGTGACAGCTACACAAAGTACAGAAAACTGATTGCACAGAGGCATGAGTTACTATATCAAGCTGTTTGATGTATCACTGTGTATTACTGTATGTGTTCTATACAAACATAAGGGATAGGTGCTTTGTGTGACAGCTACACAAAGTAGAGAAAACTGATTGCGCAGAGGCATAAGTTACTATAGCAAGCTGGTTGTTGTGTCACTGTATATTACTGTATATGTTCCATACAAACATAAGGGATAAGTGCTTTGTGTGACAGCTACACAAAGTAAAGAAAACTGATTGCACAGAGGCATGAGTTACTATAGCAGGTTGGTTGATGTATCACTGTTTGTATTCCATACAAACATAACGGATAAGTGCTTTGTGTGACAGCTACACAAAGTACAGAAAACTGATTGCACAGAGGCATGAGTTACTATATCAAGCTGTTTGATGTATCACTGTATATTACTGTATGTGTTCCATACAAACATAAGGGATAAGTGCTTTGTGTGACAGCTACACAAAGTAAAGAAAACTGATTGCACAGAGGCATGAGTTACTATAGCAAGCTGGTTGACGTATCACTGTATATTACTGTATATGTTGCATACAAACATAAGGGATAAGTGCTTTGTGTCACAGCTATACAAAGTAAAGAAAACTGATTGCACAGAGGCATGAGTTACTATAGCAAGCTGGTTGATGTATCACTATGTATTCCATAAAATTATAAGGGATAAGTGCTTTGTGTGACAGCTACACAAAGTAAAGAAAACTGATTGCTCAGAGGCATGAGTTACTATAGCAAGCTGGTTGATGTATCACTGTATATTACTGTATGTTATCCATACAAACATAAGGGATAGGTGCTTTGTGTTACAGCTACACAAAGTAGAGAAAACTGATTGCACAGAGGCATGAGTTACTATAGCAAGTTGGTTTATGTATCACTATGTATTCCATACAAACATAAGGGATATGTGCTTTGTGTGACAGCTACACAAAGTAGAGAAAACTGATTGCACAGAGGCATGAGTTACTATAGCAAGCTGGTTGATGTATCACTGTATGTATTCCATACAAACATAAGGGATAAGTGCTTTGTGTGACAGCTACACAAAGTAGAGAAAACTGATTGCACAGAGGCATGAGTTACTATAGCAAGCTGGTTGATGTATCACTGTATGTATTCCATACAAACATAAGGGATATGTGCTTTGTGTGACAGCTACACAAAGTAGAGAAAACTGATTGCACAGAGGCATGAGTTACTATAGCAAGCTGGTTGATGTATCACTGTATGTATTCCATACAAACATAAGGGATAAGTGCTTTGTGTGACAGCTACACAAAGTAGAGAAAACTGATGGCACAGAGGCATGAGTTACTATAGCAAGCTGGTTGATGTATCACTGTATGTATTCCATACAAACATAAGGGATAAGTGCTTTGTGTGACAGCTACACAAAGTAGAGAAAACTGATTGCACAGAGGCATGAGTTACTATAGGAAGCTGGTTGATGTATCACTGTATATTACTGTATGTATTCCATACAAACATAAGGTATATGTGCTCTGTGTGTGAGGTATACAAAATAGAGAAAACTGGTTACACAGAGGCACGAGTTACTATAGCAAGCTGTTTGATGTATCACTGTGTATTACTGTATGTGTTCTATACAAACATAAGGGATAGGTGCTTTGTGTGACAGCTACACAAAGTAGAGAAAACTGATTGCGCAGAGGCATAAGTTACTATAGCAATCTGGTTCTTGTGTCACTGTATATTACTGTATATGTTCCATACAAACATAAGGGATAAGTGCTTTGTGTGACAGCTACACAAAGTAAAGAAAACTGATTGCACAGAGGCATGAGTTACTATAGCAGGTTGGTTGATGTATCACTGTTTGTATTCCATACAAACATAACGGATAAGTGCTTTGTGTGACAGCTACACAAAGTACAGAAAACTGATTGCACAGAGGCATGAGTTACTATATCAAGCTGTTTGATGTATCACTGTATATTACTGTATGTGTTCCATACAAACATAAGGGATAAGTGCTTTGTGTGACAGCTACACAAAGTAAAGAAAACTGATTGCACAGAGGCATGAGTTACTATAGCAAGCTGGTTGACGTATCACTGTATATTACTGTATATGTTGCATACAAACATAAGGGATAAGTGCTTTGTGTCACAGCTATACAAAGTAAAGAAAACTGATTGCACAGAGGCATGAGTTACTATAGCAAGCTGGTTGATGTATCACTATGTATTCCATAAAATTATAAGGGATAAGTGCTTTGTGTGACAGCTACACAAAGTAAAGAAAACTGATTGCTCAGAGGCTTGAGTTACTATAGCAAGCTGGTTGATGTATCACTGTATATTACTGTATGTTATCCATACAAACATAAGGGATAGGTGCTTTGTGTTACAGCTACACAAAGTAGAGAAAACTGATTGCACAGAGGCATGAGTTACTATAGCAAGTTGGTTTATGTATCACTATGTATTCCATACAAACATAAGGGATATGTGCTTTGTGTGACAGCTACACAAACTAGAGAAAACCGATTGGACAGAGGCATGAGTTACTATAGCAAGCTGGTTGATGTATCACTGTATGTATTCCATACAAACATAAGGGATAAGTGCTTTGTGTGACAGCTACACAAAGCAGAGAAAACTGATTGCACAGAGGCATGAGTTACTATAGCAAGCTGGTTGATGTATCACTGTATGTATTCCATACAAACATAAGGGATAAGTGCTTTGTGTGACAGCTACACAAAGCAGAGAAAACTGATTGCACAGAGGCATGAGTTACTATAGCAAGCTGGTTGATGTATCACTGTATGTATTCCATACAAACATAAGGGATAAGTGCTTTGTGTGACAGCTACACAAAGCAGAGAAAACTGATTGCACAGAGGCATGAGTTACTATAGCAAGCTGGTTGATGTATCACTGTATGTATTCCATACAAACATAAGGGATAAGTGCTTTGTGTGACAGCTACACAAAGTAGAGAAAACTGATTGCACAGAGGCATGAGTTACTATAGGAAGCTGATTGATGTATCACTGTATATTACTGTATGTATTCCATACAAACATCAGGTATATGTGCTCTGTGTGTGAGGTATACAAAATAGAGAAAACTGGTTACACAGAGGCACTAGTTACTATAGCAAGCTGTTTGATGTATCACTGTGTATTACTGTATGTGTTCTATACAAACATAAGGGATAGGTGCTTTGTGTGACAGCTACACAAAGTAGAGAAAACTGCTTGCGCAGAGGCATAAGTTACTATAGCAAGCTGGTTGTTGTGTCACTGTATATTACTGTATATGTTCCATACAAACATAAGGAATAAGTGCTTTGTGTGACAGCTACACAAAGTAAAGAAAACTGATTGCACAGAGGCATGAGTTACTATAGCAGGTAGGTTGATGTATCACTGTATGTATTCCATACAAACATAAGGGATAAGTGCTTTGTGTGACAGCTACACAAAGTACAGAAAACTGATTGCACAGAGGCATGAGTTACTATAGCAAGCTGGTTGACGTATCACTGTATATTAGTGTATATGTTGCATACAAACATAAGGGATAAGTGCTTTGTGTCACAGCTATACAAAGTAAAGAAAACTGATTGCACAGAGGCATGAGTTACTATAGCAAGCTGGTTGATGTATCACTGTATATTAGTGTATATGTTGCATACAAACATAAGGGATAAGTGCTTTGTGTCACAGCTATACAAAGTAAAGAAAACTGATTGCACAGAGGCATGAGTTACTATAGCAAGCTGGTTGATGTATCACTATGTATTCCATAAAATTATAAGGGATAAGTGCTTTGTGTGACAGCTACACAAAGTAAAGAAAACTGATTGCTCAGAGGCATGAGTTACTATAGCAAGTTGGTTGATTTATCACTGTATATTACTGTATGTTATCCATACAAACATAAGGGATAGGTGCTTTGTGTTACAGCTACACATATTAGAGAAAACTGATTGCACAGAGGCATGAGTTACTATAGCAAGCTGGTTGATGTATCACTGGTTATTACTGTATGTGTTCCATACAAACATATGGGATATGTGCTCTGTGGGAGGTGTACACAAAATAGAGAAAATTCACTGCATAGATGCATTAGTTACTATAACCAGCTGATTGTGATATCACTGTATCTTCATGCTTGTGTTCCATACAGACATAAGGGATAATTGCTTTGAGTGACAGCTACACAAAGTATAGAAAACTGATGGCACAGAGGCATGAGTTACTATAGCAAGCTGGTTGATGTATCACTGTATGTATTCCATACAAACATAAGGGATAAGTGCTTTGTGAGACAGCTACACAAAGTAGAGAAAACTGATTGCACAGAGGCATGAGTTACTATAGCAAGTTGGTTTATGTATCACTATGTATTCCATACAAACATAAGGGATATGTGCTTTGTGTGACAGCTACACAAAGTAGAGAAAACCGATTGGACAGAGGCATGAGTTACTATAGCAAGCTGGTTGATGTATCACTGTATGTATTCCATACAAACATAAGGGATATGTGCTTTGGGTGACAGCTACACAAAGTAAAGAAAACTGATGGCACAGAGGCATGAGTTACTATAGCAAGCAGGTTGATGTATCACTGTATGTAGTCCATACAAACATAAGGGATAGGTGCTTTGTGTGACAGCTACACAAAGTAGAGAAAACTGATTGCACAGAGGCATGAGTTTCTATAGCAAGCTGGTTGATGTATCACTGTATGTATTCCATACAAACATAAGGGATAAGTGCTTTGTGTGACAGCTACACAAAGTAGAGAAACCTGATTGCACAGAGGCATGAGTTACTATAGGAAGCTGATTGATGTATCACTGTATATTACTGTATGTATTCCATACAAACATAAGGTATATGTGCTCTGTGTGTGAGGTATACAAAATAGAGAAAACTGGTTACACAGAGGCACGAGTTACTATAGCAAGCTGTTTGATGTATCACTGTGTATTACTGTATGTGTTCTATACAAATATAAGGGATAGGTGCTTTGTGTGACAGCTACACAAAGTAGAGAAAACTGATTGCGCAGAGGCATGAGTTACTATAGCAAGCTGGTTGATGTATCACTGTGTATTACTGTATGTGTTCTATACAAACATAAGGTATAGGTGCTTTGTGTGACAGCTACACAAAGTAGAGAAAACTGATTGCGCAGAGGCATAAGTTACTATAGCAAGCTGGTTGTTGTGTCACTGTGTATTACTGTATGTGTTCTATACAAACATAAGGGATAGGTGCTTTGTGTGACAGCTACACAAAGTAGAGAAAACTGATTGCGCAGAGGCATAAGTTACTATAGCAAGCTGGTTGTTGTGTCACTGTATATTACTGTATATGTTCCATACAAACATAAGGGATAAGTGCTTTGTGTGACAGCTACACAAAGTAAAGAAAACTGATTGCACAGAGGCATGAGTTACTATAGCAGGTTGGTTGATGTATCACTGTATGTATTCCATACAAACATAACGGATAAGTGCTTTGTGTGATAGCTACACAAAGTACAGAAAACTGATTGCACAGAGGCATGAGTTACTATATCAAGCTGTTTGATGTATCACTGTATATTACTGTATGTGTTCCATACAAACATAAGGGATAAGTGCTTTGTGTGACAGCTACACAAAGTAAAGTTAACTGATTGCACAGAGGCATGAGTTACTATAGCAAGCTGGTTGACGTATCACTGTATATTAGTGTATATGTTGCATACAAACATAAGGGATAAGTGCTTTGTGTCACAGCTATACAAAGTAAAGAAAACTGATTGCACAGAGGCATGAGTTACTATAGCAATCTGGTTGATGTATCACTATGTATTCCATAAAATTATAAGGGATAAGTGCTTTGTGTGACAGCTACACAAAGTAAAGAAAACTGATTGCTCAGAGGCATGAGTTACTATAGCAAGTTGGTTGATTTATCACTGTATATTACTGTATGTTATCCATACAAACATAAGGGATAGGTGCTTTGTGTTACAGCTACACATATTAGAGAAAACTGATTGCACAGAGGCATGAGTTACTATAGCAAGCTGGTTGATGTATCACTGGTTATTACTGTATGTGTTCCATACAAACATATGGGATATGTGCTCTGTGGGAGGTGTACACAAAATAGAGAAAATTGACTGCATAGATGCATTAGTTACTATAACCAGCTGATTGTGATATCACTGTATCTTCATGCTTGTGTTCCATACAGACATAAGGGATAATTGCTTTGAGTGACAGCTACACAAAGTATAGAAAACTGATGGCACAGAGGCATGGGTTACTATAGCAAGCTGGTTGATGTATCACTGTATGTATTCCATACAAACATAAGGGATAAGTGCTTTGTGAGACAGCTACACAAAGTAGAGAAAACTGATTGCACAGAGGCATGAGTTACTATAGCAAGTTGGTTTATGTATCACTATGTATTCCATACAAGCATAAGGGATATGTGCTTTGTGTGACAGCTACACAAAGTAGAGAAAACCGATTGGACAGAGGCATGAGTTACTATAGCAAGCTGGTTGATGTATCACTGTATGTATTCCATACAAACATAAGGGATATGTGCTTTGGGTGACAGCTACACAAAGTAAAGAAAACTGATGGCACAGAGGCATGAGTTACTATAGCAAGCTGGTTGATGTATCACTGTATGTATTCCATACAAACATAAGGGATAGGTGCTTTGTGTGACAGCTACACAAAGTAGAGAAAACTGATTGCACAGAGGCATGAGTTACTATAGCAAGCTGGTTGATGTATCACTGTATGTATTCCATACAAACATAAGGGATAAGTGCTTTGTGTGACAGCTACACAAAGTAGAGAAAACTGATTGCACAGAGGCATGAGTTACTATAGGAAGCTGATTGATGTATCACTGTATATTACTGTATGTATTCCATACAAACATAAGGTATATGTGCTCTGTGTGTGAGGTATACAAAATAGAGAAAACTGGTTACACAGAGGCACGAGTTACTATAGCAAGCTGTTTGATGTATCACTGTGTATTACTGTATGTGTTCTATACAAATATAAGGGATAGGTGCTTTGTGTGACAGCTACACAAAGTAGAGAAAACTGATTGCACAGAGGCATGAGCTACTATAGCAAGCTGGTTGTTGTATCAATATCTTTGTTTCTGTGCTTTATGGTTCAAATCTCCTTGATATTCAGAAGCTCCCAAAAATTTTACATAATACCGCAACAAAAAGACAGACCTGTGTGTTTACTGGGGGATAGTAATTACAACAGATGTAACATATCTTACGTTTCGGTTCCGTTTTGCACAAAGGCAGAACACTGATATTATAATGACCAGCTCAAAATAGGATGAAACAAACGCACACCTACCCTTTCGTGTCGCCTACGTGTGCTTGCGTCCCTAAATCCTTCATAGCAGTACTTACAAAGATAAGGGGCTTCCCCTGTATGCCGTCTCACATGGACACGAAGGCCACTCGCTGATTTAAGCTCCGCTCCACAATACGCACAGATGTGCCTGCGGACATCAGCTGAAACAAACATGTTAAATCATTAACAGGGGTTAACATATTGTAATATATTAACAAACATTCTTATCTGTAGTGTATAAATAATCAGGTGACAAATCAATTTCCTACTTTATCTACCTCGTTTTTATTAAACAAAGGGGGTCATTTTAGTGAAACTTAACTCAAACCTGCTTTATCTATCACGATTTTATTGATAAGAGATGGTCATGATATGTAACTGAACTCATTTCTACTTTTTTTTATCACGTTTTAAGTAGAGGAAAAATCTTTCAAAGACGCCACCAGGCGAGTTGGATTTCCACCAACTAAAAAACCCTTGCTGGGAGTAATGCACACATCGTAAGACTACCTTTCAGTATTACTTTGCGTATGTGGAACTCATATTTTAATCCTTTTTTCAACCTTTTCTTTTCCTTTAAGTATGCTAGTTATCATTTCTTCAATGATTATCCATTCCTTTTCGTTTTCTAGCATTTGTGTCATAATATTGTACACCGTTATATCTTGCCCAATTTGTCGCGCGTATTTCTGCCTTAAATTACTCCACTTGTTACATATTAATATTGTATGTTCAGGTGTGTCTTTTGCTTCACAGTATGTGCAGGCCTCGCTGTTTACCAGATTCATTTTATATACCTAAGTTTTAAAGCGTGTGTGTCCAGATAAGAATTGGGTAAGGTAGTATCCCACTTGTCCATGTTTTCTCTTTAGCCAAGGTTCTATATTTGGTATCAAAATCTTGGTCCATTGTACTTTTTCACCTTCTAGCAAGCTGGTTGATGTATCACTGTATATTTCTGTAGGTGTTCCATACAATCTTAAGGGATAAGTGCTTTGTGTGACAGCTACACAAAGTAGAGAAGACTGATTGCACAGAGGCATGAGTTACTATAGCAAGCTGGTTGATGTATCACTATATATTACTGTATGTATTCCATACAAGCATAAGGGATAAGTGCTCTGTGTGTGAGGTACACAAAATAGAGAAAACTGATTGCACAGAGGCATAAGTTACTATAGCAAGCTGGTTGATGTATCACTGTATGTATTCCATACAAACATAAGGGATAAGTGCTTTGTGTAACAGCTACACAAGGTAGAGAAAACTGATTGCACAGAGGCATGAGTTACTATAGCAAGCTGGTTGTTGTATCCCTGTATATTACTGTATGTGTTCCATACAAACATAAGGGATAGGTGCTTCGTTTGACAGCTACACAAAGTAGGGAAAACTGATTGCACAGAGGCATGAGTTACTATAGCAAGCTGGTTGATGAATCACTCTATGTATTCCATAAAATCATAAGGGATAAGTGCTTTGTGTGACAGCTACACAAAGTAGATAAAACGGATTGCACAAAGGCTGAGTACTGATATTATAATGACCAACTCAACATAAGATGAAACAAACGTACACCTACCTTTTCGTGTCGCCTACGGGTGCTTGCGTCCCTAACTCCTTCATAGCAGTACATACAAAGATAAGGGGCTTCCCCTGTATGCCGTCTCACATGGATACGAAGGCCACTCGCTGATTTAAGCCCCGCTCCACAATACGCACAGATGTGCCTGCGGACATCAGCTGAAACAAAAATGTTAAATAATTAACAGGGGTTAATATATTGTAATATATTAAGACATTTTTATCTGTAGTGTATTAATAATCAGATGACAAATCAGATTCCTACTTTATCTACCTCGTTTTTATTAAACAAAGGGGGGTCATTTTAGTGCAACTTAACTCAAACCTGCTTTATCTATCACGATTTTATTGATAAGAGAGGGTCATGATATGTAACTGAACTCATTTCTACTTTGCTTATTACGTTTTAAGTAAGAAGAGGTCATGCTGGAGTAACTGAACTCATTTCTACTTTGTTTATCACGTTTTAAGTAAGAACAGGAAGTCATATTAGAGTAACTGAACTACTTTCTACTTTGTTTATCACGTTTTTAGTAAGAAGAGGTGGTCATGCTAGAGTAACTTAACTCATTTCTACTTTTTTTTCTCACGTTTTAAGTAAGAAGAGGTCATGTTAGAGTAACTGAACTCATTTCTTCGTTTATCACGTTTTAAGTAAGAGGGGGTCATGCTGGATTAACTGAACTTATTTCTACTTTTTTATCACGTTTTAAGTAGGGGAAAATCTTTCAAAGACGCCACAAGGCGAGTTGGATTTCCACCAACCAAAAAACCCCTGCTGGGAGTAATGCACATATCGTAAGACTACCTTTCAGTATTAGTTCGCGTATGTGGAACTCATATTTTAATCCTTTTTTCATCCTTTTCTTTTCCTTTAAGTATGCTAGTTATCATTTCTTGATTGATTATCCATTTCTTTTCGTTTTCTAGCATTTGTCTCATAATATTGTCCACCGTCATATCATGCCCAATTTGTCGCGCGTAAATCTGCCTTTAATTACACCACTTGTTACAAATTATTGTATACTCAGGCGAGTATTTTGCTTCACAGTATGCCCAGGCCTCGCTGTTTACCAGATTCATTATATACATATAAAGTTTTAAAGCGTCCGTGTCCAGATAAGAATTGGGTAAGGTAGTATCCCACTTGTCCATGTTTTCTCTTCAGCCAAGGTGCTGTATTTGATATCAAAATCTTGGTCCATTGTACTGTTTCACTTTCTAGCAAGCTGGTTGATGTATCACTGTATATTACTGTATGTGTTCCATACAAACATAAGGGATAAGTGCTTTGTGTGACAGCTACACAAAGTAGAGAAGACTGATTGCACAGAGGCATGAGTTACTATAGCAACCTGGTTGATGTATCACTGTATAGTACTGTATCTGTTCCATACAAACATATGGGATGTGCTCTGTGGGAGGGGTACACAAAATAGAGAAAATTGACTGCATAGATACATTAGTTACTATAACCAGCTGATTGTGGTATCACTGTATCTTTGTGCTTGTGTTCCATACAAACATAAGGGATAATTGCATTGTGTGACAGCTACACAAAGTATAGAAAACTGATTGCACAGAGACATGAGTTACTATAGCAAGCTGGTTGATGTATCACTGTATGTATTCCATACAAACATAAGGGATCGTGCTTTGTGTGACAGCTACACAAAGTAGAGAAAACTGATTGCACAGAGGCATGAGTTACTATAGGAGGCTGGTTGATGTATCACTGTATGTATTCCATACAAACATAAGGGATAAGTGCTTTGTGTGACAGCTACACAAAGTAGAGAAAACTGATTGCACAGAGGCATGAGTTACTATAGCAAGCTGGTTGATGTATCACTGTATGTATTCCATACAAACATAAGGGATAAGTGCTTTGTGTGACAGCTACACAAAGCAGAGAAAACTGATTGCACAGAGGCATGAGTTACTATAGCAAGCTGGTTGATGTATCACTGTATGTATTCCATACAAACATAAGGGATAAGTGCTTTGTGTGACAGCTACACAAAGCAGAGAAAACTGATTGCACAGAGGCATGAGTTACTATAGCAAGCTGGTTGATGTATCACTGTATGTATTCCATACAAACATAAGGGATAAGTGCTTTGTGTGACAGCTACACAAAGCAGAGAAAACTGATTGCACAGAGGCATGAGTTACTATAGCAAGCTGGTTGATGTATCACTGTATGTATTCCATACAAACATAAGGGATAAGTGCTTTGTGTGACAGCTACACAAAGTAGAGAAAACTGATTGCACAGAGGCATGAGTTACTATAGGAAGCTGATTGATGTATCACTGTATATTACTGTATGTATTCCATACAAACATCAGGTATATGTGCTCTGTGTGTGAGGTATACAAAATAGAGAAAACTGGTTACACAGAGGCACTAGTTACTATAGCAAGCTGTTTGATGTATCACTGTGTATTACTGTATGTGTTCTATACAAACATAAGGGATAGGTGCTTTGTGTGACAGCTACACAAAGTAGAGAAAACTGCTTGCGCAGAGGCATAAGTTACTATAGCAAGCTGGTTGTTGTGTCACTGTATATTACTGTATATGTTCCATACAAACATAAGGAATAAGTGCTTTGTGTGACAGCTACACAAAGTAAAGAAAACTGATTGCACAGAGGCATGAGTTACTATAGCAGGTAGGTTGATGTATCACTGTATGTATTCCATACAAACATAAGGGATAAGTGCTTTGTGTGACAGCTACACAAAGTACAGAAAACTGATTGCACAGAGGCATGAGTTACTATAGCAAGCTGGTTGACGTATCACTGTATATTAGTGTATATGTTGCATACAAACATAAGGGATAAGTGCTTTGTGTCACAGCTATACAAAGTAAAGAAAACTGATTGCACAGAGGCATGAGTTACTATAGCAAGCTGGTTGATGTATCACTGTATATTAGTGTATATGTTGCATACAAACATAAGGGATAAGTGCTTTGTGTCACAGCTATACAAAGTAAAGAAAACTGATTGCACAGAGGCATGAGTTACTATAGCAAGCTGGTTGATGTATCACTATGTATTCCATAAAATTATAAGGGATAAGTGCTTTGTGTGACAGCTACACAAAGTAAAGAAAACTGATTGCTCAGAGGCATGAGTTACTATAGCAAGTTGGTTGATTTATCACTGTATATTACTGTATGTTATCCATACAAACATAAGGGATAGGTGCTTTGTGTTACAGCTACACATATTAGAGAAAACTGATTGCACAGAGGCATGAGTTACTATAGCAAGCTGGTTGATGTATCACTGGTTATTACTGTATGTGTTCCATACAAACATATGGGATATGTGCTCTGTGGGAGGTGTACACAAAATAGAGAAAATTCACTGCATAGATGCATTAGTTACTATAACCAGCTGATTGTGATATCACTGTATCTTCATGCTTGTGTTCCATACAGACATAAGGGATAATTGCTTTGAGTGACAGCTACACAAAGTATAGAAAACTGATGGCACAGAGGCATGAGTTACTATAGCAAGCTGGTTGATGTATCACTGTATGTATTCCATACAAACATAAGGGATAAGTGCTTTGTGAGACAGCTACACAAAGTAGAGAAAACTGATTGCACAGAGGCATGAGTTACTATAGCAAGTTGGTTTATGTATCACTATGTATTCCATACAAACATAAGGGATATGTGCTTTGTGTGACAGCTACACAAAGTAGAGAAAACCGATTGGACAGAGGCATGAGTTACTATAGCAAGCTGGTTGATGTATCACTGTATGTATTCCATACAAACATAAGGGATATGTGCTTTGGGTGACAGCTACACAAAGTAAAGAAAACTGATGGCACAGAGGCATGAGTTACTATAGCAAGCAGGTTGATGTATCACTGTATGTAGTCCATACAAACATAAGGGATAGGTGCTTTGTGTGACAGCTACACAAAGTAGAGAAAACTGATTGCACAGAGGCATGAGTTTCTATAGCAAGCTGGTTGATGTATCACTGTATGTATTCCATACAAACATAAGGGATAAGTGCTTTGTGTGACAGCTACACAAAGTAGAGAAACCTGATTGCACAGAGGCATGAGTTACTATAGGAAGCTGATTGATGTATCACTGTATATTACTGTATGTATTCCATACAAACATAAGGTATATGTGCTCTGTGTGTGAGGTATACAAAATAGAGAAAACTGGTTACACAGAGGCACGAGTTACTATAGCAAGCTGTTTGATGTATCACTGTGTATTACTGTATGTGTTCTATACAAATATAAGGGATAGGTGCTTTGTGTGACAGCTACACAAAGTAGAGAAAACTGATTGCGCAGAGGCATGAGTTACTATAGCAAGCTGGTTGATGTATCACTGTGTATTACTGTATGTGTTCTATACAAACATAAGGTATAGGTGCTTTGTGTGACAGCTACACAAAGTAGAGAAAACTGATTGCGCAGAGGCATAAGTTACTATAGCAAGCTGGTTGTTGTGTCACTGTGTATTACTGTATGTGTTCTATACAAACATAAGGGATAGGTGCTTTGTGTGACAGCTACACAAAGTAGAGAAAACTGATTGCGCAGAGGCATAAGTTACTATAGCAAGCTGGTTGTTGTGTCACTGTATATTACTGTATATGTTCCATACAAACATAAGGGATAAGTGCTTTGTGTGACAGCTACACAAAGTAAAGAAAACTGATTGCACAGAGGCATGAGTTACTATAGCAGGTTGGTTGATGTATCACTGTATGTATTCCATACAAACATAACGGATAAGTGCTTTGTGTGATAGCTACACAAAGTACAGAAAACTGATTGCACAGAGGCATGAGTTACTATATCAAGCTGTTTGATGTATCACTGTATATTACTGTATGTGTTCCATACAAACATAAGGGATAAGTGCTTTGTGTGACAGCTACACAAAGTAAAGTTAACTGATTGCACAGAGGCATGAGTTACTATAGCAAGCTGGTTGACGTATCACTGTATATTAGTGTATATGTTGCATACAAACATAAGGGATAAGTGCTTTGTGTCACAGCTATACAAAGTAAAGAAAACTGATTGCACAGAGGCATGAGTTACTATAGCAATCTGGTTGATGTATCACTATGTATTCCATAAAATTATAAGGGATAAGTGCTTTGTGTGACAGCTACACAAAGTAAAGAAAACTGATTGCTCAGAGGCATGAGTTACTATAGCAAGTTGGTTGATTTATCACTGTATATTACTGTATGTTATCCATACAAACATAAGGGATAGGTGCTTTGTGTTACAGCTACACATATTAGAGAAAACTGATTGCACAGAGGCATGAGTTACTATAGCAAGCTGGTTGATGTATCACTGGTTATTACTGTATGTGTTCCATACAAACATATGGGATATGTGCTCTGTGGGAGGTGTACACAAAATAGAGAAAATTGACTGCATAGATGCATTAGTTACTATAACCAGCTGATTGTGATATCACTGTATCTTCATGCTTGTGTTCCATACAGACATAAGGGATAATTGCTTTGAGTGACAGCTACACAAAGTATAGAAAACTGATGGCACAGAGGCATGAGTTACTATAGCAAGCTGGTTGATGTATCACTGTATGTATTCCATACAAACATAAGGGATAAGTGCTTTGTGAGACAGCTACACAAAGTAGAGAAAACTGATTGCACAGAGGCATGAGTTACTATAGCAAGTTGGTTTATGTATCACTATGTATTCCATACAAGCATAAGGGATATGTGCTTTGTGTGACAGCTACACAAAGTAGAGAAAACCGATTGGACAGAGGCATGAGTTACTATAGCAAGCTGGTTGATGTATCACTGTATGTATTCCATACAAACATAAGGGATATGTGCTTTGGGTGACAGCTACACAAAGTAAAGAAAACTGATGGCACAGAGGCATGAGTTACTATAGCAAGCTGGTTGATGTATCACTGTATGTATTCCATACAAACATAAGGGATAGGTGCTTTGTGTGACAGCTACACAAAGTAGAGAAAACTGATTGCACAGAGGCATGAGTTACTATAGCAAGCTGGTTGATGTATCACTGTATGTATTCCATACAAACATAAGGGATAAGTGCTTTGTGTGACAGCTACACAAAGTAGAGAAAACTGATTGCACAGAGGCATGAGTTACTATAGGAAGCTGATTGATGTATCACTGTATATTACTGTATGTATTCCATACAAACATAAGGTATATGTGCTCTGTGTGTGAGGTATACAAAATAGAGAAAACTGGTTACACAGAGGCACGAGTTACTATAGCAAGCTGTTTGATGTATCACTGTGTATTACTGTATGTGTTCTATACAAATATAAGGGATAGGTGCTTTGTGTGACAGCTACACAAAGTAGAGAAAACTGATTGCACAGAGGCATGAGCTACTATAGCAAGCTGGTTGTTGTATCAATATCTTTGTTTCTGTGCTTTATGGTTCAAATCTCCTTGATATTCAGAAGCTCCCAAAAATTTTACATAATACCGCAACAAAAAGACAGACCTGTGTGTTTACTGGGGGATAGTAATTACAACAGATGTAACATATCTTACGTTTCGGTTCCGTTTTGCACAAAGGCAGAACACTGATATTATAATGACCAGCTCAAAATAGGATGAAACAAACGCACACCTACCCTTTCGTGTCGCCTACGTGTGCTTGCGTCCCTAAATCCTTCATAGCAGTACTTACAAAGATAAGGGGCTTCCCCTGTATGCCGTCTCACATGGACACGAAGGCCACTCGCTGATTTAAGCTCCGCTCCACAATACGCACAGATGTGCCTGCGGACATCAGCTGAAACAAACATGTTAAATCATTAACAGGGGTTAACATATTGTAATATATTAACAAACATTCTTATCTGTAGTGTATAAATAATCAGGTGACAAATCAATTTCCTACTTTATCTACCTCGTTTTTATTAAACAAAGGGGGTCATTTTAGTGAAACTTAACTCAAACCTGCTTTATCTATCACGATTTTATTGATAAGAGATGGTCATGATATGTAACTGAACTCATTTCTACTTTTTTTTATCACGTTTTAAGTAGAGGAAAAATCTTTCAAAGACGCCACCAGGCGAGTTGGATTTCCACCAACTAAAAAACCCTTGCTGGGAGTAATGCACACATCGTAAGACTACCTTTCAGTATTACTTTGCGTATGTGGAACTCATATTTTAATCCTTTTTTCAACCTTTTCTTTTCCTTTAAGTATGCTAGTTATCATTTCTTCAATGATTATCCATTCCTTTTCGTTTTCTAGCATTTGTGTCATAATATTGTACACCGTTATATCTTGCCCAATTTGTCGCGCGTATTTCTGCCTTAAATTACTCCACTTGTTACATATTAATATTGTATGTTCAGGTGTGTCTTTTGCTTCACAGTATGTGCAGGCCTCGCTGTTTACCAGATTCATTTTATATACCTAAGTTTTAAAGCGTGTGTGTCCAGATAAGAATTGGGTAAGGTAGTATCCCACTTGTCCATGTTTTCTCTTTAGCCAAGGTTCTATATTTGGTATCAAAATCTTGGTCCATTGTACTTTTTCACCTTCTAGCAAGCTGGTTGATGTATCACTGTATATTTCTGTAGGTGTTCCATACAATCTTAAGGGATAAGTGCTTTGTGTGACAGCTACACAAAGTAGAGAAGACTGATTGCACAGAGGCATGAGTTACTATAGCAAGCTGGTTGATGTATCACTATATATTACTGTATGTATTCCATACAAGCATAAGGGATAAGTGCTCTGTGTGTGAGGTACACAAAATAGAGAAAACTGATTGCACAGAGGCATAAGTTACTATAGCAAGCTGGTTGATGTATCACTGTATGTATTCCATACAAACATAAGGGATAAGTGCTTTGTGTAACAGCTACACAAGGTAGAGAAAACTGATTGCACAGAGGCATGAGTTACTATAGCAAGCTGGTTGTTGTATCCCTGTATATTACTGTATGTGTTCCATACAAACATAAGGGATAGGTGCTTCGTTTGACAGCTACACAAAGTAGGGAAAACTGATTGCACAGAGGCATGAGTTACTATAGCAAGCTGGTTGATGAATCACTCTATGTATTCCATAAAATCATAAGGGATAAGTGCTTTGTGTGACAGCTACACAAAGTAGATAAAACGGATTGCACAAAGGCTGAGTACTGATATTATAATGACCAACTCAACATAAGATGAAACAAACGTACACCTACCTTTTCGTGTCGCCTACGGGTGCTTGCGTCCCTAACTCCTTCATAGCAGTACATACAAAGATAAGGGGCTTCCCCTGTATGCCGTCTCACATGGATACGAAGGCCACTCGCTGATTTAAGCCCCGCTCCACAATACGCACAGATGTGCCTGCGGACATCAGCTGAAACAAAAATGTTAAATAATTAACAGGGGTTAATATATTGTAATATATTAAGACATTTTTATCTGTAGTGTATTAATAATCAGATGACAAATCAGATTCCTACTTTATCTACCTCGTTTTTATTAAACAAAGGGGGGTCATTTTAGTGCAACTTAACTCAAACCTGCTTTATCTATCACGATTTTATTGATAAGAGAGGGTCATGATATGTAACTGAACTCATTTCTACTTTGCTTATTACGTTTTAAGTAAGAAGAGGTCATGCTGGAGTAACTGAACTCATTTCTACTTTGTTTATCACGTTTTAAGTAAGAACAGGAAGTCATATTAGAGTAACTGAACTACTTTCTACTTTGTTTATCACGTTTTTAGTAAGAAGAGGTGGTCATGCTAGAGTAACTTAACTCATTTCTACTTTTTTTTCTCACGTTTTAAGTAAGAAGAGGTCATGTTAGAGTAACTGAACTCATTTCTTCGTTTATCACGTTTTAAGTAAGAGGGGGTCATGCTGGATTAACTGAACTTATTTCTACTTTTTTATCACGTTTTAAGTAGGGGAAAATCTTTCAAAGACGCCACAAGGCGAGTTGGATTTCCACCAACCAAAAAACCCCTGCTGGGAGTAATGCACATATCGTAAGACTACCTTTCAGTATTAGTTCGCGTATGTGGAACTCATATTTTAATCCTTTTTTCATCCTTTTCTTTTCCTTTAAGTATGCTAGTTATCATTTCTTGATTGATTATCCATTTCTTTTCGTTTTCTAGCATTTGTCTCATAATATTGTCCACCGTTATATCATGCCCAATTTGTCGCGCGTAAATCTGCCTTTAATTACACCACTTGTTACAAATTATTGTATACTCAGGCGAGTATTTTGCTTCACAGTATGCCCAGGCCTCGCTGTTTACCAGATTCATTATATACATATAAAGTTTTAAAGCGTCCGTGTCCAGATAAGAATTGGGTAAGGTAGTATCCCACTTGTCCATGTTTTCTCTTCAGCCAAGGTGCTGTATTTGATATCAAAATCTTGGTCCATTGTACTGTTTCACTTTCTAGCAAGCTGGTTGATGTATCACTGTATATTACTGTATGTGTTCCATACAAACATAAGGGATAAGTGCTTTGTGTGACAGCTACACAAAGTAGAGAAGACTGATTGCACAGAGGCATGAGTTACTATAGCAACCTGGTTGATGTATCACTGTATAGTACTGTATCTGTTCCATACAAACATATGGGATGTGCTCTGTGGGAGGGGTACACAAAATAGAGAAAATTGACTGCATAGATACATTAGTTACTATAACCAGCTGATTGTGGTATCACTGTATCTTTGTGCTTGTGTTCCATACAAACATAAGGGATAATTGCATTGTGTGACAGCTACACAAAGTATAGAAAACTGATTGCACAGAGACATGAGTTACTATAGCAAGCTGGTTGATGTATCACTGTATGTATTCCATACAAACATAAGGGATCGTGCTTTGTGTGACAGCTACACAAAGTAGAGAAAACTGATTGCACAGAGGCATGAGTTACTATAGGAGGCTGGTTGATGTATCACTGTATGTATTCCATACAAACATAAGGGATAAGTGCTTTGTGTGACAGCTACACAAAGTAGAGAAAACTGATTGCACAGAGGCATGAGTTACTATAGCAAGCTGGTTGATGTATCACTGTATGTATTCCATACAAACATAAGGGATAAGTGCTTTGTGTGACAGCTACACAAAGTAGAGAAAACTGATGGCACAGAGGCATGAGTTACTATAGCAAGCTGGTTGATGTATCACTGTATGTATTCCATACAAACATAAGGGATAAGTGCTTTGTGTGACAGCTACACAAAGTAGAGAAAACTGATTGCACAGAGGCATGAGTTACTATAGGAAGCTGGTTGATGTATCACTGTATATTACTGTATATGTTCCATACAAACATAAGGGATAAGTGCTTTGTGTGACAGCTACACAAAGTACAGAAAACTGATTGCACAGAGGCATGAGTTACTATATCAAGCTGTTTGATGTATCACTATGTATTCCATACAAACATAAGGGATAGGTGCTTTGTGTTACAGCTACACAAAGTAGAGAAAACTGATTGCACAGAGGCATGAGTTACTATAGCAAGTTGGTTTATGTATCACTATGTATTCCATACAAACATAAGGGATAAGTGCTTTGTGTGACAGCTACACAAAGTAGAGAAAACTGATTGCACAGAGGCATGAGTTACTATAGCAAGCTGGTTGTTGTATCACTGTATATTACTGTATGTGTTCCATACAAACATAAGGTATATGTGCTCTGTGTGTGAGGTATACAAAATAGAGAAAACTGGTTACACAGAGGCACGAGTTACTATAGCAAGCTGTTTGATGTATCACTGTGTATTACTGTATGTGTTCTATACAAATATAAGGGATAGGTGCTTTGTGTGACAGCTACACAAAGTAGAGAAAACTGATTGCGCAGAGGCATGAGTTACTATAGCAAGCTGGTTGTTGTATCACTGTATATTACTGTTTGTGTTCCATACAAACATAAGGGACAGATGTAACATATCTTACGTTTCGGTTCCGTTTTGCACAAAGGCTGAACACTGATATTATAATGACCAGCTCAACATAAGATGAAACAAACGTACACCTACCCTTTCGTGTCGCCTACGGGTGCTTGCGTCCCTAACTCCTTCATAGCAGTACATACAAAGATAAGGGGCTTCCCCTGTATGCCGTCTCACATGGATACGAAGGCCACTCGCTGATTAAAGCCCCGCTCCACAATACGCACAGATGTGCCTGCGGACATCAGCTGAAACAAAAATGTTAAATAATTAACAGGGGTTAACATATTATAGTATATTAACAAACATTCTTATCTGTAATGTATAAATAATCAGGTGACAAATCAGATTCCTACTTTATCTACCTCGTTTTTATTAAACAAAGGGGTCATTTTAGTTAAACTTAACTCATACCTGCTTTATCACGATTTTATTGAGAAGAGAGGGTCATGATATGTAACTGAACTCATTTATACTTTGCTTATTACGTTTTAAGTAAGTAGAGGTCATGCTGGAGTAACTAAGCTCAATTCTACTTTGTTTATCACGTTTTAAGTAAGAACAGGAAGTCATATTAGAGTAACTGAACTCATTTCTGCATTGTTTCTCACGTTTTAACTAAGAGGAGGTTATGCTGGAGTAACTGAACTCATTTCTACATGGTTTATCACGTTTTAAGTAAGTAGAGGTCATGCTGGAGTAACCGAACTCATTTTGACTTTATTACGTTTTAAGTAAGAAGAGGTCATGCTGGAGTAACTGAACTCATTTCTACTTTGTCTATCACGTTTTAATTAAGACGAGGAGGTCTTGATAAGCGTAATTGAGCTCATTTCTACTTTATCACGTTTTAAGTAAGAAGAGGAGGTCATGTTAAAGTAACTGAACTCATTTCTACTTCGTTTATCACGGTTTAAGTAAGAAGGGGTCATGCAAGAGTAACTGAACTCATTTCTTTTTTTATCACGTTTTAAGTAGGGGAAAAATCTTTCAAAGACGCCACTAGGCGAGTTGGATTTCCACAAACTAAAAAACCCCTGCTGGGAGTAATGCACACATCGTAAGACTACTTTTCAGTATTACTTCGCGTATGTGGAAGTCATATTTTAATCCTTTTTTCATTCTATTCTTTTCTGTTAAGTATGCTAGTTATCATTTCTTCAATGATTATCCATTTCTTTTCGTTTTCTAGCATTTGTGTCATAATATTGTCCACCGTTATATCTTGCCCAATTTGTCGCGCGTATTTCTGCCTTAAATTACTCCACTTGTTACATATTAATATTGTATGTTCAGGTGTGTCTTGCTTCACAGTATGTGCAGGCCTCGATGTTTACCAGATTCATTTTATATACCTAAGTATTAAAGCGTGCGTGTCCAGATAAGAATTGGGTAAGGTAGTATCCCACTTGTCCATGATTTCTCTTCAGCCAAGGTTCTATATTTGGTATCAAAAACTTGGTCCATTGTGCTGTTTCACTTTATAGCAAGCTGGTTGATGTATCACTGTATATTACTGTAGGTGTTCCATACAAACATAGGGGATAAGTGCTTTGTGTGACAGCTACACAAAGTAGAGAAGACTGATTGCACAGAGGAATGAGTTACTATAGCAACCTGGTTGATGTATCACTGTATATTACTGTATTGTTCCATACAAACATATGGGATATGTGCTCTGTGGGAAAGGTACACAAAATAGACAGGTGACTGCATAGGTACATTAGTTACTATAACCAGCTGATTTGCTATCACTGTATCTTCATGCTTGTGTTCCATACAAACATAAGGGATAATTGCTTTGTGTGACAGGTACACAAAGTAGAGAAAACTGATTGCACAGAGGCATGAGTTACTATAGCAAGCTGGTTGATGTATCACTGTATATTACTGTATGTATTCCATACAAGCATAAGGGATAAGTGTTCTGTGTGTGAGGTACACAAAATAGAGAAAACTGATTGCACAGAGGCATAAGTTACTATAGCAAGCTGGTTGATGTATCACTGTATGTATTCCATACAAACATAAGGGATAAGTGCTTTGTGTAACAGCTACACAAGGTAGAGAAAACTGATTGCACAGAGGCATGAGTTACTATAGCAAGCTGGTTGTTGTATCCCTGTATATTACTGTATGTGTTCCATACAAACATAAGGGATAGGTGCTTTGTTTGACAGCTACACAAAGTAGAGAAAACTGATTGCACAGAGGCATGAGTTACTATAGCAAGCTGGTTGATGAATCACTGTATGTATTCCATAAAAACATAAGGGATAAGTGCTTTGTGTGACAGCTACACAAAGTAGATAAAACGGATTGCACAGAGGCATGAGTTAATATAGCAAGCTGGTTGTTGTATCAGTATCTTTGTTTCTGTGCTTTATGGTTCAAATCTCCTTGATATTCAGAAGGTCCCAAAAATTTGACATAATACCGCAACAAAAAGTCAGACCTGCGTATTTACTGGGGGATAGTAATTACAACAGATGTAACATATCTTACGTTTCGGTTCAGTTTTGCACAAAGGCTGAACACTGATATTATAATGACCAGCTCAACATAAGATGAAACAAACGTACACCTACCCTTTCGTGTCGCCTACGGGTGCTTGCGTCCCTAACTCCTTCATAGCAGTACATACAAAGATAAGGGGCTTCCCCTGTATGCCGTCTCACATGGATACGAAGGCCACTCGCTGATTTAAGCCCCGCTCCACAATACGCACAAATGTGCCTGCGGACATCAGCTGAAACAAAAATGCTAAATAATTAACAGGGGTTAACATATTGTAATATATTAACAGACATTTTTATCTGTAGTGTATTAATAATCAGATGACAAATCAGATTCCTACTTTATCTACCTCGTTTTTATTAAACAAAGCGGGTCATTTTAGTGCAACTTAACTCAAACCTGCTTTATCTATCACGATTTTATTGATAAGAGATGGTCATGATATGTAACTGAACTCATTTCTACTTTGCTTATTACGTTTTAAGTAAGAACAGGAAGTCATATTAGAGTAACTGAACGACTTTCTACTTTGTTTATCACGTTTTAGTAAGAAGAGGTGGTCATGCTAGAGTAACTTAACTCATTTCTACTTTTTTTTCTCACGTTTTAAGTAAGAAGAGGAGGTCATGTTAGAGTAACTGAACTCATTTCTTCGTTTATCACGTTTTAAGTAAGAAGGGGTCATGCTGGATTAGCTGAACTTATTTCTACTTTATCACGTTTTAAGTAGAGGAAAATCTTTCAAAGACGCCACAATGCGAGTTGGATTTCCACCAACCAAAAAACCCCTGCTGGGAGTAATGCACATATCGTAAGACTACCTTTCAGTATTAGTTCGCGTATGTGGAACTCATATTTTAATCCTTTTTTCATCCTTTTCTTTTCCTTTAAGTATGCTAGTTATCATTTCTTGAATGATTATCCATTTCTTTTCGTTTTCTAGCATTTGTCTCATAATATTGTCCACCGTTATATCATGCCCAATTTGTCGCAAGTAAATCTGCCTTTAATTACACCACTTGTTACAAATTATTGTATACTCAGGCGAGTCTTTTGCTTCACAGTATGCCCAGGCCTCGCTGTTTACCAGATTCATTATATACATATAAAGTTTTAAAGCGTCCGTGTCCAGATAAGAATTGGGTAAGGTAGTATCCCACTTGTCCATGTTTTCTCTTCAGCCAAGGTGCTATATTTGGTATCAAAATCTTGGTCCATTGTACTGTTTCACTTTCTAGCAAGCTGGTTGATGTATCACTGTATATTACTGTATGTGTTCCATACAAACATAAGGGATAAGTGCTTTGTGTGACAGCTACACAAAGTAGAGAAGACTGATTGCACAGAGGCATGAGTTACTATAGCAACCTGGTTGATGTATCACTGTATAGTACTGTATGTGTTCCATACAAACATATGGGATGTGCTCTGTGGGAGGGGTACACAAAATAGAGAAAATTGACTGCATAGATACATTAGTTACTATAACCAGCTGATTGTGGTATCACTGTATCTTTGTGCTTGTGTTCCATACAAACATAAGGGATAATTGCATTGTGTGACAGCTACACAAAGTATAGAAAACTGATTGCACAGAGACATGAGTTACTATAGCAAGCTGGTTGATGTATCACTGTATGTATTCCATACAAACATAAGGGATAATTGCATTGTGTGACAGCTACACAAAGTAGAGAAAACTGATTGCACAGAGGCATGAGTTACTATAGCAGGTTGGTTGATGTATCACTGTATGTATTCCATACAAACATAAGGGATAAGTGCTTTGTGTGACAGCTACACAAAGTAGAGAAAACTGATTGCACAGAGGCATGAGTTACTATAGCAAGCTTGTTGATGTATCACTGTATGTATTCCATACAAACATAAGGGATAAGTGCTTTGTGTGACAGCTACACAAAGCAGAGAAAACTGATTGCACAGAGGCATGAGTTACTATAGCAAGCTGGTTGTTGTATCAGTATCTTTGTTTTTGTGCTTTATGGTTCAAATCTCCTTGATATTCAGAAGGTCCCAAAAAATTTGACATAATACCTCAACAAAAACAGACAGACCTGCGTATTTACTGGGGGATAGTAATTACAACAGATGTAACATATCTTGCGTTTCGGTTAAGTTTTGTACAAAAGCTGAACACTGATATTATAATGACCAGCTCAACATAAGATGAAACAAACGTACACCTACCCTTTCGTGTCGCCTAAGGGTGCTTGCGTCTCTAAATCCTTCATAGTAGTACATACAAACATAAGGGGCTTCCCCTGTATGCCGTCTCACATGGACACGAAGGCCACTCGCTGATTTAAACCCTGCTCCACAATACGCACAGATGTGCCTGCGGACATCAGCTGAAACAAAAATGTTAAATAATTAACAGGGGTTAACATATTGTAATATATTAAGACATTTTTATCTGCAGTGTATAAATATTCAGGTGACAAATCAGATTCCTACTTTATCTACCTCGTTTTTATTAAACAAAGGGGTCATTTTAGTGAAACTTAACTCAAACCTGCTTTATCTATCACGATTTTATTGAGAAGAGAGGGTCATGATATGTAACTGAACTCATTTATACTTTGCTTATTACGTTTTTAGTAAGAAGAGGTCATGCTGGATTAACTGAACTCATTTCTACTTTGTTTATCACGTTTTAAGTAAGAAGAGGTCATGCTGGAGTAACTGAACTCATTTCTAGTTTGTTTGTCATGTTGTAACTAAGAAGAGCTCATGCTGGAGTAACAGAACTCATTTCTACTTTGTTTATTACGTTTTAAGTAAGAAGAGGTCATGCTGGAGTAACTGAACTTATTTCTACTTTGTTTATCACGTTTTAAGTAAGACGAGGAGGTCGTGTTAGAGTAACTGAACTCATTTCTACTTTTCTTATCACGTTTTAAGGTAAGACGAGGAGGTCGTGTTAGAGTAACTGAACTCATTTATACTTTTCTTATCACATTCTAAGTAATAAGAGGAGATCATGTTAGAGTAACTAAACGCATTTCTACTTTATCACGTTTTGAGTAAGAAGAGTTCATGTTAGAGTAACTGAACTCATTTCTAGTTTGTTTATCACGTTTTAAGTAAGAAGAGGTCATGTTAGAGTAACTAAACGCATTTCTACTTTATCACGTTTTGAGTAAGAAGAGTTCATGTTAGAGTAACTGAACTCATTTCTAGTTTGTTTATCACGTTTTAAGTAGGGGAAAATTTTTCAAAGACGCCACCAGGCGAGTTGGATTTCCACCAACTAAAAAACCCCAGCTGGGAGTAATGCACACATCGTAAGACTGCCACATACGCGAAGTAATACTGAAACGTACTCATATTTTAATCCTTTTTTCATCCTTTTCTTTTCCTTTAAGTATGCTAGTTATCATTTTTTCAATGATTATCCATTTCTTTTCGTGTTCTAGCATTTGTGTCATAATATTGTCCACCGTTATATTTTGCCCAATTTGTCGCGCGTATTTCTGCCTTAAATTACTCACACCTGAACATACAATATTAATATGTAACAAGTGGTCTTTTGCTTCACAGTATGCCCAGGCCTCGCTGTTTACCAGATTCATTATATACATATAAAGTTTTAAAGCGTCCGTGTCCAGATAAGAATTGGGTAAGGTAGTATCCCACTTGTCCATGTTTTCTCTTCAGCCAAGGTTCTATATTTGGTATAAAAATCTTGGTCCATTGTACTGTTTCACTTTCTAGTTCTCATTCCGTTTGCCATGTTTTAATAGAAGAAACTCTTACCTGTACTCTATGTATTTTGTTATTTATATTTCCATATGACCGCTCTTTGGCTAATAAATGTATGGGTATAGTTCCTGCTATAGCTTGATGTTCTTAGTGGAAACTGTTCTGTATGCACTTGCTATTGTTATGGCAATCTTTCGCTGCAGTCTTTCAATTACTCTTCTATATGTTTTCTTTTCTATCCCAGACTTCCAGACTGGAGCGCAGTAAAGGATTATGGAGTTAATTACGCTCCCAAGTACTTTTCTTTTCCCTTCACGTTTTAAGTAAGAAGAGCAGGTCATGCTAGAGTAACTGAACGCATTGTTGCTTTATCTATCAAGTTTTATGTAAGAAGAGCAGGTCATGCTAGAGTAACTGAACTCATTTTTACTTTGTTTATCCCGTTCTAAGTAAGAAGAGCAGGTCATTTAAGAGTAAATGAACTCTTTTCTACTTTGTTTATCACGTTCTAAGTAAGAAAAGGAGGTCATGCTAGAGTAACTGAACTCATTTCTACTTAGTTTATCACGTTTTAAGTAAGAAGAGGAGGTCATGATACAGTAACTGAACTCATTGCTACTTTATCATGACCTCCTCTTCTTACTTAAAACGTGATACAGTAACTGAACTCATTTCTACTTTGTTTATCACGTTCTAAGTAAGAAGAGGAGGTCATGATACAGTAACTGAACTCATTTCTACTTTGTTTATCCCGTTTTAAGTAAGAAGAGGAGGTCATGATACAGTAACTGAACTCATTTCTACTTTGTTTATCCCGTTTTAAGTAAGAAGAGGAGGTCATGATACAGTAACGTAACTCATTTATACTTTGTTTATCACGTTTTAAGTAAGAAAAGGTGGTCATGATACAGTAACCGAACTCATTGTTGCTTTATCTATCACGTTTTCTGTAAGTAGAGTTGGTTATTTTGGTGTAATTGATCAGATTGGTACTGTATCTATGATGTCACTGGTAGTTAGAGGTGGTCATTTTGGTGTAATTGATCAGATTGGTACTTTACCTATGATGTCACTGATAGGTAAAAGTGGTCATTTTGGTGTAATTGATCAGATTGGTACTTTATCTATGATGTCACTGGTAGGTAAAGTGGTTATATTGGTGTAATTGATAAGATTGGTACTTTATCTGTGATGTCACTGGTAGGTAAAAGTGGTCATTTTGGTGTAATTGATCAGATTGGTACTTTATCTATGATGTCACTGGTAGGTAAAAGTGGTTATATTGGTGTAATTGATAAGATTGGTACTTTATGTTGTCACTAGTAGGTAAAGGTGGTCATATTGTTTTAATTGATAAGATTGGTACTTTATCTGTGATGTGACTATTAGGTAAAAGTGGTCATTTTGGTGTAATTGATCAGATTGTTACTTTATGTTGTCACTAGTAGGTAAAGGTGGTCATATTGGTGTAATTGATCAGATTGTTACTTTATCTGTGATGTCACTATTAGGTAAAAGTGGTCATTTTGGTGTAATTGATCAGATTGGTACTTTATGTTGTCACTAGTAGGTAAAGGTGGTCATATTGGTGTAATTGATCAGATTATTACTTTATCTATGATGTCACTAGTAGGTAGAGGTGTTCATATTGGTGTAATTGATAAGATTGGTACTTTATCTATGATGTCACTAGTAGGTAGAGGTGGTCATATTGGTGTAATTGATAAGATTGGTACTTTATGTTGTCACTAGTAGGTAAAGGTGGTCATATTGTTGTAATTGATCAGATTGGTACTTTATGTTGTCACTAGTAGGTAAAGGTGGTCATAATGTGTAATTGAACAGATTGGTACTTTATCTATGATGTCACTAGTAGGTAGAGGTGTTCATATTAGTGTAATTGATCAGATTGGTACTTTATGATGTCACTAGTAGGTAAAGGTGGTCATATTGGTGTAATTGATAAGATTGGTACTTTATGATGTCACTAGTAGGTAAAGGTGGTCATATTGGTGTAATTGATAAGATTGGTACCTTGTCTATGTTGTCACTAGTAGCTAGAAGTGTTCCTGTTATGTAATTGATCACATTAGTACTTTATCTATGTTGTCACTAGTAGCTAGACGTGTTCCCGTTATGTAATTGATCACATTAGTACTTTATCTATGATGTCACTAGTAGGTAGAGGTGGTCATATCAGCTTAAATGATAAGATTATTACTAAATATATGGTGTCACTACTACGTAGAGGTGGGTATCTGAGTTTAAATGATAAGTTTATTACTTTATCAATGATGTCACTATTAGGGAGAGATGTTCATGTCAGTGCAACTGATCAGGTTGTTACTGTATCTTTGATGTCACTGGTACGTAGACGTGGTCATGTTATTGGGATTAAACAGATTGATGCTTTATCTATGTCTTTAGTAGACGGAGGAAGTCATGTTTGTGTAATTGATGAGATTATTAATGGATTTATCATGATACTGGCAGGTAGATACAATCATGTCGGTTTAATTGATCAGGTTATTACTTTATCTATGATATCACCAGTAGGGAGAGGACGTATGTCAGTGTAATTGATCCGATTGTTCCTTTAACTGTACTGACATTAGTAGATTGATGAATTCATATCAGTGCAATTGATCAGGTTAGTACTTTATCTTTAAATTCAATATTAATTCATAGAAGTCATTTCAGTATAATTGGTTAGATAAGTACTATATCTATGATGTTACTAGTAGGTGTACTGATCTCGGCAGTTTAGTTGATTAGGTCAATACTTTGTCTATGATGTCACTAGTAGGTAGAGGGAGTTATGTTAGTGTATTGATTAATTTGGTGCCTTATCTATGTTGGTAGTAGGTACAGGTGGTCATGTTTGTATAATTGATCAAGTTTGTACTTTATCTATGATGTCACTAGTAGGTAGAGGAAGTGATGTCGGTGTAATTGATCTGATTAGCTCTTTATCTTTGATGTCACTAGTAGGTAGATGTGGTCATGTCAGTGTAATTGATCAAGCTAGTACTTTATCTATGAAGCTTCTAGTAGATAGAGGAGGTCGTGTTGTAACTGACAAACTTATTACTTTATCTATGATGTCACTAGTAGACGGAGGTGGTCTTGTCAGTGTAATTGCTCAGATTAGTAATATATGTATGAAGATTATAGTAGAAAGAGGAGGTCATGTCGTCGTAATTGATCAACTTTTCACTTTATCTATGTCACTAGTAGAGCGAGATGGTCTTGTCAGTGTAATTGATAAGATTAGAATTATATTGTTTTGCAACATAGGTAGAGTTGGTCTTGTCAGTGTCATTGGTAGATTATTACTATATCTATGTCAGTAGGTTCAGGAGGTCATGTAAGTGTAAATGCTCTGATTAGTACTTTATGTCATTAGTAGGTACAGGAGGTCATGTAAGTGATAAGATCAGTGCTTTATGATGTCATTAGTTGGTATAGAAGGCCAAGTACGTGTAGCTGATTAGATTAGTACTTTATGTCATTAGTAGGTATAGGAGGTCATGTAAGTGTAAGTGACCAGATTAATGCTTTATGATGCCATTAGTAGGTATAGGAGGCCATGAAATGCAGGTGATCAGATTAGTACTTTATGATGTCATTAGTAGGTATAGGAGACCATGTAAGAGTAAGTGATCAGATTAGTACTTTATGGTGTCATATTAGGTACAGGAGGTCATGAAGTGCAGGTGATCAGATTAGTACTTTATGGTGTCATTAGTACGTATAGGTGGTCATGAAGTGCAGGTGATCAGATTAGTACTTTATGGTGTCATTAGTACGTATAGGTGGTCATGAAGTGCAGGTGATCAGATTAGTACTTTATGATGTCATCAGTACGTATAGGTGGTCATGAAGTGCAGGTGATCAGATTAGTACTTTATGGTGTCATTAGTACGTATAGGTGGTCATGAAGTGCAGGTGATCAGATTAGTACTTTATGGTGTCATTAGTAGGTACAGGAGGTCATGAAGTGCAGGTGATCAGATTAGTACTTTATGGTGTCATTAGTAGGTACAGGAGGTCATGAAGTGCAGGTGATCAGATTAGTACTTTATGGTGTCATTAGTAGGTACAGGAGGTCATGAAGTGCAGGTGATCAGATTAGTACTTTATGGTGTCATTAGTACGTATAGGAGGTCATGAAGTGCAGGTGATCAGATTAGTACTTTATGATGTCATTAGTACGTATAGGTGGTCATGAAGTGCAGGTGATCAGATTAGTACTTTATGGTGTCATTAGTACGTATAGGTGGTCATGAAGTGCAGGTGATCAGATTAGTACTTTATGGTGTCATTAGTAGGTACAGGAGGTCATGAAGTGCAGGTGATCAGATTAGTACTTTATGGTGTCATTAGTACGTATAGGTGGTCATGAAGTGCAGGTGATCAGATTAGTACTTTATGGTGTCATTAGTACGTATAGGTGGTCATGAAGTGCAGGTGATCAGATTAGTACTTTATGGTGTCATTAGTAGGTACAGGAGGTCATGAAGTGCAGGTGATCAGATTAGTACTTTATGGTGTCATTAGTAGGTACAGGAGGTCATGAAGTGCAGGTGATCAGATTAGTACTTTATGGTGTCATTAGTAGGTACAGGAGGTCATGAAGTGCAGGTGATCAGATTAGTACTTTATGGTGTCATTAGTACGTATAGGTGGTCATGAAGTGCAGGTGATCAGATTAGTACTTTATGGTGTCATTAGTACGTATAGGTGGTCATGAAGTGCAGGTGATCAGATTAGTACTTTATGGTGTCATTAGTACGTATAGGTGGTCATGAAGTGCAGGTGATCAGATTAGTACTTTATGGTGTCATTAGTACGTATAGGTGGTCATGAAGTGCAGGTGATCAGATTAGTACTTTATGGTGTCATTAGTACGTATAGGTGGTCATGAAGTGCAGGTGATCAGATTAGTACTTTATGGTGTCATTAGTACGTATAGGTGGTCATGAAGTGCAGGTGATCAGATTAGTTCTTTATGGTGTCATTAGTAGGTACAGGTGGTCATGAAGTGCAGGTGATCAGATTAGTACTTTATGGTGTCATTAGTAGGTACAGGAGGTCATGAAGTGCAGGTGATCAGATTAGTACTTTATGGTGTCATTAGTACGTATAGGAGGTCATGAAGTGCAGGTGATCAGATTAGTACTTTATGATGTCATTAGTAGGTACAGGAGGTCATGAAGTGCAGGTGATCAGATTAGTACTTTATGGTGTCATTAGTAGGTACAGGAGGTCATGAAGTGCAGGTGATCAGATTAGTACTTTATGGTGTCATTAGTAGGTACAGGAGGTCATGAAGTGCAGGTGATCAGATTAGTACTTTATGGTGTCATTAGTAGGTACAGGAGGTCATGAAGTGCAGGTGATCAGATTAGTACTTTATGGTGTCATTAGTAGGTACAGGAGGTCATGAAGTGCAGGTGATCAGATTAGTACTTTATGGTGTCATTAGTACGTATAGGTGGTCATGAAGTGCAGGTGATCAGATTAGTACTTTATGGTGTCATTAGTACGTATAGGTGGTCATGAAGTGCAGGTGATCAGATTAGTACTTTATGGTGTCATTAGTAGGTACAGGAGGTCATGAAGTGCAGGTGATCAGATTAGTACTTTATGGTGTCATTAGTAGGTACAGGAGGTCATGAAGTGCAGGTGATCAGATTAGTACTTTATGGTGTCATTAGTACGTATAGGTGGTCATGAAGTGCAGGTGATCAGATTAGTACTTTATGGTGTCATTAGTAGGTACAGGAGGTCATGAAGTGCAGGTGATCAGATTAGTACTTTATGGTGTCATTAGTAGGTACAGGAGGTCATGAAGTGCAGGTGATCAGATTAGTACTTTATGGTGTCATTAGTAGGTACAGGAGGTCATGAAGTGCAGGTGATCAGATTAGTACTTTATGGTGTCATTAGTACGTATAGGTGGTCATGAAGTGCAGGTGATCAGATTAGTACTTTATGGTGTCATTAGTAGGTACAGGAGGTCATGAAGTGCAGGTGATCAGATTAGAACTTTATATATCATGAGACTAGTAGACACAGGAAGTCAGGTCAGTGTAAGTAATTAGATTAATACTTTATCTATGATTTTAGTAGTGGAGATAGGAATTTTTGTAATTGATCGGATTTATACTTTACCTATGCCACTAAATGGTAGAGGAAATTTTGTCAGTGTAAGTTTTCAGATGAGTACTTTACCTTTGATGTCACTAGTAGGTAGATGTGGTCATGTCGGTGTAATTAATCGGATTAATACTTTACCTATGTCACTAGATGGTAGAGGAAATCTTGTTAGTGTAAGTTTTCAGATTAGTACCTTATCTGTGATGTCACTAGTAGGTAAAGGAAGTCATGTCACTGTAACGGATCAGATTTCTTTTCTCTGTCATGTTACTGGTAGCTAAAGGAAGTTATGTCATTGTAATTGATCAGATTTTTATTGCCTTTATCACGTTTCTGGTGGGCGGAGGGAGTCATGTCAGTGTAAATGTTCAGAGTTTGGTTTCGTATTATGTTCCTAGTAAATAGATATGGTCATGTCTGTGTAGCAAATCATATTTGTACTATCTCTTCCATGTGTAGAAGAGGTGATGTCAGGATAACAGATGAGATTTTTCTCTCTCTTCAATGTATGTACAGCAGAGGAAGTCCTGGCAGTGTACAGTGTACACTTATTTGCAAATGAAAAGAGCATATATTGAGTGAGATTATTTTCTATAGCTTGGGCAATTACTGTTACCTATGTGGTGAATATATAGAAATAATTTCATATGTTTTAGTTTTTGCTTGCAAGTGAAATACTCAAAGGTTGTAGTTCTCAAGTTAAATTGTTTCAGTAGTTATCTCATAGCTGTATATTGTATACTGGCAAGGTGCATAAATGTTTTCTTTAATGCTTATAAACCTAAGGTGATATTAAGTAAGCAACTGAATATCTGAATGAGTGCTTTAACTCTATAGTCGTCTGTAATATGCACAGGTTGTGGAAAAATACCACATCTATGTGACCCTCTACTGCTTTATTACTTGAATTTGTGTAATTCTATAAACATAGAAGAAACTTACATGGTGGGTGGAACTGGGTCGCACACCACGAGTATGTGGGAGGCCAGTCTGCTGCTACCCCTGAAAAGGAATGAAAAGCGTTTTAATTAATTGTTAACTTTGTTACCCAATTATGTAGTACTTTTGGGTTATAATAGTGCACTATATGTGTTGTGTACACATGGAGGGGACTGTTGGAATGGTTCATGAAGGATCTGGAAATTTGGATGTACATTGGTATACCAAGGGGCATCCACTCTTATTGCTAGGATCTAA
This sequence comes from Deroplatys truncata, assembly GCA_030765065.1. Classification (NCBI taxonomy): domain Eukaryota; kingdom Metazoa; phylum Arthropoda; class Insecta; order Mantodea; family Mantidae; genus Deroplatys; species Deroplatys truncata. Next base: position 25,698,028 of record CM060985.1, on the reverse strand, counting down.
TTTTGTACTGGTTGAATTCTTCGTATTGGTAAGTGTGGGGCCAACCTCAACAATGAGAATCCATACCAGCCTTATTAAAGAAGACTATAAGGCTATGCCTGCAGTGTAATTGCCTGGAGTTGTCATTCTTACTTGTGAATTATTGCTACAGTTTAATTAAGAAGCAAAAGTGAGCTTGTTGTTGAACTTAAATATCTGACCATCACTTCGTCTCCAGTTATGATGGTATATTTCTCAATTTTGCTTGAATGTGTGAATATTACTACTTTTGATGTTTTAGATTCATAAGGATCCTTTGTTTTAAGCAGGATTTGTGTACTGTATCTGCAAACTACTGTACGTAGTCTACTGCAGTTGTTTGGGTCTTTGCAAAAGGTTGCAATATTGTCTGCAAACTGTGCTATTGTGGTGCTATCATGTGGCATTAAATCAGAGACAAATTGTATTTACCATATAGAAAGGGAGCTAACACACTTCTTTGTGGTACTCAACTTCTACATTTCAGCATTGAGTTTGCTAGTTTAAATACTTAACAGGATAATTATTTATGACGTGATTTGAATAGTACAAACATTATATCACTCAAAAAGCACTTTTATTTAAATATTCCTCATGTCAAACATTCTAAAGGCCTTTTGTGTGTTCAGAAATGGTCCAAAAGTGAGAGCATTTGCTTCATAAGTATTATATATTGTGTGGAAGTCTCCGTGGACTTGAAAACTGGAATGAGAGACTCTTAAGGCAAACAAAATGTCCAGAATGAGTGAAATGTGACCTAAAGAAGCTTTGGAAGAAATAGTCTTTTGAAAACAGTGACAGAAGGCTGATAGTTCAGTAAGACTGAGGATTTTGTTTTGCTTTGTCAGGCTTAAATTAAAATTGAGTTGTATTCAAGGATGCTCTGGTTCTTAGTGTCCCATTCTATATACTGGGCATGAAAGACCAAAAAGTTAGCTCAGAGGCCTCTTTGTCAGGCTTGAGGTTCTTTTGTGTGCCAAAAATCTATGACGTGGGACCACCAGTTTTACTTTTGTCAGGCTTGGGAATTATTACTGTTATGTCATGTTTCCAACACCGTGGAAAATAAGTAGGATGAAGAATAGCATTATGCTGTTATTTTGGAAACACTAGTGCTTTTCTTGAGAATGCTTTAATTAAGGGCTGTATGATCATGTGCTGGTGAAAATATTGTTTATCGGTGTTCTAAGTATGGCATTACATTATACAAAGAACAAAGAAAGAGGAGAGGGTAGAATATACATTGAGTTACTTGTTTGGTGAATTCCAAATCTATGCTGGAGTTGCCTTGAATTGCTGTAGGATTTTACAGAACAGTGTGCTTTTCCTGTGGTGACTTGTATCACCAATGGTGATGTTGTATTTGATTGTTAATATTTAATGTTCTTCCAAAGTGAGCCATCAGTAGCATTTCTTTCTTCTTAAAGTCCAGTGTGTAGTGTGATTGTACATTTTTTTGTGTGCAGCAGTTCCTCTCTTTTTGAAGTGATAACACCACCACTTGAAGTTGTGGTTAATATCACCAGGTGATTTAACATTGGTTTGTATCAAGTCCTGTCAAAAGCTTCCTTTATAAGACTACTTCTGAAGTAGTTGATAATATCAATGTTCCTACAGCGAAATAACACATCCATTAATGAAAATGTAAATGTATTATTGATGAAAATATGACATTCAAATACCATGATAAACACACATGCAATAAATCCTTATTTATTGAGAAATATAAAAAATACTGAATATAAATCGTGTAAAGCTAGTTTACTCTGGGCAAATGCATCCCGTCTGTAGTATAGAATTGCAGCACATGTATGACCAACAGAGTATTGATCCTGCAGAAAAGTGAATAAGATGTATATATAATGCAAATAATTGCAAATCTTATAGAAATATATGTGTAAAAGCCAAAATATTGACTGTTGTATGTATATAAAGTGATGTTTGTAGTAGGTAAGGAATACATGATGCAAATAAGTATAACACCAGAACACTAAATAACTACTATGGGGGTTATGTAAACAGAAAGGGGTCCCCTTACAATGGGCAAAATACTCTATAATAAATTGCCAATTGAACTTTAGGATGTAATATTTTCTAAAGGCACTTAGAATATTCTTAAAGGAAAAGTGCTTAAATAGATGGAATAAGCTGTAAATATTTTACAAATAGCTATTTAAAACTTTGATGATGCTTGCAACTTGTATAAGTCTATAAGCAAGTATTAATTTGAGACCTATATTTTTAAAAAAGTTACAGGATAATGGTATGAGCTAAGTTTGTAATGTGTTGTGAAGATGTCGCCTACTGTTTAGTAATAAATGTCTGGTGTTTTACAGAATCTGGATAATAAGTTGACTATATTGGAAAGATAAAAGTTCGATTAAATCTCATGGGATAAATCATGTAGAACATTCCTCTGATATTTGCCCCCACCCCCCAATCTGGGGTCCTTGGAGTTAAATCTCTCTCAAGAAAGAGGTGAGAACCCATTATGTGAGAAATATCCCAAAAGTTTGCAATTTTTGTTCTTGTTTCCTACAGCAGAGTAAAACAAGCAAAGTTGGTATATTCCTTTTCCTAGACAATTGCCATTTAAAACTCCCTTTCACTGTTTTAGCTCTTTGAAAATTTTAGTTTGGATGCTTTTTAACTCCTATGGTTCTGAGCATCAGATTCTATATTGCATGTGAAAGATTGGAAACTTTGTTAAAGTCTATTTTATAAGAGTTTGTGATGTATTCTAACATATTCTACAGTAACAGGAGACAAATTCATAACAAAGGTTTACAGAATAAACTTGCTGCTTGCAAAAACTATTTCCCCTAACTCTTAACACCAAGCTTAAGATAAAAAGCAAACAGCTGTAAAACCCACATCCTTCTCAAAAGAGGAATTCCTTATTTAAATCTTAACAGTTGATACAAATAAAGATACCAGTACTTTATTTTAAAGTGGCAGTGCTTGGAAGGAATAATAATATGTCTCTTGCACTCAAGCAATTGCACAATAGACAAAGCTTCATGTTTGACTCTTTATCGCAACCAAAATGCTGTTAATTATTGCTCTTTCCAGAGCTATATGCTTCCACATTCCCTTTTTGAGGTTAGAACTTGCGGCTACTTTACTTCCCATAGTATCAAATAACTTGTTGCAATTCCTCGTTATCATTTAATATTATATTCTATGTTGCTTAACCAGAAGATTCCAAATATTTTAAAGAGCGTAAATTCAAATAACCGTTGCTTAATTGTTTGCACACATCAAAAGACATTCCAGAACTACCTGGTTCTATATGATCTGATCCATGTTAATTAATAATATTGTTAAATGTACATTAACTTCTCTGAACCCTATTTACTATATGATGTGGCCCATTTTCTATTACATTATCTGAACATTTTGTTGTTTAACCGTTTTGCTAAATATATATGAAGTACTTTGAACACTTATCTTCTTCAAGATCAAGTCAATGTTGTAGTTGTTTAACAGTATTTCTTGATTTATTTGAATAACTTTGAACACTATCTTCTTCAAGAACAAGTCAATGTTGTAGTTGTTTAACAGAATTTCTCAATGTATATAAAGAACATAGAACACTGTCTTCTTCAAGAAAAAGTCAATGTTGTGGTTGTTTAACAGAATTACTTGATTTATATTAAGAACTTTGAACACTATCTTCTTCAAGAACAAGTCAATGTTGTAGTTGTTTAACAGAATTTCTCAATGTATATAAAGAACATAGAACACTGTCTTCTTCAAGAACAAGTCAATGTTGTAGTTCTTTAACAGAAATTCTCGATTTATATAAAGAACATTGAACACTATCTTCTTCAAGAAGAAGCCAATGTTATAATTTAACAGTATTTCTTGATTTATATAAAAAAAACTTTGAACAGTGTTGTAGTTGTTTAGCAGTACTTAATTTATATAAGGAACTTTTAACAGTATTCTAGTTTAACTGTATTTATGTAAACAACTTTGAACACTATTAACTGCATGAACTGGACAGTAGTACAGATGCTTAACTCAATTTATGTAAAGAACTTTGAACACTATTCTATTCATGGACTGATCCATGTTATTTTACCAATTAACGTACTCTGACGGCTTCGTTCGTCATTGTAGGTCTTACTCCTTCTAGAGAAGGATGGGTCTTTCCGCGAACACCGTTCTCAAGAATTTTATGCGTGCTACCTTACCGATCTGACTGATTAAATCATCTGTTTTGGTCTTCAATGTCTCCAAGAAATGTCTCTTCCGATTATATGGAATTTGTATTGGCAAGAGAATGTTTGGAGTTAATATATCTCGTAGAAGCTGCCATTCCATGAGCGGTACAGCAATAAAATCGCTGATCCGGAGTATGCAAGGCTTTGGTAATCATTTTTTTTTAAATAGTGATGTCTTCCGGTCATACATTTGAGGAGCTCATTTTCCTAACGTCTCTTGTCCACTTAGGTTTTTGTGTCTCTGCATCATTTTTGTATTGCTCTATATACAAATGCCACAATTTGGCTTCAGAAAGTCCTATAAATCATTAAAAATCTTTGTAAGAAGTGGCTATTTGAATCAAACTGACTCTTATCCACAGCAAAATGACGACCATATATTACTTACAGTTTTGGAAACAAAATTTCTCTTGCTCCCATTTTATTATATACATAAATATTTAACCTTCTTCTTTTTTATTTTTTTTCAGAATGCGTCTTGTTTATTTACTGAGTATTTTCACAACCACATTATAAATACATTTTATGTTACATTTTGTTTTAATTCTGTTTGTGTGAAGGGAAATGTCAATAGTGGCAATACTGTTACACATATTTAAAAGCTTTTATTTGAATTTGAACAGAAAGTATACTCGTATACTTCTTCAAATATAGTGATTATAACTTAGATGTTGTAGTGTAGTAAGTGTATTCAACAGATTTGTTTCTCTATATAACATTTTCTCCTGAAAAAGCTTCTGGCAAGTTGGAATAATAATATGAAATTACAATCCAAACCTCCTAGGTCTGATCGCCTGTAGTGTCACAATGCTTTGATTTGTATTTGCTTTGCTTTTGTTAGCTTGTCAAGTGGGTGTGTTTGCAACATAAAGCAAACTAATTTGTTATTTATGGCTACCCAATAGTTTAATGTCCAACAAGCAAAAGGAAGGCGAGACATCCATTGAAGATTGTGCTACAACATCTAAGGTTATACCTTGCCATAGAGGCGCAGGACACAAAAGGCACAGGATGCCAAATACTTGGAACAGAACTGTCACAAAAAAGACACGTTATTCTCCCAACGAGTCAATAAAACTTGCAAAGTGCAACCATATTGCAGGATCACCTAGGTGTTGTGAACTCATAATGCAAGACATTCCTAAGTTTTGCCAGGCTTTCTACTGAAACAATTAATAGTTTCCTAATTCCAAAGACTAGGAATGGACAAACAGAGCTAGTTCAGGTATGCAAGAAATGCTGCTGCTCTATTTTTGGTCAACTAATTGAAAATTGAACAACCAAATGTATAGCTATGCAAGTCGAATAAGCAAAAATTTCCACATGCACACACATAGGATTGAATTGTATAAAACTAATTTTAATTTTGCAGCATACTATGTTTACAATAAATTACCCGTGGAAATTCAAAAAGTTCAAGAGACAAATAAGTTCAAAAGAGAACTTGGGAAATGTTTTATTGAGAGTTGTTTTTATACTCTGGATAAATTATTGAATTAATAGATCGTATTATTTATTTGGTTCAATATGATTGTATATACTGTAATCATGTTAAGCTTAAACATGAACACAATCAGATACTACTGTACTCAATTACTTGTGACGTTGCCCAAACCATGTAAGAGCAATTGGGATGAACAAAGAAACGAAATGAAATAAATAAGAGGGTCCAACGAGCGTGCAGCAAGAATTTCAAAATGGACTGTTGTCCAAAGAGAATAGAGGAGGGGACCACAAATCTCACCGTTTAGTCAACAAAAGAGCTGCAATTAAGTCTTTTGTTGAAAAACTTGCCCCATTAGAGAAACAATACTGTCGAGCATCAAGTAAAATGAGTCAGTACTTGCCCAGCTATCTTTTAATTTCAAAACTTTGTGCAGCATACAATGATAATGTTACAACAGAATTAAAAGTCCCATATTTTTATTTCTATGATATATTTGTGGATGAATACAATTTAAATTCCGCTCTCCTGCTGTTGATAAATGCTCAAAATTTATTCATCATGAATTAGAAATAAAAGCTGGAGATAATTCTCGTTTTGCAGAGTATCAGATACACAACAAAAGAAGTGCAGCATTTTATTCACTACTAAGAACCCAAACCATGAAGAAACGACAATTTCATTTGACTGCCAAAACACCAAATCCTGCCGAAAGTACCTGACCAAGCAGCCTAATACAGTAGGCAAATGTACATTTATACTTTGACAATATACGAAGGCACAACCACTGATAAGCAGCCTGAAGATAAAGTATTCATCTACACATGGACGGAGGCAGATGACGTCAAGGGATCATCACAGACTAAATAGTATAAACTTTGAGAACGTCTATGTAGTCCGTTTGTTTGTAGAGGGATGTGGGGCCAGAATAAAAAATGTTCCATGATATGCATGTTAATGTTTTGACTTGAAAAGTGTGCTCCATGCAATGTGAAATAAGTTCATGTAATTTTTCTTGTGCCAGGTCATCCCTACATATGCCGGATAGGGTCTTAGGACAAATTGAACTTGAACTCCAGAACATTGACACAGTTATAAAGCCAGAAACATACTGGTACATTTTCCAAAACCATGGAACACTCACAAAATGGGGACTGACTGGCCCATGTATGATTGGAAGCGCTTTTCACAACACAGCGTGTAAAAACCTGGCCAGTGGCATTTCAAATTCACAACAACGAAAAGAGTCATCAATAATCGAGGAATGACTCCATCTGCACGCATTTTCCTCAGAAGTGAACCGTGGTATCACATGAACATAGGAATGCCGAAAGAAGTATTGAAACCAAATGTGGATATTTCACTGTTACTGTTAACATTGACTCAATCTGCACGCATTCTCCTCAGAAGTGATCCGTGGTATCACATGAACATAGGAATGCCGAAAAAAGTATTGAAACCAAATGTAGATATTTCACTGTTACTGTTAACATTGACTCCAGCTGGAGTGCCAATAACGAGACAAAGTTGGTGGCGTGAAAATACTTTTGAGATTTCATTTTAGTGATCGATGGGAGGAAAGTCCAGACTATGAAGTAATGAATATAACAACAATTGACGCAGACATCTCTGAAGATGAACTGGAAGGAGGTATAATGGAGATGTTGATGAATGTGAAGGTAAGATTCATTTTTCTTCTTCCTTTTACGAGGAATTCCTTTTAATAGGTACTTTGAGAGCACAATACAAAACAAATGTGATTATTATTGTCTTAAAATATATTTTTTTCGTTAGAGAATACTGCTTTTTTCTTGCATTACTTTTTTCACAATTTTGGAAACAGAGAATTACATGTCCATTATTTTTGTTTCAAAGTGGCCCTTGTCCAGATTATTTGTACAAATTATGCCAAATCTACTCATTTGGAAGATGGAACCATAATAAAATAGTGAAACAGGTGTTACTCTGAATACCAGCAATAGATTTTCAACGAAAATTGTGCGTACTTCAGGCTTAAAGGTGTTTGTCTTAGTTTACCACAAATTTATGAAAATGGAGAAGAGACGTTTTGAAAATAAGCTTCTCATTTCCTGATGACAGTGAGATAGAGGAAAATGGCAATACCTACAGATGTTAGTGACATCGTATGTTGTGGGGACTGGAAAAGGGAAGTGATACGTAATGTTCCATGTGCTTATCTGTAGGTGAAATAAATGCTACACTTCTACAGTGTATCTAAGCAAAGGACGACCCAGCCAAGGAAAAACTTCAGGGTCATTTTCCAAGAAAGATACCAACAATAAAGAACAAGGCATTTCCATGTAGAAAAGGCAGTGTGTTATGACCTTGGTGAAAGAAATCCAAAAGGGAAAAGGGGCATGGGTGAATCCTGTGAGAAGTGTAAGGTTGCTCTACGTTTGTAAGACTGTTTTAAGATATTTCATATACAGTTGAACTACTGCTAGAAGGTAAAATGTTCACAGGGTTTATTGCAATTATAACATGTGTTTCATTTGTGCCTAAAAATTGTATTCCATGGAAGAAATATTCCAGTAAAAATGGTATATCAAGGGTCAATATTCCTAAATTTATATAAGCACCTTAAACACTATCTTCATCTGGTTCGTTTACTTGTTCAACAGCATTCCTCAATTTAAATTGTTAAGTTTGTGAAAATTGTTAAATCAGTATGAAGTATATTGAATCCAACATTCCAGATGATCAATTTCATGTTATACTGCAAGACAATGTTTTAACATAATAGTTTAATTCGTATTAAGTGTTTTGAATCCAATCTTCCAAATGATCCAGTTCATGCTGTTTAGCACGACAGTGTTTTAACAAAATCGTTAAACTCATATAAAGTATTTTAAATCCAATTTTTCAGATGAAGTATTGCATGTTGTTATGCATGACAGTGTTTTAACGTAATTGTTAAATTTATCTGAAGTATTTTGAATCCAGTCTTACAAAAGAACCATTTCATGTTTAAGCAAGATGGTATTTAACCAAAATTGTTAAATTTAAATAAAATATTTAGAATTCATTTCTGTAAATAAATAGATTTGTTGTTTAGCAAGATAATGTTTTAAAAATTATTAAATTTGTATGAAGTATGTGGAATGCAATCCCCCAAACAACCCATTTAATGTTGTTTAACAGGATGGTGTCTTAGCACTGCTGTTAAACTTATATAAGTACTTTGAACTCAATCCTGTAAATAATCTGTTTCATGTTGTTTAGCAAGACAGTATTTTAACAAATTTGTTAAATTAATATGCAGTATTTTGAAACCAGCCTTCTAAATGATTGGTTTCATTTTGTTTAAACAGATTTTTAAATTCCTTTAAATACAGCGAACTCAATCCTTTAAATAATCTGGTTGCTGTTGTTTAACAGGACAATGTTTTAAAAAAATTGTTAAATATATATGAAATACCTTGCTGCTGCTGCTGCTCCTCCTGATGTTGTGGTTGTTGTTGCTGTTGTGGCTGTTCCTGGTGGTGGTGGTGGTGTGGTGGTTGTTGCTGTTGATGCTGTGGGATGGCTGTTGTTGCTGTTGTGGTGGTTGCTGCTGCTGCTGCTGCTGCGGCGGTGGTGGTGGTGGTGGTGGTGGTTGCTGTTGCGGCGGCGGCGGTGGTGGTGGTGGTGGTGGTGGTGGTGGTGTTGTGGTTGTTGATGCTGTTGTTCTGGTGGTGGTGGTGGTGGTGGTGGTTGTTGTTGTTGTTGTGGTGGTTGTTGCTGTATCTGCAGCAGCTTCTCAATGTTACACAGCCTCTTCAGAATTTCTGTAACACAGAATTGAGAAAATACGTTCTACTTGTGATATTCTCACTAAATATTTAACACATTATAGATATGCTTTTGTGGCGGTGTTATCTCTCTTGTACAGCATAGAATTGATAGCCTCATTTACCTGTGATATTCTCACTAAATATTAAACACAATGTAGATATTATCTGTGGCTGGGTTGTCTCTCTTCTGTAATCTATAATAAAGAACAGAGGTTTTACATGTGATATCATCGGTAAATGTTAAACACATTATAGATATTATTTGTTGGTGTGTTGTCGCTCTTACATCATAGAATTGAAAACACAGGTTTTACATGTGATATTGTCTTCAGATGTCTTGTTCTGTGTTATAATGTCTCAACTTAAGGTTAAGTACAATAATACTGAACTCAGGTAATTATTCTCATGCTTTTAGATCATGTTTGTGTTATAATGTTGCAATCTAATATGAAATATGAAAATAATCACTACGTAATTCTGTGATGTGCTGGTTAGTTTAATATTGTAACAAGTTAATGTGAAATATAATAATACTCAGTATAATCAAAGAATGATCCTGTGATGAATTCATCTCTGTGATACCATTTCATATTAATGTGAAATATAATAATACTCAGTATAATCAAAGAATGATCCTGTGATGAATTCATCTCTGTGATACCATTTCATATTAACGTGAAATATAATAATACTCAGTATAATCAAAGAATGATCCTGTGATGAATTCATCTCTGTGATACCATTTCATCTTAATGTGAAATATAATAATACTCAGTATAATCAAAGAATGATCCTGTGATGAATTCATCTCTGTGATACCATTTCATCTTAATGTGAAATATAATAATACTCAGTATAATCAAAGAATGATCCTGTGATGAATTCATCTCTGTGATACCATTTCATCTTAATGTGAAATATAATAATACTCAGTATAATCAAAGAATGATCCTGTGATGAATTCATCTCTGTGATACCATTTCATCTTAATGTGAAATATAATAATACTCAGTATAATCAAAGAATGATCCTGTGATGAATTCATCTCTGTGATACCATTTCATCTTAATGTGAAATATAATAATACTCAGTATAATCAAAGAATGATCCTGTGATGAATTCATCTCTGTGATACCATTTCATCTTAATGTGAAATATAATAATACTCAGTATAATCAAAGAATGATCCTGTGATGAATTCATCTCTGTGATACCATTTCATCTTAATGTGAAATATAATAATACTCAGTATAATCAAAGAATGATCCTGTGATGAATTCATCTCTGTGATACCATTTCATCTTAATGTGAAATATAATAATACTCAGTATAATCAAAGAATGATCCTGTGATGAATTCATCTCTGTGATACCATTTCATCTTAATGTGAAATATAATAATACTCAGTATAATCAAAGAATGATCCTGTGATGAATTCATCTCTGTGATACCATTTCATCTTAATGTGAAATATAATAATACTCAGTATAATCAAAGAATGATCCTGTGATGAATTCATCTCTGTGATACCATTTCATCTTAATGTGAAATATAATAATACTCAGTATAATCAAAGAATGATCCTGTGATGAATTCATCTCTGTGATACCATTTCATCTTAATGTGAAATATAATAATACTCAGTATAATCAAAGAATGATCCTGTGATGAATTCATCTCTGTGATACCATTTCATCTTAATGTGAAATATAATAATACTCAGTATAATCAAAGAATGATCCTGTGATGAATTCATCTCTGTGATACCATTTCATCTTAATGTGAAATATAATAATACTCAGTATAATCAAAGAATGATCCTGTGATGAATTCATCTCTGTGATACCATTTCATCTTAATGTGAAATATAATAATACTCAGTATAATCAAAGAATGATCCTGTGATGAATTCATCTCTGTGATACCATTTCATCTTAATGTGAAATATAATAATACTCAGTATAATCAAAGAATGATCCTGTGATGAATTCATCTCTGTGATACCATTTCATCTTAACGTGAAATATAATAATACTCAGTATAATCAAAGAATGATCCTGTGATGAATTCATCTCTGTGATACCATTTCATCTTAACGTGAAATATAATAATACTCAGTATAATCAAAGGATGATCCTGTGATGAATTCATCTCTGTGATACCATTTCATATTAACGTGAAATATAATAATACTCAGTATAATCAAAGGATGCTCCTGTGATGAATTCATCTCTGTGATAACATTTCATCTTAATGTGAAATATAATAATACTCAGTATAATCAAAGGATGCTCCTGTGATGAATTCATCTCTGTGATAACATTTCATCTTAATGTGAAATATAATAATACTCAGTATAATCAAAGGATGATCCTGTGATGAATTCATCTCTGTGATAACATTTCATCTTAATGTGAAATATAATAATACTCAGTATAATCAAAGAATGATCCTGTGATGAATTCATCTCTGTGATAACATTTCATCTTAATGTGAAATATAATAATACTCAGTATAATCAAAGAATGATCCTGTGATGAATTCATCTCTGTGATAACATTTCATCTTAATGTGAAATATAATAATACTCAGTATAATCAAAGGATGATCCTGTGATGAATTCATCTCTGTGATACCATTTCATCTTAACGTGAAATATAATAATACTCAGTATAATCAAAGGATGATCCTGTGATGAATTCATCTCTGTGATACCATTTCATATTAACGTGACATATAGCTAATATCAAACTAATTGAGGAGATGATTAAAGGTTCTGCTATTCTGTGTGATAATGCTTCAACTTAATGTGAAATATGGTAATATAAAAATAGCTAATCAAAGCACGATCCTGGGATATGTAGTGCTATTGGATAATGTTTCAACTTAACTTGAAATATGATATTAAAAATAGGTAATCGAGGCATGATCCTGTGATATATGGTGCTGTGAGGTAATGCTTCAACTTAATGTGATATATGATTAAAATGAACAGCAGTCTAAAATATGATCCCAGATTATTTTGCTTAGAGTGATAATGTTTCAAACTAATGCAAAATATAGTCCTGAGCACAAGTAATCCAAACCAAGATTTTAGACTGTTATTCGTTGCAATAATGCTTCAACTTAAGGTGAATTAAGATAACACTGAACACAAAACTACAGCATGAACCCAAAATGTGCTGCTCTGTGAATTAATATTCCAACTTAAAACTATTAATGATAAAACCCAACAGAAATCAAAAGCATGATTCTGGAGTGTATTGTTCTGTGTAATGATGTTTCAACTTAAGGTGAATTATAATAATTACTGCACAATAAACTACATCATGATCCTGGACTGTGTTTTTGTGTATTATAATGTTTCAACTTCAGGTGAATTATAATAATTACTGCACAATAAACTACATCATGATCCTGGACTGTGTTTTTGTGTATTATAATGTTTCAACTTCAGGGGAATTAGCAGGGCTGATCAATAAAGAATGAGAATGATTTTATTCACAGATATTTATTACTCCATTTCAATGTTGACATGATCTTTTCCAGAGTAGTCCCCTCCTAACTGAATGCACCTTTTATAGCGTCTCTGCCAGTCCTCGAACACATGGTGCAGGCCATTCTTTTTCAGGTCTTTGAGAATCGCCTCACTTTTCTTTAGCACTGCTTCAGTGCTCTCAAATCGAATGCCCCGGAGCTTTGCCTTTAGTAATGGGAATAAAAAGAAATCACGGGGTAAGACCGGGACTTTAAGGTGGATGCGGCACACAGGTAATGCTGAATTTAGCCAAAAATTCCTGGATTTGATTTGCGACATGAGGCCGTGCGTTGTCGTGATAAAGTCGCCACCCATTCCGATGATGTTCTGGACGTTTCCTTGTAATGTACTTCCTTAGTGTAGCCAATACTGACGTGTAGTAGCTGCTGTAACAGTAGTGTGAGGGGGGAACTGCATGCTGGTAAATCACTGCATTCCGAAACACCAGGCCCACCTTTATTAGCACAGAGGACTCGCCCTTCTTTGAAGTCCTTGAACCACCTGAACACCGTTGCACGAGGTAGTGCATCTTCATGGTACGCTTGCTTCAGCTTTTCGAAAGTTTCAAGGCTGTATGATTTAAAAAAAAAAAAAAAAATTTATTGCACTGTATTGCTCCTCTCGTGTCACCTCCAATTTGTGGTATGCGAAATTCAAGTAGGGTCAACAATATACAGCATTACTACCAACCTACCGTTACGAGAGTGCTGTCGCTTATGGAAATTATACACGAAACCCTGCTCTTTTCAGGTATTCGTGGTAGAGGCATAAAACTATCAAGGAAACTACAGAAAAAATCACCCAGTCTTTATTGATCAGCCCTCGTATAATAATTACTGAACAATCAACTACATCATGATCCTGGACTGTGTTGTTGTGTATTATAATGTTTCAACTTCAGGTAAATTATAATTATTACTGAACAATAAACTACAACATGATCCTGGAATGTGTTGTTGTGTATTATAATGTTTCAACTTCAGGTGCATTATTATAATTACTGAACAAAATCTACAGCATGATCCTGGACTGTATTGTTCTGTGTTATGATGTTTGAACTTCAGGTGAATTATAATAATTACTAAACAATAAACTACAGCATGATCCTGGACTGTATTGTTCGGTGTTATAATGTTTCAACTTCAGGTGAATTATTATAATTACTGAACAATTATATACAACATGATCCTGGAATGTATTGTTGTGTATTATAATGTTTCAATTTCAAGTGAATTATAATAATTACTGAACAATAAACTACAACATGATCCTGCAATGTGTTGTGTATTATGTTTCAACTTCAGGTGAATTATTATAATTAGGGAACAAAATCTACAGCATGACCCTGGACTGTATTGTTCTGTGTTATAATGTTTGAACTTCAGGTGAATTATTATAATTACTGAACAATAAACTACAACATGATCCTGGAATGTGTTGTTGTGTATTATAATGTTTCAACTTCAGGTGAATTATAATAATTACTGAACAATAAACTACAACATGATCCTGGAATGTATTGTTGTGTATTATAATGTTTCAACTTCAGGTGAATTACAATAATTACTGAACAATAAACTACAACATGATCCTGGAATGTGTTGTTCTGTGTTATAATGTTTCAACTCCAGGTGAATTATGGTAATTACTGAACAATAAACTACATCATGATCCTGGAATGTGTTGTTGTGTATTATAATGTTTCAACTTCAGGTGAATTATTATAATTACTGAACAATTATATACAACATGATCCTGGACTGTGTCCTTCTGTGTTATAATGTTGCAATTTCAAGTGAATTATGATAATTACTGAACAATAAACTACAGCATGATCCTGGACTGTGTTGTTCTTTGTTATAATGTTTCAACTTAAGGTGAATTATAATAATTACTGAACAATAAACTACAGCATGATCCTGGACTTTGTTGCTCTGTGTTATAATGTTTCAACTTCAGGTGAATTATGATAATTACTGAACAATAAACTACAGCATGATCCTGGAATGTGTTGTTCTGTGTTATAATGTTTTAACTTAAGGTGAATTATAATAATTACTGAAAAATAAACTACAACATGATCCTAGACTACGTTGTTCTGTGTTATAATATTTCAACTTAAGGTGAATTATAATAATTACTGAAAAATAAACTACAACATGATCCTAGACTATGTTGTTCTGTGTTATAATGTTTGAACTTCAGGTGAATTATTATAATTACTGAACAATAAACTACAACATGATCCTGGAATGTATTGTTGTGTATTATAATGTTTCAACTTCAGGTGAATTATAATAATTACTGAACAGTAAACTACAACATGATCCTGGAATGTGGTGTTGTGTATTATAATGTTTCAACTTCAGGTGAATTATAATAATTACTGAACAATAAACTACAACATGATCCTGGAATGTGGTGTTCTGTGTTATAATGTTTCAACTTCAGGTGAATTATGATAATTACTGAACAATAAACTACATCATGATCCTGGAATGTGTTGTTGTGTATTATAATGTTTCAACTTCAGGTGAATTATGATTATTACTGAACAATAAACTACAGCACGATCCTGGACTGTGTTGTTCTGTGTTATATTGTTTCAAGTTAAGGTGAATTATAATAATTATTGAACAATAAACTACATCATGATCCTGGAATAAATTTTTTTATGTAATAATATTTCAACTTATGGTGAAATATGCTAATACTGAACAGTAATAAAAGGTATGATCCTGGACTGTATTATACTATTTCAATTTAAGGCGAGTTGTGGTAATAGTAAATAGTAACCTATTTTAATGAAGAAATTTTCCAATAAATTGGTGTTTCAGTGGGTTAGTATTCCTTAGTTTATATAGGTATTTTAAACACTATGTTATTTATTATCTTGTTCATTTAATTGTTGGACAGTATTTTTAAATTTATATTATGTAGTTTGTGCTGCATCTTCTTGATAAACTGGTTTAGCTGTATCATGGTAGCCAAGGTCGCGACTTCAAACCTGGTGGAGCCCGATGGACTTTTTGCATAAATACTCTTAGCTTGGCTTCCTTCGAAGTGAACTAAAGCTGGTGGTCTGTGTCGAAGAATTACAGTACATAAACCTCAGGACTGAAAAAGGATCCTACATGCAACATATGGTATTTCACACCCAATATTGAATGGGAGTTTAAGGACCATAGTAGTTAAAGAACATCCATAAATAAAACATTTTTTTTTTCATGAACTGTTTCATGTTGTTTAACATTACTACTCAATTTATGTAAAAAACTTTGAAGCCCATCTTTTTCATTATCTGCTTAATTTGTTATTTAACATTACTGCTCAATTTATGTGAATACCTTTGAACCCAATGCTCTTCATAATCTGGTTCATTCTGTTGGTAACGCAAATGCTAAATTCATGTTTAAGTACCTTGGATCCTATTTAATTTATCATCTGATTAATGTTGTAGTTCCAAGTATTATTTCATTTATACAAGTAAATTTGAACCCCATTCTCTTCGTAATTTGTTTCATTTTGTTGTGTAATGGCATTGTTCAAATTATATAACAATACTTGAAATACCACCTACTTCATAATTTGGTTAATTGTGCTGTTTAGCAAGAAGGCACTTCAACAGAATTGCTAAATTTATATCAAGTATTTTAAACTATATCTTCTAAATAATCCAGTTCATGTTGTTTGGCAAGAGACTGTTTTAAAAAATTGATAAATTTATATGAAGTAATTTGAAACCAATTTTCCTAATTATCCAATTCATGTTGTTCGGCAAGACACTGTTTTAACAAAATTATAAACTTTGGATTCAAAATTTCGCATATAATCTTCCAAAGGATTCATTTCATGTCATATAGCATAGACAGTGTTTTAATCTGTATTTATTTGTACTAATCCACCATACACAGAATATGGCTAACATCAGCCCAGGCTGTTATCATAGCCATGCTCCAAATCCAATTTTCCTTGTATCTAGTAGTACAACTACTACTCCTCTACAAATATGATAATAGTATTAATTATAATATTAACTATTATACAAATTTGCTAATGTTATTTATATACCAATCTTTGTAACATTGCTCATGAATAATAGTAACAATAATGATGAGGGTTTAAACGTGTGTAATGTTTTAATTAGTGCTACTAAACATTTATTTTCACACACATCCCAATCTTAAGCCTCATTTCTTCCTAACTTTAGTTAAACACTTGCCTCACTTCTTGCTGTCTTTGCTAAAAAGCTTCATTAAAGCTACTTTTCTATCTAATTTTAACAATTTCTCAGTTAAACACTCTTTCCTCCAAAGCTCTGTCCCTTTACATTCAAAATCTATATATTCCAAATCTTCCTTCCCTCTGCATATTGGATACAAGTTCTGTTGGAAACCTTTTCTCATCCCTTTTAACCTCCACATGCCCACTTGAAACTCTATTTGTTCTTTATTCAGCTTGTCCACGTATCCTTCTCTTTCCCATGTAATTTTTATTTGTACACATGATTATAGTGATCTTTTATCCCCTATATTCCTAAGTAACCCTTGTATTTCTATATCTTAGGAGCAGGTTCAAACTTCTTTCCAAAACCCATCTACATTATTTTTTCTCATTCTCCAGATATCGCCCAGCCCATTTTTCTGCAATATAGTTTGTATACTGTAACTCCATCCACTGTTCCTTAAATTCTTTTCCTGGAAATCCAGGCATTGTCTTAACAAATTGCTTTCATCTAAATTTAGTATCCTATGCCAGTATTTAAGGACTCTGTCCATAATCATACCTTTCCTTCCCACTCTTCCTAATTCAATTTGAGCAACTTCCTTTACTGTTGTGTTTGGTAAACCTAGCACTTCTCTACAAAACATCTTATGTACTTTATCCACCACTTCCCATCCACCATATTTCAGCTCCATATAACATTTTTGTTTCAACTACCATATTATATATTTTTTTCCAGCCAATTTACATTTATGTCTGGTAACTTGTATTTACACCCTCTAGGCGCTGCCAATGCTCCCTTTCCTTTTGTTAATGCCAACTTCTTCTGTTTCTCCCATCTCCCACCCCCATCAATTTTAACCCTTAAATATACACATTCTCTACCACCTTGTATTATTTATCTTCTCTCCTCCACTTTTCATACTTGCCCCCCTTTTAAAAACTATAATTTGAGTCTTCTCCTGATTAACTCTCAGGTACCATTCTTCACAGTACTTATCCATTTGCTGCAAAGGTTGCTTTAGACCAATTATCGAGATGGATCCTACTACTAAACCAGCTGCAAGTAATAGCCCAAGAATTGTTAATGTATTAATTGCTGGCAAACAATTATTATTTCTCCCTATCTCGGTAAGTTAGTGTTTTAACAGTACTGTTAAATATATATGAAGTAATTTGAATCCAATCCTCCAAATCATCCATTTCATGCTGTTTGGCAAGGCACTGTTTTAACAAAACTTTTAAATTCATATGCAGTATTTTGGATCCAATCCTCCAAAGAATCCATTTCATGTTTAGCAAGACAACATTTTAATAAAATTGCTAAACTCGTAGGAAGTATTTTGAATCCAATCTTCCAAAGGTTCCATTTCATGTTGTTTAGCAATACGGTGTTTTGACAACACTGTTAAACTTATATAAAATACTTTGATTTCAATGTTTTAAATAACCTGGTTCATGTTGTTTTGACAAATTTGTTACATTTGCACGAATTATTTTTAATTCATCCTCCAAATGATCCATTTTATGTTGTTTACTAAGATTGCGTTTTAATGAAATCATTCCATTTATATAAAGCACTTTGAAATCCATCTTTTAAAAAATCTGGTTCATGCTGTTTAGCAAGACAATGTTTTAAAAAAAATTGTAAAACCCCTATGAGTATTTAAAATCCAAATTTGGATTCATTTCATAAAGTTTAGAGAGACAATGTTTTAACAAAATTGAGTTCAAAGTACTTTTTATAAATTTAACAATCTTGTAAATATCTGTTTCAGGATAGTTAGCAGCACAGTGTTTTGACAGAATTGTTAAACTTATATAAAGCACTTGGAATTCAATCTTCTAAACGATTGTCTTCATCGATTTAGCAAGACTGTGCTTAACAAAATTGCTAAATCTATACCACGTATTTTGAATCCAATCCTCAAAATTAACCGCTTTATGTTGTTTACTAAGACAGTGTTTTAACAAAATTGTTAAATATATATGACGTATTTTGAATCCAACCTTTCAAAGGTTCCATTTCATATTGTTTAGCAAGTCAGTGTTTTGCAAAATTGTAAACTTTATATAAAGCACTTTGAACTCAATCTTCTAAAAAATCTGATTCGTGCTACTCAGCAAGAGAGTATGTTGACAAAATTGTTAAATTTATATAAATTATTTTGAATCCAATGTTCAAAATAATTGGTTCATGCTCATCAGCATGAAAGAGTTTTAACAGAATAATTGTTATATTTATATGAAGTATTTTGATTCCAATCCTCCAAATGATTCATTTCATGTTGTTAGCAAGATCATGTGTTAACAAAATTATTAAATTTACATGAAGTATCTTAAACCATTTTATGCTGTTTAGCAAGACAATGTTATGAAAAAATTTTAAGTTTATATTAAGTAATTTGAATTCAGTGTTCTGAATAATCTGGTTTTTGTTCTTTAGCAAGACCGTGTTTTGAAAGGACAGTTAAATTTGTATAAAGTACTTTGAACACAATCTTTTAAATAATCTGGTTCATGGTGCTTAGCAAGGCAGTGTTTTAACAAAATTGCTAAATTTATATTAAGTATTTTGAATCCAATCCTCCAAGTAATCCATTTAATGCTGGTTAGCAAGACAGTGATTTGACAGAATCATTAAATTTATATAAATCGCTTTGAACACAATCTTCTAAATAATGTGCTTCATGCTGTTTAGCAAAACAGTGTTTTAACAAAATTGTTAAATTTATATGAAGTATTTAAAATCCAAATCTTCAAAGGATCCATTTCATTCTGTTTACCAAGACAGTACTTTGATGAACTTGTTAAATTGATATAAAGTACTTTGACCTCAATTTTCTAAATAATCTGTTCCATGGTGCTTAGTAACAGTTTTTCACAAAATTGTAAAAGTTATGTAACGCACTCTGAATTCAAACTTCTAAAGATTCTGGTTCATACAGTTTAGCAGGACCACGTGTTAACAAAATGGTTAAATTTATATAATGTATTTTGAATGCAATCATTAAAATCATCCAGTTTGTGCTGTTTATTAAAGCAGTATTTTAACAAAATTGTTAAATATATATAAAGTATTTTAAATCCAATCTTTTGAAGGATTCATTTCATGTTTATGAAGTTACTGTTCTGCCAGAATTGTTAAATTTATACAAAGTACTTTGAAAAAATCTTTTAACCAATCTGGTTCAGGTAATTTAGCAAGACAGTGTTTTGACAAAATTGCTGTATTAATATGTATTTTGAATCCAATCGTAAAAGGATCCATTTCATATTGTTTAGCAAGACAATGTTCTAAAAGGATTGTTAAATTTTTGAGGTACTTGTATCCAATCCTTCAAGTGATTCATCTCTTGTTGTTTAGCATGAAATTGTTTTAATAAAATTGCTAAATTTAAATGAAGTATTTTGAATCCAAACCCCCAGATGATCCATTTCACGTTGTTTGTTATGACAGTGTTTAAATAGAATTGTTAATCTTATGAGGTATTTTGAACCCAATCCTCCAAAGGTTCCATTTCATGTTGTTTAGCAACAGTGTTTTGTCAAAATAGTTAAATTTATATAAAATGCTTTGATCTCCATTTTTTAAATCATGATCTGGTTCATGTTGTTTTGACAAATTTGTTACATTTACATGAAGTATTTTGATCCAGTCTTCCAAATGATCCATTTCATGTTTGTCAAATGTTTCGACAAAATTGTTAAATATATATAAGGTACTTTAACCTCCATCCTATAAACTATCTGGTTAATGTTGTTTGGCAAGACAGTGTTTTAACAAAATTTTAAATGTGTATAAGCATTTAAATACAATCCTCTAAAAACTATGGTCCATGTTGTTAAGCAAGAGAGTGATTTAACAAAGTTATTAAGTCGATATAAAATACCTTGAAACTGCTGATGCACCTCGTCTTGTGGTGGTTGTGGTAGCTGTTGCAGGTTTGGTTCGGTAAGTGGCAGTTGCTGCTGCTGTAGCCACACATACTGCTGCTGTGGTGGTGGTGGTGGTGGTGGTGGTGGTGGTTGCTGCTGTTGAGGTGGTGGCAGTTGCTACTGCTACACAGGCGGAAGCCTTCTTAGTATTTCTGTAACAGATTTAAGGAGACAGGATTTACTTATGATATCCTCACCAAATATTAAAAACAATGGAGATATTATTTGTGGCTTTGTAGATATTACTTATTCTATCTCTCGTACAACATATAATTAAGAACTCGGGTTTCACTTGTGATATTCCCAACTAAAAACTAAACACAGTGTATTATCAGTGGCTGTATTGTCTCTCTTCTGTAACATATAATTGAGAACACAGGCTATACTTGTAATATCCCCACTAAATATTACACACAGTCTAGATATTGTTTGTGGTCTTGGGATCTCTCTTCTGTAACATATAATTGAGAACACAGGTTTTACTTGTAATATCCCCACTAAATATTACACACAGTCTAGATATTGTTTGTGGTCTTGGGGTCTCTCTTCTGTAACATATAATTGAGAACACAGGCTATACTTGTAATATCCCCACTAAACATTACACACAGTCTAGATATTGTTTGTGGTCTTGGGGTCTCTCTTCTGTAACATATAATTGAGAACACAGGCTATACTTGTAATATCCCCACTAAATATTACACACAGTCTAGATATTCTTTGTGGTCTTGTCTCTCTTCTGTAACATATAATTGAGAACACAGGCTATACTTGTAATATCCCCACTAAACATTACACACAGTCTAGCTATTGTTTGTGGTTTTGGTGTCTCTCTTCTGCAACATACAATTGAGAATGCAGGTTTTACTTGTGATATCACCACTAAACATTACACACAGTCTAGATATTGTTTGTGGTCTTGGGGTCTCTCTTCTGTAACATATAATTGAGAACACAGGCTATACTTGTAATATCCCCACTAAACATTACACACAGTCTAGATATTGTTTGTGGTCTTGGGGTCTCTCTTCTGTAACATATAATTGAGAACACAGGCTATACTTGTAATATCCCCACTAAATATTACACACAGTCTAGATATTCTTTGTGGTCTTGTCTCTCTTCTGTAACATATAATTGAGAACACAGGCTATACTTGTAATATCCCCACTAAACATTACACACAGTCTAGATATTGTTTGTGGTCTTGGGGTCTCTCTTCTGTAACATATAATTGAGAACACAGGCTATACTTGTAATATCCCCACTAAATATTACACACAGTCTAGATATTCTTTGTGGTCTTGTCTCTCTTCTGTAACATATAATTGAGAACACAGGCTATACTTGTAATATCCCCACTAAACATTACACACAGTCTAGCTATTGTTTGTGGTTTTGGTGTCTCTCTTCTGCAACATACAATTGAGAATGCAGGTTTTACTTGTGATATCACCACTAAACATTACACACAGTCTAGATATTGTTTGTGGTCTTGGGGTCTCTCTTCTGTAACATATAATTGAGAACACAGGCTATACTTGTAATATCCCCACTAAACATTACACACAGTCTAGATATTGTTTGTGGTCTTGGGGTCTCTCTTCTGTAACATATAATTGAGAACACAGGCTATACTTGTAATATCCCCACTAAATATTACACACAGTCTAGATATTCTTTGTGGTCTTGTCTCTCTTCTGTAACATATAATTGAGAACACAGGCTATACTTGTAATATCCCCACTAAACATTACACACAGTCTAGATGTTGTTTGTGGTTTTGGTGTCTCTCTTCTGCAACATACAATTGAGAATGCAGGTTTTACTTGTGATATCACCACTAAACATTACACACAGTCTAGCTATTGTTTGTGGTCTTGTTGTCTCTCTTCTGTAACATGTAATTGAGAACACAGGCTATACTTGTAATATCCCCACTAAACATTACACACAGTCTAGATGTTGTTTGTGGTTTTGGTGTCTCTCTTCTGCAACATACAATTGAGAATGCAGGTTTTACTTGTGATATCACCACTAAACATTACACACAGTCTAGCTATTGTTTGTGGTCTTGTTGTCTCTCTTCTGCAACATACAATTGAGAACACAGGTTTTACTTGTGATATTCCACTAAATAATACACACAGTTTAGATATAGTTTGTGGTATTGGTGTCTCTCACCGAACGTAGAACTTGTGGAGTACGCTTTCGCATGACGTAAGTGACGTAACCAGCAATTTTAATGCTAGTAGTGTCCCAGTGGAGTGACTTATCGGTCACATCCTCTCTCACCGAACGTAGAACATGTGCAGTACGCTTTCGCATGGCATAAGTGACGTAACCAGCAATTTTAATGCTAGTCGTGTCCCAGTGGTGTGACTTACCGGTCACATCAGTTCCCTCCGAACGTAGAACATGTGCAGTACGCTTTCGCATGGCATAATGACGTAACCAGCAATTTTAATGCTAGTCGTGTCCCAGTGGTGTGACTTACCGGTCACATCAGTTCCCTCCGAACGTAGAACATGTGCAGTACGCTTTCGCATGGCATAATGACGTAACCAGCAATTTTAATGCTAGTCGTGTCCCAGTGGTGTGACTTACCGGTCACATCAGTTCCCTCCGAACGTAGAACATGTGCAGTACGCTTTCGCATGGCATAATGACGTAACCAGCAATTTTTGATGCTAGTCGTGTCCCAGTGGTGTGACTTGCCGGTCACATTGGTACGCGCCTACCGTAGAATTTGAGGAGTACGATATCAGAGGTGGTAAGTGATAAAACCAGCAGTACGAATGATTTGGTGTCCCAGTGGTGTGACGTACCGGTCATAACAGTTCTCACCGAACGTAGAACTTGAGCAGCACGATGTCAGATGTCATAAGTGTCGAAACCAGCAGTATTAATGCTTATGATGTCCTAATGGTGTGACTTACCGGTCATCCCAGTTTCCACCAAACGTAGAACTTGAGCAGTACGATGTCAGGGGTCGTAAGAGTCGAAAACAGCAGTATTAATGCTAGCAGTGTCCCAGTGGTGCGACCTACCGGTCATACCAGTTCTCAACTATCGTAGAATTTCAGCAGTGCGATGTCAGATGTCCTAAGTGTTGAAACCGGCAGTATTAATGTTAGTAGTGTCCCTGTAATGTGACTTACCGGTCACATCAGTACCCACCGAATGCAGAACTTTGTCAGTATGCTTTCGCATGTCATCAGTGACGTAAACAGAAATTTTAATGCTAGTAGTGTCCCAGTGGTGTGGCTTACCGGTCACATCCGTTCCCACCGAATGTAGAGGTGGTTCAGTACGATATCACAGGTGGCGAGTGTTGATACCAGCAATATTAATGCTTGTGTTATCCCAGTGGTGTGACTCACCAGTCACATCAGTACCCAACGAATGTAGAACTTGTTCAGTACAATATCACAGGTGGCAAGTGATTAAACTAGCAATATTAATGCTTGTGGTATCCCAGTGGTGTGACTTACCAGTCACATCAATACCCACCGAATGTAGAAGTTGTTCTCAGTACAATATCACAGGTGGCAGGTGATGAAACCAGCAATATTAATGCTTGTGGTGCACCAGTGCTGTGACTTACCGGTCACATCAATACCCACCGAATGTAGAAGTTGTTTTCAGTACAATATCACAGGTGGCAAGTGATCAAACCAGCAATATTAATGCTTGTGTTATCCCAGTGGTGTGACTCACCAGTCACATCAGTACCCACCGAATGTAGACCTTGTGGAGTACGATATCACAGGTGGCGAGTGTTGAAACCAGCAATATTAATGCTTGTGTTATCCCAGTGGTGTGACTCACCAGTCACATCAGTACCCACCGAATGTAGAACTTGTGCAGTACAATATCACAGGTGGCAAGTGATCAAACCAACAATATTAATGCTTGTGGTATCCCAGTGGTGTGACTCACCAGTCACATCAGTACCCACCGAATGTAGAACTTGTGCAGTACAATATCACAGGTGGCAAGTGATCAAACCAACAATATTAATGCTTGTGGTATCCCAGTGGTGTGACTTACCAGTCACATCAATACCCACCGAATGTAGAAGTTGTTTTCAGTACGATATCACATGCGGCAAGTGATGAAACCAGATATTAATGCTTGTGGTGCACCAGTGCTGTGACTTACCGGTCACATCAGTACCCACTGAATGTAGAACTTGTGCAGTACGACATCACAGGTGGTAAGTGATGAAACCAGCAATATTGATGCTAGTAGTGTCCCAATGGTGTGATTTATCGGTCACATCAGTTCCCACCGAACATAGAACTTGTGCAGTACGATATCACAGGTCGCAAGTCATGAAACCAGCAGTATTTATGCTTGTGGTGCCCTAGTGGTGTGATATATCACTCACATCAGTATCCGAATACCGTTCAATTTGAGCGGTACAATATCACAGGTATCAAGTGATGAAACCAGCAGTATTTATGCTTGTGGTGCCCCAGTGGTGTGATATATCGCTCACATCAGTATCTGCCTACCGTTCGATTTGAGCGGTACCATATCACAGATATCAAGTGATGAAACCAGCAGTATTTATGCTTGTAGTGCCTCAGTGGTGTGATATATCGCTCACATCAGTATCCGCCTTCCATACAATTTGAGCAGTACGATATCACCTATCATAAGTAATGAAACCAGCAGTATTATTGCTAGTAGTGCTCCACTGTAGTGATATATCTCTCCCATCAGTATCTGCCTACCGTTCAATTTGTGCAGTATGATATCACTGGTCGTAAGTAATGAAGCCAGAAGTATTAATGCTAGTAGTGTCCAAGTGATGTGGTTTATTGGTCACATCAATATCCGCCTACCGTAGAACTTCAGCAGTACGTTTTCACAGGCCGCAAGTGATGAAACCAGCAGTATTAATGCTAGTAGCGTCCAAGTGATGTGGTTTATTGGTCGCATCAGTATCCGCCTACCGTAGAACTTCAGCAGTACGTTTTCACAGGCCGCAAGTGATGAAACCAGCAGTATTAATGCTAGTAGTGTCCAAGTGATGTGGTTTATTGGTCACATCAGTATCCGCCTACCGTAGAACTTCAGCAGCACGTTTTCACAGGCCGCAAGTGATGAAACCAGCAGTATTAATGCTAGTAGCGTCCAAGTGATGTGGTTTATTGGTCACATCAGTATCCGCCTACCGTAGAACTTCAGCAGTACGTTTTCACAGGCCGCAAGTGATGAAACCAGCAGTATTAATGCTAGTAAGGCCCCAGTGTAGTAACATATCTCTCCCATCAGTATCCGCCTACCGTTCAATTTGAGCAGTACGATATCACTGATGGTAAGTAATTAAACCAGCAGTATTAATACCTGTGGTATCCCAGTGGTTAGACTTATCGTTCACAACAGTATCCGCCACCCGGAAAATTTGAGCAGTACGATATCACTGGTCGTAAGTAATGAAACCAGCAGTATTAATGCTAGTAGTGCCCCAGTGGCGTGACTTATCGTTCATAACAGTATCCGCCTACCATTCAATTTGAGGAGTACAATATCACTGGTCGTAAGTAATGAAACCAGCAGTATTAATGCTAGTAGCGGCCCAGTGTAGTGATATATCTCTCACATCAATACGCGCCTTCCATACAATTTGAGCAGTACGATATCACCTGTCTTAAGTAATGAAACCAGCAGTATTAATGCTAATAGTGCCGCAGTGTAGTGATATATCTCTCCCATCAGTATCCGCGTACAGTTCAATTTGAGCCGTACGATATCACTGGTCGTAATTAATGAAACCAGCAGTATTAATGCTTGTGGTGCCCCAGTGTAGTGATATATCTCTCCCATCAGTATCTGACTACCGTTCAATTTGAGCAGTACGATTAATTGGTCGTAAGTAATGAAACCAGCAGTATTAATGCAAGTAGTGCCCCAGTGTAGTAACATATCTCTCCCATCAGTATCCGCCTACCTTTGAATTTGAGCAGTACAATATCACTGGTCGTAAGTAATGAAACCAGCAGTATTAATGCTTGTGGTGTCCCAGTGGTGTGACATTATCGTTCACAACAGTATCCGCCTACCGGAAAATTTGAGCACTACGACATCACCGATCGTAAGTAATGAAACCAGCAGTATTAAAGCTAGTAGTGCCCCAGTGATGTGACTTATCATTCACAACAGTATCCGCCTACCGGAAAATTTGAGCACTACGACATCACCGATCGTAAGTAATGAAACCAGCAGTATTAAAGCTAGTAGTGCCCCAGTGGTGTGATTTATCATTCACAACAGTATCCGCCTACCGGAAAATTTGAGCACTACGATATCACTGATCGTAAGTAATGAAACCAGCAATATTAAAGCTAGTAGTGCCCCAGTGGTGTGATTTATCATTCACAACAGTATCCGCCTACCGTTCAATTTGAGCAGTACGATATCACTGGTCGTAAGTAATGAAACCAGCAGTATTAATGCTTGTGGTGCCCCAGTGGTGTGATATATCTCTCACATCAATAAGCGCCTTCCATTCAATTTGAACAGTACGATATCACCGGTCGTAACTGATGAAACCAACAGTATTAATGCTAATAGTGCCCCAGTGGTGTGACTTATCGTTCACAACAGTGTCCGCCTACCGTTCAATTTGACCAATATGATAACACCGGCCGTAAGTAATGAAACCAGCAGTGTTAATGCTAGTACTGCCCCAGTGGAGTGACTTATCGTTCACAACAGTATCCGCCTACCGTACAATTTGAACACTACGATATCGCTGGTCCTAAGCGATTAAAACCAGTAGTGTTAATGCTTGTGGTATACCAGTGGTGTGACTTACCGGTCACAACAGTTCCCACCGAATGTAGAACTTGTGCAGTACGATATCTCAGGTTTTAAGTAATGAAACCTGCAATATTGATGCTAGTAGTGTCCCGATGGTGTGATTTATCGATTAAATCAGTTCCCACCGAACACATAAATTGAGCAGTACGATATAACATGTCGCAAGTGATGAAACCAGCAGTATTAATACTTGTGGTGCCCCCGTGGTGTGATATCTCTCTCACATCAGTATCCGCCTACCGTTCAATTTGAGCGGTTAGATATCACAGGTCGCAAGTGATAAAACCAGCAGTATTAATGCTTGTGGTGCCCCAGTGGTGTGATTATATCGCTCACGTCAGTATCCGCCTACCGTTCAATTTGAGCAGTACGATATCACAGGGCGTAAGTGATGAAACCAGTAGTATTTATGCTCGTGGTGCCCCAGTGATGTGGTTTATCGGTCACATCAGTATCCGCTTACCGTAGAACTTGAGCAGTCCGATTTCACAGGTCGCAAGTGATGAAATCAGCAGTATTAATGCTAGTAGTGCCCCAGTGATGTGGTTTATCGGTCACATCAGTATCCGCCTACCGTTCAGTTTGTGCGGTACGATATCACAGGTCGCATGTGATGAAACCAGCCGTATTTATGCTTGTGGTGCCCCAGTGGTGTGATATATCGCTCACATCAGTATCCACTTACTGTTCAATTTGAGCGGTACGATAACACAGGTCACAATTGCTGAATCCAGCAGTATTAATACTAGTAGTGCCCCAGTGATGTGGTATATCGCTCACATCAGTATCCGCCTACCGTTCAATTTGAGCGTAACAATATCGCAGGGCCTAAGTGATGAAACCAGCAGTATTAATGCTAGTAGTGTCCCAGTGATGTGGTATATCGCTCACATCAGTATCCGCCTACCGTTCAATTTGAGCGTAACAATATCACAGGGCCTAAGTGATGAAACCAGCAGTATTAATGCTAGTAGTGTCCCAGTGATGGGGTATATCGCTCACATCAGTATCCGCCTACCGTTCAATTTGAGCGTAACAATATCACAGGGCCTAAGTGATGAAACCAGCAGTATTAATGCTAGTAGTGTCCCAGTGGTGTGATATATCGCTCACATCAGTATCCGCCTACCGTTCAATTTGAGCGTAACGATATCACGGCGTAAGTGATGAAACCAGCAGTATTAATGCTTGTGGTGCCCCAGTGGTGTGATATATCGCTCACATCAGTATCCACCTACCGTTCAATTTGAGCGGTACGATATCACAGGGGTAAGTGATGAAACCAGCAGTATTAATGCTTGTGGTGCCCAAGTGATGTGGTTTATCGGTTACAGTCCGCGCAGTAAGATATGACAGGTTAAAAGTGACGAAACCAGCAGTATTAATGCTAGTAGTGCCCCAGTGATGTGATATATCTCTCACATCAGTATCCGCCTACCGTAGAACTTGAGCAGTACGATTTCACAGGTCGCAAGTGATGAAACCAGCAGTATTAATGCTTGTGGTACCCCAGTGATGTGCTTTATCGGTCACATCAGTATCCGCCTAACGTAGAACTTGAGCAGTACGATTTTGCAGGTCGCAAGTGATGTAACCAGCAGTATTAATGCTAGTAGTGTCCCAGTGATGTTTATCGGTCACATCAGTATCCACCTACCGTAGAACTGGAGCAGTACGATTTCTCAGGTCACAAGTGATGAAACCAGCAGTATTAATGCTTGTAGTGCCCCAGTGATGTGCTTTATCGGTCACATCACTACTCGCCGAGCATACAGCCTGCGCAGTAAGATATCACAGGTCAAAAGTGACGAAACCAGCAATATTAAAGCTCCATTAGAAGAGTACCTAACGTAAAAAGCCGGTCAGTCTGTATTTACATATGAAGTACGTAATGTTTCATTGTAACACTCTGCGAACCCGCTGCTCTTTTGAAAGTTAAAACTGCAGGAAACTGCAAGCTCCATTTAAAGAAAAGCTAACGTAAAAAGTCAGTCTGTCTGTATTTATGTATCAACTACATAATGTTTCATTGTAACACTCTCCGAACCCGCTGCTCTTGTGAAAGTTAAATTTGTAGGAAACTGCAAGCTCCATTTAAAGAAAAGCTAAAGTAAAAAGTCAGTCTGTCTGTATTTATGTATCAACTACATAATGTTTCATTGTAACACTCTGCGAACCCGCTGCTGTTTTGAAAGTTAAAACTGCAGGAAACTGCAAGCTCCATTTAAAGAAAAGCTAATGCAAAAGGTCAGTCTGTCTGTATTTATGTATCAACTACATAATGTTTCGTTGTAACACTCTGCGAACCCGCTGCTGTTTTGAAAGTTAAAACTGCAGGAAACTGCAAGCTCCATTTAAAGAAATGCTAATGCAAAAGGTCAGTCTGTCTGTATTTATGTATCAACTACATAATGTTTCGTTGTAACACTCTGCGAACCCGCTGCTGTTTTGAAAGTTAAAACTGCAGGAAACTGCAAGCTCCATTTAAAGAAAAGCTAATGCAAAAGGTCAGTCTGTCTGTATTTATGTATCAACTACATAATGTTTCGTTGTAACACTCTGCGAACCCGCTGCTGTTTTGAAAGTTAAAACTGCAGGAAACTGCAAGCTCCATTTAAAGAAATGCTAATGCAAAAGGTCAGTCTGTCTGTATTTATGTATCTACTACATAATGTATTTAGTACCAAAATTGGAACCCGTGCGTCATGCGAATGTTGGATTGCGTCAAATAACGTGGGTATTCCTGGAATGGCGATGACCAATTTGCCGACCCTTGAACGAGGCTAAGGCGATAAGATGTTTAAAAGCGGATGGTTAAGTGATGGCTTTGAAACTGCGTGATGTTTGCATGACCATGAGAAAAGACGAATATCGACTTCAAATCAATAACAGGGAATATCTCGGAAATCGTCTATATAAATTGTCGGCTGCGACGAGACCTACATTTTTTGTGTATTCGGTGTTTGTATAATTGGTGAACAGTAAGAGTTGGACAAATGTCATTCAGAACGAAGAGGACCTCACAGTGTGTTCCCAGAAAATTCAAGATATAGTTATGTATGCCATGCAAACGCCTTCTTATAAAGATAGTATTTTAATAAATATTTAACTATTTTAAGACAATCGGAAAAGCGACTTTTGTTCCACGTAAGATCAGTTTTGGAATTTTCTTCAAAATCTTCCTTGAAAGATGTTGAACTTAAGATGTACCGAGTGTCGTATTTAACCAACTTCTCGTTTCGAGGTATACCGTTCATAGACACATCTTTTTCTCGTACCGATTGTTTTCGCGGCACAACAGATATTTTATATTTACCACCTTTGCGGCTAATCTATATTTATGCCGTGGGCGCTACTGCGCGGATAAGTTAGGGCCGGTGTGCTTTTCTGCCTATAGAGGAAGGGGGAGAATGTGTTGCCGTAGCTGTGGGGGAGTTGAGTCCAGGTTCCTCTCTCACGACCGTCTGGTCATATATCCTGCATACTTTGTGCTATGTTACACACAATAGTACTGACCGAATGTGACCGCTTACAATTGGGGATTACTATATCACTTATATAGTCACACCAACTGTATAATTCACAAATTACGAGTGATAAAGATGGTCATATATAACTTTAATTTCGTAAAGTTAGAAGGTGAAATTGGGCATCATAATTATATTTAAATTTGTTTTTGGAAGCTATTTGTCTAAGACTTGTGTAAATGAATTGTAGCTGTGCTGTATTTGTATCCAGGCAACTCTTCTGAAATTCCTAATCTGATGTTTATATGAGCTTCAAGATGAACTATGAACTCATTTTGGGTCAGCACATGTAAAATGTTTCTGGGCAATATGTGTACATTGTAGATTTGTAATTTAGTTTTCTAATACGGTAAATACATGCACAGACTTGTACCTTGCCGTTTTTTCTGTTTTTGTATGGAAATATAGTTAATTACCCCCTTTAACTATCTATGAATGGCTAGTAAAAAAAATATATTTTGAGGGGGGGCGCAGTGCGGTCTTTAAAATTTTCCTTGGAGTGTGCTGAACTTAAAATGTACAGAGTTTGGTTTAACCAACTTCGATATACCGTTCATAGGCACATTTTTTTCTTGAAAATTCGAAGTGTTGGATACACATTGCTTTCTCTACTCACTCTTCTACAGAATACAAACAAACCTTCATTGCTCATCTACACACTTCCGCGGGTCGCTTTGAAATTCCGTTCTCTTTCCACGAACACGAAAAACAAAACCCGATTGTGTTGCATTCAAATTTTTTAACCCTGACGTTAATTAGTGAGCTACAAACTATTTTCTACTACTACATTTTAATCGAAATAAACCTTTAAAGAAACAGCTGCATTACACATTTCGTTATAAATACAAAGCGAACAGCGACTGTCAAATGTTCAAGAACTGAACGCTATATACTGCCTTACAATTCCATAAACTTTCCGTGACATTGCGAGAAACAACCGAGTGTCGACAGTACTTTAAAGTAATGACTATTGTTAATAACGCATATCTCGGAAATGGTTTACGCCAGACAAGAAGTAATTGAAATAAATTGTGTGTTTTAAATATATCTATATTATTCATTTTTTATTTCATTTTCTTTACGAGTTATACAAGATCATACAAAATTCCTTCCAAATAGAGAGGAACTTTACAGGTGTTATTCCCACAAACTGCAGGATATACGTTCTGATAGTCATTTAAATAGCTCAAACGCCTGTAATCAAAATCGTTAGCCATTCTTGAGAATATCCACTAAATTTCGAAAAACCTTGCATGTAAGCAGTAGTTCGGTGTGTTTTTTTAAAAAGCCTTTTTGTCTTATCTTTGGAAGATACTGGCTTGAAATATCAAGTTTGGTATTTTTCGGACTTCGTTTTAGAAGTATGCCTGTTTTTATTCGGAAAGCCTCAAAACATGTATTTTCAGTGATATCTCGGTGTTGAATTTTTGGGTGGAATACAATACCTTCACTACCTACTATGTACGTGGGAGAGAAAGTAAAAAGAATAGCATATACGGTATGAGAAAGGTGAAAGTATTTCAAAATTCAAGCCATTAATAAAAAATAACTTGAAAATGGTTAACGCCACAAATATTTGACACAAAGTGGGTGTTTTAACGAGATCTACATCTTTTTGTTTAGCAAGATTTCGTCCAACTCTTACTGTTTACCAATTGTACAAAAGTTATTCAAACTAAAGAGGACTTCACAGGCAATTCCCAGAAAATTCAAGATACACAATTTATTTGTGATGTAAATGGCCAAAACACACGTTGTTTTAATTAGAATCCTTAGACATTTTTGACAAAATTAAAACTAAAGAAAACCTTCCAATTAAAGCGTAGCTTGGTGTGGACGGGATTTTCTTTAAAAAAAATCATGTCACATCCTAAGAAGGGGCTAAACTCAATTTCTAAGTTCCGTATTTAATGGAGTTTGCGAGTTATGCGATTCACAGCGCGCGCGCACACACACACAAAGATGTTTTTTTTCTTCTAAATTTTGTTGTTCAGAAGGCCTCAAAATGTGTATTTCCGGAAAAAGCTCGACCTCGCATTTTTGGGAAGAATTCATTATTTCCCCTAACTAGTGTAAGTAGTAGAGAAAGTAAAAAGGCTACATTGCTGCTACTAGCATGAAAGTAAGTACTGGAAAATGATTTTCTTGAGTTTATTGAGCATTTTTCAGGATTTTAACGTCTCATTTTGCGGTAGTTTTGGTTTCGTTCGATTATTTATTATGAGTTACTTTAATTTGTTTCAATTCAGCATTTCTCTACCCATTATAAACATACGTATATCCCATATATAGTAACTACCTTGCCTAGGTATTGTTCTGTCCACATTGTTTTATTTAGTATAAATGTTTGCCCAGTAATTATTAAAACCAGGATTTTGGACTTGGTGCGACATACAGAAGAATATGACCAAAAAGGTTTGTAACGAACTCGCGCGAAGGAGAAGAGAAATGAAATATCACCAAACTGTGAACAGGTTCAAACAGCATGGGAAAATGTGACCTTAAAACAAGGAATATGTTTAAATTTGCTAATGCTACATAGACATGATATCCGAAACAAAATGATGTTTTAATGACGTCTATTTTTTCTGTATCGTGTTGTTGTCACTTTCCAACTTACATTATAAACTCCACTAAGAATGAAAACGCCTCGATACTCTTACAGAATTAAACATCATATCTTTTACATGCTATTATTATAAAATATATATTTTATTCAAAGTTGGTTATACATGTTTTAGTGATAGCCAAAACATCAGCATTTCTGCTAATAAAGGATTGGGATGGGACATTCCCTTTAAAATCATCGCTTGGTATCCTTATGTGGTTTATGACTCAAGCATAAAGTGTGTTATTTATCCAAAATTTCGTTTTTGAGTTACGCTGTTAAGAGTCAGGCATATGCAAGCACAGGCGACCTTTCTGTTTAAAACAAAACACTGCGTTTTTACTCAGGGAATTTTGATATTACATTTTTAATGTAATACAACGCTTCCACTGTCTGCCTGATGTAAGTGGTAGAGAAACCGAAAAAGCAAAGACATAAGGATTTGAACGTAAGATAGCACTTTCGTTCCAGTTTTAATTTTTAGCAACTTTAAGCTAACTTGGTTCCAGGAGCTTTATTTATCCTAGATGCACAAATAATTATGTAACTCGTTTTCTCTGAACACAACTTGAGATATAGGACGTTTAAGCTATGATCAGACCCGAACCGTCGTCCATTGGCTTGCCAGGGTTTTTAAATTCGGGTATTGCACAAGTGCTGAACGAGAAGTTGTATCCTAGTTTGTTACCAAGTTCAGCTCAGGAAGTTTGTTAGCAAACGTTAATGGTTATTAAAACTAGTAAACGTAAAGAAACTAAATGATTACTATGAAGCTTTTGTGAGAAACTCCGAATTATTGAGAAAGAAGAAGAGAGGAGGGTTTTTAC
Organism: Deroplatys truncata; assembly: GCA_030765065.1. Classification (NCBI taxonomy): domain Eukaryota; kingdom Metazoa; phylum Arthropoda; class Insecta; order Mantodea; family Mantidae; genus Deroplatys; species Deroplatys truncata. Next base: position 25,663,046 of record CM060985.1, on the reverse strand, counting down.
CATTGATACCCATCATTGCTGCTTTAGGCGCTGCAGCAGGCGGCGCTGCTCAGATAGCCTCTGCAGTCAATAAAAAAAGGCTCCTGATAGGCACTTAGCAGAAGTTGCGAGGCATAACAAGGCGATGGAGACCCGAGGAAAGGGACTCCGAAAGAGAAGGTGTAAGAAGAGGAATAAAGGAGGATTCTTACCTGCAATGCCGCTGATGTCGTCTTTAGCCGCTGCATCTAAAATAGCAAGGTCCTTGAAAAAAAGAGGATCAAAAGGCAGGTGTTTAAAGAAGAAGTCAAAAAACGGTGGAAGAGGGTTGTACATATACCGGAGGAAGCCCTAAGTAACGTAGCCATCGAATATTATGCTAAACGCTTAAAAATTCCTTATTTTAGAGGAGTTTATATGATTGACAAACTTCCTTTAAAACCACACTTCAAAGAGAGACTTATTACCAATCTCGATACCTCTGATAATGAAGGAACACACTGGGTTGCTATAAGGAAAGAAGGTGATGTCGCATACTACTTTGATAGTTTCGGTAATTTGAAACCGCCTCCTGAGATTGAGAAATATCTACAAGGTGTTAAAATCTACTATAATACACAGATACCAGAATTTCGATTCAGTCATCTGCGGGCACTTGTGCTTGCAATTTCTTTTATCCTAGAAGCTGCTACATCGTCAAGATGAGTTATACAGTTACAGTGAGTGGGTCAGACACTGTTATTTCAACGTATCTAAACCCGCCTCTACAGCTAGATCTTCCAGGTCATTATGAGATTGCTGTCTTGAATTTTGAAACATTCTATTCAATACCAAATGTCGATGAAAGTAATAATAGATTTCATTATATTCATAATGGTAAACCTGAAACCATTGTCATCCCTCATGGAACCTACGAGATTGCCGATATCAATGCATTTCTAAAGGATAAACTAGGATTGAATGATGAATTCTTCTTCATAAGGCCTAACAATAATACAATGAAGGCTGAAATTAAGTGTCTTTATACAATAGACTTTTCTAAGGCTAGATCTATTGGTTCGCTGCTAGGATTCACAGACACTAAAATAATTCCTGCTGGAGAAGCGTTTGAATCTGACGATCTTGTGAATATATTTAAAGTGAGTATCATACGTGTGGAGTGCAGTATTGCAACAGGCTCTTTCATGGACGGTAAAAGCGGACATTCGCTCTACGAGTTTTTCCCTTCTGTTCCACCAGGCTATCATATCTCTCAAGAACCCTTGAACCCGATATATTTACCGGTCATAGATACAAACTATATAGACCAGATCACTATTCGAGTGGTAGATCAACACGGAAAGGCGATCAACTTCAGGAACGAGGTTATCACTACAAGACTCCACATAAGACGCAATGGCAATACATTTTAAAAGACATCGCAAATACTATAATAGACGACGTACACAGCGTTCGAAGCATCTACCTCTCCAGCTTCCGAGGAGTTAACACGTGCTAACCGCACGTTCCTCGAGGGGTTAGGTTACAGGACGCTATAATGGACATCTTAAACGTGACAGAAGTTCCAACCTTTGACGACAAGATCACCAAGGAGGAGGAGCATATTTTTCTTCCATACAACACCTCCGCTCTGGATGTAAACGATGAAATTAGAATACCATGCCAAGCTGAAGATTTGTATACGCTACCTAACAAGAGTTATCTCTACATCGAAGGTGCTCTCACCAAGGTAGATGGATCCCCTACTACAACGAAGCTCACTAATAATGCTATAGCCTTCATGTTTGATGAGATAGTCTAGATATGAATGCTACAACTATAGACAGAACAAGGAATCCTGGAATTACTACAACTATACAAAATTATGTGACTCTCAACCCTATGGAATCGAATCGGCTGCTGAATGCTGGATGGGCCTATCCGGGTGAAGAAGTTGATATAGTACACGCGACGAATGGAGCTTTCAATGCTGTAGTCCCTCTCTCGATGCTCCTAGGATTTGCTGATGACCACAAGGAGCTTATACTCAACAGCAAGTTTGAATTAATTCTCATAAAATCCAAAGATTCTAGAAACTGTGTCCTGAGTTCGAATGGAGAGGAAGCTAATGTAAAGTTAACTAGAATCGAATGGAGGATGCCTGTAATTCGTCTTTCCGATGCTGAAAGGGTTCACATTCTAAAAATTGTCAAGTCTGATAAACCTCTACACCTTGCCTTTCGATCTATGGATCTTCATACCCAGCCTGCTGTACCCCAGCCAAGATCTTTCACGTGGAATGTAGCAACAACATCTAAGCTCGAGAAACCTCGCTTCATCATAGTGTGTGCGCAGACTGCTAGATTGGGAGATTATAGCAAGAACAGTTCCGAGTTTGATCACTGCAACATTACTAATTTGAGACTATTCCTCAGCAGTGAATTTTATCCCTACCATGATTTGAATTTGGACTTTAAAAATTCAAAGTTTGCTTCACTATATGAAATGTACTGTATATTTCAAAGTTCCTATTATGAAAGAGATAATTATCCCCTCTTGAAGAGAAAGGATTTTCTTCACCGTGCACCATTATTCGTAATAGACTGTTCTCACCAACCCGAGGAGGTTATAAATGGAGCTGTGAACATCAGAATCGAGATTCAAGCATCTGCAAATATACCAGCCCAGACGTCACTGTACTGTCTGGTTCTACATGACAAAGTATTTACCTACAAACCTCTTTCTCACGTGATGCAAGCACTTATATAATTATGTATATGTTTGGGTGAATGGTTTTTGTGACGGAATGTACTAGGATAAATTTATGAATAATAAATTGAATTCATATACTAAAACACTCTTTTATTGACTTTAGCATACATTTCAAGGATTTTCCTTCTCCCCCTCCTACTCCCTGAAAAACTAATTGCTCCTGACTTGCAGAAATCATTTAAAATATTCAAATGTCTTTCAATATAGGGCAATAGCCGTTTTAGGTTCCTTACAGCCTCAATGTCTAAAGATATTACATTTTTATTATTTAAACAAGTATTTATGAAATGAATTGAATGGTCAAAAAATACAATAATATTGTATGCATAAATTACATTGTCACAATATTCATCACACCCAAACTTTTTTTCTTGGCGTAGGTAATCTTCAATCATTGGAATGTTTTTGGATATTATATCTCAGTCTGATTTTGCGATATAAACAAATGATTTATCACTTTCACAATTTATGTAGAGGGAGGGGCTGTCATAGTATAGTCCAATGTTCACGGAATGGGAGGGTGAGATTCTGACGTCATCAAGCGCATGTGATCGATTCTCCATGCTCCTCCGGGGTATCTTCAATGAATAAGAAGACCATAGGACCCTCGTTGAGGATCCTCGTCTTACACCTCCTCTTCTGCTTTTTCTCCCCAGTCTCGTTCTGCCTCTTCCTCCGCTCCCTCCTCACACCCCTGCAACATGTATTCAAAACTGTTAGAAATAGGTTTAGTTAATGATTTCATGCGTCTGAAAGAGAAAATACATATATTAGAAAAATCCTCTCCCCTTGTCACACAAAAAAGTACTATCAAAGAGTGTCATACTCACTTCACGGGTTTGCAGGCTTCTAAGTGTATCCCGGGCGTGCAATCTGGAGTCGTCTGATTTATCCACTCCTGTACCCTCGTAGCTTTATCATCAGGGGTAGTAGTAATGGCTGGTAGTGGAGCGGCATACTCATCCATAGGCTGGGTATGGCGCTCTGCGATTGGATATTCCACTATATCGACATCGCGTCTCTCAGGATCCAGCTCCTCTATTGGCACGGGTACCTTAGGCGCAGTCATTCGCAGTCTGTAATAATTTAATTTTAGGTTAGACACTGAGTAGCATTAGAAGCAGTAAATGAATATGTAATTTAACATTTCTTCTACTTACTCAAGTTTTCTCTTCCTGCGCTGGTAGACCTCGCAGTTGTCGTTACATAGGAAAAAGGATATAATGCGTTCATGCTGGGCCGGGTTAGTACAAAGTACAGAATGCATGTACCCTGTGCACGACTCTGTATCACATTCAGCTAGATGTTTCGAGACGAAGACATCGTCAACTTCATCGACATCGCTAAGATCCTCCACATCATCACCCATGCGATTTTCACTGAAAGAATAAAATAATTTCAAGTTAGATTTCATTTAACATGCGTACAATATATTACCGAGTTATAGAAATATATATATATATATATTACTTACATGTTCGCTCCTCGATAAACAGGACAGCTCTCTGTACACACTTCCAGTGTAGTCATCTGATCATGATGCGATGGTTGAGTACACAACACTGAATGCATTAAACCATTGCATGTTTCGGTATGGAAGCATACGTAGTGAAAATAATAATCTCCGCACTCGCTCCAGTAATCATTCACATCAGATGCACGATTATCACCAGCCATTTCGATTATCACTGAACGAACACTGAAAAAACAATAAATGATCGCTCTGGCTGCCGGCGTTCCTTATATACTGTAGACGGTGACGTCACGCGGCGGAGTGGAGGGGTGGAATGCGTGTTGAGACCTGTTATTCACCCTCCAGGCAGAAGCCAGCTGTCTGTTTTTTAATACAAAGGAAAGCCATTGGCGAGCATGTTTTAACATGATTTATCGACGCAGACAGAATGAGCCGGGCTAGCCTACACATCGAGACTTGTTAGTGACGTCACGCATCCAGTCGTGGAGGGGGTGAAACTTGTTATTACCAGACAGAAGTCGGCTGCAGGGTTTTTCATTACATGACGGACCGTGAGCGTGATAGTTATACATATGCTAGCACACATATACGATGTCGGCCAGGTGCGCGCGAGTAAATTCATATACACTTAATTACATTAATCAATCAAAAATACTTAATCGTATTCATCGATCGAAGAGCAGCGTTTAATTACATTAGCAGTATATAAACACTGATTCTTTTTCAATAACACATTACCTAATTGATTGACACAATTATCTTCTCAAACGATTTGCCGAACAGTGGCAGGCATCGAGAAAACCATTCCCCTACCATACACCTCACCAGGGGCGGGATTTAGACAGGACGCTATGAGAGTGGGGTGACGTCGCCAGCGTATAGGAACAATACACCCTCTCCCACCTATCCGCAGGGGAACCAATCACACGGGAGGGATTTAGACAAGTCACAATGAGGGGGCGGGAATGTAGCCAGCGTATGAGAACAATACACATTCTCCCACCTATCCACAGGGAACCAATCAGACCACAAAGGGAAGGGAGGGAGGGGGCGGGTGCCACCGGTACGCGACCAGACCTCATGGGGGAGGGGGTAGGACCTGACGGCACAGACCCGGGCGGCATTAGGTAAGCACACAAAGGGAGGGGGCGGGGTCTAGCGCCACGCGCGACCAGGCGGGAAACAGTAGCGCACAAAGGGGGGGGGGCGGGGCTTGTCGGTATAGAACAAAGGATCTTATCAGTTGTCGGCATCTGCTTTGTTTCAGAACTCTCATCTATTTTCTACTAACCATATTGCTCTTCATTCTTCTTGGTTCCTATAGACAAGTAACTGGTCTATGTAACTATCTGGGTGTAGATATTCTTGTCTCCGTATAGTACCATTAACCATATTGCTCTTCATTCTTCTTGTTTCCTATAGACGAGTAAATGATATATATATATATATATATATATATATATATATATATATATATATAACTGTCTGGGTTTAGATAGTTGTTTCCTTGACATGTACCATTAACCTTATTGCTCTTTATTGTATTTGGTTTCTATAGACAAGTAACTGATCTATGTAATTATCTGGGTTTAGAGATTCTTTTTCTTTAACATGTACTATTAACCTTAGTGCTTTTCATTCTTCTTGGTTCCTATAGACAAGTAACATATCTGTGTAACTATCTGGTTTAGATATTCTTGTCTCCGTGATATGTACCATTAACTTTACTGCTCCATTTACCTGTGACACTCAAGCCAATCCTTACTCCCCATACTCACCCTGGTATGTCATCCCTCTTCTACCGTTACATCTGGTGACGGCTTTAGGTGTCATCGCTTTCCAACCCCTTTTCCTCACCCAAAAACCAATTCATATTTTGGTCCGTGACATCTGGTGGAGTCACCGGTCTGCCCCTATCCTTATGGCGAAACCTTGGTTTTGTTCCAAGTCCTTTATTTTTGGTCCCACCCTCTCAGGTTCTACAGATATATATTTCCCCAGCCCACCCTCCTGGTCAAGCTTGACATGTTTTCTTTCGCTCCACCCTCCCCCCAAGAATTAAAAAGTTAATTATTTCTCTTCCCCATTCTTCCTCCCTTGTAACTAACTGCGATATGATCAGGTTAGAAAAATAATGCCCCAGGTTACATTCTGTTAAATTAAAATGAGTTTTATTTATGGACGCTCTTTAACTGTTGTGGTCCTTAGCGTCCCATTCTATATTGTGCGTGCAAACCGGTTATTTTGCTCAGAGGCCTCTTTATCAGGCTTGAGGTTATTTTACGTGCTGTAAGTCTAGAACACGGGACCACCGGCTTTATTTCGTTTCCGAAGGAAGCCATGCTAAGAATTTTTACGCCTGAAAAAAATCCATCACCCTCCACCGGATCTGAATCCGCGACCTCGGAAACTAGAAGCAAGCATGTTAACCACTACACCGCGAAGAACGACGGTTACATTCTATTCATGGTTTTTAGCTTTTGGTAGCCGACCAAAAGAACCCCCACCCCGAAATTGTGTAGTATTTGAGAAATTCTTAAAATGCATTGCTATTTGGTGATTTTTAATTTTTGCCGTCTCCTTCAACTGGGACAGTTCACTCTTGTTAACCAGGGAGTGGGATATAAAGAAACAAATATATTTTTTATGGTAACTTATTAAAACGGCTGGCATTATTGGTATTTGTGTAAGAATAGAAATTAAAGAAACTGAAGCTAAGTGATGCGTTGGATTTCTTCTTTTTACTTTCTCTACTACGTATAGCAAGTAGGGGAAATATTGTATTCCACCCAAAAATTCGATACCTAGATTTCATCGGAAATACATGTTTTGAGACCCCCTGAATCCAAAAAAGAGCTTTTTTGAAATATGTCCGTGTGTCTGTCTGTGAACAGCATAACTCAGAAACGAACAGTCGGATAAACACCAAACTTGGTATTTAGGTTCAGTATCTTCCAGAGATGCGACACGAAGGTTTTCAAGAAAATTCTCCCACCCCAGATTACCCTTTACATGGAACATTTTTCGAAAATTTTAATTTTCTCAAAAATGGCTCTAACGATTTTGATTAAAATATCATATGTTTAAGATACTTTCATGACAAATGAAATGTATATCTCGAATTTTCTGAAAATATCTCCAAAATATTCTTCATTACGAACGACTTTTGCATAACTGGTAAACCATAAGAGATAGACAAAATTTTACTACACAAAAAATGTAGATCGCGTTAAAATACACAATTTATGTCATACACATTTTTTTGTCTGATGAACCGTTTTCGAGATATTGCTTGTTACTCCCTTAAATTTTCCAATACTTATACTTTTTCTCAATTTCGTTATTCATTTTTTTTGTCCTGGTAATGCAAAGAGAAACGAATACTCCACATAGTAACCAGCTCTTAATATATTTGACTATCGCTTAAAGCCTAGCAATTCCCCTTGCATCTACAAGAAAATTATCAATAAGATTAACATCTCGATATCTCCATTAGCATGAAGCATATGGAGAATAAGCGTTTGTAAAAATAGTTTGTACAAGAGTAGAGAAAGTCATGTGAGTGTAACGCATTAGATTTTTTTTTTTACTTTCTCTACTACGTAGAGAAGGGTAGGGGAAGTACTGTATTCCACCCAAAAATTCGATACCGAGATTTCCCCCGAAATATTTGCTTCAAGGCCCCCTGAATCCAAAAAAAAGCACTTTTGGAAACATGTCCGTGTGTGTGTCTGTGTGTCTGTGAACAGCATAACTCAGAAACGAACAGTCGGATAAACACCAAACTTGGTATTTAGGTTCAGTGTCTTCCAGAGATGTGACACGAAGGTTTTCAAGAAAATCCTCCCACCCCAGATTACCCTTTACATGGAACAGTTTTCGAAAATTTTAATTTTCTCAAAAATGGCTCTAACGATTTTGATTAAAATATCGTATGTTTAAGATATTTTCATGACAAATGAAATGTATATCTCGAATTTTCTGGGAATGTCTCCAAAAGTATTCTTCATTGTGAACGACTTTTGTATAACTGGTAAACCATAAGAGATACACAAAATTTTACTACACCAAAAATGTAGATCGCGTTTAAATACACAATTTATGTCATATACATTTTTTGTTGTTGAGTGAACCATTTTCGAGATATTGCTTGTTATTCCCTTAAATTTTCCAATACTTATACCTTTCTCAAATGGGAATTCGTTATTCATTTGTTTTGTCTTGGATATGCAAAGTGTATTAATCTGTGGCAAAGAGAATTGTGCTGCACCTAGCAACCAGCTATTAAGAGATATGTCTATGCTTAAAGGCTACTGTATTTCTATATTGTCCTTGCAAATACAAAACATGGGGAACATAGTACGCCTTAAGCGATAGTCAAATATTTTTAGAACTGGTCGCTATGTGTAAAATGCAATTCTCTTTGCATGTCAAAAGATCCATTTCTGGAAATGTTTATCTCGATTAATATGAAATAGATGGAGAATAAGAGTTTGTAAAAATAGTTTGTACAAGAGTAGAGAAAGTCATGTGAGTGTAACACAGCTTTTTTTCTGGTAATGCAAAGAGAATAGAATACTCCACATAGCAACCAGCTCTTAAAACATTTGACTAGCGCTTAAAGCCTACCAATTCCCCTTGCATCTACAAGAAAATTAGCAATAAGATTAACATCTCGATATCTCGATTAACATGAAGCATATAGAGAATAGGCGTTTGTAAAAGTAGTTTGTACAAGAATAGAGAAAGTCATGTGAGTGTAACACATCAGAATTTTTTTGCGGAAAGACCAAGCTAGCACATTTGCGGCCACCAAACCTGATAAGGCGGACATCAACTGGGGGGGAGGAAAAGAGAGAAACTAGGTAGGCTAATGTATATGTCTAAACGATTTTATTCCGTTTGTGCACGCGTTGCCTGAAGTGCACTACAAAATCTTATTGTTTGTATAGGAATGCTTTTCTAAAAAAAAAAAAAAAAAAAAAACTGGGAATCCATTAAAATTAATAGAGCGAAATTCAAGGTGCAGGCACGTGTAGCAGTCCGTGCCTAAGTAAAAACATTCCCGTTTCCCAAGGGATAGAAGATGTAACATGTGTTTAAATTAAATTGAGTTTTATTTATGGACGCTCTTTAACTACTATGGTCCTTAGAGGACCACTCTATATTGGGCGTGAAAGACCGGTAATTTTGCTCAGAGGACTCTTTATCAGGCTTGAGGTTCTTTTACGTGCCGTAAATCTACGACACGGGACCACCGACTTTACCTCCGAAGGAAGTCATGCTAACGATTTTTACGCCCGAAAATGTTCATCGCCCTCCGCCGGGTTTGAATCCGCGACCTTCGGAACTAGAGGCTAGCACGGTACCACTAGTCCACGGAGGACGACAAAAAAACCTGTGTTTGGCCCCGCATTAAGTTTACTTCGCGAGTCCACAAGTCTTATAAATTTTGGGTGAGCGCAGTGACGATTGAGTATGTTTTTGTCTTTTTAGTGCGTAGTAATGTGTAATGGGGAGAGAGAGAGAGAGAGAGAGAGAGAGAGAGAGAGAATGTGTGTGAGTGTGATATATATGGCACGTCAGGAACTGTGTGTAAATTTGGTCATTTAGTCATTTTACCAAGTGGATGAACGTGGTTCGATCCCAACGAAGGCGGGGTAGCGATAGTTGTGATAAGAAGTATAAGGTCTTTCAACAAGAGTGTCCTATCTTTGAACTTAAATAAAACACGTTCTATAAATAATACAGGTTTATTTATTTTTTTATTTTGGAACATAATTAATGTCATTACATGTGGAAGAGAACATCAGTTAAGTGACCTCCGCGACTTCGTTGGGTTGAGCGTATACGGTTGACCCAATTTTCAATGACAGAAGAACGTAAACTAGGTCCAACTTCACGAATAACGCGCGTGATGTTATTCATAGGATCATTTACTGTTTCTGGCTTGTTGATATAAACTCGAGATTTAACATAACCCCACAAGATGTAATCCAACGGCGTTAAATCACATGACCTCAAGGGCTAGTAAACATCACCACCACGGGAAATGAAATCTCTGAACTTCTCCTTCAAAAGATCGATTGTTTCGAGAGCAGTGTGACATGTGACACCACCTTGCTGGAACCAGATGTTTCAGAGATCCATACCGTCCAATTGAGGCCAAAAATAGTCCCTTATAAGAGCCCGGTATCTTTCTCCATAGAGCTTCTCCATCTTCATCTCGGAAAAAATATGGACCAATGATTCCACCATACCAAAATCCACACCACACAGTAACCTTTTGGGGATGAAGTGGTCGTTCTTGAATCTGCATTGGATTGTGATTGCTCCAATAGCGGCAATTTTGTTTGTTAACACAACCATCCATCTAAAAGTAGACTTCGTCGCTGAAAATGATTTTTCGACAAAAATCTGGGTCAGCTTACAATTGGTCCATAGCCCAGTCAGCGAATACACGGCGGAAACTATGGTCGTTGGGCTTTAGTTCTTGAGTTAACACCATTTTGTAAGCGTGAAACTTCAAGGCCAGATGCAGAAATCGCCAAGTTGTGGTCGGCGAAAGCCCCAATTCTTGCGCTCGACGAGCAATTGATTTGTTTCCGTTTTCGCGTACACTCTCACGAACGGCGCCTATGTTTTCGTTGGAGCGATTACGTACAGGCGTTCTTTGATCGCTGACAGAACCACTTCTTTCAAATTTATCGATCAAACGCCGAATAGTTCTCTCGCAGGGATGATTATGCACACCGTAAACTTCACGCAATACACGGAAGGTTTGGCGAACAGATGATCCATTCTGATAATAAATTTTCACAATTTCTACGCGTTGCTGAATGCTGTAACGTTCCATGGCTATTTGTTAATAACAACTGTAACCACATGAAAAATCTGATGTGTTACACTCACATGACTTTCTCTACTCTTGTACAAACTATTTTTCCAAACGTTTATTTCCCATATGCTTCATGTTAATCGAGATATCGCGATGTTAATCTTATTGCTAATTTTCTTGTAGGTGGAAGGGGAATTGGTAGGTTTTTAAGCTATAGTCAAATATTTTAAGAGCTGGTTGCTATGTGGAGTATTCCATTCGCTTTGCTTTATTATCAGGACAAATAAAATGAATAACGAATTTGAGAAAAAGTACAAGTATTGGAAAATTTAAGGGAATAACAAGCAATATCTCGAAAATGGTTCACTCAACACAAAAAAGTATTACATAAATTGTGTATTTTAACGCGATCTACATTTTTTGTGTAGTAACATTTTGTCTATCTCTTATGGTTTACCAGTTATGCAAAAGTCGTTCACAATGAAGAATACTTTTGGAGACATTCCCAGAAAATTCAAGATATACATTTCATTTGTCATGAAAATATCTTAAACATATGATATTTTAATCAAATTCGATAGAGCCGTTCTTGAGAAAATTAAAATTTTCGAAAAATGTTCCATGTAAAAGGGTAATCTGGAGTGGAAGGATTTTCTTGAAAACCTCCGTGTATCATCTCTGGAAGATACTGAACCTAAATACCAAGTTTGGTGTTTATCCGACTGTTCGTTTCTGAGTTATGCTGTTCACAGACACACACACACAAAAGGACACACACACACACATGGACATGTTTCCAAAAATGCTTTTTTTGGATTCAGGGGGTCCCAAAACATGTATTTCCGGTGAAATCTCGGTATCGAATTTTTGGGTGGAATACAATACTTCCCCTACTTACTATACGTAGTAGAGAAAGTAAAAATGTGACTGCTGTAAACTCAATAACAACGGCAGCTATCACATGTTAAAGATAGGACACTCTTGTTGAAATACCCTTTACATCAAGGTTATCATCATCCTGAGAAGTCTGAGCGACAACAGAAGTAGCCGCAAGGCCCTGTCAGTGAGGACGTCCTCTTTAAAGACATAGTGACTAGTCCTAGGACAAGCCGCGAAGACTTTAGGATTTCAGTGCCACTGTTTTAAATGGTTGTAGAGCGCGGGCCGCTCTAGTTATGCTAGCTAGCAGTTGAGAGTTAAAGCCCACGGATGTTGGGTTTGTTGCACAGCGGTTGCAACTTTGTTAGCATCAAGGGTATGCTAACGGACAGACTCAACGGTAGCCCTGCCGACGATGATTACAGTAATGTTACACAAGTCCGTGGAATGGCCTAAGTAAATATAGTAGCATGATCAAAATGTTTCCTCAACTGCCCGATGAATAGGTAGTCTTTACATGGAAAATTTCTCGAAATTTGGGTTTTCTCAGAAATGATTCTAACGATTTTGACTGAAATACCAGTGTTTAAGATATTTTCATGACAAATTAAATGTGTAATCTGAACTTTCCTGGAATAGCCTTTGAAGTACTCTTTATCCTGAATGACTTTGCATAACTTTTAAACCGTAAGAGATAGAAAGCCCTGTTTATTTGCAACCTTGAAGGATGTTAGTTTCTTTAACTTAAAGTACATTAAATATAGTTTCATTTTATTTTTAGTTTGAAGGAAGTTTAATCCCTGGTTATTTTTACTTCCTCTACTAGGTACGTGGTATTCCACACAAAAATTCCTATCGATATTTCACCAGAAATACATGTTTTGAAGCCCCCTAAATCCAAAAACAGAATTTTTACTTTCTCTGTTACGTATAGTAAGTAGGGGAAGTATTGCATTCCACCCAAAAATTCGATACCGAGATTTCACCGGAAATACATGTTTTGAGGCGCCCTGAATCCAAATAAAGCATTTTCGAAAACATGTCCGTGTGTGTTCTGTGTGTCTCTCTGTGAACAGCATAGCTCAAAAACGAAAAGTGGGATAAATACCAAACTTGGTATTTGAGTTAAGTATCTTCCAAGGATGCGACACGAAGATTTTCAAGAAAAAAAACCCACCCCAACTACCCTTTGAAGGAAACCTTTTTAGAAAGTTTTGATTTTCTAAAAAATGTTTTTAACGATTTTGATTAAAATACCGTATATTGAAGATATTTACATGAAAAGTAAAATGTATATCTTGAATTTTCTGGGAATAGTCTAGGAAGTCCTCTTCATTTGGAAGGAATTTCGTATAATCTTGTATAACTGGTAAACGTAAGAACGTAGGTTTTCACGGCCGGTGTCACAATTATAACTAATATGATTTTCCGGGCTGTTATGCCGTGGTCTGCTGAAGAAAGATTTCCCAGACGTTTCGTCCACAACTGCGGTGGACATCTTCAGTGGCGCGGACGAAGTCTTCTCGGTGAAAGTATCGCAGCGTCTGATGCGTTGGCCGTTAGTGCCACTCTCTTTATAGTGTGGGCGCTCTCTGCTGATTGGCCCGCTGGTATGAGGGGGCTGGCGCCGGCTGTGTTGTTGCTCTCTTCTGATTGGCTCGCCGTGTTTTTCGGTTTTGTATGACCTTTCTTGTTTTTGATGACTAGATGCCAGTTACTGTTGAGTTTCAATGCTTCTTCTTTCCTATTGAAATTATTGGGATGTTTATAAATCTCTATTGCTTCGCGTTGTAGCCGGGTATGGTAATGCTTTATGGAGGAAAGAATGTTGGTGTCCTGAAATCTAATGATGTGTTCGCCCTCGGCTTCAATGGCATGTTCGGCGACTGCCGATTTTTCTGTATGGCCCAGGCGGCAGTTCCTTTTGTGTTCGCTCAGTCTGGTGTTAGCGCTCCGCTGTGTGGTACCAATATACACTGAACCACACGAACAGGGAATACGGTAAACACCGGCCGATGACAGGGGGTCTCGGGGGTCTTTGGAAGAGCGCAGTAGGCTGTTTAATTGTCTTGTAGGTTTGAATACTGTTTTGACGTTATGACGTTGAAGTATGTGTTCAATACGGTCAGTGACATTTTTGAAATATGGCAGAAAGACAATGGACTTGCTTTTGGGTTGGTCCTGAGTAGCCGGTCGGGGCTTGGCCGGACGGCAGGCTCTTCTCACCTCTTGGACTGAATAACCATTTGATTGTAGAGTTGTTTCTAGGTGTCGGATTTCTTGTGGAAGTAAGTGTGGTTCACAAATACGGGAAGCACGGTTTGCGAGTGTCTTAATCATAGCACGTTTTTGTCTAGGATGGTGGTTGGAGTTCTTGTTAAGGTAACGGTCTGTGTGTGTGGGTTTGCGGTAGACAGTATGACCCAGCGTGCCGTCAGCCTTCCTGCTAACGAGTACATCTAGAAAGGCTAGTTGGCCATCCTTTTCTTGTTCCATTGTGAACTGTATACGCTGATTGATGCTATTTAGATGTAACAAAAAATCTTGAAGAGCTTGTTCACCATGGGGCCAGATGACGAAGGTGTCATCCACATAGCGGAACCAGGCTGTTGGTTTGAGTGGAGCTGAGTTTAGTGCCTTTGACTCAAATGCCTCCATGAAGAAATTGGCCACAACAGGGCTAAGGGGGCTGCCCATGGCAACACCGTCTATTTGCTCGTAGAATGACCGGTTCCACTGGAAATAAGTCGTAGTCAGGACGTGGTGAAAAAGTGTAATGATATCATCAGAGAAGATGGGTTGTAACAACTTCAGAGTTTCTTGTACTGGAACCATGGTGAATAGAGACACAACGTCAAAACTAATTAGTAAATCCTTAGGTAGCAATTTGAGGTTGCGGAGAATTTGAATGAAATGAGTAGAGTCTTTGATGAAAGAGTCGGACAAGCCGACATGGGGTTGTAGAAGACCGGTTAGGTATTTAGCTATGTCGTATGTGGGAGAACCAATACCACTAACAATGGGCCTGAGCGGAACATCTGGTTTATGGATCTTGGGTAGCCCGTAAAGTCTAGGCGGCTGAGCTTCGGACTTGGTAAGGCGGCGTTTGTCTTCCTTCGAAAGCGAGGAGTTCTTGATCAAAAGATTAGTTTTCCGTAGAATACGGGCTGTCGGATCACGTTTAATCTTATGGTAGGTTGCTGGTTGCAGGAGTTCAGAGATTTTCTGTTGATAGTCTTGTTGGTTAAGAATAACTGTGGCCCGAGCGGCCTCTGAGGTTGCGGCGGAGGAGAATCCCTTGGGTTACCTCAGCCAAATACCTCGGAGTCACGCTCGACCGCGGCCTCACTTTCGCGCCACATGTCAGGGCAAAGGTCGGCCTCGGCCACTCCGCGCTGAGGCAGCTGTACCCTGTATTCCGCTCCACAATGCCCATACGCCTCAAACTACGCCTATATCAGGCGATTATCCCGCCCCTGATTCTTTACGGCTGCGAGGTCTGGGGATCGGCGGCAGCGACCACCATCCGCAGACTGCAAACCGTCCAGAACAGGGCGCTTCGGATGATCTATGATACTGGGCGTAGGTTCCCATCACATATCCTACATACCCAATCCGGTCTCCCATACATCGTGGACGTGGTGCGGGAGAGAACCCGCACCATGTACACGAAACTCGCCTACCATACCAACCAGCTGGTTAACTCTTTGGGCCGCTATGACCATAAGGCGCCGCGGCGGAGGAAGAGCTACCGGTTGCCGAAAGACGGCTTGGGCCCCCGAGGCTGAGGTCTGCCAATCCCTCACTTCACAAACTTCCCCAAGTTAAGCAGCATTGGGCCCGGTCGCTAGCTGGATGAGTGACCATTTAGCAACGACCCGCCCTGCCGCCAACTTGAGTACCCCCATCCCATTACCTACATTCCCATCATGCTTTGCTGCCATGCCGGCCTGCTTAACTTGACGACCACACAAGCGGTCGCCCAAGTTAAGCAGCATTGGGCTTGGTCACCACGTGGTCGCTAGTCCGCCCATGAGGGGACACCGAGACCCAGCCAAAGGTAGCGCAGCAAGCTAAACTCCGCCCAAGACACATAAATCAAAAGCTTGTGACATTCTTTTATCCTTCTATATCGCACAGGTAAAGCCGCATACGCGGCTAGGTACTGTGGCGATTACATTCCGCCCAGGTGAACCTGGGCGACCTGTTCTCGATTGCTGGATTGCTGGATTGCTGGAATAACTGTGGCATTACCCTTGTCCGCTGAGCAAACAATGATGTCTCGGTTGGAGTTCAGCTTCTTTAATGCAGTTCTCTCTTGATTGGTTAAATTACTGGTAGGAGGTTTGGCCTTCTCGAGAACCCTGGCAGATTCCCGGCGAATTTCATCAGCTGCAAGCCTTGGCAGAACTCGTATTCCTGCTTCAATGTGAGAAATGATGTCTTCAACTGGCAACGTTGGAGTGACAACAGCGTAGTTACCTCCTTTAGCAAGGAGTGACGTTTCAGCAGGTGACAGCTGGTGATCTGATAAGTTCACTACCGTGCGGCAGTGGTTGAGAGTAGTCGGCGGTTTGATGGAGGGAGTAAGGCCATCAAACTTCTTCTTGTGACGAGTGGTCATGCTGTTGTGATTGTATGTCATAGAGCTGTAGGTGATTCTGTCAGTGTTGTCCCAATCAAAACTGTGTAGTGAGTTACTTACTTGAAGATGTAAGATGAGTAGTTGACTATTGTTGGCAGAGAGTTGTCGTCTGGTCTGATGGATGCGTTCTCGGAGCAAGGCCCGTTCAGAGCGATTGTAAATGCGGTTGGCGGCAGCGGTGGTGAAATGTCGTTTCTGTCGTAGGAATTTAGGAATAATTCCCGAGTCTCGGCAGCGTAGAAGAAAGGCAAGTGAACACAGCAAAGAAGATTTTTGTTTGCGTAGCACTTCTAGTCGACGGATCAGACGGTATGCCTCCTCCCCGTAGAGGCGAGTCATGTAAGAACGTAGGTTTTCACGGCCGGTGTCACAATTATAACTAATATGATTTTCCGGGCTGTTATGCCGTGGTCTGCTGAAGAAAGATTTCCCAGACGTTTCGTCCACAACTGCGGTGGACATCTTCAGTGGCGCGGACGAAGTCTTCTCGGTGAAAGTATCGCAGCGTCTGATGCGTTGGCCGTTAGTGCCACTCTCTTTATAGTGTGGGCGCTCTCTGCTGATTGGCCCGCTGGTATGAGGGGGCTGGCGCCGGCTGTGTTGTTGCTCTCTTCTGATTGGCTCGCCGTGTTTTTCGGTTTTGTATGACCTTTCTTGTTTTTGATGACTAGATGCCAGTTACTGTTGAGTTTCAATGCTTCTTCTTTCCTATTGAAATTATTGGGATGTTTATAAATCTCTATTGCTTCGCGTTGTAGCCGGGTATGGTAATGCTTTATGGAGGAAAGAATGTTGGTGTCCTGAAATCTAATGATGTGTTCGCCCTCGGCTTCAATGGCATGTTCGGCGACTGCCGATTTTTCTGTATGGCCCAGGCGGCAGTTCCTTTTGTGTTCGCTCAGTCTGGTGTTAGCGCTCCGCTGTGTGGTACCAATATACACTGAACCACACGAACAGGGAATACGGTAAACACCGGCCGATGACAGGGGGTCTCGGGGGTCTTTGGAAGAGCGCAGTAGGCTGTTTAATTGTCTTGTAGGTTTGAATACTGTTTTGACGTTATGACGTTGAAGTATGTGTTCAATACGGTCAGTGACATTTTTGAAATATGGCAGAAAGACAATGGACTTGCTTTTGGGTTGGTCCTGAGTAGCCGGTCGGGGCTTGGCCGGACGGCAGGCTCTTCTCACCTCTTGGACTGAATAACCATTTGATTGTAGAGTTGTTTCTAGGTGTCGGATTTCTTGTGGAAGTAAGTGTGGTTCACAAATACGGGAAGCACGGTTTGCGAGTGTCTTAATCATAGCACGTTTTTGTCTAGGATGGTGGTTGGAGTTCTTGTTAAGGTAACGGTCTGTGTGTGTGGGTTTGCGGTAGACAGCCCCCTCATACCAGCGGGCCAATCAGCAGAGAGCGCCCACACTATAAAGAGAGTGGCACTAACGGCCAACGCATCAGACGCTGCGATACTTTCACCGAGAAGACTTCGTCCGCGCCACTGAAGATGTCCACCGCAGTTGTGGACGAAACGTCTGGGAAATCTTTCTTCAGCAGACCACGGCATAACAGCCCGGAAAATCATATTAGTTATAATTGTGACACCGGCCGTGAAAACCTACGTTCTTACATGACTCGCCTCTACGGGGAGGAGGCATACCGTCTGATCCGTCGACTAGAAGTGCTACGCAAACAAAAATCTTCTTTGCTGTGTTCACTTGCCTTTCTTCTACGCTGCCGAGACTCGGGAATTATTCCTAAATTCCTACGACAGAAACGACATTTCACCACCGCTGCCGCCAACCGCATTTACAATCGCTCTGAACGGGCCTTGCTCCGAGAACGCATCCATCAGACCAGACGACAACTCTCTGCCAACAATAGTCAACTACTCATCTTACATCTTCAAGTAAGTAACTCACTACACAGTTTTGATTGGGACAACACTGACAGAATCACCTACAGCTCTATGACATACAATCACAACAGCATGACCACTCGTCACAAGAAGAAGTTTGATGGCCTTACTCCCTCCATCAAACCGCCGACTACTCTCAACCACTGCCGCACGGTAGTGAACTTATCAGATCACCAGCTGTCACCTGCTGAAACGTCACTCCTTGCTAAAGGAGGTAACTACGCTGTTGTCACTCCAACGTTGCCAGTTGAAGACATCATTTCTCACATTGAAGCAGGAATACGAGTTCTGCCAAGGCTTGCAGCTGATGAAATTCGCCGGGAATCTGCCAGGGTTCTCGAGAAGGCCAAACCTCCTACCAGTAATTTAACCAATCAAGAGAGAACTGCATTAAAGAAGCTGAACTCCAACCGAGACATCATTGTTTGCTCAGCGGACAAGGGTAATGCCACAGTTATTCTTAACCAACAAGACTATCAACAGAAAATCTCTGAACTCCTGCAACCAGCAACCTACCATAAGATTAAACGTGATCCGACAGCCCGTATTCTACGGAAAACTAATCTTTTGATCAAGAACTCCTCGCTTTCGAAGGAAGACAAACGCCGCCTTACCAAGTCCGAAGCTCAGCCGCCTAGACTTTACGGGCTACCCAAGATCCATAAACCAGATGTTCCGCTCAGGCCCATTGTTAGTGGTATTGGTTCTCCCACATACGACATAGCTAAATACCTAACCGGTCTTCTACAACCCCATGTCGGCTTGTCCGACTCTTTCATCAAAGACTCTACTCATTTCATTCAAATTCTCCGCAACCTCAAATTGCTACCTAAGGATTTACTAATTAGTTTTGACGTTGTGTCTCTATTCACCATGGTTCCAGTACAAGAAACTCTGAAGTTGTTACAACCCATCTTCTCTGATGATATCATTACACTTTTTCACCACGTCCTGACTACGACTTATTTCCAGTGGAACCGGTCATTCTACGAGCAAATAGACGGTGTTGCCTTGGGCAGCCCCCTTAGCCCTGTTGTGGCCAATTTCTTCATGGAGGCATTTGAGTCAAAGGCACTAAACTCAGCTCCACTCAAACCAACAGCCTGGTTCCGCTATGTGGATGACACCTTCGTCATCTGGCCCCATGGTGAACAAGCTCTTCAAGATTTTTTGTTACATCTAAATAGCATCAATCAGCGTATACAGTTCACAATGGAACAAGAAAAGGATGGCCAACTAGCCTTTCTAGATGTACTCGTTAGCAGGAAGGCTGACGGCACGCTGGGTCATACTGTCTACCGCAAACCCACACACACAGACCGTTACCTTAACAAGAACTCCAACCACCATCCTAGACAAAAACGTGCTATGATTAAGACACTCGCAAACCGTGCTTCCCGTATTTGTGAACCACACTTACTTCCACAAGAAATCCGACACCTAGAAACAACTCTACAATCAAATGGTTATTCAGTCCAAGAGGTGAGAAGAGCCTGCCGTCCGGCCAAGCCCCGACCGGCTACTCAGGACCAACCCAAAAGCAAGTCCATTGTCTTTCTGCCATATTTCAAAAATGTCACTGACCGTATTGAACACATACTTCAACGTCATAACGTCAAAACAGTATTCAAACCTACAAGACAATTAAACAGCCTACTGCGCTCTTCCAAAGACCCCCGAGACCCCCTGTCATCGGCCGGTGTTTACCGTATTCCCTGTTCGTGTGGTTCAGTGTATATTGGTACCACACAGCGGAGCGCTAACACCAGACTGAGCGAACACAAAAGGAACTGCCGCCTGGGCCATACAGAAAAATCGGCAGTCGCCGAACATGCCATTGAAGCCGAGGGCGAACACATCATTAGATTTCAGGACACCAACATTCTTTCCTCCATAAAGCATTACCATACCCGGCTACAACGCGAAGCAATAGAGATTTATAAACATCCCAATAATTTCAATAGGAAAGAAGAAGCATTGAAACTCAACAGTAACTGGCATCTAGTCATCAAAAACAAGAAAGGTCATACAAAACCGAAAAACACGGCGAGCCAATCAGAAGAGAGCAACAACACAGCCGGCGCCAGCCCCCTCATACCAGCGGGCCAATCAGCAGAGAGCGCCCACACTATAAAGAGAGTGGCACTAACGGCCAACGCATCAGACGCTGCGATACTTTCACCGAGAAGACTTCGTCCGCGCCACTGAAGATGTCCACCGCAGTTGTGGACGAAACGTCTGGGAAATCTTTCTTCAGCAGACCACGGCATAACAGCCCGGAAAATCATATTAGTTATAATTGTAACTGGTAAACGTTTAACGATAAACGAAAACGTACCACACAAAAATATGTACATCTCTTTAAAACATACAATTGACTTAAAATAATTTTTGTGGCATACGCGGTTTCTGAGATATCCGTTATTCGAGGTTAGAAATGTTCAATACTTGTCATTCTTTTAAAGTTCCATCGATTTTCAGTTGTTTCTCGCGATTGCATGGAAACAGTGTGGAATTTTAAGGCCAGCATATAGCATCCAATTCTTAAACATTTGACTATCCTGTTCTCTTTGTATCTATAACGAAATGGATAATGCAGCTATTTTTATAAAGCTTATTCACATTAATATGTAGTATATAGAAAAATAAGCTTTAGTAAGAATAGTTTGTATGCCCAATAATAAAGATAGAGGGTAGAGGAAGTCACACGAATATATCACATGACATTTTATTTTTTTACCTTCTCTACTACGTATAGTAAGTAGGGGAAGCATTGCATTTTCCGATGAAGTCCCGGTATTGAATTTTGGGATGGAGTGCAAAGTTATGCAGTCATTCAGGATAAAGAGTACTTCAGAGGCTATTCCCAGAAAATTCAGGATATACATTTAATTTGTTATGATAATATCTTAAACATTGGTATTTCACTCAAAATCTTTAGAATCATATTTGAGAAAACCAAATTTTCGAGAAATTTTCCATGTAAAGACTAGTTTGGGGTAGGGCATTTTCTTGAAATTCTGTGTCGCATCCTTGGAACTTGCTGAACTTAAATGCCAAGTTTAGTACTTAAACGACTTTTCGTTTTTGAGTTATTTTTACAAACTGCAAAGTTTTAATTTTATGAACTTGAAAATTATAGGTTTGTTCCAACATACGGTTCTGAACGGGTTCCGAACTAATTCCAACCCATGCTAATGCACATGCGCCAGTCCGGTACGCTCACAGAACTAATTCGGAATTTTGTGTGGTTGGAACACTACTTGAACCGTTCGCGTTCTGTCACGGCCTTCTTCGTTGCACGGTCAATCAGAAGACGATCAAATATCTACGTTTACAGCGTTGAGAATGAAATCAAACTCCGCCGATGTACGTATGTGTGTTTCTTTCATACTGATTCCAGTCCTAATATTCGAGCAAAAATAAATCGCGTTCGTTTATCGGCTTAAAGCCATTGATACTGAGTTATTGCGAATAACAATTGTAATATATAGATATTATATTTAAACCAGAACCCGGAAAAAGTAATTTAACACAATTCCAATTTAACATTAGGTTTCCTGCTACAGAAGCTTCTAAACACAATGTTTAATTTAAAACTCCAATACTCTTGAGACAATGACACCCCACATAAATTCTATTCCGAACGTAATGCAAATAATACAAAACTACATTGTACCAATGTATGCTTATGATCAGGGTTAGGATTTTTAGTTGCAAATTTCAGATGAAAAAAGGAAGGGAAAAGGTGCTCAAATAAGGTGAAAAAGGCACAATAAGGTGCTGGTTTATTTAAGGGGATGCACAACTGAAATTGCTATTTTCTAAACTATCCATTCAATTGGGCTGAAATGTTTATTTCTTTATACATAATTGTTTTGTGAATTATAGCCCAGTCTTAATAATTCTCGGAACTGCACGGTTGAGGTTATTGTCGTCTCTGCCTGCCCAGGCTTCGTCTCCACGTAAACAGATGACGTCTCTCACAGCAACAAACTCACATTCACGAACAGCAGGCTACTGATTCTGGCGGGATAGAATCACTCATTGTCAATTGCATTATTGCGGGATACTTTATAGCCGTAAAGTGAGAGAAAGAGGTTTTCGTCGAACACACAATTATTTTCCATTGTTGCGGGTGTGCTTTCAATTCCCGCGCGGCGTTTACTGAAAGAGATAGACTTACTATTCCCACGTACACAGCAAGCTGAGGAGACGTTAATTGAAAGTTAAAGAATAAATTGGAATGAAACTTAAAAGAAAAACGGGGATTATGGGCATGGTTGAGGGGAAATGGTATAAAGGTGCCAAAAAGGGGTAAAGGTCCCAAAATAACGGAATAATGTTTAAATGGCAATAATCCTCTTCTTCGGAAGTCGATGCATCATTAAAAAGATCACTGTCACCTTCTAAATCACTTATTATTGTTATCTTTGAACGATGTTTTGCTCCCTGGCTTTGTTAGACGTTTGTTCGTTTCCTCAAGTATGTCGCCATACTACTCAACAGCGAGCAACTGCTTACCAAACACCTTTGCTATTCCGTATTGAGAAATAAACACGAATGGAGGAATAAATTACATATTCAAATTTATTTTCTACTAAATACAGAGAGTATGTCGCTTTTTCAATACTCTCTTTCGGGTTTGTTCCAAGCGATTGGAATCGATTCTGAATTAACTAAGTATGCGCTGTAGACCATACAATCTGCGCATGTCTGGAATTTTCAGTTCCTATTCTTAATCACGAACCGATTTCACTTGTTCCGAACTAGTTCCCAAATACGTTGGAACAGCAAACTGGAAATTCAGAATTGGTTCTGAACTGATTCTCTGTCGTGTTGGAACGCCACTTAGCTACTGCGCACACTCAGATAATTCGGAATCGATTCTGAATCGTTCCAACATACGGTTCTGAACGATTTCCGAACTAATTCCAACACATACTAATGCACATGCGCCAGTCCGGTACGCTCACAGAACTAATTCAGAATTTTGTGTGGTTGGAACACTATTTGAACCGTTCGCGTTCTGTCACGGCCTTCTTCGTTGCACGGTCAATCAGAAGACGATCAAATATCTACGTTTACAGCGTTGATGAATGAAATCAAACTCCGCCGATGTACGTATGTGTGTGTATATATATACACACACATACGTACATCGTAAGCGTTTCTTTCATACTGATTCCAGTCCTAATATTCGAGCAAAAATAAATCGCGTCCGTTTATCTGCTTAAAACCATTGATACTGAGTTATTGCGAATAACAATTGTAATATATAGATATTATATTTAAACCAGAACCCGGAAAAAGTAATTTAACACAATTCCAATTTAACATTAGGTTTCCTGCTACAGAAGCTTCTAAACACAATGTTTAAATTAAAACTCCAATACTCTGAGACAATGACACCCCACATAAATTCTATTCCGAACGTAATGCAAATAATACAAAACTACATGGTACCAATGTATCCTTATGATCAGGGTTAGGATTTTTAGTTGCTAATTTCAGATGAAAAAAGGAAGGGAAAAGGTGCTCAAATAAGGTGAAAAAGGCACAATAAGGTGCTGGTTTATTTAAGGGGATGCACAACTGAAATTGCTGTTTTCTAAACTATCCATTCAATTGGGCTGAAATGTTTATTTCTTTATATATAATTGTTTTGTGAATTATAGCCCAGTCTTAATAATTCTCGAAACTGCGCGGTTGAGGTTATTGTCGTCTCTGCCTGCTCAGGCTTCGTCTCCACGTAAACAGATGACGTCTCTCACAGCAACAAACTCACATTCACGAACAGCAGGCTACTGATTCTGGTGGGATAGAATCACTCATTGTCAATGGCATTATTGCGGGCTACTTTATAGCAGTAAAGTGAGAGAAAGAGGTTTTCGTCGAACACACAATTATTTTCCATTGTTGCGGGTGTGCTTTCATTCCCGCGCGGCGTTTACTGAAACAGAGAGACTTACTATTCGCACGTACACCGCAAGCTGAGGAGACGTTAATTGTAAGTTAAAGAATAAATTGGAATGAAACTTAAAAGAAAAAAGGGGATTATGGGCATGGTTGGGGGGAAATGGTATAAAGGTGCCAAAAAGGGGTAAAGGTCTCAAAATAACGGAATAATGTTTAAATGGAAATAATCCTCTTCTTCGGAAGTCGATGCTTCATTAAAAAGATTACTGTCACCTTCTAAATCACTCATTATTGTTATCTTTGAACGCTGTTTTGCTCCCTGGCTTTGTTAGACGTTTGTTCTTTTCCTCAAGTATGTCGCCATACTACTCAACAGCGAGCAACTGCTTACCAAACACCTTTGCTATTCCGTATTGAGAAATAAACACGAATGGAGGAATAAATTACATTTCAAATTTATTTTCTACTGAATACAGAGAGTATGTCGCTTTTTCAATACTCTCTTTCGGGTTTGTTCCAAGCGATTAGAATCGATTCTGAATTAACTAAGTATGCGCTGTAGACCATACAATCTGCGCATGTCTGGAATTTTCAGTTCCTATTCTTAATCACGAACCGATTTCACTCGTTCCGAACTAGTTCCCAAATACGTTGGAACAGCAAACTGGAAATTCAGTATTGGTTCTGAACTGATTCTCTGTCGTGTTGGAACGCCACTTAGCTACTGCGCACACTCAGATAATTCGGAATCGATTCTGAATCGTGTGGGAACAAACCTAATATTGCGGATGCATCTAACAGGCCCAAAAGGTCTCTGAATGTGTGTACTATCAACAAAGCTTGTAATTCGCTAGTACTATTAAAGCCATAATGTAATCCTATTGGATGATTGAAACTAGTGCAATTACCCGCCGATAGAGCGGTTGAGGAGAGCAGCAAGGTAAGTTGTTCACACAGAACAGGAAGTTGTTCACAGGCGCACATGGAAGAACGTTTGTTTTGGTTCTTAGTTTTCAAAATTTTGTTGATGACCCGCCCAAAGAAATGGATAGCGTATGTACCTATGTTGAAGTTGGATAAAATTATCAAAATAGAGCTATATTTCACTACATTTAAGTGTTTATCACTGCGGGTTGGTTCATATTAACCTCAACGTGAATTGTGGTAGGTATTTTTTGTAGCATAGAAGTTATGTACTATCAATGCACCATTAGAGGTTAAGTTGTAAGAGCATAGATTTGATTTTTAAATCTCACATATAAGCGATAAGCTTTAAAGCTATGGCGCAATGCATTAATAATTTAGGACATCATTCCGTATGTAGGTGGGAGGTATGAAATTTTAAGGAACTTATGGAATCGAGTTTTTTTAATACGCATTCTGTTGCCAAAATTGTAACATCGAGGGCCCTAAGCCGCAAGGTGTAGACGAGGGATGTTTCTTTTAGAAGGAGAGGAGTGGAACAGCTATTCAATGCTATAGCCAGGACTTGAACCAGGGAAACCGGAAGATCTGTGGTTCAAATCTTGGCTATGGCATTCAATTTTTCAGTCGTCTATAATCTTTCCAATCTCAACCTACGTCGTCATCCGTAGTGTAATGGGTATCATGGGGGTACCCGGGGTCGCGGGTTCAAGCTCGGCGGAGGGCGATGAATTTTTTCGGGCATAAAAATCCTTAGCATGGCTTCCTTTGGAAGGGAAGTAAAGCCGGTGGTCCCGTGTCGTAGATTTAAAGCACGTAAAAGAACTTCAAGCCTGATAAAGAGGCCTCTGAGCAAAATTACCAGTCTTTCATGCCCAATATAGAATGGGACGCTAAGAATCACAGCAGTTAAAAAGAGTGTCCATAAATAAAACAGCTTGTGTGGAAGAACAATTAACTATCATAAAACGTTGTACATAATTATGCTTAATTAGAATAGATAATTAAATACCTACTGTTAGTTCATCAATACATGATTTGAAGTCACTTTAGACAAAGTAACAGTACCAAAATAGTTCCTTGACAAGTGCAGATAAAAGAATTCCTTAAAACACTCTTTTGATAGTATCCTGATGCTAAGAATGAAGTGTTGCCCACAATTAAGAATAAATTGGATTGTGCTCTAGAGCTTCTGAAATCCATACCAGGATTTGAGGAAATAGAGAATCTGAAATTTGTAGTGGGGCAAATAAGTTTGTCACAGGTTCCAAAAAGTAACAAATGTTATGGCAATAAAACTTATGAATTTAGCATCCTCTTTGTATTCAGTCTGCATCTATAATAGGGCTTTGTTGAAATGTGGCTTAATGTTTTTGCCCCAATCCTGCACTCAAATACGAATTTACAATTATAGCATGTCAAGTAATGTGTTAGAAAGCAAATATTTAGAGAATAGTTTTCAAAATTTTGCACAATATCAACTTTATATTTCTTGAAAATGAACGAGGAGTAAGAAAACTCATTTATACTCTTCACTTAAGTAAAATTACCTGGACATGTTCCAAGAGTCCTTTGCTCTCATCATCAGCTGCTGACTTTTACTTAAGTGAAGAGTGTAAATGAGTTTTCCTACTCCTCGTTCATTTTCATTTGAAATACTTTACTATCAACTGCTTCTACATTATTACTTATAATTTATATTCCTTATTAATTGACAAGATTTATATGTAGCCATCGTTGACATTCAGAAGGGACGGAATATATGTAAGTAGTGCTTTTCATGTTGAAAAATCTGCTAAACAGTACAGGTTTTCATGGTAGCATCTGTTTTATTAAAGTATGTGGCTAAACTTTGGTGACCTGTGGCCAAGAAATAGTTGTAAGAAATGGAGATGAATGCAATGAAAATACCTAAATTAGAGGTTTTTGTACACTCACAAAGTGTGAAACTCACCCAGCCACTCTTTTTAAGATAGTTTCTTTTATAGCAACATCACTGCAAAAAATCTGTTTATAAAAAACATCCTTTGGCCATGCTTTAAAATGTGTATTTGCAATAGTTCTTGTGAGTAATATAACTGCCAGATAGTTAAAGGTTTATCCTCAGATGTCTTGGTAGTGGCAGAGAAAGTGTGACTTATGTTTCTATCTTTTGTGGCAGACAGGAATGCTGTAAACAGAAAGATGTATAAACTTTATAGTCCTAATAAGATTCTAGAACCATTCATTGGATCCAGCTAGAAAACCCTTTCTTATATTTGATACTCTACATATTGAAGCATGTAAGAAACAATTGTGAAGTGTGAAAAAAACTATTGGGAGACCAAGAAAGATGTTAATAAGACAATGGAATGGACATGCTGTCAATACTGATAATATGACACTGTCATATTATCAGCAGAACATAAACATGTAGAGTTATGTATGAACATGAAAAATAGGCCTTGGTTAAATATGGACACAGGCTTTTCAACAAGGTTTTGCATCCCTCATCCATACAAAAGCAAAATGTAAAGTTAGCATTGAGTCTTTTTAATGGCAATAATATTACTGCTTCGAAACAACCAAAGATCTTAACATCAGTCCATAATATGTCATTCAGACATGCATTAATAGATTTTTTTTTTTTTTTAATGGTGGAAAATATGGGCTTTGTTCCATATCTACATAGACTAATTAGTTGACAGGTTGTCTGGTAGTAGGGTCTTTGTGGCTATGCAGTTTATCCTGAAGAGCTGTCAACATTTGACTAAAAAAAATCTGATACATTCACATGACTTTCTCTACCCTCTATCATTTATTAGTGAGCATACAAACTATTCATACTAAAGTTTACTTTTTCATCTACTACGTTTTAATCCAAATAAGCGTTTGCAGAAATAGCTGCATTACACATTTTGTTACAGATACAAAGAGAACCGCAATAGTCAAATCTTTAAGAACTGGATGCTATATGTGGTCTTAAAATTCCATACTGTTTCCATGCAATTGCGAGAAACAACTGCATGCTGACAGGACTTTAAACAATGACCAAGAAATGAACAATTCAAAACATTAATAACAGATATCTCAGAAGTGGTTTATGCTACAGTAAATTTATTGAAATAAATTGTGTGTTTTAAAGAGATCTACTGTGAGTGACTCACGAGATTGGCTTTGTCCTTGAACTGCTTCTCACAAGGAGTGCATACAGCTTCTTTCCTGCGATGCAAATAGCTTAACACCAGCAGTTCAAAACGATTGTCAACAGGTGCAGTCCAAATAATGCTTCACAGGTATATGGTCATAAATATAGTGGTTTACATGTATGCAGGTTTTACTGGTTTACTTATTGGAAGTACGATCATAATTGTATTGTTTGATGCAGTAATATAATGTACTACTGATGCTATTTCGTGTAATATTTATTGTTCTGGGAAAGAAAGGATATAAGTACCTTTGGAACAGGATGTGAAACAATAGAGCGAGAGGGAAGAACAATACATCGCTGGCTCAGGTTTGCTTACATCAACCACAAGGACAGAGCTAAACTCCTGAGTCGCTGACAGTACATTTTTTGTGTAGTACATTTTTGTCTATTGCTTAACGTTTACCAGTTATACAAGATTATACAAAATTCCTTCCGAATGAAGAGGATTTCAAAACTATTCCCAGAAAATTTAAAACATATGTTTTATTTGTCATGTAAATATCTTTAATATATGCTATGTAATCGAAAAATCAAGAGCTATTTTTTAGAAAATCA
Organism: Deroplatys truncata; assembly: GCA_030765065.1. Taxonomy (NCBI): domain Eukaryota; kingdom Metazoa; phylum Arthropoda; class Insecta; order Mantodea; family Mantidae; genus Deroplatys; species Deroplatys truncata. Next base: position 25,633,977 of record CM060985.1, on the reverse strand, counting down.
AAATTTTTTAACATGTTCCATATAAAGGGTAGTTGGGGTAGGGGGGATTTTCTTGAAAACCATTGTGTTGCATCTTTGGAAGATACTAAACTTAAATACCAAGTTTGGCACTTATCTGACTTCATTTTTGAGTTAATGCTGTTTACAGACAGACACACACAGGACTTTTTCTAAAAATGCTTTTTGGGGGGGGGGGCTTTAGGAGTCTCAAAACATGTGTTTCCGGTGAAATATTGGTATCAAATTTTTGGGTAGAATGCAATACCTTCTCTACCTGCTATGTACGTGTTAGGGAAAGTAAAAACAGCACAAGATCAAAATTAGCTATATAAATGGTTAATATTTAATAGTAAAAGTTGCAATGAATTGACAGGTTTCTGTTGTTCCGAGATTTACTTTCTTTAAGAACTCCCCCATATTCTTATTTTTCTTTTCTTGTTAACATTTTAATTGCTACTATTTTTCCATTCATTTTTTTCTCATATTTACTACCTCCGCATAGTTCACAAATTTCCTTTTACTGCCTCTTAGCCCTCTCAGGTACATTGATCCTGTTCTCATCCATGCAAACGCTTCTTTTTCGGCTCTATTACATAATCCACATACCCTTGTCTTCCCCATTTTTACTAATTTATAGAACCCTAGTGATTTTTTATTGTCTAAGCTTCCCCAAATCTGTCTTTCTATGTCCTCGACTCTGTTTCTTACTGTTATCCAGAAACTGTTGCTATTTCTTTCTCCTGCTCTCCAAATATCTCCCATTCCTATCTTCTCCATAATTTTTTCTACCCCTGTCCACCAGCTATTTTTATTTTTCATACTCTTTTGTTGTTCCATAAATATCTTTAAAATTTCCTGTTTATCTCTTTACATGCATCTAAACCAAAATTTCGATATCCTTTCCAGTATCACTCCCTTTCTTCTTGTTCTTTCTAATTCCATTAATGCTACTTCTCCTGGTGCTGATCTTGCTAACCCCAATAGCTCTTTACAGAACGTTCTATAGCTCTGGTCTATTTTGCTGCTTAATTCAGATCCCCCCCCCCCAAATTTCAACTGCATTAAGCATTCTTGCTTCTACCAATACCTAATACATTCTTTCTATCCATTTAGTCTGCATTTCTAATTTGTATTTGCACATCCTTCCTCCTGTCATTGCCGCCTTTCCTTTAATCATAACCTTCCTGCTATACACTGCCCATTCACCATTACTGCTCTCCTCACCCCCAAATAATCAAACTCCTTGACAACTTCTAACTTTAAACTCTCATCTGCCATTTCTCCTCTTTTTTAATTTCCTCTTTTAAATACCATAACTTTTGATTTATTTATATTTACTTTAATTCCCCATTCTTCACAGAATTCATGTATTCCATTGATTGCTTTTTGTAGCTCAATTACCGTTATAGCCCCAACCATAAGATCATCCATTTATAGAAAACCTGGTATCTCTCTCCCTCCCTCTCTCTCCCTCCCTCTCTCTCTCTCCCTCTCCCTCTCATTATGGGACAGTGCAGATTTTTTTCATTTACTCTTTCTAATATATCATCTATGAATGTATTAAATAATATTGGACTCGATTTGCACCCTTGTCTTAGTCCTATTTTTTGCTCATTCATTTCTGTAATTTCATTATTTCCACATCTTATACAAAATTTTATATCTTTATAAATCTTCCTAATTTCTTTTATAAAAATTGTTGTCTGTCCCTCTCTTTCTTAATTTATAAGCTAATGCTTCTCTGGTTTAGGTTAGTGTGTGTGTGTTTTTTTTGTTTTTGTTTTTTTCTCTTCAAATAACAGGTATAAGAAATTGTACAATAAAGGGGTAAGAGCAAACTTTAGATGTTTGCCTAAATGTTAATTGATGATAAATGCAGATAAGTTCTTAACAAGTGTGTTTAGAAGAAGAAGAAATGTCTCTATTTTTGCGGCTTATACTAAATACTGGCAGTTTCTTCTGCTCATGTGCAGTACTAACAAAATGGACTGCTTTGTTGAGATATCACGATTAATTGGGGGTGTGAGTATTTTACAGGCTGTTTGTGTGTTCACATCTCTTAAAGCCACTATTATTGCATTTTTGTTTCTTAAATCATAATTTTGTATAATCTTAAGTATTAGGTATCTATGGAGCCAGTACCTAAAATAGTGTGTATGAAGCTAAATGGTTCATAAAGAATATAGGGATGCCATTGAACCAAGCAGATATTGCAGATACAGTGTTTGAAGAAATTGTGTACGTGGTTAAAAATAAGGAGGATATTTGTATCATCAATTGAAGCTCTAAGTTCACAAACAATTCTGTCTCAAGTATTCTGGAGTTAAGAGTTTAATTTAAGTGTATTCCAGAAAATGTATTGCCAATTTTGACATTCATTGAGGGATTTATGCTATACAAGTTCTAAGGATCAGCAAATGCAATAAATGTTTTGCATATTTGCAACTAGATAAAGAGTGGAGGTCGATTCATCATATCAAGTAAACTTGTTCTTCCATTTGAAACAGCTTTATGTGCTGTAGTGTTGGCATACCATACATATCTCCAATGATAAATAATTTTGTTCAGCATTTTCTAAAATGTGGTAAAAAGCTTTCTGCGCTATTTAAACTGTAGGTATGTGTTATTTTAAGATCAGTGGTGGCTGGCTATGAAGGACTCTAGGGCAGCACCCTGCCCATGAATAAATGCCCCGTAAATAAAAAATAAACATGGAAAGGAAGGGCAACATCAGGACATTGCAGCGTTAATTTCTGTACTCCCTGATTTAGTTTATGGATTTTGTTTTATTTGAAATGTTTTTGCAATGCTTATACAGTGACTAGCGTGAAGATTTTCATTATGCAGTGTATTTTGGACTACATCAAGTCCATCTGGGAATCCTCACATTTAAATTAAATTGTGTTTAAATTAATTGTGGTCCTTAGCGTCCAATTCTATATAGGGCATGAAAGACCGGCAATTGTCCTCAGAGGCCTCTTTATCAGGTTTGAGGTTCTTTTACGTGCCATAAATCTACGACATGGGACCACCAGCTTTACTTCCCTTCTGAAGGAAGCTATGCTAAGGATTTTTATGCCCGAAAAAATCCATTGCCTTCCACCGGTTTTGAACCTACGACCTTGGGAATTAGAGGCTAGCATGGTAACCACTACACCAAGGGGCACGACATCCTCGCATTTGTGGATACTGCTAGAGGTGAGATGTGCGGTGGGGAATGCTTCAATTATGGGTAAGGAGTGCAGAGAGGTAATAGTAGCTTAGCAGAGTCCGAAGAATTTCGCTATTGGTTCTTTCTCCATGCACTCTTTTCCATTTGGAGTCATTCAATTTCACTGCCACCACCATATGGGGGGGGGGGAAGTATTCAGTCCTGTCTAAAATGTAATTCTGTTATATAAATTGATTTAAAGTTTAATCAGATTCAGTTATACTGCAATTTAAAGTACAGTATTGTAGTGTTAAAACAATTCAGAGCAGAATAAATAACCCCCTTGCATAGTACTGCAATATATGTTGGTCACTTTTGTTTGCGAGTCACATAATCACAGCGCATGTGCCCAGACGCAGTGCTGTGATTCACACACGTACGTAATAATTGCGTGCAGAGTTCAGAAACATATGTTATGTAAAATACCTAACTTAATCAGCAAATTCAGTGCAAGTGGTATGCTCTTGGTAGAGACTGTTAAGTCTGTTAAGAGGATAAACATTTGCTAATGCTTTAACCATATATTTGTTATGTTGAGAAGGCCCTGATTTCAACCATTTTGCTGAACAAAAGGAGAGGAGAATGGCTTCATCTGCAAGAATATTAATTAGGTTAGTTTAGTTATAGTCAAATATTTTTTTTTTTTTTGAGAGGCATGTAAATACACAATAATCTTCTAAAATTCATTTTGTACTCTTGAACATTTTCCAGTGCATGTTGTTGATTGCTTGGTATCATCACGCATTTAAATACGAGGTTGGACAACAAGCAAAAATAAACTTACTCTGACATCTGAATAAATGCTATTATAGAAGGTAGGAATTAAAGCTTAGAAGAAATATGTTCAGTAAACATAGGTTTATTGACATGTGAGCATGTGTGATTAAGATTTGTAAATTATTTATTTTGTGAAAACAAAGCACAGAATACTGTTTGCTATAAAAATGTATATTCTCCGCTGAAATTTCAACTGATATTCATTGATGCACAGTACATCATATAATATAATTGCAAAAGGCTTTCCGCTATTGAAAGGAATAATACAATAATTATTCATATACGGAGAGAGAGAAAAATTAAGAACCCGCTGCGCAGTGTTTTTCCTATCCGCTTCCTCGGCACTCATTGCCATCTGCCGCTGTCATAGGAAGGCGCGAATGAAACCATACAACATTTTTAAAACTACTTTAATGGCTTTACTTACCAACTTTATGAAAGGAGATGCTGAAACTGGCCACCGTCGTCTTCCATACATTTTTGGCACCTCTTTAGGAAACTATCCATAGTTCACGTTGAGAGAAATGCTGGCAATTTCCTGGTGGATATTTTGTTTTAATACTGGAAATATTTCCAGGTGTAAATGTTCCAGGCTGTACAGCAATTCATGAACTTTACAATAAGTTTCAGGCAAAAGGAAGTGTTCAGGCGAAGAAATCTAAAAGATGGCGAAAGAGTTATAGGGCCAATTTTTTTCGAGTCACTAGTTGAAGACTGTGCATATGTGAATACAATTTTGCCCCCTGTTTTTAGAGAATTAACAGACAGGGAGTGTGATTTTGCCTTTTTTCAACAAGACTGCAACAGCTCATACGGCCAATATTTTGATGAGAACAATTAAAAGTGTGTTTGAGGACAGAATTATTTGTAGAGATTTGTGGCCCCCTTGGTCCCCCGACCTGCAATTTTTATCTCTGGGGTAACTTAAAATATAAAGTGTACAAGACAAACCCAGGCACCCTGGAAGAATTAAAACAAAATATCCGCCAGGAAATTGCCAGCATTTCTCAACGTGAACTACGACGAGTGATGGATAGTTTCCTAAAGAGGTGCCAAAAATGTATGGACAACGACGGTGGCCAGTTTCAGCATTTCCTTTCATAAAGCTGGTAAGTAAGGCCTTTAAAAATAGTTTTAAAAATGTTGTATGGTTTCATCTGTGCCTTTCTATGATAGCGGCAGTCGGCAACGAGCGTCAAGGTCGCGGACAGGAAAAACACTGCATAGCCGGTTTGTAGCTTTTTGGCTCTCCCTGTAGTTTAATTTATGCTTGCTTTGGTAGATGCATTTTATTGCATGTTTTACTTCTAAACTACACTAATGCATAGGATTTTGTACATGCTGAAAAAAATATATGCAGAATATTTTGGGTTTAGGATTGTTTTTCTATACATATATTTTCCGGTAAGCTGTTGAATAAAACCTGCCATGTAAAGCGTCCTTAATACAAAAACATCACCTGCTGCCCTCCCATACTTGCAATCATGAGCCGTCACTTTAAGATGCTCTACATTACAAATGAAATGTGCAATTATGTGCCAAAAAATAGCTTGATTTACAAACTGGATGGCATTACGCTTTTCATGTGTAATTGTGCTGAAGTGCAAAATGAAGATTGCAGTGGTGCAAAGACTATTTCTAGGAAACTTCCAATCTATACTTGTGATATGGAGTAAAGTATTTAATTCATACTACAATTTATAAGAAGTTCAGTATAAATGATAATGCAGGAATTTGTCATTGAGGATGCCCTAGAAATGTTTCCTTGCCATTTACTTTATTGTAACACATAATAGTTGTGTAAGATAAACAAGAGAGTTCAGATGTATTACAGATGCAGTCAGAAGCGGTACAATAATATGTAACCTCACCTGCTGTCCTAAAATATCCTACTAGGTATAGCTACTACCTATCCTATGCTATCTTTAGTAACAATGACGTAAGGGTTCTGGAAAGAAATAACTCTGAGACTAAATGATATTGAGAGATAAAAGATATTTGGTGGTATGAGAGAAAAGGGTTCTTTGAGGTTCTATAGGGAAATAACAGTATGGGACAGGGAAAAATATAGAGAGACTTGCGATAAAGCAGGTATATAAGGATTTGCATGGATTTAAAAGGTCTAAGACATGACAAAGATTATTGGAATGTCCAATGTGTTGAGAAGTAAACACAGCTTTTCATCATGTATTATACTGCAATAAAACAAAGGCATGGAGAGAAAAAGCACAGCAACAAAAATGGAATAATTTAGATAGGGAAACTTTCACTGTAAAAGGAGAAAAAAATACACAGAGTGTATGTAGGAAACTACCATATTTATGCGAATCTAATGCGCACCCCATATTTGAAACTTAAAATTATGAAAAAAAGTGTTTGTATCAGATGTAAAGTGTGCAATGACAGAAAATAGGTTATAGGTATTTTATTTAAATTTATTTAATGCAATAGATTTATCATATATATATATATATATAAACCATCAGATTATAGAATTGAAAGTGCCCTATTGTTAGGTGACATTGTTAAAGAACAAAATTAGTGTTATGTGCTGTTTTTTGCACCCTGTTGTATTGATAACTTCTATTGTCCTCCTATCAGTAATAGTGTAGTTCCATGGCATATCAAACCAAATTGGTGTCTCATCAGCATTGCCTATTTGCCCCATGGAAATTTTTTTTCTTCTGAAGTGAAATGATATACCGCTGAAACATTTGTAGTTTATCCTCAAAATCTGCAGGAAGCTTCTGGCACATTGTTGTACGGTGTCTTAGAGATAAACCCGTCCTCTTCATGATACGATCCGCCCATTCACGGCTAGCCTTAAAGTCTTGTTACGGAATACCAAGAACTTCAGCCTCCTCTTTAGCTTTCTTTCATATAGCGTCACTAGTCACAGGTTGCCCTTTCTTCCTCCTTTTACGCACAAATTCCAACACTGTTTCTTCATCATGAGGATGTCTTCCTTTGCGAGGACCAGTAAATTTCTTCCTATTAGCTTTAGTAGCAAATAATGCCAATTTCTGTTTTCAAGCGAATATTGCTCTCTGATGCATTGAACTTGATTACTTTATGCTTTTAAAAAGCATCATAAGACGTTCTTCTCTGTTTGCCCTTGCCCTCCATATCGTAACTAAAAATTCTCATAATAGGCCAATGATAAATGAGCGGCTAGCTTGTCGTGAGTTTCTGGATGCATGTTAACTCCAGCAATCCATTGTGATGTAATAAACAAAAACTTTGAATGAAATTACTGGCGTTCTACGGAATGGATTCGCATAAATACAGTATTTGGTAAAGTGGGAGAGAAATGAGCAAGAATGGTAAAGAGGGAGTGTGAAGGAAGGGGAGTATAGAAGAATAATAGGGTGGTTAAATATAAATAGCAACTGATACGTAATATAACTGTGATGGTTGCCAGTATACAAATAACCTGCAGTTGTGTGTATTGGGACTAGTACATATAGGTAAGCAACTTTACAAAGGCAATATTGAGAGTAGATGAAAATTTTAATTTCTGTTTTTAGTGGGAATAATAATTTGTGTTAGAGGTTGTATATTATGTAATCATAATTAAGATTGTATTTACTTGAAAATAAATCCAGTTCAATTAAAAAATGGGTTAGAAAGGTTATGGTACCTAAGATGTAGGCTTGGGTTAGATTTAGCTCTGACCTACTTTTTCTGAGCAATTCCTTTAAAGGAATTTCATTTAAGGTGGAAAATTAATTTTAAAAAATAAAATTGAAATAATGCCAGAAATTTCTTTTATTACTTACACTTTTTAGCCCCTTGTACACTGTGTGCATGTGCACATACACATAAGTTTATTTCTTGTTCTGCATCCTTAAAGATAATTCAGTACTGTAATAATTCTACGAGTATAAGGTAAGCAATTCTACCTGCTGTAATGCAATTGAAACTGGATAGGTATTACACCATATTATATTAAATCTGAACTACAGGTTATGCTTTGCATAGATTAGGGTTTCTTTGTTTAAAGTCTGCATAACAAGAATATTGAAGAGAGCAATCTACATAACTTTAAGCAATTGATTTGATAGAGTGAGTCTACTGAGGCACACTGAGCAGCAGAAATTTATTTTGAAGTACACTTCAGTATTCTTTATGAAAGAATTATTCTAGTTTAGCTCTAATCAATGTAATTGACAAGTATGAATTTGTACCCACTTTAAGTAAAAAAAGAGAAGCAGTTTAAAAGAAGAAAGATAATACTCTGGAACCACAAATATTTTAAAGTGTTTGTTAGTCTCTTGTATTGTTGTTGGGGTGGTTGCACCACATTTAGGCACCAATTTGAAGCTGTTTTAGATCATGCACGTAATGGATGCCAATTTGCGGGAATTTGTTTCTTGGAGTGTTCGCCCCACGTACAGTACAAAACTATCCACTGGCCTTCGCACCACGTTTAAGAATCAACTTTTTATTTTAATGTTTCTTTAAATATTATATATGTATGCCTTGGCTGCGTCAGTAGTAATTTTTCAGAACACGTATCTCTTAGCAGGACGGGTATGGCTAAAGAACAAGGCTTACACAAAATATAATTGTATTGTACTTTTTTTTTTATCAATCCTGCACACGATTAAATAACACTTCACTGATATATCCTACTATAGAGCTGTGAGATTATTGTTATTTGCACTATTAACAGGTAAACTTTATGTTATTCTCACCGCAATGAAGTTTTATGTCTCACACTGAACACGTACCATATCGAATCTAAACTGGACTGCTAGGGTACGCAATCTTGTAGCTTCTCCCGCCTGAATTTGTATATTTTCTCTATTTCAAGTCTCTGATTGGCTAATCCTACTCCAATAAAATACTTTTATTTAACTTAAGCCTTTTCTAGTATTCGATTGGCTATTTATAAACTGTTTTAAATATTACATTATTCTAAGAATTATTAGTAGCCTTTATTAAACTTTCTAATTTATTGTTGTCTCAAAGTTACCTCATTGTTAACAACTTTTGGCTTTTACTTTGTAATTCTGTTTGCTACGGAAAGCAGCTTGCTTCTATTCTCACAGCTCCTACATTGTTAAATTACATAATACATTCACATAACATTATTATACATGTACATAATAAAATAAACATAATACAATGACTGTAATATACACTTAATACATTGTTGTTGTTGTTGTTGTTATTATTATTATTATTATTATTATTATTATTATTATTATTATTATTATTATTATTATTATTATAATACACATATTGCTTTAAGATGGGCTGTTATTATATTTTATATTATATAATTAGACTGATATCATTTAAGTGTTAAAAATACTGTCTCAATCTTCACATAGGAGATAATTTAATGTACACAAATTGCTCATTCAGTGCAAAAGGGCCGTAACCTAATATTTATTATTTATTTCGCTTTAACTTTATATTTGGGGTGGGGAATGTCTAGAACACTGGTTATACTTTCACATAGAATACACCTAAAAGTTCTAAGAATACAATTTTAAGGGGAGTAAGCCAACTGAAATGGGTCAAAATATCAAAATTGAAATTTTTATTGTGTTTGCATTTCTAATACCGTATAAATACCACACTGAAAGATGGAATGTAAATTTGAATATTTAATGCTCCAAATTAAATAATTTCTAAAGCAGTATGAACATGGTAACACTCAATTGTAAACTTTAACCCTGTTTTTTCAGTTGGACATTTTTATCCCTTCCGGTACACATTACTCCCAAACTATAAAAGATAATGGAATGAAATTTCTACAGCATGTTCCTAGATAAAGAGTAACAACAATAAGAAGAGATTTTTTTTTTTTTGGTAACGCGCATACCTTTCAAATTATAGCCTTTTCATTAAAATATTTGTTGAAAAAAAAGGTTGTTATAAAAGATTATATTCTGGCAATCAATTAAAATGTCATAATAGTAGATTATGATACAAGGGGTTAAATTAAGGTTCTGTTTTGCTATTACGAGTCCTACAAGCAAAATAAAACCACATTTAACACATGTAGAGTATACTATTTTTTAGACTGTTCAAATTTTTAAAATATCAATAATATTATATTGATTCCTGAGATTAATAGATATCATATTTAGAATGTGTTCTTGAAACAAAAGAAATGACATTAAAAAAAGCAACATGTCAGATGTTTTGTTGATTTGCTAGCAGTCATTTTTGATGAAATTATTTTCAACATGTTTTGCCTTACATCAGGCAATAAAGCAATTAAATGCTATATCCTATTGCTTCCTGGATTTTTTGGATAATTACTTCTAGTGTTATTCTTTCTGCTGCTTCTGTAATTTCACTTCCATTTCTGTTTCTTCTGAATTCATAATTTCTGTCATTTAACCTTTATGTAGGTTAAATAAAAGAGTAACATTTTTGATCAAAGAAAGCTGCCAGTATAATATATAGGTTAACTGTACGATGAATTGCGATAATTTGAAGTATGATGATTTGTATTGTCAATAGATAATGTGAGCATCATGAGAAATTAATCATGTAACAAGACATAATGAAAAGTAAAACCTAATCAACCTAAGTTGGTCACAATGAAGATTATTGCGCTATGCAATAATCTAATGATTTTAGGCCTCACTGTCTAAAAAACTGTGTTTTAGTATTATAAATCAAATTAGAAGAGGTAAAAATTTGAATATGTTATCTCAAACTAGTTTTATTGCGAAAAGTGCATCTGAAAAATGCAAAATTAGCGTGAGCGAGATAGGGCAGATTTATTCTCCTTAAAAAAATTAAATTGATTTTGTATTTATAGATGCTCTTTAACTGTTGTGGTCCTTAGTGTCCCATTGTATATTGAGCCTGAAAGACCCAAAGTTTGCTCGGAGGCCTCTTTATCAGGCTTGAGGTTGTTTTACATGCCATAAATCTACAACATGGAACCATGACTTTACCTCCCTTTTGAAGGAAGCCATGCTAAGGATTTTTATCCAAAAAAGATCCATTGCCCTCCATTGGGTTTGAACCCGCAATCTCGGGAACTAAAGGCTAGCATGGTACCACTAGACTAAAGGGGACAAATTTCCCTTAAAGCATTAAAAATTCCATTGAATCTAGAATGAACTGTATCCATTACTTCTCTTCATGTAGGTTAAAACACAAAAGCAGACAAAGTACGTAAAATTAGAAGCTTCCATGAAATGGCTCTTGTAATTAATAATTAGCTAAATTCACAATCCCAAGAACACCCTTATTTTGGGGGAGGGATATGCAGTTATCTTCGCCATGATAATAAGGATGTGTTTATTTTTCATTTGACACTTCAGCAAATGCACACTAGCAATATAAAATGTTTGCTTTCATATTTAAAGTTCAGATCTTAAAATTTCAAATATATGTAGTGATATATTTTTGAGATACAATAGTATTACCGTGGACCTTCAAAATTTCTTAAAACATAATATTATTTTTTATATATTTCTTAAAACATATTATGTGTTTAACACCTCATGTCATGCAAGAGGGTAAATTTTATTAGCAACAAAATACTTCTGTTCGGAGCCATTGCTTGACACCTAGGGCCAGTTTCACCAACAGATACTAAATTTTAACACAATGTTAACTTTAACAAGTGTTAAAGTCGGTGTTAAGTTAACATTGCCTTACCCCTGTGTTAAAGCATTTAAAAATATTAGAAGTTGGAAAATGGCTACCGCAAACTCAGCTGTTGTTGCGAGTTTGCTACAATTGGCATTTTTAATGGCATTCCTAATAGAAGAATAGCCATACATCATAATAAGTCAGAAACTCTGCAGAAGGAGAAACTTTTAAAGCAATTCAGACTGTTCAAGGGATAATGGGCATGGTTTTATGGGAAATACGAGAGGTTAGAATACTACCAATAGAAGTATGCCTCTTCCTCCTATGCTACAATGTTAATTAGGTACTTAAATTTTATGCTACTAACATTTTTCATTTACTTGGTGGGTGATAATGTTGGTATTTCCAAAGCTACCATTGTGGGTTTATCTGGAAGGTTTCCAAAGCAATTGCTTCAAGAATCAAACAGTATTTTGGGGGGGGGGGGATCTGCTTCATTAATCACCGATAACACATTTTCGTCCACTTTAGTTTCAATGCAGCATCCACCATCAGTTTTAAGCCATCTTAAACACTCTTTGCACCTAAAATTTCAGATGCTGCACTTTATGTTAGCATAAAATTGACGCAACTGCTTACTGTACTTCGGAGAAACATGTTCATTCTAATTAAATTACTCACGGATTTTGTCCCAGGCTGCAATGTTATCCTTTAATGTAAGACCGTCAGCTTTATCGCACTTGATAATACATCTATACTTATTAACCAGATGTTAATTAATGTGTTTCAAATGGTGAAAATTTTATTTCAATTGACATCGCAATTCTAACCTCAAACAATCAGGAACAGCAGATGGCATTTGCCATGAATATAAATAGTTGTCTGCTACTGACACAGAGAGCGCAGCAAAATGTGGACAAAAGTGCATCAGAGCACATTCAGAAGCAGTATATTTCGGCTACCACCTTCTCAAAAGCTAGCGTTCGCAATTGTCTTTGATGTTAACATAATGTTAGCTAACAATTTGCTGTAAAAGCTTGATGAAACACAAAAGTTTTTACCTTATGTTAAACTTTGAACTCTGTGTTAACAAACAAGATGTTAGAGTATTTTTAACATCAGTTGGTGAAACCAGCCCCTAGAAACTTTACAGCTCTTGTTATAATTAGGCCTTCAGATTTTAGGCGTGAAAAATTGACATTTTAGGTACCTAAAATAAGTTACAAAATAATGTAATTAGACACTTTTCTTTCATTTTAGGTGGAGTGCTAAGTGAGCATTGAAAGAGGAAGGACGTGTTTACAATAAGCTCCTGGAGTGTGAGAAGAAAAGTGGCATAAACAGCAGTGGGAGTGGGCATTTCAGTATACAGTAAGCTCTCGTTTAACCAAATTTCAAGGGGCCGAAACATAGCCCCATATTGTCTGAAATGTCAAAATATGACTGTTGAGTTCACTTTTTCTCTTATTGTGCGTACCAACAAATGGTGCTCTACTTTCATGACCTCTAACACAAGTAAAAATAACTACTGTATACAGTATATCTGGCATTTGTTTAATTAAGAAAGTATACTGTCAAATGCTTGTCATAATTTTTCTAAAACAGTACAATTATGGAACAATATTGTACTCATTGAATTAGTTGTGTAATACAACAAACAATAATCTTAAGAAACACTTTAAAGTACTGTTCTTTTAACACTAAGTTTTAATCATAACACATGGTTTAGTTTACAACAATTCTTATCTATTACTTACTTTAGTTCTATAATTTGAAAAAATCATTAACTGTTGTTTGACATACTGTTGTTTGTAATATTATGGCACTCTCAAGATACCATCCAGGCAGCCTGAAATGTCATGGAGAGATCAGAAGTGCAAATCTCTCGAGAACAGCCATTGCAGCTGCAACTTCAGTGCGGGGTGCTGGTGTCATATCTTCATGTTCCTCCTAAGAAGATGACAGTAAAGAATTATCATTATCTTCTGCATCATCAGCAGAACTAATGACTGGTTCTTCAGCAGCACAGATGTTGTCTATCTGCATCCATTCTTCCATATTGACGGTACAAGAGGGCACCAACCGGCTGTAAGTCTGTAGAAGAGCAGTATCAGAATCCACAATTGTATCCACATTATGAGTAAGTTCAGATGTTGGATCATAAGTTTTCTGTTCAGTTTCAGTGGCATTATTAGTTGCTGTCTAGGCCTTTTTAAAGCAGTTAGTTATGGTGTCTGTTGTAACTTCACACCAAGCAGCAGATATGTTGCAGATAGCTTGCAGTACAGTTGCTGTCCAAGCCTTTTTAAAGCAGTTAGTTATGGTGTCTGTTGTAACTTCACACCAAGCAGCAGATATGTTGCAGATAGCTTGCACTACAGTTGCTGTCCATGCCTTTTTAAAGCAGTTAGTTATGGTGTCTGTTGTAACTTCACCCTAAGCAGCAGATATGTTGCAGATAGCTTGCAGTACATTCCAATGTGGAACTGTTTCTTGTAGTTCTACTGCACTAGTGGCAGCCTTAACCAATTGGCATCTGTAATTACGCTTCATTGAAGCGATTATTACTTGATTCAAAGGCTGCGGACAGCTTGTGGTATTAGCTGGTAAGAAGACAATATTATATTCTGAAGTTTCAGGTCACCAAATTGATGTCGTCCAAAGTTAGCAAAATATTCCTCTTTCTCACAGCCATTTGTTGTTGAATCTTCAAGAGCCAGCTATGGAAGGGATTTGGTCATTCAAGCTTTATTGTTATCCTCGTAGTGACATGACAGATTGAATAGGTTGACATTTTTAAAACAACATGAATTTTTTAATTTTCCAATTGAGATAGATTTTGGTTATGTAAAAATGTTTAAACTTGAAGAAGGTTATGTTGTGCTGCTTTTTGTTTTTACGTAAACTTGAAGATCATTATTTTCTTCACGTAATATATATGTTTAGACTTGAAGAAGTTGGTATGCTTACATAATTATATTTTACGTTATTTTTATTTATTTGCATTTAATGAGTTCCTGAAACATGCTTTGGGCATTGATTTGAAGTTGTTGATTACGTAATAATTACTGTTATTACACAATATGCTGCTACGTATGAGAAGCTGATTTCAAGATATGTTTTTGTTATTACACTCCAATTTTTACACTATAATATTTAACTTTGTTATTAACACTGCTTCTATATATTATTTTTGTTTGAATTTGCCTCGGCTGTGTCAGTCTTACTTTAGAAACCTGTTTCTCTTATTCAGGGTGCGTGTAACAAGAATGTAGACAACACAGAATTTAACTTTTTAAATTCACTTCCTTTATTAATTCTGGCACATGTTTATAAAGAACTACACTTTTTAAGAACTGTGAGAATCTTTAATACTTTCACTTAGCACGTATACATATTTTACGATTCACACGTAGAGAACACATCTTCCATCTGTTCACTACCAAGGCTCGCCAGCGACTGAGCAACTTTAAACGGTTAAACCTGTAAGCTTTGGTATTTCAAGTCTCTGATTGGCTAATTCTAGTCCAATAGAATATCTGCATTTTACTTAAACTTTTTCCTTGCTATTGATTGGCTAATTTTAAACTGTAACTGAATTTACCTTATCTTTGATATAATCATGACTGGTAACTTTTCAAACACTAACTCATTATTGCTACAATGTTACCTCATTGTTAGCAACTTAAAACTTATTATTCTCACAGCTCTTGCATTATTAAAGTATATAGTGTATTCACATAACATTATAAAACATGTTTTACAATAAAAATAAGCATATGCAATGACTCTTACATACAATTTAATTGTTACATACATATTGTTTCAAGGCGGGCTGTTATTGAATTTACTTTTATATAAAATACAATTGAAATTATTCAGGTATTAAAATACTGCCTCAAATCTCTAATGGCTTGAGCTTCTCAGAATCATCTGAATGACAACACAAGACCACCGTTAGTCTCTCCTTGCTGCGTTTTCCTCCATGACATTTTTCACCCTTGACATGTAATGTTTTTTTCAGGCATCAAGTTGTGGAAAATGCCTGCTTCATCCATATTAAATACATTTCTTGGGTGATGATGAGAGAGCTTGGATTGAAACTCCCACGTCCACTCATTGGCATCTTCCTCGTTTACTCTATGTGCCTCCCCGCAGACACTGACAGCACTAATTTTATGCCTCACTTGTCTCTATTTTCTGTTTTGAACTTATAATCGATAAGAGCATAGACTTCGGAATCTGAAAGTGTTCTGCAACCTATGTTTTGCTCTCCTCTCCACTGACGACCATACATAAAATTTGCTATTTTTGTTTCAGCATGAGAGCATTATGAGCACATTACTGTTCTGGTGGATAAGCGAGTGATGGAACGAAAGGGGGGAATTCATTGTTCACAAGCAGAGACACAGAGCGCTCTGGATTGTTGCAAGTTGCGCGCTGAGTGCAGTCTTCTACTGACCAACCCCCTCTTCCCTCCCCTTGCATAATATGCTGTGGAAGTGACACATAAGCAGCAGCACCATTGTTGTGAAATTACAGTACAGTACTAAGAAAAATTATGTAAAATACGTAACGGAAAATAGCGTAGTGCACAGCACAACATACATATTCGGTTTAAACGAATAATAATGTATAGAATATGTAATGAAGGGACCAAATTATAGTTCGTAGTATGAATTATCCGAAATTCAGTTTAAGCAGTAGATTTTTTCATGCAATTCAGCAGGGAACCAAGCAGATACTACAGGTTAACCAAGATTTTGCTTTACCTGATTTCGAATTGTACAGGGTAAGTATAGATTCATGAGAATGAAATTAAAAAAAAGGGAAACACAGGCAAACATGATGAACTACTTAATAATGTTAATATATAGAGGTGTTGAAAAAATCCTGATCCAGGAGAAATATAGGCAGTTTTGGAAAAGCATTTAGAAAAAATCAATAAAATGGATGGAATGGGGCAACGAACAGGCAATAATGTAAACAAAAATAGCTAAGAAAATAAAAGATGATGTTGGAAAAGAAATTCAAGGAATTAGAAGAGAAGTAGACAAAGGAAATTGAAAATGGAAAGAACAGATGTGAGGAGAAGAAGATTCAACTTAGTCTTTATAGGTGTGAAAGAAAGAAGAGGTAATTGATTTTGTATTATGGTCTAGTAATATTAGCTACATGGTGAAAATTTTCAAAATATCAAATATAAGTACTAGTAGTGGCCATTTTCCACTACTAACTGACAAAAATTATATTGCAAAATGCAACAACTGGTCAAAAAGGAGAAAATAACACACGAAAAAGAGAATATATTAGATTCAAATGGAAGGAAGAATACAACACAAAATTTTGAATATGTTATAGGAAAAATGGAATAGTAAGTAACCTAAAGTAGGACTGAAATAAAAATTCATGTCTATTTTATTTAATATTCTGCAAGATTTTGGGTTGTGTGTAATAATAGTAAAAACCATAACAATGCACTACTTACCATTCAGGATCTGCAGGGTATTTTCCACACTGGCAGCGCTCTGTCGTGACGTCATACGGTCAGCCATATTCTTGAAGCAGGTATCTCTTGCCAGAGCAAATGATAAGTCATAGCATTAAGTTTTAACGGGAATGTGTATTCACTGTATCCATGGTTTAAAATTTCACTTCTTTGAACTCGTCTCATTGTTTTATTCCTTTTCACCATTTTCTCACAAAGGTAATTGTAGTGAAAGGATTTTAAGGTGCAAATTATGGCCAGATAAGGGGGGGAAAGGTTCTGAAAATACATACAAAAAGGTGCTGATGAAATTACTTTATTTAGGTATAAACCAGCTACATTAACTATCTTTTATCCCATTTACTTGGTTCTAATATTTCATATACTTGTTATACTGGATTACACACAGAATTTCAATGTTTTTGACACTAAGTCGCTGGCGCTTTGAGCTCAATAGCTCCTTATATATGGAGAAACTTTGCTCGACATCTACAGAAACCAATGGAGCATATCTTGTCAGCACCTGTAAAGGAAGTTCAGTCAAAGTTGCAAAGATTTCTACATCTGGATTGTTCTTCAAATTTAATTCAAATTTGTCTTTAGCAAATCTATCAGATTGTCCCTAACACTCATCAGTTTCTTCCACTGTTCCTCCTTCTCCATATCTTCTTCTTCCAAACTCTGAATCACATCAGACAAATACTTGTAGGCATGCACTGCAAAAAGTTCCAACTCTAGGTCTTTGTTGTTGACTAATTGTTGGGCCTGCTTGATGGCTGCTGCGTCCATTGAGTCTAGAACACAAATGAAGTGTTTGATTTTATCAAAGTTTTTGCACAAGAAAACTGCACATCTTATCCAAGTACCCCACCTTGTGATGGCAGCAAACTGTGGAAGGTGGAACCCAGTCATTTCTTGATATTAAACCTGACAACTGGGAGCCTTTACCAGAATCTTCTTCAGAGCAGCAATGAAGTCATTTATCCTGCAGTAATTTTCCCTGATACTTTCGCAAACATGATGTAGACCATGTGTAATACATGTCACGTGGTTGAGGTTGGGGTACATGCCCTTCAACTGTTGAAAAGCCGAAAGCATGTAGCATGCTTGATCAGTCACCACAAGCCTGACTTTTTCATATTGTATGCCCCCTGGCCACGGGTTCATACATGAGTCGTTGAAAGATTGCATCATTGTGCAGGCATTTGTCTTGTCGAGTTGGTACATTTTAAAAAGCACAGGTTTTACCCATTCACCTCATAATGGAAAAACCAACACATTCAAAATATATCTTTGCTCATCAGTAGTTTCAACTAAAATGAATCCCAATTCATGTTTGGCGACCATCTCTTTTATTTTCTCTAAGACGTTCTCATAAATTACTGTATGAAACCTTTTCTCAGAGTACTCTCATCCGGTATTGACCTCTGTGTGTACTTCTCAAGGAACGATTTAAATGCAGGATTGTTTACCTTGTGGATTGGAATTGCTGAGTGGATCAATGCCATGGCAAGATCCGCACTAAACTCATTCAATGACCGCTGCTTTTTAGATGCTGAAGTGAAGGCATGTATCAGAGTAGTTTGCTTAGGTTTTTACTTGTAAAGTCCAATGTTCTTTAAATGTGTGTTGTTCGGATGTGCTGGTTTATTCTTTGATGCTTGTCATCAAGGGCAACCTTTACTTCGCAGATGGTACATCACAGAATGATGCCATCAGTTTCGATAAAGTGAGTCTTAAATTCTTCTGAAAGTGCACACAACTTCTCCTTCTTAACCTTCGGCATGATTTTGTTGTGAAAAATTTGTTCTGGTAAATCAAACAGGCTAAGAAGACAGTACACAGTCGATAGATAGGAACGGTTAAATTCATGTCAGTGCTAACAGAATTTAGGTTTCAACTGTTGCAGCACCATTGTTTAAATTTTATTTGATTTCACAGCTGCTGGTTGTCCTTTGTTGCTGTGGTTATGAATATTTGTTGGTGCTTTCCATTAATTACATTTTAATATTCATTGGCCGTTGTTTACATCTGATTAAACAAAATCTTAAAATCCTGTTCAAGAAGAGAAAAAAATTGTCTAATCTATTAAAAATGCAATAAAAGTGGAGGGAAAGGTGCTGAAGCATGGAATAGAAGGGAAAAGGTGCAAAAGGTAGTAATCTCACAAAAAGGCGCAACAAACTGTGATTGTTTGCTTCATTTCATGTCCACAAATGCACATATTGACTTGTCTAATGAAAATAGCTATATTTTTGGAAAGGTGCTACACCTTAAAATCCTTTCTTTAGTAATCAGTATCAAGAGAAGTCCCAGCCTTACGTTTCCTGTTTATTAGATTTAATTTTCTGGAGTGAGCCAATGTTATAAGGTAGTCATACGGTCAGTAGCTCCTGGCACAACATACCTATATTGAAACTTCTGTTTCTTTACTTCATTCACCATCTGTGCTACAAAGCTTTTGTCTCATACTTCTTTTTATGCACCCATTCTCTAGCCGATTTAGAATATTCCATGAAACTACCCACTACTTTTTTCCTTGGTGAAACATTATTATGATCTGAATACATGCCTAGAAATGAAAAATGTGTTTGTTTTGGGACATAGTTCAGGTGCTCATTGTGATAGGCTTTCTGTATCATAAAGATGATTGATATGAGTAATATCACTTAAAAATCTTGCATTATTTATGATACTGGACAAGTCACTTATTCTGTGAAATGCTTACATAACTGGAATTTTTTTTTCTTAACACATCATGAGCACATGAATGAAATTTCTCAAAACCTACCCAAGTATGGACATTAGTAATGTGATTTAGAATTCACATGAACTTTTCCTTTAGGAGTACAGTGTCACTTTTGCAAGTAGCAGATGATATAAATAGAATGCTTCCATTCTTGAAGGACCAATGATTTTGGAATCTTATTTAAGGTTTTCATGAAGGAATAGTAAGATGCATTACATCAAATTCATGCTGTGTATGTGGAAGTTTATTTTTCATCAAAGCTCCAATGCAGTGTGTCTGTCTGTGAGGAACAAATTTATGGGCAGGTTTTCATTCATAGAAGTCAGTATATTTTCACAAGCAGCTTTCTCAATATCACCACTTCCAGTTCCTCTCTGGACAATTATGAAGTCTTAATATTTTACTTGTTGCCAAATTCATTATAGATATGTCACACATTTAGCAGAAAATTCTGGGGAGTCGTACTGTGCATCCCCACATGAACATGTATTTGAATCATTCATGGCAATTGCAAAATTACTTTCTTTCTTTCTTTTAACCAGGCTTTGTGTACAGAAGGGAAAACAAATTTTTAACAAGCCTATAAAAACATGATTCAGGAAAAAATAACAGTTTTCTTGCTTTTGAAAGCACCAAGAAAAAGTTAAATGTCATTCCGCAAACACACATGCCTGAAGCTATGCACACATTACTTTTCAGACTTCCACTTTCTCCTCCAGAACATCACTCACAAATGAGCCCATTCATACAATGAGTTATAGTTCACGTTAATACCCCTCGTATGTTAGAATTTCTTTCAGTGACAGGCTTACTACATATGTGACAAATACTGAATAGTGAAAGGAGAGCATTTACACATACAAACACAAAAAACATTTTCTGGACATATCTACATCTTCTTCTGGATTCCCTCAAATATTCATTCAGTTTAAATTCTTTGTCATTTACAGCTGAATATTTGTCTTCCTCATCAGTCAAACTTTGGTACACATCAGTGCCGTTTATAGCACTAACAATTTCCGTATCAATCTTCAACTCCACGTGTAAAGATTCAGAAACTAGAATAACTTAACTTCCTTGCTGAGGATTGCTTACTGAATTATCAACTATCTGTAGCACTTGCTTTCTTTTAAGAAAACAGTCATCCTAAAAATTTCAAAGGCACCATGTTATCTTTCAGTCTAGGGCTTTTGAATATCATATTTTTATAATAACCAACTCATTATATGTAATTATGTTTGTATATGTAATATATGTAGTTTTTTTTAAATGAATTATCAGCAACCCATTTGTTGTACAGATGTCGATTCTTATCTCTATCAGGGAATAAATACTAACCAACTTTTCTGTTTATGCCAGAATCATTTGCAGGACCATAAGCACTGCACACAGAACACTAGGAAAGGAAAACTGTCCTACAATCACAAAATAACAACAGGAATTAAATGCAATGCAAAACTAACTAATACAAGTGACAATGAGTAGCATGGTGTGGTCCTAGCCATACGGCATCACCGTTAGGTGAGCAATAAACACAAAAGTGCTTCCAGAAATAAAACAAGATGCCGTAGAAAGACGCTGTTTTCAACAATGTGCTCAGAATTGTTTATATTTATTGTTAGAAGTGTTTAAAAATTTAGTTCAATTTTCCTTTAAAAGAATATGATATTGAAAATGCAGTTAATATTCTGGATTTTATTATGTGTTGGACAGGAGAGGCAATGAAAGTAAAAAAAATAGGAGAAATAATAATGAGTGCAGATTGATTTGATGATGAATATAAAGTGAAGGAAAGTAGGAGATAAGCAATCTAAAGAAGAATATCTGAAAAGTAAATACTGCTATAATGAATTACTAACAAAGCACCAGGAATAGATGATATACCTGGGGAATTTATAAAGGGATGGGGTAAAAATGTGAATCGAGTTAAGGTATTAACTTATTTATTTAATATAATGAGAACTAAAGGATATACACCAGAAACTTCTAGAAAAGCTATCATACAGCCCATTTATAGAGTCATTACAACATGTTAACCCATTCACAGCCTTTCTCTCCTATGCTCTTCCCTGCCATGTAGCAGGACTTTGGACCATCACTTTCTCAAAGGTGCATTTGGCATCATGTCTCACTTTTATTGTTGTGTCAGGTGCCTCTGTTGACGCAATAAACATGATGCATCACTTATCTGTGGAAGAACGTGTGTTTATCTGTAAAGTTTATTTTAAACATGAATCTGCTTGCTGTATATGACATGATATCTTTGATATCTTTATTGAGTGAGTATCTTATACAATACATACGGGCATGATCAGTGTCGAGCCCTGGCTCCTACTGCCGATCATACTCAAGCTTCCGCATTTACAAAACATGTGTGTTGAGTTAGCTTCATATTGTCGTATGCCTCACTTAATGTTAACTTAGAAATGCAGATGGGAGCAACTCGCTTGTGAGAGGGATCGTTAATCAAACAAAGAACTTTAATTTACGAGGCAACGACGAGGACGCAGCTAAGTTAACTTTACAAAATAGTCTTACACCAACATATTATCTGGCTGAAGGGAGAGGAAAGGAACTCTACACTATCATAATTAAAACTGCAAGAGAATGGATAGCTGGTAGATTTATTATAAAAGTTTTCTTACCCCATGTGTCTGCCGGGCGAGGACGCCATGTCTTAGGCAGTTGTCCGTCTGACTCACTCGAAGCCTACTCACAGAATGAACCGAAGCCACGCTAACACCCCAAGCGTCACTAACGCCATATCCCTTCCAATGACACTGTTTCCCCTCATTCGCCCCTACTCACGGACAAAACTGCCGAGCTTCGGAGTCCAGAGGGCGTCTTAACATTAATATCTGTGCACATGCCACATCTCCCCCTGGCCACCGAAGTCGACGCCCTCGTCGACATAAGGAAAATAAATATAATAAACATGAAAAGAACAAAACAAAATGACATACAAAAATGACATACACATGTGTGATGAACCAAAATATAACAATAATATACATGTGTGATAAGCACCCAAACGATGACACAATGTTGCTGGGCACTATAGAGTTTCGAGAACCATAAGTGCTGTCGACTAACATTGTTAATGCACTTATCTTGAGCACCCCGCACACGCACACACCACGCTGCCTCAGTTCACAGGCACACTACACTGCGCAAAATATCGATGGTCTGCTGTAACTGTTTGTGGGTGATTTTAGACAGTGCCCAAAACGACAATTTGTCCTGGTGTAGAATTATCACCGCAGGTCTCTGGTGATGACAACAGGGTGGGCAGTCGCTGGCTTGGACTGCCCCCCGACATGGTGGCTCCTTATGCCACGGCAGTGTAGTGGCTGCCCGACAGCTTCCCTGTGGTGTTTCTTGACTTCTGGTGTGCCCCGGGGATGCTCTTGGATTTTCTCGCTCTCCGCCACAGCAAAATACTAAAACAAAACCACCACACAATAAACAGGGTGCTCCCACAAACAATCACACATAAAAGAATGGTATGTCATGTACAATTAAAGATTTTAAAGGTTGAAAAGTTTACACTAAAAATTCTTTTGACATGGGGCAAAGAAAGAGAGAAAAAAAAAAAAATAAGTACAAATTGGCATAAGAACGAAATTTTACAGAGTTGCCATCCAAAATTTAACTTACAATGCTTCACAATCCAAATAAAACAGTAAAACAGACTCAGAATACATGAACATGACAGAAATGAAACATAACCTTATTTTGGGATCCCAATATTAAATCTTAATAACCAGCTGGTATCACTAACAAAAGAAAGTAAGTGCACTTACAAGACAATCACACATGACAATGAAATGAACTCATTCACACTGACCATGGCCCAAATTACACACAACACTCACTTAACTATCTACTCAATCTACCGTTAATGAGAAACATGAATTATTGGTGGTCAACTGTAAATAGTAAACTTTACCTCTTCACACAAATTCACCTGCACTGTTCTCACAACAATGTAACGTCATTCTGTGCATGAAACAAATTTTAAAATAAATAATTTTTAAGTAAATTATAATATTAAGTCTTAAAAGTTCCTGAAAATCTTTAAAGAAACCTTAAAAATTATATGTTTAGACCCAAAAAGGAACAAATAGGTACTGATCCCCATTTTAGGATACTTTAGGCACTATAAAGCTCCTCCCAATGAGTATAATCTTCTATAAATTACAAATATGTGCATTTAACTAAATGAACTAAATAGGCATTTGCCTAAAAATCCAAGGTCTAGTTATACTTAACATAATAAATACCTCAAGTGCTGTAAGCTAAAGTTAAAAGAATCTAAAACAAAGCCAGTAACAGAGAAACACAATGAAAGAATTACTCAATTTTCAGATCTGAAAGAAGAGCTATTTGCATTAGCATCTAAAGGAAACATCTATTGTAGCAGTAAAATAAACAATAATTTTATTGCAAGTTCTAGACTTATTTTTCCAGGAATTGCAGGGATATGAAAAGATGTGAATGTGCTTAAGAAAGTAATTAAGTTTTGAGTAAAATGCATCATTATTAAACAAAGAGCATTTAGAAATTATTAAAGTGCAGATAATGTATACGTGGAAATATCTTTGCAAGAAAGGCAACAAAAATAAAGCAGTCTTTATGTAAGATTGAGACTGAAATGAATCAGTTAAAACATTTTCTCTGAATCACTTGGGGAAGCTTGCAATGGCTTTACTTGCACAAGGTATTTGTCATTTTTTCGAACATAGTAAATAATAATTATTGTTATTATTGCTACTGTTAATGATCTGAATAGGTATTTCATCTCACCCTTTACTGGAAATGTACCACAGGTATAGTTCATTTTGAAATTTGAACAGATTGAAAAGACTGTTATGAATTAATCAAAATGTAACAACAAGGGTGCCCAAGGATCTATCCTTGGGCCTTTTCTTTTCATAGTAGCTGTTAACATGTTACAGTTCTTATATATCATTTACTGCATAGGTTTCCAATCTCCAGTATGCATGATGATTGTATTACTAAAGCAGGTAGCGGAGTCTAGTACACCTTAGCAAAAGCAATGCCATCTAGCAGTGTGTAGAATAACTATGACATTTTAATGACCTCAATGTAAGCTACAAGATAGAAAGCAGTACCAGCAGAGGTGGTATGGGTCTCCATTGTCCGATACTGTATATAATTGATTTCCATTAATCTAGCAATATATCTCTCAGCACTTTAATATTTATTGTACTCTTACAAACGTATTTAGAGAGTTAAATCTCATTATTAATACAGTCTCTTTTAAACACTACAAGCAGTAATATAAATGTTGTAATGTCTACTTTTTCCTTGAAACAAAAAAGAATGTAGTCCTAGACATATTATCAGTAACAGTGCCTCTCATTTCTTTTTATGGAACTCATTGGAACAAGGTCGACAAAATCCAGGCTGTCCCTCACAATCTTGACAGAAACTTGTCACTTTCTTTTTTGCTTCCTAGTTTCCTAAGGTTTTTCTTATTTCCTTATAGCATTCTCTGCAATGCTTTCTCTTCTTTCTTCCTTCTCCCTGTGGGCTGATGAAGGTATGAACTCGTCTCATGGTGGCGTAATGGGCTGCTTTGGAGCTAATGCTTGAGGAAGAATTTTCTTGAAGTTTGTTATTGATAACTTGTTTTCACTGTTCATATTGTAATTGATCCAAGAATTAACAACTGCATACCAAAAATAATTTTGAACGTCAATTTTCTGTACCATTTCGAACCTCTTCGCAGGACAGCATGATAAGAAGACATCTGGTCACTTAGGTCCACTCCTTTCTTGGCTTCGTTATAGTCCAATACACACAGAGGCTTTAGTACTGGATTTCCCTACCTTGATTTTTTTCCACAGTCGACATGATTGTCTCCATGTGCAACATTTGTAATAAGCATGAGCACTTCACATTTGTCCACACACTTCACTATTTTCATTGCTGCAATTTGAAATCAATGTATTTCTCCCTTCATCTTCTGCTTGAAACTGTCAGGAACACCTTTCCAGTTTTACCTCAATGTTCCACAGTACACAACTTTCTCACAACGTAAAGCCTTAGCAAGTGGAAAATTTAAATAAAAATTATCTGCCCTCTTTTACATTGATTCATGACAAGAGTTGGTGTAGAATTGCTTCCATATGACTTTGTCATTCCTTTCATTTGCTCTGTGTATATTATAATATTCAAAGGGTAACAGCACAGAGTTTATATTTTGCTGCCCATATTTATGTGTTTTATTTAGGATGTACTGTTTAACAATTAGCCATCCCTTAAATGCTACCATAGATTCATCTATAACAATGTCTCTTCCAAACTAAAGATTATTTTGAAAATTCTTCAAAATTACACTAAGAACTTTCTCTATTTTGTACAGGCAATCTGATTTTTCAGCATCATCATTCTTGCAGAAATGGAGATTTCTTAATATTGATAAGAACCTAGGCAGTGCCGTGGCCAAGTGATCAGACCACTTGTCTCTCACCGAGGTGGCTGGGTTCAATCCCAGGGAGACCGCATGTGGGATTTGTGGTGGACCAATCGGCATCTGGGCAGGTTTCCCCCACCATTCATTCCACCAATTGTTCCATCATCACCTTTCCTTCAGTCTCTTGCCATCATTTCATATCATCTCCTTCCTCACTCTCATACCAGGCTTCAAGCTAATCACCCATCCTGGCTGTACTTTCTGATCCATAGTCTGTGCTCCCTGACAGGCATCTGACCCCAGGCACCCGCTTGTAAATCCTGGGGGATGTAAACCCTAACAACTGGGGAAGATAAACAGAGAAAGAAAACGAAGATAATTTATCTCTTGGCATGATGTTTGTAAACATTTTTATCTTTAGATTAATAGCAATGTAGGGATGGCAGATTACCAAACCCATTACGTAATAATTGAAAAAAAAATCTGTGTTGCACTCACATGACTTTCTCTACTCTTGTACAAACTATTTTCACAAATGCTTAATCTCCATCTACTTCATGTTAATCGAGATAAACGTTTGCAGAAACTATCTTATTGCTAATTTTCTTGTAGGTGCAAGGGGAAAATGGTAGGCTTTAAGTGATAGTCAAATGTCTTAATAGCTGGAGCATTCCATTCTTTTTGCATGTCCAGGACATAAAAAAAACGAATAATGAATACCCATTTGAGAAAAAGTATAAGTATTGGAAAATTCAAACAAATAACAAGGAATATCTTAGAAATGGTTCACTCAGCAGAAAGTATGTATGTGACACAAATTGTGTGTTTTAATGAGATCTATTTTTTGTGTAGTAAAATTTTGTCTATCTCTTATGGTTTACCAGTTATGCAAAAGTCGTTCAGAATGAACAGGACTTTTGGCAACATTCCCAGAAAATTAAGATATACATTTATTTGCCATGAAAATATCTTAAACATATGATATTTTAATCAAAACCATTAAGAGTCATTTTTGAGAAAATCAAAACTTTCGAAAAATGTTCCATGTTAAGAGTAGTGTGGGGTGGAGGGATTTTCTTGAAAATCTTCATGTCGCATCTTTGGAAGACACTAAATTGAAATATCAAGTTTAGTATTTATGTGACTTTTCTTTTTTGAGTTATGTTGTTCCCCAGGGACCCGCATGTGGGATTTGTGGTGGACAAAGTGGCGTCTGGGTGGGTTTTCTCCGGGTTCTCCGGTTTCCCCCACCATTCATTCCACCAAGTGCTCCATCATCACCTTTCCTTTCATCCATTTCGCCATCATTTCGTTTCATCTACTTCCTTCATCCCATACCAGGCATCGGGCTGATCACCCATCCTGGATATTCTGTCTACTCCTCGACGGGCCTCTGACCCCAGGCACGCGCCTGTAAGTCCTGGAGGGTGTAAGTCCTACATAAGATGAGGTTAAACAACGAATGAATGAGTTATGCTGTTCACAGACACACACACATTCATGGACGTTTCCAAAAATGCTTATTTGGATTCAGAGCACCTCAAAACCTATATTTCTGGTGAAATCTCAGAATCTATATTTTGGGCAGAATACAATACTTCCACTGCTTACTACACTTAGTAGAGAACGTAAACAAATTTCTTCTACATTTTTATCTTGCCATAATTGTTTCTCGACTTAACCAAACCCGAATTCAGCTTTTTGTTGTACTGCATACCTGTTGGTCTCCTCTACAATCAAATCCAAAATTTCTGTGGTATTCACAATTTTGAAAATCTTCAGAGGTGTATCTTTCTCCATGTTAGCTTAACTTGTGACTTCTCAGCAAAACATTGAAATACTGAATAGGTTGACAGTGAGTTGTTTCATGTGCAATCTCTTCTGAATCAACCTTCATGATTTCTTCTTTCAATGCATCTTCTGAACTTGATTTATCGGTCTCTGTTGGTTGGTAATGTACGTCCTGAATGCTATCATCACTTTCAGTTTCACCGTTACTGGAATCATTAATCTCATCATAGTCAATGCTAACTCAACTAACTTCCTGCTCCGTAACATTGTGACATACATTAGATAATATTGGAACTCACAGTCAACAATAAGTCGCTAAATCTAAAGAAAGAGCCAAGAAACCATTTGCATGTCTGTCGATGCATTGGCGGATAGTATTATGTACATGATTTCAGTATAGTAATGCTCTCTAAAGGGTGATACAAGATAAATTTATATAATTAGTATAGATATTTCAATATACCTTTCCATACATTTAAAAACTTTGTGGCATAAAAATTGCAATTTATATTACCTTCGTACATTATGTAAAAGATGCAGCAAAGTTAACTGTATGTAAGGGATGGGTAATGATGGACTTGACGACCGATCTGCGGTCAACATAATAATGATCTGTCCGCTGCAACCTCCAATAAAGTAATATCTTATGCAGATAACACCAGTGTACTTAAAGTTCTTTCTGCAAATACTTTTGATTGGTCAAGTACTACAGATCAAATGCCAGATGGGTTTACATATGAATAAAAATAAAACACAAATTATCTTATTTACTTTAACGGATGTTCAGTGTAAAAAGTTAAACTTCTTGGAATATGGTTGGATAACAAATTTTGCTGCAAGCAGCATGTAACAGCATTATGTAAAAAGTTGTCAAATGTTTTGTAATGTGTCCCAATTGGCACTTTATTAAATGTTAATTATAGTTTATTCCATTGTCATATGAACTACAGTGTTTTGCTATGGAGTAACAGTGGGGAAGCCAACCAGGCTTTCTTGCTCTAAAAGAAGCCTGTTATGATAATAAAACTTGTGATTCTCGTCAACATTCTAGATCTTATTAATTAAAAATCTAGTGGCAACACACACTAACTTCACTCTTTCAAGATAATTACCTTGAAAGAGTGAAGTTAGAGTGTGTTGCCACTAGATTTTTAATTAATATTGTATCTACTTCACTGTGTTTCCCATTAAGTGTTATGTTAAAATTCTATATCTATTTTTAATGAATTTGGAATTTTAACTCTGGCATCTCTCTACGTACCTGCATGCTTTAATGTTGTTCATCTCCAAAAGACAAATGAGGTCCTCTTCTCTGACATACATACAATACAGGGGGAAGGAATAATATGGTACCACTTAAATTTTGTGTACCAAATCCCTCGACTTTCATTTATATCTTGCAGTGAAATTATATACTAAGCTACCTTTAATTGTAAGACAAATTATGAATGTAAATACTTTTATAATAAGAGTTAAAATTATGATTAAGCGATTTGATTTTTACACTATTCAAGAATACTTGAACTTATATGTTTTTAATTAATCACTTGCTGATGAAATCTGTTGCAACTGTATGCTGAATAGTGTAATAAATCATCATCATTATCTGCAGCTTTTTTAACAATCACAAAGTTTCCTCTTTTGCTGAAATACGCTAGTTTAAACGTTTAAGAGAACAAAAGTGTTGCTAACCTAATTCTCATCCCATTACTGATATTGTCAATGATTTCAAGTACAACCTGCAGTAGTGGCCTTTCTGTGATTCATCTCCTTTTTATATGACTCACCTCTTCATCTCCAGAACACCATAATATTTCAAAATTATCTAATTGGTTTTGAAATTCAGCAACATCTTACTGCAGTATGAGATATCTCCATTTCTAGACTGGAGTATGTTAAATAATACAGCAGAGAAGGAAAGTGTGTTAGATAAGATCTTTATTAAAATGTTTTCTAGATTGCTTAGGAAGTTAGCAAGTCCTCTAGCTGTCATTGCAGTCAAGTCGTCGAAGTCTCCACTTTCGTTAATGTCATCAAAAAACATAATTAAAGCTTCTCTGTTTTCACTGATTGTATTTAGAAGTCTAGAGGTAACATTCCATCAAGATGAAGGTAATGAAGGTAGCTTCTTTGACATGAAAGCATAAATTTCACATAACCTCTATGGAAAATGAGAAATAAAATGTAGGCACGTATTTAAGACCCCTAAAAAATATTTGAATGTTTTTATTGCATTGTAATGATTGTTGTAAAACTGAATTCATTATATCAGCATAACAGAGAGCTTTAGGGATATTTTCCAGTACTTTGCTTTGAGATGGCCGCTCATTACACATCTATTGTATGTCTGAGCAATTAGCTTGAACTCACACTTATGTGTGTCCATTATTTCGTTAACATGGTTGAAATGAGCTGCTGCAGTTTTATTAACGCTTGTGTCATGTCATGAAATCCTTGAAGTCGTTCCAGGATTTTTTTATCTTTTGGCATTTGAGCTCTGTTGCCTATGTGTGAATGTTTCGCCAAGCATAATAGTTATAAAACCTGTTGTGTTCTGAATTTCACAATTAATCTCATCTCTCAGTACATTGGCTACAGAATTAATCAAATCATTTTGAATGCTAGTTGAAGTACAGCAGTAAATGTTCTTTTGACATGAAATTGAACTCTCACTTGCAATAAGGAATTCTATATAATTCCATATAATAATTTTTTAATAACAATTTCACTAGGCATCTTAAAAATCCGAACCACTACAATCGTAAATACGAAAGATGGAGGGAAGATACCACACAAGTAATTGAAACTGAAACCAATGCCTTGGCTCGCATAAGCACGAGGTGGAAGTAATGAAACACATGCAGCAAGACATTGCCAATGGCTTGCTTATTTGACACTAAAGTAATGTATGAAACCAGGCAAACATGACAATGGCTCTGGCTCTAGAGTCGGCAATCAATTGCTTTCCAGTGAATGGTTTTGGAATGAATATGTTGAAAATCCAGCATATACTGTTTTCTTTAAATAACTTAAACAATATTGAACCTGTGACTTCAACTATTAAGGGCTAGGGCTACCAAACACAGTTGCAAGACATGTAGCTCAAATAGAAATGGGCAAAGTGGCAAGCAAGGGAAAGATAATGGAAAGAGCATTGAAATATGGGTTTAGGATCTTAAATTTGGATAAAGAAAATGTGTTAAGACTGCTTAGAATACCAAAAAAAAAAAAATTAGGGAATAGCGGATGGATAAATAGTGTGAGGTACAGTTTGGAGAGCAATGGGTTAGGAGAGATATGGAGAAGTAGGGAAAATAATGTGAATAATTTTTGGAAAGTGGTAAGAAAGAGACTAGATGATATAGAAATACAAAACATATTTAGCAGATAGCTGAAAAGAGATCCTTAGTTTTTTTTCATACCTATAAAAAACACATGGGGAAGAGAAAAATATGTAGATAATGCAAATAAGGATGAGCAAGAAAGCATTGCATGGATAAGAACAGGAGTATAGAGACCAAGATGTTTAAGGAAGGATATACCTCAAAGTCAATGGTCCATATGTGGTGGAAATGCAGATGTCGAACATATAATATTTAAGTGCAAAGGTACAGCAATTTGGAGAAAAGAGCTTATTAAAAAGAAATGGTTTAAGGTGGATAGAAATATTGCTATTAATTGAAATGATTCAAAAAGATAGTAAGAGTATAGGGCAATATTTGAGTAAAGTTGAAAACAAAAGGATTTGATCAGTGAACAGATCAGCAAATATGGTTAAATAAAATTTAAGTAAATGGGAAGTAAAGTAAGTAGATAAAAGGAAGTATTGTAATATGAATATGACTGAATGCCAGTCATATCACTTGTATTTTACTTGTACATGGCTTAGTACAATAAAGATTATTATTATTATTATTATTATTATTATTATTATTATTATTATTATTATTATTATTATTATTATTATTATTATTATTATTATTAAACTATTAAGCATCACCCTGGATTCCAAATTGACATGGGAATACCATATCAGATTGTCTATTGTAATTTTTTTGTTAAGACAGTTAAAAGGTTTTCCCAAAGAAATTTTTGAAAAATGCCTATTAATGTTTTTCGGTAATTTGGTACCACAAAAGAAGGCAATCCGTATCTTATCGGGTACTGTACATGATGTGTATTGTAAACCCCTGTTCATTAAAAAAAGGGTACTAACAGTTATAAATTTATTTTTATATATATACATACACAGGGTGAACCCAAACTCTACCAACAAACTTTCACGAGTTGTTCAGGGATGTTTTCTGAGTGCTTTGATATAAGGAACCCATGGTCTCCGGTGGCTGATTACCGAGCAATTTCATTGTTTTCGTTTTGTAATAATTCAACCACTTTTGTATCTGTTTACTTGAATATGATTGTTTCCAAAGAAAGCACAACCTTTCACTGCTATAGTAGAGTGAGTGTGTTGTAAGTGGGGTCCAACGCTACGCTTCTACTCCTGCTCAGTTGTGTCTCAGCTTTTGTTTCCTGCAGTGCGTTACTTTGTAGTACGTTGTTAGTGATATGGTACTTATGTAGGATTAGCTGATAAACACCTTGTCTATGGTTTCACTCAATGCAGTGTAAGAGTGGCACAACAACGCTGTGTAGAGTTGTTCCTGCAGCAACAGCAAACTCATAACACCACATTTGCAGCTGATTGGACCTTATGTACAACCTTACAGACTGAATGGAATAGTCTACAAAACATTCCTTCAACATGCCCTCCCTCATTTTCTGGAAGATGTGATGTTGATAATTTGCAGGTGTATGTTGTTTCAACATGACAGGGCACCAGCACATTATGCAATGAATGTCAGGGAATATCTTGATGAACAGTTCAGGTAAAAAACGACTGGCCGTGGTGTCCTGCTCCATGGCCAGAACAGTTACCAGATCTGACACCCATGGACTCTTTCTAAGGTTAATGGGAAGAGCCTAATTTACATGATTCCTCGAAACTAATACAGACCTGTTTGCTAGGATTGCAGCAGCCACCGACAATGTGCACCAATCTTCTGGGATGTTAGAGTGTGTGTGACAGTCAATGAGGTGTGACTGTGAAGTTTGTCATGTTCATGGCAGTCAGCATTTTGAACAGTGTAATGTGGGTTGTTTCTTGTCATTTTTGATTATCTATTCTTAAAAATAAGTAATTGCAATTATCAGGAGGTGATGAGTAGTGGGTTAATTAGTGGTGAACCATAATGTAAATGCACTCTACAGCAGTCAAAGGTTCTGTTTGGAAACAATACTCCGAGTAAACAAATACAAAGGTGCTTGAATTACTACAAAACGAGAACAATGAAATTACTCAGTAATGAGCCTCTGTGGAACCATGGGTTCCTTGCTCCAAACACTCAGAAAACCTTTCTAAACAACTTGTGAAAGTTTGTTGGTAGAGTTCAGATTCATCCTGTATATATATATATATATATATATATATATATATATATATATATATAGTGTGTCCATAAAAATACTGTCATTCTTTGAACTGGTATTGCATTGCTTTGGATAGCCATATTTGGGTGAAGTCAGTGACATTCAAAAGAAAAACTCAAACATTGTTTATACTCCATAGACATTGAATGTGGCCCCTGCGAGTGACGCTGTAGACATCAAGGCGATATTCCCATTCATGCCACACATGCTCCAACATATCTGATGAAATGGACTGGATGGCAGCAGTGATATGAAGTTGCGCTTCTTGCAGGTTTTGAGGCAATGGGGATACATAGACATAATCCTTTATGTAACCCCATAAAAGGAAGCCTCAGACCGTCAGGTCAGGCGACCTCAGTGGCCACTTGTAATAGACATTATCATCATTATTTTTCTGACAGATTTTCATTATCCTCCATTAATACCAATAAATGTTCAGAGAAATCTAATCATTTTGTAGGGTCATCAGGTTTCAATTTATACAGTAATTGCAGTTTGCAGGGGTGAAACTTCAGTCGCATATGCAGGATTTCAGATACGGTGGATTTAGGGATGTTTAATTGCTGACTAGCTCTATAGACAGACTTCTTAGGATTATGTACAAATGCCTTCCGCACTGACAAATGGTTTCCATGAATGGCCTTTCCTTTGATGATATATGCAGCCATGATCCACAAAATCACAGTACCACTTAAAAATTGATGTGTGTGTAGGAGCTTGATGTTGAAACCTTTGTCTTAAAGCACGCTGAACCTACACCAAACTCTGCGTGCTATGATGTTCCAAAACACACCAACTATGTTCTTGTGGGTTTGCCATTAGTTCTTAAAACTTCTTTAATAACAACGCAATTTTAAAAGTAAACATTCACATGTAACCAGCCTGCTAAATATCCAACAATGAACCCATATCAGCTAATCACAAACGTGAATGAATTTAGTTTCTGTGTTTGATTCCCATGATCCTGTCCATTGTTGACATGCACAAAAATATTGTCGTTCACCAATGGCACTGGGGATTAATTGATTTTATATGTATTATTAAGGTCCATGTTTCCACCCCGTTTTATTCCTGCTAAACATTTTAAAACGTTGTTCTTTTTGTTGATTTTATTCGTTACATTGTTTAAATGTTCTTTCATTGATCGTTTTTTATCTAATTCTATCCCTAGATACGTTGCTGTAGTTGCTTCTTGTAGTTTTTTGTTGTTGATTTGCAGGCATATATTTGAATTTTTCTTTTGAATGTCACCAATTTCATTTAAATATGATTATAGTGACATGATGCCAGTTTGGAGTATGACAGTATTTTTATGGACACACTGTATATACACACACCAGTGCTTACATTAAAAGCAATCCAAAATAATGCACTTCAGATCAGAGATCCTCCAGGCACAATTATCACATTAACGTACCAAATGTTAGGTTGGAAAAAAGTGAAAACTAGTTTCATATTGCTGCTTTGCATATTTTTATTTGTCTATCTCCAGAGGCACACAGTTTTAGTTTTAACAGATTTGATTGTGTTTTACAACACTGAAAATTGGTTTTATAGAATTGGGGAATATTTTATTAAAATCTTAAACATAAGTTTTTAAACAATATTCTGGTATGCATAATTTTATCTAGTTTTAACTTTATCCTATGTGTGTATCTGTAACTATTGGTATATTTGATATGAAATTGACTATGTCTATAACATTATTGTTGTTCTTCGCTGTATAAATACATTAAAATACATTTTAAAACAGTTTTTTCTGTATTTATTTTTTGGCATTGACATGGAACTTGCACACCCAGGAGATGCCACTACCTGTAGAGTGTTAATAAGAACACCCAGCACTCTAGACGGTTGCACTGCCTGATTTCCCTCCTCCACATTGTAAATATAGTTTTATTGAGGTCCTAAGAAGAAAGGATTAGCAATGTTGTCTTCAGGAAGACCTAAAGATCATGAATGTAACAGCTTCACTGCACTCTGCAGACGGTTGGTAAGCATGCTAAGAGATTGTGATTATCAGAGAATTGTTAAGAAATGACAAGAAGTGGATATGGGAGCCTGAACAGCAGAAAGCAGTCCAGAAAACAAAATCGTTCACTAATGTAATATTGCTTGAGAGGCATAGACAAGAATTGCCTTACAGATTTATGTAGACATTTCAGCATTAGGCTATGGATGCTTACTGGGACAAAGGCAGTAAAACCAAAGTTACATACTATTCTATGACATTGCAAGGATTAAATAAATACAAAGGGCATGTACTACTCAAATGGAAGTAGGAGAGGATGCATCCTATGCATGCCCTAGGGTGTTTTGCTATATGTGTAAAATGTAGTCCAATTTTGTAGACAATTGCAGTGCCTCAGTGCCAATTGATCATATTGAAGTCCTAAAAAGTAAGGATGAGCAATGTTGACTTCCTGTTTGACTTTCTAAAAAATGGTTCTAACGATTTTGATTAAAATCCCATATGTTCAAGATATTTGTATCACTAATAAAATGTATATCTTGGATTTCCTGGGAATAACCTCTGAAGTCCTCTTCATTCTGAATGACACTTTTATAACATAAAGAGTAAGAGAGAGAAAAATCTTACTACACAGAAAATGTAGATCTCATTAAAGCTCACAGTTTATGTAAAATAACATGCTTTACAGCATTAACCTTCTCCAAATAATTCTTTGTTGTTAGTATGAATTTTCAAATACTCATACTTTTTTCAACTGGTAAGTTGCTATTTGTGTTTTCTTGTGGTCATGCAAAGAGCATAGAATTTCCAAGCCATTACATAGTGAAATGTTTTTCAAAAATTTAATTCGCTTTAGCCTACTGAATACTTGTACCTACAACGAAATGTGCAATGAAAGTTTATGTCCATTATCAAAAAGTGGAGTGAAGAATAAGCTTTTGTAAGAATAGTTTGTAAAAGAGGGGGCATATGAATGCAACAAATTCTGTTTTTCAATTATTTTTTTTATCTGCTGATTGAGATAAACGTTTGCAGAGATACACATCCATTGTAGTTACAAGCTAAAATCTAATCCATAGTCAGATGTTTAAAAGCAGGTTGCTACACACGGCCTGGAAATTCCTACTTCCATACCTTTGTGAGAAATACCTCATTGATGACCCGTTGAAAAAATGTCAGTCAATAACAATGGATATCTTGCATATGGTTGAAGCCACAAAAAAGTTGTTTGAAATAATTTTTTTTTTTTTTTTAAAGAGATCTACATTTTCTGTGCAGTATGTTTTTGTCCATCTCATAGTTTTTATGTTATTCAAAATTCCTTCCGAATGAAGAGGACTTCACAGGCGATTCCTAGAAAATTCAAGATATACACTTTATTTGTCATGTAAATATCTTTAAGTATATAGTAGGTATTTTAATAAAAATCATTAAGAGCCATTTTTTCAGAAAAACAAAGCTAACAAAAACTTTTCCAGGTTGAGGGTAGATTCGGGAGGGTGAATGTTCTTGAAAATCTTTGTGTCGCATTAGTGGAAGATAGTGAAAGTAAATACATATCAAGTTTAGTATTTATCACACATTCATTTTTGGGTTATGCTGTTCACAGATGCACACACTTGTTTCTAACTGATGTCTAAACATGTATTTCCAGTGAAATCTCAATATTGAATTTTTGGATGAAATGTAATACTTCCTATAATTACTATAAGTAAGTAAAAATATTTCATTTGGAATAAAAACCTTTCAGAGCAGTCCAAAGTATGAAAACACAATATCATAAGATCTCAGATAAGCATAGTAAAGCTGATGATACCTTTTAAAGCTATTGAAATTCCAAAAGATGCTTTTGATTTATACCTTACATTAGACATTAATGAAAACATTGTTCATTTTACCAACCTAGAAGCTGAAAATCTTTATGCAGAAAAGAAAGGTCAGGAATGTTGGAAAACATACTGATTAGCAGCAGGTCATTTGAAAAGCAAGTTATGCTATATCAGAAACCTTTCGAGCAAGAAATATGATCCACCAATATTTCAAGCAACAATGAATTATCAGAGATGCGAGGCTCCTCTTACAGCTTTTCTTCGCTGATTACACTTATTATATTTGACAGCTGAAATTCATGCCCATATAACATATTGTCTTAATCCATTATTGCTGAATTATTTTGCTACACATGCTGCTGTTCCTCTAATTCCTAAACTGGCATTTATATCCGATTCACCAGCACCAAAGCTGAAGCGATTCAAATAGCCATGATTGTTAGAGCCATACAAAATGGACTGGCCATCCATTCAAAGCCAGACGTCATGCGTTGGAGTTCCAGCCAGCGACTACAGTCAAATGTGACTGTGGTAAAGGATGCAGATAGCACACTTGAATGCTGACGGGTTACGTTTGGCTGCAGTTGTATGGATTTTGCTTAGTATTATTATTATTTTAAAAAATGCTTCAGCTTTATTGAAAAAAAGTATATTTTTGTAATATAAAACAGCTATAAATAGCTTAATTTTATTGCTGAAGAAAAAATTGGCCATTAAAAAACTACAAAAAAAAAAATTGTAACAAATAAAAGGGTTAAAAGTCTAATGACTCAGATGAGGACATGGATTGTTACAGGATATATGAGCCTTTTTACCAGTTAATTGTAATAATAAATTCAATGTATTAACAAGAATAATAAAGTATATGCAGTGTGCTTTTACTACAAATGAACAGCTGCAGTTTTAAAATTTCATACACGCATCAAAGCAATTTTCTTCTATTCAGCAATGCTTTCTCTTTCAACTTCATTGGCAAATCATTGCAAGCCATGCTTGAACTTGAAGTTTAACCTGCATTGCTTTAGCCACTGCTCATCATTTTACAATTACATAAATACATTTGCAGCATATTGTCATGTTGCATTTAGCGTTAATGTTATTTTTGTGTTATGTATAGCTTTTGGCCATTTTTTTCTAAGTTGTTGAACCTGAAACTTAAAGCTACCATATGATAGCCAAGTGGTGATGCTCGGAAGCTGCTGCATCAGATGGCATTCAGCCTTGAGCTATTGCTTGGCAAATAGTCGAGCTGCAGTGAGGATGTTCAACCGAATAATGACGTATTGTGTTGTATATAAACCCCAGGTTCTATGCCTCATGGTTGATTTTGGATGCCTTGTAGTGGAAGTTCACACCGCTATGATCCCTGAATGACCACATTTTGCAAAATATTATTTTAAGATGTGATAACAACGAACAGCTAAGCACCAGGCACCTTCAGTGTAGGTAAGGTAATCTTTTATTTATGTATTTGTAACCCCCCCTCTTCTGGCCTCGCGCTGTGCTTATAATAAATTATATTTTTCTGGAAGTGTTGAGTACTATGTGATAGTTTAGGACCCCCTTGGTCATACCTATGTCCTTCCCACGCCATGTTGCACTAAGTATAGGAACTGTTAAAGACCTCCCCTATCCTGGGTTTCCTTCCTAGGTCAGCGAGTACTCTGGATTTGTAGGTTCGGGTACAAACCCCTAAGTTTGAAGTAACATGTGTCGGAGATACACGGGTCTCCTGCTACATGTCAGGGCTGTCACCCCCCTAGGCTCCTCTGAGCAACCCTGCCAGTTACCTGAAACGTTTAGTGAGACTTAATCCCTTCAAAACCCTTAATCCCAATCCCTATTTCACCATGACATAATTTGTGGGTGCGCCACTTTGAGTGTCCACTGTCACCCACCAAACATCCCTTATTCTACCCGTGACAGTATTACATCAAGTCTTCAACTCTTTAAATTAAAAACAGTGAACATGTCGCTTGCATTAGGCCGATTTGACAGATGTAATGTAGTAAAACACGTGGGACGAGCTGTTGATATCTAGTAAATAAGTGTTGCATCTGCTTCATAGCAGTGGATGTGCAGCCTCTCAGGTAGACTTGAGCAAGTGATGCCTTGCTCGCTCCACCGGTGCCATGTACCTGGCTCTAGGACAAAGCATCAGTAATGTAAACACTGTATACCGAAGACTGCACTTTAACTAC
The DNA here is from genome assembly GCA_030765065.1 of Deroplatys truncata. Lineage (NCBI taxonomy): Eukaryota > Metazoa > Arthropoda > Insecta > Mantodea > Mantidae > Deroplatys > Deroplatys truncata. The sequence goes on along the minus strand of CM060985.1, from coordinate 25,594,458 downwards.
CGTTGCTGCCAACTCAACTTAGCAACACCTACGTTGCTACAGAGTTTAAAGACTTGTTGACATTGTTACATTCTGATGACAAGGCTACAAGAATTACTTGAAGGAATAAGGTTAAGTTTGCAGCTTTCAGGGATATATGAGTAGTAGGTACCAACAAAAACTTAGCTAAATATCTCCAAGGAACTAATCTTACAAAATGAGCAATGGTCACATTTCATGGCCATTGTGGATTTAGAAGAATGCATGCCTCAAAACGAGATAAATATAGAATTAAAACATTTTGGATTTGTGACTCAGAAATTTGCTATCCATATCTGGGGGGAAAGTGCATTCCTTCAATATTGAAACACAACTTCAACATTTTTTGGGAAATCATTGCAATATCACTGTGGATAATTTCTTTACATTCATGAAATTTTCAAACCATTTACACAAAATGGGCTAACACTTGTATGAACTGTCTAGGAAAATAAAAATTTGTTCCATAACAACTCTTACCAAGAAGAAAAAAGTTTGGAATTTGGTTTCACTTGGAACCATACATTAGCGCCCTATGAACCTCAGAAGAAATTGGCCGTGATGTACACAAATCTTATGTCATTGAAAATGCAAATAAGCCTAAGATTATTGATTATTAAAGGTGGCGTAGAATCATTAGATGAGATGATTCATACTTACTCTTGCAAAAGGAAAACAAGAAAGCAGCCATTGACATTCTCATGACATATGTGAAATTAATTGCATATATAATTTTTTTTGGGAGGGGGACTTGAAATAAACTGAAAAATCTGATGTGTTGCACTTGCATGACTCGCTACTCACATTTCTACAAACTAATCTTACAAAAGCTTATTCTTCCACTTATTAATACAGATAAACCATTATCCATTTACGCATTTCAGTGTAGGTATAAGGAGAATACACAAAAAAGAACAGCAAAATTGATGTTGAGAAAAGAATATGAATATTCAAACCAATAACAAGGAATATCTCAGGAATGGGTAACATCACAAAAAATTTGACATAAATTGTGTGCTTCAATGAGATCTACATTTTTACTTTCTCTACTACGTATAGTAAGTAGGGGAAGTATTGCATTCCACCCAAAAATTCGATACCGAGATTTCACCGGAAATACATGTTTTGAGACCTCCTGAATCCAAAAAAAGAATTTTTGGAAACATGTCCGTGTGTGTGTGTGTGTGTGTCTGTGAACAGCATAACTCAAAAACGAACAGTCGGATAAACACCAAACTTGGTATTTAGGTTCAGTATCTTCCAGAGATGCGACACGAAGGTTTTCAAGAAAATGCCCCCACCCCAGACTACCCTTTACATGGAACATTTTTCGAAAATTTTAATTTTCTCAAAAATGGCTCTAACGATTTTGATTAAAATATCATATGTTTAAGATAATGTCATGAGAAATGAAATGTATATCTCGAATTTTCTGGGAATGTCTCCAAAAGTATTCTTCATTGTGAACGACTTTTGCATAACTGGTAAACCATAAGAGATAGACAAAATTTTACTACACAAAAAATGTAGATCTCGTTAAAATACACAACTTATGTCATATACATTTCTTTTGTTGAGTGAACCGTTTTCGAGATATTGCTTGTTATTCCCTTAAATTTTCCAATACTTATACTTTTTCTCAAATTCGTTATTCATTTTTTTATGTCCTGGACTTGCAAAGAGAATGGAATGCGCCGCATAGCAACCAGCGTTAAAATATTTGACCATCGCTTAAAAGCTACCATATTCCCCTTGCATCTACAAGAAAATTAGCAATAAGATTGACATCTCGATATCTCGATTAACATAAAGCATATGGAGAATAGGCGTTTGTAAAAATAGATTGTACAAGAGTAGAGAAAGTCATGTGATGTAACACATCAGATTTTTTTGTGAAGTAAGACTGTGTTTCTTACAGTTTACCAATCATACAAAAGTGGTTCAGAGGCCATTTTCAAAAAATTCAAGATAACATTTTATTTGTCATGAAAGCAATTTAAACATATTGTATTGTAATCCAAATCGTTAGTCATTTTTAAGCTTTGGGTGTCAATTTGAAGTAGGTTGTATTGAAGGAGTTGTATTGTAGTTCTTATGTTGGGAGCCGAGCTTGAAATTTGTTGCAACCACATGTATAGTACCCGCTTTTTGGTAGCATTCGCCCCAAATTTACTTTCCGGTGGCCTTTGCCCCAAATGTTTAAAAAATATATTAACTTTGTAATTTGGCTGTTTCTTTAAATATTTTATATTTATGTTTGCCTTGGCTGCGTCAGTATTTTTGTTAGAGACATGTTTCTCTTTGCAGGGTTGTGGTGCGGCTGAAGAATGTAGGCTCACACAGATTATAATTTTACTTCACTCCTCTTTATTAATGCTTGATACAATTTAAATAACACGTAAACTATTTTTCGTCTCACATGAATACGTATTAAATTTTTGAGGACACATCTCGCGTCAGGATCACTGTTTACAACCAACACGACCAGTTATGAGCGCTGTTTACAAGCAACTGACTTGGTTTCTACCGCCTAAATTTGTAAATTTCTGTATTTCAAGTTTCTGATTGGCTATTCCTAATCCAATAGAATACTTTTATTTTACTTAAGCTCTTTTCTGGTTGTTGATGGGCTATTTTATAAACTGTCTCAAAAAAATTACATTATTGTTGCTCCAATAATGACTAGTAGCATTTAAACCTTTCTTACTTATTATTGCCTCAAGGCTACCTCATTGTTAGCAACTTTTAACCTATTATTCTCACAGCTCCTACATTATTAAATTATGTAATACATTCAGATAACATTATTACATGTGTACAATAATATAAACATTTACAATGACTGTAATATACACTTTTTATATATTGTTACATACACATATCGCTTTAAGGCAGGCGGTTATTGAATTTATATATTATATAATTAGACTGAAATCATTTAAGTGTTAAAATACTGCTTCAAAAGAAAAATAACGGAAACTTTTCCATGTAAAGGGTAGTAACTCTCTGTGTCACATCCTTGGAAAGCCTAGAACTTAAAAATCAAGTTTCATATTTAACCAACTTTTCGTTTTTTAGTTACATTATTCACAAGCATACATGGAGAGAGACCTTTTTCTAAAATGCTTTTATTTTTGGGGGGGTTCAGTGAAATCTCAGAGCAAATTTTTGGATGGAATGCAATACTCTCTACTTTAAGTGCATAGTAGAGGAGTAAAAATAGTAAATGCCACATATTTCTTGCTAAATTGGCTGAAAATTTGGTACAGATTCCAGATGGTTGCAACTGGCAGGCATAACTTTTGGCCATATATTTCTAAGTTGTTGAATCTGAAACTTGGAACTACCATACAACAGCCAAGTGGCAATGCTCAGAAGCTGCTGCATCAGATGGCATTCAACCTTGAGCTATTGCATGGCAAATAGCTGAGTTACAGCGAGGATGTTCAACCGAATAGCTTAAAGCTTAGTTGGTAGAGCACCTGCCTGCTGTGAAGCGTCCTGCATTTGACTCCCAGCTGGGGATGGGAATTTTTCTCTAGCCAAGATTATTCCCTATTCTCATCAGAGTCTGTAAGTATGAATGAGAGTGCAAATGTGTGAGTGATCTAATGTACAAACCCCAAAGAAATGTAGGAATCCAACGATAAGTGCCTTCGAGTTAAGACCACTGCCAAAAGGGCAATATGTTCCAACGGTCAAAGACCGCCGATATGACCATTGTAGTTAAAGGCAAGGTATAAATGATAAAAAAAATGCAATCAAATCAACAGTGGAGCATATGCAAAAATGTTGTTAGTATGAATTTGAATTTATTGTGCAATTAGTTCTACAATTTGGTTTACAGTATATACAATGTGTATTAATATATCACTGTACCCTTACATCTTATGTACAATTTGTCCGGTGCTTGTTTTCTTATTGAGCCACTCAGATTGTTTGGCTTCCAGGCCTTATCGCTCACTGAGTGGCCCTTGCTTCTCTTACTTTTCTAGACCATTTTTCCTTTACCTTCCTGAAAAATTCTTCCATGCCCTTAATTTTCTTTTCCTGTCAACATCTTTATAGCTACTATTTTTCTATCCATATTTTCCCATTTCTTCTCCCACACCTTTTCCCTCCAGCTGCTTATTTCCTTACATTCCATCATGTAGTGTTCTGTACTTTCTCTTCCTCCACACAGTTCGCATATCCCTCTTCTGCTGCCTCTCATCCCTCTTAAATACATTGATACCATTCTCATCCTTGCTAAACCTTCCCTTTCTTGTCTATTACAGCAATCAATGTACCTCTCTCTTACCCACTCCTTCTTTATTCAATTTATAAAAGCTTAATGATTTTTATCTCCAAGGTTCCCCATATCTCTTATCGTTCTATATCTTCCACTCTGTTTCTTACTATTTTCCAAAATCTGTTTGTATTTCTTTCTTCCAACCCCCATATATCCCCCATTCCAAATGACTCCACTATTTTTTCAATTTCTTTCCACCAGCTGTTTTTGTTTCTTAGAACCTTTTGTTGATTCAGGCATATCTTTAAGATTTCACGTTCCTCCAATTTCATTCATCTAAACCAAAATTTTAAAATTCTTTCTACTATTATACCTTTCCTCCTTGTTCTTCCTAGCTCTACTAATGCAACCTCTCCCAGTGCTGCTCTTGGTAGTTCAATTAATTCTTTACAAAACATTCTATACATTTGATCATTTTTCGTACTTAGTTCTCCCCCCCTGCCCCCATATTTCCACTGCATAGAGCATTTTTCATTCTACCAATGCCTCATACATTCTCTCCAACCATTTTGTATGTTGTTAGTAAGAATGAGGGCACACATACTGCAGTGCCACAAGCATCGAATGCTGTAAAGAAGTGATGTTATATGTGTAACTCTTAAGAATTGCTTGTGTTAAGTGTGCAAAACACGTCTTGCGAACGTTTAATAACTTGTTAAACATAAAACTGCTTACAATGAAAACAAACAGGTGAACGATTTTTTAGCATTAGAAAGTGGGAAAATCTTATTCAAATTATATAATTATTCTTTATTGCAAAAGTAACTACAGATCGTAAACGTATATGTAATAAACATGTTGGTGGGTTTTCAGATCTATTGGACCTTTGCCGCCAGTTGGTTGTCTGCGCATGACGTCGATGCTTTGAAGCGAGTTTATCACCGGTGCCACTAGCAGAGGACTGCCAAAAGATGAATGGATGTCAACAGTTTCGATGTCACCTTAGTGAAATGGGACTTGTATCTTACCTTTGCAGTATTTTTATTTGGAACTTCTTTCGCGTGTGTCTTATAAACTCGCAATCTCGGCATGTATGCTGATAGTTAACTCAAATAGTATAGCGTAGTCTCGGCTTTAATGGCACAATTTTAACTGTGTTAATAAAAAGCAATTGAAGTACCCAAACTTTATAACTATGTTAAGTTGTTTCTCCCTTTTTTTTCATGTTTTGTCTCGGAACTTGAAATTCTGGGCAAGAGCGGAGAAAATCATTCACACAGCGGCCAATATCGTAATGATAGACTTCCCCTCGTATCCTTCCAGTTCGGAAGTAGCACTCAGCCATGCAAATTCTGTGATCTGTGGGCACTTCTATCTCGCGTGGAAAGAACGCACAAAATGTAGTGAAAAGCAGCTCCGCACCGCCGCAGTACATCACCCTGTTTATACGAAGTCGGAAACGCGTGCAGTCCGAGGTTCAATTCCGCACCTCCCCTTTGAGATAAGGGGCTCGCTGAACTAATGACGGCATTCATTTAAACCGACTGGCGGTAAAGGCCGAACAAATCTGAAGACCTTTTATAATTCTGTTATTAATAGGATTATTCCTTGTTTATATCTTAATACAAAATATAGCTTGACCTTTCATACAATGCGTGATCTCGAGGTGACAAGTACATTTAACAAACATTTTTCCTACAGTCTTGTATTAAGTTCTGAGTAATTTATGATATAGATGCTACAGTTTGTAGGTAGTAATGTGACCTTATCCAAATATTTGTAAGTTTTGAATAAATAAATATTTCTTACACAAGGTAGATTTTCAAAGTAGCACTGCTCCCTGATAAGAGAATTCCAATAAAAATGCTGTAAGTTTGAGACACTCATCATAGGTGTTCATACAGTGCACTCGTTTTATTCATCGCGCATATGCGTGTTCCGCACACTGTCTGTTACTTTGGGCTTTTTTTACGTAACTCCCGCGTTACTTACTCACGGGTGATAGTAGCATGCGTTATAATGAGTACTAATTTAGTTATAAATGGTGTCCACCTGCGTGAACAGTCCTACATCTACGAATGAAATTTTCATTATTCTTGTGCAGCGTTCAAGATTTCTGTTTTTATATTGTCCTTAAGTTCGTCTATGGTGTGGGGGATTGTCCCTATAAACTTTTTTTATAGGGTTCCCCACAAATAGGTGTACCAATTTCGTCAGTATTTTCAAGAACATCTCGTTTTCGCTTCTTAGGTTTAGCGTTAGCGATCCCGTTGTCCTAGACTTATTAACCAGACGTCTAACAGTTTCTCTGCTGGGATGTGGAATACCAGGAAATTTCTCCTGAAATTGTTTATACTCCTCCTATCTACATGATTCGGTTTTTACGTATGTATCGTGCATAAAAATTGATTGTTCAAGCGTGAATTTGTCAGTGACTAATAACAAAACATTTAACATTCTTAAGTAAATCATACACAACACAGACGTCTTGAATATACTTTCCCCTTTGAGGTGTACAGTACGAACACAAAGCAGCAACTGATGCACAGATGCGCCGCCAGTTGCGCATGTAAAAGTACCGAGATCACTGCAGTATAGTGGTTACGCATATAGCCTGCCTGTGGCCTCACCTTAAAAAAAATCTTTGGGTATTTTAGGTATACCATTGCGGTGGAGATGACTGACTAGGCAGTCATGAACCACTCACTCTAAAGGCTGAACTATTGGCGTCATGGACAATCAGAAACATAAACAAGATTGTCTTTCCATAAGCTGCTCATCTATTACTCTCCAGTGATGATTTATGTGCATGATGGTGCTTCCCTTATTGCAGTCTGGAGATGGTCAGTACCTCAGTAAAAAATCTGATGTGATACATTCACATGCAGACTTTTCATATAAAAGTTTATTCTTCTATCTTCTTGTTAATGAAAATTAACTTTTGTTGCAGGTATAAGAAGAATACTATAGATAAAAGTCAGATTAAAAACAAAAAGAAAGCAGGTTACGATGTGATGGCTTTGAAATTCCGTGCTCTTTGCTTGACTATAAATAGCGGCTTACCACTTGGAAAAAGTATTTCACAATTCAAACCAATAAAGAATATCTCGGAAAGGGTTGATGCTACAAAAAGTTATTTGAGATAAATTGCTTGCTTTAAGCAGATTTACATTTTTGTGTAGTAAGATTTTGTTTGTCTCTTTTAACTTACAATTATACAAAAGTCATTCCTAATGAAGAGGACTTCACTAGCTATTCGCAGAAAATTCAGGTATACATTTTGCTTGTCATGTAAATATCTTTAATATGTGGTACTTTAATAAAAATCATTAAAGTCGTTTTTGAGAAAATAAAAAATAACGAAAAAATATCCATGTAAAGGGTAGTTTGGTTTAGGGAGATTTTCTAGGAAATCTTCGTGTCGCATCTTTGAAAACATGCTTAACTTAAACACGATACTTAGTATTTATCGGACTTCGTTTTTTAGTTATGCTGCTCACACACATGATTTTTTGGGGGCTCGGGTGAAATCTTGGCATAGGATTTCGGGTAGAATACAATAGATTCTTTCTCTACTGTAAGTACGTTATACAGAAAGTAAAAGCCACTTTTGCTGCTGATTTTGAATAAAATGTAAGGTAAAGTATGACACAAGCGATATTTTAGGGCGAATCAACGGGGAGGTTCGCAGTCACCCTGGTCTTAGGTCGGCGGGTGAATCCTGCGAATTATATATATCATATTGCAGCGTTAGGCGCGGTGGATGTTTTATGGCATGGAACCTGCGCATGATAGGCCGGAATGTTCAATCTGGAAACGCTAGGGTCCCTTCTGCTAATGTTACTTTTAACATGTAACAGAAGCTGTTGGAAAAGTAACAACACCAAAGTTTAGTATAATTATATTAGTTTGCAACAGAGAACAACGGTATTGTTTACTGAACTCTTGAGAATGTGGCAGTCTCTTACGAAAATACGCAATATAAGAAATACTACTAACAAGATAATTCTACATGATTTGGTTTTGATCCGCCTTGCTCTGTGACCCCAGTCGGTCCTGCTGCGATGGCTACTCAGCGAATGATCGCATTTTCGTAATGGGTATTCGCATGGGTGTTTAGTTTGGTTGTATTTATGTTAGAGGTAGCGGTGATTCAATGGAGGGGGACACCTCGCGTGCTGCAATCTGCACACATCTATTGCGGCTACCATCCCCTCAAGAGGAAGGGATGAGTGAACGAACCACAGGAGGCTTCAGTATAGGTTATACAACGGAGGGGGACACCCCGCACGCTGCGACTGCGCAGATCTATTGCGGCTACCACCCCCACAAGAGGAAGGGATGAGGTGAACGAACCACAGGAGGCTACAGTATAGGTTATATAACGGAGGGGGACACCCCGCACGCTGCGACTGCGCAGATCTATTGCGGCTACCACCCCCTCAAGAGGAAGGGATGAGTGAACGAACCACAGGAGGCTACAGTATAGGTTATATAACGGAGGGGGACACCCCGCACGCTGCGACTGCGCAGATCTATTGCGGCTACCACCCCCTCAAGAGAAAGGCATGAGGTGAACGAACCACAGGAGGCTACAGTATAGGTTATACAACAGAGGGGGACACCTCGCGTGCTGCGACCTGCACAGATCTATTGCGGCTACCACCCCCTCAAGAGAAAGGGAGGAGGTGAACGAACCACAGGAGGCTACAGTATAGGTTATACAACATAGGGGGACACCTCGCGTGCTGCGACCTGCACAGATCTATTGCGGCTACCATCCCCACAAGAGGAAAGGATGAGGTGAACGAACCACAGGAGGCTACAGTATAGGTTATACAACAGAGGGGGACACCTCGCGTGCTGCGACCTGCACAGATCTATTGCGGCTACCACCCCCTCAAGAGAAAGGGATGAGGTGAACGAACCACAGGAGGCTACAGTATAGGTTATACAACGGAGGGGGACACCTCGCGTGCTGCGACCTGCACAGATCTATTGCGGCTACCATCCCCACAAGAGGAAAAGATGAGGTGAACGAACCACAGGAGGCTACAGTATAGGTTATACAACAGAGGGGGACACCTCGCGTGCTGCGACCTGCACAGATCTATTGCGGCTACCACCCCCTCAAGAGAAAGGGATGAGGTGAACGAACCACAGGAGGCTACAGTATAGGTGATACAACGGAGGGGGACACCTCGCATGCTGCAATCTGCACAGATCTATTGCGGCTACCACCCCCTCAAGAGAAAGGGATGAGGTGAACGAACCACAGGAGGCTACAGTATAGGTTATATAACGGAGGGGGACACCTCGCGTGCTGCAATCTGCACAGATCTATTGCGGCTACCACCCCCTCAAGAGAAAGGGATGAGGTGAACGAACCACAGGAGGCTACAGTATAGGTTATACAACGGAGGGGGGCACCCCGCACGCTGCGACTGCGCAGATCTATTGCGGCTACCATCCCCACAAGAGGAAAGGATGAGGTGAACGAACCACAGGAGGCTACAGTATAGGTTATACAACAGAGGGGGACACCTCGCGTGCTGCGACCTGCACAGATCTATTGCGGCTACCACCCCCTCAAGAGGAAAGGATGAGGTGAACGAACCACAGGAGGCTACAGTATAGGTTATACAACAGAGGGGGACACCTCGTGTGCTGCGACCTGCACAGATCTATTGCGACTACCACCCCCTCAAGAGGAAAGGATGAGGTGAACGAACCACAGGAGGCTACAGTATAGGTTATACAACGGAGGGGGACACCCCGCACGCTGTTATCTGCGCAGATCTATTGCGGCTACCATCCCCTCAAGAGAAAGGCATGAGGTGAACGAACCACAGGAGGCTACAGTATAGGTTATACAACGGAGATCTCGAGCTGCGATCTGCAGAGATCTATTGTGGCTACCATCCCCTCAAGAGGAAAGGATGAGATGAACGAACCACAGGAGGCTACAGCCCGTATGCAGACAGGCCACAAAGACGCGCGGAAGTTCTGCAAGCTCGCAGACCCGTTCCAGTGCTAGAGCCGCCGAGAGAAGGCAAAGAATGACCCACCAATCAGGCAGCGGTCTGGTGTCCACGGGGAATACTCTTTCCATTGAACATGCATCCGCTCCATTTGTCCGGCACCGCCATACGCCACGAAACCTAGAAGCATGCCTAAAAGGTGAGAAGGTAATGAATGGAATGAAAGGGAAATGATGGAAAGGAAATCATGGTAGAGAAGAAACCAACCCAGCATTCGCATGTCGACCCCGAGAAAATCATGGAAAACCCATAGGTCAGAGTGGGCGGTCGCCTGGGATCGAAGTCGGGACCTCCTAAATGCTAGTCGCACATGTTACCGTGGCGCCACTTCGCTCGGTATTAATTATGTTAACAATTGTTATCATGCTGAAACACTAACAAATGCCGCACAAAATCGCAAATGGAGAAAAAATCTTAATCTAAAAATCTTATGTATTACACTCACATGACTTTTTCTAGTCTTGTACAAACTATTTTTACAAACGCTTATTCTCCATATGCTTCGTGTTAATCGAGAAGTTAATCTTATTGCTAATTTTCTTGTAGATGCAAGGGGAATAGGCAGGCTTTAAGTGATAGTCAAATATTTTAAGAGGTGGTTGCTATGTGGAGTATTCCATTCTCTTTGTATTACCAGGACAAAAAAAATGAATAACGAATTTGAGAAAAAGTATAGGTATTGGAAAATTTAAGGGAATAACAAGCAATATCTCGAAAATGGTTCACTCAACAACAACAAAAAATGTATATGACATAAATTGTGTATTTTAACGCGATCTACATTTTTTTGTGTAGTAAAATTTTGTGTATCTCTTATGGTTTACCAGTTATGCAAAAGTCGTTCACAATGAAGAATACTTTTGGAGACATTCCCAGAAAATTCGAGATATACATTTCATTTGTCATGAAAATATCTTAAACATATAATATTTTAATCAAAATCGTTAGAGCCATTTTTGAGAAAATTAAAATTTTCGAAAAATCTTCCATGTAAAGGGTAATCTGGGCTGAGGGATTTTCTTGAAAACCTTCGTGTCGCATCTCTGGAAGATACTGAACCTAAATACCAAGTTTGGTGTTTATCCGACTGTTCGTTTCTGAGTTATGCTGTTCACAGACACACACACGGACATGTTTCCAAAAATGCTTTTTTTTTTATTCAGGGGGTCTCAAAACAGCAAAAATTCGATATCGAGATTTCACTGGAAATACATGTTTTGGGACCCCTGAATCTAAAAGAAAAGCAGTTTATGAAAAAGGTCCATGTGAGTCTGTAAACAGCATAACTCAAAAACGAAAAGTTGGATAATTACCAACTAGTATTTAAGTTCAGCATGTTCGGCGGAAGACACACAGAGATTTTCAAGAACATCCTCTATCTCAAACTACTCTTTGCATGGACTTTTTTTAGAATTTTTTTATTTTCTAAAAAAAATGGCTGTAACGATTTTTATTAACATACAATGCTCAAAACAATTAGAGGGACAAAATTTTAAACATATACATTGCTGCAGTAGCTGGGTTTAGGATGGTAAATATTTATATACCTTGCACCTTTATTTAACAGCAGTGCACATCTTGTTTACCTGTCACTACACACAAGGAAGCTCCAAGCCGAAATGTTGAAAGCCAAAGTCCTTCATTTAAGCTTACGTTTGCACATAAAGGCACACTTCAGTATCTGTATAGTCTCCATGTGCATGGATTACAGCCTCACATCTTCGAGGAGGCATCCTCCTGTGGTGTGTTACCCCACTCTTCGATTAGGACATCTGCAAGCTGCTGAAGAGTCTGGAGAACTACAGTGCTACATCAGACTCGTTTCTCCAGCTGATCCCATAGATGTTCGATAAGGTTAACCTCAGGACTCCTAGAAGACTACTCCATTGTTGGGATCTGGAGTTCCTGTAGGGTGGATGTAGTGGTTTTGCTGTATGCACTCTGTCTTGCTGCAAAACAAACCGCGGCCCCATTCGACCGCAATAGGCATTACATGCTCTAGTACAATTTTAGCAATGTACCTCTCAGCATTCTGACCACTGAAAGGTCTGTTTGGCCATCAATAGCGATGCCACGTCACACCGTGACTGACGAAAGAGAGATTCGTCTGTAACAGCACATTGCGCCAGTTCCTGTGCTCCTGCGCAAATTTCAATAGGGTTCTCTTGTGAGCAGGCGCTAATCTAAGGGCTTTATTATGTCTTCGTGGTCTTAAATCTGCCTCTATAAGTGGGTTTCATATGTCTGGTCACGGACGTTTACACTAGTTGCCGTCCTCAGACCATTTTTGTAGTTCCGAGCCGCCGAGGAGCACATTTGACAACATATTGGTCTTCTCTGGCTGATGTTTTACATCTTCGACCTTGGCCTGATCTTCTAGAGTACCTATCTGTTTCAGTGAAGTGCTTCCATACCCCACCAATAACAGATTTAGGCGCATAAAGCTGAGCAGCCACTGCACGAACAGTCCTACCACCCTACAGCAATGTGACCGCTCAACTGTTTATGACTCCGTGAGGTTGACTGACTAAATGTACACAAAGAGTACAAAGATGAACTCCTAACCTATAGGTACTAGATGCAGTTTCAAATAGCGCTAATCGTTGAACACCACTTTAGTTTTCAATACTGTAATTTTTGCTTGGAGCTTCTTTGGGACTTTCTGCTTTTAGTTGGTCTTCAACAGCGATGGAAGTGATGTCTTATATGTCCTACAGATGTCACTCTATGTCATCCTCTAGCTCTAATGCAATGCTGGCAACATATGAATAACTAATGCCGCCAAAGCCGGTAAGATACTCAGCCTCAAGGCGTAGCCGAGAGATTGAGGGCCCTCAGCCTCAAAGCGTAGCCGAGGGATGTTTTTTTAGAAGGAGAGGAAACGTGTGCCATTTAGTCATTAGAGACAACAGTTACTGTTTCTTGAATATGATACTGGGTAAATGACCAGCATTACATTTTACACATTCCTCCAATTGGCGAACGAAAACTTGCATCACGCGATGTAGCATGTCCACGGGATATCCTGCACGCCATACCATATTTGGTCCTTAAGTTCTGCCAATGTTTGAGGGCATGTAGTGTAGCCTTCACTCTTCAGATACCCCCATAAGAAGAAGTCAGGGGCAATCAATCTGCCGACTGTGCTGGCCAGTGGATTTCTCCAAATCTGGAAATTAATCAGCCTCAAAATATCCTTGGATTCGAGCCGTATGAGCTGTTGCCCCGTCTTGTTGGAACCATATCTGAGGTAGGTTGTGGATGGCCAGTTCTGGAAGAAGAATAGCGCTAACCATATCCACATAGTGATCACTAGTAACTGTAACAGCATGGCCATTGTGGTCCTCAAAGAAATAGGGCCTATGATGCCAAATGAAGTAACGGCACACCACAATGGCAGACATTCACTATGGAGTGGTTTCTCATGTAGCACACGGGTTACCTGGTGCATAGTACCGGAAATGTTGCTTGTTCACGTCCCTACTAAGTTCAAAATGGGCATCATCAGACATCACTCAAGATCTGCGGTTCGGCTGCTAAGCGACCAAGGAAGTCCACTGCAAACTTCCTTCGGGTAACTTTGTCATGTTCGTTCAGTTGCTGCACAACCTGCATCTTATAGGGGTGGAAGTGTAGATCACCATGGACGATACGCTGCAGGGAACGACACGACTGCGGATGAGAGCTTGGTGGGCTTCCTCCACTCGCGCAGGAGTTCCTTATGATCTTGGGAATCCTGGACTTTTCATCTTAAGGCTAGATGCAGTGATACGAAATTTGTTCACCCACCTTACGATTGTTCAGTGATAAGGAACTTCGTCGTGACGCTTCAGCCTGAAATGGTGACGAAAGATTCGTTAAACAGTAATGGGAGATTTATTATTTGTTAAGTAAGTTTCCACAGAGAAAGAGCAGTGCTCTGCAGTCTAAGCAACCATAATTGCAAATGGCAGACCTTTCCCCAGTTCATTCCACATGCACACACCGCGCAGGCACATACAATGCCTCCATACAAGCGACTCAAATCAGGCTATTCTTTATGCAAGGCCGCAACTGCGAAGCGACGACAGGGCGTAGCCGAGGGATCTGCACGTCTAAAACTCGAATGATTCACGACAACACATCGCTTATTTCGCGGATTTCACTTCTTATTTAGGATGGCAGCTCCCATTTCGCATGTGTTTTAGCGGAAAGATGGCTGTGTTCATAGCAATTTTCCTATAAAACTAAAACACCTGAAAGGGGTGGGCAGGTGGGTACAAGCTATTGACGAGAGCGCATCTGCTTCTAAATTCACTATTGGTAATTTGTTCTCTTTCCTTTTGCCTTCATAAGAATTTTCAATGAGGATCAACTAACTTCAGAATATCCCTTCTTTGTGTGTAGTGACAGGTAAACAAGATGTGCACTGCTATTAAATAAAGGTGCAAGCATTCTGTATATAAATATTTACCATCCTAAACCCAGCAATGTATATGTTCAAACTTTTGTCCCTCTATTCTTTTCAGCAGTGTATTTAAGATATTTACATAAATAAAATGTATATCTTGAGTTTTCTGGGAATAACCTTTGAAGTCCTCTTCGTTTGGAAGAAATTTTGTAGAACTAGTAAACGTTAAGAGATAGACAAAAAAAATAATAACTGAACAAAAAATGTAAATCTCTTTAAAACATAATTCATTGTCAATAACAATATTTTTAAAATACTTTTTGTGACACATTTTCGAGATATCCGTTATAATTGGTTTGAATTTTTCAAGGTGCTCTCGCAATTCAGTTGTTTCTCGCGATGTCATGGAAACAGTATGGAAATTTAAGGCCAAAACATGATGGCCCGCCTTTAAACATCTAAAGATTTAAACTATCGATTCGGCTGTTCCTCCTGTACCTTCAACGAAATGTCTAATAAAACTATTTCTGCAAAAGTTTATCACGATTAATATGAAGTAGACAGAAAAATAAGCTTTTGTAAGAATAGTTTGTTGAAGCTGTGTAAAAATAAATGATAGTGGTTAGAAAAAGTTGTGTGAATGTAACACATCAGAAATTTTTTCTCCTGCTCATACAAAAAGCGTGACATTTCAAAGCCCACGTAGCGACACGCTGTTCAAAAATCTGACTGTCGCTTTAGTCTACTGTATTGTACACGAAATATATAATGAAAGTTTATCTCAAGTAACAAGAAGTGGCTAGAATAATAAGCTTTGATACGAATAATTTGTAGAAGAGTGAGTTGAGAAAGCCAAGTGAATGTAACACATGAGTGACAAGGCAACTTGGAATAAGCTGATAGTTTTGAGTATAAGAATCGGATGTAATGTCTTTGACAAGAACACTGCAACAAACAAACGAGATCTATGTGACAGCGTCATGCTCAAACCTAATTAATTTTCCGCAGCTATTTCGCCCCAGAGGTGGTTTTTCAAGTGATATGGTAGGGGGTGCAGTGATTAATTTGTGGGCGGGATGATGGCGCCACTGTTCAAGGACTTTTGACTCGTCAACATTCCGACATGATTTTCTCTCGGGGCATTACATCCTGGTCTGCTTGCACATCATTTCCAGCATCACAAGCTCTTTGGTTCCACGATTGCAATGCGCCAGTAGTAACTAAAACAAAACGTTGTACATCACAAAACGCCAACTTTCTCTGTGTCCACTATTCTGTAGAGCACATTTATGGTTGCGTAATGCATGAAAATACATCGAAATATGATTTGAACTGATGGAGACGTAAATTTCTGAAATACAACAAAAACGTCCATTAATCCTGACTTCAGAATTGTTTTCTCCCCATTGGGTCAAAACCGATTTGGTCAAATTTTCAAGCATTCTACAACAAAATTTGCATACTAAATACATATAAATCAATTTTAAAAATACCATTCATAAAACAGTTGAAAATTGGTGCAATTCTCAAAAAGTTATAAAGCCGAAAAGTCTTGGAAATCGCCAGAACAAAATATATCGAAAATGAGAATTCCTCTCCTTTAATTCTGCTGGTAGAATTTTTTTAAGCGATTTCTAAATAGTAGGGGCCCGGTTCGATCCCAGGGACCTGCATGTGGTATTTGTGGTGGACAAAGCGATGCCAGGGCGGGTCCTCCGGTTTCCCCCAATTCCACCATTGCTCCATCATCACCTTTCCTATCATTCATCACACCGCCATTTCATATCATCCCCTTCCTCGCTCTCATACCAGGTTCAGGCTGATCACCCACTCTGGTTGTACTATGATCCACAGTCTCTCTGCTGCTCAACAGGCACGTGACCCTAGGCATCGGCTTGCAAGTCCTCCAAAGGAGAGGGTAAGCAGATAGAAAAGAAGTAGATTTCTAAACATTCTCTGTCCCGACTGTAAATTCATCCAAAACAGTGCTGTAACCACGATCCACTTCAAAAAACACGGGGAATAGGGTCGAGTGTCGGTGTTGTTGCAGTGATTACAAAGCGGTATAATGTCCACATTAAACATGGGCATATGTACACTGCAAAAGAAACAGCACATAATTAAAAATCTGTTTGTTGATTTGGTTTTTTCTTTTTGTAAGCGTCTATAGCATTCGCAGATTTTTTTTAAGCCAAGGGTAACTTGCTTGTAAAAGCAGACGATCATTAAAGTTTGCCAAATTCAAAAGAAAGATGAGTCCAACAAAACAAAAACTTTAGGGAAACACGTTTTATAGTAAACGCATAATAACGTTTAATTTTTAATTCGTGTTAAAATGTGGGATATTAATATTAATGCAATTTGATAAACATTATTCACATAAAAAGTTCTCGCATTTAGCTTAAAGTTCGACATGATACACTATTTAACGATGTGTCTCTTGATTTGACGATGCGCCGACGCAGATGGTTTCTCTCTGTCTCTTCGTATTTATTTTATGTAGCTCTAACTACGGGTCATATCGCGATGGGTGTGATAGGAGATACCTCGTGGCTCGGTGTGTGGCCGACAGTTAGCCTAGGACTGATCCCTGTACCATACCATCTTACTTTGTCATCTGTCCACAGAGGCCTTGCTGTTAGGCAACTGTACCTCTGCTTTTATGACGGGGCGATGGCAGACTCGATACCTGTCCACAGAGACCTTTACTGCCAGGCAACTGTATCTCTGATTCTACACGTGCCGGGCAGTTAGTACTGCGGTGCCGTCCAGTCTACCTGTTTTGATTATCTGCGGATAGATGGCAGAGTATACTGTATTACCATTCATTTTCATATTTACTGTTGTTTTAGACTTTAGGTAGAACTTTGGGTCGTGGTATTAAATATCCAATCTGGTATTTACCTTGACAACTGAGAACAATCAGATTGGTCGGCCCACGGGATTTGAACCCGGGACCTTCTGAATGCGGGCCACAGACTTTGCCGCTCGGTAATGACCTTTTGTTCCATTAACTTCACAATAAATAAATAATATAGAAACAGCTATTCAAAGGTACACATCACATTCCACCCAAAATTTAGATATGGAGGTTTCACCGTGTTTTGCGGCCCTTAGCATTTTTAGAAAAAAAGTGCGCCTGTGTGAACAGCATAAGTCAAAACCTGGGTTACCAACCTTGATATTAAAGTTCAGTATCTTGCAAAGATGCTACACGAAAATTTTCAAGAAAATCCTCCCCACCTCAAACTACCCTTTACATGGAAAACTTTTTAAAATTTTAGATTTTTTCAAAAATGGCTCTAATGATTTTGATTATAATACCACATATTTAAGATACATATTTACATGAGAAATAAAATGTATGACTTCAATTTTCTGGGAATAGCCTTTTCATTCGTAAGGAAATTTGTATAATTTTGAATACGTTAAGAGGTAGACAAAAACTTACTAAACATAAGATGTACACATCTTTAAAAAAACGCGATTTATTTCAAATATTTTTGTAGCACCAGCTGTTTCCTAGATAACCGTGATTATCGGTTTGAATATTTTAATAATTCGTAATTTTCTTTAAAGCTCTGCTGCTGTTCAGTTGTTTTTTGCAATATAATGAAATTTCAAGGCCAGTATATAGCCACTCGCTTTTAAACATCTGACTATCGATTCAGTTTTCTCTGTTCCGCTTGTACCGATAACGAACTGTGTAATGGAACTATTTCTGGCAAAGGTTTATGTCGATTAACATGAAGTA
This sequence comes from Deroplatys truncata, assembly GCA_030765065.1. Classification (NCBI taxonomy): domain Eukaryota; kingdom Metazoa; phylum Arthropoda; class Insecta; order Mantodea; family Mantidae; genus Deroplatys; species Deroplatys truncata. The sequence continues at coordinate 25,576,024 of CM060985.1, read as the reverse complement.
GACAGAAAAATAAACTTTCATAAGAATAGTTTGTAGAAGCTATGTAAAAATAAACGATACTGGATACAGAACTTCATGTGAATGTAACACAATAATATTTTTTATCACTGTATGTATAATCACTAAGTCTTTGTCTTTTATTTCAATCAAAATACATTTTTTCAACAATAAATAGATGAGCTCGAGCTTTTAGCAATATAATGCTTTCTGAACAAAAAACAAAATTAGCACCCAGTAATTCACGAGCAACAGTCATTGTTGCCAACTGCCACCAGATAATGTATGAAAGTTGCGATTTGTAATGAAAATAGATTAAGACATTTTACGATAAGCTCATAACTTAATTTTAAAATATCTATTTAAAAAGATAGTTTGTTACAATTGCGAGCTATACACAACTTTGGGAGAAATGCGGGAAAATAATAATTGGAATGAATTCCAGTACTTCAGAAGCGTTTTAATCAATTAAAATTACAAATTACTTTTTCAAAAAGTAACCAGTAAAGTTAAGCTAATTTACAAAACGCAAATGTTAACGAAATCACTGACTTGTATTTTAAAACTCAAATCCTTAACCTCGTCGTCGACACATGTTTCTAATAGTGCCATTGTCGACTATGTGCAAACTCTTAGGCACAAAAATTAGCCATTATATGACAACCTTGTTGTTGAACAACGTGGCAAGTATTACTGGCATGGTAAATCAGATTGTATTATGGTGCAAGTGTTTGTCGGGAGTCAAACATTGCCAAACTCTCGATGTGATCTATATCGATTACTAACAAAACCAGGTTCTCTCAGTTTCATTGACCGAATCCAAGATGCACCTACCTATAATAGATAAGAGGACAATGCTTAATTTTACAGGAGAATACGACTGGGTGTAACATCTGCGTTAACAGAATTAAAGAGGTCATGAAAAAATTGGCCCGGGGATGACCTTGTAAGATAGAGAACGAAAATAAAGAGGTTTCTGGAAAGAAGTTAAATAACTGAAGATATCGAAATTCAGAAAATATTTAGTAGTTTCAACAACAAAAAGCAATTGAGGATCTACAATTCTACAGGATGTTAAAGAAACAATGGGTCAGGGAAAGCTATGTAGAAAAAGGCGGCAGATAGATGAGGAAGGGAGTTAAAATTAAATTAAATTGAGTTTTATTTATGGACGCTCTTTAACTGCTATGGTCCTTAGCGTCCCATTCTATATTGGGCATGAAAGACCGATAATTTTACTCAGAGGCCTCTTTATAAGGTTTGAGGTTCTTTTACGTGCCGTAAATTTACGACACGGAACCACCGGCTTTACTTCACTTCTGAAGGAAGCCATGCTAAAGAATCCGCCGGGTTTGAACCCACGACCTCAACTAAAGGCTAGCATGGTACCCCTAGACCACATAGGACGAGCTGCATGGCCTAGAATAGGTGTAGTGAAATTAAAAGGAATAAGAGGAGACAGGAACTTAGAGGAAGATCTAATTTGCGGAATTAAAGATAAATAATTATTGGCATACGATTCTTGAATGTAAGAAAACCAAAATAACGAATTAGAACTGGGGATTGAGAAATGGGCGAGTCTACTATCAGATATAGCGGGGGAAACGTTGCTGAAATTGAAATCCGGAACGACATTAACGAATTTGGAGAATTTTGGGTAAAGTGGGAAATAAACGTGGGGAATAAGAAGTTTTAGAAATGCAATTAAAAATGGAAACGGAGTGAGCTGTCTTCATGTGTAAAGTGATAGAATAACCTGCAGTGTTGGAAACTGTCCAGGTCACTTGTTTACGCAGTGACTCACGAGTTTATGAGGAAGGATGAAACACTAGTCGGCCACGATATGACGGTGTTCGGTGGGAACAGGGATTAAGTAGTTACGGAACAAGCGAGTGGGGCATCGCAAAGACAGCCAGGTAAGAAAATATCCAGAGTTCCGAGTTGCATATTAGCGAGGCCGAGGCCTGTAAATGTTTGTTTTAGTTGTGCAACTGTACTTTCCCCTATCCCTTGCCCCTCACTACTCTCTGATCCCTAGCCTTGATGACGTTCGCACTGTCAACAAAAACAGTGGCGCTCTCCTCCAAGGGCACTCATATCGCGGCCGATAGTACTATGAACATTCCACCAAAAAATTTGATGTTGAGATTTCACGGAAATACAAATTTTGAGGCTCTCTGAATAAACAAATAGATAAAATTTTAGAAAAGGGTCTGTGTGTATGTGTGTGTGGCAGGGGGGTCAGAACAGGATAACTAAAATAACAAAACGTCGGTTAAATACCAAGCTTGGTACTTATGTTTAGTGTCTTTCAAGGATCCTGCACCATCCCCTACCCCAAATTAGCCTTTATATGGTAATTGTGTCGTTATTTTTTACGACGTACGTTCTCAAAAATGACTATAAGGTTTTTGATTAAAATACCTACAATACGTTTAACATTATTTTCATGGCAAATAAATGTATATATTGAATTTCCTGGGAATAGCCCTTGAAGTCCTCTTCATTCTGAGTGACTGTTGAATAATTGGTAAACCGCAGGGTTTAGTAGTAGTGTTCTTACTACATGCGGCACCGCAGGCGGTGGACACTGACGATACATGAAATAATACTTGGGGAAAGAAATTTGGGAGCGAAACGTTCTATGCATAAGGTTAGGGTAGCTCTCCAGCATTTGCCAGTTATGAGGATTGAGGAAACCCCTGAAAAAACTCAATCAGGGACGATGGTCCTGACGGGATTTGAACCACAGACCTTATATTCAAGAGTCCGTGCCTTAACGACTTCGGCTACGCCAGTATTGGTGTAAACCCTAAAAGATGACAAAATCTTACTACACAAGAAAGTTGTAGATTTCGTTATGCCATTAAACATTTCCGAGATATTCTTTGTTATTGGTTTGAATTTTCAAATACTTATACGTTTTTCAAGCGGTAAGTTGCTATTGGTTTTTTTCTCGTCGTCATGCAAAGAGTGGAATTTCAAAGCCATCACATAGCGATCCGCTTTTTAAAAATCTGGCTATTGCTTTAGACTACTGTATTCTTCTACCTACCTACCTACCTACCTACCTACCTACCTACCAGGGCCGTATTTAGAGGGGGTTTAGGGTTCAAACCCCCCAAAAACTTCTGACAATTTTATTTATTTAAATTCATATCAAAACAATATGGGAAAATTTCGTTAGAGAACAGGTCTACTGCTAATAGCACATTTACAAGAAAAAGGAAAACTTAATATTTGTCGCCTTACATAGACAGGGTGATCAAACATCCAGGCTTTCGAAGCAGTCTGGATGTTTTGTGCTGTAAGGTAGAATATCTTAATTCTGGTGAGCTTTTCCTGTCTGTATAATGTCCCTAAGCAATTTTCTTATCCACGTAACGTCTACATACTACAGACTAGGTATATGGTAACTGTGTGGGTTACTGTGAAGTTTAGATCTAGTTATGGAAAACCCTCCACGAAATTTTTTTCTGGGTACGGGCATGCTACCTACAACGAAATGTATAATGAAAGTTTATCTCGATTAAGAAGTATGCAGAAGAATAAGGTGCTGTACGAATGGTTTACAGAAAAGTGAGTAGAGAAAGTCACGTGAATGCAACACATCAGATTTTCCTGTCACGCCTCATTCATCGTTAATGTAAGGGAACATAAATGCCAGTCTCACGAATTTGTTGTTAAAGTAAACTGCACTCCTACAGTTTCCTGCCATTTTATAAGTTATTTCCTCAATCAAAAGGTTGCAGCACAGACTGGGGTTTCACTTAAATGTTTATGCTACAGCTAACGCTAACATGTTATATATAGGTAAGTAGTTTTAGTATTTCTGTTATTTAAATCGGGTGACATTCGGTGTAGAACTGCGAGTAAAGAACGCAGTGTTAGGACGTATTCCTATTGGCAGATATCAGCTTTCTCTCATTGGCTGCTACTTTTGCCGCTCGTACAGTTTGTTAAATTTTAAGATCTGGAGTGTACAAATTTAAGCAGTTCAAGAAAACACTTTCAGGTACACTTGTGCATTGTCAGCAAAACGTATGTACTACCTTGTGTTATTTCATCAATCAAATGTTTAAGCCATCATTTTGAAAAATAACATCTTAATTTGCAAATCATAGAAGGTAAGAGATTTTGTGTATATGTCAGTTTTATGTGCCACGTCTGCCTGTCATGAAGTAAAGAAAAGTGCTAGTAATTTGCAATGATGAACAGTCGCGCGGTGTTAACATAACCTTAATGTGATACCTATTTGAGGAAGGGATCCGTACCTCCCCATGCCTTTTGTAGAGCCCTGTTAAGCAGATTTTGGGGCTAGTCTCGTGTATTTCTTGTAGTATTAAACATAACTTGAAATTCGGTAGCTGGCGGCACTTGGAAGTGTGTATAGTTCCTGTACTATATGTAAATATTAATGAAGAAGATTTAGTATAACAGCATTGTTTCTTTTAAACAACATTTTGAATTACATTATATCTATAATCTTTTAGTAATATAAGAATATATTTAATATGAATATTAAAGTTCATATCCCTAACATTCAAATATTTAATTTAGTAATTTCTTATACACTGATGTGTGTAGGTTAAGGCTGCTGGAAAATAGAATAATAATAATAATCTTTATTGCAGTCAATAGACTCATTACAAGAGCATCAGAGATTACATCCTACAATTATATACAGATATGTACATATATTATAATTCTGCAACACTGTACAGGCACTTCTTAATTAGGTAAAATTTTAAAACATTTTTAAATTTAATACTTACGTTGTTTTTCACTCGGGTTGGTAGCTTATAATATAAGGCTCCAATTTTATATGGGTCCTTATTAGCTTGACTTTTATTTGAGGTAACTCTATGATAATCATTTGAACCTCTAGTATCATGGTTATGGCAGTCTTTATTGAGCATATTATATTCCTTATTATTTACTTTTATAAACATATAGTGAAACTACAGTTAATATTTTTGCCTTTATGAATGTTTCCCTGCATGACTATCGGTAGTTGAGGTTGTACATACATCTGATAATTTTTTTTTATGTATTTTTAATATCTTATCCATGTTGGACTTACTTGTGCCTCCCCCTCCCCCAAATTTCAATTCCATAGGTTAAATGTGGATAAATTGTGCCATAGTAAGCTGAATTGAGAATAGAAGTGATTTTGTATTTTGCCAGCTGTCTTAGAAGGAATAGTCCCGAGTTGATTTTTTTGCAAACAGTATCTACATGTATGTAATATGTTAGTGCTTCATCCATATTTATGCCTAAAAGTTTAAAGTTGTTCACCTGTTCCAAAGTGCTATTGTTAATATTTATATTTATTTCGTCCATAAGATTGTTGGGTTTTTTGGAATACCATAATTTTAGTTTTGTCTACGTTTATTTCAGTCCACTATGTAGAAGGTACTACGAGATTTCACCAATTGCAGTTGTCATTTTTTGTTCTAGTGTATCTCTGTTATCACTCCAACATATTAAATAATCACATATTGAATGTGTATGCCGGATCTTCTTAGCTTTTATAAATGCACTAATAGTCATGATCAAAGCCATAAAGTAAGCAATAATCAAAACACAATAGTCTGCTATAGGCGTTAAACTTCAGCCAATCTTTTAAGAACCAATAAGGATCACCTCTGCAACTTTGCAGTTACTGAAACTCCCGCTACGTTGCGCAGCTTGCTGTTGCAAAGCGCCCTTACGGAGAGCTGTAGAACTATTTAATGAGTGGTGATTGTGTGCGAATGTATAGCCCTCATAAATAACATTGTTGAAAAAAGAATGTACACGCTGATCATATGAATTAAATGGACTTGAATGAAGTATACGATAGAAACAGCTATGTGTGTGCAACGTGTCATTCATCCAGACCAGAGCAAGCACACTGTGCGACATTAGGCGCGTTCGTTACGAGTAGGTACTAAGGTCTTGCGAATACGCTTTGGATGTATAGATTTCGTTGAAATAAAATGCAGTGAACTGATACTTTAAAAGACTGAAATATTCGATAATTATTATTTGCAGAAGAGAAAACGAAAGTTCATAAAGTAGAACAAAATATATAAAAATCTGATGTGCACATCCATACGCTCTAGTTCCCAAGGTCGCGGGTTCAAACCCGGCGGAGGGCGATGGATTTTTTCGGGCGTAAAAATCCTTAGCACGGCTTCCTTCGGAAGGGAAGTAAAGCCGGTGATCCCGTGTCGTAGATTTACGGCACGTAAAAGAACCTCAAGCCTGATAAAGAGGCCCCTGAGCAAAATTACCGGTCTTTCACGCTCAATAGAGAATGGGACGCTGGGAACTACAGCAGTTAAAGAGCGTCCATAAATAAAACTCAATTTCAATTTCAAACATCCATACGGCTTTCCCTTCTCAGTAGGTACAATCATAAAAAAGTGATTCTTCTGATCTACGTTACGTTATTCGCTATACATTTTCGCCTAGGAATGATTTCCATAATATATATATATATATATATATATATATATATATATATATATATATATATGTTTCTTGAAACCTTGCCCGCAGACATATATTCACATCCGCGCTGCCTTTCCTACCCCTTTCCCCTGTTCGGCTAATGCACACCTTGGAATGGTGACAAACAAGCCGTGTATAGTGCAAGGGGAGGTGATAAAAGCGATTTAAACACACTGTCGTGATAGATGCACCCCCTCTATTATACTGAGTGACAGGTTTAAACCGAAGGATCCTCCAATCTATTTGCTGATAAGAATTTACATGCATTCCAGATGCATTTACCCTATTTGTTACGTAATATATTTAATTCATACGGTTGTGAAAATGTAAATTTGACAACTATCTTCGGATATATTAAGGTGAATGATCATGTTAAATTAGGAACTATTTTGTATCGCATAACAACATATTGCACGACAGTAGCCAATGAGAGGTGACTAATGCACGTGACCGTTAGAGACCTGGAACAAACCTTAGATTGTGAGTGTTTCGGGAACAATGAAGTACTTGAGAAAGTGTAAAAATGCAACTAACACTGCTAACGCTACGAAATAACTTGACGCAAATTGTGCATTTCAATGCGTTTCTTCATTTCTTCTTTGTATTAAGATTATGTCTCCTATGATTTCCCAGTTTTGCAAAATTATACAAAATTCAATCAGCAGGAAGAAAACTTCGCAACTGTTCACAGAAAATTAAAGATATACATTTAATTTATCACAGTGATATCTGAAACATATTTTAATCAAAGTCATTTTTTAGAAAATTAAAAGGAAGAATTGCATGTAAAGTGCAGTTCGAGGTGGGAAAATTTCCTTGAAAATCTTTGCATCTGGATCAAGTATGAAATGCGATATTCCAACTTTTGATCTTTGTGTTGCTGTTCGCAGGTAAACACGCACCTTTTTGTAAAACTATTTTTTACTTTCTGAAGCACCTACTTAGGGTAGGTAGAGGAAGTAATGCCTCACACCCCAAAATTGATTTAGAAATTTCACGGCAAATACACACTTTGAGCTTCCGGAAACCATTGAAAACATTTTTATAAAAACGTCTGTGTGTGTTTGTGAGCAGCATAACTCAAAATGAAAAGTCGTATTTAACTTTAACATGTTACAAAGATGCGACATGAAGATTTTCGAGAAAATTCCTCCACCCCAAACTACGCTTTACATGGAAAAACTTTTCGAAATGTTTATCTCAAAAATGGTTAGCGATTTTCATTATAAGATGTTTAAGATAGGTATTTATATAATAAATAAATGCACATATTGAATATTCTGTGAAGTCCTATTCATTCAGAATCAGTTTCGTATAATTTTGCATAACCTGCAAACCATAAGAGTTAGAAAGAAAGTTTACAGAAAAAAAACGTAGAATCATTTAAAACACATACTTTATTTGAAATAACTCTTTTTTTGTACGATCAGCCATTTCCGAGATATCCGTCATTATTTGTTTTCATTTGTCAATACTTCTGTAGATGTTAAAGTGCTGTCGCTATTCAATTGTTTCTCGCGATGTCATGAACTACGGAATTTCAAGGCCGGCATATCACGATATTTGACCCACTGGTACTTACAACGAAGACCGAGCGGGATGGCTCAGGCGGCAACGTCTGTGGCCCGCATTCGGGAAGTCTCGATTCGATCCCCGCGACCGCCCACTCTGACCTATGGGTTTTTCGTGGTTTCCCCGGGTCGACAGGGCTGACCAAGCGACGGGTTGCGGCTGGAGGTGGTTTGCGCTCTGTATAGATTTCTTCCCTGGCGTCGCTGCGGTGCCTCTCAGTTAGGTCTTTCCTCAGAGTTGGCTCCGCCCGGGGACGCTGGAGGTTGGTAGCTTGTGGGCAGGACCGGGCGGCGTCGGATGCGTTCTATCTGGAAACGTTAGGAACCCCGACCATGCTTGTACCCTTCGGGTTTCTTCCTCATCCCTCCCTTCCAGGGGTCACGTTGGAAGCAAAAAGGCGTTACTTGCGGTGTCTGCCCAGGTTTCGGGGACCTCTCCGTGACATATACCTTTACCTACAATGAAGTGTGATATGGAACTACTTCTTCAAAGGTTTGTCTCCAGTAACATGAAGTAGATAGCAAAAAACTTGATATGTTACATTCACATGACTGTCTCTACCAACTATCGTTTATTTTTATATCTCTTGTTAGAGAAGTTTAGTTTAGGTTAATCGATATAAGCGTTTGCAGAAATTGTTTAATTAACCCTTTGTTGTAGGCACAAAGAAGATACAGGAGACGCGATGTTTTATAATAGTCACATATTGCGCTTAAAAATCCATACTCTTTGCTTGCTGAGAAACAACTGCATGGTCTTCTCTTCTCGTTCTTCTCAAAATACTCTTACAAAAACTTACTCTTGTTAATCGAGATAAACTTATGACACGTTTCATTGCAGCTATAAGAAGAATGCAGTAAAGTGAAGCGATAGTCAGATCTTTTAAAAGTGAGCCTTTGAATTCCGTACTCTTTGGACGACCACGAAGAGGGATGGGAGGGGGGGGGGGGTTAAGAAAGAAAAGAAGCCTTTTCCTCTTGAGACAAATATAAGTATTTGAAAATTCTAACCAATAACAATGAAATCTCGTAAATGCTTAATGCCACAAACATTTTTATAAATTGCATATTTTAAAGAGATATACATCTTTGTGCAGTAAGATTTTGGCTAACGTTTATGGTTTATACGTTATACAAATTATGAAAACTCCTTCCGAATGAAAAAGACTTCCCAGAAAATTCAGGCTACGTGTTGTCATGTAAATAAGGTGTTACACCACTAGCAAGGCTGGCCCCGTAGATCAATCGGTAGCATCTGCCTGCTGCGCGAGGGGTCCCGGGTTTGATTCCCAGCTGGGGGTGGGAATTTCTCTAGTCAAGATTATTCCCTATCCTCCCCAGAGCCTGGAGGTGTGAATGTGTGTGTGAACTAATGATTAAAAAACCCCAAAGTGCAAGAAACCCAACATCAATAGAATACGAACTAACACCATTGCCAATAGGCAACAAGTTCCAAAGGAAAGGCCGCCGATAAGATCATTGTAGTTAAAGGCGGGGTATAAATAATAATAATAATAATAATAATAATAATAATAATAATAATAATAATAATAATAATAAACCGCTAGTGGCTGCTCGACGTCACACGGCTACCTTTTTAAACTCGAATGAAGATTTAATTAGTTTCACTTAGGTACTTCCCCGCTCTTTATCAAATTATTATACAATGATCTGGAAGAAATTAAATTAAACTGAGTTTTATTTATTGACGCTCTTTAACTACTGTGGTCCTTAGCGTCCCATTCTATATTGGACGTGAAAGACCGGTAATTTTGCTCAGAGGCCTCTTTATCAGGCTTGAGGTTGTTTTACGTGCCGTAAATCTACGACACGGGACCGCCAGCTTTACTTCGCTTCCGAAGGAAGCCATGCTAAGGATTTTTACGCCCGAAAAAATCCACCTCCCTCCGCCGGGTTTGAACCTGTTTGATGTTTGATGACGAACCGGGTTTGAATCTGGAAGATGTTTATGGTTTCCTTTACTCCTTTAAATTGTAATTTCGTCCAGCCCCGGCTATTCCTGATATTCACACAAAAGGATGTGAAACATCCTCCCCCAACAGTCTTCCAAGTTCTGGAAACGATGCATAACTGTAAGTATCCTTTGGTGGTGGAACAATTTTCTGTCGGAATGGTCGTGTAACTTTTGCTTTCTCTACTACGTATAGTAAGTAGGGGAAGTACTGTATTCCACCTAAACATTCGATATCGAGATTTCACCGGAAATACATGCCTTGAGGCCCCCGGAATAAATCAATAAATAAATAAATAAAAAGCATTTTTAGAAAAAGGTCCGTCTGTATGTCTCTGAACAGCATAGCTCAAAAACGAAAAGTCAGATCAACACCAAACTTGGTATTTTAGGTTCAGTGCCTTCCAAAGATGCGAAAAGAACATTTTAAATCAAATCCCCCACCCCAAACTACCCTTTACATGGAAGTTTTTTCGAAAATGTTGATTTTCTAAGAATTGCACTAACGATGTTGATTAAAATACCGTATATTAAAGATGTTTACGTGATAAATAAAATGTATATGTTTAATTTTCTGGGAATAGCCTTGGAAGTACACTTCATTTGGAAGAAATTTTGTATAATCTTGTATAGCTGGTAAACATTAAGTGATAGACGAAAACGTTCAACTCAAAAAAGTAGATCGCTTTAAAACACACGATTTATTTAAAATAAGTTTTTATTTGTAGTATAAGCGTTTCTGAGATATCCGTTATTAAAGCTTCGAATTGTTCATTTCGTGGTCATTCTCTTAAAGTCCTTTCTTTCAACATTCAGTTGTTTCTCGCGATGTCATGGAAATAGTGTGGAATGTTAAAGCCAGCATGTAGCGTCCAGTTGTTAAACATTTGACTATCGCTGTTCTCTTTGTATCTATAACGAAATCTGTAATGTAGCTATTCCGTAAAGGTTTATTTGGATAACAATGTAGCACGTAGAAACATAAGCTTGAGTAAGAATAATTTGTATACCCACTATTCAACGATAGAGGGTAGAGAAAGTCATGTGAATGTATCACATCAGAAATTTCTTTTCTTTTTAGATAATCCCAGTGGTGAGACTTTAAGCCTTGGTGTGTTCTCTTTGGTTTCATAATTATTTAATAACATAAAAGCTGCGTAATTTTAACATAATGCAGAAACTCTTAACATATATGTACAATGAAACAGAGGAAAAGCTGGTGAATATGAAGATTCGCACTCCCAGGCCATCAAGTGTAATCTCTTTCAAAAATACACATAATCTGCAACCATCGAAAAAAAGAATCTGCTCAGTTGTTAATTATAAAATATCGATTGTTTGTTAGCTGGACACAATTTTCTCTCTCTCTCTGTCTGTCTGTCTCTCTCTCTCTCTCTCTCTCTCTCTATATATATATATATATATATATATTTAACATTGTCTGCTAATCTCCTTAGAACTATCAGCTCATTGGGATAGTCCTACATAAATAAATAAAATTGGACTTTTTGTTTTTGAGTTATGTTCACAGACAGACTAACCTTTTTCTAAAAAAATTATTTTTTAGGGTTTTCCGGGACTGAAGCATGTATTTCCGTGAATCCCTGACATGGAATTTTTGGGTGGAATACAATACTTCCTCTATTTACTATAGGCAGTAGAGAACGTAATAAGCTTTCATGGGAGTAGTTTGTTGTAGCTATATAAAAATAAACGATAGTGGGTTAAGAAAGTCACGTGAATGTAGCACATCAGAGTTTTTTTTCTATTTATATACATGCACAAGCACTGATAAGCGTGTAATAGATCCATAGTCGTCAGTTGTTTAATGGAGAGCAATCAAGGTATATCATCTGTGAGCTTGTACGGCATGAACTCCATCATTACATAGCAATTGAAATTTCTTGTAACTCATTACACCTACTGTCAACATTACTGCCTAATGACGTTCTCTGTGACTGATTCTGAGTAATCAAAGTTGTAATAACAGAAAGCAAAAACACTGTTAGCATTAAAAGGAATGGGACCGTTTAAAGCTTCATTCAGATCAAACGTAATGCCCAAGTGTAGTAAACAAGAGCTCCTGTAAAACAAATCTCATGTGTTACACTCACATGACTTTCTCTACTCTTGTACAAACTATTTTTACAAACGCTTATTCTCCATATGCTTCATGTTAATCGAGATGTTAATCTTTTGGTAATTTTCTTGTAGATGCAAGGGGAATATGGTAGGCTTTAAGCGATAGCCAAATATTTTAAGAGCTGGTTGCTATGTGGAGTATTCCATTCTCTTTGCATTACCAGGACAAAAAAAATGAATAACGGATTTGAGAAAAAGTACAAGTATTGGAAAATTTAAGGGAATAACAAGCAATAACTCGAAAATGGTTCACTCAAAAAAAAAATGTATATGACATAAATTGTGTATTTTAACGCGATCTATATTTTTGGTGTAGTAAAATGTAACAGTCGTTCACAATGAAGAATACTTTTGGAGACATTTCCAGAAAATTTGAGATTTGCCATATAAATGTCTTAAACTTATGATATTTTATTCAAAATCGTTAGAGCTATTTTTGAGAAAATTAAAATTTTCGAAAAATGTTCCATGTAAAGGGTAATCTGGGGTGGGGGATTTTCTTGAAAACCTTCGTGTCGCATCTCTGGAAGATACTGAACCTAAATACTAAGTTTGGTGTTTATCCGACTGCTCGTTTCTGAGTTATGCTGTTCACAGACACACACACACACACACACACACACACACACACACACACACACATTCACGGACATGTTTCCACAAAATGCGTTATGGATTCAAGGGGTCTCAAAACGTGTATTTCCTGTGAAATTTCGGTATCGAATTTTTGGATGGAATGCAATACTTCCTCCACTTACTATACCTAGTAGAGAAAGTAATAAATAGAGTCTTATTTGTATGGACGCTCTTTAACTACTGTGGTCCTTAGCGTCTAAAACACGGCACCACCGGCTTTACTTCCCTTCTGAAGGAAGTCACGCTTAGGATTTTTACGTCCAAAACAAGAGCTTCTGTATATAGACCGGAAGTGGACTGTATTTTGATGGTAGTACATTGTACTCAGAAGAGTATTTGAATTGAAGAAGATATTGAGATTTCGTACACCACGATGTCCCCATTTTTACTTTCTCTACTACGTATAGTAAGTAGGGGAAGTATTGTATTCCACCCAAAAATTCGATACCGAGATTTCACCGGAAATATATGTTTTGAGACCCCATGAAACCAAAAAAAGCATTTTTGGAAACATGTCCGTGAGTGTGTCTGTGTGTCTGTCTGTGAACATCATAACTCAGAAACGAACAGTCGGATAAACACCAAACTTAGTATTTAGGTTCAGTATCTTCCAGAGATGCGACACGAAGGTTTTCAAGAAAATCCCCCACCCCAGATTACCCTTTACATGGAACATTTTTCGAAAATTTTAATTTTCTCAAAAATGGCTCTAACGATTTTCATTAAAACATCATATGTTTAAGATATTTTCATGAAAAATAAAATGTATATCTTGAATTTTCTGGGAATGTCTCCAAAAGCATTCTTCATTGTGAACGAATTTTGCATAACTGGTAAACCATAAGAGATAGACAAAATGTTACTACACAAAAAATATAGATCGCGTTAAAATACATAATTTATGTTATATACATAACATAAATTACCATTTTCGAGATATTGCTTGTTATTCCCTTAAATTTTCCAATACTTATACTTTTTCTCAAATTCGTTATTCATTTGTTTTATGTCCTGGACATACAGAGATTGGAATGCGCCACATAGCAACCAACGCTTAAAACATTTGACACCTACCATATTCCCCTTGCATCTACAAGAAAATTAGCAATAAGATTGACATCTCGATATCTCGATTAACATGAAGCATATGGAGAATAAGCGTTTGTAAAAATAGTTTGTACAAGTGTAGAGAAAGTCATGTGAGTGTAGCACATCGGATTTTTTAATATGAGATTAAACCTATACTATTAAAGTTATCTTGCGTATAATTGCGGGTTCTTGAAATTTGCCCGATGCATTTTAAAGAAATTGGAGGGGTTTTTGGGGGACGCGAACCTCATCTAGATGAGGGTCTCATCTCCAGGGATACGGACCTCATACACTTTTTCATTCATTCATTCATTCATTATCTGTTTACCCTCCTCTTATGTAGGACTTACACCCCCCAGGACTTACAAGCGGGTGCCTGGGGTCAGAGGCCCGTCGAGGAGCAGACACTCATGGATCAGAGTATCCAAGATGGGATGAAGGAAGTAGATGAAATGAAATGTTGGTGAAATGGATGAAAGGAAATGTGATGATGGAGCAGTTGGTGGAATGAATGGCGGGGGAAACCGGAGAACCCGGAGAAAACCCGCCCAGACGCCGCTTCGTCCACCACAAATCCCACATGCAGGTCCCTGGGATTTAACCCGGGCCGCCTAGGTGGGAGGCGAGCGGTCTAACCACTCGGCCACGGCGCCGCCCTTACACTTTTTCAAAGAAATGTTATAATTGGAAACAACTGTCCATCAACACAACCAAAGCCAGTGACATGTCTTATGTGTTAAAAGCAGCATATAAATGGAACAAACAAAAAAACAAAATAAGTCACTCGTGACAATACTTATGTCGTACAAAGCAAATGTTATTGGCTTCAGAAAACTGTTTTATAAGAATTTATTATTATATAAAGTGAAGTTTAACCCTAAGTAGGTAATCCGTGGTGCTTTAACCAATACCACAGAGCGGTCGTTCCTTGGCCCGGCTCAGATCGCGTGTATGCGTGCTCCGCGCGCTGTTACCACAACGGGGTCTTTCCATTCTAAAACTCTCACGTTACACATTCATGAATAACCGTAACATGCACTATAACGAGTACTAACGTTGTTATAAGTGGTGTAGGTACATCTGCACTGAGACATTCGTCTTCACGAGGTTGTAATCAATGAACAATAGTCACTCTGTAAGGTTTCATTTTTTAAAAGTTTAACATCTGTATGAACAGAAGGTTTTGAAACACCGGCTTGCTGTGCAACACGTCTTAAACACTTCTTTGGAGAGCGCCGATTTCGTTGACTTTTTCCTCCGTTAGAACATGTCTTTTTCGCTTCTCAGGTTTAGGGTTTAGCGATCCCGTTGTTCCTAAACTTATTAACCAGACGTCTAACAGTATCTCTATTTGGAACTGGAATACTAGGAAATGTCTCCTGAAACTGTCTACACGTCTGTTTGCCTGATTCAGTTTTTTCGTATATATATGATACCTAAAAATCCTTTGTTCAAGCGTGAATTGTTCGGTAGGCATTTCAGTGGACTGATAACAAGACAAGAACAGTAACAATAATAAGTTCGCACACAACACAGATGTTTGAATAAGCTTTCACTTTTGAGATGCACAATAAACAAACTCTAGTCTTTACAGCATAGCTTTGAGCGGGTCATTCACCGCTAGTGAGATAGCGGAACATACCCAGGTCACTGCAGTGCAAGCGAATCACGCATACATGCGATAGTGGCCGCTCGGTATTAAAGGATTTAACCTGTGCATTGGACCAAGAATGTAATGAACAACAAATGATCAGCGTGTTTACGTATTTCACGTAACTCAACAACACCAACATCTCGTAGTACCTATATAATTCATCTGCCTCGTCAGAAATCGTTGGTTCAGCTATACAGTGGTCTCGGTGAGTTGCTAAAAACAGTTAAGAGGTTTCAAGTGAACAAATGGAGAAACGAGCACAAGTTTCTGATTCATTTCACCTCCTGAACAGTTACCAACTGCTAATTCAGTGGGTTTCACACAGCGCAAAGGATCTCTGATTAAAAGTTTATAAATTTCCGTGCTCCAACGAAATACTTTCACTTCACTACAGGGAAAGTAAGATGTTCGCAGTTATCATACGTGTTGTGAAAAGGAGATCTTTTTTTTACTCTATTTTATTTTACGTCACTTTAACTCCTTGGTCATATCGCCACGGATCTGTTGGTGGATAACTCTTAGAACGATATGTGATGGACAATTAGCCTTCTAGGTCTCATCCCTGTAACCACCTGCTTCATGCCGTGCAGATGGCATTAGGGTGCCGTCCAGCCCAACTGCCGCCCTCACACAGAAAGGTGGACAGTTAGCCTTCTAGGTCTCATCCCTGTAACCACCTGCTTCATGCCGTGCAGATGGCATTAGGTGCCGTCCAGTCCAACCGCCACCCTCACACAGAAAGGCGGAGAGTTAGCCTTCTAGGTCTCATCCCTGTAACCACCTGCTTCATGCCCTGCAGATGGCATTAGAGTGCCGTCCAGTCCAACCGCCGCCCTCACACAGAAAAGCGGACAGTTAGCCTTCTAGGTCTCATCCCTGTAACCACCTGCTTCAAGCCGTGCAGATGGCATTAGAGTGCCGTCCAGTCCAACCGTCGCCCTCACACAGAAAGGCGGACAGTTAGCCTTCTAGGTCTCATCCCTGTAACCACCTGCTTCAAGCCGTGCAGATGGCATTAGGTGCCGTCCAGTCCAACCGCCGCCCTCACACAGAAAGGCGGACAGTTAGCCTTCTAGGTCTCATCCCTGTAACCACCTGCTTCATGCCGTGCAGTTGGCATTAGGGTGCCGTCCAGTCTAACCGCCGCCCTCACACAGAAAGGGGACAGTTAGCCTTCTAGGTCTCATCCCTGTAACCACCTGCTTCATGCTGTGCAGTTGGCATTAGGGTGCCGTCCAGTCTAACCGCCGCCCTCACACAGAAAGGGGACAGTTAGCCTTCTAGGTCTCATCCCTGTAACCACCTGCTTCATGCCGTGCAGATGGCATTAGGGTGCCGTCCAGTCTAACCGCCGCCCTCACACAGAAAGGGGACAGTTAGCCTTCTAGGTCTCATCCCTGTAACCACCTGCTTCATGCCGTGCAGATGGCATTAGGTGCCGTCCAGTCCAACCGCCACCCTCACACAGAAAGGCGGAGAGTTAGCCTTCTAGGTCTCATCCCTGTAACCACCTGCTTCATGCCCTGCAGATGGCATTAGAGTGCCGTCCAGTCCAACCGCCGCCCTCACACAGAAAGGCGGACAGTTAGCCTTCTAGGTCTCATCCCTGTAACCACCTGCTTCATGCCCTGCAGATGGCATTAGAGTGCCGTCCAGTCCAAACGCCGCCCTCACACAAAAAGGCGGACAGTTAACCTTCTAGGTCTCATCCCTGTAACCACCTGCTTCATGCCGTGCAGATGGCATTAGGGTGCCGTCCAGTCTAACTGCTTACATTGTCTGTAGATAGATGGCATAGCATTCGCTATTACCACTTATTTTTCATTTTACTATTGTTTTAGGCTTAAGGTGGAACTTTGGGTAGTGGTATTAAATATCCAATCCGGTATTTACCTTGGCGACTGAGGAAAATCACGAAAAATGCCCTTAAGGAAGTAAACTGCCCCATCTCTGGACTGGGACATCTTACTTTATTTCAGTTAATGACAAATACAAACACATAATTACAAACAGAATATTGTGTACCTTTATTCTTAATACTAGTTTTAAAAATCGGATGTGTTACCTTCATATGACTCTCTACCCCTGTCGTTTAATTTTACTCGTATATAACTTCTACATTTATTCTTAGGAACATTATCTTCCTATCTGCTTCATGTTATTCGACATAAACGTTTACACATTTCGTTGTAGGTACAGGAGAGCTAGAGGAAACAGAATCCACAGATATTTAAAAGCAAGACGCTGGACTGGACTGTGAACGGAGGGGACAACTACTCTGCGATCCTCATGGGATTTATTGTGTATACACCTCGGGAAGGAACGGATGAAGTGAGGGAACCGCAGGAGACACAGGGTTGCAGAGCAAAGCCTGAACAGCCCCAGGCTTGACCATTCGGCCACGTGGGGGAGCGCTCGGAGACGCCCCTCCAGTGGGACCGAGAAAACATTTCCAAAGAGGAAGCCTCTGCGCCATCTGCCCGACTCCGACCGAACCACGGCTCCGGAGTCAACGTGAAACATGAAAGGGAAATGAATACACCACTCGTCTTTATCAACCAGGGAAAGCCACGAAAAACCCATGGTCAGAATGAGCGGCCACCGGGAACCGAACCCGGACCTTCCGAATGCGAGCCTCACGCGTTACCGCTCCAACACGCTATATCCTGGTCTTTAAATTCCATACTCTTTCTATAACATCGCGAGAAACAAATGAATAGCGATAGCACTTAAATCGACAAAGTATTGAATAATTCAAACCAGTAATAACAGATATACCTGGAAATAACTAAAAAACTAAACAAAAAATTCGGTTAAATAGCAAACTTGGTATTTAAGTTCAGCATCCTCCAAGGGTGCGTTGCGAAGATTTTCCACAAAATCCCCCCAATCCAAACTCCCTTTACATGGAAAACGTTTTGTTCTTTTTTATTTTCTCAAAATGGCTCTAATGATTTTCACTAAAGTAGTAGAATTTTTAGCATATTTGCATAACAAATAAAATGTATATCTTAAATTTTCTGGGAATAAACTATTAAGTGCTCTTCATTCCGAATGACGTCCTCAGGGCATAATCATTAACATAATACCCTTGGTGCATAAATAAGTATTTTATCATCCCACAACGTTTTATTTATCCAATTCGCTTCCATTAATGCGAAATTGTTATTTCATTTGCGAGATTTCTATCAGTAGGTCGCATTTGCAGACAAGTAATGCCATTCAATATTTTATTCATGATCTTGAAATGGACTGCAAGTTGTATGTCCACCTTTAAACTTGTATGGTCGTATCGAGAAACAACAAGGTGTTTTCAAATCGAGCACTGTGGCTTAGTAATGTTGAGAAATACAGGCCTCCAGACTCTAACCAGACCTCCGGGTTGAGAAGTCAGAACACTGACCATTTTAATTCCATGATAGTAACCTGTCGATCTCCCCAATAATATTTCTTTGGCACAGAGATTTCCAAATAAACCTAATCGTAAATTCCTTTTCTTCTTCTTAAAAAGATTACCTTACTATGCCCAAAGACTTACAAGCCAATGCCTTGGGTAGTAGCAAGCAAACTCTGGATCATAGCATATCGAGGGTGGGTGATCAGTCCAATGTCTGGTATGGTGGTGAGGAAGAAGGGAATGAATTGTAGTGAAGTAAGGCATGATAGCAAAATTCAAGGATCAATTATCCAATCCAGCATTTGCCTAGCGACCGAGGAAAACCGCAGAAAACCTTCGATCAGGTTGGTCGGCTCCGGGATTTGAATCCAGAAGCTCCCGAATGTGGGTCACACACGTACGTTAGCGCGGCGCCACCGCGCTCGGACAAATTCATTTTCACTATTAGGAAAAAAAGCAAATAAAACGCAAAAAAGTTAGTTGCTTTGACAGACAAGTACTAACCTAATATGTTGGTACTAAAATACGTCTTATCAACACATAGCTTATTGCTCAATACTTTAAGTTCATCAACTACGGTTCCTTCCAGAATTATTCTTGAGGGATGTTTACGCCAATATAACGACAACTAAAGAGACTGAATGTCTAGGTGATAAAATAAAAACGATAAACATTATGTTACGTAATATAGCTATTGTTTTGCATTAACATGTCCTCTAGCAAACAAACATGTGCAGCCAAATTCGGCGATCAGAGAACAGGTGATTCCACATTCGACCAACTAGGTCACAAGTGCTCTTCATTATTGCAGTTGACTTACTAGTACAAGTTGTTTCAGGCCCTCAACACGTGTCTCAGTCTTCAAGGATATCTACTTGTTTGGATAATACTGTCTGAACATTCTTAATTTCTATCATTATGGCCCGATCGTTCATTAATACACAGGAAACTGTGAACTTTATGTTTACACCGTTATTGCTAGAGGAAACGTGAGTTTTGTGTTTGAGGGCGAGCAAAATTTGTACGCCTGAAAAGAGCTCTGGGTTAAGTAACTAACAACTGATGATAACTATACACAGGCTCCACTTCTTCTACTTCACGCTTTTAGGCCGTTTAGCCAGTTCCGGCTCCATCACTATTTTGATCGTCCTGGGTTTCTGTATCCTTGGGGTCTGTAGTTATATGTTGCTCGGGGTGTCTTATTTAATGACATTCTTCCTAAGTGTTGTTTCCAGTTAGTTCTATATTCTATTATTACTTTATTTAACTCTTCCATTTTTAACTTTTGCCTTATTTCGTTGTTTGGCTTTTTATCCAGTCTTGTGTATCCTGCTATAGGTCTGAGAAATTTCACTTCAGCTGTCTGTGTCCTTCTTTTATTTTCTGCTGTCACTGTCCATGTTTCAGACCCATAAGTTACTGTGGGGATGGACATTGTTTTATACAATTTTATTATTGAATCTTTTCTAATTTTATTTTTTAGTGTTCTCTTTGTGGTTCCCGTTATGTAATTGAATTTATTTAGCTTTTTATTAATGTCTATTTCAGACCCATATGCTAATTCACATCCTAGAAAATTAAATATTGACACTTGTTCTTGTTTAGTGCGTATGCACTAAAATGTCTAAAATATATATGCGGTCAGAATCTTTCAAACATGCTCTACAATTTTGAAAATATGCACTAAAATTGTTAACTTTAACCTTATACTTTTTGTATTTAACAATGTAGGTACATTCTTCCCCGACAGGCGCTGACACCAGGTACCCCCCCCCCTTGTGAGTCCAGGGCGTGTTTCATGAAACACACTAATATTATTAGAGCAATAGAACAGAATTATTAGTTAACGAAATTCTGTTTCATGGGCATTCTCAATAAATGAACCTCACTAATACTAGTTGTCATACGACTGTGCTTTGTTTTGTCTTTCTTTTGTTTCGCTTTTCATTACACATTGCACATCTTGGTTATGTTTTTACTTTCTCTACTACGTATAGTAAGTAGGGGAAGTATTGTATTCCACCCAAAAATTCGATACAGAGATTTCACCGGAAATACACGTTTTGAGACCCCCTGAATCCAAAAAAAGCCTTTTTGGAAACATGTCCGTGTGTGTGTCTCTGTGATTGTGAACAGCATAACTCAGAAACGAACATCGGATAAACACCAAAATTGGTATTAGGTTCAGTATCTTCCAGAGATGCGACACGAAGGTTTTCAAGAAAATCCCCCACCCCAGATTACCCTTTACATGAAACATTTTTCGAAAATTTTAATTTTCTCAAAAATGGCTCTAACGATTTTGATTAAAATATTATATGTTTAAGATATTTTCATGACAAAAGAAATGTATATCTCGAATTTTCTGGGAATGTCCCCAAAAGTATTCTTCATTGTGAACGACTTTTGCATAACTAGTAAACCATAAGAGATGCACAAAATTTTACTACACAAAAATGTAGATCGCATTAAAATACGCAATTTATGTCATATACATTTTTTTTTGTTGAGTGAACCATTTTCGAGATATTGCTTGTTATTCCCTTACATTTTCCAATGCTTATTTTCTCAAATGGGAATTCGTTATTCATTGTTTTTTGTCCTGGTAATACAAAGAGAATAGAATACTCCACATAGCAACCAGCTCTTAAAATATTTGACTATCGCTTAAAGCCTACCAATTCCCCTTGCATCTACAACAAAATTAGCAATAAGATTAACATCTCGATTAACATGAAGCATATGGAGAAAAAGGTTTTGTAAAAATAGTTTGTACAAGAGTAGAGAAAGTCATGTGAGTGTAACACATCAGATTTGTGTGTGTGTGTGTGTGTGTGTGTGTGTGTGTGTGTATTCCGTTTATATGCCACCTTTAACATCCAAATTCACATTGGCGGCTTTTTTCTTTCTCTACCACGTACCTAGTAGGTAGAGAAGGTATTGCATTCCACCCAAAAATTCGATGACCGAGATTTCACCGGAAATAAATGTTTTAAGAGATCCTGAATTCAAATAAACATTTTTATGAAACGGTCTGTGTGTGTGTGTGTGTGTGTGTGAACACACAACTCAGAAACGAAAAGTCAGATAAATACTAAACTTATATTTAAGTTCAGTACCTTCCAAAGATGGCCACGAAGACTTTAAGAAAATCCTCCCACCCCAAAATCGCCTTTACATAGAACATTTTTCGATTTTTTTTTATTTTCTAAAAATGGCTGTAACGATTTTGATTAAAATGCATATATTCAAGTTATTTACATGACAAAATGTATATCTTGAATTTTGTTGGAATAGCCTTTGAAGCCCTCTTGATTCGGAAGCAATTTTGTATAATCTTGTATAACTGGTAAACGTTAAGCGAAAAGTAATGAAAACGTACTTCACAAACATGTAGATCTGTTTAAAACACACAGTGCATATCAAATAACTTTTTTGTGGCATCAATCATTTCCGAGATATCCGTTGTTAATGGTTCGAATTGTTCAATACTTAGTCATCCTTTTAAAATCCTGTCGATTTTCAGTTGTTTCTCGCGATGTCATGGAAACAGTATGGAATTTTAAGACCAGCATATAGCGTCCAGTTGTTAAACATTTGCCTATAGCTATTCTCTTTGTATCTATAACGAAATATGTAATGCAGCTATTTCCGGAAAGTTTTATCTCGTTTAAAATGAGTAGATAGGAAAATAAACTTTGGTAAGAATAATGCCTATGCCCATTAATAAACGATAGAGGGTAGAGAAAGTTATGTGAATGTATCACATCAGATTTTTACCTTTGGAATAATTGTTATTTAGCAATGATGTTCACTCGCTTACAGTGGTGTTTGTCTTTGAGTTGATATTCTTTTGGTTATTGCATTAATTTCACACACGCATTTATACTTTCATACTTCCAGACCCTAAGGAGGATAGCGAATAATCCTGGCTAAAGATAAATTCCCACCCTCCAGTTATAACTCGCGCAAAACTTCTGGAATCGTGACCTTGATTGCCAACCCAGCTGCCGAGCCTAGGAATGGTTTATGTTTAGCTTTATCAACGAAAGCGATATAATACCTTTGCTTACTCACAGTGCGTAACACATACAGTCTGCATAGAAAGTGTCTGCATCTGGTTGTAATTTTTAAGAGAGCAGTATTTAAATAGTACTTATTTTATATTTGTTATATTTATAACCATGGCTCCTATGTTTTCAAAGTTAAGTGTTAAGGTGTTACACAGTCAAAGTAGGGAAATAATTGCAAATGTCCTCGATTTCATGAAGCAAGAAGCAGAGATGAAGGAAGAAAATATATGTTCATCCGAGTTCCACAAAAGTCTTAAGAGAGTGAAAGAAAGAGTAGTCAAAGCAACTGGTGTTTCACCGAGTTCCGTTTCCAGAGTTCTCAAAGATAAGAAAAAAAAACATATGGATGAAAGAGTGCCATTTGACACACCTGGGAAGAAACATAAGGTCCCTAAACGTATTACAGAAATAGACGATTTCGAATGCGTCATTCGGCGCACGGTTCACAATTCCTATGTGGAAGAAAAAACTGTGCTAACAATAAGCAGATTGCTCATCCAGCTGAAACACAGCAGAAACTTACAAGGTTGTGCTACAAATCTCAGAAAAATTATTAAAGATTTAGGGTTCAAATGGAAGAAACCGAAATCAAATAGAAGAGTTCTAACAGAAAAGGAAAATAAATAAATAAAATAAAAAATAATAAGAAAATAAGAAAAATAAAAAGTAAATGTTGCCATGATAGCTTAGTCGGTTAGAGCAACGGCACGGAAAGCCTAAGATACGTGGTTCAAATCCCGGCTATGGCATTGAATTTTTCAGTCTGATTCTACCTTTCCAAATGAGCATAATTTTATATGTACTTATATCAGTGTGTACTTATATCAGCATCAATTTTCAAGGTGGTGCTACAAATTTCAGAAAAATACTATAGTGTATGAAGATGAGTCATACATACACAGCAGTCATACAGCATCTAAAAGTTGGAGTGACGATAGCGAATTAGGTTTGCAGGCACCTGTTGCCAAAGGGCAAATACTTATTATCGTTCATGCAGTTGGAAAGATCGACTTCGTTCCAAATGCCCTTCTTTTACAAGTCGCAACAAACAACAGGAGATTTTCATCAAGAAATGAATACAGAAAATTACATGAAGTGAATCAACGCCATGTTGATACCTAATATGCCTGCTGGGTCTGTTCTGGTCATCGACAATGCTTCATAATGCGTCAACACTCAAATTCACAAACCACCTACCTCAACTTCCTTGAAAGAAGAAATGAGAGCTTGATTACTTAGACATAATATAGCTTTAGATGAAAGCATGAGTAAAACAAAGCTGTATAACTTAATTAAAGCCAACAAACAGCTTCAGAAGTCATACATACTTGACCAGGTAGTAATACAACATCGCCATAATGTACTTAGACTGTCATCGTATCGCCCAGATCTAAACCCAATCGAATTGATCTGGGCTGATATCAAAAAATGGGTGGCGTGCAGAAATATCGCTTTTAAATTAAAATATGTGGAGCAGTTATAACGACAGCAATTTGCTGAAATTGGAAGGCCAGAATGGGAAAATGTATGGCGGCATGCTGAATAAATTAAGAATCATTATTCCGAAAAATACGGAATTGCAGAAAACCAAATAGAAATAATTCTCATCCAGGATAATGGTGCAGAAAGTAGTGACAGCAGCGATGACGGCAATAATGTGAGTGATTCCGCAGAAGAGGAAGGGTTGTTAGATGTGGAAGAATTGGAGGCAATGATTGACAGCGTTTTTTATATTAAGCGCTTTTTACAGCGTGGATTTTAATATACTGTATATAACTAAGTTTATCAGCGCAGTGCAGTGCATAATCAGTGTGCGGGTATTTGACAATGACTGTCCCACGCACTCCTGCAGCATGCAGACGACCGGTCACCTTCTGATCTGGTAAGCAACTCGCTTCAAAGCTCTCATTAAGATTTTCACATGTCTAGAACTGTTGCGCCGATAATAGGAATCGAACCCGGGATTATGGTTTTTGTTGGCAAGCTTTTATGTTATGAATAAAAATGGGAAAGCGGAGTGATAATGTACCCCCTATAAAATAAACAATAATATGATAAAGGCACTTTTAATATTTGGAAGCCCAAAACATGCATACAATGCAACAAACTATAAAAGCGAATAAAACCAAGGAACCTACTTCTACTTAAGGACAAAACAGCTTAACCTCACATGTCATTAAATGCTCTAACTATAGATTTAAAAACTTGCAAAGATATGAAAGGTTTTAAAAGAAAAATAGTTAAAATCTTAAGGAAGTAATATTTTGATAGCGATAAATTGACATTCATAGCAGTCTTTATGTGCATCATTTTGTCGGTCCAAAATCTGCTTATATAGTACGTTCGCTTACCCCTGCGACCGGGCGATCGCATGCAAGTGCGGAGCAGCAGTAATACAGAGAGCTGTCCGCATCCTCGGCGCTCGTTGCCGTCTGCCGCTATCGTAGAAAGGCGCGGATGAAACCATACAACATTTTTAAAACTACTTTTAAAGGCTTTACTTAACAACTTTATGAAAGTGTGTTTGAGGTCCCCCGACCTAACCCCCTGCGATTTCTATCTCTGGAGTAACTGAAAACAAAGTGTACAAGACAAACCCTACACCCTGGAAGAATTAAAACAAAATATTGGCCAGGAAATTGCCAGCATTTCTCAACGTGAACTACGGCGAGTGATGGATAGTTTGTTAAAGAGTTGCCGAAAATGTATGGACAACGACGGTGGGTAGTTTCAGCATCTCCTTTCGTAAAGTTGGTAAGTAAAACCTTTAAAAGTAGTTTTAAAAATGTTGTATGGTTTCATCCGCGCCTTTCTATGATAGTGGCAGACGGCAACGAGTGCCTAGGATGCGGACAGAAAAAACACCGCGCAGCCGGTTCGTAGTCTTTTGGCTCTCTCTGTATAACCTATATACGTGCTGCCTCACTGTGGCGGTTTCTGTAAAACAGTTTATGCTTGTCTGTGTAGTGTAAAAGACGCAGTCAGTTTTCGTTTACCTCTACAGTGTATAAAACGTAGTGCAGTGTATAAGACGTGTCATAGGTTTATTTTAAAATCCATTAATATGGCAATCGAGAAATTCACGCTTGAACAAAGAGTTTTCATGTATGACACTTATGTAAAAACGAATGCTGCAGAGTGGTGTGTAGGCAATTTCAAGACAAATTCTCTACCGTTCCAGTTCCCAATAGACTGTCAGGCGTCCTGTTAATAAATTAAGAACAACGGGATCCCTAAACGCTAAATGTCCTAATTGAAAGAGAAGTGTCCTAACTGAGGAAAAACTCGTTGAAATTAATGCATCATTCACTCGCTCTCCAACTAACAACAGAATTTTTTAATTTTGAAATTTACTGAGGAGGAACTTCAACGGGTGAATGGAAATTTCATCAAAAGGTGTCAAGAATGCATCAATGCAGATGGCACCACTTTCACCATCTTCTGTGACATGGTTACTACTCAAGTGATAACAATAAATAAACAATAAATGAGTAGGACAAGCTCGAGGGTTATACACGTCGCTATCTAATGCTCAGCGTTTACATGCGATCGCTCGCCCGCCTGACCGACCTCAGGGGGAAGTAAACGCACTGTACTATATCATTAAATTCCTATTTGAAATTGCTGTATGTTATTCTCTCCATTAGTGCTACTGTACTATACAGGCTGTTCGAAAATTTCCCTATTAGGACTTGTAGAGAGGACTGAGTAGATCAAGTTTTTAACAGGAACCCATGTCTGAAAACTTATTGTTTTCCGTGCTACTACCATTTCAAAACAGGTGTTTAACTCGATCACGTTTGCTTCAGTATGTTAGTCAGGCTTGAATCAGTAAATCACTTTTATTACAATTCAACTCACTAGGTAATACTGCTAAAGAAACTAACAAACAATTTGTTTTTGTCTTCCTCACAGGATGGTAACCATTCTGATCCACTACAACCCATTAGGACTATTACCACAGAAACAAAAGGCAAAATTAATCATGTTTCGCAAACACTTTTGCTTAAACTCAACAATCTGTTTTTGTCTTCGTCGCAGACTGGTTAACATTCTGATCCGCTGCAACTCCGGTTCGATATGGAGACTGAACGGCACGTGATTGGACTCGAACTAGGGTAGAGAGGTATGATGGAGGTGGATTGACATCAGCTGATCGTCTGAAGTAAACACGTGATTGGTACTCGCACTAGGGTAGAGGTGGATTGACATTAGCTGATCGTCTGAACTAAACAGATGATTGGGACTCGCACTAGGGTAGAGGTGGATTGACATCAGCTGATCGTCTGAAGTAAACACGTGATTGGGACTCGCACTAGGGTAGAGGTGGATTGACATCAGCTGATCGTCTGAAGTAAACACGTGATTGGGACTCGCACTAGGGTAGAGGTGGATTGACATCAGCTGATCGTCTGAACTAAACAGATGATTGGGACTCGCACTAGGGTAGAGGTGGATTGACATCAGCTGATCGTCTGAAGTAAACACGTGATTGGGACTCGCACTAGGGTAGAGGTGGATTGACATCAACTGATCTTCTGACGTAAACACGTGATTGCGACTGGCACTAGGGTAGAGGTGGATTGACATCAACTGATCGACGACGTAAACAGATGATTGGTACTCGCACTAGGGTAGAGGTGGATTGACATCAACTGATCGTCTGAACTAAACAGATGATTGGGACTCGCACTAGGGTAGAGGTGGATTGACATCAACTGATCTTCTGACGTAAACACGTGATTGGGACTCGCACTAGGGTAGAGGTGGATTGACATCAACTGATCGTCTGAACTAAACAGCTGATTGGGACTCGCACTAGGGTAGAGGTGGATTGACATCAACTGGTCGTCTGAACTAAACAGATGATTGGGACTCGCACTAGGGTAGAGGTGGATTGACATCAACTGATCGTCTGAACTAAACAGATGATTGGGACTCGCACTAGGGTAGAGGTGGATTGACATCAGCTGATCGTCTGAACTAAACAGCTGATTGGGACTCGCACTAGGGTAGAGGTGGATTGACATCAACTGATCGTCTGAACTAAACAGATTATTGGGACTCGCACTAGGGTAGAGGTGGATTGACATCAACTGATCGTCTGAACTAAACAGATGATTGGGACTCGCACTAGGGTAGAGGTGGATTGACATCAGCTGAGCTCTGAAGTAAACAGATGATTGGGACTCGCACTAGGGTAGAGGTTGATTGACATCAGCTGATCGTCTGAAGTAAACAGATGATTGGGACTCGCACTAGGGTAGAGGTGGATTGACATCAACTGATCGTCTGAACTAAACAGCTGATTGGGACTCGCACTAGGGTAGAGGTGGATTGACATCAACTGATCGTCTGAACTAAACAGATGATTGGGACTCGCACTAGGGTAGAGGTGGATTGACATCAACTGATCTTCTGACGTAAACACGTGATTGGGACTCGCACTAGGGTAGAGGTGGATTGACATCAACTGATCGTCTGAACTAAACAGCTGATTGGGACTCGCACTAGGGTAGAGGTGGATTGACATCAACTGGTCGTCTGAACTAAACAGATGATTGGGACTCGCACTAGGGTAGAGGTGGATTGACATCAACTGATCGTCTGAACTAAACAGATGATTGGGACTCGCACTAGGGTAGAGGTGGATTGACATCAGCTGATCGTCTGAACTAAACAGCTGATTGGGACTCGCACTAGGGTAGAGGTGGATTGACATCAACTGATCGTCTGAACTAAACAGATTATTGGGACTCGCACTAGGGTAGAGGTGGATTGACATCAACTGATCGTCTGAACTAAACAGATGATTGGGACTCGCACTAGGGTAGAGGTGGATTGACATCAGCTGAGCTCTGAAGTAAACAGATGATTGGGACTCGCACTAGGGTAGAGGTTGATTGACATCAGCTGATCGTCTGAAGTAAACAGATGATTGGGACTCGCACTAGGGTAGAGGTGGATTGACATCAACTGATCGTCTGAACTAAACAGCTGATTGGGACTCGCACTAGGGTAGAGGTGGAATGACATCAACTGATCGTCTGAACTAAACAGATGATTGGGACTCGCACTAGGTTAGAGGTGGATTGACATCAACTGATCGTCTGAACTAAACACGTGATTGGGACTCGCACTAGGGTAGAGGTTGATTGACATCAGCTGATCGTCTGAAGTAAACAGATGATTGGGACTCGCACTAGGGTAGAGGTTGATTGACATCAGCTGATCGTCTGAAGTAAACAGATGATTGGGACTCGCACTAGGGTAGAGGATGATTGACATCAGCTGATCGTCTGAAGTAAACACGTGATTGGGACTCGCACTAGGATAGAGGTGGATTGACATCAACTGATCGTCTGTAGTAAACAGATGATTGGGACTCGCACTAGGGTAGAGGTTGATTGACATCAACTGATCGTCTGAAGTAAACATGATTGGGATTCGCTTTAGGGTAGAGGTTGATTAACATCAACTGATCGTCTGAAGTAAACAGATGATTGGAACTCGCACTAGGGTAGAGGTTGATTGACATCAGCTGATCGTCTGAAGTAAACACGTGATTGGAACTCGCACTAGGGTAGAGGTTGATTGACATCAGCTGATCGTCTGAAGTAAACACGTGATTGGGACTCGCACTAGGGTAGAGGTTGATTGACATCAACTGATCGTCTGAAGTAAACAGATGATTGGAACTCGCACTAGGGTAGAGGTTGATTAACATCAGCTGATCGTCTGAAGTAAACACGTGATTGGGACTCGCACTAGGGTAGAGGTTGATTGACATCAACTGATCGTCTGAAGTAAACAGATGATTGGAACTCGCACTAGGGTAGAGGTTGATTGACATCAGCTGATCGTCTGAAGTAAACACGTGATTGGGACTCGCACTAGGGTAGAGGTGGATTGACATCAACTGATCGTCTGAAGTAAACAGATGATTGGAACTCGCACTAGGGTAGAGGTGGATTGACATCAGCTGATCGTCTGAAGTAAACACGTGATTGGGACTCGCACTAGGGTAGAGGTGGATTGACATCAGCTGATCGTCTGAAGTAAACACGTGATTGGGACTCGCACTAGGGTAGAGGTGGATTGACATCAGCTGATCGTCTGAAGTAAACACGTGATTGGGACTCGCACTAGGGTAGAGGTGGATTGACATCAGCTGATCGTCTGAAGTAATCACGTGATTGGGACTCGCACTAGGGTAGAGGTGGATTGACATCAGCTGATCGTCTGAAGTAAACACGTGATTGGGACTCGCACTAGGGTAGAGGTGGATTGACATCAACTGATCGTCTGAAGTAAACAGATGATTGGGACTCGCACTAGGGTAGAGGTGGATTGACATCAACTGATCGTCTGACGTAAACACCCCTCATCATGACTAACCGGTTGCATATCAGCCAAACCGATTTGAAATTGTAGCACGGAAACAGCATTTCCGGACTAGGGTTCCTATTTAAAACATGATCTACTTAGTCTCCTCTACAAGTCCTAAAAGTTTGTAAGGGGAATTTTCGAACATCCTGTATAAGAAATGGTTGTTGATCTCTTTTTTTGTGATGGTGTTTATATGTTATTAGTTCTTATTAAAATACTGTATCTTAAATAAGATAGGGCTGTTTGCCCACCATGATTTCATTTGTTTTGTTCCAGTTTATGAGCGCTGGCTCGGGGAACCTCGTAAAAATAAGAAAGTAGTTTGAAAAAGCAATCTTTTCTGCGGTAGGTGCTCGAATTAGTAATTGAACTCTTACTATAGCTTATTTTTGGTCTAAAATTTCTTAAATGTGCTCACTACTATTTGAGTGAAAATCACGCATGATAGTGATTCTGTGAGTACCAATGTGCAAACATACAGCAACAACTCAAGCGTCTTCCACTAATGTGGACTTACTCGTGACGCTGAGCCAGTTTTATTACCCTTGCACTTTTATGGAAAGGTTTACTGATATTATTGGGTAGTACACTGATAACTAATAGATGTATGAAAGAGAATGCTAATATTATGATAATAACAGTGTAGGGGTACGCGGGGCACTTAGCACCTCCACATACAAGAATCCTTTGTGCCTAAGCCGGGAGGGAGGGGTGAGGTGAGGGGAGACAGAGGGCCGCCGGACGAGGAGGCATACCAGGACAGAGGGCAGGGTCCCTACCTTTTTAACTCCCCGGTTCCCTTCCCACCTGCAGGCTTGCACATCCCTTGGGGGGGTACTCGGAGACTGTCTGCATACTAAAGACCAAGGATTAGATAGAGCATCCTTTTCCGCTGCCATGCAACGCCGACACTCCCTCCGATACTTTCAACCCTGAACAGACCAAGTAGACAAAAGGAGAAGTGAAGTGAGAATTGACGTGAAATGGAGGGACAGGAAATTCAGGGGATGTAATGAATCTTCCCAACATTCGCCTAGCGACCCGGGGAAACGACCGAAAAAAACCCATGGGTCAGGCAGGTTGGCCGGTGGAATCGAACCCACGAGCTCCCGAATGTGGCCACAGACGTTACCACCTGAGCCATCCCGATGGATAATACCAGTATAAAAGCTTTATGAAACACACCCCTGGAGGGTGTAAGTCCCCCTAGCGGGAAGGAAAGAACAACAAGATCCTTAGATACCATTCCGGTCGTCGTAATTTGATTTGCAGTAACCAATCTTCTCCAAATGCTCAGCTGCTTGCGTTATCGGCTAACACAAGTTTGTAGCTGAGAAAGATCATTCCACGTCTAAACGGGCTACTGGGCAAAATTCGGAAGCATTTACTAACTCTGGGACATTTCTTCAGCAAGTACTGCGTCTTCAGCTTGGAAGATATTCACCCACAGAACACAAACTTCAATTTCAGGCCTTCTCTCTAGAAGAATGCACAGTTTACAGCACTAAACGAGCTGGTTTTCTCCGAACCTCCATAATAAGGCCTTCATTATGTTGCTGTAATGCGTTTAAATATTAATTTTAAAATTAAAAAGACGCGTGTTATATATCCAATGCAAATGATGAAATATACGCAGCAATATCGCAATATGTAGTTATATGTACGTACTATAAAGCTTTGCATACATGTCCAGAAAAATGTTAAACATACTTGCTGCAACATTTAATGTCATATCACAAGTAAATATGCATCTGCATACAAATCCTACGTCCACTGAGAATAATTCTTCCTTCACATAGGCTATCTGTGGAGTGAAGTAGTAACGGTGCTGCATTCACATGATTTTCTCTGCTTACTCTTCTTACAAAAGCATATTCTTCTATCTACTACGTTAATCGAGATACTAAACCTTTACAGCAATAGTTTCATTACACATTGAAACCTTAAAGCGGGTCGCTATATGCTGGCCTTGAAACACAACTGAATAGCGACAGCACTTTAAAATGTTTAAGGGGACAAGGTAGTCTGAACACATGGAAATTACACCTTGAGTGTGTTAAATTGCCACTGCTCTTAAAGTTCTCCATGGCTTTTTTCTGAAATTTTTAGGAATTATTGATGATAATTATTTCAAGTGTTTGTTTACATTGATAGCTTATGTATTTGAGTCTATAAAAATTATTTCATTCAGCAGAAAAATAATAAAATTTACTCTTAAAACATGTAGATTCGTGTACCTTTTTCTCTGACACTACTTGCAATACAGAATCACACTTTTGCATGATTGTTCTTAGTATAATCAGCTATCTTTTGAACCTCATTTATATCAGTTCACTACAAATTAAAAAAAAATGATTTGCAAAGTCAAAAAAGTAAAAATGTAGAAAATTTGCAGTGTTGTTGCTGTCTTAATATCACTAATATACGTTATAAAATCATGATTGTGGTTCAGAAAGTTTACCTATGTGTTGTATACATGTACTGAATATTTCAGCCCTCTACCTTTCATACTACCTGAGAAAAAGGTACATACGTATCCAAAAATGTTGCTTTGAGAAAACTGAATTTAAAGTTTGAACATTAAAATTGTGACACACTTCAGTACATTCCAGGGTCATAATCATCTGCACCTTCATTCCTGGATTGCTTCAGCTTTTCTGATTGCCTTCTCTCGTCCTGGTCTGTTTTGTTAATTGCTGAACTGCTCGCTGGGCATGATATAGTCGTTCGTTGTTGAAAGATACAAAAATGTTCTAAAAAACATGACAGCTTTAAAGGAATGCAGACTAGCATTTAAACGGTATTTAAATGTCTTAAAAACCTCTTAACCCTAAAAAAAAGTATATATTTTCTAAAACTGGAAATAATAGAGATTTTATTAATTCTTAAAACAAAAAATGTTATTTTTGACCATTTCAAAGTACCTTGTCCCCTTAAGTATTGACAAAGTCAAACTAATGGTAACGGATATCTCGAAAATGGCTGAAGCCATATAAAAGTACTTGAAATAAACCGTTTGGTTTAAAGAAATATACATTTTTTATGTAGTGCATTTTTATCTATCTCTTGTGGTTTGCCATTTAAACAAAAGTATACAAATTTCCTCCCGAACGAAGAGGGTTTCACAGGTTACTCGCATAAAATTTTAAAAATATATTTTATTTATCATGAAAATGTCTTAAATGTACGGCATTTTAACAAAATCGATGGAATCATTTTTGAGAAAATAAATTTTAATTCATTTAATGTATAGTTTGGAAAAGGGGCATTTTCTTGAAGCTTTTCTGAAATGCGTTTTTTTTCATTCGCAACCTCAAAACGTGTATTTCAAGTTAAATCATATATCAAATTTTAGGGTGGAATACAATACTTCCTCTACTTATTATAGGTAAATAGAGAAAGTAAAAACAGAACACAAGCGACATTCCAAAAACGCGGGAGAGCAGTTCATTTGGTCGGAGTTTTTCTAACACGACGCGGCTATTTAATAATCTTTTTGTATACCAAAAGTATAAAATATTTATTGTTGTTTTTCAATATAGATAGGAATTGACTAATAAAATTATCATGAAACAACTCGTGCATTTTTCGTAAATGCCGAAACCTCTGAAAACTTAAGAGTTTTCTTTCTTTATTTTCGACATCATAATATCTTAATTTCTATTGTAAACAGCACCAGGGTATAATAAAGATACTATAGATACAGTTAAATAACTAAATACATAAGTTAACTACCAAATATAATTAGCACAATTTGATAATCTTAACGTTTGCCAACTTCAAGTTTCCGAAATATCCATACTCTCTCCCCGCAATTAAGAAATCGCCCGTATTCTTCCTCATAACTAGCTTATGATTTCCTTGGAGTTAGGGAAGTTCAGTTTCTCCTAAATGGTTTCCCGACAGCAAATCCACTTCTGCTATTGTCAACAAACAACTGAATTCTCCTCCGTAGTCGAATGCTCAAGGGGCTGACTTCCATCCGCAGGTTCCGGGTCCCATTCCCGGCCGGGGGTGGGAATGTTTGTTTAATTGGGATTGTTCTCTGCCCTTCATACAGTCTGGAAGTATGAATGTACTTGTGAAAACTTACACCACTAAATTAAAAGTTCAAAGAGTAAAAACACCATCAAAATTTTCAGTCAGAGCCCCCGATATGACCATAGCAGTTCACAAAGACAAATGAACAGCAATAAGCTCCATAGATACAATCACGTAACAAAAACCAGTGAGAATGTCCAGGAGAAAGGGATGAGGGGCTATAGGCCGGCCGACAGAGACATGCAGAAGTCCGTAACGATTCCAAGCTTGATGATCAGGGCCCTGTTTCACGAAGCGACGGGTGTGACGGGACTGAATCTGGCAGTTTCCGTTTCACAAATATTTATGTACCTCTTGACCACCTGTCAGGGACCGGCGACAGGTATCCACATAGCTGCCTAAGAAGTGATACGTTTTTGAGAATAAACTTGCCCTTGTAATTATTACTGCCTATATCGTATCTGAGTGGCAGTTTATTTAGAATTTGTTTTCTTATTTTTTTACGGTTATTCCTTTTACGCGAGATTACGTGAGTGTATATGTAATTCGTGTGAATATATACAGAATATTTCCGTGATAATGATACAAACTTTCAGAGAAGATTAAGAAGGACAAATGCATGAACTTGATATAAGGAAGCCGGTCCGAAAACAACTCCGTCGCAAGTTACAGGCGAACGTTGTTTTGCGAAGTTACGAATATCTGTATTTTACTTGGCTGTACTGCTGCCGTGATACTGCAACAGTGTTCAAAATGGCGTCCTTCAGCTCCGATGCTGACAACGTCGGACGAAATTCTGTCGTACTTGGGCAAGCAAACTTGGAGTCGCTCTGATGATGTCATAGGCAGTGAGAATTCGTGCTAGTAGTTCCTCTTCGTTTGGTACTGGTGTCTCGTACACAAGACTTTTCACATGACCCACAAGAAACAAATAAGTGCGATCAGATCAGGCGAACGGGCTGGCCATGGAACAGGACCTCCTCTTCCTATCTACTTTTCAGGGAACATCTGGTTAAGGTGTTCTCGAACATGATGTGAAAAGTTAGCCGGTGCTGCATCATGTTGATACCACATACGTGGACGTGCCACAAGTAGGATATGTTCTAAGAACCTGGGGAGTATGTCTCTTAAAAACACAGTGTACACTGCTCCAGTTAATCGGGGCGAAAGGATAAATCATCATTGATTATCCCCCCCATGCGTTCACTGTAAATCTGTTTTGATGGCACCTTACAACTGTAGCGTGGGGATGCTCGTCGTCCCACACATGACTATTTCGACTATCTAGCATGCCATCTTTGGTGAAACAGGCTTCATCGGTGAAAAGTACACACACAGGGAAGAGAGGATCGAGTCTCACTGCCCGTGACATCGTCAGAGTGACTCGCCCAAGTTGTCATGTCAGCATCGGTGCTGAAGGACGCCATTTTGAACACCTGTTGCAGTATCACAGCTTGTGTAAGTAGTGCAGCGAAGTAAAATGCAGATATTCATAAATTCACATAATTTCACGTCCATAGGTATACCAAAACAACGTTCGCCTATAACTTGAGACGGAGTTGTTTCCGGACCGGGTTTCTTATATCAAATTCATGCATTTGTCCTTCTTAATCTTCCTTGAAAGTTTGTATCATCCTCATGGAAACATCCTGTATATAGCTAGCACTACGAAATGTCTCCGAAAAGTATCTGGTGTAATGCATTAACATGATTTTCTTTACTCACTCTACTTCTTGTTAATCGAGATAAACTTTCATTGCACATTTACACATTTCGTTATAGGTTCAGGAAGGACACAGTAAGCTAAAGTGATAGCCAAAGTTTTAATAAGTGGATCGCTATGTGGCTTTGAAATTCTATACTCTTTGCATGTCCGCGAGAAAAAAACAGCGACATTCTACTTGAAAAAAAAATCAATTATTTGAAAATGTATATCAATAACAAGGAATATTTGGGAAATGTTTAATGCCACAAATAAAATAAGAATTTGAAAAATTGTGTGCTTTAACGAGATCTACATTTTTGTGTAGTAAGATTTTATTTATCTCTTACTGTTTACCACTTATAAGAAGTTACTGATATGAAGAGGACTTTGCAGAAAATTCAAGATATACATTTTGTGTTGCAAATATCTTTAATATATACGACATTTTAATCAACATAGTTTGTGGCATTTTTGAGAAAATAACAAAAGGTTTTCCATGTAAAAGCTATTTGGGGTGGGAGAACTTTCTTGGAAATCTTCCTGTTGCATCCGTAGAAGACACTGAACTTAATAACAAGTGTTTTCGTTTTTGAGCTTGTTCACAGACAGTCTCTCTCTCTCTCTCTCTCTCTCTCCCTCTCTCTCTCTTCAGGGAGCCTCAGAAAATGTATTTGCTGTTAAATCTCTGTATGGAATATTTGGGTGGAATGTAATATTTACTATGCTAAGTAATAGAGAAGGTAGAAATAAAACCCATGGATATAAAATACCTCCATGAGGGAATGCATACATTTTACTTTATCTTAGAAACGAAGTAGATAACGTCAATAAATGTAAACCGTCGAAAGCGTGCATCATTAAAAAATGAAAATATCGCCCAGATCACTAATGAACGAGTGGTTATCCATTAATGACGAAATAATTAACCGAAACATAATTGTAGATTCGTGCGCAAAGACTTAAGTAATTCATTATATTATTTGAATTGTTACTGATATTTTATGTATTTGCATTTTAATTTTTATATTATATGTTTATTTCTTCCTGTATCACAAAATGACACTACCTTCCTTTCCATCTGTACCCTACTGTAGAGATGAGAGATTATTGTTAATTGTACTTTTTAACACGTAAACTTTATATTATTCTCACCGCAATGAAGTTTTATGTCTCACACTAAACACGTACCGAACTGCTCGGGTATGCAATCTTGTAGTGTCTACCGATTGGATTTGCACATTTCCTCTATTTCAAGTCTCTGATTGGCTAAGCCTACTCCAATAGAGTACTTCTATTTCGCTTAAGATTTTTCTCGTTTTTGATTGGCTATTTATAAACTGTTTTAAATATTACATTATTATTGTTGCAAGAATTATTAGTAGCCTTTATTAAACTTTTAATTTATTGTTGTCTCAAGCTTACCTCATTATTAGCAGCTTTCGGCTTCCACTTTGTAATTCTGTTTGCTACGGAAAGCAGCTTGCTTCTATTCTCACAGCTCCTACATTGTTAAACTACGTAATACATTCACATAACATTATTATACATGTACATAATAATATAAACATAATACAATGACTGTAATATACACTTTTTATATATTATAGTATACACATATTGCTTTAAGGCGGGCTGTTATTATATTTTATATTATATAATTAGACTGATATCATTTAAGCTATTAAAATAGTGCCTCATTATTTACAGAGGTTATTCAAGTATCCTGGTAAATAGTTAAACACCTTAAGACCATTATATTTAAAGGATGTTTCAAATAGTTTGATTTTGCTAGTAAGAGGTTTAATTTGTGCTTATTCCGGGTATGATGTGAATGTATTAGCAACATAATCAGAGACATTCGCCTTGATGTAAATCAGCAAGTTTTTCATATACAGACATGGTAAGGTCAAAATATTCAACTTGCGAAAATGTTCTTTGCAGCTAGCCGTCTTGGGGATACCAACCAAGATTCTTATTGCTCTTTTTTGTAGTTTAAACATTTTGGTGCTGTTTATAGCATTCCCCCATAATAGAAAAATAAGAGTTTGTAAAAGCTATACACAAATATATAATAGTGGGCAGAGAAATTCATGTGAACGTAACAGATTGTTATAATGTTCTGGCTTCACGAGTCATAGAAAGGAGAACGCATACTTGGTTGTTACAAAGCCGCCCAAGTGAACTAACGGGCGGATTCTTGATGGCAGCAGATATTTGCTTCCGTGCGGTTTTTCGGTGCGAGGTGTTGGCTGATAATTATTGTAAACGGCTGGCCGCTGGAGACGTGACGTAATAAACCTGGTTCGTGCATCCTTTATTGCGATTCCTGAAGGCCAAGTACTTACGAAGGAACCTCGAGTCTTTCATTGCTTTGGGCAACACGTGACGACCGCGAACCTGTTGTTGTTGCTGCTGCTGCTGCTTCTCTTATGATGGACATTTCAATACTTTGCGATCTCTGAATAAACATGAGTGCGCTTCTAATAATGTGGTCGCTCACACGAGTTTCTCTGCCCATGAGAAATGCACATATAATATCGTTGTATATTATAGAATCCGTATAAAAATATTGTATCTACGTTACGTTGTTCGAGATATTTTTATCTAGAAAACTGCTTAGTTACATACCACAACATTCACGTTTACGAGCTTTGAGATGTAAAACATCTGATGTGTTACACTCACATGACTTTCTCTACTCTTGAACAAAGTATTTTTAAAAACTCTTATTCTCCATCTATTTCATATTAATCGAGATAAAGATTTGCAGAAACGATCTTTAGACATGCAAAGAGAATTATATTTTAGACATAACGACCAGTTCTAAAAATATTTGACTATCGCTTAAGGCCTACTAGTTCCCCTTGTTTTGTATTTGCAAGGGCAATATAAGCACAGACATATCTCTTAATAGCTGGTTGCTATGTGCAGCACCATTCTCTTTGCCACAGATTAATACTCTTTGCATATCCAAGACAAAAAATGAATAACGAATTCCCATTTGAGAAAATAAGTATTGAAAAATTTAAGGGAATAACAAGCAATATCTCGAAAATATTTCATTCAACAACAAAAATGTATATGACATAAATTGTGTATTTTAACGCGATCTACATCTTTTGTGTAGTAAAATTTTGTCTATCCCTTATGGTTTACCAGTTATGCAAAAGTCGTTCAGAATGAAGAATACTTTTGGAAACATTCCCAGAAAATTCAAGATATACATTTTATTTGTCATGAAAATATCTTAAACATATGATATTTTAATCAAAATAGTAGGAGCCATTTTTGAGAAAATTAAAATTTTCGAAAAATGTTCCATGTAAAGGGTAATCTGGGGTGGGGGATTTTCTTAAAAACCTTCGTGTCGCATCTCTGGAAGATACTCAACCTAAATACCAAGTTTGGTGTTTATCTGACTGTTCGATTCTGAGTTATGCTGTTCACAGACAGACACACACGAACATGTTTCCAAAAATGCTTTTTTTTTATTCAGGGGGTCTCAAAACGTATATTTCCGGTGAAATCTCGGTATTGAATTTTTGGGTGGAATACAATACTTCCCCTACTTACTATACGTAGTAGAGAAAGTAATAAGAAACAAGTATCGTGAACTTTCAGCAGCTTCATCAGATAAAGTGTGAACATGCAGTATGGAATATCTGGAAAACGTTAACGCTATGGAAGAAATTACTCGACACAAATAGTTTGTTTTACTGATCTCTTTCTTTTTTATACCAAGTTTGTATTGATATCTTAGGATTTCAATTATACAATACTGCAGCAGATTAAATCACTAAAATATGACCTAAAAGATCTCAAATGTATTTTAATCAATATCATTAGAGCCGATTTTAGACAATTAAAAATAACGCGCAACTTTCCCTTTGTAAACGGTAGTTTGGGCTAGGGCAATTGTTTAAAAAGTCTTCCTTTGGCATGCTTAAACCGAGCTTGTGTCCGTATTTTCTGTGAAACCTCAGTATTCAAGCTTTGGATGGAACACAATACTCCTATAGATAAGAGGTATTATACAATCTGGCAAAGATTTATTAAGGGACACTGAAACAATTGACATTCTAATATGGGAAGCGAAACAGAAGCATATTAAAGTCCCAAACAGGGGAGAAAACATAAGATATGAAATTTCATTGCTGCAAAAAACGATAAACTTGATTTAGAGAAAGAGAAAGAACTGCATGTGCGCTTGTGATATGGAAGGAACCAGAATAAACTGGAAGAAACTAGTGGGAATTTTGAAGAAAATTGCTGAGGATTAGAATAAAAGAAGACACGTTAATCATTGTATGGGGGACAAAACGTAGCCAAGGTAATATAATACCTATAATACATTATATCGGAGGGACTTAAAGTAAGAAGAAGCGCACACCAAAGGAAAGATCCATATCACCCGCTCTGTTCAACGCCTACTTGGAGAACTGGGTAAAAAATCTGATGTGTTACACTCACATGACTTTCTCTACTCTTGTACAAATTATTTTTTCAAACGCTTATTCTCCATCTACTTCATGTTAATCGAGATAAACATTTGCAGACTCTATCTTATTGCTAATTTTCTTGTAGATGTAAGGGGAATATATATTTACAAGGGCAATATAGAAAAACAGTAGCCTTTAAGCACATACATATCTCTTAATAGCTGGTTGCTAGGTGCAGCACCATTCTCTTTCCCACAGATTAATACTCTTTGCATATCCAAGACAAAAAAATCTGATGTGTTACACTCACATGACTTTCTCTACTCTTGTACAATCTATTTTTACAAACGCCTATTCTCCATATGCTTTATGTTAATCGAGATATCGAGATACCAATCTTATTGCTAATTTTCTTGTAGATGCAAGGGGAATATAGTAGCTTTTAAGCGATGGTCAAATATTTTAACGCTGGTTGCTATGCGCGCATTCCATTCTCTTTGCAAGTCCAGGACATAAAAAAATGAATAACCAATTTGAGAAAAAGTATAAGTATTGGAAAATTTAAGGGAATAACAAGCAATATCTCGAAAACGGTTCACTCAACAAAAGAAATGTATATGACATAAGTTGTGTATTTTAACGAGATCTACATTTTTTGTATAGTAAAATTTTGTCTATCTCTTATGGTTTACCAGTTATGCAAAAGTCGTTCACAATGAAGAATACTTTTGGAGACATTCCCAGAAAATTCGAGATATACATTTCATTTCTCATGACATTATCTTAAACATATGATATTTTAATCAAAATCGTTAGAGCCATTTTTGAGAAAATTAAAATTTTCGAAAAATGTTCCATGTAAAGGGTAGTCTGGGGTGGGGGGATTTTCTTGAAAACCTTCGTGTCGCATCTCTGGAAGATACTGAACCTAAATACCAAGTTTGGTGTTTATCCGACTGTTCGTTTTTGAGTTATGCTGTTCACAGACACACAGACACACACACACACACACACACAGACACACACACAGACACACACACACACACACAGACACACACACGGACATGTTTCCAAAAATGCTTTTTTTGGATTCAGGAGGTCTCAAAACATGTATTTCCGGTGAAATCTCGGTATCGAATTTTTGGGTGGAATGCAATACTTCCCCTACTTACTATACGTAGTAGAGAAAGTAAAATGAATAACGAATTCCCATTTGAGAAAATAAGTATTGAAAAATTTAAGGGAATAACAAGCAATATCTCGAAAACGGTTCACTCAACAAAAGAAATGTATATGAGATAAGTTGTGTATTTTAACGCGATCTACATTTTTTGTGTAGTAAAATTTTGTCTATCTCTTATGGTTTACCAGTTATGCAAAAGTCGTTCACAATGAAGAATACTTTTAGAGACATTCCCAGAAAATTCGAGATATACATTTCATTTCTCATGACATTACCCTAAACATATGATATTTTCATCAAAATCGTTAGAGCCATTTTTGAGAAAATTAAAATTTTCGAAAAATCTTCCATGTAAAGGGTACTCTGGGGTGGGGGGATTTTCTTGAAAACCTTCGTGTCGCATCCTTGGAAGATACTGAACCTAAATACCAAGTTTGGTGTTTATCCGACTGTTCGTTTCTGAGTTATGCTGTTCACACACACACACACGGACATGTTTCCAAAAATTCTTTTTTTGGATTCAGGGGGTCTCAAAACATTTATTTCCGGTGAAATCTCGGTATCGAATTTTTGGGTGGAATACAATACTTCCCCTACTTACTATACGTAGTAGAGA
Organism: Deroplatys truncata; assembly: GCA_030765065.1. Taxonomy (NCBI): domain Eukaryota; kingdom Metazoa; phylum Arthropoda; class Insecta; order Mantodea; family Mantidae; genus Deroplatys; species Deroplatys truncata. The sequence goes on along the minus strand of CM060985.1, from coordinate 25,533,622 downwards.
AAGTAAAAATGCTTTCATTCAGTACCTTCACACCTATTTCGAGAATTTGCTGAAGAATTATTCCAGCCACCCAGTTCAACACCTACTTGGAAAATTGGGTAAAACTGCTTTCATTCAGTCCCTTCACACCTACTTGGAGAATTTGCTGAAGAATTATTCCACCCACCCAGTTCAACACCTACTTGGAAAATTGGGTAAAACTGCTTTCATTCGACCCCTTCAACACTTACTTGGAGAATTTGCTGAAGAATTATTCCACCCACCCAGTTCAACACCTACTTGGAAAATTGGGTAAAAAACGATTTCATTCAGCCCCTTCAACACCTAAGTGAAGAATTTGGTGAAGGATGCTTTCACGGAAAAGTTTATAAACAATACTTTCACCCACCCCGTTCGATACCTACTTCAAGATTTTGTGAAGAACTGTCTCCAAAAAAAAGGAGGAGGAGGAGGAGGAGGAGGAATGGTAGTGGATGAAAATATCAAAGCGCCTGAGATTTCCTAATAAAAGGCAGCCAACACAAGAGGAAAAGATCCTAATGAACTTGCTAACGGAGATAACTCGAAAGGGTGAGGAATACAGAATGAAAATAAATGACAGAAGAGTTAACACTTTCGAACTCGAGATGAAGCAACGGTGCAGATGGACAGCTTGGCGTGTATCATAAGTAGTAACATGTTACTGTCAAACAGGGAATAGCAATGTCCAAGGGCATTTTCTTTACAGAAAAAGAAGTCTTCTGTGGACCCTGGAAAAAGGAACTGGGGAAGAGATTAGTGAAATGTGACATGCATAGCGCGGAAACCTTGACGTTACGACAAGCGAGGAAATGCTTGGAAACTCCTGAAAATGGAATGGACTGGGACAGAAAAGAAAGAACTTACTAAGTAGTGTAGTATAAGGAATGACGAATGGTAAAACTGTTCACGGCAGAAGCTATCAGAACTCGGGATTATCCTATCGAATGGCAAGCTCGTGGTTGACACTGATTGTTTTCGTGATCACCAGCATTTATTTGAATGCATATTCTACATGAATCACTTAGTTCACGTTCCGTGAAACTGACAATACACATACAGAGAAGGGTGTCCAATTTTAACCTGCAGAAAGCAGTTACTTTTCTCCTACATCTTCCGCTACCCGTCGTATACACGCTATATTTCTAAACATTACAAAGTGTTGCAGTAGAGTTCATAAAATATTTACTTTAAAGGTATAGTATAAGTATTCCATGGTGTAATCATGAAATGGTCAGCTCTAGAGAAAGCCATTTCAGTAACGTCAGCATTAAAGACTTTGCGATTTCGTAAGCAGCGTGTGCAGTTTCTGCACGTGCTGTTGCAAAGAAAGCAGTGATAGTGTTCTCCAGGTCCTAACAGTCAGCAGCTTATCGACATTTGCGAGAATTTGACCCCGGGTCGGCAACCAGCACCACGTGAGTGAATGATCTTGGCTCCCATCGTCAGAGACTAAAATAAATAAAAAACAGTTGCCAAGCAAACGGCGGCACACTTACGTATTTCCGTGTTCCACTCTGTTCTTCCTCTTGCATTTTATGATCACCGCTTCCTTGCCGTCACTGTGGCAAATCAACAGTCCTGGACTCATGGCCCAACAAAGGAAAAATATGTCAAAGCGTTCTTCACTTAGAAAGGAATGGCTATGAAACATACCACCACCACTATCATTATCACAGCCATTATCACGACTACAATTACCACTACCACGACAACCATCACCACTACCACCACCGCCCTCATCGTTATGCAACCACATATCCATCACGATTAATACCAACACCATGACCGTCACTACTACATAACATCATCTCCATCTTTAACCCACCATTGTTGACATTAGCAACATCGCTACCATCATCAGCACTACCATTAACACTTTCATCACCACTACCACAACCATCACCACCATGCAAGTTGTCCTCCGTGGTCTAGGGCTGCCATGCTTTGTCTCTAGTTCCCGAGGTCGCGGGTTCAAACCCGCCAAGGGGCGATGGATGTTTTTTCGGTCGTAAAAATCTTTAGCATGGCTTCCATCGGAAGGGAAGTAAAGCCGGTGGTCCCGTGACGTATATCTACGGCACGTAAAAGAACCTCAAGCCTGATAAAGAGGCCTCTGAGCAAAATTTCCGGTCATTCACGCCCAATATAGAATGGGACGCTAAGGACCACAGTAGTTATAGAGCGTCCATAAATAAAACTCAGTTTAATTCAACCACCACGCCATCTTCGTCACCATTAGAACACCACCACCATTGCTATCACTACCTTCACCAGCAACACCACTACGACAACCACTACCATGCCACCTCCGTCACCATTAGAACACCACCACCATTGCTATCACTACCTTCACCAGCAACACCACTACCACAACCATCACCATGCCACCTCCGTCACCATTAGAACACCACCACCATTGCTATCACTACCTTCACCAGCAACACCACTACCACAACCATCACCATGCCACCTCCGTCACCATTAGAACACCACCACCATTGCTATCACTACCTTCACCAGCAACACCACTACCACAACCATCACCATGCCACCTCCGTCACCATTAGAATAACACCACCATTGCTGTCACTACCATCACCATGCCACCTCCGTCACCATTAGAACACCACCACCATTGCTATCACTACCTTCACCAGAGCACTACTACCACAACCATCACCATTAGAATACCACCACCATTGCTATCACTACCTTCACCAGCAACACCACTACCACAACCATCACCATGCCACCTCCGTCATCATTAGAATAACACCACCATTGCTGTCACTACCATCACCATGCCACCTCCGTCACCATTAGAACACCACCACCATTGCTATCACTACCTCCAGGTGAACACTACTATCACAACCATCACCATGCCACCTCGGTCAACATTAGAGTAACACCACCATTGCTATCACTATCTTCACCAGAACACTACTACCACAACCATCACCATGCCACCTCCGTCAACATTAGAGTAACACCACCATTGCTATCACTATCTTCACCAGAACACTACTACCACAACCATCACCATGCCACCTCCGTCAACATTAGAGTAACACCACCATTGCTATCACTATCTTCACCAGAACACTACTACCACAACCATCACCATGCCACCTCCGTCAACATTAGAGTAACACCACCATTGCTATCACTATCTTCACCAGAACACTACTACCACAACCATCACCATGCCACCTCCGTCAACATTAGAGTAACACCACCATTGCTATCACTATCTTCACCAGAACACTACTACCACAACCATCACCATGCCACCTCCGTCAACATTAGAGTAACACCACCATTGCTATCACTACCTCCACACCACTACAGCATCAGAACACCACACCACTGCCGCTATCACTACCAACTTGAACGCCACCAACACCGCTACTACTGCGCGATGTAGCAGCAATATTTGACTAAAACTGTACTGTTAACCAACAATTTATGTTAACCACGATCTCAGCTGCTTTAAGTGTGTGTAAGATTACTAAGTTTTGAACTGTATCAGAACAAATTTTATGAAGTTATCCATAATGTGCCTTTTACATTTAACAGTTTTCAGTGTTAACCTACGTATTTCCTATGTTCAGTTCCCTTTCACACTGAAGCAACGTACTTTACTTTTAAAACTTAACATGAAATAGGTTGACTTTACGTCAAATACACACACACACACATATATATATATATATATTATATATATATAATTTTTTACTGGGAAAATGTAGAATGATTTCTATTTGTTTGCTGTTACATAACTTAATTACGTACTTGGTTTTTGCAAAAGTATAAACAATCTGGTTTGGTTTTTAATGAATGCATATCAGCTTTGCATTAAAAATGTAAAATACAGCACAGTTTTTTCCTCGCGATACAATCTCACTGCTATACAAGAGGTTTAATTACACAATAGTTTTAATCTATATAAAAAAACTTCAAGTTTATTGAAACTCCGTATTAACATAACAGTGATCGAAATGTCAGGAAAATTGTAAGAAAATTGCATTGCGAAAAGTATTTTCATTATTACAAGTGATAACTGAAAAAAATTCAAAATTCAAACATGAAGCAGAATACTTATTACCCGCACTTTGAACACTTGCATTATGCCGTAAATATTGGAATAAATAAAACAATGCATTTTATATCTACAAGGAGTGATGTTAAAACTTAGCGCCCCCCTTCCTTTCTGAGCCAAATTTCACTCATATAATACAATGGAAGAGGCGGCTGGACCCTGCACAGTAATGTTCCAGAAAAGCAACATGGGTTGTTTCCATGATTCACAGTTAAAAAAAAAACAATAAAACATATTTCAGTAAAACGAGATCTAATAGTAACTGTAAAAACCTATCGTTAATAGGGCTTCATTTCATCATTTTTACTACATCAGGGAGAAGGTATTGTATTCCACACAAAAATTCGATTCCGAGATTTCAACGAAATACATGTTTTGAGGCCCCTGAATTTAAAAACAGCATATGTAGAAAAAGGCCCGTGTGTGTGTGTGTGTGTGTGTGTGTGTGTGTGTGTGTGTGTGTGTGTGTGTGTGTGTGTGTCTGTGAACAGCATAACTCAAAAATGAAATGTCGGATAAACACCAAACTTCGTATTCAAGCTCAGTATCTTCCAAAGGTGCGACACAAAGGTTTTCAAGAAAATTCCCATCCCAAACTACCCTTTGCATGAAAACTTTTTCGACATTTTTTATTTTCTCATAAGTAGCTCTAACAAATTTGATTAAAATAGCACATGTTTAATATATTTACAAGACAAAATATATACCTTGAATTTTCGGAGAATAGCCTGTATATAAGTGGTAAACGTTAAGCCATAGACGAAAACGTATTACACAAAAAATGTAGATCTCTTTAAAACATAAAATTTATTTAAAATAAATTTTTTGTGACATAAGCCATTTCTGAGATATCCGTTATTAATGGTTCAAGCTGTTCATTTCTTGGTCATACTCCTGTCCTGTCAACATGAAGTTGTTTCTCGCGATGTCATGAAAATAGTATAGAATTTTAAGGCAGCATATAGCGTCCAGTTGTTAAACATTTGACTATCACTGTTCTCTTTGTATCTATAATGAAATATGTAATGTAGCTGTTTCTGCAAAGGTTTATTTGGATTAAAAACTAGTAGACATAAAAATAAGCTTTAGTAAGAATAGTTTGTATACCCACTAGTAAACGATAGACGGTAGAGAAAGTCATATGAATGTATCACATCAGAATTTTTCTTACAGGAAGTCTTGCCTAAACTGAATCAGAATTAAGAGAACTTCACAGTCTACTTACAGAAAATTCAAGATATACATTTTATTTGACATGGCTGAAACTCAAGTAAAGTTTTCCTAGAAGGTCAGGAAAAATCCATGGAAATCTTAGTGTTGCTTCCTTTAAGGGAGATTAAAACTCTAACTCACAAAATTATATCTGCCAATTCATGACATTAAGACACTTTTGCAGAATGTAGATGCATGTCTTTTTAGTTCACTGATTTCGTTTTACACAATAAGTTTGTTTATATTGTCTACCACATAAAGGGTAGTTAAATTATATTCGAACCCACTCGCGTCCTCTCTCTACTGCGCGATACAGCCGGCAGTCGCCGGGGAAATTACGCCGGCAGAGGCGGACTAAAATCCTTACCTTATATAGATGCTGGAAATGTTGACCTTCTGCTCTCAAACAGGGAGCATATTCGTGTGAATATTCTCACTCGCTCTCCGAAGCTCAGCAGCAGGAATGCTTGTGATTTCTTGAACAATGTTTTCTCTAAGTTCCTGCAGTTTGCGAGGATTGGAACGATATATTTTGTCTTTTAAAGAACCCCATGAATAAAAATCACAACTCGTTAGGTCAGAAGAACGAGGGGGCTACAAATCAACACTCATTATTCTGCCAACAAACACCTCTCTTATTGCATGTAATGATTCGGCAGCCGTATGTGCTGTTGCAGAATCTTGCTGGAACCAACCATACCATCTCTCTTCTTCTGTCATGCGATTGCAAAATGGCCTCAGAATCTCTGATATCGCTCTGCATATACTGTATCATCAAAGAATATGGGCCCTATTATTCCTCTAACACTTATCGCACACCACACTCCAATTTTCTGATCATAATGAGGCGTTTCATCACAAGAATTCCTGCTGCTGAGCTTCGGAGAGTGAGCGAGAATATTTACACGAGATATGTTGCCTGTTTGAGAGCAGAAGGTCAACATTTCCAGCATCTATTATAAAGTAAGTCTTTTAGTCCGCCTCTGCCGGTGTAATTTCCCCGGCGACTGCCGGCTGTCTCCCGCAGTAGAGAGAAGCCGCGAGTGGGTTCGAATATAATTTAACTAGCCTATATTTAGTAAATACAAAAAATTATGTACCACCCAAAAATTCGATAACCAGAATTTAGCGCAAATGCAAATTGTAAGAAATGATAACACCAGTTACTGTGAAACACTATTTATTTGTCACCTAGACACTCAGCATAGCACAAACGTCACTTTTGGCACACACTCCGAACACAACACAACTGATCCGTCGAATTAAGTCACAAACTGAACTGCTGAATCACGACTCTCAACTAAACTGCACTGTCCTCACTTCCTCTGACAGAACCCAACTGACGTCCTGGCGAGCAGCCCCTTATATATGCCCCGCATACAAAGCAGTACTTTCCAAAGGAACCTAAAAGAACATGCCGAAACGAATGTTCCAGAACAGGTAAGCGACACATTTGGGCTACTATTCCACACTGCCTATTGTTCTATTGTTTCCGTACTCATTATTGCCCCGACGGCCGATCGAAAGCTTCACCCAAGTGCGGGGCCGAGGAACGCTTACCGGCGGCCCGTAGGCAAATCCACGCACGCGGTCACAATACGCATTTTGAGTCCCCTGAATCCAATTTTTAGAAAAAGATCTGCATGTCTGTCTATAAGCGATATAACACAAAAACAAATAGTCGTATTTAAGTTCAGTATCTTTCATGGATACGATATGAAAACCCCTCCATCCCAAATTACCCTTTACATGGTTCTAACTATTTTGATTAAAATACATTGCGTTTAGGATATTAACAGACTAATGAAATGTATATTTAGAAGTTCCTGGGAATAACCTGTGAGGTCTCCTCATTTGGAATGAATTTTGTATGACATTATATAACCGGTAAATCGTAAGAGATAGACAGAAGCAAGCTTATCACTCAAAAAAACGTATATCTGTAAACACGAGTTATTAGAAATAACTTTTTTGTGACATCAGCCTTTACCGAGATATCTCTTATTAATGGTTTGAATTTTTCAATACTTGTTTTTTGAAGTGGCCGCCATTCAGTTGTTTCTCGCGATATCATAGAAAGAGTAGTATGGGGATTCAAGATCTGCTTTTAAACATATGGCTATCACTTATGACATCTACATCTACAAAAAAGTGCAAATGGAGCAATTTCTGCAAAGGTTTATCTCGATTAAGTTTATAGAAGCACATAGAAATAAGGGATAGTGATAACGAAAGTCATGTGAATGTAACTCATCAGATATTTTTTTCTTAGTCATGCAAGGAGCATGGAATTTCAAAGCCAACATTATAGGGACCCACTTTTTAAACATATGACTATCAACCAAATATGTAATGAAAGACATTTGTGAAAGCGTTTAACTTGAAGCAGTTACAAGAATAAGCTTCTGCAGAAGAGTGGTCAGAGAAAGTGATGTGAACTAAACATAATCATTTTTCTTTGATTCGCCATTAGCGAGATATTGGTTGGAATGTTTCTCGAAACCAGCACATCACTTGATAACGTTTATCTCAATTAACATGAAACAGATACAAAAATAAGCTTTGCTACGAATAGTTTCTGGAGGATATATGCTAAAATGAAGGATGAATGGCGAGGAAAGTCATGTGAATGTGACACAACATATATTTCTCAATTACGCACCTTTTTGAGTAAGTTTTACCAACAATTACTTTTTCTGTAAAAGCAACCAAGTACCTTGTTAACACCAAAGTATATCACAAGTTCTATCAATTTAATTTAGGTAGAAGTTGAGGTCGATGAACGTTGCGGCTACCCCTTCCCCCTTGGAAGTTATAGGCTTTAGAGAGGAAGTCCCTAACATTCTCAAGCTCGAAGACCCGTCCCAGTGCTGGAGCCGGCGATGAACGACCCGCCAATTGTTCGACACGAAAGATGACAAGGAAAATGATGGAAAGCAAATCGTGGTAGAGAAGACACCAACCCAGCATCGGGTAAACTACGAAAAACCCATGGGTCAGATGGGCAGTCCAGTCCAGGACCTCCCGAATGCGTCAACACCTCGCTCGGATTAATTTAGTAATCTTCAATTGTTTCTGAGAAAAGGATCAGAAAGTGTCATTCACAGAAAACGGCTGTTCAGAGCAAAACGGAGGAAACAAAGTCATCTATTTGGGCACATAGAGCTGCCATATTTAACAGTTGGCCCGATTTGTAGAGCAAAGCTTCTCCTAAAACGGGAGCTAACATTTACCTCTCTACTCCAAAGGGTGTAGGAGGTAGGATTTTGCTTTCCTGTGAAGTGTGGCAGAATTCAGATACAAAATGGTAGGTACAGTACTGTTTGAAATATATTAAAATACAAGTCTGACGTTACAAAGATAGAAACATATCAAATCAAAGCGAGATTCAAACTTAATAAGATTGCACAAAAACTGAAAATTATTCGACCCAAAGCAAAGTTTTGGTTATTTACTGCTCGAGCTACAGGATATTGATAAATGTTGTATGTACCAGTCACAATGAGATGACAGTCTATGTGAAAAAGTAGAATAAAAGGTCACATTTATCTTGTACTACTGCACAGGTACAGGGAGATCAGTCATTGTGGAAATTCAAGATATTCTTCTACCTTTCCTTTGTGTAGATTTTTGAGGTCGTGGGTGGGGACGTGATGCAATGGTGTTATGTTCACATTGCGAGATAGGCCTCTAGCTGATTTCACTTTAGACATTTGGAAATTATTTTCAAACTCAGAACATAGAATCATTATTACCGTAAAAATCTGACGTGGTACGTTCACATCACTTTCTCTACCCAATCTTCAACAAACTATTATTACAAAGGCTTGTTCTTCTATGTGCTTCATGCTAATCGAGATAAAAATTTGAGGAAATTATCTTATTTCATATTTCTTGTAAATGCAAGGTTATTAAATTGAAGTAAATGAGGTTTATTTATGGACGCTCTTTAATTGCTTTGGTCCTTAGCGTCGCATTCTATATTGCGTAAAAGACCAGTAATTTTGCTCAGGGGCCTCTTTATCAGGCTTGAGGTTCTTTTACATGCCGTAAGACGATACAGGCACACCGGCTTTACTTCCCTTCCGAAGGAAGCCATGCTAAGGATTTTTACGCCCGAAAGCCGGATTTGAATCCGCGACCTCGGGAACTAAAGGCTAGCAAGGTAAGTACCACACCACGGAGGAGGACACAAGGTCATTACGGGAATACAGTAGGTTTGACTGATAGTGAAATGTGTTAAGAGGTGTTCGTTATGCTATATGGCTTTGAAATTCCGTTCTAGTTGCTTCCCCCCCCCCGCCCGCACAAAACAAATAGTGGGTTTCCTTTTCAGAAAAGTATAAGCATTTGAAAATTCAAACCATTAACACAGAATATTCCGGAAATGGTGTTAACGCAGCAAAAAATTTAATTTTTTATAAATTGTGTCTGTCAACGAAATCTACATTTTCATGTAGTAAGTCGTCTTTCGTGGACTAGTGGTACCGTGCTAGCCTCTAGTTCCCAAGGTCGCGGGTTCAAACCCGGCGGAGGGCGATGGATTTTTTCGGGCGTAAAAATCCTTAGCATGGCTTCCTTCGGAAGGGAAGTGAAGCCGGTGGTCCCGTGTCGTAGATTTACGGCACGTAAAAGAAGCTCAAGCCTGATAAAGAGGCCTCTGAGCAAAATACCGATCTTTCACGCCCAATATAGAATGGGACGCTAAGGACCATAGTAGTTAAACAGCGTCCATAAATAAAACTGAATATATTTACCGTGTAGTAATATTTTGCCCTGTCTCTTACGGTTTACAAATTACAAAATGAACAGGACTTCAGAGGATATTCCCGGAACATTCAAGATATACATTTTATTTTTCACGAAAATAGCGTAAATATGTGGCATTGTAATCAAAATCCTTAGAGCCATATTTTAGAAAATTAAAAATAACGAAAAATATTTCATGTAAAGGATAGTTTGGGATGGGGTGATTTTCTTGAAAATCTTCGTGTCATATCTTTTAAAAATGCTGAACACCAACTTTGGTGTTTAGCGAACTTTTCGTTTTTTCAATTCACATATACGCATGCACTTCTTTCTAAACATTCTTTATGAGAGGTTTACAGGGGCCTCAAAACATGTATTTTGGGTGAAATCTCGTCAACGTATTTTTGGTTTGCATGCAGTATTTCCTGCACTTACCGTAAGAATGTAGTAGAGAAAGTAAAATGTACCTGACTAATAATTTTCACACCTCTGTACATTCTTTTTTTTTTAATCTTTAATCTCTCCTTAAAGAGAGCTTAACTTGTACAAATTTGGTATGCTGTACACACACGTAAGCACTTTTGTGTAAAATTGAGATTAAATGTCATGTGTCAGTACGCAGGCATAGCGCTGGAGCTGCAGGTATATTTGTGAGGAAAATTCGAGCGAGTACAAGAAACCACCAGAGGGCTGGTTGCCTGTCCTCGGCATACCAAGCGGCACGACTGTCTGGTGCACTTTGCCAAGTAACAAAAAACAACTAGCTCGCCTGTCCAACTGAATTTCGGTCTGGGATGATACGAGAGATGCAGTGGCGGATTTGATGCACCAGTGTTATTGTTACCAGTGGAATGATAGAGGAGATCTTTAAACGTGGACTTCGGTTGTTATCTACATCTTGCGCAGTTTCAACACCTACCTCAGAGATAAGCACATTACCTCAACATTTAACGTAATGCTTTGTGAAAACCGTTTAATTTTCAATGGGGTTCCCTCCCCTTCAGCAGCAGTTTAATGTATAAAACTAACATATAGTTAACATTATTCTGACCGTTGAAAATAAATCTATATGTTGAAGGATTATGATACGGATGGACAAAAGCACAATAATAATCGAAACTCAAAACAATAATGGAAACGTAATCTTACCCTTCAGCAACTGTTTCACACATCTGGGAAAAAAAAACAACACACAACATTGGAGTACTTCAGATTACAACGAAATAATTCTTCACAAAAATCTGATGTGTTACATTCACATGACTTTCTCTACCCTCTATCAATTACTAGTGGGTATACAAACTATTGCTATGAAAATTTATTTATCTATCCACTTCATTTTAATTGAGTAAAATCTTCGCAGAAATACCTACATTACACATTTCGTTATAGATACAAAGAGAACAGCGATAGTCAAATGTTTAAGAACTGAACGCTATATGCTGGCCTTAAAATTCCATACTGTTTACATGCAATCGCGAGAAACAACTGAATGTCGACAAATTTAAAAAATATTTACAAAAGTCTTGAACAATTTGAACCATTAACAACGGTTATCTCGGAGATTACTGGTTTAAAATAAATTGGTTTTAGGTTTTAAAGAGATCTAAATTTTTTGTATACGTTTTTGTTTATTGCTTAGCTTTACCAATTATAAGAACTTCTCAGATTATTCCCAGAAAATGCAAAATACGTATTTTATTTTACAGTAAAATGGCTTTAATATATGGTATTTGAATCAAAATCGTTACAGCAATTATGGCGAAAATAAAACATCTTTCCATGTAACGGCTAGTTTGTGGGGGGGCGTAGATTTTCTTGAAAATCTTTATGTCGCATGTTTGGAAGATACTGAACTTACATACCAGGTTTGGTATTTATCAAACGTTTCGTTTTTGAGTTATTCTCTTCACAAACACGCGCGCGCGCGGACACGCACCTTTTTCTGCGTGCTAATGAAAGTAAAAATATGCAAACTGCAGAAAAATATTTGTTTCATATTTCGTCGTATTTAAGTATTCTCAGCCTCTTTTTTTTAACCTTTTGTGCAAACAAGAACAAACTGACTGTGTGCGTGTTATTCTCAGAGATAAAGTACCACGACTACTGCATTAAGAACTATATGCAAACTTTAACACTGCTTAATGAAAGACAATACCGTACTATAGAATTCAAGAAAAGTTTTTAAAAATCCTGCGAAGCGAGTTTTGCTCCAAGCGTAGGTTTCTGCCACACTTTATATAAAGTAGTATATTTTGGAAAATACAAATATCACGCATTCACACACACAAAAACTACATGATCATGCAGACACGCACACACATATCTATGACCACGCACCCACACACGTAGCTACACTATCATGCAGACACGCACACACATATCTATGACCACGCACCCACACACGTAGCTACACTATCATGCAGACACGCACACACATATCTATGACCACGCACCCACACACGTAGATACACGCTCATGCAGGCACGCAAACACACATCTATGATCACGCACTCATACACGCGTAGATACACGCTCATGCAGACACGCACACACATATTTATGATCACGCACTCAAACACGTAGCTACACGCTCATGCAGACACGCACATACATAACTGTGATCACGCACTCAAACACGTAGCTACACGCTCATGCAGACACGCACACACATATTTATGATCACGCACTCAAACACGTAGCTACACGCTCATGCAGACACGCACATACATAACTATGACCACGCACTCACACAGGTAGCTTCACGCTTATGCAGGCACGCAAACACACATAACTATGATCACGCACTCACACACATGGCTGTCCGGTCATGAGACAGCACTCACACACGTAGATACACGCTCATGCAGGCACGCACACACATAACTATGACCACGCACTAACACACATGGCTGTCCGCTCATGAGACAGCACTCACACACGTAGATACACGCTCATGCAGGCACGCACACACATAACTATGACCACGCACTCACACACGTAGATACACGGTCATGCAGGCACGCACACACATAACTATGACCACGCACTCACACACGTAGATACACGCTCATGCAAGCACGTACACACATAACTATGACCACGCACTCACACATGTAGATACACGCTCATGCAGGCACGCACACACATAACTATGACCACGCACTCACACACGTAGATACAGCTCATGCAGGCACGCACACACATATCTATGACCACGCACTCACACACGTAGATACACGCTCATGCCGGCACGCACACACATAACTATGACCACGCACTCACACACGTAGATACACGCTCATGCAGGCACGTACACACATAACTATGACCACGCACTCACACACGTAGATACAGCTCATGCAGGCACGCACACACATAACTATGACCACGCACTCACACACGTAGATACACGCTCATGCAGGAACGCACACACATAACTATGACCACGCACTCACACACGCAGATACACGCTCATGCAGGCACGTACACACATAACTATGACCACGCACACACATGTAGATACACGCTCATGCAGGAACGCACACACATATCTATGATCACGCACTCACACACGTAGATACACGCTCATGCCGGCACGCACACACCTAACTATGACCACGCACTCACAGACGTAGATACACGCTCATGCAGGAACGTACACACATAACTATGACCACGCACTCACACACGTAGATACACGCTCATGCAGGCACGTACACACATAACTATGACCACGCACTCACACACGTAGATACACGCTCATGCAGGAACGCACACACACATAACTATGACCACGCACTCACACATGTAGATACACGCTCATGCAGGAACGCACACACATATCTATGATCACGCACTCACACATGTAGATACACGCTCATGCAGGAACGCACACACATATCTATGATCACGCACTCACGCACGTAGATACACGCTCATGCCGGCACGCACACACATATCTATGACCACGCACTCACACACGTAGATACACACTCATGCAAGTACGCAAACACACATCTATGATCACGCACTCACGTAATTACAGGCTCAAGCAGGCACGCTCACACATATCTATGACCACGCACTCACAACACGTAGATACACGCTCATGCCGGCACGCACACACATATCTATGACCACGCACTCACACACGTAGATACACACTCATGCAAGTACGCAAACACACATCTATGATCACGCACTCACACATGTAGATACACGCTCATGCAGGCACGTACACACATATCTATGATCACGCACTCACACATGTAGATACACACTCATGCAGGCACGCTCACACATATCTATGATCACGCACTCACACATGTAGATACACGCTCATGCAGGCACGTACACACATATCTATGATCACGCACTCACACATGTAGATACACGCTCATGCAGGCACGCTCACACATATCTATGATCACGCACTCACACATGTAGATACACGCTCATGCAGGCACGTACACACATAACTATGACCACGCACTCACACACGTAGATACACGCTCATGCAGGAACGCACACACATATCTATGATCACGCACTCACACACGTAGATACACGCTCATGCAGGCACGCACACACATATCTATGATCACACTCACACACGTAGATACACACTCAAGCAGGCACGCTCACACATATCTACGACCACGCACTCACACACGTAGATACACGCTCAAGCAGGCACGCTCACACATATCTATGACCACGCACTCACACACGTAGATACACGCTCAAGCAGGCACGCTCACACATATCTATGACCACGCACTCACACACGTAGATACACGCTCAAGCAGGCACGCACACACATAACTATGACCACGCACTCACGTAATTACAGGCTCAAGCAGGCACGCTCATACATATCTATGATCACGCACTCACACACGTAGATACACGCTCATGCAGGCACGCTCACACATATCTATGATCACGCACTCACACACGTAGATACACACTCAAGCAGGCACGCTCACACATATCTACGACCACGCACTCACACACGTAGATACACGCTCAAGCAGGCACGTACACACATAACTATGACCACGCACTCACACACGTAGATACACGCTCATGCAGGAACGCACACACATATCTATGATCACGCACTCACGTAATTACAGGCTCAAGCAGGAACGCACACACATATCTATGACCACGCACTCACGTAATTACAGGCTCAAGCAGGAACGCACACACATATCTATGATCACGCACTCACGTAATTACAGGCTCAAGCAGGAACGCTCATACATATCTATGACCACGCACTCACGTAATTACAGGCTCAAGCAGGAACGCTCATACATATCTATGACCACGCACTCACGTAATTACAGGCTCAAGCAGGAACGCTCATACATATCTATGACCACGCACTCACGTAATTACAGGCTCAAGCAGGAACGCTCATACATATCTATGACCACGCACTCACGTAATTACAGGCTCAAGCAGGAACGCTCATACATATCTATGACCACGCACTCACGTAATTACAGGCTCAAGCAGGAACGCTCATACATATCTATGACCACGCACTCACGTAATTACAGGCTCAAGCAGGAACGCTCATACATATCTATGACCACGCACTCACGTAATTACAGGCTCAAGCAGGAACGCTCATACATATCTATGACCACGCACTCACGTAATTACAGGCTCAAGCAGGCACGCTCATACATATCTATGACCACGCACTCACACACGTAGATACACGCTCATGCAGGAACGCACACACATATCTATGATCACGCACTCACGTAATTACAGGCTCAAGCAGGAACGCACACACATATCTATGACCACGCACTCACGTAATTACAGGCTCAAGCAGGAACGCACACACATATCTATGACCACGCACTCACGTAATTACAGGCTCAAGCAGGCACGCTCATACATATCTATGACCACGCACTCACACACGTAGATACACGCTCATGCAGGAACGCACACACATATCTATGACCACGCACTCACACACGTAGATACACGCTCATGCAGGCACGTACACACATAACTATGACCACGCACTCACACACGTAGATACACGCTCATGCAGGAACGCACACACATATCTATGACCACGCACTCACACACGTAGATACACACTCATGCAGGAACGCACACACATATCTATGACCACGCACTCACGTAATTACAGGCTCAAGCAGGCACGCTCATACATATCTATGACCACGCACTCACACACGTAGATACACGCTCATGCAGGAACGCACACACATATCTATGACCACGCACTCACACACGTAGATACACGCTCATGCAGGAACGCACACACATATCTATGACCACGCACTCACACACGTAGATACACGCTCATGCAGGCACGTACACACATATCTATGACCACGCACTCACACACGTAGATACACACTCATGCAGGAACGCACACACATATCTATGACCACGCACTCACACACGTAGATACACGCTCATGCAGGAACGCACACACATATCTATGACCACGCACTCACACACGTAGATACACACTCATGCAGGAACGCACACACATATCTATGACCACGCACTCACACACGTAGATACACGCTCATGCAGGCACGTACACACATATCTATGACCACGCACTCACACACGTAGATACACGCTCATGCAGGAACGCACACACATATCTATGACCACGCACTCACGTAATTACAGGCTCAAGCAGGCACGCTCATACATAACTATGATCACGCACTCACGTAATTACAGGCTCATGCAGGAACGCTCACACACATCTATGATCACGCACTCACGTAATTACAGGCTCAAGCAGGCACGCTCATACATATCTATGATCACGCACTCACGTAATTACAGGCTCAAGCAGGCACGCTCACACACATCTATGATCACGCACTCACGTAATTACAGGCTCAAGCAGGCACGCACACACATATCTATGATCACGCACTCACGTAATTACAGGCTCAAGCAGGAACGCTCACACACATATCTATGACCACGCACTCACGTAATTACAGGCTCATGCAGGAACGCTCACACACATATCTATGACCACGCACTCACGTAATTACAGGCTCAAGCAGGAACGCTCACACATATCTATGACCACGCACTCACGTAATTACAGGCTCAAGCAGGAACGCTCACACACATATCTATGACCACGCACTCACGTAATTACAGGCTCAAGCAGGCACGCTCATACATATCTATGATCACGCACTCACGTAATTACAGGCTCAAGCAGGCACGCTCACACACATCTATGATCACGCACTCACGTAATTACAGGCTCAAGCAGGCACGCACACACATATCTATGACCACGCACTCACGTAATTACAGGCTCAAGCAGGAACGCTCACACACATATCTATGACCACGCACTCACGTAATTACAGGCTCAAGCAGGAACGCTCACACACATATCTATGACCACGCACTCACGTAATTACAGGCTCAAGCAGGCACGCTCACACACATCTATGATCACGCACTCACGTAATTACAGGCTCAAGCAGGCACGCTAATACATATCTATGACCACGCACTCACGTAATTACAGGCTCAAGCAGGAACGCTCATACATATCTATGACCACGCACTCACGTAATTACAGGCTCAAGCAGGCACGCTCACACACATCTATGATCACGCACTCACGTAATTACAGGCTCAAGCAGGCACGCTCATACATATCTATGACCACGCACTCACACACGTAGATACACGCTCATGCAGGAACGCACACACATATCTATGACCACGCACTCACACACGTAGATACACACTCATGCAGGAACGCACACACATATCTATGACCACGCACTCACGTAATTACAGGCTCAAGCAGGAACGCTCACACATATCTATGACCACGCACTCACGTAATTACAGGCTCAAGCAGGCACGCTCATACATATCTATGACCACGCACTCACGTAATTACAGGCTCAAGCAGGCACGCTCATACATATCTATGACCACGCACTCACGTAATTACAGGCTCAAGCAGGCACGCTCATACATATCTATGACCACGCACTCACACACGTAGATACACGCTCATGCAGGAACGCACACACATATCTATGACCACGCACTCACGTAATTACAGGCTCAAGCAGGAACGCACACACATATCTATGACCACGCACTCACGTAATTACAGGCTCAAGCAGGAACGCTCACACATATCTATGACCACGCATTCACGTAATTACAGGCTCAAGCAGGAACGCACACACATATCTATGACCACGCACTCACGTAATTACAGGCTCAAGCAGGCACGCTCATACATATCTATGACCACGCACTCACACACGTAGATACACGCTCATGCAGGAACGCACACACATATCTATGACCACGCACTCACACACGTAGATACACACTCATGCAGGAACGCACACACATATCTATGACCACGCACTCACGTAATTACAGGCTCAAGCAGGCACGCTCATACATATCTATGACCACGCACTCACACGTAGATACACGCTCATGCAGGAACGCACACACATATCTATGACCACGCACTCACACACGTAGATACACACTCATGCAGGCACGTACACACATATCTATGACCACGCACTCACGTAATTACAGGCTCAAGCAGGCACGCTCATACATATCTATGACCACGCACTCACACACGTAGATACACGCTCATGCAGGAACGCACACACATATCTATGACCACACACTCACACACGTAGATACACACTCATGCAGGAACGCACACACATATCTATGACCACGCACTCACACACGTAGATACACGCTCATGCAGGAACGCACACACATATCTATGACCACGCACTCACACACGTAGATACACACTCATGCAGGAACGCACACACATATCTATGACCACGCACTCACACACGTAGATACACGCTCATGTAGGTACGCACACACATATCTATGACCACGCACTCACACACGTAGATACACACTCATGCAGGAACGCACACACATATCTATGACCACGCACTCACACACGTAGATACACGCTCATGTAGGTACGCACACACATATCTATGATCACGCACTCACGTAATTACACGCTCATGTTGGCACGCACATACATGCATCTACTCTCACCGGACCTTTTTTTTAATGCTCTTGTTTTATCCAAGGGGCTTAAACCTGTTTGCAGTAAAATCTGGATATGCAGTATTCGCCTGCTTGTCGAACGTGTGAGGCAGAGAGAGAGAGAGAGAGAGAGAGAGAGAGAGAGGGAGAGAGAGTAATTTAATGTGATTGCGGTCAATGTGCGGACTTCCCTGCAAGTTCGATTCCCAGGTGCGGACTTGTTGAGGACCATTCCCTGGCTTCTGCAAAATGTGGACGTACCCAATAGTCCCGAGTTGACTACCGCGATTAAAGAGGCCTACAAATAAAACAATAAATAGGGCATAATTAAATATAAAGGTAATGCCTGTGGTTAAGAGGGAATCAGTGACCCATTTGTAAAAAATTATTATAGTCGAACCTTTAAAAATATTCTTCAGTATCAACTATTATTAAGTTAATTATGAAAAAATGGACCTAAAGCTTAACATTTATGGTTTAGTTAACAATTACAGTTGTAAATCTGGTAACCATTTCAACTTCCCTGAAAATTTCGCATTATTTCATTTTAACACTTTAGGGCCGTCTGGATACGTTTGTGACATCATGTCAGCAACAAAACGTGCTGAAGAAACAGCTGAAATATGTACATTAGTGTTTCCATTTACCCAGGGGTTTGGAGAGTGAAGTAAATGTACTTACACAACTAGGGGTGCGTTTTTTAATTTTCTTTGCGTGTAAATTGTTCGCACAGCTTTAATGTTCCACCCCTGGTTAGGGAGTAGCGTGTCGGGCTCGAAGTCGGTGATGCGTGTGTTTGCTAACAGTGACCCACTACCGTTTATAGCTAATTCAACTATTCTCAGAAAGCCTTATTTTTCTGTCTGCCTCATGTAAATAGAGATAAACCTTTGCACAATCACATTTCGCTGCAGGGAAGCGACGCGATAGTCAAATGTCGTCCTCGTTTTCAACGCTCCCCGTGTGACTTTCGGGGTTTACCTCATTCCATCAAGCGATGACTGGGCGCATGCGCAATCGGTAGGGTGACGAGGAGGATGCAGGTGGAATGAGAGGACCTACAGCATTTACCGTGGACTCCAATACTCCACAACTCAGAGATGAAGGCGTGGATAAGCCTTAAAATTGCCACCCACCACAACCGGGAATCGAATCCCGGACGCTCAGTACGAGAGCCGGAACGAAACCACTGCGCTACCCCGGCACCCGCGATAGTCAACTGTTTAAATGTGGGACGTTCTCTACATATCATCGCGACAACAGCTGAATGCGAAAACACTAAAAAAAAGTAAGTATTACAAAATTCAAATCAATAACAGCGAGTATGCCACAATAAAAGTTATTTAAAATAAATTGTGTGTTTTGAAGATATCTACATTTGTAGTACGATGTTATCTATCTCTTGTGGTTTACCCGTTATACACAATTCCTGGCGAACGAAGAGGACTTCACAGGCTATTCCCAGAAAATTCAACACATACAGTTTGTCATGTAAACTCCTTTAATATGTCATATTTTAATAAATATCGTTCTAGACGCTGCCAGTAAAAATTAGTTTGGGGCGAGGGGAATTTATTGAAAATCTTCGTATCGCATTTTTGGAAGACAATGTACTTTAAATGTCAAATATAGCATGTTCATTTTTAGTTATGCTGTTCCAGACAGACAGATAGACAGACTCACACACACACACACACACACATATATATATATATATATATATATATACCTCTTTTTTCTAAAAATCTTTTTTTATTTCCGGTGAAATCTCGATATCGAATTTTTGGATGACATGCAATACCTTCTCTGTCTACTAGGTACGTGGAAGGGAAAGTAAACAAGGCAAAAGTATTGAAGAATTCAAACCAGAAATAACGATATCTCGGAAATGACTGGTGTCACACAAAAATTGACAATTCAGTATGTACATATTATTTGCCATGTTCACCGTATGGTATTTTAATAAAATATGTTAGGGGCATTTTTGAGAAAATGAACCATGTCTAAAAATCTTCGACGTAAAGGGTTGTTTGGGGTGGGAAATCTTCTTCAAGACTCTCTTGTCACATTCTTGGAAAATTCTGAACTTAGATACTAACCTTGGTATTTATTCTATATTTCTTTCCTGAATTATGTTGTTCATAGATACTCACACACAGGAACTTATTCTGAAGATTACTTTTTTTTAATCGAGGGACCTCAAAACGTGTATTGTCGAAATGTCCATATCGAATTTTTGTGTGGAATGCAGCACTTCCTTTACATACTGTCGATAAGCAGCAGAAAAAGTACAAAACATGCACGCTAAAACATGCAAATTATTTTAAACAATCCTGCTTACTGTCTTGGCTATTTGTTTCCTGTTGTTCGTTTAGATTATCCAATGTTTTAACCAATTCATTTTTAAAATGTCCGCTCTTTTGTTTATCGTGATGTCATTAAAACAGTGCCCAATTTCAAGTCCAGATATATATTAGACATTTGACTGCGCCATATCCTCCTGTGTGGTTTCAATATAACAAGAGTCCGGTCAATCTGACTCATGGGATATTCAGGACCATATAAATCGGTAAAGGAAGGCGATGTCACAACTAAGGTCACCTGACTGATATAAGCATGGAACAGCAAACACACCAACACAAGAGGTTCCGGCGTCGGATACAAAGAAACCATGTGGAAAGTGAAGGGTTCTGCGAATTATTAGAAAGTTGTGGTTTGTAACAATATTGATATATGAATTACTACAAAGTTGTGGTTTGTAAGGAATATTGATATATCAATTACTATAAATTTGTGATTTGTAAGAATATTGATATATGAATTACTATAAAGTTGTGGTTTGTAAGAAATATTGATACCTATATCAATTACTATAAAGTTGTGATTTGTAAGAATATTGATATATGAATTACTATAAAGTTATGATTTGTAACAATATTGATATATGAATTACTATAAAGTTGTAGTTTATAAGAATATTGATATATGAATTACTATAAAGTTGTGATTTGTAACAATATTGATATATGAATTACTATAAAGTTGTGATTTGTAACAATATTGATATATGAATTACTATAAAGTTGTGATTTGTAACAATATTGTTATATCAATTACTATAAAGTTGTGATTTGTAAGAATATTGATATATGAATTACTATAAAGTTGTGATTTGTAAGAATATTGATATATGAATTACTATAAAGTTGTGATTTGTAAGAATATTGATATATGAATTACTATAAAGTTGTGATTTGTAAGAATATTGATATATGAATTACTATAAAGTTGTGATTTGTAAGAATATTGATATATGAATTAATATAAAGTTGTGGTTTGTAAGAATATTGATATATGAATTACTATAAAGTTTTGGTTTATAAGAAATTGATATGTGAATTACTACAAGGTTGTGATTTGTAAGAATATTGATATGTGAATTACTACAAGGTTGTGATTTGTAAGAATATTGATATATGAATTACTACAAGGTTGTGATTTGTAAGAATATTGATATGTGAATTACTACAAGGTTGTGAGTTGTAAGAATATTGATATATGAATTACTACAAGGTTGTGATTTGTAAGAATATTGATATGTGAATTACTACAAGGTTGTGATTTGTAAGAATATTGATATATGAATTACTACAAGGTTGTGATTTGTAAGAATATTGATATGTGAATTACTACAAGGTTGTGAGTTGTAAGAATATTGATATGTGAATTACTAAAAAGTTGTAGTTTGTAAGATTACTGGTACTGGTGTGGTAAAACATTTTATCTTTGATCATTGTCAAACAAATAGGTATTAATTTCCTTTGTCAAAGTATGAGGCAGTATTTTTAACACTTAAATGATTTCAGTCAAATTATATAAAATGCAAATTCAATAACAGCCCGGCTTGAAGCAATATGTGTATGTAATAATTTGTAAAATATATATAACAGTCATTGCATATGCTTATATTATTGTAAACATGTTCAATAATGTTATGTGAATGCATTACGTAATTTAATAATGTAGAAGCTGTGAGAAATAGGTCAAGTAGCTAACAAAGAGGTAACAATTAGGTAACCTTGAGGCAATAATGAGTAAGAATGTTTAATAATGCTACTAGTCATTATTGGAGTAACAATAATATAATTTTAGTGACAGTGTATAAAATAGCCAATCAACGACCAGAAAAAGCTTTAGTTAAATGAAGGTATTCTATTGGAGTAGGATTAACCAATCAGAGACTTGAAATACAGGAATTTACAAAGTTTAGGCGGTTGAAATCAGTTCATTTGCCTGCAGACAGTGCTCATAACTGGATGCGTTGCTTGTGCGTCCTTAAGAAATATATGTATTCGTGTGAGACGAAAAATAAGTTTACGTGTTAAAAAGTATAATTAATTAATAACAAGAATCTCACAGCTCTCTGTATCAGTGAAGTGTTATTTAAATCGTATCAAGTATTAATAAAAGGAGTGAAGTAAACATTATAATCCGTGTAAGCCTACATTCTTAGTCGTATCACAATCCTGCTGTCTCTAACAAATACTGACGCAACCATGACAAACATAAATATAACATTTAAAGAAACAGTTAAATTACAAAGTTAATATTTTTTTAAACTTGGGGCAAAGGCCACCTGAAAGTACATTCGGGGCGAAGGCTACCGGAAACTGTTAAACATACGTGAGATTGCAACTACTACAAGTTCGGCTCCCCAACAGTTGAAATATAATACAACTCCTACAGAAAATAAAAGACAATTCACCTTCTTCAAATTGGCTTCCATACGTGGGGCAAATAACAATATAACTCCTACAATAAAAATACTTCTTCAAGTATGTTTAAGCTAAGGATGTCTTTTTTTCTGTAGGATATTTTCTTAGTGTAGTGAAATGTTGTGATGCGCGCACGTGAACATCGACTCCCTGCCTCTTGTAGAAATATTTCTGTCTTCAGTGTCTCTCCCCCACCGCTCCCAAACGAGACATAATTTGCTGCTGGGTTGTATTCTCTACAAATATAAAGATATAAATTAGCATTAAGGTCTGCAAGGAACGCTTCACAGGGATTGTGAAGAGAAAGAAGAGAGCATGTTTAGTGGGAAAGTAATTTGCGTCAACAATGTCATAAAAGTCATCTAATTTGTTTTTATCTTGACATCGAGCTATGCGAATATTGACTGTGTTCGGTGTGTATATACACTGCCGTTTGTAAAAATTGCAAAACCAAGAAAGAATTTCCCGAACAACTCCAAACTTGGTGGAAATATAGAAGAGTGTGCAAGCAATAAGTGATTGGGTTTGCAGAGAGATGGGGTACACGTAGGCCGAGCAAAGCCCTCTCGTGTCTGATAAGGTCAGTGTTGCGCCCAGTGTAGTCAGTGCAGAGCTGTCAAACAAGGCGGAAACAATAAATAGAGTGCCAGTAGGCCTCGTCGACGTCAAAGGGAGCCATATCGGCATGTGAGCGAGTTCGAACGGGGCAGAATGATCGGTCTCCGGGAAGCGGGTTTGTCATACTGTGACATTTCGGCTCGTACAGGGCATGCTGCTATGACAGTGATGCGTGTGTGGAAGCAGTGGATAGATGAAGGTCGTATGCAGCGAAGAGCGGGTACTGGACCACGGAACATGACCACAGCACGGGATCACCGTCATCTTGTCCGCATGGCCATAACGGACCGTACAGCTTCATCCACAGTGTTGGCTCGACGCTGGAACACTGCAACAGGTGTGAACTTGTCTGCATCAACGGTCCGTCACAGTCTGCTGCAGGTTGGACTGGTTGCATGCATGCCATTACGTCGGCTTCCATTGTCCAGAAACTACAAGCTCCTCCGGCTGCACTGGGCACGAAAACACCGTCACTGGGGAGGAGTGGCAAAATGTAGTCTTTTCGGACGAGCGCTGTTTCAACGTGTCCTACAGTGATGGCCGCATACGTGTCCGGCGGTACCGTGGTGAGCGCAACCTGGAGAGCTGCGTTGTTGAGGGGCATAGGGACAGACACCAGGTGTGATGGTTTGGGGCGCCATTGGATACAACAATCTATCTCACCTTCTATGAATTGAGGGCACTTTGAATAGCAACCGGTACCTAACGGTGGTTGAGCCTGAGGTACTCCCCCTGCTTCAGGCATCTCCACAGGCCACATTTCAACAAGACAATGCCCGGCACATATTGCGAGGAATGTACAAGCCTTCTTCTAAGAGCGACGGGTACCATGCTCCCGTGGCCTGCACGTTCGCCTGACATGTCGCCCATCGAACATGTCTGGGATATAGTTGGTCGGCACCTGGTGCGTCACGGTCCTCCAGTAACCAGTGTCACGGATTTGTGGGCTCCAATACAAACTGCGTGGAGGGAAATCCCACAGGAACTTACTCAAAACCTTTTTGATTCAATGCCATGGCTATAGCTGCTCTAATTGCAGCGCATGAAGGCCACACCAAATAATGAATATTAGGTCTCAAAGCTCTTGTATAGATTTGAAAAGTTTATCATTTGTTACTTGTCATGCATCTAACCTGTGGTAATAAATTCATTGAATTCATGCGTTTCCTTCTTGGTGTTGCAATTTTCACAAACGGCAGTTAGTCATTGGTGAGAGTGAATTCTTTGGATTGTCATTTCTTGATGAAGACCTTATTGGAAACTGTAGCTTGACATGCCTAGTTGTTGCACAGATAGCAGACCAACCGGTATTAATGCTGCAACAACCCATATTCCTCAAAGATTGTTTGTAGGAATTCACGTCGACCCCTACGCAACTAAGGCCACATGTCATGCTGCACAATGAATCGTGTAAATCGAGCAACCCGCAGGTAATATGCGTGAGATGTTGAACCGACGTTAAAAATAGAAAAAGAAAACAGGATTTTCAAGCCATGAATGCCAACATTTCTGTTTAACAGGAAGTACACATTAAAACAACTTTCGTATGAATAAATTATAGAATAGCCATGGAAATAAATTATAGCAAGTATAGAAAGTAAAGCGATTATAACAAATCAGATTTTTATTTCTTTGCTCCTTACCTAGGTAAGGAACATCCTTGGGTAGAGGAGTATTTTATTCCACTCCAAACTTCGATACCGAGATTTCCTAAGTCAAGAACGGGCAGTTTTAGCAAAAATGTTCTGTGTGCGTGTACGTGTCCTTGAGATTGCGCTATAATCGTGTACGAGTATACAGGAATATTTAAATTCCCTGTCAATGGGCAGAGGTTTTCTAATTTCAGGCGCAAGAGCCTTGAGCGTAATGGCCTTGAAAGAAGATTTTATTGGAATTTGCAATCAGACCGGTGCAACATATTTACATTTCTTTGTTCAGTGTCGCCCAGTTTTTGCAACACTTCACGGTCTCTGTGTGGTATAGGTAAATTACGTAAAGTTCTCCGTCTAGATTATGCGTGCGCTAGTACTGAAAAGTCATATGTTTATATTTATACAGGCTCCATCACAAGAAATATGTGATAGCATTTTTGCTTTCTCTGCCATATGCTAGCATGTATAGGGTCTTTCAACAAGAGTGTCCTATCTTTGAACTTAAATAAAACACGCTCTATAAATGATACAGGTTTATTTCTTTTTTTATTTTGGAACATAATTAATGTCAGTACGTGTGGAAGAGCACATCAGTTAAGTGACCTCCGCGACTTCGTTGATTTGCGCGTATACGGTTTTCAATGACAGAAGAACGTAAATTAGTCCCAACTTCACGAATAACACGTGTGATATTATTCATAAGAACATTTACTGTTTCTGGCTTGTTAACATAAACTCGAGATTACATGACCTCAGGGGCCAGTTAACATCACCACCATGGGAAATGAAACCTCTGAACTTCTCCTTCAAAAGATCGATTGTTTCGAGAACAGTGTGACATGTGGCACCATCTTGCTGGAATCAGATGTTTCTGAGATCCATACCATCCAATTGAGACCCAAAATAGTGCCTTATAAATGCCCGATATCTTTCTCCATTGACAGTTACAGCTTCTCCATCTTCATCTTGGAAAAAATATGGACCAATGATTCCACCATACCAAAATCCACGCCACACAGTAACCTTTTGGTGATGAAGTGGTCGTTCTTGAATCTGCATTGGATTGTGATTGCTCCAATAGCGGCAATTTTGTTTGTTAACACAACCATCCATCCAAAAGTGGGCTTCATCGCTGAAGATGATTTTTCGACGAAAATCCGGGCCAGCTTCCAATTGCTCCAAAGACCAGTCAGCGAACACACGGCGCGACCTATGGTCGTTAGGCTTTAGTTCTTGAATTAACACCATTTTGTAAGCGTGAAACTTGAAGTCCAGATGCAGAATTCGCCAAGTTGTGTTCGGCGAAAGCTCCAATTCTTGCGCTCGACGAGCAATTGATTTGTTTCCGTTCTCGCGTACACTCTCACGAACGGCGCATATGTTTTCGTTGGAGCGCTTACGTCGATTACGTACAGGTGTTCTTTGATCGCTGACAGAACCACTTCTTTCAAATTTATCGATCAAACGCCGAATCATTCTCTCGCAGGGATGATTATGCACACCGTAAACTTCACGCAATACACGGAAGGTTTGGCGAACAGATGATCCATTTCGATAATAAATTTTCACAATTTCTACGCGTTACTGAATGCTGTAACGTTCCGTGGCTATTTTTCAATAACTGTAACCACATGAAAAAAATCACTGCTGTAACTGAATAACAACGGCAGCTATCACATGCTAAAGATAGGATACTCTTGTTGAAAGACTCTATACAAGTATTGCATTCCACTTAACAATTCGATACATGTTTATAAACAGCCAATCAAAAACTAGAAAAAGCTTAAGTTAAATAAAAGTATTCTATTGGAGTAGGCTTAGCCAATCAGAGACTTGAAATAGAGGAAATATGCAAATTCAGGCGGTAGACGCTACCAGATTGCGTACTCGAGCAGTTCGGTGCTGTTCAGTGTGAGACATGAAATTTTATTGCGGTGAGAATAATATCAAGTTTACGTGTTAAAAAGTAAAATTAACAATAATCTCACAGCTCTACAGTAGGATACATCAGTGAAGTGTTATTTAATCGTGTGAAAGATTAATAAAACGAAGTTAAATACCATTATAATTAGTGTAAGCCTTCATTCTTTAGCCACACCAACCCTGCTAAGAGATACGTGCTTTACAAATTACTAATGATGCAGCCGAGGTATACATATATAATATTTAAATAAACATTAAAATACAACGTTGATTTTTAAACGTGGTGCGAAGGCTACCGAAAAAGTAAACGTGGGACGAAGGCCGCCGGAAAAGTAAACGTGGGGCGAAGGCCACCGGAAAGTTTGTACTGTACGTGGGGTTAACACTCCAAGAAACATATCTCCCGCACTACGTGTGTGGTGCAACAGCAACAATTAAACAACTTCAAGTTTGGCTCTTGGCTACGACTACTTCAAAATGCAACCACTCCTCACTTTGACTACAGCTATGACCAGGGAACATCTCGACCCAACGCTCACCTCTCCAGGAGCAACGAATGTAACGCGCAGTTACCTAACGATTCCAGGTTTCATAATCCGGCGGGCCGCTCAGAGAAGACTCCCCTCTGGGGAGAAGTGATCCGCCTGAGGGCTGCCAAAGCCCAAGCATCTACGGCATCTGTCCGACATTGGTGTCAGAAGAGAAACAAATCGTCGTCTTTTAGGATAATCATCTGGGATTAATGTGGTGTGACATGAAAAGCTCCACACCCACTTAACAGCTCGTGAATTATTTTTAAACTTGTACAAAACCTCATCTTCAAAGCATAATGTTCGCTCCTGGAACTGGCCACTATATCGAGACGTTGGTAGCGTTGTATGGCGTGTTCGCCTTATTGTGTCTGGATGATTGTTGAATAAACAAATCTCACAGAGTATACAGCAAAGTGACTTCAATTGTTTATTATTTCCATGGTGACAAAAATAGCTCAAACATAAATTCAGTCGCAATATGAATGACAAAGTTTTTCCGGACACTATTTTACTAAAAAAAAATCTGATGTGTTACACTCACGTCGCATTCTCTGCTCTCTAGAAACTATTTTTACAAACGCTTATTCTCCATATGCTTCATGTTAATCGAGATGTCAATCTTATTGCTAATTTTCTTGTAGATGCAAGGGGAATATGGTAGGCTTTAAGCGATAGTCAAATATTTTAAGAGCTGCTATGTGGAGTATTCCATTCTCTTTGCATTACCAGGACACAAAAAAATGAATAACGAATTCCCATTTGAGAAAAAGTATAAGTATTGGAAAATTTAAGGGAATAACAAGCAATATCTCGAAAATGGTTCACTCAACAACAAAAATGTATATGATATAAATTGTGTATTTTAACGCGATCTACACTTTTTGTGCAGTAAAATGTTGTCTATCTCTTATGGTTTACCAGTCATGCAAAAGTCGTTCACAATGAAGAATACTTTTCGAGACATTCCCAGAAAATTCGAGATATACATTTCATTTGTCATAAAAATATCTTAAACATATGATATTTTAATCAAAATCGTTAGGGCCATTTTTGAGAAAATTAAAATTTTCGAAAAATCTTCCATGTAAAGGGTAATCTGGTGTGGGGGATTTTCTTGAAAACCGTCGTGTCACATCTCTGGAAGATACTGAACCTAAATACCAAGTTTGGTGTTTATCCGACTGTTCGTTTCTGAGTTATGCTGTTCACAGACACACAGACAGACAGACACACACACGGACGTTTCCAAAAATGCTCTTTTCTGGATTTAGGGGGCTTCAAAACATATATTTCCGGTGAAATCTCGGTATCGAATTTTTGGGTGGAATACAATACTTCCTCTACTTACTATACGTAGTAGAGAAAGTAAAAATTGGTTAAAAATCAACCTTCATATTTGCAGATGTGGGTTATACAACGGAGGGGGACACTGCAATCTTGGAGAGATGTTTTGCAGCTACCACTCCGAGAAGGAGGGGATGAAGTGAACAAGGATGCAGACCACAGAGACGCTCCAAATTACGTAACAGTCCCTCGCTCAAACACCCGTCTCACTACTGGAGCCCGCCAGAGAGGGCGATGAACGACCCATCAACCAAGCAGGCCTCGGTGAACCTGCTTTCTTTGAGCAAGCATCTGCGCCATCTGTCCGGCATCGCCACATACCACGACACCTAGAAGCACAGTGGAACATGAGAACGAAACGGAATGAAAGGGAAATAATGGAAATAAAATCGTGGTAGATGAGTAACCACCCTAGCATTCACCTATCGATCAGAGAAAACCACGAAAAAAACCCATAACAGAGTGGGCGGTCGAGGGGAATCCAACCCAGGACGTCCCGAATGCAAGCTTCACACATTACTGCGAAGCCATCCAGTTCGGTCGAAGTTTGCTGTTCCAAGGATGCAACATGAAGTTTTCAGAAAAATTACCCACTTCCAAACTACCCTTTACATGAATCATTTTTTATTTTTTTTTATTTTAACAAAACAGCTGTAACGATTTTGATTAAAATCCGTGTACGATATTAAAGACATTTACATAAAATCTATATTTTGAATTTTCTGGGAATAGCCTCTTCATTCGGAAGCAATTTTGTATCACCTTGTACAACTGGTAAACCTTAAGCGATAGACGAATACGCACTACACAAAAATCTAGATCTCTTTTAAACACAATTTATTACAAATAACATTTTTGTAGCATAAGCCATTTTCAAGATATCTCTTATTAAAGGTTCGAATTATTCATTTCTTGGTCTCGTTCTCTTAAAGTTCTGTCAACATTCAGTTGTTTCTCGGGATGTCATGGAAACAGTATGGAATTTTAAGGTAGCATACAGCGTCCAGTTCTTAAACATTTGACTATCGCTGTTCTCTTTGTATCTATAACGAAATGTGTAATGTAGCTATTTCTATAAAGGTTTATTTAGATTAAAATGAAGTAGATAGAAAAATCAGGTTTCATAAGAATTCATAGTTTGTACACCCATTAATAAACTATAGAGGGTAGAGAAAGTCATGTAAATGTAAATATCAGATTTTTTCTTGTGGTCGTGCAAAGAGTGTGGAATTTCAAATACATCACATAGCGATAGACGTTTTAAAATCTGACTATCAGTTCACTGAAATTTATAAATGTGAACTGAAAATTTATATCGAATAACAAGATGTAGAGCGAATAATAAGCTATTGTAAGAGTAGTTTGTAGAGGTGTGAGTAGAGAAAGTCATGTGAATGCGTTACACGAGAATTTGGCCCCATGCGTTCTTTATTAACATAATGAATATAATTAAGACCATATTGTTTAATTTAGTCATTCATGGGAATAATGTTATCTACTTGAATAAGACTCGCTCTTTATGCGTCTCGTACTATATCTATATACACTTGTAATGGGCAGAGAAAAGGTGTTCGAGTGTTGTACATAAAATAAACTTTGCACTTATGTTAGTGTTAAGAATGGACGAGAGAAAACTAAAACCACAGCCCTTGCCAATCCGCCACTGGCAATGACCAGCAAACTTTCTGGTAAAACTTGCGGTCAAAATAACATGGAGATCGGGTTGCCCCTAAGTTGACAGCGGCGAAGCGGGATAATTCGATCTCATGCCCGTTCTTGCGGGATAAATGCAAGCTCTGCGAACAATATAGGAGCGTTCATACCCTGTGACACATTACACACTTCGCCTAAAAGCAGAAGCTGGCCGATATCCACATTTCTAGTCAAGCTCGCTTGTTTTACTTTTGACCTCACCACAACTTGGCCACGATTCCCTTTGTGCGGCCACTGATCTTGGGGGTGGATTATGTTCCTGTTCCCCATTTCCTTATCATGTTTCAGAGTCGAAGGATTAGGCGAGTTAACGGCGTGTGGCGGTAGGCTTATGGGGGAGGTGTAATATCTGGAGGCCTTTGGGACCCCGCCTGTGTGCGAGCGACGTGTGTTAAAGTGCCGAAATCCTCCACTGCTTCCTGATAACCATAACCACGCAACTGGGTAACTACTTAAGAGGCGTAAGGGGCGTTTAATCTGGATTTATAACTGTTCTTGTAAACAGCCCTTGTTGTTGCCAAAATCGTTAATAATTTGCTAAATTATTGCAGTAATTCAACGAAACTTAGCATAGAAACAATTACTTCTTAAAGAATATGAAACACGTTAAATCAAGCATTAGTCATCATCATAGAATCTAGAGGGGCGTCCAATAAGTAAGTTTGCCTATTTCATAAAAAAAAAAAACATTACACACAATTGATCATGTTGAATTAATTTTATTTATATTGTACAATCTTTCTGTTACTTTTCTACATAGTCAACATGTTTTCCCAAGCATTTTTGGGGACGTGTCACAAGTTTTTCCAAGCCAGTGTTGTACCAGATCGAGTCCTGTGCTCGCAACCAACTGTTCACTTCTGATTGATCTTCGTCATGGTGTTAAAGTGCTTACCTCCATAATGACCTTTGAGTCAGGGGAACATGTGAAAATCACTTGGGAAAAGATCTGGTGAATATGGAGGATGCGAGAAAACTTCGCATGTTGAATCTTCTGAGCTCCGCCTGGGTCAATATTCTACTTGGAAGTTTTCTCGCATTCACCGGAGCTTGCCCCAAGTGATTTTCACATGTTCCTCCAACTCAAAGGTAAGCACTTTTAACACCGATGATGACGTCAAATCAGTGAACAGGTGCTTGCGAGCACAGGACCCCACCTTGTATAACACTGGCTTGGAAAAACTTGTGTCACGTTCTCAAAAATGCTTGGGAAAACATGTTGACTATGTAGAAAAGTAACAGGATTGTACAATATAAATGAAAGTAATTCAACATGATCAATTGTGTGTAATGTATTTTATAAAATTGGGAAACTTACTTATTGGACGACCCTCGTATTATTACAGATTGATGAACTTCCTCCACAAACGTATAGGGACGCCATGTAAAATTCACAGCCCTTACTTCAATGTTTCTGAAATATCCATACTCTTTCCCCCCAATTAAGAAATCGCCCGTATTCTTTCTCATAACTAGCTTATGATTTCCTTGGAGTTAGGCATAACTCAGCTTCTTTAGTAAACTCCATAGATACGATGATATCATAAAAGCTAAACACAGTGACCCCTTAGACCAGCGGTTCCCACTCTGTGGGTCCGTGACCCTCAAGAGGGCCACGGTATTCTATCTGATGGGTCGCAGTGGATATTTGGAATTATTAATAAATCATTTTTATTGTTAACTATTATTATAACGATGGGGAAAATGGAATTTAGTCACCTATTACATATTACATTTAAACAGAATCATGTTTTGTATTCAAGAAGCATATTAATACTACAATTTCACAGTAAATGCACATGTACAATTTTATGTAAACCATTAATTATTACACTACACATCAGGATGATTAGTGATAGATATGAGCCTGTTTGCTATTAATTAATCGTTCAATGTCTGTCTGTATATTAGTTGCACACATTATCTATTGCTAGATTTAGTCTTGATGTTCATCATTGACGAAAATACAATTTCGCAGAGATATGAGGTGAATAAGCACCTTTAGTGCGGCAGACACCAGGGTATTCTGTTCTTCTTGCTAGCCAGAACTGATACACATCTTCCTTCTGGAAAGTCAGTTTTAAACTTTGGTCTGAAGAAAGCTCAATTAATTTATCCTTTAACTTCGCGCGAAAACTTGCAAATTAATGATTAAGCAGCGAAGTGAATGAAGGTGTTGCCAATAATTCCATTATCGAAAACGGGGTCGTGGTGCAAGAAGTTTGGGAACCTCTGCCTTAGACAATATGAATTTCATTTTTATTTAACTTCATAATTTTGTTTTACAAAGAAAAAAAATCTGATAAGCTACACTCACATGACTTTCTCTACTCTTGTACAGCCTATTTTTACAAACGTTTATTCTCCATATGCTTCATGTTAATCGAGATATCACTCTATTGCTAATTTTCTTGTAGATGCAAGGGGAATATGGTAGGTTATAAGCGATAGTCAAATCTTTTAAGCGTTGGTTGCTATGTGGCACATTCCAATCTCTTTGCATGTCCAGGAAATAAAAAAAAATCTGATGTGTTACACTCACATGACTTTCTCTACTCTTGTACAAAGTATTTTTACAAACGCTTATTCTCCATCTAGTTCATGTTAATCGCGATAAACATTTGCAGAGTCTATCTTATTGCTAATTTTCTTGTAGATGTAGGGGAAAATATATTTACACGGGCAATATAGAAAAACAGTAGCCTTTAAGCACATACATATCTCTTAATAGCTGGTTGCTAGGTGCAGCACCATTCCCTTTGCCACAGATTATAACTCTTTGCATATCCAAGACAAAAAAATGAATAACGAATTCAACATTTGAGAAAATAAGTATTGAAAAATTTAAGGGAATAACAAGCAATATCTCGAATATGGTTCACTCAACAAAAAAAATGTATGACATAAATTGTGTATTTTAACGCAATCTACATTATTTGTGTAGTAAAATTTTGTCTATCTCTTATGGTTTACCAGTTATGCAAAAGTCGTTCACAATAAAGAATACTTTTGGAGACATTCCCAGAAAATTCAAGATATAAATTTTATTTGTCATAAAAATATCTTAAACATATGATATTTTAATCAAAATCGTTAGAGCCATTTTTGAGAAAATTAAAATTTTCGAAACATCTTCTATGTAAATGGTACTCTGGGGTGGGGGGATTTTCTTGAAAACCTTCGTGTCGCATCCTTGGAAGATGCTGAACCCAAATACCAAGTTTGGTGTTTATCCGACTGTTCGTTTCTGAGTTATGCTGTTCACAGACACACACAGACACACAGACACACACACGGACATGTTTCCAAAAATGCTTTTTTTGGATTCAGGGGGTCTCAAAACATGTATTTCCGGTGAAATCTCGGTATCGAAATTTTGGGTGGAATACAATACTTCCCCTACTTACTATACGTAGTAGAGAAAGTAATATGAATAACGAATTTGAGAAAAAGTATAAGTATTGGAAAATTTAAGGGAATAACAAGCAATATCTCGAAAATGGTTCACTCTACAAAAAAAATCTATACGACATAAATTATGTATTTTAACGCGATCTACATTTTTTGTGCAGTAAAATTGTGTCTATCTCTTATGGTTTACCAGTTATGCAAAAGTCGTTCACAATGAAGAACACTTTTGGAGACATTCCCAGAAAATTCGAGATATACATTTCATTTGTACTGAAAATATCTTAAACATATGATATTTTAATCAAAATCGTTAGAGCCATTTTTGAGAAAATTAAAATTTTCAAAAAATGTTCCATGTAAAGGGTGGTCTGGGGTGGGGGGATTTTCTTGAAAACCTTCGTGTCACATTCCTGGAAGATACTGAACCTAAATACTAAGTTTGGTGTTTATCCGACTGTTCGTTTCTGAGTTATGCTGTTCACACACAGACACACAGACAGACACACATACGGACATGTTTCCAAAAATGCTTTTTTTGGATTCAGGGGGTCTCAAAACATGTATTTCCGGTGAAATCTCGGTATCGAATTTTTGGGTGGAATACAATACTTCCCCTACTTACTATACGTAGTAGAGAAAGTAAAAATGAATCAGATGACCTTATAATGTTATACAATTATTGCAGTTTAAAATCATTTCATAATATACTATTCGTTTTATTCATTGTAATTGGCTATAAAAACAGGCGAAATTGATAAGGGCAGATTCCGACCCTTCAAGTTTCTTGTCACCAAATGAAAACCTCGACCCAAAGTTGGACCCAAATGAGGCTTGAAGCCACGCCTCCTGCATACTTTGCTTTCACCAATTAGAGAAGGAAAGGGGATTCTAATAGTTGGCTATTGGACAAGCGAGCATGGGATTAAGTTAATGCTTCAGGCTTCAGATGAAACAGGTATCCACAGATCAGCGACAAGGAGAATTAAGGCCACCTTTCTGAAACTTCCATATCAAACGTTTCTGAAGTGTTACATTTCGTATGCGCACACAATCAGCTGATAGCTAAAACTATTTTGAGTTACGTATCATCACAAAGACAAACTTCCTCATATTTTCAAATGCTCCAGTTTTTAAAATGAAATTTAAGGTTATTTTTAATTTGCAAACCTATTAATTTATACTAACAAAACTATTTTCACAAAACGTTGTGTAATCCTAAAATTGCATGTAGCTTTTATT
This sequence comes from Deroplatys truncata, assembly GCA_030765065.1. Taxonomy (NCBI): domain Eukaryota; kingdom Metazoa; phylum Arthropoda; class Insecta; order Mantodea; family Mantidae; genus Deroplatys; species Deroplatys truncata. The sequence goes on along the minus strand of CM060985.1, from coordinate 25,497,210 downwards.
TTGTGTAGTGTTTATAAATTTTCCTCTATTTTCAACAAGAAAAGCAATACCCAGAACTGCAGTTTGAACGATCATTTTTGTATTTTCAACAACAAAAGCAATAGCTAGAACTGCAGTTTCAACGTGAATTTCCTATATTTTCAACAACAAAAGCAATAGCTAGAACTGCAGTTTCAACGTGAATTTCCTATATTTTCAACAACAAAAGCAATAGCTAGAACTGCAGTTTCAACGTGAATTTCCTATATTTTCAACAACAAAAGCAATATCTAGAACTGCAGTTTGATTTGAATTTCCTGAATTTTCAAAAACAAAAGCAATATCTGCAACGGCAGTTTGAACTTTAATTTCCTGCATTTTCAACAACAAAAGCAATATCTAGAACTGCAGTTAGAACTTGAATTTCCTGCATTTCACAACTAAATCAATATCTAGAACCGAGTTTGAGCTTGAATTTCCTGCATTTTCAACAACAAAAGCAATATCTAGAATTGCATTTTGAACTTAAATTTCCTGCATTTTCAACAACAACAGAAATATCTACAACTGCAGTTTGAACGTGAATTTTCTGTATTTTCAACAATAGCAATATCTACAACTGCAGTTTGAACTTGAATTTCCTGCATTTCACAACTAAATCAATATCTAGAACTGCAGTTTGAGCTTGAATTTCCTGCATTTTCAACAACAAAAGCAATATCTAGAATTGCATTTTGAACTTAAATTTCCTGCATTTTCAACAACAACAGAAATATCTACAACTGCAGTTTGAACGTGAATTTTCTGTATTTTCAACAACAATAGCAATATCTACAACTGCAGTTTGAACTTGAATTTCCTGCATTTTCAACAACAAAAGTAATACTTACAACTCCAGTTTGAACTTAAATTTCCTGCATTTTCAACAACAAAAGCAATATCTAGAACTGCAGTTTCAACTTGAATTTCCTGCATTTTCAACAACAAAAGCAATATCTAGAACTGCAGTTTCAACTTGAATTTTCTGTACTTTCAACAACAAAAGCAATATCTAGAACTGCAGTTTCAACTTGAATTTTCTGTACTTTCAACAACAAAAGCAATATCTAGAACTGCAGTTTCAACTTGAATTTCCTGCATTTTCAACAACAAAAGCAATATCTAGAACTGCAGTTTCAACTTGAATTTCCTGCATTTTCAACAACAAAAGCAACATCTAGAACTGCAGTTTCAACTTGAATTTTCTGTACTTTCAACAACAAAAGCAATATCTAGAACTGCAGTTTCAACTTGAATTTTCTGTACTTTCAACAACAAAAGCAATATCTAGAACTGCAGTTTCAACTTGAATTTTCTGTACTTTCAACAACAAAAGCAATATCTAGAACTGCAGTTTCAACTTGAATTTCCTGCATTTTCAACAACAAAAGCAATATCTAGAACTGCAGTTTCAACTTGAATTTTCTGTACTTTCAACAACAAAAGCAATATCTAGAACTGCAGTTTCAACTTGAATTTTCTGTACTTTCAACAACAAAAGCAATATCTAGAACTGCAGTTTCAACTTGAATTTCCTGCATTTTCAACAACAAAAGCAATATCTAGAACTGCAGTTTCAACTTGAATTTCCTGCATTTTCAACAACAAAAGCAACATCTAGAACTGCAGTTTCAACTTGAATTTTCTGTACTTTCAACAACAAAAGCAATATCTAGAACTGCAGTTTGACTCAAGCGATACGTGTTGAACATTATCGACAATTTTGTGAGAAATCGAAACTACAGATACAATATTGAATCATGAGAACCGTTACTGACATTTTACTGTGTAATAATTTGTAATTAGTTATATAACGAGTTCAACATGCTCAACAAATTCAATCTTCATCTTTTGAGAAATTTTAAAGCTTATTACATCCCGTTCATGGTAATCTTGATTTTTTTTCTTTGATTATGTTCGAGTTTCTCAAAGTTCTAACTATGCTGAGTCCCGTTTTTACTTTCTCCATTGTGTAACTATAAATTCTATTTCAGAATTACTGAAGAAAGTTTTTTAGGAAAAGATCCGTGTGTGTTTGTGTCTGTGTACAGCATAACTCAAAAGCGAAGTTGTTTACATACCACACTTCGTATTTAAGTTCAGCATCTTCCAAGGGTGCTACACAAAGATTTGCATGAAAAACCCCCTTCCCCAAACTACCCTTTACATGGACAGCTTTCGTTATTTTTAATTTTCTCAAAAATGGCTTAACGATTTGAATTAAAATATAATATATTCAAAATATTTGCATGACAAACAAAATATATGTCTTGAATTTTCCGGGAATAGCCCGTGAAGTTCTGAATGATTTTGCATAACTGGTTAACTGTAACCGATAGAGTAATTCTTACTACACTAAAGATGTAGTTCTCGTTAAAACTCATAATTTATGTCAAATAAAGGTTTTTTATACCAATAACCATTTTCGAAGTATCCTTTATAAGCACTTATTACTTTCTCTGCCACCTATCTATTAATATGTAAGAAGAAGTTAAGTATTCCATCCAAAAATTCGATGTCGAGATTTTACCGCCAATACACGTTTCAGACCCCTGAATAAAAAAAATATTTTTTTACTACCTATACGACGCACCTACAGTAATTATCCATAAAAATTCCATATCGAGGTTTCACTGGATGTACATGTTTTGAGGCTCCCTGAACCCCCCCCCCCAAAGAAGCATTTTAGAAAAAGCTCGGTGTGTGTGTATGTGAAAAGCATATCTCAAAAGCGAAAAGCCGGTTAAATATGAAACTTGGTACTTAAGTTCAGAATCTTCCAAGGATGGGATACAAAGGTTTTGAAGAAAATCCCCCACCCCTAACTATTCTTTATATGGAACATTGTTCATTATTTTTTGTTTTCCCAAAAAATGTTTGTGACAATTTTTATTAAAACACTATATGTTTAAGCTATTTACATGACAAATAAAACGTATATGTTGAATTTGCTGGGAATATCCTGTGAAGTAGACTTTGTTCTGAACCACTTTTGTATAACTGGTAAACATTAACAGATGGAGAAAATCTTATTACACAAAAAGTGTACATCATGGAGGCATGCGATTGTATTTTAAGTTCAGTATATTCGAAGGATGCGACACGAAGATTTCAAAGAATACCCACACATCCTAAACTATCATTTACATGGAAAAGTTATCGAAATTTTCTATTTTCTGAAAAACGGTTCTAATGATTTTTATTAAAATACAACAATTACATATTTACATGACGAATAAAATGTATATTCTAATTTCCTGAGAATGGATTCTGAAAACCTCTTCACTCGGAAGAAATTTTATATAATTTTGTATACATCTGATAAACGTTAAGTGATAGGCGAAATGTACTACACAAAACATACAATTTATTTCAAATAACTTTTTTGTGGTATAAGATATGTCCAGGATACCCATTATTAATGGTTCGAAATGTTCAATAATTTGCCATTTTCGGGTTCGATTCCGAGCTGCGGGGTGGGAATTGCTCTCTAGCCAAAATTATTCCCTGTCCTTCCAGAGTCTGAAGGTATGAATGAAAGTGTGAATGCGTGTGTGAACTAATGTAAAAATACCAAAGAAAAAGAGTTAACACCATTGCCGATAAGCAATATGTTCCAAAGATAAAAGGCCGCCGATATGGCCATTGCAGTTAAAGGCGGGATATAAATGGAACAATGGGGAAAAAGGTCATACTTTTTAAATGCTGTCAACATTCAGTTGTTTCTCGCGATGTCATGGAAACAGTATGGAATGTTAAGGCCAGCATGTTGCGTCCAGTTGTTAAACATTTGACTATCGCTGTTCTCTTTGTTTCTATAACGACATGTGCAATGTAGCTATTTCTGTAAAGGTTTATTTGGATTAAAATGTACTAAATAGAAAAATAAGCTGTAGTAAGAATACTTTGTATACCCATTAATAAACGACATAGCATAGAGAAAGTCCTGTGAAAACGTTAGATATTTTAAAATTAATTTTGTTAACTTTGCAACACCTACAGTTCCGTGATAGTAAATGAACTGAACATAGTTCTACGACTGGCTATTCTGAAATCGTTTTTTCTCCCTCGCTCTCTCTAGTTTATTTTATGTCCTTTTAACTCCCTGGTCATATCGCGTCGGATTTGTTGGTGGATAACTGTTAGAACGATATGTGATGGACATTTAGCCTTCTAGGTCTCATCCCTGTAACCACCCGCTCCGTCACGTTCACAGAGATCCTAGCGCATAGCTACCGAATCTTCTGCTTCGTGCCGTGCAGACGGCATTAGGGTGCCGTCCAGTCTAACCGCCGCTCCTATATAAAAGCGGACATTTAGCCTTCTAGGTCTCATCCCTGTAACCACCCGCTCCGTCACGTTCACAGAGATCCTAGCGTATAGCTACCGAATCTTCTGCTTCGTGCCGTGCAGACGGCATTAGGTTGCCGTCCAGTCTAACCGCCGCTCCTATATAAAAGCGGACAGTTAGCCTTCTAGGTCTCATCCCTGTAACCACCCGCTTCATGCCATGCAGATGGCATTAGGGTGCCGCCCAGTCCAACCGCCGCCCCCATATAAAGGCGGACAGTTAGCCTACTAGGTCTCATCCCTGGAAATGCCATCTTGCTTCGTCACGTGCCCACAGAGACCCCCAACGCATGGCAGCCGGACCTTCTGCTTCTTGCCGAGCAAATGGCGTTAGGGTGCCGTCCAGTCTAACTGCTTAAATTGTCTGTAGATAGATGGCATAGCATTCGCTATTACCACTTATTTTTCATTTTACTATTGTTTTAGACTTAAGGTGGAACTTTGGGTCGTGGTATTAAATATCCAATCACGAAAAAACCTCAGACAGATTAGTAGGCCCACGGGATTTGAACCCGGGAATGCGGGCCACAGACTTTACCGCCTGAGCCATCTTGTCAATGGGCGAATTTCTCATTAAATAACCGATAAAACACACACACACACACACACACACCAGACCCTGGTATACCGAGAAACCTTTCTGTTGAAAGAAATATTTCCCCAGCCCAGCCGGTAAACGAACCCCTCATACAGCAGGCTACGAGGCCAGTCGTAACGATAATAAAACCATGTCTGCAAATGTTTATCTCAACAAGCTTTTATAATAATAATAATAATAATAATAATAATAATAATAATAATAATAGACTGAAGAAGAGTGAGCAGAGAAAGATATGTGAATATAACATGTTTCTACAAATCAAAATATAAAGGTTAAATTACTTTTTTCTAATGTGTGGATATGTGAAAAAGATTAGGATGTCTTTGCAGATATGTATGTATATAATTTAGATAATAAATATGGTATCTGCTGCCTCAAGCTGCATAAAATGTCAGGCTTGAGTCATTATTGTTGTGTTTTTCTTTCCTGGATAGACGAACTATGGGATGGAGGTCAGATGATGTAGACAGCAGTGTGCGGCGTGAGGCAGAGACTCTGCGAGAGGGAGTCCGTTGACACCATGGATACCCATAAAGGAGTAGCAAGGTAACTCGTTCCACTATTCAATTTTGTATACTTTATTACGCATTTTCAGCTGGAAAAATTATTTAAGGATTATTATACAGCCACATATTAATGGGTATTTTTTTATTACAGATTGTTCTAATTCTATTTTTTTCATTTAAAAAACCACACTTTTACTTCAAAATAAAAATCCGTTAAAATGTTAGTACCCACCCCACGGTGTTGGAGCAGTGTCTGGGGTTCTTCCTTACCTTGAGAAGGCAAATGTTGGGCAACCAAGCTCTATGTACCCCGGGGTCATTTGAGCATCACCCATTTCATTTATTCGTTGTAAGATATGACCTACCAGGATGTTAAAAAAACGCGAAACAATTTTATTATTGTAGTAGCAGCAGCAAGCGTTTAAATTCCTCCAGTGAAATTTCACCCACATACATTTGCACCCGTGTTAAGGTTAAGCGATGCCCAAGTTTGTTTTGTTGCAAGTGTCCTTGGAATCGTCGTGTGTGAATGTTAGCCACGTAACCTGCACACTTCTAAATTTGGTGCAAAAGGCTGGAGCTGTTAGCAGTGTAACCAGGCTTGTTGCTCCTAGAATAAGAGAATCTGAAGTCCATTGCAACGGAAAGCTGTGTACGTACATTTGCCATAAGCCATAGGGCACAGCAGCTTTCAGAGCCGATCCAAGACGTTGTCTGCTCCAATTGCTTGCACAGATTACAACATGTATTCCACTCGAGGATGGTTACTGCGACGTCATCAGCAATCCTCTCATTAGAGGAGTACCTACAGATCACGGAGGGGCAGAGCACCACAAGTAGCCGGAGTGGCCCTGTTTTCTTCCAACGTGACCCCTGGGAGGGAGGGATAAAGGGAATACCCGAAGGGCGACCAGATCCGGACGACCATGTGCGCAAGCATGGACGGGACTGTTAAAGGTTCCAGACAGAACGCATCCGAAGCCGGCCAGCGCTGTCCACAAGCCCAGAGCCCCTAAGGCCCAGGAATGCCCCCAGAAACCAATCCAACCAATGCCAAGGAGAAACCTTTCCAAAGCGCACATCAACCGCTCGCCTGCTCCTACTACCCTGAAACAATGATAAGAAGTATGGCAACAGGGAATTCGTGGTAGAAAAGGAACAACCCCAGCTTTCGCCTACCGACCCGGGGAAACCACGAAAATACCCGAGGTGTTTTGCCGGCGCGAGACAGTCGAACACAGGTCTTCCGGAATGCCAGCCTTATGTGTTACGGCAGGAGCCATCTCACTCAGTTCCTCTGATGGAATAAAAAGTGTGTAACAATCATACGATTTTCTTTACCCAGTGTCGTTTATTTTTAAATATAACTATTTTCTACGTGTAACTGTCGGTGCGAAAGGACGTTATAGATGTAGGCCAATACTAAGTGTAGCTAGACTTTTCATCAACTCGTGCAAGTTTGTAACGAACAGAAAGTACTTCTCAAATCTTTAATGCCAATAATATTATGTACCTTAACCAAACTTTTCATACAGTATTCTCTCTCTCTCTCTCTCTCTCTCTCTCTCTCTTAACATTCTGCAGTTTTATAACAACAAGAATGAGGAAGACTTCAAAGAATCTTTAGAAAACATACAATGTTATAAATTGTATTCATGGATCTGTTATCTCAGACATGACGTTTCAATCAAAATTGATACAGCCATTTTAATATAAAAAAAAATCTGATGTGTTACACTCACATGACTTTCTCTACTCTTGTACAAACTATTTTTACAAACGCTTACTCTCCATCTACTTCATGTTAATCAAGATAAACATTTGCAGACTCTATCTTATTGCTAATTTTCTTGTAGATGTAAGGGGAATGTATATTTACAACGGCAGTATCGAAATACAGTAGCCTTTAAGCACATACATATCTCTTAATAGCTGGTTGCTAGGTCCAGCACCATTCCCTTTCCCACAGATTAATACTATTTGCATATCCAAGACAAAAAAAATGAATAACGAATTCCCATTTGAGAAAATAAGTATTGAAAAATTTAAGGGAATAACAAGTAATATCTCGAAAATGGTTCACTCAACAAAAAAAATCTGATGTGTTACACTCACATGACTTTCTCTACTCTTGTACAATCTATTTTTACAAACGCCTATTCTCCATATGCTTCATGTTAATCGAGATATCGAGATGTCAATCTTATTGGTAATTTTCTTGTAGATGCAAGGAGAATATGGTAGGTTTTAAGCGATAGTCAAATATTTTAACGCTGGTTGCTATGTGGCGCATTCCATTCTCTTTGCATGTCTAGGACATAAAACAAATGAATAACGAATTTGAGAAAAAGTATAAGTATTGTAAAATTTAAGGGAATAACAAGCAATATCTCGAAAACGGTTTACTCAACAAAAGAACTGTATATGACATAAATTGTGTATTTTAACGCGATCTACATTTTTTGTGTAGTAAAATTTTGTCTATGTCTTATGGTTTACCAGTTATGCAAAAGTCGTTCACAATGAAGAATACTTTTGGAGACATTCCCAGAAAATTCAAGATATACATTTCATTTCTCATGACATTATCTTAAACATTCATTCATTCATTATCTGTTTACCCTCCTCTTATGTAGGACTTACACCCCCCAGGACTTACAAGCGGGTGCCTGGGGTCAGAGGCCCGTCGAGGAGCAGACACTCATGGATCGGACAGAGCATCCAGGATGGGTGATCAGCCCGATGCCTGGTATGGGATGAAGGAAGTAGATGAAACGAAATGTGGGTGAAATGGATGAGAGGAAAGGTGATGATGGAGCAGTTGGTGGAATGAATGGCGGGGGAAACCGGAGAACCCGGAGAAAACCCGCCCAGCCGCCGCTTCGTCCACCACAAATCCCACATGCAGGTCCCTGGGATTGAACCCGGTCCGCCTCGGTGGGAGGCGAGCGGTCTAACCACTCGGCCACGGCGCCGCTATCTTAAACATATGATATTTTAATCAAAATCGTTGGAGCCATTTTTGAGAAAATTAAAATTTTCGAAAAATCTTCCATGTAAAGTCTGGGGTGGGGGGATTTTCTTGAAAACCTTCGTGTCGCATCTCTGGAAGATACTGAATCTAAATACTAAGTTTGGTGTTTATCCGACTGTTCGTTTTTGAGTTATGCTGTTCACAGACACACAGACACACACACACACACAGACACACACACGGACATGTTTCCAAAAATGCTTTTTTTGGATTCAGGGGGTCTCAAAACATGTATTTCCGGTGAAATCTCGGTATCGAATTTTTGGGTGGAATGCAATACTTCCCCTACTTACTATACGTAGTAGAGAAAGTAATAACGAAAAACTTTGCGAAATTTCCTGAACGCCGTCGACTTTATTCTCAAATTGTACCTGTTCACAGACAGACTGAGCTTGTTGCGACGGCGTATTTCTGTAACTGCCTCTTTTGCACTCAGAGGTCTTCGAAACATGTGTTCAAATGAAATATTTACGCACTTTAGGTATAAGAGCGGCAGAGAAAGTAATAATGTGTGTTAAGAACATAGCTAAAGAAGAAAAACTTTAGAAATATTAATGTGGACATGGTGTTAAACATCGTGCACAACATTTCTGCTATTTTTTATATTCTTCGTGATCGGCCCTAGCCAGTTTTATTAAAACATTCATTACAACAAAGTAACGAACCCACGTGCAGTTCTTTCATTTTCCGTAATTTCAACTTTTCGCTTTGTGAAACGCATACGAAATAGACAAACGTTTTACATAGAGAAAAATTAGCCATGCCTTACATTCACTGGCATTCTCTACCCATTCTTCTACAAACTATTCTTACAAAACCTTTTTTTTTTTTTTTTTGGCTATCTACTTCATATGAATGAAGATAAGCGTTTGCAAAATAATTTGATTACAGTTTCGTTGTAGTTGTAAGGAGGAGGCAGTAAAATACTTAAAACGTGGGTCGCTATGGCTTTGAAATTTACACTCTTTCAACTATAGCGTGACAAACAAAAGAATGGTGATTTATCATTTTAAGAAATTCAAATTATTATAACAATCAAACTAATAGAGATGTAACTACTGTTTTTTTGGTCCATCTTATGGTTCACCAGTTACACAAAATTCACTGAGAATGAAGATGACTTCACAGGCTATTCGCAAAAAGTTAAAATTAATTTTTGACTTCCATGCAAATATTTTAAACATAAGGTGTTTTAATGAAAACCCGTATAAAACCAAAATAAAGAAAAGACTGTCAGGTAAACGATTGGATTTGAGGTGGAGGGATTTTCTGGAAACTCTTCATGTCGGATCCTTGGAAAATACTGAACTTAAATACCAAGTTTGGTATTTATCCGATTTTTCGACTTTGAATTAATCTCTTTATACACACGCCCGCGACCGCTTATTTCTTATTTAGGGGACTTAAAAACACGCATTTCCGGTGAAATGTGTATAGATTTTTGGGTGGATTGCAGTACTATAATTAGATGTTAGAAAAAGTAATGAATACCATGAGATGATGTGTACTGCTAGCAGGTCTGCCAGCTTCCGTCTCTCGCGACCAGCCCACTTGTGCGCATGCTCCTCGCAATAAACAAAAAACAAACAAGCACTACTACTTCACCTCTTGGACTTTTTGTGTTTCATTCTATCTTTTTTCCCCCCTTTCTTCGATTCTATTTTTTTATTTCGGAGAGAGAGATGTTCTTATTCGTTTCTTTGCCGTGTGTATATTAGCTGTTTACTACTACTACTCCAATAGAGGGGTGTGCACGTGGGTTGGTAAGGAACGGACTTCCTCAACACGGAGGAATGTACACTGTCAGGGGCGGATTCTCACCAAACTTACTCACTTCAACTTCAATGCAATTTCTTCGCAAATCCACAATGAAGCAAGATTCAAACAATTATGCCTGGATTACATAAAAGTGACCATCCATCATGACATGTCTAGAAGGTCGATATTCACACATTCGTTGTAGCCAACCTAACCTGCCCACCTCTTTTCATGTTTTTGCAGTCTATAGGCACTTCTCATACCACAGCCATATTTTAAAAATAGTTTTATTGTTCAAATATTGTAATGTTTCAATTAAATTGTTATCATTTCAATCCTTCTTCTGTCTTTACTTCTAAATATGTATTTAATTCGCGCATCGTATTGATTTTCCCATTAGCATACCAGACGAAACTAGTCGAACGACCTTCTTCTTCTTACCACTTTTTGATTATAGCATTTGCTCTATCGTAGCTTGATTTGGGTTTGTTAGGAACCAAAGAGCACCTCCTATTTGCTATTCCTCTTCAATTTTTACCATGATAGCAACTTGTTAGCATTTTCCTAATACCAGACAAAAATAATCGATGGGAATGAACCTTAGTGGCTCGACTTCAATCGATCTGGTGTTTACCTGAAAATAAGGTTGGTCATGGAACAGGCCTTCATATGCGGCGTTTTTAAGCTTGGTACCGGCCAGTAATTTTGATACTTGAACAGCTGTTAATGAGCAGTTTAGTAGATAACATTACCATTGGTGTAGATCGCCCACACCACTCACCATCCTGATGTTGCAATGACTCCTGTATATCACTATCGTTGTAGTGTGTCCTTTTTTGCACAATACAACTAATTTTCAGCATTAGGAATACTGTTGCTATAGATCGTAAGTTGACATAACCTCGTCGCTGTGAACACAAAAGAAATATAAGTACTGAAACATAGACAAGAACACCGGTGTCGTAAACAAAATACCAATGTCAGCTCCATCTCTTAGCTTTAAGCATGAAAGCTCAGACCACAAAGTTCCTGGAGACTTTAATTTACTGCTTCTTAGAACGGAATATGCCAGGACATACTTCACATCCCAACCATACAGAATCCAGTATACCTATACCAGTTCATGCGTAAATCCAAGCCTCTTCCTTTCTGCAATATTAGATAAGATACCTACAACTGTTTTCATAATAATGAAATAACTCCAAATCAAGTTACGTATATAACAAACTGAAAATATGGCGACCCGTACAACAGTACTTATTTACAAACATGTTGCTATAACGACAAGCATTCGCGATTAACCACGACCGAATGGAGAACGATGCTTCAAGCTTTTATTCTGTGCTTTAACACTTACAGTGTTCTAATTAAAATATCATTTACAGGGTATCTACTGCCTTGGAAGCTTAAAATGCCGGTGTATTTCCAGTGTACGTTTTGACAAAATTCTAGTACTGCATCGAGCCATGCTGCAGTAAAAATGCATGTTGTGGCCAGTTTAACAACTTTACTGGTTTTAATAAACCTTCATGCAGCACTGAATCAACCCTCTCACTGTCGAAATATTATCAACTTCATTAAAGCAATTGAACTATATAATGATATTTAATCAAAAGAATTAAGAAATTGTTGTTGCTGTTTTTTATTAATCATGAAAAATTGTCATTCTACAATTACTGTAATATCCATTGTGTATTGTTCTTGTAAACCATTGTTATGTGCAATGTGTAATAACCAATTGTAAGACTATCGTTATTTTTCAATGTGAATTGTTATGTTTTTGTAAAATCATTGTAAGAAATGCTTTTTAAAATTGTTATATTGAAACCTAAATCGGTCGCGATTAGACCAAAATGGTTAAAGCGACCTTAAACAAATAAAAAACACTTTACTGGTTTTGTTTGTTTCCACAGCCATGATGTGAAGCTGTCTTTATTACTAGCTGCCATACCCGATGTAAAACGGGCGTTTTTTTAAATCTCCAATGACGATTTAATTAAGTTCACTCTCTGTGCTCCTTATCAAATTACTGTAAAATTATCTAGAGGAGCTTTTTTATGCTGATTTCTCCCCATTACCTCTTAGAACTGTAGTATCAGCAGGTTTTGTATTTCTTATCTTAGCCTCAACTACGCCCTCCCCCACAACAATCTTCAAAACCCTGGAAATGTTAGGGGTGAAACATTATCCAAAGTTTGTCTCATTTTTACACAAAATGAAAAATTATAAAACATCAGGTATCATGCAAAACAGTAACATTCAAAATTACTTAATTGAGTAGCAAGATCTTCCAAGAACCACTCACATGAAAATTCAATCGAAATAAATCAATATTATACGGATATTTATCCAGTTTTTCCAGTATGTAATCACTAATTCCAATATAATTTCAGTATATCCAGTAATTAAAAAAATAAGTATATTTGCAGTATCAGTAGACACCCTGTTGAGCAGTTTTAAATCACCGTCCACATCTTGAAGGTATACGTCGAAAACACGCATGGTGCGCGGGTAAGGCTGGTTGCATATTACAGAGGTTTAAGGGGTACTCAATTACAAGTGTAGTGGTGCGTGTTCGTTAAAATATGTTGTGATGACTCGTAAAAGCACTAATGAAAATGCTCTCATCGAATTCAATTAATGTGGTACTTTGTTACGCGATGAACGGGTTTTACAGTAAACTGAAACAGCACCACTGTTTTCACAAAACAAAACCCCTGTTTTCTTTTCTTAGTGCACCTGATACATGATTGTTGGTCAGTTAATAACTATGCACTTGTCGTTGGACTTCCATCCCACACTCAGTTTGCATTTGAGTTTCAAGAGCACGAGAGAACCAGCGCTTTTATACGGAAAGGAATATTCTGGAAACGTATTCGTCTAGACCAATCAGACAATCATTCTCCAGAGGCCTAGAAATAGGGACATGATTAGTATAGTAGATTATATTACAGACGTAAAAGCCTGCAGACGGGAACGGGATTCGAACTCAGAACCTGTTCTTTAGAAACTCGCCGCTGTAACAAAGCACAACTGAGGATATATAGGTTAAGGCAGCTACTTAACAGATAATCTTCAGATTTCTAATTCAAAACGCACGAGACGTATTATTATTCCATTATTATTATTATTATTATCATTATACTGTAGGTAATATGGAATATTAAATTAGTATTCAGGGTTATAAACATTTTACCTTACTCTAAAACAATTAATAATAAATACAGTTGGTATGTCGGTTAATCGAAGTAACAATCAAAGCTAAATGTCTGTAGAACAAATACACTTGTCGGTGACAGTGTTACCAATACCGGAAAGCGGTATGAGCTTTTATCATCCCTCATATTGTCATGTGGGTTGCCTATTCGAACAAGTAGACGGCGATTCGGGAACACCCTATGTAACTGGCAAACCATGAGAGACGAAACTTACTACAGAAAAAATATAAAATCCATTAAAATACCAATTTGTGCCAAATACATCTTTATGCTCGACCATGCCATTTATACGACTGGTAGCAGTGCTTTAATGGGCCTCATTAAAGTACACCTGTTCGTTAAAGTATTGGTATTCGACCAATCAGAAGTGGCCATGTAACAACGCTAGCAACTTTGTCACAGGCGCTACAAGGTCATTATATTATAACCATGGATAAAGGAATAACGATTGTAACACATCACTCAAACCAGAAACGAATACTTATGAAACCTTTAATTTAGATACGTGGTCGCTTCGCTTCGCTCGCTCGGTTAATAATAATAATAATAATAATAATAATAATAATAATAATAATAATAATAATAATAATAATAATAATAATAATACTCGCATTTTAATTACTACCATTATAGTCTCGTTGCATTAATATACTATTATAGCATTACCGTTTTCGAAATATTATTTTTAAAATTTTCTGGTCATTTATAAAGGATTCGCCCTTTTCTCCACGTGAAGTCATGACAAAGAAAAGCTGCCTTGTGTTATAAACACCCGGGGCTGTTGTTTCCGCATCTTGCATGTGATCATAAATATAAACCATTGCAATCTAACTGAAATTATATTATAGGCATTTTTATAGTGGCTATGGTAAAGCGAATACAAGAACCCACTCTTACTGCAAGTGGTACCTATGAAATGATAATGGATAGAGAAAGACGTGTGAATGCGTGACACAGTTGTAATTGTTTTTATGGGCGCGACTCGTTTGCTCTAAAACTAAATGCGACATTAGATCTAACACCGTAGGCCTACTAAATAAGCGTAATCTTTATGGCATATTTTAAGGGTCAGCCCTTTGACAAAAAACTGATGTGTTACATTCACATGACTATCCTCTATCTTTATTAGTGCTATACAAACCATTCTTACTAAGCTTATTTTTCTATCTACTTCATTTTAATCCAAATAAACCTTTACAGAAACAGCTACATTACACATTTCGTTATAGGTACAAAGAGAACAGCGATAGTCAAATGTTTAACAACTGAACGCTATATGCTGGCCTTAAAATTCCATACTGTTTCGGTGACATCGCGAGAAACAACTGAAAACCGACAGGAACTTTAAAAGAATGAGTGTTCAACAATTCGCACATTAATAACGGATCTCAGAAATAGCGTATACCATAAAAGTGATTTGAGTGTGTTTTAAAGAGACGTGCATTTCTTGTATTTGTCTATCGCTTAACGTCTACCATTTATACAATGTTATACAAGATTTCTTCCTAATGAAAAGAACTTCACAGGTTATTTTCAGAAAATTAATATCTTATTTGTCATGTAAACATTTTTAATATATGATATTTTAATCAAAATCGTTAGAACCTATTTTGAGAACATCAACATTTCGAAACCTATTCCATGTGAAGGGTGGTTGGGGTCGGAGGAACTTTCTAGAAAATCTTCGTGTCGCATGTTTGGAAGATACTGAACTAAAATACCAAGTTTGGTATTTATCCGACCTTTGTTCTTGAGTTTGTTCACACACACATACACACACGGACCTTTCTCTAAAAATGCTTTTTTTTATTCAATAGGCCTCAAAACATGTATTTCCAGTGAAATCTCAATATGGAATTTTTGGATGGAGTGCAATACCATCTCTACCTACATACTCTGCCAAAGCTGTACCATAGAGAGATTCGCTTTCTAATACTTCAAACAGATGTCTGCTATTATCATTGGTATTAGTATTTTGAAATGTACAACAGCACGTATGGCAGAAGCCTTCTTACTCCTGGCAGCCTAGCTTGCATGCTCTATATACCAATCAAATGCTGGTTCATTGCTAAGAAATTATTTTAATTATGTTTTCGTAATCATAGGATAAAAATGTGTTGTTTTTTGTTTACATTGATCTTTTCCCCCTTCTTTATTTGACGCCTCATTAACATCGAAATCATATCGCGACATTTACCTACTGTATATTCTTTAATTTATATGGTTAGATATCCTTAGGTGGGTAGTCACATTCCTGTGCCACCTATTCTGTTGCATGATTGATTTCCTGTGGGTACATTCACGTATATCCCATGTCGGATAGATGCTCTCACTTGCGTAGCGGCTTTCCCTTCCATATATTTCGTTTCCATTTATTTTATTGTGTAGACGTAAGTTTGGTTCGTAAACCGTTATTCAGGAAAGTGACGATAGAGTTAGACTGGCTGGAACACGGAATCTGAGTACGAGTTGCAGATGCTACCGATTGTAACGTTGTTTTCAATAGTAATATGCGTACTTCTTTCTTCCAGCCTGTTGGTCACATGTCAACCTCCTAGCACCAAACATATTAGGACTTAAATCCAGACAATTGAATTCCAGTTAAGTATACCACCAATATGTTTAACAAAAAAGGGCCTTATCAAAATTTAAGTTTCTTTTTAATTTTTATATCCAAGTTTGGTATATGACCAGGAACGGGGGACATCTCGTACCTCAACCCTATGCGGGTCTTTTGTACTTACCAGCCCCAGGACGGACGGATGAGGTGAAGGAACTGTAGGAGGATTTAGGTATCACTATGACTATGACAGGGAACGGGGGACATCTCGTACCTCAACCCTATGCGGATCTTTTGTGCTTACCAACCCCAGAAGGGACGGATGAGGTGAAGGAGCCGCAGGAGTCTATAGGTATCACTATGACTATGACAGGGAACGGAGGGGACATCTCGTACCTCAACCATATGCGGATCTTTTGTGCTTACCACCCCCAGGAGGGACGGATGAGGTGAAGGAGCCGCAGGAGGATATAGGTATCACTATGGCTATGACAGGGAACGGAGGGGACATCTCGTACCTCAACCATATGCGGATCTTTTGTGCTTACCACCCCCAGGAGGGACGGATGAGGTGAAGGAACTGCAGGAGGACATAGGTATCACTATGGCTATGACAGGGAACGGAGGGGACATCTCGTACCTCAACCATATGCGGATCTTTTGTGCTTACCAGCCCCAGGAGGGACGGATGAGGTGAAGGAGCCGCAGGAGTCTATAGGTATCACTATGACTATGACAGGGAACGGAGGGGACATTTCGTACCTCGACCAGACGCGGATCTTTTGTTCTTGTCACCATCAGGAGGAATAGAAGAGGTGAAGGAACTGCAGGAGGATATAGGTATCACTATGGCTATGACAGGGAACGGAGGGGACATCTCGTACCTCAACCCAATGCGGATCTTTTGTGCTTACCACCCCCAGGAGGGACGGATGAGGTGAAGGAACTGCAGGAGGATATAGGTATCACTATGGCTATGACAGGGAACGGAGGGGACATCTCGTACCTCAACCATATGCGGATCTTTTGTGCTTACCACCCCCAGGAGGGACGGATGAGGTGAAGGAGCCGCAGGAGGATATAGGTATCACTATGACTATGACAGGGAACAGAGGAAACACCTCGCACCTCGACCCAATACGAATATTTTGTACTTACCAGCTCCAGGAGGAACGGATGAGGTGAAGGAACTACAGGAGGATATAGGTACAACTATGACTATGACCAGGGAACAGAGGGGACAACTGCCCTCGACCCCATGCGGATCTTTTGTGCTTGCCATTCCCAGGAGAGGCGGCTGAGGTGAAGGAACCGCAGGAGGATATAGTATTAGTATTATTATGACCAGGGAACACCTCGACCCAACGCGGATGTTTTGTACTCACCAGACCCAGGAGGAACGGATGAGGTGAAGGAACTACAGGAGGATATAGGTATCACTAGACTGCGACCAGGGAACGGAGGGGACACCTCGCACCTCGACAGAACACGGATGTTTTGTGCTTATCACCCCTAGAAGGAAGGATGGGCTGAAAGAACCGCAGGAGGGTATAGCCCACAGGCAAGCGGTCGACAGAGACGCACAGAGGTCCCTAACCATTACAAGCTTGGTGACCCGGTCACACCTGCAGGCTTCTCTCTGGCTTCCCGGAGAGGTATCGACCCATCTGAGGCAGCTCAGATAAGGCTGCCATCTGGCAGGGCCGAGAAGAATTTTCCTTCGAGCAAGGATCCGCGCCATCTGTCCGACACCACTCGACACTGCACAGCCCGCAAGGCCACCTGAAACATGATAAGTAAGCGAAATGATAGGAAATAAGGGAAAAGAAATTAGTGTAGAAGACAAACCACGCATTATTCGCCTTGCCAACCAGGGAAAACTACAAAATAGCCATGATCGAAGTGGCCGGCCCCAGGAATCTAATACAGGACCTCCCAAATGCGAGCCTCGCACGTTACCACGGAGCCATCCTGCCCGGTAAACCGCAAGTTTAGTGCGATCACATCACACACAGTTGAACATCTTTCCAACAATTTTACAGCGAGTTTAAAAATAAAATTAAATATATTTTAATGCTCAAAATCAACTAGGAAGCTGTACCCAACGGGGTTCGAATCTGATCTAGCCTCATAAGAGACAATAGCGAGCCTCATGTGTTTCAAGCGATGGAATTTATCTAACAACTGGTTTGTTACCCGAATAATCACCACAAATAGGTAAAACTCCATAAAGATTCGTCTTATGGGAATTTTGTACACAACTAAAATCTATAAAAAGCTGCTTTTATAAATCTTTTCCTATAAATACGTTTTAGAAATACTAGCAATAAGTGAAACATTGCGAGTTTTACATTTCATATTCTCATCCCATAGCCATTTCTCCAAGAGAGGCCCAAGGTGTGCTATGTCCCAGGTCTCGCAGTAATGCTAACAGAAATAGGTGCAGGTATTTGCTGTAATGATGGCTCTTGGCATAATGGATCCCACTCTTCACTCTTGGCATGGGCAGAACATTCAAATTGTGTATTATCTCATATGGTTTACCACTGTCATTCACAATAAAGACAACGGCACAAGCGTTTCGTACAAAATTCAATAGATATAAACATTTTCTCACGCAAATATTTAAAACATGTGGGTTGTAATAAAAATCGTGAGACATTTTTGAGAAAATCAAAACTAACAAAACATTTGCCATGAAAAGGTTAGTTTGGGGTGGAGAGATTTTGCTGCTGCATCCTTAGAAGATGCTGAAATCAAATACCGCATTTCATTATCTATTACTTTCTCTGCTACTTACCCACAGTAAGTAGGGGAAGTATTGTATTCGAACCAAAAATTCGATAATACACGTTTTAGGCTTCCTGAATAAATAATAATAATTATAACAATAATATATAATTTTAGGAAAAGGTCTATGTGTGTGTGTGTGAGCAGCATAGCTCAAAAACCAAAAGTCGGATAAATACCAAAATTGGTATTTAAGTTTAGCATGTTTTAAGGACGGGACACAAAAACTTTCAAAAAAATTTCTCGACCCCAAACTAACCGTTCTCGATATTTTTTATTTTCTCAAAAACAGCTCTAACGATTTTGATTATAATATATGTTTAAAATGTCTGTATGATAAACAAAACGTATATCTTGAATTTTCTGCGAATAACATGTGAAGTCCTCTTCGTTCTGAATGAATTTGTAATAAGTTGTTAGCTCATGAGATAGACGAAGGCTTCTTCGTTAACTGGTTACCCTCCTCTCTGTAGGAGTTCCACCCCCAAGGACTTACAAGCTAATGCCTTGTGTAAAGAGCAAGCAAACTCTGGATCGTAGCATATTCAGGATGGGTAATCAGTCCAATGCCTGGTATGGCGGTGAAGAAGAAGGAAATGAAATGTAGTGGTGAAAGCATGATAACAAAAGTGGCGGATCAAATTTTAACCTAGCGACGCGTAAAAACCTTTGGTCAGATTGGTCGGTCCCGGGGGTTTGAACCCGGTCCTCCCGAACGTGACTCACACAGTTGCCGCTTAAGCCATCCTGCTCAGTGACAAAAACCTACTATACAAAAGTTATATTATAACACAAATGCAATATCATTTTTTTGCGTTTACCATTTCCGAGATATTCTTTATTATTCTTTATTGGTGTGAATAGGTGAATATTTCATACTTTTTCCAACTGCTAAGGCAATGTCCATTTTTCTCGTGGTCATGCAAAGAGAAGCGAATTTCAAAGCCATCGCAGAGCAACTTGCTTTTAAAACATTTGATTATCACTTAGGCGGCGCCGTGGCCGAGTGGTTCATTCCCGGGTTCAATCCCAGGGACCCGCATGTGGGATTTGTGGTGGACGAAGCGACGACTGGGTGGGTTTTCTCCGGGTTCTCCGGTTTCCCCCGGCATTCATTCCACCAACTGCTCCATCATCACCTTTCCTTTCATTCATTTCGCCTTCATTTCGTTTCATCTACTTCCTTCATCCCATACCAGGCATCGGGCTGATCACCCATCCATGAGTGTTTGCTCCTCAATGGGCCTCTGACCCCAGGCAGCCGCCTGTAAATCCTGGGGGGTGTAAGTCCTACATAAGATGAGGATATACAGAGAATGAATGATTATCACTTAAGCCTACTATATTCCCCTTGTACGCACAACGAAATGTGTAATAAAACCATTTCTAGAAATGTTTATCTCAAATGAACCCTTTGTAAACACACTTTGTGGGTAGAGGAGTCGTGTAAACGTAACGCATTACATTTTGGAGTTATATTGTTCACAGACACGGACACACAAGCACAGACGGGACTTATTTTTAACTAAAATGCTCGTTTTTATTCAGAATACGTCAAAGCATGTATTTCTGGTGAAATCCCTGTACCGAATTTTTAGGCAAATAGCATTAAAATGGGTATGAATCATTATTTTAGGATATAATGGGTAGTGTAACTCTAAATATTTGTATTTATTTTAACGCGTCCTTAAAGGAACGGATATGCACACAAATGGCAATCTTCAGTTATACGAGTACATTCAAAATCAGAACTCAGTAGGTAAGTACAGTTTTGTTGCATGCACTAACTCTGCCCGTCGCCATCACTTTTGTATCCAATTAATAACAAAGCTCTTTCTCTGGCATCTATAGTAATTAAACTTCAGTAATTGATCAATCACATGTTTAATTAGGCGAAGACGCAGAAATACTATGCTCACAATAGAGTTGTTGGTATAGTGTGTAAATTTTCCTTTGATAAACTGTTAGTCTTTTCAGACCGAAACATTTCCTCAGCTGTAGTCTTTTGTTTTCTTCAGAACTCGGGCTCCCCCTTCTCTCCGTCTCTCTCTTTCTCTCTCTCTCTCTCTGGGACAGCAGAGTAAGCGGCTGCGATGTACCCGGCTTCATTCCCAGTGAGTGCACTTAGCCTCATAACGACCAATTGAGGGCCTACGTCTCGAAACAGTCCCAAAAGGGCCAGTCGTTTCTGCAATCTGGCTTGTCTTCTTGTGTGGTGGAAGACAGAGGATGTAGGGGTCGCGCGGTTGACTTTGGCCCAATACGCCTTAGAGCCAAAAGTTTTAATTGTTTTTGGTGTGGGTTAGAAGTGTACTGTTTCCTGTGGTGACCAAAATCAACAGAATCTACCGTACAACATTCTTGTTGTAGTGGCAGACCTGCTTATCGTATGGAAACGTTGTGTTGAACAAAACTGGTCAGAAGTTTCATTACTGCGTATGAGTGCATTTGTTCCGTCCTCGGGAGTCCCCCACCTGAAAAACGAAGAAAAGGTCATGAAGGTCAAGGAGGCCAGTTGGAAACCAAAGCAAGACCTGAGGTTCGTTTTATTAGAATGCATGCGGCTGGCATGCTGCCCCACGTGGAGGCCGACTACTTTGAACAGCTGATGTAATAAATTCTCTCAACACCTTATATAAGATTTATGTCGTGCGATTTTCTGTGTCTTGAGCGATTTAGACAACGGCCATTGCCCTTAATGACACCTACCATCTCACATTCTCCTGGTGCTGGCAGACCACAGGAACATAAACTAGGAAACACTCCGTGCTACTCTCCAAATTAGTCCATCTCACATTCTCCTGGTGAGGCAGACCACAGGAACATAAACTAGGAGCACTCCGTGCGACTCTCCAGATTAGTCCATCTCACATTCTCCTGGTGAGGCAGCTCACAGGAACATAAACTAGGAGCACTCCGTGCGACTCTCCAGATTAGTCCATCTCACATTTTCCTGGTGAGGCAGCCCACAGGAACATAAACTAGGAGCACTCCGTGCGACTCTCCAGATTAGTCCATCTCACATTTTCCTGGTGAGGCAGCCCACAGGAACATAAACTAAGAGCACTCCGTGCGACTCTCCAGATTAGTCCATCTCACATTTTCCTGGTGAGGCAGACCACAGGAACATAAACTAGGAAACATTCCGTGCGACTCTCCAAATTAGTCCATCTCACATTTTCCTGGTGAGGTAGACCACAGGAACATAAACTAGGAAACACTCCGTGCTACTCTCCAAATTAGTCCATCTCACATTCTCCTGGTGAGGCAGACCACAGGAACATAAACTAGGAGCACTCCGTGCGACTCTCCAGATTAGTCCATCTCACATTTTCCTGGTGAGGCAGCCCACAGGAACATAAACTAGGAGCACTCCGTGCGACTCTCCAAATTAGTCCATCTCACATTCTCCTGGTGAGGCAGACCACAGGAACATAAACTAGGAGCACTCCGTGCGACTCTCCAGATTAGTCCATCTCACATTTTCCTGGTGAGGCAGCCCACAGGAACATAAACTAAGAGCACTCCGTGCGACTCTCCAGATTAGTCCATCTCACATTTTCCTGGTGAGGCAGACCACAGGAACATAAACTAGGAAACATTCCGTGCGACTCTCCAAATTAGTCCATCTCACATTTTCCTGGTGCTGGCAGACCACAGGAACATAAACTAGGAGCACTCCGTGCGACTCTCCAGATTAGTCCATCTCACATTTTCCTGGTGCTGGCAGACCACAGGAACATAAACTAGGAGCACTCCGTGCGACTCTCCAGATTAGTCCATCTCACATTTTCCTGGTGCTGGCAGACCACAGGAACATAAACTAGGAGCACTCCGTGCGACTCTCCAGATTAGTCCATCTCACATTTTCCTGGTGAGGCAGCCCACAGGAACATAAACTAAGAGCACTCCGTGCGACTCTCCAGATTAGTCCATCTCACATTTTCCTGGTGAGGCAGACCACAGGAAAATAAACTAGGAAACATTCCGTGCGACTCTCCAAATTAGTCCATCTCACATTTTCCTGGTGCTGGCAGACCACAGGAACATAAACTAGGAGCACTCCGTGCGACTCTCCAGATTAGTCCATCTCACATTCTCCTGGTGAGGCAGACCACAGGAACATAAACTAGGAGCACTCCGTGCGACTCTCCAAATTAGTCCATCTCACATTTTCCTGGTGAGGCAGACCACAGGAACATAAACTAGGAGCACTCCGTGCGACTCTCCAGATTAGTCCATCTCACATTTTCCTGGTGAGGCAGCCCACAGGAACATAAACTAGGAGCACTCCGTGCGACTCTCCAGATTAGTCCATCTCACATTCTCCTGGTGAGGCAGCTCACAGGAACATAAACTAAGAGCACTCCGTGCGACTCTCCAGATTAGTCCATCTCACATTTTCCTGGTGAGGCAGACCACAGGAACATAAACTAGGAAACACTCCGTGCTACTCTCCAAATTAGTCCATCTCACATTCTCCTGGTGAGGCAGACCACAGGAACATAAACTAGGAGCACTCCGTGCGACTCTCCAGATTAGTCCATCTCACATTCTCCTGGTGAGGCAGCTCACAGGAACATAAACTAAGAGCACTCCGTGCGACTCTCCAGATTAGTCCATCTCACATTTTCCTGGTGAGGCAGACCACAGGAACATAAACTAGGAAACACTCCGTGCTACTCTCCAAATTAGTCCATCTCACATTCTCCTGGTGAGGCAGACCACAGGAACATAAACTAGGAAACACTCCGTGCGACTCTCCAGATTAGTCCATCTCACATTTTCCTGGTGAGGCAGACCACAGGAACATAAACTAGGAAACATTCCGTGCGACTCTCCAGATTAGTCCATCTCACATTTTCCTGGTGAGGCAGACCACAGGAACATAAACTAGGAAACATTCCGTGCGACTCTCCAGATTAGTCCATCTCACATTTTCCTGGTGAGGCAGACCACAGGAACATAAACTAGGAAACACTCCGTGCGACTCTCCAGATTAGTCCATCTCACATTTTCCTGGTGAGGCAGACCACAGGAACATAAACTAGGAAACACTCCGTGCTACTCTCCAAATTAGTCCATCTCACATTCTCCTGGTGAGGCAGACCACAGGAACATAAACTAGGAAACATTCCGTGCGACTCTCCAAATTAGTCCATCTCACATTCTCCTGGTGAGGCAGACCACAGGAACATAAACTAGGAGCACTCCGTGCGACTCTCCAGATTAGTCCATCTCACATTCTCCTGGTGAGGCAGCCCACAGGAACATAAACTAGGAGCACTCCGTGCGACTCTCCAGATTAGTCCATCTCACATTCTCCTGGTGAGGCAGCTCACAGGAACATAAACTAGGAGCACTCCGTGCGACTCTCCAGATTAGTCCATCTCACATTTTCCTGGTGAGGCAGCCCACAGGAACATAAACTAGGAGCACTCCGTGCGACTCTCCAGATTAGTCCATCTCACATTCTCCTGGTGAGGCAGCCCACAGGAACATAAACTAGGAGCACTCCGTGCGACTCTCCAGATTAGTCCATCTCACATTCTCCTGGTGAGGCAGCCCACAGGAACATAAACTAGGAAACATTCCGTGCGACTCTCCAGATTAGTCCATCTCACATTTTCCTGGTGAGGCAGACCACAGGAACATCAAGTAGGAAACATTCCGTGCGACTCTCCAGATTAGTCCATCTCACATTCTCCTGGTGAGGCAGACCACAGGAACTTCAACTAGGACCACTCCGTGCGACTCTCCAAATTAGTCCATCTCACATTTTCCTGGTGCTGGCAGCCCACAGGAACTTCAACTAGGACCACTCCGTGCGACTCTCCAAATTAGTCCATGTCACATTTTCCTGGTGCTGGCAGACCACAGGAACTTCAACTAGGACCACTCCGTGCGACTCTCCAAATTAGTCCATCTCACATTTTCCTGGTGCTGGCAGACCACAGGAACATAAACTAGGAAACATTCCGTGCGACTCTCCAAATTAGTCCATCTCACATTCTCCTGGTGCTGGCAGACCACAGGAACCTCAACTAGGACCACTCCGTGCGACTCTCCAAATTAGTCCATCTCACATTTTCCTGGTGCTGGCAGACCACAGGAACATAAACTAGGAGCACTCCGTGCGACTCTCCAAATTAGTCCATCTCACATTTTCCTGGTGCTGGCAGACCACAGGAACATAAACTAGGAGCACTCCGTGCGACTCCCCAGATTAGTCCATGTCACATTTTCCTGGTGCTGGCAGGCCACAGGAACTTCAAGTAGGAGCACTCCGTGCGACTCTCTAGATTAGTCCATGTCACATTTTCCTGGTGCTGGCAGACCACAGGAACTTCAAGTAGGAGCACTCCGTGCGACTCTCTAGATTAGTCCATGTCACATTTTCCTGGTGCTGGCAGACCACAGGAACTTCAAGTAGGAGCACTCCGTGCGACTCTCTAGATTAGTCCATGTCACATTTTCCTTGTGCTGGCAGGCCACAGGAACTTCAAGTAGGAGCACTCCGTGCGACTCTCTAAATTAGTCCATCTCACATTTTCCTGGTGAGGCAGCTCACAGGAACATAAACTAAGAGCACTCCGTGCGACTCTCCAGATTAGTCCATCTCACATTCTCCTGGTGAGGCAGCTCACAGGAACATAAACTAGGAAACATTATTCCGTGCGACTCTCCAGATTAATCCAACTCACATTTTCCTTGTGCTGGCAGACCACAGGAACTTCAAGTAGGAGCACTCCGTGCGACTCTCTAAATTAGTCCATCTCACATTTTCCTGGTGAGGCAGCTCACAGGAACATAAACTAAGAGCACTCCGTGCGACTCTCCAGATTAGTCCATCTCACATTCTCCTGGTGAGGCAGCTCACAGGAACATAAACTAGGAAACATTATTCCGTGCGACTCTCCAGATTAATCCAACTCACATTTTCCTTGTGCTGGCAGGCCACAGGAACTTCAAGTAGGAGCACTCCGTGCGACTCTGTAGATTAGTCCATGTCACATTTTCCTGGTGCTGGCAGACCACAGGAACTTCCTCTAGGAAAAACTCCATGGGACTTTGCATTTGCTACTCCAATCGTATTTATAAGGTTGTCTCTGTCGATAGATAAACATGGTCTGTTATGCAATTCCACAAGGAATGTGATTATTTGCCCTGTGTATAACACTACTATTGGGTAAACATTTGAGATCCTTGTTCCCAAAAATGACAGAGAGAGAACTGTTTGTTGAAATATGAGGTTAAAATGCAGCTGTACTAAAAATGATTAGAGCGTTGTTAGTAATTCTCCTAGCATACTTACATTGAAGTTATTTCAAGGAACATTGCGTTTTGTTTTTTTTTTTGCTTTTAGCTTTTCTCTTATATTTTAGATAGGCGCTTTACGTGTGTGTGCTTGTGTTTTTTCTTATACGCTCTAATCCCTCTCATCAATTTGGACCAAATTCAGCAGACTCATTGCTTAGGATGAGAGTAAAAATGACTGTTACCGCAAAAACATTAATGCGTTACATTCACACGACTTTCTCTATCCTGTGTAGTTTATTAGTGAATATGCAAACTATTCTTACTAAAGCTTATTCTTCTTACTACTTCATTTTAATCCAAATAAACCTTTGCAGAAACAGCTACATTACACATTTCGTTATAGATATAAAGAGAACAGCGATAGTCAAATGTTTAACAACTGGACGCTATACGCTGCCTTAAAATTCCTTACTGTTTCCATGACATCGCGAGAAACAACTGAATGTTGACAGGGCTTGAAGAGAATGACCAAGTATTAAACAATTCGAACCATTAATAACAAATGCCACATAAAAATAATTTTAGATAAATTGTGTTTTAGAGAGATCTGCACTTTTTGTGTAGTACGTGTTCATCCATCCCTTAACGTTTACCAGTTATACAAGATTGCACAAAATTCCTTCCGAATGAAGAGGGATTCATAGGCTATTCCCAGAAAATTCACTTATACGTTTTGTTTTTAATGTAAATATCTGTAATATATGATATTGTTATCAAAATTAATAGAGCCACTCTTTAGAAAATAAAAAATTTCGCAAAATGTCCCATGCAAAGGGTAGTGTGATGGGGGATTTTCTTGAAAATGTTCGTGTCGCATCTTGGAAGATACTGAACTAAGTATAAGTTTGATATTTAACCGACTCTCTTCATTTTTACTTTCTCTACTACGTATAGTAAGTAGGGGAAGTATTGTATTCCACCCAAAAATTCGATACCGAGATTTCACCGAAATACATGTTTTGAGACCCCCTGAATCCAAAAAAAGCATTTTTGGAAACATGTCCGTGTGTGTGTCTGTGTGTGTGTGTGTCTGTGTGTGTGTGTGTCTGTGTGTGTGTGTCTGTGTGTGTGTGGCGGACACAAAACAACATACTCTATGGACATAGTGTACAGATGTTTTTATGTTGACTGTGTGTGTAAATGGCGGACATAACATAACATCTCAATCTATAGACCCTATAGTGAGCTAGACCAGTTTAAAGAAAGCTAGTCTACTCTAGGATGTAGATTACGTCATAAATACATAATTACATTATGTACTTGAATGTAAATAAATTGTAGTTCTTATGTAGAGTACGTTAGAGCTAAAAAAATTTAAAACAATATTATTTATACTTAATGTATTTATAAAATTTGGTAAAATTTTATAGTTAGTTATTTTTTTTAATGAAAGATGAGATATCTTTTCAATGCTAACTTGAATTTATTTTTACTAGTTTTCAGTTACTTAATATATGGTGGTAGTGAATTAAATAATACTATACCATTGTAGTAAGCCCCTTTTTGGAATACTTGTAGGTATTGCTTGGCCTGTGTAAGTCCTACCCATTTCTGGTTTGTTTGCTGTATATGTCTGAATTTTTTATGAACACTTCTGGGTGGTCAACCATGGTTAAAAGTACAGCTAAAATATACTCACAAGGCTAATGGTAGAATTCCAAATGTTTTGAATAGTAGTTTACAATGAGTGCATTGCTTTACACCTGCCATTAATCGTATTACCTTTTTTTCCAAAAGAAATATTTTTGCGTCTACTGAATTTCCCCAAAATGTTATTCCATAAGATAGTATACTGTTTTTAGGATGCTTTTATTTGTAAAATGAATTAATGATCTAATTGCAAAACATGCAGAGCTTAGTTTTGGTAGGATGTATTCAATATGGTCTTTCCAATTCATATTATGATCTATAATAATAAGACCAAAAAATTTTATGCTACAAGTTTCAGTAATTTCATTGCCTTCATGTTCAATTCTTATGTCTGCAATACTTTTATTGTTGTGCGAAATTTGATATACTTAGTTTTTTCAAAGTTTATATGAATTTTGTTACTATCGAACCAATTATTTAGCACACTGAAAATACCGTTGGATAACTCTGGGAGGCGACTGATGTTGTGTTGTTTAATTATAATACTTGTATCATCAGCAAAGAGAACTGGGTGAGCATGTTCATTTATTACTCTGGGGAGGTCATTGACATATATTAGAAACAATAATGGACCCAAAATTGAACCTTGTGGAACACCATGCTTTATTTCTGACCATTTAGAATATGTTTTGGAATTATCTGCAGTATTTATACTCTATGCCCATAATATATAGAAGTGGTTATGTTGATTTTGTGTGTGTGTGTGTGTGTGTGTGTGTGTGTGTGTGTGTGTGAGATTGGTGGACACAAAACAACATACTCTATGGTCATAGTATATAGAAGTGATTATACTGACTGTGTGTTTCAGTGGCGGACACAAAACAACATACTCTATGGTCATAGTATATACAAGTGGTTATGTTGTTTGTGTGTGTGTGTGTGTGTGTGTGTGTGTGTAATTGGTGGACACAAAAAAACATACTCTATGGTCATAGTATATAGAAGTGGTTTATGATGTTTGTGTGTGTAATTGGCAGACACAAAACAACATACTCTATGGTCATAGTATATAGAAGTGGTTATGTTGTTTGTGTGTGTGCGTAATTGGTGTACACAAAACAACATACTCTATGGTCATAGTATATAGAAGTGGTTTATGTTGTTTGTGTGTGTAATTGGCAGACACAAAACAACATACTCTATGGTCATAGTATATAGAAGTGGTTATGTTGTTTGTGTGTGTGCGTAATTGGTGTACACAAAACAACATACTCTATGGTCATAGTATATAGAAGTGATTATGTTGTTTGTGTGTGTAATTGGTGGACACAAAACAACATACTCTATGGTCATAGTATATAGAAGTGGTTATGTTGTTTGTGTGTGTAATTGGCAGACACAAAACAACATACTCTATGGTCATAGTATATAGAAGTGGTTATGTTGTTTGTGTGTGTAATTGGCAGACACAAAACAACATACTCTATCGTCATAGTATATAGAAGTGGTTATGTTGTTTGTGTGTGTGTGTAATTGGTGGACACAAAACAACATACTCTATGGTCATAGTATATAGAAGTGATTATATTGACTGTGTGTGCCAGTGGCGGACACAAAACAACATACTCTATGGCCATGGTGTACATGACGTGCTTGTGTGTTCTCCAAGTTGGGAGCTGGCCAGCACACATTCATCACAGGAGCGACCGCTCTTTTGAGGCCGTGCATAAATCCTTTCTAATTTAATGTAACTCTCGTATCTGTATTTAATGAGACAAGCCGCTCTGGGTTGCAGGTTTACATTTCAGATTGGAATCATCACTTCTTTTGCTAACACTCTCTTGAGTTTCCTTTCTTTATTTGAAATTCTGATGTCTATCGTACATAATTATATCTTCGGTATTGTAATTTTGTAATTTGGAATTTATTACTGTAAGTTTACTGGCCTTGCTCTTTATGGGTAGCTGCTCCAGTTTTGTAACATTTCAGGCGAACTACTCAGATTTATTTGGTATTTTCCCTAGAAGTATTGGTATCACTATAAGTGCAGTACTACAGCCACGTTCCATTTATCAATCTTAGTTCGGCACATGCAGTCTGCAGAATCAATAAAACAATATTTTCTGGTATTGTACAGCTATATTAACATTATAAAGAGAGAAAAGTTGTGTGTGTGCAGCGTAATTTCAAAAATAAATCAACCGATTTTGATAATTCCTTCACCATTGATAAGCCCTATTCTTCCATATGGTCACAGGCTATATAGTGTTTCCAAAATTTTGAAAACTGGGAGGAGCGGTTAAGAGTGGTGTTTCATATTCATGCCACCGAATTGCAATCCTGTTTCATTGAAATACGATATGAAAGACTATTTTTGGTAGTGTATTGTAAATATGACAGATTTCTAATAAACTAGTCAAAACGGATAAATGGGGAGGGTTAAAATGTTTTAAAAGTAAGTTATTTCAGAGGGTTTAGGGTATTGTATGTCATTCAAATCAACACGTTTCCCTCATATTTCATCGAGTAATATTTTGGTATAATTTTGACAAAACGGGGTGCATTTGGATTCTAGAAATTGGCAAATACAATAAACTACCCTTACATCCAACCTCTGTTTTCAACCCCAACGTACAAATCAACATCATGATAACACTTTGTACGCTTATACTATAAGACCCAAAGAAAATTATAAGCTAACTTATAGCTCTATAAAACTGCCCCTACCATATTTTCAACCCCGTGCTTATACAGGGTGTCTACTATATTTGGAATATACTTGCAGTTTTTACATACCTGAATACTGAAATTAGTGATATACTGGAAAAATTGGATGAAATATCCATATAACATTGATTTATTTCAGATTGAATTTTCAAGTGATGGAAAATGTTCTTAATCAAATAAATATTTTTGAATGTTATTGTTTTGCACCATATTTTACTCCCACAAGTTTTTATCTGATGTAAAAATGACTCAAATATTTAGATAATCTTTCACTCATAAAACCTTTTACAGGCTACAACAATTTCCAGAATTATGAGGATTGTTCCGGGGGGGGGCTAAGATTAGAAATGCAAACTCTGTCGATATTTCATTCCCATATACCAGCGAATATCAGTGAAATTTTGGTCCGCTATTATGTTCACTGTGGGGTGGGAATTTTATGAAATTATAGTACTAAGGGGTAAAAGGGAGAATTCAGCATAACAAAAATCTTCTGGATCCGTGTACAACACTTTCATAAAGAATACAGAGAGTAAATTTAATTAAATATCATTCGAGATTTAAAAAGCTAGCTGTGCAACATCGGGTATGGAATAGTAACTAGCTTCATACTGTGGCTGTGGAAACAATTAAAAAGTAAACATGTCAAGCTAGCCGTAACACGCATTTGAATACTGTTCTATTTTTTACTGCAGTAGCACTCGATGTATAACTGGAATTTTGTCAAAACTTGTTTTGAAAATATACTAGAATTTTAAGGCTTCAAGACAGTAGATACATGCACACACGTTCTGGAGGCGGGGAAAGAAACCTCCAGAAAATGCTGGTTATCTGCCGATAGCGCTTCCGGTGTTTACGCTGGCGAGCACTGTTTCTATTTGTTTATATTCCGGCGCCCACCTCCCGATAACCTTGCGTCACACAGCTCCCTCCTCAGAGCTGGTCGTCCCGAGCAATATTGGGCAAGCCGATCAAGATGGACCACCACCATCTTTCGAGGCTGACGCCGAATGCGGTATACTACATCGTTGATGCGGGTGTTTAGCTTATACGCGGCGTCCAGGAACGTTGCAGCTTCGGGTACTTCGTTTAGTCCTCGTTGGACGGTGGAACCACACGAGGTGACCGTCCTCTGGAATCCGGCAGTGTTCACAAGACGGTCATAGCGCGGTTTCATTCGGTCACTTGCCAACTTCAGGCGCTCTCTGGCGAGATAGTGCATGTCCTCCAGTCTATAGCGCCCCGACATAATCTATTACAGGCTGGTAAGCATCAGGGAGGCGTGCCGAACAACAGATCATAAGATATCTACTATGTGTCTATTGTCTGAACAACTACTATGCTGGCCGGTGTCATGATAGTGGACTCGCCTACTGGCAGACTCGGTAGGCCAGCAAGAATGATAGTAGTGTACTTCCCAATCTCGCCGATGGCTGAAAAGCACTTTCCGGGGGTATTCCTTGGCAGTCTTAATATAATGCCCCGCCATTCCGTCCGATTGTGCATGAAGGAGAGTGGTATGAGTTTTGTGGATCCCGAGGCGATGAAGAAGCTTTCGCATAAGGTTGGATTCAAAATTCGTCCCTGCTTACTATGCAGCTCCCAAGGAACCCCGAACCGGCAAAAGAAGCTGTCCACGAATGTATTAGTCAGGTCGAAGCCTCTTGGAAATCGGTAAAACTCCGGCGACTTGGTGAAATAGTCTATAGCCAACAGCACATAGCGATTTCCTGTGTCTATCCTTGGAAAAGGACTGTTACGTCGATAGCAATTCTTTCAAACAGCGCTCCGACATTGCATTGGTGCATCCGGGTCGACTTCGAGTCCAGGGGCCACGACGTATCGCATTGTTGGCACAATCTTTCCACGTAGCTTCGAAGATACAACCAATAAAATCTGCAACGGAGTTTCTACAAGGTCTTATTTACACCCAGGTGCCCTCCAGTAGTAGCATGGGTCTTCTCGAGCATCTCTTTCACCGTGTTTCTCGCGAGTACTAACTATTCCACCTTACTTATGTACAGAGTTCTTGACCATCAGAAAGTCTGACTGGGCCAGATACCTTTTATTGATCGGGCACCTTGGAGCGACGTCCGCCTATGCATGTCGCTCACCTGATTCCTTCTCCATCAAGATGAGCGCTATGCCTCGATCCGCTCAGCTGCTCTTTGCTGAAGATCTCTTCGTGCCAATCGATTGGAGGTTGCACCGCGACCGGACTTATGGTTGCAACACTCTCCTTTGCCTCAACCTTCACACAGTGGTTGCAACTTTACTGGCACAGTCTTGGGAAATGGTGTCTGCATTAGAATGACGCCTTGCTGCCCGGTGCTCCGAGGTAAGATCGTATTCGTGCCGCCGGTGGACCCAATGGGCCGTCGGTCCTTCCAAATTACGAAAACCTAATAGTCAAGTTAGGGCAGAATGGCCCGTTCGGAGGTGGAACTCCTTTCGCCAAAGGTATTTGTGGAAGTGCTTCAGGATTTCTACAATATCCAGGAGCTCTCCTCTTGTCACACAGTATTTACATTCGGTTCTACTGAAGTAAGCCAGTACTCCCTCTTCTTCGTCTTGCTCTTGCGACAGAGTACCCAGAATGCCGAACTCACTGAAATCCATGTCTGCGATGTACATTTTACCGGGAATGGGGTATCCTAGTACCGGGCACGTGCATAGGACGTTATTGAGGGTCTCGAAAGTCCTCTCGGCTTTATCGACTATTAGAAGGCTCGTTCCTCTGTCAGCTGTGTCAGCGGTTTGGCAATGTTTGCATATCCCGCCACGAGTTTCCGGTAGTACCTGCAGAGGCCTAGGAACCGGCGTAATTATTGTTTATTACTTGGCCTGGGCCACTCCTTGACGTCTGTAGACTATGGGAGCCCGCAGCTACTCCACCAGGGCTTACTGCACTTCCTTTCTAAACAGCTGATAATTCTTGAGATTAAACTTAAGCTTGCCTTGGCGAAGCCTTTCGAGAACCTTCTTCAGGTTGCTCAGATAATCCTCGAATGTCTTGCTTATAACAATGATGTCGAGATAACGGAGACCGGCGTGGTATGTGAGGCCCTTAATCACAGAAAATGTCGTCGGTATGAAGTGCCCTTGCCAGTACCCTAACTTCAGGTCCAGGATGAAAAACCGCTGGGATTCCACTAAGGTGTCTAGGATGTCGACTCATCTGAGGCGTTTCAGAGAGGGCTTCCCTTTGGCAGATCCGGAGAGAACTCGACTCATCTGAGGCGCCGCAGAGAAGGCTTCCCTCTGGCGAAACCGGGGATAACTCGACCTACCTGCGGCGGCTCAGAGAGGGCTTCCCTCAGGCTGAACCGGGGATAACTCGACCTACCTAAGGGGGTTCAGAGAAGGCTTCCCTCTGGCGGAACCGGGAAGAACTCGACCTACCTGAGGTGCCGCAGAGAAGGCTTCCCTCTGCTGACAGAACCGGAGAGTCCTCTACCCACCTGAGGCGCCGCAGAGAAGGCTTCCCTCTGCTGACAGAACCGGAGAGTCCTCTACCCACCTGAAACGCCGCAGAGAAGACTTCCCTCTGACAGAACCGGAGAGTGCTCTACCCACCTGAGGCGCCGCAGAGAAGGCTTCTCTCTGACAGAACCGGAGAGTGCTCTACCCACCTGAGGCGCCGCAGAGAAGGCTTCCCTCTGACAGAACCGGGGAGAACTCGACCCACCTGAGGCACCGCAGAGAAGGCTTCCCTCTGGCGGAACCGGGAGAACTCGACCCACCTGAGGCAGTTCAGAAAGGGTTTCCCTCTGGTGGAACCGGAGAGAACTCTATCCACCTGAGGCGGTTCAGAAAGGGTTTCCCTCTGGTGGAACCGGAGAGAACTCTATCCACCTGAGGCGGCTCAGAGAAGGCTGCCAACGCGCAAGCATCTGTCCCATCTGTTCGACATTGCACAGCCCTAAGGCCACCTGAAACATTAAAGGAGAAGTGAAGTGATAAGAAATTAGGGAAAGGAAGTTCGTGGTAGAATAGAAACCACCCTAGCATTCGCTTTGCCAACCAGGGAAAACCAAGTATAACCCATGGTCCGAGTGGCCGGCTGTAGGAATGGAAGCCAGGTCCTCGCACGTTACCGCGGTGCCAACTCGTTCGGTAATGTTACCTATATGTTGCACATTTAAAATATTCAAATTCTTAAGCTAACCTTGGGTTGAATGGCGAGAAACACTATTAGCAGACGACTGTGTTTTTACTCACAGCCCGACATTATAGCATCATCATGTATTTGAGTTTTCTGTAAGGCCAAAAAAAACACACGACGGTTCAGCGTTTGTGGAAACCTCGAAAGTGCAGTCATAGATCAAACTGCAAGTTACTACAGTTTCAGTTGCAGGTAAGCTATGTAGGGAAGTGGGTTGCCTGCCTCGGGGTCCGAGCTAGAGGCCGCCAGGTCGATGCAATTTTTTTTATTAAGAATAACTGTCCATCTTCTGGCACGTTAAATACACCTCAAGCATACAGAAGATGCTTTGCGCTCAACTCCTTTCATGCCCAGGTAAAGAAAATGAAGCAAGAAGGAAAGCAAAAGACAAAGAACAGCATATTGTGAAGCAAGTGTGTGATGTCATAATTGTATAACATTATTAATTTCATTCACTATTTTCGAATAGAATTAATGTTGTTCAAGGTATTACTGTGAAGTGAGTGTGTGTGTTTTTACTTTCTCTACTGCGTATAGTAAGCAGGGGAAGTATTGTATTCCACCCAAAAATTCGATACCGAAATTTCACCGGAAATACATGTTTTGAGACCCCCTGAATCCAAAAAAAAAGCATTTTTGGAAACATGTCCTTGTGTGTGTGTGTGTCTGTGAACAGCATAACTCAGAAACGAACAGTCGGATAAACAGCAAACTTGGTATTTAGGTTCAGTATCTTCCAAGGATGCGACACGAAGGTTTTCAAGAAAATCCCCCCACCCCAGATTACCCTTTACATGGAACATTTTTCGAAAATTTTTATTTTCTCAAAAATGTCTGTAACGATTTTGATTACAATATCATATGTTTAAGATATTTTCATGACAAATAAAATGTATATCTTGAATTTTCTGGGAATGACTCCAAAAGTATTCTTCATTGTGAACGACTTTTGCATAACTGGTAGATGGTAAGACAAAAGAGATAGACATAACATCTCTAACCATAAGAGGTAGACAAAATTTTACAACACAATAAATGTAGATCGCGTTAAAATACACAATTTATTTCATATACATGTTTGTTGTTGAGTGAACCATTTTCGAGATATTGCTTGTTATTCCCTTAAATTTTTCAATACTTATTTTCTCAATTGGGAATTCGTTATTCATTTTTTGTCTTGGGTATGCAAAGAGTATTAATCTGTGACAAAGAGAATGGTGCTGCACCTAGCAACCGGCTATTAAGAGATATGTATGTGCTTAAAGGCTACTGTATTTCTATATTGCCCTTGTAAATATATATTCCCCTTACATCAACAATAAAATTAGCAGTAAGATAGAGACTGCAAATGTTTATCTCGATTAACATGAAGTAGATGGAGAATAAGCGTTTGTAAAAATAGTTTGTACAAGAGTAGAGAAATTCATGTGAGTGAAACACATCAGATTTTTTATGATGTGATTGTATCTATGGAGCTTATTGTAATTCATTTGCTTGCTGACAAAAGCAGAAATGGATTTGCTGGGAAACGTTTTAGTGAAGCTAAAAAAGGTTAGCGTGTCTGCGTCACATACAAGAGGCCGCGAGTTCGAATCTCGGTTAGAGTGAACTACTGCATAAGGTTTTTTCTGTAGTGTTCGCTTATCCTGAGAAGACGAATGTCAGATAACTCTGAGCTTTAGGGACCCCAGGCTCATTTGAGCATAATTTCACCAATTTCGTTCATTTATTCACCGCTCGATAAGACCTATCAGGTTATAGGAGTTTAATTTAATCACCAAAACAAGCAAGAAATATGATATCCTGATGACTTATTTGTCCTTGACGACCGAAGTCCCCCCCCCCCAAAAGGAACCTGAATGTTCTCTAATCCCAAGGAAATCATAAGCTAGTTGTGAGAAAGAATACGGACGATTTCTTGATTGGAGATAGAGAGTATGAATATTTCGGAAGCAGCGATGTTGACAAATATTGTGACGCAGCGGCTATGGCCCAAGGTTATCGGGAGGTCGAAGTAAACAACGATAAATACCGTTCGCCAACGCAAACACCGGACACGCCGTCGGCACATAACCAGAACCTTCTGGAAGTTTCTTCCCCCTCCAGAACGCGTGTCGAAATGGTTCTAGAATGTTCTGTGGAAGATTCCACTGCCTATATAAGCATGCGTTCTCGGGAGTGCGTCGGTCAATCAGTGAGTGAGCGGCTTTCTCGTGCGACATCGACTGCGCGAGTTTGTGACTACTGCTGTCACGTGCAGCGAGTGAACCGTCCGTCACGAAGAGAATGAAGTGATGGAGAATTGAAGTAGTTCACCTTAGTGATGGTGAAGTTGAACTAGATAAAACAACAAAACAGTGACAGTGAGAACTGGGAGAAGTGACAGTTGAAAAACTGGACAAAGTCACAGTGTCACAGAATACGTTAATATCAAATTCTACTAATGCAATTTGGTAGTTAACTTATGCAGTTACTTATTTAACCATATTTATATCAAGTTTGTGATAGTCTGGTGGTGTACAAGACGTCATCATTATGGTGTTTGTACCAGAAATTAAAATATGTTTAAAAAGTACAGAAAGAAGCTGACATTGCTAACTTGCC
This sequence comes from Deroplatys truncata, assembly GCA_030765065.1. Lineage (NCBI taxonomy): Eukaryota > Metazoa > Arthropoda > Insecta > Mantodea > Mantidae > Deroplatys > Deroplatys truncata. Next base: position 25,459,969 of record CM060985.1, on the reverse strand, counting down.
CAAGGTCACAGCGTTTATGAAAAAATCTAATGTGATACATTCGCATGATTTTCTCCCCTCTATCGTTTATTAGTGGGTATACAGATTATGCTTAGTAAAGCTTATTTTTCCTTCTACTATATTTTAATCCAAATAAACTTTTGCAGAAATAGCTACATTACGCATTTCGTTATAGATACAAAGGGAACAGCGATAGTCAAATGTTTAAGAACTGGACGCTATATGCTGACCTTAAAATTCCATACTGTTTCCATGACATCGCGAGAAACAACTGAATGTTGAAAGGACTTTAAGAGAATGACCAATAATGAACAATTCGAACAATTAATAAATATCTCAGAAATGCCATAAAAATTTATTTGAAATAAATTGTGTTTTTAAAACGATCTGCATTTTTTGTGTAGTACGTTTTCGTCTATCTCTTAACGTTTACCAGTTATAGAAGATTATACAAAGAGGACTTCACAGGCTATTCCCATAAAACTCAATATATACATTTTAATGGTATTGTAAATATTTTTAATATATAGTATTTTAATAAAAATCGTTAGAGCCATTTTTTAGAATATTAAAACTTTCGAAAAATGTTCCATGTAAACGTAGTTGGGGAGGGGGATTTTCTTGATAATCTTCAAGTCGCATCTTGGAAGATACTGAAATTAAACACCAAGTTTGGTATTTATCCGACTTTTCGTTTTTTTAGTTATGCTGTCCACAGACACACACAAACACAGACATAAGCACGGACCTTTTAGCTAAAATTTTTATTTTTCATTCAGGGGTCTCAAGACAATGTGTTTCGGGTAAAATCTCGATATAGAATTTTTTGGTGGAATGCAATACCTTCTCCAGCTTCTATGACGTGGTAGAGAAAGCAAAACGCAACGTAACTATTTCATTAGTACTACTGCATTTCTACTGAACAAATAATATAATTTAGCGAGTTAGTAACCTTACTGACCAACAATAAAGGTTGTTTATAATGTTGGTATGGAAACAAGGCTAGAATAAGGAAATAGCAATGTTGTGATTAGAACCTCTGAACGACTTATGATAAAGTTCGTCATGTATATCGTGAACAAATTGGAATAACATTCACTAAATCCGTGTAATTCTGACATATTGAACATGCTATTCTCTAAGCCTAAACTCATTTGTTCGATGATGTCATAAAAAAGCTGTTTTCTTTAAACATAACACTGGTGTGAAATATATCTCGAATTTTCCAAAAATGTTTACACTTGAGTATTAAACACGATTATGCTGCCTGTGTTAAATTTTCCATTTTCTCTACAAACTATTCAGCATGTCATAATAAACACAGATATTTATGTCTCTATTTTCATTTTAACAATTTCGGTATTTTAAAAATAATGCTTTGCATATTCTTAAGGTTCTCTTATATAAACATTTTGACGTCGATCATTATAGATGCATGCCAGAAATTTGTTTGAAAAATATCTACAACAAATGCTTCTGAGGTAAGGGCTTATCTCACTTTGTTTGAAAACAAAAGTATTCACATGACCTTCTCTGTCTGTATCGTTATTTCACGAAAACTGCATGTTTTGAGAACCCTTAAACAAAACGTAACACTAGAAAAAGCTCTATTTCTGTGTGTGCCTGTCTGTGCACACACAACTCAAAAAGTCGGAATAATACAAACTTGTTATTTAAGCTCAATTATCAAAGATGCGGCACGAAGATTTTAGAGAAAAGCCCCCACCGCAAACTACCCTTTACATTGAATCTTTTTCATTGATTTTAATTTTCTCAGAAACGGCTCTAGCGATATTATTAAAAGTGTAATTGTTTAACATGTTTACACGATAAACGAAATGTATGGCTTGAATTTTTTGGGAATAAGTGTAAAGTACTTTTATATAGGTGGTGAACCGTAAATATTACTAAAGAAAAAATCTGATGTGTTACACTCACATGACTTTCTCTGCTCTTGTACAAACCATTTTTACAAAAGCTTATTCTCCATATGCTTCATGTTAATCGAGATATCGAAATGCTAATCTTATTGCCAATTTTCTTGCAGATGCAAGGGGAATATGGTAGGTTTTAAGCGATAGTCAAATATTTTAACGCTGGTTGCTATGTGGCGCATTCCATTCTCTTTGCATGTCCAGGGCATAAAAAAAATCTGATGTGTTACACTCACATGACTTTCTCTACTCTTGTACAAACTATGTTTACAAACGCTTATTCTCCATATGCTTCGTGTTAATCCAGATAAACGTTTGCAGACTATCTTATTGCTAATTTCCTTGTAGATGTAAGGGGAAAATATATTTACAAGGGCAATATAGAAAAACAGTAGCCTTTAAGCACATACATATCTCTTAATAGCTGGTTGCTAGGTGCAGCACCATTCCCTTTCCCACAGATTAATACTCTTTGCATATCCAAGACAAAAAAATGAATAACGAATTCCCATTTTAGAAAATAAGTATTGAAAAATTTAAGGGAATAACAAGCAATATCTCGAAAATGGTTCATTCAACAAAAAAAATGTATATGACATAAATTGTGTATTCTAACGCGATCTACATTTTTTGTGTAGTAAAATTTTGTCTGTCTCTTATGGTTTACCAGTTATGCAAAAGTCGTTCACAATAAAGAGTACTTTTGGAGACATTCCCAGGAAATTCAAGATATACATTTTATTTGTCATAACAATATCTTAAACATATGATATTTTAATCAAAATCGTTAGAGCCATTTTTGAGAAAATTAAAATTTTCGAAAAATCTTCCATGTAAAGGGTACTCCGGGTTGGGGGGATTTTCTTGAAAACCTTCGTGTCGCATCCTTGGAAGATACTGAACCTAAATACCAAGTTTGGTGTTTATCTGACTGTTCGTTTCTGAGTTATGCTGTTCACAGACAGACACACACACACACACACAGACACACACACGGACATGTTTCCAAAAATGCTTTTTTTGGATTCAGGGGGTCTCAAAACATGTATTTCCGGTGAAATCTCGGTATCGAATTTTTGGGTGGAATACAATACTTTCCCTACTTACTATACGTAGTAGGGAAAGTAAAAATGTAGAGCGCGTTAAATCACACAGTTTTTGGGAAATAAAATTTTTGTGGCATTGATCCTTCCGAGCTATTCCTTGTAATTTGTTTGAATTTGCTTACTCCTTTTTCAAGCGGTAAGTAAATGCCTGTTCATTTTTTCTCGTGGTCATGCAAAGAACATGGAACTTCAAAGTCATGATATAGCAATTCACTTTTTAAAAATCTGACTATCGCTTTGTTTTTCTTATATCTAAAACGAAATGTGTAATGAAAACGTATCTCCCTTAAAAAGAAGTAGGGAGAAGAATAAGCTTCTGTAATGTAGAAGAGTGACTAGAGAAAATCATATGAATTCAACACATAATTTTTTCTGCTCTCTTTTCATAATATTAGATCGTACAGTGAATTTTGACACACTCTGTACATTAGTAGGATTTTAGCAAGTGCTATATTATGTTGAACAGGACCGTGAGTGTGACTTGAACGTCACATTTTTTATGCGTTCACAACAGTTTGTGTCCTGGTTCTGGTATTTATAGCTGACACTTTAGGAATAGTGTTAGTAACCGTACATTTAGCACGCTCTCCGTATAACCTACTCTTAAATATCTATCGTTTCAAACAAATAAATCGATGGATATTCGCTTACCATTTACTTTGCTCAGTTTACCTACATGGGCGAGGTTTTATTGTTACCTTGTGTGATAGGATGTTTTGTAAACCTATGAGATTCCCCGAGGTTTTGCTTACTTTTAATGGTAGTTTTTGTGATGCTGTAATTTCTGAAAATATTTAAGGCATGCAGAGACAGCCTGGTATTTCTGGGCGCATACTGACGGACATGAGATGCTTTAAAAATACTCAAATCGTGGCACTACATTTATAATAAAGATTGTGTTTATATTCTTCTTTCGAGTTGCTAATAATTAAAAATACGTTTAATCCATGTAAGGCTTAATAAGATAGATTATAGTTTTAATATACGGTGAGAAATCGAAATCGGTTTCTCCATTACAAGCGCGAGCACAAACCATTACACCAAACAGCACCTCTCTGCAATGGGAGTCTATTAACAGGTTAACAAGATTTTGGTTACTAATAGATTCCATTATGCTTGTATTCCGCTTCTAATGCTATAAAAACTTCTCATGTGTTGACTCTCAACTCACTCTTCTACAAACTACTCTTACAAAAGCTTGTTCTACTTCTTGTTAGTCGAGATAAACTTTCATTACACATTCCGTTGTAGGTGTAACAAGGATGCAGTAGGCTAAATCATTAATCAGACTTTTAAAAAGCGTGTCGCTATGTGATGGATTTGGAATTCCTGCTCTTTGCATGACCACTAGAAAAAAAACAAAACAAAAAGCGACTCACGACTTGAAAAGAGAAAGTATTTGCAAATTCAAGCCAATAAAAAGAATATCTCGGAAATGGTTAACAATATAAGGCATAAATTGCGTGCTTTAACGAGATCTACAGGTTTTGTGTAGTAACATTTTGTCTGTTTCTTACGGTTTACCGCTTTTACAAAATTGCTTCCCAATGAAGAGGACTTTAGATGCTAGTTCCAGAAAATTCAAGGTATACATTTCATTTGTGATGAAAATATCTTCATTATATGGATTTTAATCAAAATTGTTAGAGCCAGTATTGAGAAATTCAAAACTAAGAAAATATGTCTATGTAAAGGGTAGCTTGGTGCGGAGAGTTTTCCTGAAAATCTTAGTGTCGCATCCTTAAAAGATCCTGAAATTTATACCAAGTTTAGTATTTAACCGATAATTCGTTTATGAGTTATGCTATTCCCAGACACACGGACTTTCTTGTAATTTTTTTTTATTCTCTGGGACCTCTAAACATGTATTTTCGGTGAAATCTCCATATCGAATTTTTATGTGAAATACTTCCTCTATTACTACAAGTAGAAGTAGAGAAAGTAAAAAACGCATTTATTTCCTTCGGCTAATTTGCATTTTAGTATTACGTTTAGCAAGGCCCGTTTCGAAAACATTCAGATTCGAAGGTTCTTTATTTTAACAGCCCGACTTCAACCAAATATGAAATGTATGGACAAATTTTCTTCAAAGTTATGTACATAAAATGTCATATCCTTACTTGCAGCTGTTGGTGAGGTGTTACATGCGTACGTACGGACGGACATATTGACGCGGATAGGTGTTCTGTGCGCACATAAAAATTTCGAAGTATTAAAATGCAATAAGTGTGATTTTTGACTGAGGTACGCAGCAGATAATATAGAAATAAATGATGTCGGAATGGCGTCAGTATAGCTCACAGCAAGGTGCTCTGTGTGTATGTTGGTCCAGCAGTCTAAGAGGCTCCCCACTTTTCTTCATCTCCTTCATCTTTATTTTTATTTTTACCGGCAACCTCCTTCCCTTCTCCGCTCCTGCCCGCCCGGCTGCTGCAAGGTACACAAAAACTGGGCTTGCATCGCTCTATAGGTCGCCTACAATCTGCTGGACCACTGTGTAAGCTGTTTCCTTAAGTTTTAGTGATACTCTCCCAAAGGCTCGAAAGGCTCCTTCCTAAGACTGGCAGAAATTAAAGCACAACCTGTAACCGTAATTTATACGAGTAGCATCACAATGACCTCAAAATTGCCACTAGGTTTTAGTGCTTTCTTTTTCTCCAATCAATCACTTTATTTATTTATTCCTTTTGTCATAAAGTGCTCTTTTTGTGATCAGAAATCCAATAGGAAATCTGTGGTTTCGAAGTTTAACTTCTTACATCCACTTTATTATCCAGAAATGTTGTTGATGTTTCCCTTTAGCTGGAGTACACATTCAATGTATTACTTTCTTAGGTGCAGCAAGTTAATTCTGGGCCAATCGCGTTGTGCCACCTATACCAGAAATTTTCTATCTTAGCCTGTGAAGTCTTCTTCAATCTAACTGCATTTTGTGCAACTTTGTTCAACGGAAACCAGCAGGAGCTAGATAAAACGTTGCTAAGAAAAAATGTAATCCCTATGAAATGTATAATTTATGTCAATTTTGGGGCGGGTAGCATAAGCCCGTTTAAGAATCTTCGTTATTGGGCTCAAGCCTAGTTTGATCAGATGACATAAATGTGTTGTGATTCTTCTTTTTCCCTATATTAGCTGATCATAAGTAAAAATCTACTGAAAACAGCTGACTGACGTTTCTGCATCTTGAATGTAACCCTGGAAAAATAAACGTTAACTTAAGTATGATTAGCAGAGTATGAAATCGTTTCTAAACAAAACTTTCCACCATATTTAAGGTACAATGTATAGCAGAATCATTTTTGTATGAATACTATAACATATACCAATGTTGCCATGAGTAGTAACAACGGCGCAAGGCGCTATTTAAAAAACATTACCTCTGAATTGATGAGTAGAGAAGGTCGTGTACATCTAACACATCATTTTTCTATTCCTTCCTTTTGTCTTATTTCACTTTACTTTAACCTCGTCATATAGCGATAGACTTGAAGTTTATTTTTTTTAAAATACGTGATTCAAAGTGTGTTAGACAAATAATCTTCGTTGTAAACCGCCTTATCCTATCTCATCTTCTTGAGTTGTTTGTTAATGGATAGTTACCTTTCTGTACCATCTGCTAATGTAGCTTGTTGATGATGACCTAGTTGCATTAATGTACCATCTGCAAATGTATCTTGTTGATGATGACCTAGTTGCCTTACTGTACCATCTGCTAGTGTAGCTTGTTGATGATGACCTAGTTATCTTACTGTACCATCTGCTAATGTAGCTTGTTGATGATGACCTAGTTATCTTACTGTACCATCTGCTAATGTAGCTTGTTGATGATGACCTAGTTATCTTACTGTACCATCTGCTAGTGTAGCTTGTTGATGATGACCTAGTTATCTTACTGTACCATCTGCTAGTGTAGCTTGTTGATGATGACCTAGTTATCTTACTGTACCATCTGCTAATGTAGCTTGTTGATGATGACGTAGTTGCCTTACTGTACCATCTGCTAGTGTAGCTTGTTGATGATGATCTAGTTGTCTTACTGTACCATCTACTAATGTAGCTTGTTGATGATGACCTAGTTGCCTTACTGTACCATCTGCTTGTGTAGCTTGTTGATGACGACCTAGTTGCCTTACTGTACCATCTGCTAGTGTAGCTTGTTGATGATGACCTAGTTGCCTTACTGTACCATCTGCTAATGTAGCTTGTTGATGATGACCTAGTTACCTTACTGTACCATCTACTAATGTAGCTTGTTGATGGTGACCTAGTTGTCTTACTGTACCGTCTGCTAATGTAGCTTGTTGATGGTGACCTAGTTGTCTTACTGTACCATCTGCTAATATAGCTGGTTGATGATGACCTAGTTGTCTTACTGTGCCATCTGCTAATGTAGCTTGTTGATGATGACCTAGTTGTCTTACTGTACCATCTGCTAATGTAGCTTGTTGATGATGACCTAGTTGTCTTACTGTGCCATCTGCTAATGTAGCTTGTTGATGATGACCTAGTTGTCTTACTGTGCCATCTGCTAATGTAGCTTGTTGATGATGACCTAGTTGTCTTACTGTACCATCTGCTAATGTAGCTTGTTGATGATGACCTAGTTGTCTTACTGTACCATCTGCTAATGTAGCTTGTTGATGATGACCTAGTTGTCTTATTGTGCCATCTGCTAATGTAGCTTGTTGATGATGACCTAGTTGTCTTACTGTACCATCTGCTAATGTAGCTTGTTGATGATGACCTAGTTGTCTTACTGTACCATCTGCTAATGTAGCTTGTTGATGGTGACCTAGTTGTCTTACTGTACCATCTGCTAATGTAGCTTGTTGATGGTGACCTAGTTGTCTTACTGTACCATCTGCTAATGTAGCTTGTTGATGATGACCTAGTTGTCTTACTGTGCCATCTGCTAATGTAGCTTGTTGATGATGACCTAGTTGTCTTACTGTACCATCTGCTAATGTAGCTTGTTGATGGTGACCTAGTTGTCTTACTGTGCCATCTGCTAATGTAGCTTGTTGATGGTGACCTAGTTGTCTTACTGTGCCATCTGCTAATGTAGCTTGTTGATGATGATCTAGTTGTCTTACTGTACCATCTGCTAATGTAGCTTGTTGATGGTGACCTAGTTGTCTTACTGTACCATCTGCTAATGTAGCTTGTTGATGGTGACCTAGTTGTCTTACTGTGCCATCTGCTAATGTAGCTTGTTGATGATGACCTAGTTGTCTTACTGTGCCATCTGCTAATGTAGCTTGTTGATGATGATCTAGTTGTCTTACTGTACCATCTGCTAATGTAGCTTATTGATGATGACCTAGTTGTCTTACTGTACCATCTGCTAGTGTAGCTTGTTGATGATGACCTAGTTGTCTTACTGTACCATCTGCTAATGTAGCTTATTGATGATGACCTAGTTGTCTTACTGTGCCATCTGCTAATGTAGCTTGTTGATGATGACCTAGTTGTCTTACTGTACCATCTCCTAATATAGCTGGTTGATGATGACCTAGTTGTCTTACTGTACCATCTGCTAATGTAGCTTGTTGATGATGACCTAGTTGTCTTACTGTACCATCTGCTAATGTAGCTTATTGATGATGACCTAGTTGTCTTACTGTGCCATCTGCTAATGTAGCTTGTTGATGGTGACCTAGTTACCTTACTGTACCATCTACTAATGTAGCTTGTTGATGGTGACCTAGTTGTCTTACTATGCCATCTACTAATGTAGCTTGTTGGTGGTGACCTAGTTGTCTTACTGTACCATCTGCTGATGTAGCTTGTTGATGGTGACCTAGTTGTCTTACTGTACCATCTGCTAATGTAGCTTGTTGATGGTGACTTAGTTGTCTTACTGTACCATCTGCTAATGTAGCTTATTGATGGTGACTTAGTTGTCTTACTGTACCATCTGCTAATGTAGCTTGTTGATGGTGACTTAGTTGTCTTACTGTACCATCTGCTGATGTAGCTTGTTGATGGTGACCTAGTTGTCTTACTGTACCATCTGCTAATGTAGCTTGTTGATGGTGACTTAGTTGTCTTACTGTACCATCTGCTAATGTAGCTTATTGATGATGACTTAGTTGTCTTACTGTACCATCTGCTAATGTAGCTTGTTGATGGTGACTTAGTTGTCTTACTGTACCATCTGCTAATGTAGCTTGTTGATGGTGACCTAGTTGTCTTACTGTACCATCTGCTAATGTAGCTTGTTGATGGTGACTTAGTTGTCTTACTGTACCATCTGCTAATGTAGCTTATTGATGATGACCTATTTGTCTTACTGTACCATCTGCTAATGTAGCTTGTTGATGGTGACCTAGTTGCCTTACTGTACCATCTGCTAATCTAGCTTGTTGATGATGACCTATTTGTCTTACTGTACCATCTGCTAATGTAGCTTGCTGATGATGACCTAGTTGCATTTCTGTACCATCTGCTAGTGTAGCTTGTTGATGATGACCTAGTTGCACTTCTGTACCATCTGCTAATGTAGCTTGTTGATGATGACCTAGTTGCACTTCTGTACCATCTGCTAGTGTAGCTTGTTGATGATGACCTGGTTGTCTTACTGTACCATCTCCTAATATAGCTGGTTGATGATGACCTAGTTGACTTACTGTACCATCTGATAAAGTAGCGTGTTGATGACCTAGTTGCCCTAGTGTACCATCTGCTAATGTAGCTTGTGATGATGACCTAGTTGCCCTACTGTACCATCTGCTAATCTAGCTTGTTGATGGTGACCTAGTTGTCTTACTGTACCATCTGCTAATGTAGCTTGTTGATGATGACCTAGTTGTCTTACTGTACCATCTGCTAATGTAGCTTGTTGATGATGACCTAGTTGCATTTCTGTAACATCTACTAGTGTAGCTTGCTGATGATGACCTAGTTGCATTTCTGTACCGTCTGAAGTGTATCTTGTTGATGATGACCTAGTTACCTTACTGTACCATCTACTAATGTAGCTTGTTGATGACGTAGTTGTCACAATGTAACATCTACTAGTGTAGTTTGTTGATGATGACCTAGTTGCCTTTCTGTACCATCTGCTACTATAGCTTGTTGATGATAACCTAGTTGCCTTAATGTACCATCTGCTATGTAGCTTGTTGATGATGACATAGTTGCCTTAATGTACCATCTGCTACTGTATCTTGTTGATGATAACCTAGTTGCCCTAATGTACCATCTGCTACTGTACCTTGTTGATGATAACCTAGTTGCCTTACTGTACCATCTGCTAATCTAGCTTGTTGATGATAACCTAGTTGCCTTAATGTATCATCTGCTAGTGTAGCTTGTTGATGATGACCTAGTTGCCTTTCTGTACTATAAGTTAATGTAGCTAGTTGATGCTGACCTAGTTGCATTTCTGTACCATCTGCTTGTGTAGCTTGATGATGACCTAGTTGCCTTACTGTACCATCCGCTAGTGTAGCTCGTTGATGATGACGTAGTTGCCTTTCTGTGCCATCTGCTAATGTATCTTGTTGATGATGACTTAGTTGCCTTTCTGTATCTTCCGCTACTGTAGTTTATCGATGATGTGCTAGTTGCCTTTCTGTAACATCTACTAGTGTAGCTTGTTGATGATGACCTAGTTGCCTTACCGTACCATCTGGTAGTGTAGTTTGTTGACGTTGACCTAGTTTCATTTCTGTACCATTTGCTAGTGTAGCTGGTTGATGACCTAGTTGCCTTATTGTACCATCTGCTAGTGTAGCTTGTTGATGATGACCCAGTTGCCTTCCTGTATCATATGCCTGTGTACCTTGTTGATGGATGACCTAGTTGTGGTCCTGTATCATCTGCTTGTGTAGCTTGTTGATGATGACCTAGTTGCCTTACTGTACCATCTGCTAGTGTAGCTAGTTCATGATGACCCAGTTGACTTCCTGTATCATATGCATGTGTACCTTGTTGATGGATGACCTAGCTGTGGTCCTGTATCATCTGCTTGTGTAGCTTGTTGATGAATGACCTAGTTGGCGTTCTGTATCATCTGTTTGTGTAGTTTGTTGATGGATAGCCTAGTTGTCCTTCTGTATCTTCTGCTTGTGTAGCTTGCTGATGGATGGCCTAGTTGCCTTTTTGTATCACCTGCTTGTGTAGCTTGTTGATGAATGACCTAGTTACTTTTCCGAATCACCTGCTTGTGTAGCTTGTTGATGGATGACTTAGTTGCCATTCTGTATCACGTGCTTGTGTAGTTTGTTGATGGATAACCTAGTTGCCTTTTTGTATCACCTGTTTGTGCACTTTGTTTATGGATGACCTAGTTGACTTTCTGTATCATGTTTATGTAGATTTTTATGGATGACCTAGTTATCTTTCTGTATCATCTGCTTGTATAGTTGTTAATGGATGACCTAGTTGTGTTTCTTTATCATCTCTTGGGTAGCTTGTTGATGGAGGACCTAGTTGTCTTTCTATATCACCCTTTGGTGTAGTTTGTTTATGGATGACCTTGTCTTTCTATGTCATCTGTTTATGTAGATTTTTATGGATGACCTAGTTGTCTTTCTGTATTATCTGCTTGGGCAGTTTGTTTATGGTTGACCTAGTTGTCTTTCTGTATCATCTGCTTGTGTAGCTTGCATATCGATGGCCTAGCTTTCTTTCTGTATCATTTGCTTTGGTAGCTTGTTAATCGGAAACTTAGTTGTCTTTCTGTGTCATCTGCTTCTGTAGTATGTTTATGGATGACCAAGTTGTGTTTCTGTATCATCTGCTTTTGTAGTTTATTTATCGATGGCCTAGTTGTCATTCTGTATCATCTACTTGGGTAGCTAGTTGATGGATAACCTAGTTGTCTCTCCGTATCATCTGCCTACGCAGCGTGTTTATGGATGACCCAGTTGTCTTTCCGTATCATTGCTTATGTAGATTGTTGATAGATGATCTAGTTGCATTTCTGTAACATCTGTTTAGGTAGTTTGTTGAAGGTTGATCTAGATGCCTTTCTGTATCATCTGTTTATGTGGATTGTTCATGGATGACCTTGTTGCGTTTCTTTATGATCTTCTTGGGTAGCTTATTGATGGATAACCTAGTTGCCTTTCTGTATCATCTGTATATGCAGTTTGTTGTTGAATGACCTAGTTGACTTTCTGTACCATCTGCATGTATAGTTTCTTGATAATGACCTAGCTATCTACTGGATCATCTGCTTGGGTAGTTTGTTTATGGATGACCCAGTTGTCTTTCTGTATCATCTGCTTGCGTAGTTTGTTTGTGGATGATTTAGTTGTCGTTCTGTATCATCTGCTTGTGTAGTTTGTTTATGGATGGCCTAGCAGTCTTTCTGTATCATCTGCTTGTGTAGTTTGTTTATGAATTTACTAATCGTCTTTCTGTATCATCTGCTTCGGCAGCTTGTTGATGGTTGACTAATTGTCTTTCTGCATCATCTACTTGTGTAGTTACTTGATGCATGACCTAGTTGACCTTCTGTATCACTGTTTGTGTAGTTTGTTTATGGATGATCCAGGTGGCTTTCTGTATCATCTGTTTATGTAGGATGCTTATGGATGACCTAGTTATCTTTCTCCATTATCTATTTATGTAGATTCTTTAAATGGATGAGCCGGTTATATTTCTGTATCATCTACTTGGGTAGCTTGTTGATGGATGGCCTAGTTGTGTTTCCGTATAATCTGCTTGTGTAGTATGTTGATGGTTAACCCAGTTGACTTTCTGTATCATCTGTTTATGTAGATTGTTGAGGGATGATCTAGTTGCCTTTCTTTAACATCTCCTTGGGCAGTTTGTCAATGGTTGACCTAGGTGCCTTACTGTATAATGTAGATTGTTGATGAATGACCTTGTTGCGTTTCTATATAATCTGTTTATGTAGATTGTTGATGTATGACCTTGCTGCCTTTTTGTATAAAGTATTTATGTAGATTTTTGATGAGTGACCTAGTTGCCTTTCTGTATCATCTGTTTATTTAGATTGTTGATGGATGACCTAGTTGCCTTCTGCATTATCTGTATATGTAGATTTTTTATGGATGATTTTGTTGTCTTTGTGTAACATCTGCTTGAGTAGCTTGTTGACGGATGACCTAGTTGTCTTTCTATATCACCTGTTTGTGTAGTTTGTTTATAGATGACCTTGTTGTCTTTCTGTATCATCTGTTTATGTGGATTTTTATGGATGACCTAGTTGTCTTTCTGTATCATCTGTTTATGTGGATTTTTTATGGATGTCCTAGTTGTGTTTCTGTATCATCTGCTTGTGTAGTTTGCTGATAATGACCTAGTTGTCTTTCTGTATCATGTGTTTATGTGGATTTTTTATGGATGACCTAGTTGTGTTTCTGTATCATCTGCTTGTGTAGTTTGCTGATAATGACCTAGTTGTCTTTCTATATCATCTGCTTATGTAGTTTGCTTATGGATGGCCTAGTTGTGTTTCTCTATCATCTGTTTGTGTAGTTTCTTGATGGATGACCTAGTTGACTTCCTGTATCACTGTTTGTGTAGTTTGTTTATGGATGACCCACCTGTCTTTCTGTATCATCTGTTTATGTAGTTTGTTGATGGATGACTTTGTTGTCTTTCTGTATCACATGTTTGAATAGCGTGTTGATGGTTGGCCTAGTTACCTTTCCTTACCATCTGCTTGAGTATTTTGTTAATGAGTGGCCTAGTTGGCTTTGTGATCACATATTTGAGTAGCTTGTTGATCGTTGGCTTGATTGCCTTCCTGTAGCACTGCTTGAGCGGCTTGTTGATGAGTAGTATAGTTGCCTTTTTGTATCACATATTTAAAAGGCTTGTTGATTCTTAGCATGGTTGCCTTCCTGTATCACATATTTAGAAAGCTTGTCGTTGGCTGGTCTGGTTGCCTTGCTGTACCATCTGTTTGAGTAGCATGTTAATGAATAGCCTAGTTGCCTTTTTGTATCAAATACACTGGTGTGCAAAACCTAAGGACGTAAGTAATCTTCGCATGCTGTGACACTGCCAAGTAACATAGCTCGATAAAACTTGAATCATACATTGAGGGAACTGCTACAGTAGGCAACTAAACGAGATATGCAATGAGACGAACAGAAATGCCACTTTTATTCATAGGCCATAAGCTACACTAAAGTCAATACGACATTGATGCTCTCTAGATTTACAGAAACAGATACACGGTGTTTAAGAGGGTGTATGATCACCACGGACAGCAATACATGCTCTGCATCGTGCTCCCATGCTGGCCACAAGGTTGGTAAGCAGTTCTCGTGGTAGGGCGTACCATTCTTCCACCAGCGCTGTTGACAACTGTTGGATGGTCGTTGGTGCATGTGGATGTGCTGCAATGCGTCTCCCCAAAGCATCCCACTCGTGTTCGATGGGATTTAAATCGGGGCAACGGGCAGGCCAGTCCATTCGCCGAATATCCTCTCGTTCCAAGAGATCCTCCACCTCCGCTGTTCGATGCGGTCGCGCATTGTCATCCATAAAAATGAAGTCAGGGCCGACCGCACCCCTGAAAAGACGCATATGGGGAAGGAGTGCAGTATCACAATAACGTTGACCAGTGAGCGTACCGTGTTCAAAGATTTGGAGGTCGGTGCGCCCATGCAACATTACACCTCCCCGAGATATTCCTTATTATTTGTTTGAATTTTCCAATACTTACACTTTTCTCAAATGGTAATTCGTTATTGGTCTTTTTTATGTCCTGGTAATGCAAAGAAAATGGAATACTCCACATACCAACCAGCTGTTAAAATATTTGACTATAGCTTAAAGCCTACCAATTCCTCTTGCACCTACAAGAAAATTAGCAATAATATAGTTTCTGCAAATGTTTATCTCGATTAACACGAACTAGATGGAGGATAAGCGGTTGTAAAATTAGTTTGTACAAGAGTAGAGAAAGTCATATGAGTGCAAAAAGTCAGGTTTTTAAAACTTGATTTTGCACCGATTCCAACCAATTCTGAAATGTGGTAACATGTGTTTCAAACTATTTATATCTATATCTATAAAGGAGAAAATGTGTGTGTGTTGTGTGTGTGTGTGTGTGTGTGTGTGTGTGTTAATCTCAAAAGCCAGGCAACATACTTTTATAATTCTTTCGCCCTTGAAAAACCCAATTCGTTCTGACGAACGTGGAGTTATAAAACACCTTCTAGCTTCATTTCATAAATTACTAAAAGATTAAAAAGGATTTATAAAGCCCTTGTACTTGAATTCGAACAGATTGGAGTTACAACAAAGATGCTTACGAAGAAGTCTTTGACTTTTAGTTGAGAATGCCCTGGAGTAGACATCAGCTGCTGCTACTCCACAAAATGTGCATGTAAAATAAGACAAATGCCGTGGATATTTCATTACAAACAATATCTATGTAGATGGTCACGATTTAGCAACTAAGATTCAGCAACACCAAAGAGAATATAATCTGTTTATAACGGTACGATACGCATCTGATACCAAGCCAAAATACTTTAATAACCCTCATGTAACAAAGTTTTGCTTTATTTCCCATGTGCTTATGTTGTAATCGCCGTCGTTAGCAGGGCATGCTGAATGATTGTATAAAGAGAGAAAACTACTAACATCATTGGAACTAGATTTTATAATTAACAGCTGAGAAGATTGGTTTTCTTTCTCTCTTTCTCTCTCTCTGTATCTATTTTATTTTACGTCGCTTTAACTCCTTGGTCATATCGCGACGGATCTGTTGGTGGATAACTCTTAGAACGTGATGGACAGTTAGCCTTCTAGGTCTCATCCCTGTAACCACACGCTCCGTCACGTGTCACAGAGACCCTAGCGCATAGCTACCGAATCTTTCGAGACGTGCAGACGGCATTAGGGTGCCGTCCAGTCCAACCGCCGCTCTCACACAGAAAGGCGGACAGTTAGTCTTCTAGGTCTCATCCCTGTAATCACCTGCTTCATGCCGTGCCGATGGCATAAGGATGCCGTCCAGTCTAACCGCCGCCCTCACACAGAAAGGCGGGACAGTTAGTCTTCTAGATCTCATCCCTGTAACCACCTGCTTCATGCCGTGCAGACGGCATTAGAGTGCCTTCCAGTCCAACCGCCGCCCTCACACAGAAAGGTGGACAGTTAGCCTTCCAGGTCTCATCCCTGTAACCACCATTAAGGTGCCGCCCAGACCAACCGCCTTCTAGGTCTCATCCCTGGAAATGCTATCTTGCTTCGTCACGTGCCCACAGAGACCACTAGCGCATGGCAGCTGGATCTTGTGCTTCGTGTCGTGCAGACGACGTTTGGGTACCGTCTAGTCTAACTGTCTGCGGATAGATGGCATAGCATTCGCTATTACTTATTTTTCATTTTACTGTTGTTTTAGACTTAAGGTGGAACTTTGGGACGTGGTATTAAATATCCAATCCGGTATTTACCTTGGCGACTGAAGAAAAAACCGAAAAAACCTCAGACAGATTGGTCGGCCCACGGGATTTGAACCCGGGACTTCCCGAATGCAGGCCACGGACCTTACCGCCTGAGCCATCCCGCTCGGTTAAGAGAATATTGTTTTTCTCGATGATCGTAGACTATATACCTTTTTTAAAGAGGTTAACCTGGTAACCTTGGAGTGCGGAATCGTTATTCACCAGCTTCACGTTGTATATGTTATCGGTTTCCGTATTATGTGAAAGCTGTGTACCTTTTATGCTGTTAGGTTTAGTATTAAACCAATAAATTTAAACTATTTTTAAATGAAAAAGTAAAATTCACGTTAAATAACAAATGTTAAATAACTATGGGACCAAAGAGAAGGTATAAAATGTTTTAAATTTCACATGCTGTAATTATCGAACAGTTACTCGACTATTCTAATCGATGATTGTTCCACCACCAAAAGATACTTGTAGACTATGCTTGGAAGACTGTCGGGGGCAGGTTAAAGAGTCAGATGTGCCGCCGATGTTACACATCCTTTTGCGTGAATATCAGGGGATTCTCCATACGTTATTACGTATAGCCGGGGCTGTAAGAAATTACAAATACAAGTAACAAAGGGGAGGATTCACGATAAAAACCGTGTACAGCATTCTTCAACATTTCATAAACAACGGCAGGAGATAAATTACATTAATTAATGGACGTTTGAGTTTATAAAGCTACTCGTGCAACGTCCGTCAGCCACGGAATCCGTGTATAAAGTTTGAAAGCTTATGTGAAGCATTTCCCTCAAACACCGTAAATTTTTGGGAGCATGTCCTTGAAACCGCTCTTAACTTAGTACCGATTATCATCAGATCTGAAACGTACAGACATCTTCTCTTCAAACAAACGCATACAGCATTTGAATTTTCTAGCTCCAATACATTGCGAGTTGTTTCATGCCTGCAGATTGATAAGTCGTTGCAAATAAGTGCTCGCCAGTAGCGAACATACCCAAACACTCGCCTAAAGATTGTTTACATGCGTTCACAGAAACACACGGACGGACGAGGATTACTTTTTTACCTTGTACAGATTTTTACTTGTGCTTTATTGTAGAACACGCGAACAATCCTTTCAGTTAATATTCTCTTGATAAAACGATGGGCTCACTGAAAACGTAAGCGCGTCTATAAAAGCTTCCGTCTTGTCCATTTCGCCCCAGAAAACTCTGCACTGACTTGCAGAAAGAAGGAAAGAAACAAGGGTTTAAGAAACACAAATAAAAAAGAGGTGAATGTTGCACGTAAAGGAAAACATGATCGTTTCACCCAGCTCCGTGCTTGTAAGACAGACAGGTGTCGAACACGGTTCCAAGAGAAAGCACCAAGTTGTTTGTGGTTAGTGTTTTTATCGATCTTGTTCGACGTGCCTCCGGATCTTAACCTCAGCATAGCTCAGGTAGGTGGCACGCGAAAATGTCATAAACCTTCAAAACATACACAGTCACCCCGTCTGGCGTCAATACCTTGGTTCACTCTCAGTATTCTGGTGACTACCCTAGCATAGCAATGTTCAGACAAAACATACACTGCCACCCCGTCTGGCGTCAATACCTCGGTCCACTCTCAGTATTCTGGTGACTGTCTTAACATAGCAATGTTCAGACAAAACATACACAGTCACCCCGTCTGGTGTCAATACCTCGGTCCACTCTCAGTATTCTGGTGACTGTCCTAGCATAGCAATGGTTCAGACAAAACATACACTGTCACCCCGTCTGGTGTCAATACCTTGGTCCACTCTCAGTATTCTGGTGACTGTCCTAGCATAGCAATGTTCAGACAAAACATACACTGTCACCCCGTCTGGTGTCAATACCTCGGTCCACTCTCAGTATTCTGGTGACTGTCCTAGCATCGCAATGTTCAGACAAAACATACACAGTCACCCCGTCTGGTGTCAATACCTTGGTCCACTCTCAGTATTCTGGTGACTGTCTTAACATAGCAACGTTCAGACAAAACATACACACTCACCCCGTCTGGTGTCAATACCTTGGTTCACTCTCAGTATTCTGGTGACTGTCTTAACATAGCAACGTTCAGACAAAACATACACAGTCACCCCGTCTGGTGTCAATACCTTGGTCCACTCTCAGTATTCTGGTGACTGTATTAACATAGCAACGTTCAGACAAAACATACACAGTCACCCCGTCTGGTGTCAATACCTTGGTCCACTCTCAGTATTCTGGTGACTGTCTTAACATAGCAACGTTCAGACAAAACATACACAGTCACCCCGTCTGGTGTCAATACCTTGGTTCACTCTCAGTATTCTGGTGACTGTCTTAACATAGCAACGTTCAGACAAAACATACACAGTCACCCCGTCTGGTGTCAATACCTTGGTTCACTCTCAGTATTCTGGTGACTGTCCTAGCATAGCAATGTTCAGACAAAACATACACTGCCACCCCGTCTGGTGTCAATACCTTTGTTCACTCTCAGTATTCTGGTGACTGTCCTAGCATAGCAACGTTCAGACAAAACATACACTGTCACCCCGTCTGGTGTCAATACCTTGGTCCACTCTCAGTATTCTGGTGACTGTATTAACATAGCAATGTTCAGACAAAACATACACTGTCACCCCGTCTGGTGTAAATACCTTGGGTCACTCTCAGTATTCTGGTGACTGTATTAACATAGCAATATTCAGACAAAACATACACTGTCACCCCGTCTGGTGTCAATACCTTGGTTCACTCTCAGTATTCTGGTGACTGTATTAACATAGCAATATTCAGACAAAACATACACTGTCACCCCGTCTGGTGTCAATACCTTGGTCCACTCTCAGTATTCTGGTGACTGTCTTAACATAGCAATGTTCAGACAAAACATACACTGTCACCCTGTCTGGTGTCAATACCTTGGTCCACTCTTAGTATTCTGGTGACTGTCTTAACATAGCAATGTTCAGACAAAACATACACTGTCACCCCGTCTGGTGTCAATACCTTGGTCCACTCTCAGTATTCTGGTGACTGTCCTAGCATAGCAATGTTCAGACAAAACATACACAGTCACCCCATCTGGTGTCAATACCTCGGTCCACTCTCAGTATTCTGGTGACTGTCCTAGCATAGCAACGTTCAGACAAAACATACACTGTCACCCTGTCTGGTGTCAATACCTCGCTCCCCTCTCCGTATTCTGGTGACTGTCCTAGCATAGCAATGTTCAGACAAAACATACACTGTCACCCTTCTGGTGTCAATACCTTGGTTCACTCTCAGTATTCTGGTGACTGTCTTAACATAGCAATGTTCAGACAAAACATACACAGTCACCCCATCTGGTGTCAATACCTTGGTTCACTCTCAGTATTCTGGTGACTGTCTTAACATAGCAATGTTCAGACAAAGCATACACAGTCACCCCGTCTGGTGTCAATACCTTGGTTCACTCTCAGTATTCTGGTGACTGTCTTAACATAGCAATGTTCAGACAAAACATACACTGTCACCCCGTCTGGTGTCAATACCTTGGTTCACTCTCAGTATTCTGGTGACTGTCTTAACATAGCAATGTTCAGACAAAACATACACAGTCACCCCATCTGGTGTCAATACCTTGGTTCACTCTCAGTATTCTGGTGACTGTCTTAACATAGCAATGTTCAGACAAAACATACACAGTCACCCCATCTGGTGTCAATACCTCGGTCCACTCTCAGTATTCTGGTGACTGTCCTAGCATAGCAATGTTCAGACAAAACATACACAGTCACCCCGTCTGGTGTCAATACCTTGGTCCCCTCTTAGTATTCTGGTGACTGTCTTAACATAGCAATGTTCAGACAAAACATACACAGTCAACCCGTCTGGTGTCAATACCTCGGTCCCCTCTCAGTATTCTGGTGACTGTCTTAACATAGCAATGTTCAGACAAAACATACACAATCACCCCGTCTGGTGTCAATACCTCGGTCCCCTCTCAGTATTCTGGTGACTGTCTTAACATAGCAACGTTCAGACAAAACATACACAGTCACCCCGTCTGGTGTCAATACCTTGGTCCACTCTCAGTATTCTGGTGACTGTATTAACATAGCAACGTTCAAACAAAACATACACAGTCACCCCGTCTGGTGTCAATACCTTGGTTCACTCTCAGTATTCTGGTGACTGTCCTAACATAGCAATGTTCAGACAAAACATACACTGTCACCCGGTCTGGTATCAATACCTTGGTCCACTCTCGCAACCCGGGAGTGGAACTCACGGGCTTTTCATTAGGGACAGTGTCTATTTTATATACCGCGCCCCTGCGTGGTCGAAACTCGGTAAGGACACCACCCTCCCCTATCCCTGCCACAGCCACTTACGCGCGTCAGGCGAATAGGGAAAACCCTATCGGGGAGACTACCGAATAACCTCGGTGGGGCGACAGTATATCTAGGTACCGTCTACCAGCTCTCTCTCTCTCTCTCTCTCGTGGTTGGTGCCGGAGAACATCTGACGTCTCAGAACCCCGCCTGAGCGGATAAACCAGCCAGGCATACCCAATGTCCAATGGGTATCGGGAACCACTGCCCCGCTGAGTCCAACCCAATTCAAACAGTTCTAGGGAAGGGCTCAAATATTGGGCCCGACGTACTTTTAGTAACGTCAGAAGTACCACGAGTGTTCACGGTCCGCAGCGCCCGCACCACGGCAGCTGAAGGGGTCGGAACCGCCTCCCTTTACGGGGTGTAAAAAGCACAGTGAAAATGAATACACCGAGGCAAGATGGCTCCGGGATAATATGTGTGACTCAAATCGGGAGGTTCGAATTCGATCCCCAGTGGCCGTCCACTCTGACCATGGATTTTTCCGTGGTTTTCCCTGGTTGGCACATGCGAAAGCTGGAGTGGTGTATTCTACCACGAATGTCCTCTCTTCCCCGCAACCGTTTCTGCTGAGGGTGTATGCACAAAATGTCCATTGGGGTCAAGGACTAGGTGTTCCCTCCGTCATTTGGTTATAGTCATTGTCATATAGATAACGCTGCTCTGCTGACTTGTTACCCGCAATACTTAATTTAGACCCTGTTTCCACCTCTTCGTGTTTGCTGTGAGGAAAGCGGAATTTCTATCCGCTTGGAAAACTTATACGATAGCCACTTTATTGCGTTTTGTTAACAGGCATTGGAAGAAGGGAGCAATAATAAGCAGGAATTCCTATACTCTTAATACTGCACATTTCCTTGATTTTTAGTTTTAGTTTCCCTGATTTCAAATCTATTTCTATCGCTAATCTTCCAAATGTACTGTCCCTTTTCTCCACTGAAAGCCTTGTGCAAAACAATTCAGATAAAAACTGTGTGTAAACCTTTTCTTGCTTTCTCAAAACGATGTGTATTAAAATTCCTGTTCCGTGATATTTGCAGCACTATTAAAATGCATATCTCGATTTTTCTAGGAATGGTCTGTGAAGGCATCTTCATTCTGAATAAAATTTATATATATAACCACAAAACCAAAGAAAGATTAACAAACACTCAGTAAAACGTTACATTTGTGTCAAAGTTTCACGTGGCACTACTCGTTTCCGAACATTTTAAGTTATCCCAGGTGGATCTGTGATGTGGTTTGCAACTTTGCTCCAACCATGACAATCTGGTTTACAAACACTTAATTCTGGTTCTGCATATTTAAAATTAATTCTTGAGACCTTTACTTGCGGTGCTCTACTGAAACATATAGCAAGCTTTTGGTATATTTTGAAAGCGTTCGTGTTCGAGGTCCAAAGCATCAAAAAGCTGTAAATTATTTGCTATTGAAGTGCTAAAATCGAAGTTGAAGTCCATGATTTATTCATAGTCGAGTGCTTCCGAAGTAAAGCAGAAGATCCATCACTATAAATAGAATTCGGCTATATATAGTGATCGTTTTGGATATATATATATATATATATCAGCTGTTTTATTTCATTGTATTGTCTTTAGAAGTGAAATACAACCGCAACACAATATTATGCGATAATCACAACGGTATTCATTTGTTTATAGATCATTATTATAATCGACGTCGGTGATGTAATGTTTAAGATACGAGGGCTGTCCCAGAAGTACCCGACCTAACAAAGAAAACACAACAAAAAACATAATTATTCCTCAACATAGTCTCCTTTCAGCTCGATACACTTTTCCCAACGATGTCCAATAGCTTCGATACCTTGTTTATAGTGAGAACCGTAGAGTTCTGCAAAATAGCCATCAACTGCAAACTCCGCCTCTTCATTATTGGCAATTGTTTTACCACAGGCCATTTCTTCAACTTTGGAAACAGAAAATAATCAGAAGGGACTAAGTCTGGTGAATAAGGTGCATGAGGAAGCAATTCCAACTTTATTGATTTTGGCCATGGCGATAATGGATGTGTGAACTGGTGCATTGTCTTGATGAAACAGAACTTTCTTTTTCGCTAAATGCGGCCGTTTTGCTTGATTTCATCATTCAAATGCTGCAGTAAGTTTGCATAAAACTCGCCATAGATTGCTTTTTCTTTTTGAGGATAATCAATGAAAATTATCCCACGCGCATCCCAAAAAACTAACGCCATGACCTTGCCTGCAGATGGAACTGTGTTTGCCTTCTTTGGAGGCGATTCTCCACTTTCAATCCACTGTTTTGACTCTTCCTTCATCTCAGGTGTGAATTGATGGACCCATGTTTCATCCATGGTTATGAATCGACGCAAAATATTGCCTTTATTGCAGCGAAATGTCGCCAAACACTCGACTGAAACTTCCTCACGACGCTGCTTTTGTTCCATTGTGAGTAAACGCGGCATCCATCTTGCGCACAGCTTTCCCATGTCTAAAATTTCAGTTAGTGTGCGATTTACAGCACTTTTTGAAATGCCTACGATGTCTGCTAGCTCGCGCACTTTCAGTCAACGGTCAATCAATACTGAGAGTTCATTATTAATGGCTGCCAAACAATTACTAAACGACTTAGCATTGTCAAGCTTCAAACTTAAGCCTTATAAGGGTGGTACATTCTACCACAGGCATTTGTTTGAAATAACAACTGCTCTATTTACGTCAGGTCGGGTACTTCTGGGACTGCCCTCGTAAGTGCCTCTCACGTGAATGACCGCGATTCGATAGCGCAATATATGTATATATTTTCCCTGACTAGTCCTTAAAATTTAATCGTAGTCTCATTCACCAACTATTTCGCCGGCGAACAAATTATTCCACTTCCTATACCATGTATTGAGAATACACTCGGCACGTGAGGAGTACCCTGCTTAACCTAAAATATAATGTAATGCTAGCATTAAAAGTAACTAAGGCATTGAATAATTTTATAGAATACCAGAACATCCTATCAAACCCAGCCCTAGAATACCCACATGGATAGATACGCTTGCAAAATATAAAATACACGTAGGTACCAAGATTCACCAAAACTTTTGGATTGCAACTGCAGAGGACACAAGGTGCAATCTCAATTTGTCGCCTGAGCATGTCCACGTAAGGATCTGTAGGTAAACGGAACAAGTTTGAATATGTTTACAAGATGTAAACTATTCAAATTTGAAGTCACTGGTGTTAATAAGAAGGACCGTGACAATATATATTCGCTATGAAAGTGATTTCTTCACGTACTGCAACAGTGATGTCTTCCGTGGCAATAAATACATAAGCAGCAGTTACTAACAACTTAGTGGCGACACTGCGATGTGAGCGTGAACTCTAGGATGAGCTGTGTTATTGACTGTTTATTCAGGTATTTATGATACCGACAACAGGCTCAACGTCGTGGAAGAAATAATTGGTTACTAGCTCAATCCTTCATCTAACCTTACCGTCCTTAGGATCCTCCTGGATGATAGGGGTTTACATTGTTTCCCCTCTGACGGTAGCACTGGTTACTTGGACAACTGTTGGGGGCATGTGGTGAGTGCGTTCACACATAGTACTAGTGAAGTAGCAACACCCTGGATGATAAGGGTTTACATTGTTTCCCCTCTGACGGTAGCACTGGTTACTTGGAAAACTCTAGCGGGCACGTGGTGAGTGCGGTCACACACAATACTAGTGAAGTAGCAACACCCTGGATGATAAGGGTTTACATTGTTTCCCCTCTGACGGTAGCACTGGTTACTTGGAAAACTCTAGCGGGCACGTGGTGAGTGCGGTCACACACAATACTAGTGAAGTAGCAACAACCTGGATTATAGGGGTTTACATTGTTTCCCCTCTGACGGTGGCACTAGTTTCTTGGACAACTGTTGGGTGCATGTGGTGAGTGCGGTCACACACAATACTAGTGAAGTAGCAACACCCTGGATTACAGGGGTTTACATTGTTTCCCCTCTGACGGTGGCACTAGCTTCTTGGACAACTGTTGGGGGCATGTGGTGAGTGCGGCCACACACAATACCAGTGAAGTAGCAACACCCTGGATTATAGGGGTTTACATTGTTTCCCCTCTGACGGTGGCACTAGTTTCTTGGACAACTGTTGGGGGCATGTGGTGAGTGCGGTCACACATAGTACTAGTGAAGTAGCAACACCCTGGATTATAGGGGTTTACATTGTTTCCCCTCTGACGGTGGCATTAGTTTCTTGGACAACTGTTGGGGGCATGTGGTGAGTGCGGCCACACACAATACTAGTGAAGTAGCAACACCCTGGATTATAGGGGTTTACATTGTTTCCCCTCTGACGGTGGCATTAGTTTCTTGGACAACTGTTGGGGGCATGTGGTGAGTGCGGCCACACACAATACTAGTGAAGTAGCAACACCCTGGATGATAAGGATTTACATTGTTTCCCCTCTGACGGTAGCACTGGTTTCTTGGACAACTGTTGGGGGCATGTGGTGAGTGCGGTCACTCACAGTACTAGTGAAGTAGCAACACCCTGGATTATAGGGGTTTACATTGTTTCCCCTCTGACGGTATCACTAGTTTCTTGGACAACTGTTGGGGGCATGTGGTGAGTGCGGCCACACACAATACTAGTGAAGTAGCAACACCCTGGATTATAGGGGTTTACATTGTTTCCCCTCTGACGGTGGCACTAGTTTCTTGGACAACTGTTGGGGGCATGTGGTGAGTGCGGCCACACACAATACTAGTGAAGTAGCAACACCCTGGATTATAGGGGTTTACATTGTTTCCCCTCTGACGGTATCACTGGTTTCTTGGACAACTGTTGGGGGCATGTGGTGAGTGCGGTCACACATAGTACTAGTGAAGTAGCAACACCCTGGATTATAGGGGTTTACATTGTTTCCCCTCTGACGGTGGCATTAGTTTCTTGGACAACTGTTGCGGGCATGTGGTGAGTGCGGCCACACACAATACTAGTGAAGTAGCAACACCCTGGATGATAAGGATTTACATTGTTTCCCCTCTGACGGTAGCACTGGTTTCTTGGACAACTGTTGGAGGCATGTGGTGAGTGCGGTCACTCACAGTACTAGTGAAGTAGCAACACCCTGGATTATAGGGGTTTACATTGTTTCCCCTCTGACGGTATCACTGGTTTCTTGGACAACTGTTGGGGGCATGTGGTGAGTGCGGTCACACATAGTACTAGTGAAGTAGCAACACCCTGGATTATAGGGGTTTACATTGTTTCCCCTCTGACGGTATCACTGGTTTCTTGGACAACTGTTGGGGGCATGTGGTGAGTGCGGTCACACATAGTACTAGTGAAGTAGCAACACCCTGGATTATAGGGGTTTACATTGTTTCCCCTCTGACGGTAGCACTGGTTTCTTGGACAACTGTTGCGGGCACGTGGTGAGTGCGGCCACACACAATACTAGTGAAGTAGCAACACCCTGGATTATAGGGGTTTACATTTTTTCCCCTCTGACGGTATCACTGGTTACTTGGAAAACTCTAGCGGGCACGTGGTGAGTGCGGTCACACATAGTACTAGTGAAGTAGCAACACCCTGGATTATAGGGGTTTACATTGTTTCCCCTCTGACGGTATCACTGGTTTCTTGGACAGCTGTTGCGGGCACGTGGTGAGTGCGGCCACACACAATACTAGTGAAGTAGCAACACCCTGGATTATAGGGGTTTACATTGTTTCCCCTCTGACGGTGGCACTAGTTTCTTGGACAACTGTTGGGTGCATGTGGTGAGTGCGTTCACACATAGTACTAGTGAAGTAGCAACACACTGGATGATAAGGATTTACATTGTTTCCCCTCTGACGGTATCACTGGTTACTTGGAAAACTCTAGCGGGCACGTGGTGAGTGCGGTCACACACAGTGCTAGTGAAGTAGCAACACCCTGGATTATAGGGGTTTACATTGTTTCCCCTCTGACGGTAGCACTGGTTTCTTGGACAACTCTAGCGGGCACGTGGTGAGTGCGGTCACACATAGTACTAGTGAAGTAGCAACACCCTGGATTATAGGGGTTTACATTGTTTCCCCTCTGACGGTAGCACTGGTTTCTTGGACAACTCTAGCGGGCACGTGGTGAGTGCGGTCACACATAGTACTAGTGAAGTAGCAACACCCTGGATTATAGGGGTTTACATTGTTTCCCCTCTGATGGTAGTACTGGTTTCTTGGACAACTGTTGGGGGCACGTGGTGAGTGCGGTCACACATAGTACTAGTGAAGTAGCAACACCCTGGATTATAGGGGTTTACATTGTTTCCCCTCTGACGGTGGCACTAGTTTCTTGGACAACTGTTGGGGGCATGTGGTGAGTGCGGTCACACATAGTACTAGTGAAGTAGCAACACCCTGGATTATAGGGGTTTACATTGTTTCCCCTCTGATGGTAGTACTGGTTTCTTGGACAACTGTTGGGGGCACGTGGTGAGTGCGGTCACACATAGTACTAGTGAAGTAGCAACACCCTGGATTATAGGGGTTTACATTGTTTCCCCTCTGACGGTGGCACTAGTTTCTTGGACAACTGTTGGGGGCATGTGGTGAGTGCGGCCACACACAATACTAGTGAAGTAGCAACACCCTGGATTATAGGGGTTTACATTGTTTCCCCTCTGACGGTGGCACTAGTTTCTTGGACAACTGTTGGGGGCATGTGGTGAGTGCGGCCACACACAATACTAGTGAAGTAGCAACACCCTGGATTATAGGGGTTTAGACTATATACCCCCTGGCGGTAGCACTGGTTTCTTGGACAACTGTTGGGGGCATGTGGTGAGTGCGGTCTCACACAATACTAGTGAAGTAGCAACACCCTGGATTATAGGGGTTTACATTGTTTCCCCTCTGACGGTAGCACTGGTTTCTTGGACAACTGTTGGGGGCATGTGGTGAGTGCGGTCACACATAGTACTAGTGAAGTAGCAACACCCTGGATTATAGGGGTTTACATTGTTTCCCCTCTGACGGTAGCACTGGTTTCTTGGACAACTGTTGGGGGCATGTGGTGAGTGCGGTCACACACAATACTAGTGAAGTAGCAACACCCTGGATTATAGGGGTTTACGTTGTTTCCCCTCTGACGGTAGCACTGGTTTCTTGGACAACTGTTGGGGGCATGTGGTGAGTGCGGCCACACACAATACTAGTGAAGTAGCAACACCCTGGATTATAGGGGTTTACATTGTTTCCCCTCTGACGGTAGCACTGGTTTCTTGGACAACTCTAGCGGGCACGTGGTGAGTGCGGTCACACATAGTACTAGTGAAGTAGCAACACCCTGGATTATAGGGATTTACATTGTTTCCCCTCTGACGGTGGCACTAGTTTCTTGGACAACTGTTGGGGGCATGTGGTGAGTGCGGCCACACACAATACTAGTGAAGTAGCAACACCCTGGATTATAGGGGTTTACATTGTTTCCCCTGTGACGGTATCACTGGTTTCTTGGACAACTGTTGGGTGCATGTGGTGAGTGCGTTCACACACAATACTAGTGAAGTAGCAACACCCTGGATTATAGGGGTTTACATTGTTTCCCCTCTGACGGTATCACTGGTTTCTTGGACAACTGTTGGGTGCATGTGGTGAGTGCGGCCACACACAATACTAGTGAAGTAGCAACACCCTGGATTATAGGGGTTTACATTGTTTCCCCTCTGACGGTATCACTGGTTTCTTGGACAACTGTTGGGGGCATGTGGTGAGTGCGTTCACACACAATACTAGTGAAGTAGCAACACCCTGGATTATAGGGGTTTACATTGTTTCCCCTCTGACGGTAGCACTGGTTTCTTGGACAACTGTTGGGTGCATGTGGTGAGTGCGGCCACACACAATACTAGTGAAGTAGCAACACCCTGGATGATAAGGATTTACATTGTTTCCCCTCTGACGGTAGCACTGGTTTCTTGGACAACTGTTGGGTGCATGTGGTGAGTGCGTTCACACATAGTACTAGTGAAGTAGCAACACCCTGGATGATAAGGGTTTACATTGTTTCCCCTCTGACGGTATCACTGGTTACTTGGAAAACTCTAGCGGGCACGTGGTGAGTGCGGCCACACACAATACTAGTGAAGTAGCAACACCCTGGATTATAGGGGTTTACATTGTTTCCCCTCTGACGGTATCACTGGTTACTTGGAAAACTCTAGCGGGCACGTGGTGAGTGCGGCCACACACAATACTAGTGAAGTAGCAACACCCTGGATGATAGGGGTTTACATTGTTTCCCCTCTGACGGTATCACTGGTTACTTGGAAAACTCTAGCGGGCACGTGGTGAGTGCGGTCACACACAATACTTGTGAAGTAGCAACACCCTGGATGATAAGGGTTTACATTGTTTCCCCTCTGACGGTAGCACTGGTTTCCTGGACAACTGTTGGGTGCATGTGGTGAGTGCGTTCACACATAGTACTAGTGAAGTAGCAACACCCTGGATTATAGGGGTTTACATTGTTTCCGCACTGACGGTGGCACTAGTTTCCTAGACAAGTGTTGCGGGCACGTGGTGAGTGCGGCCACACACAATACTAGTGAAGTAGCAACACCCTGGATGATAGGAGTGTACAGTGTTTCCGCTCTGACGGTGGCACTTGTTTCTTAGACAACTGTTGCGGGCATGTGGTGAGTGCGGCCACACACAATACTAGTGAAGTAGCAGCACCCTGGATGATAGGAGTGTACAGTGTTTCCGCTCTGACGGTGGCACTTGTTTCTTAGACAACTGTTGCGGGCACGTGGTGAGTGGGGCCACACACAATACTAGTGAAGTAGCAACACCCTGGATGATAAGGGTTTACATTGTTTCCCCTCTGACGGTATCCCTGGTTACTTGGAAAACTCTAGCGGGCACGTGGTGAGTGCGGCCACACACAATACTAGTGAAGTAGCAACACCCTGGATGATAAGGGTTTACATTGTTTCCCCTCTGACGGTATCCCTGGTTACTTGGAAAACTCTAGCGGGCACGTGGTGAGTGCGGCCACACACAATACTAGTGAAGTAGCAACACCCTGGATTATAGGGGTTTAGACTATATACCCCCTGGCGGTAGCACTGGTTTCTTGGACAACTGTTGTGGGCACGTGGTGAGTGCGGTCACTCACAGTACTAGTGAAGTAGCAACACCCTGGATGATAAGGGTTTACATTGTTTTCCCTCTGACGGTATCACTGGTTACTTGGAAAGCTCTTGCGGGCACGTGGTGAGTGCGGCCACACACAATACTAGTGAAGTAGCAACACCCTGGATGATAGGGGTTTAGACTATATACCCCCTGGCGGCAGCACTGGTTTCTTGGACAACTGTTGTGGGCACGTGGTGAGTGCGGTCACTCACAGTACTAGTGAAGTAGGAACACCCTCGATTATAGGGGTTTACACTGTATATCCCCTGACGGTAGCACTGGTTTCTTGGACAACTGTTGCGGGCACGTGGTGAGTGCGGTCACTCACAGTACTAGTGAAGTAGGAACACCCTGGATTATAGGGGTTTACACTGTATCTCCCTGACGGTAGCACTGGTTTCTTGGAAAACTGTTGTGGGCACGTGGTGAGTGCGGTCACTCACAGTACTAGTGAAGTAGGAACACCCTGGATTATAGGGGTTTACACTGTATCTCCCTGACGGTAGCACTGGTTTCTTGGACAACTGTTGGGGGCATGTGGTGAGTGCGGCCACACACAATACTAGTGAAGTAGCAACACCCTGGATTATAGGGGTTTACATTGTTTCCCCTCTGACGGTGGCATTAGTTTCTTGGACAACTGTTGGGGGCATGTGGTGAGTGCGGCCACACACAATACTAGTGAAGTAGCAACACCCTGGATGATAAGGATTTACATTGCTTCCCCTCTGACGGTAGCACTGGTTTCTTGGACAACTGTTGGGGGCATGTGGTGAGTGCGGTCACTCACAGTACTAGTGAAGTAGCAACACCCTGGATTATAGGGGTTTACATTGTTTCCCCTCTGACGGTATCACTAGTTTCTTGGACAACTGTTGGGGGCATGTGGTGAGTGCGGCCACACGCAATACTAGTGAAGTAGCAACACCCTGGATTATAGGGGTTTACATTGTTTCCCCTCTGACGGTGGCACTAGTTTCTTGGACAACTGTTGGGGGCATGTGGTGAGTGCGGCCACACACAATACTAGTGAAGTAGCAACACCCTGGATTATAGGGGTTTACATTGTTTCCCCTCTGACGGTATCACTGGTTTCTTGGACAACTGTTGGGGGCATGTGGTGAGTGCGGTCACACATAGTACTAGTGAAGTAGCAACACCCTGGATTATAGGGGTTTACATTGTTTCCCCTCTGACGGTGGCATTAGTTTCTTGGACAACTGTTGGGGGCATGTGGTGAGTGCGGCCACACACAATACTAGTGAAGTAGCAACACCCTGGATGATAAGGATTTACATTGTTTCCCCTCTGACGGTAGCACTGGTTTCTTGGACAACTGTTGGAGGCATGTGGTGAGTGCGGTCACTCACAGTACTAGTGAAGTAGCAACACCCTGGATTATAGGGGTTTACATTGTTTCCCCTCTGACGGTATCACTGGTTTCTTGGACAACTGTTGGGGGCATGTGGTGAGTGCGGTCACACATAGTACTAGTGAAGTAGCAACACCCTGGATTATAGGGGTTTACATTGTTTTCCCTCTGACGGTATCACTGGTTTCTTGGACAACTGTTGAGGGCATGTGGTGAGTGCGGTCACACATAGTACTAGTGAAGTAGCAACACCCTGGATTATAGGGGTTTACATTGTTTCCCCTCTGACGGTAGCAATGGTTTCTTGGACAACTGTTGCGGGCACGTGGTGAGTGCGGCCACACACAATACTAGTGAAGTAGCAACACCCTGGATTATAGGGGTTTACATTGTTTCCCCTCTGACGGTATCACTGGTTACTTGGAAAACTCTAGCGGGCACGTGGTGAGTGCGGTCACACATAGTACTAGTGAAGTAGCAACACCCTGGATTATAGGGGTTTACATTGTTTCCCCTCTGACGGTATCACTGGTTTCTTGGACAACTGTTGCGGGCACGTGGTGAGTGCGGCCACACACAATACTAGTGAAGTAGCAACACCCTGGATTATAGGGGTTTACATTGTTTCCCCTCTGACGGTGGCACTAGTTTCTTGGACAACTGTTGGGTGCATGTGGTGAGTGCGTTCACACATAGTACTAGTGAAGTAGCAACACCCTGGATGATAAGGATTTACATTGTTTCCCCTCTGACGGTATCACTGGTTACTTGGAAAACTCTAGCGGGCACGTGGTGAGTGCGGTCACACACAGTGCTAGTGAAGTAGCAACACCCTGGATTATAGGGGTTTACATTGTTTCCCCTCTGACGGTAGCACTGGTTTCTTGGACAACTCTAGCGGGCACGTGGTGAGTGCGGTCACACATAGTACTAGTGAAGTAGCAACACCCTGGATTATAGGGGTTTACATTGTTTCCCCTCTGACGGTAGCACTGGTTTCTTGGACAACTCTAGCGGGCACGTGGTGAGTGCGGTCACACATAGTACTAGTGAAGTAGCAACACCCTGGATTATAGGGGTTTACATTGTTTCCCCTCTGATGGTAGTACTGGTTTCTTGGACAACTGTTGGGGGCACGTGGTGAGTGCGGTCACACATAGTACTAGTGAAGTAGCAACACCCTGGATTATAGGGGTTTACATTGTTTCCCCTCTGACGGTGGCACTAGTTTCTTGGACAACTGTTGGGGGCATGTGGTGAGTGCGGTCACACATAGTACTAGTGAAGTAGCAACACCCTGGATTATAGGGGTTTACATTGTTTCCCCTCTGATGGTAGTACTGGTTTCTTGGACAACTGTTGGGGGCACGTGGTGAGTGCGGTCACACATAGTACTAGTGAAGTAGCAACACCCTGGATTATAGGGGTTTACATTGTTTCCCCTCTGACGGTGGCACTAGTTTCTTGGACAACTGTTGGGGGCATGTGGTGAGTGCGGCCACACACAATACTAGTGAAGTAGCAACACCCTGGATTATAGGGGTTTACATTGTTTCCCCTCTGACGGTGGCACTAGTTTCTTGGACAACTGTTGGGGGCATGTGGTGAGTGCGGCCACACACAATACTAGTGAAGTAGCAACACCCTGGATTATAGGGGTTTAGACTATATACCCCCTGGCGGTAGCACTGGTTTCTTGGACAACTGTTGGGGGCATGTGGTGAGTGCGGTCACACACAATACTAGTGAAGTAGCAACACCCTGGATTATAGGGGTTTACATTGTTTCCCCTCTGACGGTAGCACTGGTTTCTTGGACAACTGTTGGGGGCATGTGGTGAGTGCGGTCACACATAGTACTAGTGAAGTAGCAACACCCTGGATTATAGGGGTTTACATTGTTTCCCCTCTGACGGTAGCACTGGTTTCTTGGACAACTGTTGGGGGCATGTGGTGAGTGCGGTCACACACAATACTAGTGAAGTAGCAACACCCTGGATTATAGGGGTTTACGTTGTTTCCCCTCTGACGGTAGCACTGGTTTCTTGGACAACTGTTGGAGGCATGTGGTGAGTGCGTTCACACACAATACTAGTGAAGTAGCAACACCCTGGATTATAGGGGTTTACATTGTTTCCCCTCTGACGGTAGCACTGGTTTCTTGGACAACTGTTGGGTGCATGTGGTGAGTGCGTTCACACATAGTACTAGTGAAGTAGCAACACCCTGGATGATAAGGGTTTACATTGTTTCCCCTCTGACGGTAGCACTGGTTACTTGGAAAACTGTTGCGGGCACGTGGTGAGTGCGGCCACACACAATACTAGTGAAGTAGCAACACCCTGGATTATAGGGGTTTAGACTATATACCCCCTGGCGGTAGCACTGGTTTCTTGGACAACTGTTGTGGGCACGTGGTGAGTGCGGTCACTCACAGTACTAGTGAAGTAGCAACACCCTGGATGATAGGGGTTTACATTGTTTCCCCTCTGACGGTGGCACTAGTTTCTTGGACAACTGTTGGGGGCATGTGGTGAGTGCGGCCACACACAATACTAGTGAAGTAGCAACACCCTGGATTATAGGGGTTTACATTGTTTCCCCTCTGACGGTAGCACTGGTTTCTTGGACAACTCTAGCGGGCACGTGGTGAGTGCGGTCACACATAGTACTAGTGAAGTAGCAACACCCTGGATTATAGGGATTTACATTGTTTCCCCTCTGACGGTGGCACTAGTTTCTTGGACAACTGTTGGGGGCATGTGGTGAGTGCGGCCACACACAATACTAGTGAAGTAGCAACACCCTGGATTATAGGGGTTTACATTGTTTCCCCTGTGACGGTATCACTGGTTTCTTGGACAACTGTTGGGTGCATGTGGTGAGTGCGTTCACACACAATACTAGTGAAGTAGCAACACCCTGGATTATAGGGGTTTACATTGTTTCCCCTCTGACGGTATCACTGGTTTCTTGGACAACTGTTGGGTGCATGTGGTGAGTGCGGCCACACACAATACTAGTGAAGTAGCAACACCCTGGATTATAGGGGTTTACATTGTTTCCCCTCTGACGGTATCACTGGTTTCTTGGACAACTGTTGGGGGCATGTGGTGAGTGCGTTCACACACAATACTAGTGAAGTAGCAACACCCTGGATTATAGGGGTTTACATTGTTTCCCCTCTGACGGTAGCACTGGTTTCTTGGACAACTGTTGGGTGCATGTGGTGAGTGCGGCCACACACAATACTAGTGAAGTAGCAACACCCTGGATGATAAGGATTTACATTGTTTCCCCTCTGACGGTAGCACTGGTTTCTTGGACAACTGTTGGGTGCATGTGGTGAGTGCGTTCGCACATAGTACTAGTGAAGTAGCAACACCCTGGATGATAAGGGTTTACATTGTTTCCCCTCTGACGGTATCACTGGTTACTTAAAAAACTCTAGCGGGCACGTGGTGAGTGCGGCCACACACAATACTAGTGAAGTAGCAACACCCTGGATTATAGGGGTTTACATTGTTTCCCCTCTGACGGTATCACTGGTTACTTGGAAAACTCTAGCGGGCACGTGGTGAGTGCGGCCACACACAATACTAGTGAAGTAGCAACACCCTGGATGATAGGGGTTTACATTGTTTCCCCTCTGACGGTATCACTGGTTACTTGGAAAACTCTAGCGGGCACGTGGTGAGTGCGGTCACACACAATACTTGTGAAGTAGCAACACCCTGGATGATAAGGGTTTACATTGTTTCCCCTCTGACGGTAGCACTGGTTTCCTGGACAACTGTTGGGTGCATGTGGTGAGTGCGTTCACACATAGTACTAGTGAAGTAGCAACACCCTGGATTATAGGGGTTTACATTGTTTCCGCACTGACGGTGGCACTAGTTCCCTAGACAAGTGTTGCGGGCACGTGGTGAGTGCGGCCACACACAATACTAGTGAAGTAGCAACACCCTGGATGATAGGAGTGTACAGTGTTTCCGCTCTGACGGTGGCACTTGTTTCTTAGACAACTGTTGCGGGCATGTGGTGAGTGCGGCCACACACAATACTAGTGAAGTAGCAACACCCTGGATGATAGGAGTGTACAGTGTTTCCGCTCTGACGGTGGCACTTGTTTCTTAGACAACTGTTGCGGGCACGTGGTGAGTGCGGCCACACACAATACTAGTGAAGTAGCAACACCCTGGATGATAAGGGTTTACATTGTTTCCCCTCTGACGGTATCCCTGGTTACTTGGAAAACTCTAGCGGGCACGTGGTGAGTGCGGCCACACACAATACTAGTGAAGTAGCAACACCCTGGATGATAAGGGTTTACATTGTTTCCCCTCTGACGGTATCCCTGGTTACTTGGAAAACTCTAGCGGGCACGTGGTGAGTGCGGCCACACACAATACTAGTGAAGTAGCAACACCCTGGATTATAGGGGTTTAGACTATATACCCCCTGGCGGTAGCACTGGTTTCTTGGACAACTGTTGTGGGCACGTGGTGAGTGCGGTCACTCACAGTACTAGTGAAGTAGCAACACCCTGGATGATAAGGGTTTACATTGTTTTCCCTCTGACGGTATCACTGGTTACTTGGAAAGCTCTTGCGGGCACGTGGTGAGTGCGGCCACACACAATACTAGTGAAGTAGCAACACCCTGGATGATAGGGGTTTAGACTATATACCCCCTGGCGGCAGCACTGGTTTCTTGGACAACTGTTGTGGGCACGTGGTGAGTGCGGTCACTCACAGTACTAGTGAAGTAGGAACACCCTCGATTATAGGGGTTTACACTGTATATCCCCTGACGGTAGCACTGGTTTCTTGGACAACTGTTGCGGGCACGTGGTGAGTGCGGTCACTCACAGTACTAGTGAAGTAGGAACACCCTGGATTATAGGGGTTTACACTGTATCTCCCTGACGGTAGCACTGGTTTCTTGGAAAACTGTTGTGGGCACGTGGTGAGTGCGGTCACTCACAGTACTAGTGAAGTAGGAACACCCTGGATTATAGGGGTTTACACTGTATCTCCCTGACGGTAGCACTGGTTTCTTGGACAACTGTTGGGGGCATGTGGTGAGTGCGGCCACACACAATACTAGTGAAGTAGCAACACCCTGGATTATAGGGGTTTACATTGTTTCCCCTCTGACGGTGGCATTAGTTTCTTGGACAACTGTTGGGGGCATGTGGTGAGTGCGGCCACACACAATACTAGTGAAGTAGCAACACCCTGGATGATAAGGATTTACATTGTTTCCCCTCTGACGGTAGCACTGGTTTCTTGGACAACTGTTGGGGGCATGTGGTGAGTGCGGTCACTCACAGTACTAGTGAAGTAGCAACACCCTGGATGATAGGGGTTACATTGTTTCCCCTCTGACGGTATCACTAGTTTCTTGGACAACTGTTGGGGGCATGTGGTGAGTGCGGCCACACGCAATACTAGTGAAGTAGCAACACCCTGGATTATAGGGGTTTACATTGTTTCCCCTCTGACGGTGGCACTAGTTTCTTGGACAACTGTTGGGGGCATGTGGTGAGTGCGGCCACACACAATACTAGTGAAGTAGCAACACCCTGGATTATAGGGGTTTACATTGTTTCCCCTCTGACGGTATCACTGGTTTCTTGGACAACTGTTGGGGGCATGTGGTGAGTGCGGTCACACATAGTACTAGTGAAGTAGCAACACCCTGGATTATAGGGGTTTACATTGTTTCCCCTCTGACGGTGGCATTAGTTTCTTGGACAACTGTTGGGGGCATGTGGTGAGTGCGGCCACATACAATACTAGTGAAGTAGCAACACCCTGGATGATAAGGATTTACATTGTTTCCCCTCTGACGGTAGCACTGGTTTCATGGACAACTGTTGGAGGCATGTGGTGAGTGCGGTCACTCACAGTACTAGTGAAGTAGCAACACCCTGGATTATAGGGGTTTACATTGTTTCCCCTCTGACGGTATCACTGGTTTCTTGGACAACTGTTGGGGGCATGTGGTGAGTGCGGTCACACATAGTACTAGTGAAGTAGCAACACCCTGGATTATAGGGGTTTACATTGTTTCCCCTCTGACGGTATCACTGGTTTCTTGGACAACTGTTGAGGGCATGTGGTGAGTGCGGTCACACATAGTACTAGTGAAGTAGCAACACCCTGGATTATAGGGGTTTACATTGTTTCCCCTCTGACGGTAGCACTGGTTTCTTGGACAACTGTTGCGGGCACGTGGTGAGTGCGGCCACACACAATACTAGTGAAGTAGCAACACCCTGGATTATAGGGGTTTACATTGTTTCCCCTCTGACGGTATCACTGGTTACTTGGAAAACTCTAGCGGGCACGTGGTGAGTGCGGTCACACATAGTACTAGTGAAGTAGCAACACCCTGGATTATAGGGGTTTACATTGTTTCCCCTCTGACGGTATCACTGGTTTCTTGGACAACTGTTGCGGGCACGTGGTGAGTGCGGCCACACACAATACTAGTGAAGTAGCAACACCCTGGATTATAGGGGTTTACATTGTTTCCCCTCTGACGGTGGCACTAGTTTCTTGGACAACTGTTGGGTGCATGTGGTGAGTGCGTTCACACATAGTACTAGTGAAGTAGCAACACCCTGGATGATAAGGATTTACATTGTTTCCCCTCTGACGGTATCACTGGTTACTTGGAAAACTCTAGCGGGCACGTGGTGAGTGCGGTCACACACAGTGCTAGTGAAGTAGCAACACCCTGGATTATAGGGGTTTACATTGTTTCCCCTCTGACGGTAGCACTGGTTTCTTGGACAACTCTAGCGGGCACGTGGTGAGTGCGGTCACACATAGTACTAGTGAAGTAGCAACACCCTGGATTATAGGGGTTTACATTGTTTCCCCTCTGACGGTAGCACTGGTTTCTTGGACAACTCTAGCGGGCACGTGGTGAGTGCGGTCACACATAGTACTAGTGAAGTAGCAACACCCTGGATTATAGGGGTTTACATTGTTTCCCCTCTGATGGTAGTACTGGTTTCTTGGACAACTGTTGGGGGCACGTGGTGAGTGCGGTCACACATAGTACTAGTGAAGTAGCAACACCCTGGATTATAGGGGTTTACATTGTTTCCCCTCTGACGGTGGCACTAGTTTCTTGGACAACTGTTGGGGGCATGTGGTGAGTGCGGTCACACATAGTACTAGTGAAGTAGCAACACCCTGGATTATAGGGGTTTACATTGTTTCCCCTCTGATGGTAGTACTGGTTTCTTGGACAACTGTTGGGGGCACGTGGTGAGTGCGGTCACACATAGTACTAGTGAAGTAGCAACACCCTGGATTATAGGGGTTTACATTGTTTCCCCTCTGACGGTGGCACTAGTTTCTTGGACAACTGTTGGGGGCATGTGGTGAGTGCGGCCACACACAATACTAGTGAAGTAGCAACACCCTGGATTATAGGGGTTTACATTGTTTCCCCTCTGACGGTGGCACTGTTTCTTGGACAACTGTTGGGGGCATGTGGTGAGTGCGGCCACACACAATACTAGTGAAGTAGCAACACCCTGGATTATAGGGGTTTAGACTATATACCCCCTGGCGGTAGCACTGGTTTCTTGGACAACTGTTGGGGGCATGTGGTGAGTGCGGTCACACACAATACTAGTGAAGTAGCAACACCCTGGATTATAGGGGTTTACATTGTTTCCCCTCTGACGGTAGCACTGGTTTCTTGGACAACTGTTGGGGGCATGTGGTGAGTGCGGTCACACATAGTACTAGTGAAGTAGCAACACCCTGGATTATAGGGGTTTACATTGTTTCCCCTCTGACGGTAGCACTGGTTTCTTGGACAACTGTTGGGGGCATGTGGTGAGTGCGGTCACACACAATACTAGTGAAGTAGCAACACCCTGGATTATAGGGGTTTACATTGTTTCCCCTCTGACGGTAGCACTGGTTTCTTGGACAACTGTTGGGGGCATGTGGTGAGTGCGTTCACACACAATACTAGTGAAGTAGCAACACCCTGGATTATAGGGGTTTACATTGTTTCCCCTCTGACGGTAGCACTGGTTTCTTGGACAACTGTTGGTTGCATGTGGTGAGTGCGTTCACACATAGTACTAGTGAAGTAGCAACACCCTGGATGATAAGGGTTTACATTGTTTCCCCTCTGACGGTAGCACTGGTTACTTGGAAAACTGTTGCGGGCACGTGGTGAGTGCGGCCACACACAATACTAGTGAAGTAGCAACACCCTGGATTATAGGGGTTTAGACTATATACCCCCTGGCGGTAGCACTGGTTTCTTGGACAACTGTTGTGGGCACGTGGTGAGTGCGGTCACTCACAGTACTAGTGAAGTAGCAACACCCTGGATTATAGGGATTTACATTGTTTCCCCTCTGACGGTGGCACTAGTTTCTTGGACAACTGTTGGGGGCATGTGGTGAGTGCGGCCACACACAATACTAGTGAAGTAGCAACACCCTGGATTATAGGGGTTTACATTGTTTCCCCTCTGACGGTAGCACTGGTTTCTTGGACAACTCTAGCGGGCACGTGGTGAGTGCGGTCACACATAGTACTAGTGAAGTAGCAACACCCTGGATTATAGGGATTTACATTGTTTCCCCTCTGACGGTGGCACTAGTTTCTTGGACAACTGTTGGGGGCATGTGGTGAGTGCGGCCACACACAATACTAGTGAAGTAGCAACCCCCTGGATTATAGGGGTTTACATTGTTTCCCCTCTGACGGTATCACTGGTTTCTTGGACAACTGTTGGGTGCATGTGGTGAGTGCGTTCACACACAATACTAGTGAAGTAGCAACACCCTGGATTATAGGGGTTTACATTGTTTCCCCTCTGACGGTATCACTGGTTTCTTGGACAACTGTTGGGTGCATGTGGTGAGTGCGGCCACACACAATACTAGTGAAGTAGCAACACCCTGGATTATAGGGGTTTACATTGTTTCCCCTCTGACGGTATCACTGGTTTCTTGGACAACTGTTGGGGGCATGTGGTGAGTTCGTTCACACACAATACTAGTGAAGTAGCAACACCCTGGATTATAGGGGTTTACATTGTTTCCCCTCTGACGGTAGCACTGGTTTCTTGGACAACTGTTGGGTGCATGTGGTGAGTGCACCCACACACAATACTAGTGAAGTAGCAACACCCTGGATGATAAGGATTTACATTGTTTCCCCTCTGACGGTAGCACTGGTTTCTTGGACAACTGTTGGGTGCATGTGGTGAGTGCGTTCACACATAGTACTAGTGAAGTAGCAACACCCTGGATGATAAGGGTTTACATTGTTTCCCCTCTGACGGTATCACTGGTTACTTGGAAAACTCTAGCGGGCACGTGGTGAGTGCGGCCACACACAATACTAGTGAAGTAGCAACACCCTGGATTATAGGGGTTTACATTGTTTCCCCTCTGACGGTATCACTGGTTACTTGGAAAACTCTAGCGGGCACGTGGTGAGTGCGGCCACACACAATACTAGTGAAGTAGCAACACCCTGGATGATAGGGGTTTACATTGTTTCCCCTCTGACGGTATCACTGGTTACTTGGAAAACTCTAGCGGGCACGTGGTGAGTGCGGTCACACACAATACTTGTGAAGTAGCAACACCCTGGATGATAAGGGTTTACATTGTTTCCCCTCTGACGGTAGCACTGGTTTCCTGGACAACTGTTGGGTGCATGTGGTGAGTGCGTTCACACATAGTACTAGTGAAGTAGCAACACCCTGGATTATAGGGGTTTACATTGTTTCCGCACTGACGGTGGCACTAGTTTCCTAGACAAGTGTTGCGGGCACGTGGTGAGTGCGGCCACACACAATACTAGTGAAGTAGCAACACCCTGGATGATAGGAGTGTACAGTGTTTCCGCTCTGACGGTGGCACTTGTTTCTTAGACAACTGTTGCGGGCATGTGGTGAGTGC
Source organism: Deroplatys truncata (assembly GCA_030765065.1). Taxonomy (NCBI): domain Eukaryota; kingdom Metazoa; phylum Arthropoda; class Insecta; order Mantodea; family Mantidae; genus Deroplatys; species Deroplatys truncata. The sequence continues at coordinate 25,418,654 of CM060985.1, read as the reverse complement.
GGCCACACACAATACTAGTGAAGTAGCAACACCCTGGATGATAGGAGTGTACAGTGTTTCCGCTCTGACGGTGGCACTTGTTTCTTAGACAACTGTTGCGGGCACGTGGTGAGTGCGGCCACACACAATACTAGTGAAGTAGCAACACCCTGGATGATAAGGGTTTACATTGTTTCCCCTCTGACGGTATCCCTGGTTACTTGGAAAACTCTAGCGGGCACGTGGTGAGTGCGGCCACACACAATACTAGTGAAGTAGCAACACCCTGGATGATAAGGGTTTACATTGTTTCCCCTCTGACGGTATCCCTGGTTACTTGGAAAACTCTAGCGGGCACGTGGTGAGTGCGGCCACACACAATACTAGTGAAGTAGCAACACCCTGGATTATAGGGGTTTAGACTATATACCCCCTGGCGGTAGCACTGGTTTCTTGGACAACTGTTGTGGGCACGTGGTGAGTGCGGTCACTCACAGTACTAGTGAAGTAGCAACACCCTGGATGATAAGGGTTTACATTGTTTTCCCTCTGACGGTATCACTGGTTACTTGGAAAGCTCTTGCGGGCACGTGGTGAGTGCGGCCACACACAATACTAGTGAAGTAGCAACACCCTGGATGATAGGGGTTTAGACTATATACCCCCTGGCGGTAGCACTGGTTTCTTGGACAACTGTTGTGGGCACGTGGTGAGTGCGGTCACTCACAGTACTAGTGAAGTAGGAACACCCTCGATTATAGGGGTTTACACTGTATATCCCCTGACGGTAGCACTGGTTTCTTGGACAACTGTTGCGGGCACGTGGTGAGTGCGGTCACTCACAGTACTAGTGAAGTAGGAACACCCTGGATTATAGGGGTTTACACTGTATCTCCCTGACGGTAGCACTGGTTTCTTGGAAAACTGTTGTGGGCACGTGGTGAGTGCGGTCACTCACAGTACTAGTGAAGTAGGAACACTCTGGATTATAGGGGTTTACACTGTATCTCCCTGACGGTAGCACTGGTTTCTTGGAAAACTGTTGTGGGCACGTGGTGAGTGCGGTCACTCACAGTACTAGTGAAGTAGGAACACCCTGGATTATAGGGGTTTACACTGTATCCCCCTGACGGTAGCACTGGTTTCTTGGAAAACTGTTGTGTGGAGCAGTAAAGTGCGGCCATACACAGTACTAGTGAAGTAGGAACACCCTGGATTATAGGGGTTTACACTGTATCCCCCTGACGGTAGCACTGGTTTCTTGGACAACTGTTGGGTGCATGTGGTGAGTGCGGTCACTCACAGTACTAGTGAAGTAGGAACACCCTGGATTATAGGGGTTTACACTGTATCCCCCTGACGGTAGCACTGGTTTCTTGGAAAACTGTTGTGGGCACGTGGTGAGTGCGGTCACTCACAGTACTAGTGAAGTAGGAACACCCTGGATTATAGGGGTTTACACTGTATCTCCCTGACGGTAGCACTGGTTTCTTGGAAAACTGTTGTGGGCACGTGGTGAGTGCGGTCACTCACAGTACTAGTGAAGTAGGAACACCCTGGATTATAGGGGTTTACACTGTATCCCCCTGACGGTAGCACTGGTTTCTTGGAAAACTGTTGTGTGGAGCAGTAAAGTGCGGCCATACACAGTACTAGTGAAGTAGGAACACCCTGGATTATAGGGGTTTACACTGTATCCCCCTGACGGTAGCACTGGTTTCTTGGAAAACTGTTGTGTGGAGCAGTAAAGTGCGGTCACTCACAGTACTAGTGAAGTAGGAACACCCTGGATTATAGGGGTTTACACTGTATCCCCCTGACGGTAGCACTGGTTTCTTGGACAACTGTTGGGTGCATGTGGTGAGTGCGGTCACTCACAGTACTAGTGAAGTAGGAACACCCTGGATTATAGGGGTTTACACTGTATCCCCCTGACGGTAGCACTGGTTTCTTGGAAAACTGTTGTGGGCACGTGGTGAGTGCGGTCACTCACAGTACTAGTGAAGTAGGAACACCCTGGATTATAGGGGTTTACACTGTATCTCCCTGACGGTAGCACTGGTTTCTTGGAAAACTGTTGTGGGCACGTGGTGAGTGCGGTCACTCACAGTACTAGTGAAGTAGGAACACCCTGGATTATAGGGGTTTACACTGTATCCCCCTGACGGTAGCACTGGTTTCTTGGAAAACTGTTGTGTGGAGCAGTAAAGTGCGGCCATACACAGTACTAGTGAAGTAGGAACACCCTGGATTATAGGGGTTTACACTGTATCCCCCTGACGGTAGCACTGGTTTCTTGGAAAACTGTTGTGTGGAGCAGTAAAGTGCGGTCACTCACAGTACTAGTGAAGTAGGAACACCCTGGATTATAGGGGTTTACACTGTATCCCCCTGACGGTAGCACTGGTTTCTTGGAAAACTGTTGTGTGGAGCAGTAAAGTGCGGTCACTCACAGTACTAGTGAAGTAGGAACACCCTGGATTATAGGGGTTTACACTGTATCCCCCTGACGGTAGCACTGGTTTCTTGGAAAACTGTTGTGTGGAGCAGTAAAGTGCGGCCATACACAGTACTAGTGAAGTAGGAACACCCTGGATTATAGGGGTTTACACTGTATCCCCCTGACGGTAGCACTGGTTTCTTGGAAAACTGTTGTGTGGAGCAGTAAAGTGCGGTCACTCACAGTACTAGTGAAGTAGGAACACCCTGGATTATAGGGGTTTACACTGTATCCCCCTGACGGTAGCACTGGTTTCTTGGAAAACTGTTGTGTGGAGCAGTAAAGTGCGGTCACTCACAGTACTAGTGAAGTAGGAACACCCTGGATTATAGGGGTTTACACTGTATCCCCCTGACGGTAGCACTGGTTTCTTGGAAAACTGTTGTGTGGAGCAGTAAAGTGCGGTCACTCACAGTACTAGTGAAGTAGGAACACCCTGGATTATAGGGGTTTACACTGTATCCCCCTGACGGTAGCACTGGTTTCTTGGACAACTGTTGTGTGGAGCAGTAAAGTGCGGCCATACACAGTACTAGTGAAGTAGGAACACCCTGGATGATAGGGGTTTACACTGTATATCCCCTAACGGTAGCACTGGTTTCTTGGACAACTGTCGTGGGCACGTGGTGAGTGCGGTCACTCACAGTACTAGTGAAGTAGGAACTCCCTGAATGATAGAGGTTTACATTGTTTTCCTTCTGACGATGACACTGGTTTCTTGGACAACTGTTGGGTGCAGATGGTGAGTGCCGCCACACAATTTAGGAATGAAGTAGGGATTCCGTGGATGATGGGGTGCAAATATTCGTTCCCTTCTGATGTTAGCTCTGGTTTCTTGTACAGTTGTTGCTTTTTATTAGGTGGTCTTGACTATACCAAATAAAGTCGATACCAAGCTGGAGTTTTCTAAGAAACTCTTTATATGCTCTAATATTGCATTATTACAGCCAAAATTATAACATATTACACCAGGTTAACCAAATTTTGAGACAATAAGAGTTAGTTATCTATATCCCCTCACCGCTCACTATTTCTGCTTTCTGTACCACGTATATAGTAGGTAGAGAAGGAAATACATTCCATCCAAAAATTGGATACGGAGAATTCCCCGGGAAATACAGGTTTTGAGGCACTCTGAATTTAAAAAAGGTTTTTTTAGAATAACGTCCGTTTATTATTTCCCAAATATGTGAGACGAAGGTTGTTAAGAAAATGCCCCATTTCCTAACTAAGCTTTACTTCGCACACTTTTCATAGCTTTTAATTCTCTAAAATTGCTCTAACGAGCTTGATTAATATACCATATATCTTGAATTTTCTGGGAACAGCCTGTGAAGTTCTCTTTATTCTCAAAGAATGTTGTATAATTTGTAAACGTAAAGCGATAGACGAAAGCGTATTACACAAAGATGGTTCGTATCTTTATAACTCCAGACAATTTGTTTCAAGTGCCTTTTTTGTGGCATAAGGTATTTCCAAGCTATCTGTTATTAATGGTACAGATTGTTGAATATTTTGTCATTCTGTTAAGGCCCTGGAGATATTCAGTTGTTTCTCGCGATGTCATGGAAACAGTATGGAATTTTGAGACCAACACATTGTCCAGTTGTAAAAAAATTGACTATCGCTGTTTTCTTTGTATCTATAACGAAATGTGTAAGGTGACTAATTATGGAGAGTTCTATTTTGATTAAAATGAAGTGGGTAGGAAAATAAACTTTTTAAAACTAATTTGTATAAGCACTAATAAATGATACAGAGTAGAGAAAGTGATGAACACAGACATATATATGTTACTTTAACCAGCTACGAACATATGGGATGCTGAGTGTGTGAAATAATGCTTAGATAGGCCCGAGGTCCATAGAGCTTAGTGTTGCGGGAAATTGTGTCCTCTCCAGATGAGGAAACCACCAGACAAAATTGTCACCCCAACCGAGATGCGAAGAGGCAACCTCTTGTTGCATGCGACAGAGGAGATACCTCCACACCACAGAGGTCAGTTATTAGTAATAACCTACACGGGCCATAGCTGTAAGAACTTCTGAAAATAAATATTTTATTGGGGTATTAATTTACAGTATCAGAAAATCACACTGGTTGACGCTAAACGTGAGCATATGCCATTATATGGTGACGCAGTGGCTATATCCTAAGGTCATCGGGAGGTTCGGCGTCGGGCACTGGCAGAGATAAATGACGCAGTAGCGCTGCACAAGCGCTATCGACAGATAGAATAATCATCCCCGCTGATGTGACATGCAGTGAGTGCTACTTCCGCGAGATATTGGAGAAGTCCTGAGCTCGAGTGAACCGTCCGGAACAAGAGACTACATCGTGCCTATTTGGTTGCGCGCTACGTGACGAACAAGGTGAAGTGATAGTAAAAAGTGGAACTGGCTTACATTAACGAAGCGACAGCGAGAACGTGTGAAATGACAGTTAAAAGCTTGACAAAGTCATAATATGTTAATTTTATTCTGAGCTTTATAATAATTTAATTTGTCACAAACCCAAGGAGCAACTACAACTCTGAACGTTTACTGGTGTAAACATCACACTCGCCACCATAAACAGATCAAAGGGATTTCAAGTTAAGCAACAAGTACTTAGTTACTTAAACATCGGAACTGTTCAAATGTTTATTCGTGGTAAAGGCTCTTGCGATAAAAAGAAAGAAGAAGAAAATAATCGCGAACATACAAGCATGTCCATTAGATAACCCACTCGTACTTGAAAATAATCTAAACTTACACATGAAACATTTCATAAATGTCTAACTGTACGAAAAGATGTATTTGACACAACTGCACTTTAATGAACTCTACACATTTCCTAGAGTAAGTTTCCGTCTATCACTTGAGCTTCCATAGTTAAACAGAATTAGGGGAGTTGACAAACTATACACAGAACATTAAAGATATTGTAACCGCGACACGAAGTTACCTACCTGACCGGACCGGCCCTTCAGAACAATAGCGGCGCAACAAGCTCGTTATATGCTACTTCCCTGCAATTTGCTAATTGCTGCTCCGCGGCAGTTTCTAGTAACTTCGCCTTCGAGAACGTTCCGCTTTCTATCCGGGATTATAATATAAGCAGCTGCTCTGCCCAGTGAGTTCAGTTCAGTTAGAAGTTAATAGTGCCGAGTGCAGTTCAGTTGTGATTCGATTCCACGGATCGGTATGTGTCAAGTGTCTGAAGTGTAAATTGTGCTACAATGAGTATCTAAGTGACAAAGTGTGTGCCTTAGTTTGGGGTGGGGATTTTCTTGAAAATCTCGGTGCTGAACCTAAATACCATGTTTGGTATTTGAGTTATTGTGTGTGAACACACTACTTTCCTCACATACTGTAGGTACATGGCAGAGAAAGTAATAAGCCTTTCTCAAATGTATATATGGGCTCAACTACGCTTTGAAGCAAATAAAAACAAAGAGCAAAACTTTTGTTTCAGGATGGATATACTGAAAACCTTGTCTTTGGCAGAAGCCAGACTAAAATATCAAGTGTTACACCATATGCGTTTTTTTAAATATGTGTTACATTTACATGAATTTCTCTACCCGCATCATTTATTCTCATATACCTTATACAGACTATTCTTGTGTTAGCTTGTTTTTCTATTTGCATCACATTACTCGAGATAAACGTTTACAGAAACAGTTTCACTACACAAGATGGATACAGAAGACGAAATCAATAGTCAGATGTTTAAAAGCGGCTCGCTATAGCTTTGAAATTCCACTATATTTCAATGAAATTGCGAGAAACAAGTGAATAGCGACAGCCGTTCAACAAAACTTACAAATTATTGAACAACTTACCCAATATTAACGGATACCTTGGAAATGACTGATGCCACAAAAAAGGTTATTTGAAATAAACTGTATGCTTTAAAAAGATGTACATTAGTTTGTATAGTACGTTTATTTTTATTTTCTCTATCTCTTAACTTTTATCAGTTATATAAGATTGTATAAAATTCCTTCTGAATGAAGAGGGCTTCACATGATATCCCCAGAAAATCCAACAAATACATTTTATTTGTCATGTAAATATGTTTAATATATGGCATTTTAATAAAAATCGCTGGAGCCATTTTTGAGAAAATAATTTCGAAAAATGTTCCAAGTAAAGGGTCGTGTGGTATCTTTGGAAGATACTGAAATTAAATACAAAGTTTTGTATTTATTGGACTTTTCGTTTTTTAGTTATTCTGCTCACATACGCGCACCTTTTTGTAATAATGCTTTTTGTTTTATTCATGAGCCTCAAAACATGCATATCGAATTTTTGGGTGAAGATAGTTACTACAATGGATAAGTAGTAGAGTGGGTTCGAAGAGGTGACACGTGTGACAGTATCGACTATTGTTATGGGTAGAGAAGAGGCAGAGTCACGATGGAACTGACTGACCACGACGTCATACCCGGTCACGGATTGGAACCGATACTTTACTGCGGTTTTTGGAAATGCCGTTGCGTGCTGCCGACGTGTGACTCAAGTCTTCTGACCCTCAATACTGATGCACAGGCCACACAGATCCTAATCCATTCCTGTTTTCCACTTGGTAAAAATAAAACGCCCTCTTTCTAACAAAATCTACCATTTCTTTCAATGCCAGTTTAATATTTTATATTACAAGGCAGTAAAAGCTGCTCATAGCTGCTTTCTGGTGCATTTGTCTTGTGGAGTTAACAACAGGACTGAGGTTGTAGCCATCTTCACACGAGTCTCTCACTTTGAAACTAACATTTATATGTACACTTGCCAACCTCCTGAAACCTACCAAAGTTTCCCTCGTCCAGCAAAGCGATGACATGAAATTTAGAATGCATAAATTGTTCAGTGCAAAAAATTAAATGTAAAATAAATTTACAAATTCAGTTTCATAAGAATCCTTGAAAACCTACAGAGTGAACCAAAAAACTCCGAACTGCCTGCGAGGTGTTTTTGTTGTTCGCGTCCTCGGCGCTCGTTGCCGTCTGCTGCTATCATAGAAAGGCGCGGATGAAACCATACAACATTTTTAAAACTACTTTTAAATGCTTTACTTACCAACTTTATGAAAGGAGATGCTGAAACTGGCCACCGTCGTTGTCCATACATTTTTGGCACCTCTAGGAAACTATCCATCATGGAATTTTTTGGGGGAATTTTCCAAAGGATGACCGATGTCGTCTAATGTTTCTTCGGTAAGAACCAAACGCCGTCTTTTAGATTTCTTAGCTTGAACACTTCCTGTGGCCTGAAATTTACTGTAAAGTTCATGGATTGTTGAACGGCCTGGAACTTTTACATCTGAAAATCTTTCTGCAAATCGTACTTTCACTTGGCGAGCTTGCCGAGTTAACACATACGAATCATAAATAAATACACGCTGTGCAGTAGAAAACATATACTGAGTCATAATATACTTTGTGACTAAGTACAGGACAAAGTAATGAATAACTCGTAATAACTGAACCACATCACATCACCGTCAACTCAATACTGCACTTCACACTGCAGAGCAAAACCACAACAGCGTGACTTTGTTTATAGCAGCAGTACGTTATCATGTTTTTATCATATTTCCACACGCCCAGTGGAAAAACACCGCGCAGCCGGTAACATTGTTCATAAAATACCCCTCCGGGGTAATTTAAAACATAAAGTGTACAAGACAAACCCACACACCCTGGAAGAATTAAAACAAAATATCCGCCAGGAAATTTCTCAATGTGAACTACGGCGAGTGATGGATAGTTTCCTAAAGAGGTGCCAAAAATGTATGGACAACGACGGTGGCCAGTTTCAGCATCTCCTTTCGTAAAGTTGGTAAGAAACCTTTAAAAGTAGTTTTAAAAATGTTGAACGGTTTCATCCGCGCCTTTCTATGATAGCGGCAGACGGCGACGAGCGCCGAGGACGCGGACAGGAAAAATACCGCGCAGGTGGTTCAGAGTTTTTTGGCTCACTTTGTAGTACTGCTTCGTTCTTCACACATGCTGAAATTCTTTTCCTGTTACCACAATAAACATGTACAGTGCGGTCGTTTTAAGATGAGGCTACATACCGGCTGTATACGTAGCACGCTATATTGAAGTGATCTCGGTATTTTTCCGATGCGCACTGGCGGCGTATGACGCTTCAAGGTTATCTTTATCAGCTGCGCTTCAGTCACTGCTTTGTGTTCGTGCTGTAAGCAGAGTTGTGCTTGTGCATCTTGGAGGTGAAAGTTTATTCAAGATATCTGTGTTGTGTGTGATTGGCTTAAGAGTGTTAATGTCTTGTTATTATTCCACTGCAATGCCTGCCGACAAATTCACGCTTGAACAACGAATTTTTATGTACGATACAGACGTAAAAGCCAATCAAATAGACAGCTGTGTACACAATTTGAGGAGAAATTTCCTGGTATTCCAGTTCTAGGTGAAGAAACTGTTAGACGTCTGGTTAATAAGTTTAGGACAACGGGATCGCTAGACGCTAAACCTAAGGAGCGAAAACGAAATGTTCCAACGGAGGAAAAACAATTGATGACATTGGGGTATCTATTTGTACATAACCCTAAAAAATAAAGCTTATAGGAACAATCCCCACAACATAGGCAGACTTAAGGACAATATAAAAACAGAAATTATGAACATTATGCAAGAAATTGTGCGTATAAACGGAAATTTCAATCAAGGATGCCAGTAATGTCTTCACACAGGTGGACACCACTTATAACAAGGTTAGTACTCATTATAGTGCTTGTCACTATCACTCGTAAGTGACGCGGGAGTTACGGAACGAAAAACCCCCAATGTAATAGACAGTGTGCGGAACACGTATATGCGCGGTCCTGGCCTCACCATAAAACGATCGCACTATATTAAAGCAACGAATACCACTTCATAGGCTATACACACATTTCTAGTCCATATTTTACGCTTCATAATAATCAACTAATATATAAAAACTGTCACAAAAGAGGGAGACATCCTGCAGTCATAGAACGCGAATAAGATAAATAATTTATGTGAGGAAATTGCCTTTTTTTTCTTTCTTTATTCAAACTTTTTTTTAAGTGAAACATAGGTTTTTTTTATTTTATTTAATATTTTGTATTCTCATCATATGCCCTTCTGCAGTGGGCACTTAAAGTTTCCGTAAATGCGGGAGATCCAAGGCCAAAGTGGCCCGTTTGTCCAATTCCCAGCGTTCCTTCCGGATAAATATCTGGAAGGCCTGTAGATTCGCTGCGTCCCCAACTTTTAGCACCCAAATGCGTGACAAAGATTAGCCAAGTAAGTGCATCTGTAAGTTTCTTATGGCTGTGCTTGAAGACTTCGTCGATTACAGAATGCTTCCGCCCTGGTTACTAGAGATCACTAGTGGTGTAATCAGATTTTAAATTTCCACACTATGCATTTTGTTGCAACGCAGTGATGGGGGACCATGATCGTGATGAGGCATAGACACACAGATAAGCTCTAATCTGTCATAACGCTGTATATCATTCAGTCTGTAATCTCAAGTTACAATATAATGAATAGAATTTAATGCTTTAAAATGTCCTTGGTGAAAAATCTATAACACTTCGAATCTGCCCTAAAGCCGTGAAAATGCCGTACAAATTAGGGGCCAACAGTAAAGGTTGGCAAGTCTGTTAATGAAAAGTGGCATTTAATAAAACATATCACTGACTCCTGAGCAACAAAGTGATGCTTACTCTGAAGGTTATAAACTTTTGCAGAATGTGTTCAACGTTATTAATCCTAACACTAAGTAATAAAGAAATACGCAAGTTCGAATTCTGTGATTCTAATTTAATTGTTAAATTTATCCATACTTTTCTAACCGTTTATTATAAACGTATGTATCGGTTGACACAAAATCAAATGGGTAAACCCGTGATTAGGATCTAAGGTAAGGAACGCATCTATCTGTTCTATATCCATTCATATGACTTTCCCTACTCACTCTTCTAAAAAACTATTCCCACAACTTATTCTTGAATCTATTTCTTGATAATAAAGATAAACTTTCATTACACATTTCGTATAGGTATAAGAGGGATACATTAGGCTAAGTGATAGATTTTGAAGAGCGTGTTGCTACTGCATGCTCCTTGCATGACCAAGAGAAAAATTCTGATGTGATAAATTCACATGATTTTCTATACCATTCTACCGTTTATTAGTGGGTTATTCTTACTAAAGCTTTTTTTTCTATCTACTATATTTTAATCCAAATACATTTTTGCAGAAATATCTACATTACACATTTCGTTATAGATACAAAGAGAGCACCGATAGTCAAATGTTTAACAGCTGGACGCTATATGCTGGTCTTAAAATTCCATACTGTTTCCATAGCATCGTGCGAAATAAGTTAATGTTGAAAGGACTTTAAGAGAATGACGAAATAATGAAAAATTGATACCTTTAATAACGGATATCTAAGAAATGGTTGGTGCCACAAAAAAAAACTATTTGAAATGAATTGTGTGTTTTAAAGAGTTTCAATTTTTGTGTAGTACCTTTTCGTCTATCGCTTAACGTTTATCAGTCAGATTATACAAATTTCCTTCCGAATGCAGAGGACTTCGCAAGCTATTCCCAGAAAATGGAAGATATGCATTTTGTAATGCAAATATCTTTTAGAAAATAAAAAATTTCAAAAACTGCTCTATGTAAAGGGTAGTTAGGGTGAAGGGATGTTGTTGAAAATCTTCGTGTCGCGTTTTTAGGAGATACTGAACTTAAATACCAAGTTTGGCATGCATCCGACTTTTCGGTTTTGAATTATGCTGTTCACAGACAGATAGACAGATGCACACACAGACCTGTTTCTAAAAATGTTTTCTTAGATTCAGGATGCCTCCAAAAACGTATTTCCGGTGAAATCTCGTAATGGAATTTTTGGGTGGAATGCAATACCTTCTCTACTTGCTATGTAGATACGTAGTATAGAAAGTAAAAATAGTAGGAACATATCACTTGATAAAATGATAAATATTTAAAATTAAACCAATAACAAATAACATCTCCGAGATGGTTAATGCACAAAAAATGTATTTGACATAATCTGTGTAATTTAAAGAAATCAACATTTTTTTCGTGAAGTAAGATTTTGTGTATGTGTTAAGATTCACCAGTTATACAAAAATGATTAAGAATTAGAGAACTTCACAGGTTATTTCTAGAAAATTCAAAATATAGGTCTTTCAACAAGAGTATCCTATCTTTAACATGTGATAGCTGCCGTTGTTATTAAGTTACAGCAGTCAAATTTTCATGTGGTTACAGTTGTTATTGACAAATAGCCATGGAACGTTACAGCATTCAGCGTAGAAATTGTGAAAATTTATTATAAAAAAAAATCATCTGTTCGCCAAACCTTCCGTGTATTGCGTGAAGTTTACGGTGTGCATAATCGTCCCTGCGAGAGAACTATTCGGCGTTTGAACGATAAATTTGAAAGAAGTGGTTCTGCCAGCGATCAAAGAACGCCTGTACGTAATCGACGTAAGCGCTCCAACGAAAACATAGGCGCCGTTCGTGAGAGTGCACGCGAGAACGGAAACAAATCAATTGCTCGTCTAGCGCAAGAATTGGGGCTTTCGCCGACCACAACTTGGCGAATTCTGCATCTGGTCTTGAAGTTGCACCCTTAAAAAATGGAGTCAACTCAAGAACTTTTGGATGGATGGTTATGTTAACAAACAAAATTGCCACAATTGAAGCAATCACAATCCAATGCAGATTCAAGAACGACCACTTCATCCCCAAAAGGTTACTGTGTGGTGTGGATTTTGGTATGGTGGAATCATTGGTCCATATTTTTTCCAAGATGAAGATGGAGAAGCTCTAACTGTCAATGGAGAAAGATACCGGGCTCTTGTAAGGGACTAGTTTTGGCCTCAATTAGATGGTATGGATCTCAGAAACATCTGATTCCAGCAAGATGGTGCCACATGTCATACTGCTCTCGAAACAATCGATCTTTTGAAGGAGAAGTTCAGAGGTTTCATCATTTTCCGTGGTGGTGATGTTAACTGGCCCTCTAGGTCATGTGTTTAACGCCGTTGGATTACTTCTTGTGGGGTTATGTTAAATCTCGAGTTGATGTCAACAAGCCAGAAACAGTAAATGATCTTATGAATAACATCACGCGTGTTATTTGTGAAGTTGGAACTAATTTACGTTCTTGTGTCATTGAAAATTGGGTCAACCGTATACGCGCAACCCAACGAAGTCGCGGCGGTCACTTAACTGATGTTCTCTTCCACACGTAATGGCATTAATTACGTTCCAAAATAAAAAAAGAAATAAACTGTATCATTTATAGAACGTGTTTTATTTATGTTCAAAGATAGGATACTCTTGTTGAAAGACCCTATACTTACTTGTCATTTGTGATGTGACTATCTTAAATATGTGGTAGTTTAATCAAAATCGTTTCAGATATTTTTGAGAAAATAAAAAATAACTCGTTTGTTCATGTAAAGGTTAGTTTGGGCTGGGGGAATTTCTTTCGAAATGTTTGTGTTCCTGAACTTAAATAGCAAGACTGGTATTTAACCTACTTTTTGTTTTTCAGTTGTGCTTTTCACAGACACACACACACACACACACACACACACACACACACACACACACACACACACACACACGTCTCAGGGAGTCTCAAAAGTTGGGATTCAGCGAAATATTAAAGTAGAATTTTTGGATGGAATGCAATACTTCCTCTACTTACTATAGGAAGCAGTAGAAAACTGTGATAAAAATGCAGAAGGAGGACGTAGAGTGACCATCCTCTTCTTCTTTTATCGCATCTTTTCATTGCCGCTAGATTAGCTCCTTGTTCTTTTTTCTTCTCCTGTACAAAAGAACGCGAAGAATGGAAAATAAAGGTAACGATGATTTAAAATAGATGGTGAAAACGGGACAAATGAATCCATTGACGAATTCTAGAGTTGCTTCTAATAACTAATATCTGAAACAACTTATGTGAAACGCATGACGGTTTAAAATGTATTGAAGGATGAAGACTCATGTCTACTATTATTGTAACATTTTTTTAATGCTATAGCACAACACAAACTCTGCAACAATTTCCAGCAGTATCAGGAATTTGGGTTCGACTTAATGAGTTGCCAGCCGCACTCTGTTTGTGTTTTGTTTTTCACTGTCCGCCAGATTCCATTAGTGCAACAATAACAATGTAACAATTTTATTTGCTCTGGCAAGTTCGTTATCATTCCGCAGGTTTGTTGACCTGCCGTTGTCATACATAAGCATTCTTTTTTTTTTCATTCTCTTTCCCGCGACCCTTCCAAGTAATTTCAAAATTTTGTTTACAGAGTTCAGTATCAGTGTAAAAATACGAATATGTATTTGTACACATATGGCTATACAGTGATGGTCTCGAATATTTTCAGTTTCATAAACTCTGATTTACAGGCTCGATTTAGGACAATCTGATGTGCTACACTCACATTATTTTCTCCAAAAACTGTTCTTACAAAACCTTATTCTTCTATCTACTTTATCTTAATCGAGATAAACGTTTACAGAAATAGTTTCACTACACATTTTGTTGTAGACATAAGGGGGATACAAGAGACTCAAGCGATAGTCAAATGTTTAAAAAGCGGGTCGCTATCTGCTGGCTTAGAAATTCCACTCTCTGCATTACCACCAGAGAGAGAGAGAGCGAATACCGAATTAGCACTTGAAAAAATAACCAATTATTTGAGAATTCATATTAATAACAAAGAATATCTCGGAGAAATAAATGCCACAAAACGTTATCTATTTTTGTCAGCGCCAACTTTTGCTGGAATTCCAAAACCTTGTTTCATATGAGGTGCAATTTATATCTGGATGAATTTAACAAATATCAGACCAGTACAGAGTCGCCAGCGCTCGACAGTTTCTTGCGATTCGTATGACTCGGCTTCCCCATCACTTTGCAGTATGCTTTGCTTGCAGCTCCCAAAATGGTGAGCATATCAAGCAGGTTACGTGGAACTGTACAAATTTCGTAACATGATGCTGGTACACGAGAATGAGTCAGGTTGGGTCTGTACCCTGACACCTGGAGTTCATCTCCTTAAAAACCACGCTGATATGTTCTTGAGTGATGTTTTTATAATTATAGTTGTGCAGCATTTATTCTTTCGCGTGCCCTATTGCCAAGTGTGGTGAAGATCGCCTCTGTGTGTACTTATAATAACCAATTGGTGATGACGCGTCACCTACCGTCGTCGCGACGCTTTATTTCAGGCGTTGATAATCCTCCGTTTTCCCCCCTCCTGCTGGTTTTTGATTTTGACATTTGTAATTTCTGAATTAAGTTCTGGCAGACTTCTTTAATCATCGTCACGCCAATTTCAATTTTTTCCCTAAAAGTATTAAATAACAGTTCAGTAAGGGGGCACTAAATGGCGAACATTGCTACAAAATGATATGCTTAGTTTTAGTGCAGCATTATAAATTAGAATTTCCTCTTTAATTTGATATATATTTTATTATTATAGGCTCAAAACTCATATTTTAAAACCCGCAATTCATCCGCCATATTTTCCTAAGAACTATGTACCACTTCCCAGAAGAACATCATAATTCTTACACACCTTGAAGTAGAGTGGTGAACTTAAGCCCATCTTTTAGGGGAAGTTTTGCTCTACAAATTGGTAATACTGATAAGTATAGAATCTTCTGTGTGTTCAAGCCACGTGGTTTCTTTCTTTGCAGGTACGTGCGAGTTCGTTTTCTCCATTTTTACTTTGGACAAATTTTTCTCTGTGACTGACATTTTCTATTATAAATGATCCGCTTTCTCAGAAAATATGGAATATAGCTGAAATAAATTATAGTAAGACAAAAGCAACCGGTGCTGGATCTACTTCGGCTTTAATATTATGGTTGGTTATTTTTTTTAAATAATTACTGATAAATGTTAATCAAAGGCTGATATAATTGAGAAAATAATCCTATCTTCCTTAATACAAAAAATGTTGTACAAAAATTATATCACTGAACTTAAAAGCCACGCATCTACGTCGTGTAAAAAAAAACTTCACGTTGATATCTTAAACGTTTTCTGAGCTAATGGGTCGAATTTGACTGATTTAACATTGGCTTTCAATTTGCCTTTAAAGCGAGAGCAAATTACCTGTATCCATATTTAGATAACACTGGAACTGACACACAAACTGCCTGTATCCATATCAAGATAAGACTGGAACTGAGACACAAACAGCCTGTATCCATAACAAGACAACACTGGAACTGAGACACAAATTGCCTGTATCCATATCAGGATAACAGTGGAACTGAGACACAAAACGCCTGTATCCATATCAAGATAACACTGGAACTGACACACAAACTGCCTGTATCCATATCAAGATAACAGTGGAACTGAGACACAAAACGCCTGTATCCATATCAAGATAACACTGGAACTGAGACACAAATTGCCTGTATCCATATCAAGATAACAGTGGAACTGAGACACAAACTGCCTGTATCCATATCAAGATAACACTGGAACTGAGACACAAATTGCCTGTATCCATATCAAGATAACAGTGGAACTGAGACACAAACTGCCTGTATCCATATCAAGATAACACTGTAACTGACACAAAACGCCTGTATCCATATCAAGATAACAGTGGAACTGAGACACAAACTGCCTGTATCCATATCAAGATAACACTGGAACTGAGACACAAAACGCCTGTATTCATATCAAGATAACACGGGAACTGAGATACAAACTACCTGTATCCATATCAAGATAACAGTGGAACTGAGACACAAACTGTCTGTATCCATATCAAGATAACACTGGAACTGACACACAAAGTGCCTGTATCCATATCAAGATAACACTGGGACTGACACACAAACTGCCTGTATCCATATCAAGATAACTGTATCCATATCAAGATAACACTGGAACTGACACACAAACTGCCTGTATCCATATCAAGATAACACTGGAACTGAGACACAAAACGCCTGTATTCATATCAAGATAACACTGGAACTGAGACACAAACTACCTGTATCCATATCAAGATAACAGTGGAACTGAGACACAAACTGCCTGTATCCATATCAAGATAACACTGGAACTGACAC